>OX422211.1:481383466-482718466 GCA_949130495.1 Sambucus nigra | reverse complement strand
ATATAAAAATACGGGGTATTACATACTTCCCCCCTAATAACTGAATTTCGTCCCGAAATTCGGAAAATAAGGCCTATCAGGTAGCACAATTCTGGATATCCTTTTCCGTACACAAACTAACTACACATTACGACGCTCAATCACTATAGCCCTTTCTTCACAGTAACATTGTTTTGCATTCTCTTTGGAGACACTTCACATTGTGCTCCCAACCGACAACATTCGCATAGGTCACTCCTGTACGTTATACATTTCATTATCTCACTATCATTAGGAGGCCGCACCTCACTACATGACAAATACTCGGATTTATTCATATACAAAACTCCCATTCTGAGAAAATATTACGAACATTTGATCACTCTTGCTCGTCTAAAACAGTCGTGGAATTCTACCATAGTTATCGGATATTTTCTCGACCGATCCAAAAATTCTGATTATCTACTCTCCTCTAAACATACGGAAGGAGAATAGTCGAGGTTCTTTCATAACAAAACCTTAATAAGTACCTCATACGCGACAAACAGGTACGAGTGCTTCTACAGATCATTCTTGAAATCATCGTACCAAGATTCCAAAATCTCCTTCACGTGGCTCCACTAATCTTTAATCACCATGCGCTTATTCCCTGGCTAAGGGTGATACATCCTACTTGAAACGAAATCTTATCTCCGCTGGTTCCTGAAATCCCATATCAAAGGTGGGATTCACCAATCTCATCCTGATTCAGAAATTTATACTGCGCCGGACCATGCACTGGCGCGATCCTTCCTTTCAAAGGAAGTCTGGGGCATACTAGTTAATATTGTAAGCCAGCCCAAAGGAATATCAATCACTTCCTTCTCGGCGACTTAATTCACATGTTCATGATAAACCCTTGATCTTGTTTTGAGGATGGCAACCCATCCAAGAACTTTACCGACTTTACCAACCTCTTCCAATTTCAGGAATTTTCGATAAACACAAAATTATTTGGTTGATTCTCCTCTTTCAACCAAACCTTACCTATGGGCAGTGCATGTAGAGACTACTCACTACGTCTCGCTAAACATCGATTCTTCCCTTGAAATGTCTCACATTAAGTGACACGTAATACTCCCCTTCCTTCCTTGTAGTATGCCGAAAGTTCCACCCGTGCTCTTCTCTCCACGAAGCGCACTTCTGGATCTGTTATACTATACTAACATCATTAATCTTTATATGTGTGAGTCTCTCTCACACTTGACTAATAACAACTCCGCTCCGGGTGTGCTTCATAACAATTAAATTCTACTATATTCAAGGAATACCAATTCTTGAATGGCTTCCCACAGCCTTCCAATCAAGTTAGGGCGTGCTATTCTAATTGCACACTTATGTATGGATTATCGCCCCTCATGTGACGTTTAATCCACTCTATCACTTCCACTTCGTTATACTAGTCCCACAAACATATATTTCACACGTCTATTACCACGTCCCTTAGACTCAGACTATTTTAACTGTAGTTAACCAAGATGCCCACATTTTTGCAACACTCCGACCGCCCAGGGAGAGCGAACGGCGTGCTACTCATCTGTAGGACTAACTAAATTCAACGGAATAGAAGGGATAGGGCATTCAAATTCCATGACAATAAAAGAGGAATAATAATTCTCAACCTTCCTCAGATAAGTACAACAATTTTCCCAAATAGGTACAACAACCAAAATAAATCACTAACGCTCTATTCATCAAAATAATTACAGGTCATCTCTTTTGTATAATATAAAGTTCTTTCCAGATAATCCATGCTAAAAATCATTCCAACTCTTTATTCACCTTGTGTTCTGTACGCGGTTATGACATTTGGGTACTCTCAATCACCCTAGAAATCAAAATTCTTAAATTCTCCTTATCATCATTCCACCCCTCAACTCGTGGGGATAACTTTTAATGCTTTCCTACCACAAAAATCCGGCTCCAATGACCTTAAAACAAAATTCAACTTCCAACTTACATACATAATTACTTGATCCCATTTCGACCAGGGTACCGAACTCATGGAATAGTGACCAAACGTCTCCCTATTTCCAACCTTACGCTAAGTTTCATGCGTGGGATGTCTTGCAAAGCGAAATCCAAACAAGGAACCCCCCCGATACACTACTACCTAGCATTGTCAGTTATCGAAATCCGTTAGGTCCTCCGTCCATAGTATATACCCCTTTATTCCGTCCCTTGACAGAAAAGTTACAATTTCTCCCGTAATTATGCTTAACAAATAACGTTTCACCAAATTTCACTATCGTTCAGCATAGGTTAGTGGTAATAGCATTCCATAAACCTCGAATACATACAATCGGAATTCTCGAAATTCCTTTTTCTAACATTAGGGGTATAACTCTTAACTCCCACGTCTCTTAAGGATAAATATAACACTGCACTCTTCCTATCACTAAGTCCGGAGTGCCAAACATAATACTGCGTCAAATCTTTTCACTCAACGGTAAATCCCGATACATACGGAATCATATTGGCAAAGTGTATACATACTTTGGCATCGAATATCTCGAGCCCACTATCTCCTCCGAAGTCTCTAGGATAGATAATATAAGTGCGAGTCCAACCTTCTCACAGGTAAAGCCTCGCCAAAACAAACATAAAACATGTTGCACTAATGCAACCACTCCGATAGCCTTGCAATAAATGCCAACTATCGTACTAACCATTTCTGTAATGTTTTAAACAAGATAATATCATACTCGTGTATCGCATCACTACAACGAGTAACCTCAATAAAGTATAAAACACTGTTGATATACTCATTCATCCTCCGCAGATAGCACTAAAGAAAAATTCCGCTACACTAGGGAAAAATATTCACATAATGGTAACATTTATAATTATATGCATTAAGCTCGTCAAACATGCTAATCTAGCAATGAACAAAATATAGTGACTCTCTCGTGTCACATAAACACGCCTCATCCTCAGAGGATACAACTTACACTTCTACCTTGTCAATCGTCTTGACTGCGCAAATGGTTTTCGGACGTAACACGTCTGCCCAAACCATAACAAAATTATTTTAATCGTTGCCTTTTACTATGCACCATATTCTTGTCCTTATACTCACTTTGGAACATATTATCGTGAGCGATCTCACTCCGCACAAAATACCTCAGTACATAATCCACTTACCACGTGTCCTACTAACCAGGTTAGGATTTGTCCTCCTCTCGGACTTTAGTAAACTCGATTCATGTTAACCATTCCGATTGTTCCTTTAACTTTTTTAGGCCATAAAGATCATGTTACTATCTATAATAGCACTTACTGAATTTACCATCACTTGGTAAGAATTCCATTATCCGAATCATTTAAATGGGTCCCCTGATGTATATCCACATCTCTTTTTGGTGCTATATCACCACCATTGTATTCAGTCTTATTCTCGACTAAATTCTTCGATTTATTTAAGCTTCCCACACAAGGAGCATTATCATCTTTATTGACAAAATACAACATTGTCAACCTCTGAATCAACCGTCCATCAGAATTTCCTCCTCGAGTATTATCAATTATTATTACGAGTTGGTCTCCCACTTGGAGTCGTTTCCTCCACTCGTATCTACATCTTTCGATGCAAAATTTGCTAATGATTAGGGTTCATGTCCACAATCGGACTTCTTTCATGCCCTCCCGCGATGAGTTCAGAACCACGTTTGCTTCTCACCCTGAACAGTTGAGGAAGGAACATACAGTCAACACTGTACCTAAGGTTCTCCTATAGGCATAGCATTCCACTTCTAAAATTGGTGGTTGACTCCAACCATTATAATTTCATCCCGAAAGCCAAGAAAATTTTCTCTAAATTTTCACTTTCAGTTTGCCACACTTCGTCCTATATCTAAGCCTTTGGGTACATTACCTCCTTTGGTAAAGACACATACAATTTCCGCATTTCTAAAATTTCTCATTGACAGTCTCTACACATTTTTGTAATACGTTGGGTAAGTTTACCCTCGCACCTCATTTGACTATAACAGCATTTGAAAAATCATTGCTGCACCTTAGTCGCCTTTCTAGTCGTGGCTTCTCGTGCCATAATGGAGGTGACCTCGACTACGGTCATCATCCTCGGATATATTTCATAATATTATCTGAGCCCTGCCTCCTGATGTACGCTTAATGGTCCTCTTCTGACATCCGTCATCGCTCGGCACACGCACACATCCGAACGAAATTAGAATTCACTAGTGTATACACATTATAGCAGGAGAAAGAAATCTCGTCAAGGGAATCAACAATCCTAAACATAGGTCTCTATAACAAACAAAGCAACGCTAAAAGCATAATAAGTCGTACAGATCCTAAGGACACTAGAACCTGATGCCCTGATACCACCTGTGACACC
Organism: Sambucus nigra; assembly: GCA_949130495.1. Taxonomy (NCBI): domain Eukaryota; kingdom Viridiplantae; phylum Streptophyta; class Magnoliopsida; order Dipsacales; family Adoxaceae; genus Sambucus; species Sambucus nigra. Next base: position 482,714,088 of record OX422211.1, on the reverse strand, counting down.
CCGCCTAATTGAATACCGGGTGATCACTCCTTTATTAAATTAAATCAAGGTGAACAGTTAGTCCATTCTTAGCATCACTGTCGAAAAATAAATTTTTCCAATTTAACACCCTAACTAATTAAGCTAAGTGTCAAAACCATGTTCATACATACTTTCCAAATTTTATTTAAAGAAAAATCATTTATTTTATTAACAACATTCAATAAGTAAGAATCACACCACATTAAATTCTGCAACATAATCCAATTAATTTAATACATTCGTCAATCGAATGTCAACATACGAAATCTAAAGTCACACATCCAAACTGAATAAATCCTATAGTAACAATACTGGAAATAACTGAAATACAAATGTCCAATAACAACGGAATAATGGAAAGAGCTACACATGCCCAACTAGATGAAAGTACTAAGAGTGGATCCGAATGAACGAAGTCGTCTAATCAAGAGTTCTGCAACTTCCACCTAAGCTGCAGCGCGTTCCTTCCAAGAGATCCTAAGCAAGACGCCCCTGTGGCTGGGCACCTGTAATACATACATATATATACAAGAGAGAGAGAGAGAGATAGAGAGAGAAAAACGGGTCAGAGCCCGATAGTGTAAATGGTTTAAAATTTGTTTAGCAAGTATTTAAATTGATACAGGCCAATGCAACAACATATTAGTGCGTCACTCTCTTGAGGAATTCTCACCTCTCTTCTAATGTGCACACGTATCGCACTAACCTTCCCAACGGGTTGTCTTATCATTTATCTCACTAATCTTCCCAATGATTTAACTTATCTTAGCTTACTCGTAAGATTCAAAATTTAACGATTCAATTGTTCGAAAAGGATATTTCAATTAGCAACCAAAGTTCTCATTTTTAACTTTATAAATCAATAAAGTTTTCCAGTGTCATATTATGCTTTCTCAAAACAAGTATTTACAATTTGAGTCATCAACCATGTCTTACATGTCTCATCCCAGTAGGCAGTTCCAGATTTCAGAATTTCATATATATATTAACTACTCATATATATATATATATATATATATATATATATATATATATATATATATATATATATATATATATATATATATATATATATATATATATATATATATATATATCATAACAGCACCCCAAATAATAACTATGGTGCGGGCATACTCTACTATCCAAACAACATATCACTCACATTAAGGGGAATACAAATTCGGAATCACTCTCGAATTGTATTAACACATATACAAACTATAGGTTCGAAGTCCCTTAGGACCGTCTGAACTATCACTGCGATAGCCTGTACCAAGGATACCTATACACAAACAAAATGAGGTGAAGCATAGATTCCAAGTCTCTAGGAGGAAAGCACATACCCGCATCTCTTAGGACCGTCTGAACTATCATTCTGATAGCCTGTATCAAGGATATCTATTTTCTAGGGTACAAGTCAATATCCCCCATAAAGGTCCCATCGAGATAAGACTGTTCCAGCGAGGAAACCTCAGGGATAGCAAGTAGCGTGGGCATGATTTTCACACATAGATAGTATATGCATACACAATCATATAACTATACTAACATTACCATTTCAATAATGGGTAAATTCTCAATTCCCATAATTACGACATTTATATTTATTTCTCATTATTTAGTTATCACGTATAACCATTCACATCTTATTTTAATTTGAGGAACTTTTCCACTTACTACATCACGCTCACGGATTCTATCCTCCCAAGTATAAAATTCAATAGGTATACACATTTGTCCCAAAGTAACTCTCTTACGTGTCTCTCTCTCTTTAACATATACTTACATTGTCCCTCATGTAAGATATCCCAAAAATATAGATTTCGCTTTACATTAAAGGATTTTGAATTTTATTTTCAAAGACGAGAATTTCAAATGGTTTCGAAATCGGAATTAAAATGGAGTTTTAATTGAATTTTTTTATTATTATTTAGAAGAGTCCTCAAAATATAAAACTTTCTAAGAGTCCTCAAAACATAAAACTCTCTAAGAGTCCTCAAAACATAAAAATCTCTAAGAGTCCTCAAAACATAAAACTCTCTAAGAGTCCTCAAAACATAAAAGTCTCTAGTAAAAATAATATTTTTAGAAATCCGACCGTTCGATCAAGCTGAATTTTTGTCAGCAGTCCTGTCTCGCCGTTCGCTACAATATACTAAAACTTCAAGCGATTCCAATGGTCCGATCATCCGGAATAAAAATTTTAGTGTTTGTATCTAATTAGAACTCTTTTCTCAATCAAACTCTTAATCCTTTACACGACAAAGGGTTTCTAAAATATCATTTAAGTCATCACTACATGCAATTTCCTATCTCAAATTGGGTTTTTCTTCCATACAATTCATCCTAATCATTCCTAAACCAATATGAAAGATGCATCAACGAAATAAGCAAGATAAACACTTGCCTGGAATGCTTAAAAATCTGGTTTGGTGCCGAAATTGGTGTGGTTTCGTTCCCCGTCTCGCGATCTACGCGTTGGTGGTGACGGCGGTGCAATCGGAGGTGTTCTTGGCCTAGAACTCCTTGGAGAGCTTCTCCTCTTCCTCTCCAATGGCCGTCATTTGTCTTTGGTTGTTCTAAACCTAGAAGACAACCTAGATATCTTATATAACCCTTTTAATTTTCGTAGGTTTAATTACCCATAATTGCGAAATGTCCAAAACGCCCTCACGGGGTACTAATTGGGCCTAAAAATGCCCCGAGACCCAAACTAAACCCCCGGGTACACTTTTCTGACTATCTCGACCCTTCCGGACACATTGGCGCATTCAAAACGACCATACGAATAACTTATAAAATATTCACTTTTATTAATCAACATTTAGTCCCGACACGACACAGGCGCGTCCCGACTTAAATTTCCATAATTGTCATTTTATTCACACGTGACAATATTAAAACAATAAATCTCATATATTACTATAATCATCCAGTAATATTCAACAGATAACAAATTTCCAATAATTACTAACTCTCGTTACGCTAGTAAATATTTAAAGCAACATTCCGGATTAAAATTAAATTAATTTATCTCAATTAAATTTAATAAATCCCATAATTTAAAATCTATAAAAATACGAGGTATTACAATATCTATTTATGATACATGTAGTAGGTCATTATTTTTTCGTGAATAATTAATGTAGATAGTGGGTATATCTATTTATGTCCCATTATTTTTTTATATGACGACTTTGTTTGGTGCATTTTAGGTGTACTTGACTTCAAATACAAAAAAATTCAAGACTGTTTTTATGTTATTGTAAATTTTGATTTGTGTTTAGATTTATTTGTCAACTATGACATTAATATTGATTATTAATTTTTTTATTATATGTTTAATTTATGACCATTTATATTAAACTCTCATGTGATGAAATTTTTTATGACCTTTTTAAAATTTTGAAAACCGTTTATAATGACACTTTTTAAATCAAATATGACATCTTATAGGGTATATTATGACTTTTTTTTGTAGTAGATATGGCATTTTTGGAAAAAAAGTCGTATATAACCGTTACCTAATATAACACTTTTTATAAGTATCAATTATGACACCCAAACTCATGACATTTTTTATTAAAAAATAAAACGTCATAATATGCGTTTTATGACAGTCAAAAAACGTCATAAAAATGTTTTTTTCTTGTAGTGTACAAACGTAACGATTCCTATGAAATGTTGATAAAATTATTTATGCATATGCTTAATGCAATAAAGTTTTACGTGCAGTTTAACCGGATAGTTGTGAGTTGTTATTTCCACGACCTTCAGCTTTACCAAAATCCACAAATTCAAATCTAAAAGGACTGATTCAAGAATGGTTCTCCTCAATGCTCCCGATGAAAAGTGTATTTGTGAAGAAAATCGTGTATCTATGGGTGAGAATTTTGTACGTGGATTTGTTGTCTACAACCTTGAAAGTTGATAGTTCATAAATCTTTGCTTCCTCCATCATGTGTCTAAATTTTGGCACCGAGTTCTTCCAATTGCATGCATGTATATGATCTCCCTACCAAATAAAAAACAAAGGAAAAATGAGAATAATATAATAGATGATATGCCCCAAGTGTGACCTCGGCCCAGAGACACCAACCTCGGCCGAGATAATGGCCGACTCTGGACAAGCCTTGGGCGCGCGATATCAGCCCTCGGCCATAGCAAGGTCGGCTCAGGCCGACACTACCACCAGCCTCTCCAAAGGACACTGCATGCATTATAGGGGTCAGCAGCACTCTCGTACATCTGGGGAAAGGCAACCACTACACCAAAATGGCCAAATTGTCACCTTTCAGCCGGCCAGCCTTGTCAAGGTCATTGACCGTGACAAAAAACACGCGTTTTTTGTCACGGTCATTGACCTTGACACGACCGTGCCAACTAATTGTCACGGTCATTGACCGTGATAAATTTACTTGTCACGGACTTGTCACGGTCAATGACCATGACAATTCTTTAAATAATTGTCACGGTCAATGACCTTGACACGACCGTGACAATGTTAACAGCAAAAACTCTTTCCCCCTTCTTTTTTCCCTCCCGCGCCGTTCCCTCCCTCTCTCTCTCTCTCGACGCTGCTCTCTCTCTCTCTCTCTCTCTCTCTCTCTCTCTCTCTCTCTACTTTTAGGCTTAATTTTCTCTCTCTCTCTCTTTCTCTTCCATTTATATATATGTTTGTGTGTATATATATATGTGTGTATGTGTGTATATATGTGCGTGTGTGTGCATGTGTGGGGGCTGGGGCTGGGGCAGGGTGGGGCAGGGTGGGGTAGGGGTGGGGCAGGGTGGGAGCAGGGTGAGGGTAGGGGGTAGGGGTTAAAAATGTAAATAAATAAGTAATTTTCTATAAATTTCCAAAAATAATATCCAAAAATGTAAATGTAAATAATATCCAAAAATAATATCCAAAAATGTAAATTTGTAGTAATTGTCATCCGAAGTTGCTAAAAGCATCTGAAGTTTAAAAAGCATGAAAAATAAAATATTTTTTAAGACTTGTGGTGAATAACTAAAGTTAAAAAAAAGTATTACTTTAGTCATTAAATTACTTTTTGAATTCGGGCGATGCGCGTAAATTTGTAGTAATTGTTTTATAATAAATATCAATTAGTCTATGTTGTTGAAAATTTTGATCAAATTGGTGAGCCCTTCATATTTTAAAAATGTTGTTTTTATTCCTATAGAACAGCTTAGATAGTGTGTGTGTGTGTGTGTGTGTGTGTGTGTGTGTGTGTGGTCAATACATGAATTTATTTTTGTATTTGAATTAACCCATGAATTTATTTTTGTATTTAAATTAACCCATGAATTTATTTTTGTATTTGAATTAACCCATTATATGAAACATACTTGAAATTAAATATAGTGCGCATAGATACTAGCATTCTAGTTCTTATCCGTACGCATTCAATAGCCCTTAGACCCGTTCGAGAGTCATTACCCCTGTAATGAGATCTCTCGAATTGTCCCATTTGGACAGTTTGAGACTGTATAATTTCTGTATAATATTCTTATTGGCTTAAAGTTGTTACTTTTGGAGGAAGTTCTGCAGTCGTATCTTAATGTTCTCTGGGTACATACTAGATTGACAAGTGTGACTGTTATTTCAATTGACCAATTGAAATAACACTCACACCTGCCAATCTATGTCGTGTACTTGGAGAACTAAGGGGATATGCTGTCGAATTTTTTTTAAATCGTAACAATGTGCATGAGTTGTTAAGTATATTACAGAAAAATGCATTCTTGAATGGGATAGGACTACTTACCCTTTAATAGGATAATTAAATGATGGGATAATTAAATAAAACATACTATAAATCTAAGTTTTGTTTACCTTTAATAGGTGTTTAGTTGTGGTAGCTGTGATGGGATATCCGAAATACAAAGAGTGGATGGGTGAGACTAATAGAATGGGGGATGTGTTTCGCAGAGGTGCTAACGAATTTGTGAAATATGCAAAGAGATGTCGTAATGATGAAGAGTTTCCGTGTCCGTATTCTAGGTGTAAGAATGGTAAGGTGTTTGAGTGGAAAACAGTTGAACTACATTTGTTAAGATCGGGTATGCAAGATAGTTATCGATTTTGGAGTTTTCACGGTGAATTAAAAGTTCCTTTTGTCCCCGACCAACCTTCACAACAACCTTCAACAAGTAGAATAGATGTAGAAGGGGATGACATAGATCATAATATGTTAGAGGATTTAGTTGATGATGCGTACGAAGTTTATGAAGATGAGGAGAATGAGGTTACTGATGATGTAGAAGATTCAAGTGCTCGTGAAGATAACACGATAAAACTTGACGATGACTACCAAAGTTTAAAATTTAAGGCGACCCAACTGTTATACTCTGGCTGTGGGAAAGATCAAACAACATTACATGCCATGGTTGGTTTGCACAGTTTGAAGACGCAGTACGGTTTGTCTGGCAATAGCGTGATGGGAATTCTGAAATGGGTGAAGGGCTTATTACCCAAGGTGAATACACTTCCAAATAGTTATCCTGTTATGAAGAACAGTTTGAAAGGTTTCGGAATGAAGTATAAATCGATTCATGCTTATGTGTATGACTGCATACTATACCGAAAGGAGTATGAAAATCTCGATCGTTATCCGGTATGCGATGGACCTAGATATGTCCAATCTACTAGTAAGGAAGGCACAAGCTCAAAAGTGCCTCAAAAAGTATTGAAATATTTTCCCGTTGGGCCTAGATTAAAGCGATTTTTCACAGTACCATGGATCGCAGAGGCAATGACTTGGCATGCTAGGGCAGAAGTAGGGGTAATATCATGCGTCATCCTATTGATTCTACTGCATGGCGGAGGATGAATTTTGAGTATCCCGATTTTGCTCGAGAACAACGCAACATTCGTTTGGCTATATCAACAGATGGTTTCAATCCATTTGGAAATCTAAGCACCAATCAGAGTGTATGGCCAATGATCCTAGCCCCACTCAACCTCCCTCCTTCACAGTGTATGAGACCTGAATTTTCGATGATGGCTTTATTGATACCTGGGCCAAAGGCACCAAGTGATGACATTGATGTCTACCTGGCTCCTTTGGTAGAAAAATTAAATGAGTTGTGGGAAGAGGGTGTGCAATTATTTGACTCTTTTACAAAAGAAGAGTTTACGCTGAAAGCTATGTTGATGTGGGAAATTCATGATTTTCCAGCTTATGGCACATTATCCGGATGTGTAGTACATGGTTATTTGGGGTGTCCTATTTGTGGAGAGGAGACTGAATCTCTTCGTCTATCCTCTAGCTTAAAAAATGTATACCATTGCCACAGGAGGTTTTTACCCCCAAAAAAAGTTGTCTCGCCTCGAAATGTCACGGTCATTGACCTTGACAAGTTGGATTTATCAAGGTCAATGACCTTGACAAATGGGCAGATTTGGTGTAGTGAACCTCGGCCAGATATAGGTCGAGCCCCTAGTAATAACCTCATCAGGACATCAGACAATTCCCCAAGCTTAAAAATGCTCAGCCTCGGCCTAAGACGACCCTGGTCCGTTATCTCGGCTTAATATGAGCCGAAACCTTCATGGTCACCTCAGACTAAGCAGGCACGTAGACTTCTCTCCCTCGGCCTCTCCCAGGCCGAGGTCATGTACCATTACGGCAGCCGAGCATCTGTTGACATTTGGATAAGGACAGGTGGACACAAATCAGTTATAACAAGATTATTCCCCTCACGTGGAGTGAATATTTCATCATCATTCCCTACATGTGACAGTGACAGGTGTCTCTCCCATATTGGTGAGGCTAACACACACATGCATATTACATGCATGAGGGGTACATTACACCCCCTATGTACTATATGTAGGGATCATCCTCTACCTGGCAAAGGATCCGAAATATAAAACCCTAGCTAAAACTCTGTTTAAATACACAGTAGAGAGAGAAAGCTTGAGAGATTGTATCTATGGCCATTAGAGCCCTCATACAGTGATACACATCATACACTTGCACAGTGGACGTAGGCTTAATTGGCTGAACCACTTATATTCCGGTGTTTATTCCTCTTCTCCTCACCTCCTACTGCTATATACATATCACTATACTGCCATTGTTAACATTGAATTAAGCTCATAAACACCTTAAAGGGTGGTGCTCTTTCCAGCATCATCATTTTGGCGCCGTCTGTGGGAATAGAGAAGTTATCTCTTCCTCTTCTTCAGCTTAACCTCACCGGAGACTCTGGTGGTGAACCTGGCACCACCCCATGCATGGAGTTGTTTCACCATTGAAAGGGGTCCTTTAAGGTTTTAAGCTCACTTGCTACTTAAGCTCTTTATCGTTAACACATGGCACCAGAATTACCATCGACTCTTCCGCCGCCCAACGGAGGAGGGCCTAGTTCCAGCCAGGCACCACCCCAGTCCGAAATGGTGGAAGTGGCTGCAGCCTTAAAATCCTTGGCTGCAACGCAACAAGCAATGAAGGAGCAATTCGAACAGCTCAGCCAAACTATGATGAGGCCACGTGGAGTCTCACCGGATATGATCACTCCGACGGCTGTTCAGCCTCATCCAAATGCCAGGGGACCACCCCAGGCACTGATGAAGGATCAGCCTGCACCCCAGCGGAGGAGGGACGTTGCTGACCCTAGGCGCTTGCACCTGGGGAGGCAAGGAAACCCTTGCCCATAGGACAGGTATGACGATCTAGAGGCGAAAGAGGCACCGGATGACTGCTGGGAGCCGTATGAGGTGTCGAATAACACCGTACGACCTCTTCGGCAGAGTCAAGGATGTGTCGGCGGAAGAGATGAAGAGGCTCAGAAGAGAGGGTCATCTTTTGACCGGTTGAGCAGAGGATCAGCCTTCGAGAGGTTGGGTCCAGTGAATGACCTAAGACACAGGTTATCCAGGTCTAGGAGTGCTGTCGGCTCGAAAAGGGGGGACAGACCAGGTCGGCCTGACCAAGGCCAACCCTGTGATAGAAGAGGTAGAGAACATCAGGAGGTCAATAGCCGACGCTGTGCTGCAGCAGGCAAACCCTCGGTCCATCCTATGGAGGTGGATGGGGATAACCTCGGCCAGGTCAAAGGCGGAAGACCATGGAATGACTCCATCCAGCACCTCGAGGAGAAGATAGGAGACCTCATTAAAAGTAGAGATCCATTGCAGAGGGGTTACTCAGAGGGCTCACTGTTCGTTGCTAGGATAGTGAGATTCCCAACCCCAACTAAGTTCAAACCTCCTGTGGTGTCTCCCAAGTACGACGGCAGCACCAACCCAGTACACCACATAGAGATGTATCAGTCAGCAGTAGACATCTACTCAATACCCGATGAGATGAAGCGCAGGGCCTTCTCTGGGACCCTGACAGGGGCAGCAGACAGCTGGTTTACCTCCCTTCCAAAGAACTCGATTGAGAACTTCAAAGGTTTAGCTGAACGATTCATCCATAACTTCTGCTTTAGGGTGAGACCTCAAAAGAAGACCACTCACCTGCTGTATGTCAAGCAGGGCAAGGATGAGAGCCTAAGGGACTACATAGCCAGGTTCAATAAAGAGAAGTTGGAGGTCGAGGATTATGAAGAGAATATAGCCATGACCGCTCTCATAGGGGGTCTACAGAAAGGAAAGTTGTTGTGGAAACTTACGGAAGATCCCCCAAGATCTATGGCAGAGCTCTTGGCAACCGCAGGGAAAGTAATGAATGCGGAAGAGGCAATGGCTGCCAAGTATGATGATGAAAACAATGGTAGTAGTAGTGGAAAGTCCCAAAAGAAGAGAGATGGGAAGAAGAGGTCGGGTGAAGACAAGTTCGCCCACTATACTCCTCTGACTGTGAGCTGTGAGCACATCCTCAACGAGATTAAGAATGACAGGACTCTGAGATGGCCAGAGAAACTAAAAGCCCCACCACATAATAGGAATAAAAACCTTTGGTGCGAGTTCCACCAGGATCATGGCCACGTCACGGATAGATGCTTCGCTTTGAAAGATGAGATTGAAAAGATGTTAAAATCTGGAAAGCTGAGGAAATATGTGGATGGTAAGAACCCCAAGGGTGGAAGAGATGACCCTAAGAAAAGAAGAAATGACAAATACCGTGACAATGTCCTAGCCCGAAGAGATGATGATTCAGAAGGAGATGATGAAGACGATCCGGATCTTCCTCCGAGGGATGATAACACACCGGTGAAGAGGGTAGGTATGATCTCGTTTGGTGTCAACACCATATGCGGGGGATTTGCAGGAGGTGGCTCTGAAGTAGCTGATTGGAAGGCTCACATAGCAGAGGCCAAGTTGGTGGCCAAACTTGAAGTTGTGAACCTAACGTCTTTCGATAAAGTGTAGAAGAGGAAGAAAGTGGATATGGAAACCCTTATAGTTGGGTTCTCTAGGCTCGACTTCAAGGGTACCTTGGCCCCCCATGATGACCCTTTGGTCATAACAACAAGGGTGCATGGATGCGAGGTGCAGAGGATCCTCGTAGATGGGGGAAGCTCGGCAGATGTGATGTTCTGTCCATGCTTCAAGAGCTTAGGCCTTAGTAGAGCAAGACTAGTACCCTATCACCACCCCCTGCTAGGCTTCAGTGGGGAAAAGGTTCACCCCTTGGGCATGTATGAGATGGACGTACGGATGGGTGATGAGTGGCCTAAGAGGTTGACCAGGAAGATTAATTTCTTCGTAATGGACGAGAGTGTCTTCTCGGCCTATAAATTCATCATAGGAAGAGTGGCCCTTAAGGAGTTCGAGGTTGTGTCGTCGACGGTCCACCAGATGCTAAAATTCCCGACCCCCTATGGGGTAGGGGAAGTGCAAGGTGACTAGACCACGGCGCGGGAATGTTACTTCAACTCGGTCAAAGAGAGAGAGGCCCATAAGAGGGCCACCACCACTTATAGCATTGATACTCTTGATCCAAGAGATAAAATTGAAGAAGGGAGAGGCCGCAGAAGAGGTAGAATCCATCGTCCTCAACAAGGACGAGCCAGAAAAAACCATCCAGGTCGGCAAAGCCCTTAATTCGGAAATAAAGGAAGAGCTGATAAACTTCCTCAGGAGGAGGCAGAGTGTCTTCGCATGGAGTCACGCAGACATGCTTGGCATCAACCCTGAGGTGATGAGTCACAAGCTCAACATGACCAAAGATGCCAAGCCTATCAAACAGAGACGAAGAGTCTACTCCAGGGAGAAATACGACGTCATCCGAGAAGAGGTCAAAAAGTTAGAAGAGGATGAGTTTATAAGAGAAGTCACATATCCGTAGTGGCTATCAAATGTAGTCATCGTACCCAAGGCCAATGGGAAGTGGATAATGTGTGTCGATTTCACTGACCTGAACAGATCTTGTCCAAAAGACAGCTATCCCTTACCTCGGATAGATTAGATGGTGGATGCCACGGTAGGACATGGGCTGATGAGCTTCATGGACGCATATTCAGGCTATAACAAAATCTTCATGGATGCTGAAGACTCAGAGAAGACAGCCTTCATTACCGACAAAGGGACGTACTGCTACAAAGTAATGCCCTTCAGTCTGAAAAATGCAGGGGCAACATACCAACGTCTTGTCAATAAGATGTTCGAAGAGAAAATAGGTAAGACTATGGAGGTTTATATAGATGATATGCTAACAAAGAGCTTGAAAGCTTGCACCCATGTAACAGACCTTGAGAAGACCTTCGATGTTATGGACTCATACAAAATGAAACTCAACCCAGCGAAGTGTGTCTTCGAGGTAGGAGCTGGGAAGTTCCTGGGATTCATCATCAACTAGAGAGGAATTGAAGCGAACCCTGAGAAAATCAAGGCATTGCTTGACATGAAGACTCCTAGGAGTATCAAGGATGTCCAAAGACTCACGGGGAGAGTGGTTGCGCTTAACAGATTTGTCTCTAGGGCAATGGACAAGTGTCTTCCATTCTTTAAAGTTCTAAGAAAAGACTTCCAATGGGACGAAGAGTGTGAAAAAGCCTTCAACCAACTCAAGTCTTACTTGGGGTCCCCCTTATTGCTATCTCGGCCCGTCGCAGGAGAAAAGTTGTATGTGTATCTGGCAGTCTCTAAATCAGCCATCAGCGTGGCCATAATACGGGAAGACGATGGGATCCAAAGGCCTGTATATTTCAACAGTAAGGCCCTTCAAGGGTCTGAACAAAACTATCACCGTATGGAAAAGTTGGCTTACGCCTTAATACATGCTTCAAGGAAAATGAAGCCTTACTTCCAAGCTCACTCCATGGTAGTCCTCACTGACTCCCCGCTAAGGCATGTCTTGCATAAACCTGAGAAGTCTGGGAGATTGATGACCTGAGCCATCGAGTTAGGGGAGTATGATCTTACCTACCAGCCTAGGACAGCCATCAAAGGGCAAGCCCTCGCGGACTTTGTTGCAGAGTTCACCTGGGAAGAGGCCGAGACAGAGAATGGCCCGGGGGAGGTTAAAGAAACAAATCGAGGTGTCTTTTGAAGTTCGGAAGATACGACACCAAACGTCTTTCGAGATCGGGAAGAGGTCACCTAAGGCAAGGTCCGGGGTAGAGTGGAAGAGAACGAAGAGGATCGGTACCTCTTCAAGTAAGGAGTCATGACAGAAGAGGTCTTCTGATCAGATATAGACATTTGGAGCCTCTTCGTTGATGGCTCTTCCTGCGATAGTGGAAGCGGTGCGGGGCTAATACTCCCGACTCCAGATGGCGCCAATATTGAATATGCCTTGAGATTCAACTTCCCGGCCTCAAATAACGAGTCCGAGTATGAGGCCATGATAGCAGGTCCCTTATTAGCAAAGACTCTTCGCATAAAGAGACTCCTACTCCACAGCGACTCAAGATTAGTTGTCAATCAAGTACTGGGAGTCTATGAGGCCAAGGATGAAAGGATGGCGAAGTATCTGAAGAGGGTGAGAAAGATGTTAGAATATTTTGAAGAGGCAAAACTGAAGAGAGTGCCTCAACAAAGTAGCAGTCACGCAGATGCATTGGCAAGGCTGGCCTCAGTAACGAAGACAGATATTAGAAGGACCATTCCGATCGAGGTCTTGGGAAGGGCAACCATCGAGGAAGAAGAGGTATGTAACCCTTGTCACAATTTGAACCTATGAGACTGATGGATTGACCCCCTCATCAAATATATTAGAGAGGGAGAGATACTGGAGTCCAAGCTAGAGGGGAGAAAATTAAGATATAGGGCTGCAAAGTTCTCAATGATAGGAGACGTCTTATACAAAAAGGGATTTCTATTGCCTCTCCTCAGATGTGTACATCCCACGGAGGTTCCCCGGGTCTTACAGGAAGTTCATGAGGGTTCTTACTCTAGCCACATAGGGGGAAGACCCTTGGCCAGGAGAATCATCACACAGGGGTACTGGTGGCCAACCTTGTCCAAGGACGCTGCAGCCTACGTGAAGAGGTGCGACAAATGTCAAAGGTTTGCCACTATTCCTCATCAACCCCATCAGCCTATGACGTCAATCTCTTCTCCATGGCCATTTTCGGTATGGGGAATTGACTTAGTAGGACCCTTGCCAAGAGCTGTCAATAATTATAGATTCTTGATAGTTGCCATCGATTACTTCTCAAGGTGGGTGGAGGCAGAGCCGATGATAACAATTACAGAATAGAAGACCTTCCAGTTTATTTGGAGGAATATCATATGCAGATACGGCCTCCCAAACACTCTCATCTCGGACAATGGGACCCAGTTCAAGAACTCCTCTTTAGAAAAGTACTGCCTAAGAGTTGGGATAAAGCAGTTCTTCTCATCTCCTGGCCGACCTCAGGCGAATGGTCAGACCGAGGTTACGAATATAACAATCCTCAATGGGATCAAGAAGAGGTTAGAAGATGCGAAGGGAAGATGGAGTGAAGAATGTCTATGTTGTGCTATGGGCCTACAGAACAACGACAAGGACACCTACAAGAGAAACCCCGTTCATGCTAGCACATGGCTCAGAAGCTGTCATACCAACGAAAGTGGGACTCCCAACTCATAGGGTTCAGACTTATGACCCCGACAAAAATGGGGAGGAGAGGAGGTTAGACCTAGATCTGATTGAAGAAAGAAGAGAAGACGCTAAGATCAGACAAGCAGCCTACCAACAGAGGGCAGCAAAATTCTACAACCAGAGGGTTAAGTCGAGACCCATTGCAGTGAGAGACCTAGTGCTAAAAAAGACCTTATGTAAATCAAATAAGCTTCACCCAAACTGGCATGGCCCCTACAAAGTGACAGAAGAGGTTGTGCCTGGCACCTACAGGATAAAAAACCTAGAAGGAGAACCATTTTCTAACCCATGGAATGCTGATCACCTAAAGAAATATTACATATGATGTTGCATAGAGTTTGTAAATGTACCATCTTGTTATGAAGAGGTTATTAATAAAAGATCAGTTCCCATGAAGATTCTTGCTTCATTCTTATGTCAGAAATTAATAATGGGGATAACATCTTAGGTGATGACCTCAGACCTTCATAACACCATTCAGTGGTGAAGAGGTCTGAGCTCAGACACCATAATAGATGACCTTAGACCCTTAACATCATTAATTTGGTGAGATTAATTATGGGGATAACATCTTAGGTGATAACCTCAAACCTTCATAACACCATTCAGTGGTGAAGAGGTCTGAGCTCAGACACCATAATAGATGACCTCATACCCTTAACATCATTAATTTGGTGAGATTAATTATGGGGATAACATCTTAGGTGATGACCTCAAACCTTCATAACACCATTCAGTGGTGACGAGGTCTGAGCTCAGACACCATAATAGATGACCTCAGACCCTTAACATCATTAATTTAGTGAGATTAATTATGGAGATAACATCTTAGGTGATGACCTCAGACCTTCATAACACCATTCAGTGGTGAAGATGTCTGTGCTCAGACACCATAATAGATGACCTCAGACCCTTAACATCATTAATTTGGTGAGATTAATTATGGGGATAACATCTTAGGTGATGACCTCAAACCCTCATAACATCACTCGGTGGTGACAAGGTCTGAGTTCAGACACCATAATGAGATGACCTCAGACCATTAACATCATTAATTTGGTGAGATTAATTATGGGGATAACATCTTAAGTGATGACCTCAGACCTTCATAACACCATTCAGTGGTGAAGAGGTTTGATCTCAGACACCATAATAGATGACCTCAGACCCTTAACATCATTAATTTGGTGAAATTAATTATGGGGATAACATCTTAGGTGATGACCTCAGACCTTCATAACACCATTCAGTGGTGAAGAAGTCTGAGCTCAGACACCATAATAGATGACCTCAGACCCTTAACATCATTAGTTTGGTGAGATTAATTATGGGGATAACATCTTAGGTGATGACCTCAGACCTTCATAACACCGTTCAGTGATGAAGAGGTCTGAGCTCAGACACCATAATATATGACCTCAGACCCTTAACATCATTAATTTGGTGAGATTAATTATGGGGATAACATCTTAGGTGATGACCTCAGACCTTCATAACACCATTCAGTGGTGAAGAAGTCTGAGCTCAGACACCATAATAGATGACCTCAGACCCTTAACATCATTAGTTTGGTGAGATTAATTATGGGGATAACATCTTAGGTGATGACCTCAGACCTTTATAACACCATTCAGTGGGGACGAGGTCTGAGGTCAGACCATTGATTAAGTTTAAACAAGACATCATTGTAACAAAACAGAGAATGAAAAACATCACATGACATTCAATAAAAGTAAGTGAAGATAGTCCTCCTCAGAGGTTGATATATTCAGAAATAGTAGACGATCAAGGATTACAGAGAAATTTCAAAATGTTATGGGTTACACACAATGTTCAAAAAATTATCTAAGGGTTTGAGGGGGGAATGTTGATATCCTCGGTTTGGTTAGGTTGCATAACATTGGTCACCTCGACCGCGTCATCATGATGGTTTTCCCCTTCGACCTCAGTGCCGTCCAATGTGGCAGTCTCGGCAGGCGCGGCAGCCTCCTCCTCCACCTCCTGAAGGGCCTGGGCAAACTGGGGATTGACAAAGTCGAGGCCTACGAAATATGAGGCTTTTAAAGTACCAGCCTCCCTCTCCTTGACATCAGCCCACTTAATAGTGGCTTTGATACCTCTTTCAAGGTACTCAAAGCCGAAGCTCATAAATTCCTCTGAGGACTTGTAGTCAGAGATTATCTTCTCAGAGGCATCATCGAGGGCTGCCTTAACGGCCGAGTTGACCTTATGATGCAGAACATCATCCTTAGCCTTCAGAGCTGCAGTATGATCCTTTCCAAGTTGAGAGATGTCCTTCTCCAGCCCCCTCACCTTCTTCTCAGAATCCTTCAGCTCAGATTTGAGGCGGTCAATCTCTACGTTCAGAGTGCTCTGGACCTTCTCGGCCTCTTGACCCTTTTGGATGAGGGGCAATTTCCTCAGAGTCCAGTTGGATAAGTGGTGCATAGCTGTCAGGCCCTGCATATTTTGTGATCATTAATGAGATGAAGAACAATCAGATGTTACACTTAGAGAATTTCTGAAGAAAGATCAAGTCATACCTGAATGGATCTGTGAATGCCGAACTCAACCAGCAATGGGGTGTCCAGTGACCTGAAGAAGTGTTTGTCAGCCTCGGTCATTGCAGAGCCGAGGGAATCTAGGGCCTAAAGACTATGGCCGACTATGCTGTCAGCTATCTTCAACTGCTCTAGACGAGCTGACAGGGTGTCAGCTGATGAGATAGGGATGGCAGTGTCAGTGTTCTTCTTCTTCGGCCTCTGATACTCAGGGGCATGACCTTCTGGAGCCCTCTTCTTTGTGGCTTGGGGTTTTGAAGTAGAAGGAGCTAGGGGAGGAGCGTTCAGGCCTGCTTTCTTAGCTAGTCTCGTTAAACTGGGTGCAACCATTTCCCAGAGCTCGTCCGAAATGTCCTGTGGTCGCTCTGCAAAAATTAGTAGATTTGAGTTAGATAATCAGATATGAATAAACTCAGAGGTTTAACTTGAAATAAAAATGCTTACCAAGCTCGGCAAGGGAACTTCCACCTAGACCTGTCCCTGAGAGGTAGTGGGGGGTCATCAGGTGTTCGAACTTAACAAACAGACCATGCACCCCCTGATCTTGAAGGGCTTTCACCCTCTGAAGGTTTTGGGGGCTCAGACCAGGGTCGGCCCTAGCAGACATGGTGACCTTACCCCATCTCAGGGGTATCCTCGGCTCAAGAATAGACGAGGGAACAAATGGGCCAAATTCCCATGGCCCAGAAGAAAAGAAATACTGAGGCTTCCACTTATGGTTGGAAGTATGAGTTATCTAAAGCATCTTCTTCTCAAGCTTTCGAGCTACAAAATGATAGTAGCTCGGATGATTTTTGGCCGAGGAAGGGACATAGCAACATACAAAGACCTGAACTGGGAGGTCAGAGTGGTGGACCGCCCTCCACAAGACTATGGCCCCTATTATGACCCTCCAGGCATTGGGGGATAGTTGTGAGGGGGGAAAATTATTGTAGGAGATGATGGACTTGATAATGGGATGGATGGGTAGACGAAACCCTAACTTGAACATCTGCTCATACAGGCAGATCTCGCCGTCTCGGTCGTGATAAGCCCTCTCTTCCCTCAGAGGTCTTCTTAGCTTTATGGAGGGACTAATGGAGTACAGATATCTGAAGTAGAAAAGGTCTACCTCAGTAACTCTGCTCTCGATCTCGGCCGCCTCAGAGACGTCGACATCGCTTTCAACCTCATCGTCATCATCTAACTCAATGTCAGTCGGTGCAGACGTTGATGGGTTACTCAGGAACCTCTGAACGAACTCTGCCCCGGTGACGACCGACGGAGGGATGGCGTCAAGTATGGGTGGCACAGCCACACTTGGCTCAACAATTTCAACCTCTGAGGAAGAGGCTGAGGTGCTTGAGCTACTATGGGATGAGGCTCGGCTGGAGACTTCGGTCTGATCAGGGGCCTGACTAGTCCAAGGTGTGAAGTCCATGGCCTCCTAAAAAGAATCCACAGACATGGGGTCTAAGGTAGAAGATTCAGACTCAGACATCGGTATGGGATCGGCAGGGACCTCTGTCTGATAGAAAAACTCTGGGGGATCAAGATATATCACCTTCAGAGGTGGTGGAAAGATAGGTCTGATGGGAAACTCTTGTGACCTACGAGCCTCCTCTTGTGCTCTTTCTATTTGTCTAATATTTTCTAGAGTCTTCTCTCTAAGGGAGGGGAACTCCTCAAGAAGTTTGTATATGGGTCTGAGCATCAGAGGCCGACCCTAAACTTGGGATAACTTCCTAAACTACAAACAAGATTGGCTTGTAAAGTAAAGCAGTCTAAAGATCAAACTACCTAAAATTGTCAAGAATAGTTCGCCTGAAATAATGGTAACCTCAACGGAAAACTCAAAAACTCGTCGAAAAATGCAAAAATAAGGAGACTTGTAGGGAAAATAAAGGGAAAAGTATGGCAGAGGTTACTTGACGATGAAATAGTAAGGAGGAGACGAGAGGACGCGAGAAACCACCTTCCAAAAGCCTCAGCAAGGATCTTTCTAGAGAGAAGGCTGCAGGAGAGAGTTTGGCTGGAAAAGAGAGAAATAAAGAAGAAATGAGGGAAATAGGGTTCAAAATCCTTAAATACATATGCACAATTCCCAAGGCCCATCATTGCCTTGGGAGCCCCAAAGGGCGGCTGACAGCACACGCCTACCAAGCCAGCATACTTCAGCATTGGACAAGTGTCAAACGAGTATTGGCTCGTAATAAACAGGCCTTGGAGGTGTGATAATCCCCTAGTCACCTGCTCTCACATATGACTAAGGGCTGGGGGTGATTGATATGCCTCAAGTGTGACCTCGGCCCAGAGACACCAACCTCGGCCTAGATAATGGCCGACTCTGGACAAGCCTTGGGCGCGCGATATCAGCCCTCGAACGTAGCAAGGTCGGCTCAGGCCGACACTATCACCAGCCTCTCCAAAGGACACTGCATGCATCATAGGGGTCAGCAGCACTCCCGTACATCTGGGGAAAGGCAACCTCGGCTAGATATAGGCCGAGCCCCTAGTAATAACCTCATCAGGACATCAGACAATGCCCCAAGCTTAAACATGCTCAGCCTCGGCCTAAGACGACCCTAGTCCGTTATCTCGGCTTAATATGAGCCGAGGCCTTCATAGTTACCCCAGACTAAGCAGGCATGTATACTTCTCGCCCTCGACCTCTCCCAGGCCGAGGTCATGTACCAGTACGGCAGCCGAGCATCTGTTGACATTTGGATAAGGACTGGTGGACACAAATCAGTTATAACAAGATTATTCCCCTCACGTGGAGAGAATATTTCATCATCATTCCCTACATGTGACAGTGACAGGTGTCTCTCCCATATTGGTGAGGCTAACACACACATGCATATTACATGCATGAGGGGTACATTACACCCCCTATGTACTATATGTAGAGATCATCCTCTACCTGGCAAAGGATCTGAAATATACAACCCTAGCTGAAACTCTGTTTAAATACATAGTAGAGAGAGAAAGCTTTAGAGATTGTATCTATGGCCATTAGAGCCCTCATACAGTGATACACATCATACGCTTGCACAGTGGACGTAGGCCTGATTGGCTGAACCACTTATATTCTGGTGTTGATTCCTCTTCTCCTCACCTCCTACTGCTATGTACATATCACTATACTGCCATTGTTAACATTGAATTGAGCTCATAAACACCTTGAAGGGTGGTGCTGTTTCCAGCATCATCAATAGACATATCAATAAATATGGGGATCTATTATTAAAAAAATGATCTTTTCATTGCGCTTCACCTAATGGTCCATATGCACTAATGCCAATAAAAGAAACTGGTATATAGTATAAATATTTGACACCATGTTTGAAAGTAAGATATGAATACAATTTAAATCGAAGTAAGACATTATTCAATAGAGGAAAAAATAGAAAAAAATTAACCACTATTTAGATTGAATTGTGTTAAAAAGCATGCCTCTTATTTTATAACACTAATATTGCGTATAATAGTAAAAGCTTTTCGATCTTCTCCTCTTGTTTTCTAATATACCTGCTCTTGTTATTCAAAGTTCAACTACGAGTTTGATTTTGATTTGTATCTAGAGATTGAGGGTATAGTTATATAAAAATCAAAACTTTAAACATGGAAACAATTTGGCTTGTGAAAATCGAAATCAACAATCTCAATACTAAATGAATTAACCGAATATTGAAATGACTAAAAATAGCATACTTGGACATGGTGTTACATTTATGTTTTTTGTTGTTGTCTAGGTTTGAAAAAAGTAAGTAATTTGTGAAAGACTCTAGATAGTGTCAACCATTTCATAGCCAAATCCTTTAGTTAGTTAACATATTCACTGTTGTTAGTAAATCGATCGAGTGAGTGTATAAGGCAATAAATGTCAAACACCATATCTTAAGTTTAAAAATGTCAAAATATAATCAAGAAATCAACAATGATCTTGTGTGGAATGAACGAAGAGAAATATTGCAAAGAAAGCAATGTTTTCATAGTATAGAGATTTTGAAGATAATAAACAAATAACTATCAGATATAATATTTCTTTAAACTCACCACATATAGTGTTAGTGTTGCAAATAAAAATGCATTCAACATAAAAAAGAGACATAAAATAGTTAAAGAAACTATTACACATGAGTAAAAGGTATGAAGTTATTCAAAATGAACCTCAAAATAGATTGACGGTATGCTAGAAAGTAGTCAATTATTCTTAGTAATAAAGTAAATGTAGTATTGCAAAGTGGAATGATATTTTATGAAGGCCATTGTGATACAAGACTGATGAAGTCATTGTCTACCTTGATGTTAAATGTCCCACTATCTTGTCATGCCTACTCGTATGTTCCAGTTTTCACCATCTTTGTCAATATCACTTATCAGGTTGGATTGTGTTAGAATTACTTTATATAATTCTACATTATGTGCTCCATAATTATATTCATACTAATATCCACTTTGGTTAATGAAAGGGTACTCTAAATACCAAGAGTCAAAAGGACTCTTGGGCATCTTCCTTGATGGACGATTGATATTAAGTGATTGTTAGAGATTTAGGTTATGTCCCTTCCTACAAATAAGTAACTGATTTCTATCAGTCAGACACTAAAAGAAAACATAATGAAATTATAGAAAAGGGAGAGAAAATTAAATTCTCAAGAAGATGTAGCCATGTTCCAAAATTCAGCTCAATCGAACATCATTAAGGTTGACTGCTCCATCAATCTTTCTAGTTGTGATATGATGGATGTATGTTATTTTAATACCATTTTATGTTCTGCATAATGATTATATGTGATTATCATGAAGATCCAATATCTTTTTATTAGAACAATTGTATGTAAAAATTTAATCATTAATGTATCAATAATTAATATTAAGGTGTTCTTGAAAATGATTTTACATATTGATTTCACCATGGTTATCATAAATGCCCTGTCATAGATGGATTAGTTTATTTATACCTAAAGTAATGAAAAATGAGAAGCAGATATATTATTACAAATGTATTGTGTATGTAATCTGCATTACCCGATTTTAAAGATGGAAAAACTTCTTTGTATACCACATATCTCGTGTACTTATTTTGGATGGGGCGGTTATTCAGTATCAAAAATTTTAAACTGGAATGTGATGTCACTCGTGAAACGGATAAATAAATATGTCCGTAACTGAATACTTGTTTTGGTAAGAATACAACTTTTTGGAGTGTTTGGACGTGACATTTATTTATTGTCATAATAACAGGAATTCTGATCTTCAAATGCAACTCATGGTTTGGCAGCCGGGGAAGCGCAAAGTGTTGAAAAACTCCACAGGGTATAAGATATATTGGTCACTAATGTTTCCTGATGCTTTGCACAGAGAACTGAGCTTAGATATGTCTTAATTTCTTCTGGTATGAAATCCATGACGTTAGAATTGATTTCATCCTAAGTTTCATTCGTTGGAGTTAAAATACCTCGAAGTGTAGATATTATGAATCTATACAGTTAGCTGCCAAATTAGGATATGTGGCATACACTATCTCTCCAATTATATCATCTCTGACAGCTATTAGCAATTCTTGTGGTCATTCAATCCAAGCGGCCTCTTGTTCATCATCAGAAGATGAAGTTATAGGTAATTTCCCTTCTCCGAATGCAAATATTCAATCCCAAAAGTTTGTTGAATTTTTTGTTCGCATGTTTTGTGTGAAGTGGAAAATGTTGCAGAAGTCCCAGATGTAAGACTTGTTAATTGAGGCATGTACTATATCTTCTCTTCTTCCTCTAGGCAAAACAGGAAGTCTGCCTGAAATCACCTCCTTTATGGATGGCCTTTCGACCCAATACTTTGTCATTTGAATACGCGTTATCAAATCAAAGAATATCTCTAAGTTTTCTATCGACATACTCAAAATTGTTACAATAATTCATCGGAGCCTCATCTCAAATGATTAGTGAAGTTTTCCTTATGAGCTCCGCTAATTGAGTTATGTGTCTAATGTCACAGGTTGAGTTATCCCCTATGTTAATTGGAATTTTGAATCTTGAGTGAGTTATTCTTCCACTGAGAAATATCATCCCTTCGGATCTTATTCGGGAAAATATTGTCTTCTATAAATATGTTTTTTCCAGCCCCTTCATAACCATAGACAACAACTACAACCATTTCCTAAATTTGCTGAGTCAATAACCTCGTTATACACTTCATGTTGTTCAGGGTTAGGCCCTTGTTACAATTGTCGATGCTTATGAATTAGTTGCTCAATATCATACGATAAATCTTCGGTTATGAACCTATTACTGGATTCTTTAATAAGGGAATGATCTAGTAGTGGTAATAAGGGAAATCCTTCAAAGATTTGTTTCCCTTCATTAAGGGCTCATTTGACTATCCAATTCCAAGGCTTGGAATTGGAATTGGAAGGAAAATTTCCAATTCCGTGGAATTAGAAATTAGCCTTTCAATTCCAATTCTAATTCCAATCCTTGGAATTGTGTTGCCAAATGGGACCTAAGATTTATTCCACTTCATGAAGGAAAATGTTTTCAATTGTTATTCAGTCATGGACAACTAAGGGAATCATAATATCTTACTTCACCTATACAAAATATTGTCTGATATTAAATGCCAATTCTTCCCCCAAAGGGCAAGATGATCGGGGACTTCACAAAAGAGGAAAATAGTCACAAATATGTCACACAATTGTGCCCCTATAGACCACTGTGATGCTTGTAAAATGGGCGATGTACCACTCTTTATCAGCATCTAGCAGGACAAGTGCATATCATGTCACTTTGAATGTTGGATGTTTCATCCCTTTAATAGTTATCATTTCTATGTTGCCACACCTATTATGTAGGTAAATAAATATACGTAAGTCAATTCCCGATTATCTTCATGGAATCTGTTCGTACTCATCCACTATCTGAACATTAATTTACTAAGATTGATTCTATTCATAACTGTGTCTAAATGATCTAAATCTATAAAGGTCACCACATGCTCATCGGGAAGATGAATGCTAAGGTTGCGTTTATTTTTTTGTCTGAATCTAAAGTCTGAATCTGAAGTCTGAATCTGAAAAAGTTATTTATTTGCTGTCTGAATGTATAGTGTTTGTTTGCAGATTTATGTCTGAAATCTGAATGCAGATTATTTGAACCATTATATCCTTACATTTATTTTATATAGAAAAGATATATTTAAAACATCCACGACCTTAAATAAATATTATTACACACAATATGCAATTTAATAGGTAAATAATATTTGGCATTCCAATTAGTAGGGAATTTGCGTAGTTTAAAATGTTTAAAATATGTAAAAACTGACTAAGTAGCTAATAAACGTTACAAAATTAGTAATAAGGTTGAACTATTAATCATAATTTCTACTAAATAATTTATCGGCAATTTAATCACGTAAATTAATCATTTCTTATTGTGGTGCTCGTCCAAATATTTGATCATAATTTGGTGGAGGTTCTGCTGTTCACTATCTACTGAAGGCTCGGCCGACAAGTCCACGTCATCATCTTCATATATCTTAAACAATGGATCATTAAGTGATACTCGACGAAGGAAGTTATGTATTGTCATGCGTGCAAAAATAATGTGTACTTGGCTTCGATAACTATAAGGAGCCATTCTATGCAATATCGCGAATCTATTCTTCAAAATAACGAATGTCCTCTCAATCACATTTCTTAATCTAGCATGTGCATGGTTGAATTTCTCCTTTTTATCTCTAGCTTGACCATCACGACTAAAATTCGACAACCAATATCGTGTGCCTTTATAGGGACACATAAAGCCCCTAGTGTGGGTGTATGAAGCATCACACAAGTAATATATACCTACAACAATACAAAAATTAAAATCAGACAAATAGTAAAAAATAAATATAATAGTTGTAGAAAAAATAATAATAACAAAAAATATCACCTTCAGGGGATAATGGAAATTTGTTGCTTGGATGGCGCAAAGTCTCATTTAACACTCGTGAATCATGCACTATCCCCTCCCATCCGGCCACAACATTTATAAATTTCATATTAAAATCACATACGACCATAACATTTTGAAAACATTCCTTTCTGGCTTGTCCTCTGAAAGGGATTTTTTTATCCACTAAAATATGTGCATTAATTAGTGTACCGTCAAGTGATCCAATAGCCCCTTTGAATGGTCCTCACCTAAGACATTGATATGATCAAATTTCTCCAGTAGATCCATTAAATGCAGGAGATAAATACCTGTTGAAGTTTTTTTCTAGATTGTAGAGCTGAAAATCTTTTACACTTTAATTGTGTATTTGTGTGTCTATATATAGAGATTTTTGTTAAAGAGTTGTATCAATAAAGAGTTTTGTTGTGTCTACAACTCTTTATTGTATTTTATATGGGGACTATTCTTTGTGATATCTTATTTGGGAACAATTTTTTTTATATGTGTTATCTCCTGTATTACTATGATTTGAAAGAAATGGCAAGGACATTATTGTAATTTAATTTTCGTTCAGATTTCAGTGATCAGATTCAGAGGGTTTTGAACCTCTGAATCATTAAGACCATAATATTACCGTTAATCTCTGAAATGTGTGAAAAACAAACGTATATTTAGTGCCTCTCAAATATGAATTGTTTAGATTCAGATTTCGAAGGTGCAAACAAACGAATCCTAAGCCTTTAGACTATAAATGCAAAGCTTTTAGACACCAATTCTTAGATTTTAAATTTCAAATTCATGTATATTCCAAAAATCCTCATATGCAGAGAGGTAACGACTATCTAAAAATGATGGGATCTAGTCAATCTCCCTAATTCTCTTTATTCCATTTATTTGATCCCGAATGATTTTTTCTTCCAAAATAAATATTGCTCTATCGGGTCCCTTATTTATATACTTGAAAAGATATTTTTTATATCTTGATTTATTGGGCCATTCAACATTTATATGTGTTTGATTTTTTACAACCAAATCAATGTTGTGGGGCACTACAAATTGGTTATCAAGTTTTACACCACTTTTCTCAACAATTTTTTTAGTAGTTATTTTGTGATAAGTCCTATCCCAAATTTTTTAGATGGCACCGATCCTATATATGATTTCTTCTTATCAAAAGTTCTGGATGTTATGTTTTAATTGATATATCTTCTTAAGTGTTCGACAATTCATGGGTTGTTGGTTTCGTATAGTTGGGTTTTCATGATAATGCTTGTATATATCTTGTAAATGACATTGCATTTATCCCACATTCTTGTTTAATTAGGATCAACAAAAAAATTCAAAGTGCTAAGGATTGGAGACTAACAATCTCTCCTTTGGGGACTAAATACCTTCAAACCCTTTTTTTAATCGTCTCTTCTTCTGTGCATTGGGAATGCTCTGTCTAGAACCTGCTCTGGCCATGTGCCAAGTGGGCAGTGGCACAGGCCCATTTTAGAGTAAGAACCTATATATGTATATTTTAGGGGTCCAAAAATATTTTACGTATATTAAAATATCAATTTTTAAAATGAGTTTAGTTTTTTAGGAGCCCATTTTTTCAACTACCAAAAAAATATTTGTACAAATAATGATTCAACTACGAAAAAACCTCACCCAACTCATTTAGGATTCTAATTTTTCTATGACCCATTCTTCAACTACCCACAAATTATTTTTAGTACCCACACTCTCTCTCTCTCTCTTTTGCATGCTCACCCCCCTCCCCCCCCCTCCCTCCCCCTCACTTCTCTACCTAACGTCTCCACCTTTCTCTATGTGTATGTTTTTTTTCTTTTTTGTGCAGAAGGTATTACAGCTTATTGGAATCTACCTAACCAAGTCTAGCCCAATATTGACACTGTCATCTTCTTTTTTCACACAGAGAGAAGTGAGGTAAGTATTCCTTTTTTTAGTCCATACAACTTATCTTATATGAGATAAGGTAAGTATTTTGTCATCCTCACTAATCTTTTTTCCGAAATGATTTTTAAGACTATATTTTTTTTTATTAATTTTCCTTTTTTTTAAATTCATCACGGTCTTATTAATTTTTTTAATGTAATTATATTTTTTGTTACCAAGTTCTTCCTTTTTACATTAACCAAGTAGATGAAATTGGAGAGAGAATAAAAGGCTCAAACCAGTTGACATTTTTTCATATTTTTTTTATGTTCAATCAATTGAGATATCTTTAGAATAAAATTATGTATTAGATTCATTGTTAATTATGTGTTCTATTTTTATTTACAAATTTATCATTTTTTCAAATATAAAAAACAAGCATCCGGATATCAAAAACGAAAAAAACTAAAAGAATAAAAGAAGCAACACAATCATTTAAAGGAAGGATTGATAAATTTATTATTAAAGAGGAACAAAATATAAATTTTATTAATAAAAATACAAGTCAATCGGAAGAATTCAGAAATAGTGCAAATGACAAAAATGAGATAGGGAATAATGTAAGTCCCACGAAAAATGATGAATATGAATTGCTAGAGGATGAACAACCTAGTAACATAACTATTTTTCAATGAGTTTTTAGGTATTTAATATCTTTGTACTATATTTTTTGAAAGAGCCCTAAATTGAATTTCGCACAGGGCACTCCAAATCTTAGGACTGACCTTGGCTCTATCAGCTACTGTAGTTTCACTGAAGAATTCTCAAGGAAAGTGTTTGGAACATCCATCTTTGGTCATACAGTGTGCCTTTATATTAGTCTGACTGTAAGGATCGTACATTGTAAAATGACTAAAAGCTTCATACCCAATTGGATCTCTCGTGCAGTAGGGAAGCTCTATGGATATGATTTTATCAATGTTTGTGGGGTTATCAGCTCTATGAAGAAACAACAATTTTTGCGCATGGGGTAGGCCTCTCTTTTGAATTTTGACAGTGGAATTGTAGGAAAAATTGATGAATCACTCAACATTAGAAAGTAATATATATTTGGAGGCGTATGTATAACTGACCATAGAATGTTAAATATAAAGTATAGATTATGCACTTTTAGGACTTAAAACAATATTGGTTATGGATATAGGACAACAAACATTTTGTTTCCACTTTTAGTCCCAATTTTTAAATCATCCGCTGACGTGGCATGCTGTGATTGGTTGACGTTTTATGGATATGGGTCCACACCAGCAGCTTTATTAAAAAATAGGGACTAAAAATGGAAAAAATGTTTGTTGTCCTATTTCCAGAATACATATTACAATATGTCATAAATTTACAAAGCCCTTATTAATTACCTTCTTGATCTTTCCAAAAGAGGAGTGTTATGAGTCCTAAAAATTTCTCAAAATTGTGCTCTGGCGAGACCTATATCATAACTACAATACTTATTCATGTTTGGAGATAACTTGAGGGACTTTTTTAGGAGTCAAGTCATTTTTCTTTCCAAAATGTTGATCGGTAATTAAATCTCGCATTAATTGATCAAGGATGACCCTGTTTGGTTGCGCAAATTATTTGATTATGTAAATTGGTTCATTATGAATTAGTGAATTATATATGAGTGAATTTGAAAGGAGTTTAAATTTAATTTCACGCAATTTTTTGTAATTTGAAATTGATATTAAGGTTCTATGAGCAAAAAACATAAAAATAGATTAAGATAGGGGGGAGAGGGGGGGAAGGAGAGAGAGGACCATGCAATGCATGTGACTCCAATTTTAAATAGATGCATATTTAATGTTTTTGTGAAATTATTCAATTTCAAATTTTACACATGAGCTAAAATGAGACATTTAATAAATCATTTCATTGATGGAACCAAACATAATTAATGGGTCAATTTATTTTGGATCAATTTATTAATGAGCGAATTTATAATTTTCGAACAACCAAACAGTGCCTTTCATTTTCAAAACTCATTTCACATCGTCTTGTTGGTCTTTAGGCTGTTGCAAGTGAGTAAAATCAAGAAATCAATGGATTTTCAAGCATTTTGGATTTGAAGTGAAGGTAATAAGTAGGTCGGGGTCCCTGTCCATTGCATCTTGGAAACTTTTATGCCATGTATCTTGGGGTTGCAATCGGGGTCGGTTCTAGACATAGATAAACAAAAACATTGCCTAGGGTCAAATTAATTGAGGCTAGAAATTTAAAAAAAAAACAGTCCAAGAAAATTAGGTATAAAGAAAATTGTTTAAAAAAAATCTAACTATGAAAAAAATTAGAGTTTTCCAATTTAAAAAGCCCCCCCAAAAAATAAATCTACAATAATACAAAATATTTTACCATTTAAAATGAGCCCAAAAAAAATCCAAACCCACTTTGATAGTAAACTCAAAATTTAACTCACTTTTAACACACTCACACACCCACTTTTAATACACTCTCTCACAAAAATTTGTTGATTTCTGTTAGTACCTCGTCAATCTACATGCCCAACGAAGTAGCCGGACTGAACCCTATTGGAAATAGGGAAAGCCCGACCCAAACTTCAAATCCTCAAAGATAGTTAGTTAGCAATAACCCATCATGTTCCTAAAATCTCTCATGAGATATTCTAGGGATAGTGGGCTAGACGTGGGAGTTCCCAACACCCCCACTCTTCGAAGTTTACCTGTATATATTGTATCCCTGGCCCGGGGCAAAGGGAATGTAACAAAAAATACTCCTCTGGAGAAAAGAGAACTAAAAACTGAGAGCACCATCGTGGACGTAGGAAATTTAAAAAACCATGTACATTTTGTGTCGTGTGTAATGGTGATTATTCCTACTCTTGTTCTTTACTTTTCTGGTGATTTCATTTACTTATCATTTGTGTTGAGATTTCTTATCACCACAATTGGTTCTGTTTGTGGGAAGCGGTTGTTCTTCCTTTAATAAATCTTTCACCAGCAAGAACCTAGAATATCTGATCATAACAGTAATGTCCCTCAAGCAGGGGATATTCAGGAGCAACCTATCACTCACAGGGTTAGATCTTAAGTTCGATGCTCAAACCCAAGGCTTCTCCGGGAAAGGCAAGCCTCAAAAGAAATCCAGGGACAACTAGGTCTACACAAGTTTCCAGGCTGATCGACGCCTATGAGGCCAGGATTTAAGAGCAGGAGGAGGCTACTCGCAAGCAGGAAGCCGAAAATGCTTGCCTCAAAAGGTGACTGGAAAATATGGAAAGAGAACTCCATCATAACAGGAGGCAACATCGTTATCGGACTCCAAGCCCTCAGGCGTGCAAATCTCACAACCGAGGAGGGATCCCAAGGCGTGGGTCTCAAAGAATTGAGGGACACATGTTAGATAATGACTGGTTCGAGCAACAACAACCAGCTCGCCATTACAGGAGCCCAGGATGAAGAAACGATGACATACAAAACTTGGCCCGGAGAGAGATGGACCAACACCCAGCACATCGGGGTGCCAGATCGACTAGAGAGCTAGCTAAGTGAGCCCTCAGGACCCAGATGAAATCCCCTTTTTCAAGGGAAATAGAGGAAGAGGAAGCCCCCAAGAAATTCGCAATGCCCAGGTTTAATATCTCTGATGGAAAGACTGATCACATTAACCATTTCAGATGGTAGACACAGGCCATAGCCCTTTGGAACCACAAAGAAGCACTGATGTGCCGAATTTTACCGTCGATCTTGCATGACGTGGCCCAAAATTGGTTCGAGAAACTCCCCCACAGATCCATTAGGAACTTCGAGTCCCTGGCATAGCTCTTCACAGCTCACTTCATTACCAGTAGCTCCCATTCGAAGAGGATGGATTCTTTGTTGATAACAAAGAAAAATCCCCAAGAGA
This sequence comes from Sambucus nigra, assembly GCA_949130495.1. NCBI lineage: Eukaryota > Viridiplantae > Streptophyta > Magnoliopsida > Dipsacales > Adoxaceae > Sambucus > Sambucus nigra. The sequence goes on along the minus strand of OX422211.1, from coordinate 482,683,800 downwards.
GCCTCAGAAACTATGTGAAGAGGTATTGGGAGTTGTTCAATGAGGTCGAGGACTGCTCAGAGAAGGTCGCCATTGCATCCTTCAAGATTGGCTTACCCACCTCCCGCCTCTTACACCAGTCCCTCACTAAAAAGGAGGCCACAACCATCGACGACTTAATGGCTCGTATTGAAAAATATGCCAAAGTCGAAGACGTGACCCATCTCAGTGCAGGAGAAAATGGTCGTGCCAAGGTTGCCAGCAAGAGGAGCGATAAGAATGAGAGTCAGAAGAAAGGGATTAAGAATGAGGGAAAGAATGACCCCAAGAATGGGAACAAGAGTGATGCCTCGAAGGCATTTTAAGCAGTAAATATAGTTTTCAGAGAACCGATCTACAATATTCTGGCAAAGATCAAGGATGAATCGTTCATCAAGTGGCCCAAGAAGATGGGTGGAGACCCTTCCAAGCGAAACAACGCACTAAGATGTGTTTTCCATAAGGAGGGCGGACACAAAACCAAGCAATGCAAATCCCTTAAGTCCCACCTTGAAGAGTTAGCTCAAGCTGGACATTTGAGCAAATTTGTGGAGAAAAAGGCAAAGAAGGTAGCTGCCAATGGAGATCAAAGGCTCGATAACGTGCTTGAGGAGGACATCGGCCATGAATTCATGGTAATTCATGGGGCATCTGACCTCAAATAGATTTAAGGAAATGCGACCCGGATGGAAGTAAAAAAGATTATAGTAGTAATGCAAACTTTTCAGATCGATCCATCCAAAACGTAAGCTGGGAAGCATTAGCGAGCAGAAGACGTCAATTACAGAAAGCATATCGTGTTCATCAATAAGGACCTAGTGGGAGTAAGAACCCCACATCATAATGCACTGATCATTACACTTGGGATAGCTAAATATGGCGTCGACAGGTTGCTCATTGACCAAGGTAGCTCATACAAAGTAATGTATCTCGACCTATTCAGTAAGTTGAAATTAAGTGTCACCGACCTAAAGGAAACCACCGTTCCTTTAGTTGGTTTTGCTGGAAACATAACCATCCCCTTGGGAAAGATCATCCTACCAATAAGGGCAGGAAACATCTAAAAAATGATAGAATTTCTCATGGTCGATATTGATTCACCCTACCAAGCAATCCTCGGGAGAGGATGTCTGCACATGATGACGATCGTCCCATCTACCTACCATCAGAAGATCAAATGTATGATCGAACGAGTAGTGGTGGAGATCTATGGAGATCGGGCGATGGCAAGAAAGTGATTTATAGCGGCCATCCATCCCAAACTAGAGAAGAAAATTAAAGAAGTTAGAAGCAAGAATGAGGAACAAGAGAGGCTAATGCCCTCCAAATAGAAACTAAAATATAGGAGACCGGGAGTGGAGGATACCAGGATCCTCCCCTCTGAAAGAGTCATCGAGGACCTGGAGAAATTCACAACCAATAGCAGCTCAAATGAAAGAAAGTTCTTAATTGGAACCCCACTCACCGACCGCAAAAAAAGGGAGTTGGTCACCCTACTTCAGAGTAACTTAGATGTCTCCTTACGAGCTGCCCGGGATTAATCCTAACATCACTTGTCATCGACTGCATATCGATCCATCTTTCAAACCAATAGCATAAAAATCTCAATAAACTGTTCCGGAGAAAGCGAAGGCAGTGGAGAAGGAAGTTGAAAAATTACTGGACGCAGGATCCATACGGGAAGCCCAATTACCCAAATGGATATCCAACCCAGTGGTTGTCCCCAAGAGTAACGGGAAGTGGAGATTCTTCATCGACTTCACCAATCTCAACAAAGCATGCTGTGAGTTCTACACTGGTATGCAAATAAAAGGGGATCCAGTACCTAGTCTATTACGTGAGAAAGACCCTTTTGGATGCCAAACTGCGATACCTACCACTAAAAAAGCTCGCCTTTGCGTTAGTGGTAGCCTCGAGAGAATTAAAACACTATTTCAAATCCCACTCCATCATCGTACTTATATCCCACCCTCTTAAAGCAGTACTGAGGAAAGAAGACCTTTCAAGTAGACTGTCAAAGTGGTCAATCGAGCTCGGGCGATTTAACATTTAGTTCCATCCAAGGACCGCCATCAAAGGATAGGTCCTCGTCAGTTTCATCGCAGAGTTTATAGGAGAACAACCTTGTGACCAGCCCCAGACTAGTCATTAAAGCAAAGTTCCCCCAACGTCAGGTATCTGGAGACTATACGTTGATGGAGCCTCCAATTCTAAAAAGGCAGGAGTAGGCATCGTGCTAATTACCGCCAAAGATGCAATACTCAAGTAAAGAATCAGGCTTTGATTTGAAGGCTCAAACAACGAAGTAGAGTATGCGGAACTGATCGCGGGTCTATGAAGGTGCAAACGCTCGAAGCAAAGCGACTCCAAGTTTTTGGTGACTCGTAGTTGGTCTCCAATCAGATAAGTGATGATTTCAACATAATAGATGAGAGGATGGCAGCCTATCACGCTACTGTGAAAGGATTAATGGCCAACTTCGAACACATCAGTGTACAACAGTTTCCCAGAGGATAGAACAACCATGCTGATGCCCTAGAAGCCTTAAGCTCAGTAATCAACTCCAACTTGAAGAAGATAATTTAGATCGATTTCCTTGCCCTTCTAGGTATCAATTAAATTAACGAACTGCCGAACAAAGAACACGTTCTCCAGATCGACACAACCCCCAGTTGGATGAACTCCATAATATATTATTTGAAAAATAGCGTACTACCAACAGATAAGAAGACCTCTCATCAGATAAGAGTCAAAGTTGCTCGTTTATCTCCTGAGGGCAAGTTATACAAAATATTTTTCACTGGCCCTTACCTCCAGTGCGTTCATCCAAGGGACGTCGAGCGAGTCACGCATGAAATCCATTAGGGAATCTATGGAAGTCATATTAGGGGCAGGTCGCTAGATTTTCGAGCAATGAAAGAAGGGTACTCATGGCTGTACATGTAGAAAGATGTTGGAATCTATGCTCGAAAGTGTAAAAAGTGCCAACTTCACGCACCTATGGTTCACCCTCCAGCTATCGACCTAAAGTCACTTACTAGCCCATAGCCTTTCGCCAAATGGGGTATGGACATAGTGGGCCCTCTATTAACTGCGGCAGGTAATCGCAAGTATTTGTTGGTCGCAACAGATTACTGAACTAAATGGATAGAGGAAGATCCACTAGCAAACATTAGAGATGAAGACATGATAAGATTTATATGGAGAAACATCATCACTCGCTTTGGGATCCCGATGACTACCATCACTGACAACGGAACCCAGTTCAAGAGTGGCCTCTTTCAGGGTTTCTGTAGTGACCATGGGATCAGGCATTACTTCAGCTCTGTGGCATATCCTCAGAGCAACGGACAGGCTGAGTCTTCCAATAAAATGGTGATCGATGGATTAAAAAAGCGTTTAGAGCGAGATAAGGGAGCATAGGTAAACTAACTACCCCATATCCTATGGGCTTATCTCACCACCCCAAGGCGAGCAACTGGAGAGACACCATTCGCACTTACGTATGGGATGGAGGCAATTATCCCTTTAGAAGATGGCCTCCGTACCATGAAGTCTACTCTGATTGACCTAGGCCAGAACGATGCAGCATTACTCGCTGAACTTGACTTAGCCAACGAGCGAAGGTAATTGGCTCTAGTAAAACTATAAGCCTACGAGCAACAGCTAGTGAAGAACTATAACAAAAAATTCAATCCAAAAACATTTCAGGTTGGGGACTACGTCCTGAGGAAAGTTCTTGGCAGTGCTGTAAAAACATCGGATGGCAAGCTAGGACCAAACTAGGAGGGACCATTCAAAGTGATAAGAGACGACCTACAAGGAGCCTACCACTTAGAGATGCTAGAGGGAGGGGAGATACCAAGATCTTGGAATGCAGCCAACTTGAAGAAATTCTACTTCTAGATTTCTTTTTTATTTTTGGAAACTTAATATTAAATTTTCAATTCTTCTGCGATTAATAAGATTTGTTTGGCATTTGCATTTTATGAAGTGTTGGTTTTCTCAACTACATTTTTGTATATGAACCCTTTCCATGCCATAGGCTCCCCTCTTGACATGCAAAGCTAAGATCACAAGCAACTTATTAGTTAAAATAGCAGGGTCGATATGTAATGACCCTCCTCAGGCATTTGTCAATTAATACGAATGACCTCCTAGATTTCCCCTGGAAATACATAAAGCCTTACAGGGGATCCTTAGGCAACATGGTCAACCCAAATTGTTCGCCAACATTATCTGGCTTAAAAACCCTGCTTGGATTGAATATTTGATACCAAGTGTGTCCTCTCCTTTGTCTCACTTAAAACTAAGGCAGTGTGACAACACAGCCTAAAAGGTAGGTAGAATAGTACACTTAAAGCATACTAGACTGGGGGGATACTCACTCGACAACAAACTCTGCCTAAGTCATATATAGTCGGATGGAAGAGCCCAAGGTAACTGAATAAGAGATCAATAAAGTCAAAAGAAACACAACACATGTTTAGTCGGCAAATCGCCCAAAATATAAATATTTATTACACAATTACATGTACAAAGAGTACACATGCTAACTAATTCAAACCCTAATGAGGACCAGGTCGATGAGCGAGGTAATCATCGACTCACACTCTTCGGCCATCATTTGGGTAAGGAGCTAATTCCTACTCGACTTCATCTGAACTCGGCTCTAGGAGCTGTCTTGGGATCGTATTTATAGGAATCCAACGATCATCCCTTCTGAAAGGGTTCGACATTAAAGTTGAGGGAGAGATTTCATGCCTATACCAGAGAACAGAGTTCCTGGGAACTTGTAACTCCCTGAGGGAACTCAACCACCCTCTTATGAAAGCTAACTCTTCGACCTCCTTCAACTTCATTGGAGCATCAGTCCAACCCTGGTCATAGCCATTCGCCCACACCTGCCGAGGACAATTTTTAAATATCTATCTCAATATGCTAACATCTTGCTTAAGACCAACTGCAGTCACATAGGCTCAAATGACATCCCCTTTTAGCTCAAAAATATCCATTTGAGAACTTATGGGAAGGTTTCCCGCTCGCTGTGTCATTGATGATGAAGAACCCTTGATAAGTAACGGAATTGTGCTCGGTGCATTCTCCCTCGAGCGGGCGAGCTCGCGCTTCAATGTGTCATTTTCTTGTTGGATCATCTCACCAGCCAAGTTAATTTCAAACGCTTCTAGGAGCTTTGCTTTAAAAGCATTGACTTCTTCTTGAACAGAGGCGCTAATATCGCTCATCTCCTCAAGCCTATCTTTTAATGTGGTGACTAATTCGAACTGCTCCTTATAATCCTGGTTCCTTGCTCGGAGAGACTTGCAAATTTTTATAAAGGAACGATGGACTTGGCTTCTCACATTAGTACCAAGGATTTGGCCTTGACGAGAAGTAGTCGGGATATATTCCTCAAGATCAATAAGCTACAAATCATACAAGCATCGAGAATAAATAAATCAGTATATGGAAAAAATATAACTTCATTTAATTAAAACCAAAATAGTTCAAATACAAATACATCAGCGAGAAAAGGAGAATAACAAAAACACAAAAAATACAAGGGCCCCCTAAAAAAACTAGTTGGTAACCTCAGTCTGCTCTGAGGATGTTGGTTGCTTCCCCTTATCTGCAGTAGTCCCATTTGCACCTCCCTCAGATGGAACATTCACCATCCCCTGATCAACAGGAGCATCATCAACAGTAGTTGGAATAGTTGGAACACCTTCACTGGCAGAAGAAGGAGGCACGCCCTCAATAATAGGTTTCGAACCAGGGTCGTGCTCATCAAACAAAGAGGAATCAACATCCACCTCGACAGCGAGCAAAGCCCCATCCCAACCTTTCTTAAAGTTGAATCGAATGATGTAGTTGATTTGAGCCTCAACATCCTCATATGTCACGAGCCACCCTGCATTATAAGAGCTCTCCTTGATGGTGGAGGCCTCAGATTCTAGCTTTTTTATCTTCTTGACAAATCCTTTATTCTCCTCAACCACCGCCAGCTTCTTCGTACAGACTATGTCATAGTACTGCCTTAGCTCCTCCATCTCTTTAGACGTTGCCTCTTTCTTTTTGTTAGCTTCAGCCAAGGAAAGATCAGAAGATTTATGAGAAGCACTAGAAGCTTGTAGGCTCACCTCTAGCTCACAATTTCTCCTCGCCAGCTCATCACGGCTGTGATAGAGGACGGTGAAATCAGACACAAACTACAGAGAAGTAAAAAAACGTTAGCGAATAAGGTATGAAAAACAAAATTACAGAGTAAAGAAGTAAAAGTAGACTTACCAAGGCTAGCCCCTGACTTTCTTTTAGGGATAACTGGTCAGTCCCAATGCTTGATGACCTCTGACGGTCTTCTAGCAAGACTGCTCTCTCGAGCACTATCGGGGCTAGCTAAGGGGCAAGGTCAATAGAAGGCCCCTCAGCCAAGGAAGACACGGGCACCAAGGACTATCCCTTTTTATCCTCACTTTTTCTCTCCTCCTCTCTTATTCTCTCTCCCTCCTTTCCATTTTAACCCTCTCCCTCTCTTATTATTTCTTCCTCTCTTCATATTTCTTCCTTTCTCTCTCCCTTACCAATGACTCATCCTTCTTCTTCCTCTCCCTTTCATGAGCCATAATTTGGGAGTCAGTGGTAATGTCCCCACTCCCAGACTTTTACTTCTTTAGCCTATGATCCAAGACAACATTATCCTCATCATCATCCTGGATTAAATTCTTCCTAGGGGAGCCATGGTCTCCTCGCTGGAACTCCTCGAGTTTTTTGAACTCTCTGAATTCTCCGAATCCTTCAAACTCTCCTTCGAACTGGAAGATCCTTACCACTTGAACTCTCTTCACTAGAATCACCCTCATCTCCACTTATGAAACCTCATGCACTTCCTTGACCAGAGCTACTCTCCTCCTCGACTAACTGAATTGGCTCAATAACGACCTCCTCTAGGATATCGAGGTGAGGAATGCTATCAACAGGACGGGAGATGAATATGGTTCATATGTTCTTGTACTCTAAAAGAAAAGTAGCCAATCTCGGATGCTCATTGTTAGCCAGAGATTCCCTTATCTTCTAAGCTTTTATCATCTCAACAGCTCGGATTTTGTGGAGAGCAGGTTCCAAGTTCTTCCCCTTCGCTGAAAAAGGAAAAAGGAGAACATAAGAGAAAGAATTCACTAACAGAAAATCAATAAGGAGAACAAGAAAAACACCTACCTATGTACTCCTCCCCCAAAAAAAGAATCTTAGGTCCCCTGTACCTAGTCCCCTCGATCTAGGGAGGGAACTGTTAGTTGTTGGCAATAAAGCCTTCATGCCAATAATCCTTATAGGAATCAGGTAGATTGATAACCAACACCCTGTCGGGACTCCTAGCTTTCAAGTAAAGGAGACCCGAGTTCATTTGACAAAAGGAATAATAATAACAGATTTTAGTGAGACCTAAATTGGTGTCATAGAGTTGATTGATCCTATGTACGCCGTTAACAATTATCCAAACATTTGGATAACATTGGGCAGGGAATATATAGAAATAACAAAAGAAGTGTAAAAATAGGCGATTTGGGGGAAAAGTTAGACCCCCCTCAGACAACAATAGGACTGGAATCCAATGCCCGTCCTCAATGTCTCAAACATTGCAAGGAACAGGGGCACATTCAATGTCCACCCAGTTGGGGATGTTATAGAATTCCCTAAACTCATCTATAGATCTATTAACTATTTTCGCCATAAATAAACCCTAGCAGTAATAGAAAGGAAATTTCAACAATAAAGAAAAGAGAAGAAGTTTGGAAGACTTATGAATTAAGAATCATCCTGAGACAACGAAAGGCCACAAGCAAGGAAGATGGAAAGACACGAAAAATCTCAAAGGTGAAGGGTAAGACCTGGAAGCAAGAAGACGCATTGAGGAGCGAAAGATACCTCGAGAAGTGTGAAACTTACAAAGAAAGAAGAATGAAGTAGATCTGCTGCCTAAATCTCTTAGGAGAAGACGTTTCACTCCCCAAAGCTCCACTCAATTCACAAAAGTGCCATTAGGGCTATTGTTTAAAATTATTGAGCCCAAATTGTGACCCAAAATTTTTAGAGGCAATTGTGGGTACCTCGTCGATCTACAGGCCCAAAGAAGTAACCGGACTGAACCCTATTGGAAATAGGGAAAGCCCCACCTAAACTCCAAAGCCTCAAAGACAGTTAGTTAGCAACGACCCATCATGTTCCTAAAATCTCTCATGAGATATTCTAGGGATAGTGGGCTAGACGTGAAAGTTCCCAACACCCCCACTTTTCGAAGTTTACATGTATATATTGTATCCCTATCCCGGGACAAAGGGATGTAACAGAAATTACTCCTTTGGGGAAAAGAGAAATACAAACTGAGAGCATCACCGTGGACGTAGGCAATTTGTCAAACCACGTTCATTTTGTGTCGTGTGTGATTGGGATTATTCCTATTCTTGTTCTATACTTTTCTGGTGATTGCATTTACTTATAATTTGTGTTGAGATCTCTTGTCACCACAATTTCTATTATTAATTGGACGAAAAAAAAAGCATGTTTAGATTGAATTAGATAAAAACAAAATTGTGAGTTTATAAGGGGCTATAATTTTTTGACCCATTTTTTTAAAATAACAAAGCAATTTATTTTGATTTAAATTTTTTTAGGGTACCCTGTAACGTCAAGAAATAATAAAAACATATTTATCTCAAAATTATTTTTTGAATGTATCTCAAAATTATTTTTTGAATATTTAAAAAAAAATTATTCGTTAATCCATTTTAGCAAAAACCAAATGATAAAAAAAATTGATCTTCTAGTCTTTGGTGAAGTCCCACATCGTTCGAAATCGAGAATATTCTTTTGACCCCTTCTTATAAATAATCTTGCTAACCTTGAAACCTAAGTTGACTAAGGTTTAAATAGATGGCATATTTTGGTGTGAATTGTTAGCTTAGTAAAAAAATTGAATGATAAAATGATGTTAATACTAGTTTTTTTTTTTCTTTTTTGAAGAGTTAAGTTATTTGTATCATTTGGTAAGCATTATTATTTTCATCAAAAAATTGACTAAATAAAAAATAATGTAGTTTGATGTATTTTTTTAAGTTCATTTTTAGAAAGTTTTAATACTTTCATACAGTAGTTGGGCAAACTGTAATGAGCAAGCCTAAAGTTAATTTTCAAATTTTGGATTTCAATTATTTTGTTTATGGTTCAGTTTTCAACTTGATTTTATCGTTTCGAAATTTAAAAAAAAATTATCGTTTCGAAATTTATCGAAAAAAATTGATTTTATCGCAAATTGCACAATTCGGTTATGTTATACGTTAGGTTGTACTGAGCGGTACAAATGGTAATTTCAGTTTTAGTATATAAAAATTATTTTGGTATATTTAAATTTGTTTTGCAACGAAAATTGCGAGAAGAAGACATTTTCTTTAATTTAATTTTTATTTTTATTTTATGTAAAAGGGCCCCAATTTGGTTTTTTCGCCTAGGGCGCCAAAACTATAGAACTGGCCTTGTCTTAAGTGAAACTCTAAGAGCATGTCCAATGGTGGACTTCCAACGAAAGGTATATTGTAAATCCAAAAGAAGATTTTGCGTTTCGTCAATATCAAGTCTTACAGTGGTGGAAGAGTTTGGTCTTGCAAAATAATTCCTACAAACTTTTGTTGTTCGTAGGAAACAAAGTTAATATTTCTTACGAACAACAAAAGTTCGTAGGAACTCTTACGAACTACTGTTGTTCGTAAGAACCAAAAAAATATGATAAAAAAATTATTGATATATCCTACGGACTTCTGTTCTTCGTTAGAATTCTTATGAACTTCATAAGTTCATAGGAATCCTTTACAAATTCTCCAACCAATTTGTATCTTTGGAGAAGCACTACAAATAGAGGTAGAGAATTTTTCCATTTAATCCCACCAGTGTAGATTTTTAAATTTGTAAACATACAAATTTACTTGGCACGGAGTATCCTATTGTGGATGCTCTAAGGGAGAATAACGTGCTTCCCCACGTAAGCAGGCGTAGTATTGACATAATACTGCATCTTTTAATCCTTGAGACACCAAGTTAATTCCAACGAATCCAAAGAAACATATATTCCTTAATGCAATTGTATTCATCAACCAACTATTGTTGGAACAATCTCCTTGCACTTGTGAGTGTTTGTGATTCATTTATCCTTGTTTGAATTCTTTACACATAATATTCTCGTATGGTCATGGAATCTCGTATGGTCATGGAATCTCGTATAGTTCAAAGTATTCCTTAATTATTCTTGTACTTCATTCTAATTTGAAACTCATCTTCTCTGTAAGGAAAAAAACATTGGGTACTATGTAGCCATAAATGATGATTGGAGTTCCTTGATTATTGGTAAATTCTCTTATCTATGCTCAACAATTTCACCTCATGCTCCATTAGTGTCATAAGATCTTTAATAATTAAGGCATCTACTTCTGGGGTGGTTGGTATGTTGTGAACATAGGGTTTTCTTGAGCGGGTTCCAATTAATCTTATATGAAACAGAACGAAATCCTGATCTAAAAAATGATCATATGCCATTATAAACATTTTTTCCTGGTTTGTTGTGTCGATCAAATATATTGATTAGACCCTAAACAATCTTCGCCTACAAACTTGATGAATCGTTATGTCCATGAATGGCTCATAGCCTGTTGTGAATTTTGTTCTTAGGTTGCGTTTGTTTTTTCATCTAAATCTGAAGTCTGAATCTGAAATGGGAAGATTGAATCTGATGTTTGAAATCTGAATTTGAAAAATATGTTTGTTTTGTTATCTGAATGTACCTCTGAATGGATGTATTTAGACTGATTCAGACTTCAGATACAGACTTCAGATGTAATTCTACCTCTTAATCATTAAGAGCCAAATATAGCCGTTAGCCTCTTAATCATTTAAAAAACAAACACTTTTTGATACCTCTTAAGTCTGAATGGTTCAGATTTAGACTTAAGAGGTAAAAACAAACAACATCTTAGTGTCATAAATATAAAGTTTGGAAAACTATGGGGGCTCTCCTCCTATCGGTAATAATGACCAAATTTTTTGATGGCTTTGTCCAATAATATGATAACCATAGGTTCCATCGCTATTATTGATGCGGTTGCCAATTTTTCCAATGAAAGAAGTGAATGCAAGCATCGAATTGTAAGATCGTAAATTATCACGAAAAATTGCATACCTCTTTTCACCGTCGGGCTTCAAAAAGATCTTTAAGAAATGAACGCAATTTTCGTAGAGGGGTAATTGTAACTTTCCTTCTCGATGACTCAAAGAGAACTTCACATCTATTTTTTTTCTCTTTGCTTCTCATACAACAAAAAACTACCGTAATATTGACAATGATGAGTTGGAACTCCAAAATTCCTACCTTCCATAAACTCTCCCATAATAAAGAGGTTAATAGTTAATGAGGTATAAAACATTATATCGTGCAACTTAATGTGTAAACTTTGAGAAGTATTTTTTTACTCGGTTGAGGTTAGGGAACAATTTTCCTCACATATATATTGATCTAGGCTTAATCCCTAATTGGTAATTAATTTTATAAGAAATGGGAGATGGATAAATCCGATATGAATGTCCCGCTATTGTAGCTTGTTGAACAATGTCTCTAATGCTTTGGAGAGTGTATGCAATGTAGCACCCATGAATATGATTTAATTCATTTCTTAGGGTAATGGGTATCGAAAAGACACTTCCATCTTCATTAACTAATGTTCAGGATACAAGGTTTCTTGATTTCCATCTTAAACTACTATTGATAAGATTGAGATGATAGTGTGAGGGATTTATGATGGGGGACATTCATGCAATTTAAGCAGCCCCCGTGGAAAATCATGTTGTATTTGATGTCATGCCGCTTCGTTTACTAGTTCTAATCAATCGTTTTAGAAACCTAGCAAGCTCAGGGCAATCTACATTCTCCATCTAGCCAGAAAAAAAAAATATTTTCTTAAGATGATAATCCAATTTTTATAATTGTATATTAAGTGGGACAGTTTCTTTATTTTGCATAAATAAAGTTTTCATATATACTATAGTGAGAATTTTAGATATAAGGTGAAGTAAAAAGCATGTATACAAAGACGGATCGAATCAATAATAACAACACATAAATTTTCCCAAACAGTCAACATATGAAACAATAATAAATAAATGAGGACACATAGATTAAATTTCAAATTTTTAAGTGGTTGGAACATAAATAAATAATGTCAATGTCAATGAATATTTCTTAAAGAAATAAAGAAAATATTATAAATCATCAATGTTAACAAATTATAAAAAGTATGGTGCTTAGTATTTAAGTTCATTTATGTAAAGAGACACTTTGAGTAACGGTGAAAAATTTAGTCGGTTATAACATGAGAATTTTAATCATGAAGGAAAGTTGAGTTGGTAAAATAACGAACAAAGATAGTTATTTCAAATCTCAACATTCATGATTTCCACCCATACAAAAAATAATAGTATGTTTAATAAATGACCTTCACTAATAATATGACAAAATAATGCATGGAAATAGTACACCAATATGTTTTTCATTAAAACAAATATTTCAGGGTAGTTTAAAAACAAAATTCATGAACTAATATTTTGGATAAACTTATAGAGACTTATTATTTGTACATGTAACAAAATAAAATAAATATGGGTGAACATAAAAGAATGATAAAAACCATGTACAAAGTAGTTACAAGGTTACAAGGTAAAAATGATATGACAACATATCAAATGGAAAGAGTAATCCGTGACTTTTTTAATTAAAAAAATTATAGGCAATTAGGTTAAAAGAATCAAGTTCAATGAAAGACATCCAACCTACTATTTTTTGTAACACCCCGTATTTCTGAGTAAATTGGAATTTAATTAATTCGGTTATTTCAAATTACTCGTGTGTCGTAATTTAATTGGATTAAATATTATCCATTGATTAAAATATTAATTGGGAGAGAAAATGATTAATGTTTATTGAATATAATTACTAAGTGAACAGTGATTAATTGTTTTGCGTCATAACGAGTGATAGTGAGTGACGGTGTTATATCTCAACCGGGAGTCACGTGTAGACTATATAAGGTTGAGTTAGGAGATTATGGTAGAGTGACTCGGATGGTGATTTCCAGGTGACTATTGATTCTGAATGGGTCGATATAGTCAGAATTTTGGTCCAACCCGACACTACGTAAGGGTTTTTCGGTTATTGAAGAGTTTAGGGTAGAGATAACTCTGAATATTAAAAGTTTATATCAACCCCTTTAAGATAGAATCTAGGGTTACTACTATCCTAAGAGAGGAGAGGCTATTATAAAGTAAGAAGAGATAGTTCTTGGAGATTCGACACATTTCTTGCATTGCTTTTGCTACCGGAGTGCAAATGGAAAGGAGAGGAAGGCACTTTCATCATTTGAAAAATCAATAGACCTGTTATTAGAAGGAAAGTGTTTATCTTGCAATTTATTTAATTATGTTATAATACTCATGTAGTGTAGGGATTAAATTATATGTTTTTGGATAAATTCTTGGGAATTGGATGGGGGTAATCCACACTACAAGAAAAATATCATTTCATAGAAATTTTATTAGTGGCTAATCATTTATTGCCACCAAAACATATATTTTGTTGCAAAATTTATGTTTGGCACAAAAAGATAATGCATTTGTGGCAACAAATTAAAATCGTAACTAATTTTGCCACTAAATGTTAAGTGAAAAGAATTAGACATTTAGCGGGAATACAAAATTTTAATTAGTTGCAAGCTTAAAATATTTGTCACTAATGTATGTTCATTGGTAGAAAATATTCTACTTTGCCACATAAACATTTCAGATACACTTCATTTACCCTCCAAAATTAATGTCCACAAAAACAACATTTAGGAGCATTCCCTCCAAACTACACAAAAAATGTAACTTCTCCCATTCATTTCCATAAATCCTCTTCATCTTCCATTCATCCCCCAAATCTATTAGCTAGGTGCGCTTTACCTCTTGCTACGAGCTACTATAAAAATCCCCCAAATCCATTAGCCAGGTACGAGTCTGATTTTTCTACATTTTATAAGTCGGTTTGAGTTGCGATTTTGCGTCTGATTTGGTTCGGTTGGATCTGCTCTGGTTTAAGTCTTAGCAGGTGCGATTTTGGTCCTGATTTGGATGGGTTTTATTACTTCGGTTTGGATTTTAGCAGGTGCGATTTTTCTCCTTATTTGGTCCGGTTTGATTTGCTCCAGTTTTAGGTGCGATTTTGCTCCTAATTTGGTCCAGTTTGATTTGTTCTAGTTTGAATTTTAGCAGGTGAGATTTTTCTCTTGATTTGGTCCAATTTGATTTGCTCCAGTTTGATTTTCTCTAGTTTTTGTTTGGTCTGGTTTGATTTGCTCCAATTTGATTTTTCTACGGTCTTATTTTTCTTTAGTCTGATTTGCAAAAGGTGCGTTATCTTTTGACATAGTTTTGAATTTTAGAAAATTCTCTAGTGTATAGTGATGATACTTTTAATTTTAGAAAATTTTCTAGTGTTTAGTGATGATAGTTTTAATTTTAATTTTCCTACATTTAAAAACTAAATTAGATTCATTAAAATAATGTAACGATTGAGTTAAAATATTTTAATTTTTCTTTATCACTATCATAAATTAGAAGTACTCTTCATCTTTATTATTATACTAATTTTAGTAAGAATGCAGAATTAACCCAAATGTTAGGGCTCATTTTCAATTCAATCGAAACCATAGATAATTCATGCAAAGTGTGTGAATCACAAAATGCCAATTCCTTTCCTAATTATTCTGTGTATATATCACACACACCTCACATGAGAATCGTGTTTTGGGAATCATGGTTTGTAGATATTTCTCTCATTATTTCTAAAAACTCTTGGAGAATCCATCGAGGAGGTGCGTGAGGTGAATGAGGAGGTGCCTATTTGAATTATAAGTAAATATTATTTCAACATGTAAAGTTATGAACCAATAATAACAATAATAAAGTTAAGAAACATTGACTCATGTAAGCATTCATATCCCCATATTTCTATTAGAAATTTGTTTATGTGAAGTTGTTTTTTGGTATAATTGATTCTTCATTGGGTGAAGTAATGAATTTCGTTTTAGGTGAATGCTGTGATGTTCCATTTGGTCTATACTTGCATGCTTAAATCGATGTTCCATTAGTAACCGTGAAACATGGATGAAATATACTATTACAAATTAAATTAGGTTCATTGTAATAATGTAATGATTGAGTTAAAAAATTTTAATTTTTGTTTACCATTGTCATAAATTATAATTACTCTTCATCTCTATTATTATAATTATTTTAGGAAGAATGCAAAATTAACCCAAAAGTTAGGGCTCATTTTCAATTCAATCAACCCCATTGATAATTCATGTCTAGTGTGTGAATCACATAAGGTCAATTCCTTTCGTAATTAGTGTGTGTATGTGTCACACATGCCTCACATGAGAATCGTGGTTTGGGAATCATGGTTTGTAGGTATTTCTCTCATTATTTCGAAAACCTCTTGGAGAACCCACCGAGGAGGTGTGTGAGGTGAATGACGAGGTTCCTATTTGAATTATAAGTAAATATTATTTCAACATATAAAGTTATGAAACGATAATAACAATAATAAAGATATGAAACATTGAATTGCATAAGAAATAATAACAATTTTTATTTGAATTATAAGTTCATTCGTTTTTTGTTGAGCATTTTTTTATCGTGTGATATAGGGTCATTGGGATGGATAAGAGCTAGATGAATCACTCAAATAGAATTAGTAGTGCGTATCAATATGGTGTTAAACAATGTCTTGATTTTGCCTCTGCAAATGTTGAGACACATGATAATATTAAGTGTCCATGAAAGAAATCTAATAACTTTTATCGGAGGAGGAGTCAAGATGTACAGATTCATGTAATTATACATGCCATTGTGTGGAATTATATTAGGTGGATATATCATGGGAAACCATTGTTGTCTCCCAATGACAATGCTTATGATTATAATGAACATGCATTTGAAGTTGGAGAAGATAGTATGGGGAAGGAAGATAATGCGAGAGACGGGAACGAGCAAGATGACATGGAGGGAGTGTTACATGATATGTTTACTGGATCCTACAACAATGACAAGCTAGGAAATGAATTTAATAGATATGCTACTCAAGGCAATGATGGCGATGGGGAAACGTTTGCTAGATTAGCAAGGGATACAGAACAAAATTTGTACTCGGATTATGAGAAGTTGTCAAAATTATCATTCATTGTTGAGCTACTCCATTTGAAGTCAATGAAAACTAGAGTGAGAAATCCATTAACTCTCTTCTTGTACTTTTTAAGAAATCACTTTCGGATGATGCCCACATCCCGAAGTCATTTTATGAGGCGAAGAAAATAGTTCGAGACTTATGTCTAGACTATGTAAAGATTGATGTTTGCAAAAATACGGCATTCTTTTTTAGGGGACCAAATGAGAAAGAAACTAAATGCCCAACGTGTGAACAGTCAGGATGGAATATTGAGAAAGGAAATGGCATGAATATCCCCTACAAAGTCTTGCGTTATTTTCCACTCAAACCTAGGTTATAATGTTTATTTATAAATAAGGATATAGCTTCATAGATGAGGTGGCATAAAGAAAAGCGTGTTGAGGAGGCTAATGTTTTGAGACACCCAGCTGATGGCGAAGCTTGGAAAGAATTTGACCAGATTCACGAGTCATTTACGAGAGATGCTCGTAATGTTAAGCGTGGTCTCTCTAGTGACGGATTTAATCCATTTTCTAATATGAGTAGAAAACATAACACGTGGCCGGTTGTTCTTGTACCGTATAATTTAGCACCTTAGAAATGTATGAAATAACCATTCTTCTTGTTATTGCTGCTTATACTAGGTCCTAAGGCTCCTGGAAATGACATGGATGTTTTTCTTCAACCATTAATCAAGGATTTAAAAGAGATGTGGGAAGATGGGATTCAAACATATGATGCCTCTACAGGGAATAACTTTCAATCACGTGCAGTACTTACGTTGTCTATCAATGATTTTATGGCGTATTCTAACTTATGGGGTTGGAGCAGAAAGGGGAAATTGGCTTGCCCAGTGTGTAATAAGGAGACACATTCCTTACGTTTAACAAATGGACATAAGACAAACTACATGGGCCATCATCATTTCTTGCCACTGAATTATAAATGGCGAGAAATATGTCTTCTTTTGATGGTAAGAAGGAGCATCAGTAACGACCGAAAGAGCTTAGTAATTATCAGATACTTCCTCAATTAGAGAAAGTTAGACCTCAAGTGTATGGTAAAGCTTCTAAAAAGAGGAGTCGTGAGGCGTATGAGTTGAATTCGGACAAACTTTTTATATTTTTTGAGTTGCCTTATTTGGAAAGATCTTAAATTGAATCACAATTTAGATGCCACGCACATTGCGAAAAATGTATCAAAAAGCTTTTTAGGAACATTGCTAAACATTGATGGGAAAACGAGAGACACTATTAAGTCTCGGTTGGATTTGAAATAAATGTGCATACGCAAAGACTTGTATCCATATAAAAAGGGAGATAATTGGGTGATTCCTCCTACTTGCTACACTTTGTCCAAGGAAGAGAAGAGGACTTTATGTGAATTTCGGCAATTATTGAAGTTTCCAGATGGATATGCATCTAACATTTCCTGATGTGTGGATGCTAAATAATGCAAGATTTCGGGGATGAAAAGTCATGATTACCACATTTTTTACAACGCTTACTACCGCTTGCAATTCGTGGTCATCTTCGAAAGAAATTTTGTGAACCGTTAATTGATCTTAGGTCATTCTTTAAGGAGTTTTGCTCGAAAACCTTGTGAGTTGATGTTTTGGAGAGGCTTGAGGAGAAACTTGCTATAGCCATGTGTAAACTTGAAAGGATATTCCTGCCGTCATTTTTCAACGTTATGGTTCACTTGTCGATTCACCTTGCAAGAGAGGCTATTCTTGGTGGGAAATTACAATATAGATGGATGTATCCATTTGAAAGGTAAATATATTAAAACAAGTATTTTATAATTAATTCTTAAAAAAAAATTATTTTGCTTATGTTTGTTAATTTTTAACAGATAAATGCTCACTTTAAAACTTACAGTGGGAAATAAAGCACGTCTAGAAGGCTCAATAACAGAGGCTTACATTCTAAGTGAATGCTTAACATTTTTCTCGATGTATCTGGGTGGCGTTGAGACAAAATTCAACCGCACTAAGAGGAATTGTGATGGTGATGATGATCAAGCAGGTTTATCTGTTTTTCAGTATAATGGTCGTTTGCTTGGAAAAGAAGATTACCAATACCTTGGGCAGAGTGAATGGAAAAATGCTTCTTTATATGTGTTAGATAATTGTGACGAGATACAAGAATATATCAAGTATGTCTATCTATATTATTCTTAACCTTTTCTTTTATTAACAAGAGTTATTTTCTAAGTTAATGCATTTTTGTATGTTAGTGAGCATAATGATTTATTGAAGGCCGAAAGTAACATAAATGTTGAAAAGAAACACGCAAAGAGATTTCTCGAATGGTTTAAAAATCACGTGAGTAGTTTGATATGTAATTTATTTATGTAAACAAAAAAAAATTTTATGATTTTTTACTCTAACATTTATTTATAAAAAATAATCAGGTGAGAGAAATGGAGCATGAGTCCCCCGACCATGTTAGTAAGAAACTTCACGCTTTATCTTGGGGTTCCGATCAATGGGTGAAACATTACAAAGGTTGTTTGATTAATGGTTATAGGTTCCACACCAAAGATCATGAACATTTAAAAAAAGCTCAAAATAGTGGAATTGTTGTAGTGGGTGAATATAAACAAAAAGATATTGATTTTTATGGCGAGTTGGTTGATATCATAGAGTTAGAATACATTGAAGATAATCATGTTGTTCTCTTGAAGTGTAATTGGTGGGATCTTGGAAAAAAGAAGTGTGTATATGGATTAAAGGAAGATGAGTATGGTTTTATTAGTTTGAACGCTGCTAATACTTGGTACAAAACTCAACCATTTCTTCTAGATTATCAAACATAGCAAGTCTTCTATGTGCCAGATATTATGTTAGGAACGATTGAAAAGTTCTTGTGAAGAATACCCCAAGAGATAACTATGATATTCCTGAAAATGAAGAAGTTGAGGATGCAATGGATGAAGAGCCATACCAACAATGTGAGAATAATATCGTAGATGATGAAACGTTGGATATTGATGACTAAAGACTTTCATTAGGAAGGAGTGGCATCCTATAAATTGAAGTCCATTAAGCAATTATGCATAGAAAATATTGACAAATGATGGGGATGATTACCTTATAGATAGCGAGGATTATTGTGATGATATTAGTGACGATGATGGAGATGCTGGTGATTTTAGTGATGATGATGGGGATGGATATAATGATCACTTATGATGGTTTGCATTATTTTTTGTTTCTCTTTTAAATAATATTAAATGTTTTAAATTATTTTTGTAACAACAATGTTATAGTATAATTCACTTCTGAAGTCTTACTTTGTCTAGTTACATATCTTTGTATTATTGTAGTAGGTGGATAATGACGATCACAAATAATGAGAAACAAAGTCTTAATAGGATTCAAGATATCCTGGACACAATGAAGATGATGTCAATGCATAGAGGGGCTAATTTTTATATGGTTGGTTCTAAGAGGGGTAAAATTGATATGGAGGGTAAAAGAAAAGAGGGTGACAAAGATGAAGAATATATCACATTGGAATGAGCAAAGATATTATCAAATTTGAGCGGAGGGGAGGATGATGATACATATCCATTAGGTTTGTTAATTCTCCTTATCACTTTTGAATATATTAATATGATATGATGGTGATATTATATGGGTTTCATGTGGCAACATGATTCTTAACATTATTAATCTTTCAAATATTTTGAGCATACAATATCACCATTATTATTTTTGCTTATGTTGTTGATTTCTTCTTTAGTTATTCATGGCTCTAATCGTGAACGTTGCCCAAAATCTTCTATTCGTCAAGAATATGCACGTGAACCCATATGTCCTCCTTCCCAGTCAATTATTCAAAATGTCTCCAACACTTCCACTACCATTGCATCTGATGTTAACAACGATGGTATGGTTTTTATATTATTATTTAGTTATTTATTATTATGTTAATCCATTCCATGCTTTTTATAGGTCATAAAGGAACACACATGTCACGATATGTGACAGAGTCTAATCAAGCTCATTTTCAATCAGTCTTCCATTGGTAGGCAATTCTCTCAACACAGTTTCATCGGGTGTTAACAATAGCGAAGGTATGAACACTACACCAAAATGGGCAAATTGTCACCTTTCAGCCGACCAGCCTTGTCAAGGTCATTGACCGTGACAAAAAACACGCGTTTTATGTCACGGTCATTGACCTTGACACGACCGTGACAACTAATTGTCACGGTCATTGACCGTGTCAAGACCGTGATAAATTTACTTGTCACGGACTTGTCATGGTCAATGACCTTGACACGACCGTGACAACTTTTTCAGCAAAAACCCTTTCCCCCTTATTTTTTCCCTCCCACCGTTCCCTCCCTCTCTCTCTCTCTCTCTACTTTCAGGTCCAATTTCTCTCTCTCTCTCTCTCTCTCTCTCTTCCATTTATATATATATTTGTGTGTATATTTATGTGTGTATGTGTATATATATATGTGTGTATGTGTGTGCGTGTGGGGGGGCTGGGGCGGGGTGGGGCAGGGTGGGGGAGGGGGTGGGGTGCGGTGTGTGTGTGTGTGGTGGTGTGTTTTGGGGGAGGGGTGGTGGAGGGGCAGGGGGTGGGGTGGGGTGGGGTGTGTGTGTGTGTGTGATGGTGTGTGGTGGGGGAGGGGGTGGTGGAGGGGGGCAGGGGGTGGGGTGGGGTGTGTGTGTGTGTGTGGTGTGTGGTGGGGGAGGAGGTGGTGGA
Source organism: Sambucus nigra (assembly GCA_949130495.1). Lineage (NCBI taxonomy): Eukaryota > Viridiplantae > Streptophyta > Magnoliopsida > Dipsacales > Adoxaceae > Sambucus > Sambucus nigra. The sequence goes on along the minus strand of OX422211.1, from coordinate 482,662,761 downwards.
GGGGGCAGGGGGTGGGGTGGGGTGGGGGTGTGTGTGTGTGTGGTGGTGTGTGGTGGGGGAGGTGGTGGTGGAAGGGGGCAAGGGGTGGGGTGGGGTGGGGTGTGTGTGTGTGTGTGTGTGTGTGGTGTGTGGTGGGGGAGGGATAATTCACGGGCTTTAGCTAAACTAGGGTTTTATAGAGTTTCGCTCCTACTACTTGGGCAATGACTATACTAGGGACCAAAGATAAATAAATAAACTGGATTCAAAGTAAATACTAGGAAATCCCAATTTATAACCGTCTAATTTATATCCTTTATTTATTTAATCACGATTCATTCCACTAAATAATCATGATTGCACTCAAATTTAATTATTTATAAATCAATCGAAAGAATGTGTTCTTATTATTAGAGTTGATTACGGTATATTATGATTCCCCACGTTATGTTTTCGATACGCTCTTGGTTAAATAAATTTTCTACTAACCGATTTTAATGAATATCTGATCAATTCCTTGATTCTAAAACTTAATTCTATAGGATTATAAAATAGTTTATCGGTCGGGTAAACAAAACATATAAGTCTATCAAGGGGTATCACAATCCAAATTATTTCTTGGACGTGAATTCCTGCAAATTATGATCTCATACCTATTCATACAATGATTGACCAACTTGCGAGGATCTATTGTTCTAACATATAATTGAACTTCACCCATCGCAATCGAAGAAATAATTGTGAAAGAAATTTAATATCCATAACCCTAGGGATTAAGAATCTATGAACTTTTTGCAAACGATATGAGATTTCCCATGTTTAATCAAGAACATCCTTAGACTTGTAGGGGGTGGGGTGGGGTGGGGTGTGTGTGTGTGTCGTGGTGGTGTGTGGTGGGGGAGGGGTGGTGGAGGGAGGCAGGGGGTGGGGTGGGGTGGGGTGGGGTGTGTGTGTGTGTGTGTGTGTGTGATATTCAATTTATTTGGTGCACAAACTAACGGTCAAAGTAATAGTATATAATTCCAACATTTCAAACTACTTGAACATCACAAATGGATACGAACTTAAAATATAAATTGAGATAACCTTAGAATCTAATTACGGTAAAAATATAATGGCATCAACTAACATATATACACAACACTAAAAGTAGACATCAATTTTATAAATAATTGATAATAGTTGGATAATAATTGGATAATAAACATCGGGAGGGGGTGGGGGTGGGGGTGGGTGGGGTTTTGAATATTATTTACATTAAAAATAAATAATTGATAATAGTTGGATAATAATTGGATAATAATTGATATTTTCATTAAAAATAAATATTTCATTCAAAAATATTGGCTAATAATTGATATTTTCATTTAAATTGATAATAATTTTATTCTTGAAATTAATTCAATTAGGTAAAACCCATGATAATGAAATTTATGCTACAATTATAATTATCTCATGTCATAATTTTATTGATAAACAATATATGTAGTTGTCACGGTCGTGGTGGGGGTGGGGGTGGGGTGGGTAGGGGTGGGGTGTGTGTGTGTGTGCGTAGGTGCGTAGGTGTGCGTGTGGATGTGGCGGTGGGTGGGGGTGGGGATGGGGCACCCATTTAATAACTCTTTAAATATTTGGAAAAAACATAATATTACAAAATTAAAATGAAATGGTATTGATGGAACTTACACATACGTTATAATATAGACGGAACATTTTTTTATCTGTACTATTAATTCAATTAATTCATATAGGTAAAACGAAATGTGTACTATTAACCATTTTTTTTATCTCTACTAATAACATTTTTTTTACAGCAAAAATTTCTCCTTCAGATGTTAAGGCGAAGATGATGATGCTGTTTATGATGATGTCGTCTGGGTTCGGTAGTAGCGGAGGCGACGAGGGCTCCTCCGCCGCTAGGCTCCCCAAATATGGAAAATTTGGGATTACCGTCGAAAACAAGTCGGAGCTTTTAGCGAGATCCCTCGAGCTGCTAAAGACGGTCATCGTCCCGGGATTTATGAGTTGGAAGGAGGTGCCGTATGAGCTCAAGTTAGCTGTTTGGGCGGCACTACAGGTAATATTTATATGAATATTTCAATTTATATTTATATTTATATTTATTCGTAACTAACATTGTATTTGTTGGACAGGAACAATTCAACTTGGATCCAAAGCTACGCGATTCCGTCTTGGACCAGTTAAGGGAGCAACACAAGACGTGGAAGAAAAATATACGGACACGGTACTTTGGAAAAACACGAGAGTCCATTTTACAATAGCGCCGATCCGTCCCGCCCAAGGAGCCGATCTCATTGGCACAATGGCAAAAGTTCATTGACAATGAGATCGAGGATCGACAATTGGCATCTCGCCAATCGGGGAGGGAAAATCGGGCTAAAAAGACGGACGTGCACTACTCCGGCCGGACCTCTTACGCTGAGGTGGAGCATAGGATGCAGGTAAGATTTAATTTATCTATAACTACAGAAATATATTATTGGATATTATTTTACTTTGCGGGGCCGATACTAATTTTACTTTACTTTATTTTATTTCAGGGGGTAGGGAGTGGGCCAGGGGTAAGCCACATAGGCTCGATACTTATGTGGCTCTTCGGACGAAGAAGGGGAAGGACAAGGAGGTGTCCCCGAGCGTCGCGGACACGATTGTAAGTAATCCGACAGTTTAATTATTGTTAATTACGTTATAGTTTTTTAGTTTACTTATTTTACTAATCATGTGCTTTTTGTCGTTTCAGGCAAAGCTTAAGGAAGTGCATGAGTCGCAGTCGGATGCCGACAAGGCATCTTTGTCCACAGACGCACTCAGCCAAGTGCTTGGCTCTGATCGCAAAGGGAGGACAAGGGGAGTGAGCTCGCGGGTGGCCAAATCTAGGATCATCGGATTGGAGACGAGCGACACCGGGTTGTCTCGAACGGTGGATTCACACGACGCGAAGCTGTCCCTTTTGGAGGCGACGGTCCAAGATATGTACGCATTCATGAAGCGTACGTTGGGTGGAGACCGTAAAGGGAAAGGGAAAGGGAAGGAGGAGGCGGTGGAGGAGGAGGTGCAGGAGGACGAGGCGCAGGATGACGAGGATGTGGACCTCGCTGCTTCATCACCGACACGTTCGTACTTCGACGATCCACTTCCCTATTTGACGCCCTCCAATAGACCATTGTCGACAATTGGTTGGCCGAGCGTGTTCATATTGGACGTATTTGATGGCCAGCGGATAGGGCGGGGGTTGAGGGACCCGAATATCGTCGAGGGTGGAATACTCCATGGACGTGTGCTTCAAGAGATGGAGTCCAGGGTGCTCGTCACGCATGTCATACCCGGGAAGGAGAACTCCCTATTGTGGTTGCGCGAACAATGCGACACGATGTATATTAGTGGGTGCGTCAATTCGTATGTCGTGTGGCCTACTCACCTCCTCAGTTTTATCCAAGACATGTAGTAACATTATTTTTAAGTTTGTCCATTTTAATTATATTTGGATTGTATCGTCATGTATATTGTTTTTGCTTTGAATATTTGGATTATATCGTCATGAATATATATTTGCATTATCTTTATTTTTTGTTGGATATATGATGTTTGGAACAGGTACAACGTTGCTATAACAGGTACAAATATACTGCTGGGCAGTGGCGATGGTCATACTGCCCAGCAGATTTTTTTTAAATTCTGCCCAGAATTATCATGGTCATTGACCGTGACACGTCCGTGACAATTTTGTCACGGACGTGTCACGGTCAATGACCGTGACAATTCTGGGTAAGAGGGGTCACGGTTATGTCACGGTTATAAACCGTGACAAACGTGTCACGGTCATTGACCTTGACACGACCGTGACACAAAACGCGAGTTTTTTGTCAAGGTCAATGACCGTGACACGACCGTGACAAAAAAAGTTGTCTCGCCTCGAAATGTCACTGTCATTGACCTTGACAAGGTGGATTTGTCAGGGTCAATGACCTTGACAAACAGGCAGATTTGGTGTAGTGGAAGTAATTATTTTGTAACTTTACTTAAACACTTGTTTACACAAAATAGTATGTTTGATCTGATCGTGCAGCCTCGAGATCTTCTGTGCATTGCATCAAGGATGTACATAAGAACCCATGCACCATCCTTCCTATTCAATTATTCCAAATGTTTCCAACATGCCTAACACGATCGTATCTGGTGTTAACACAAAGGTATTGTATTTATAATGCTTTCCATTGCTCCATATGTCACTGTCTAATTTTTCTCATAAAATTGAATCAACTGTTTCATATTAAATCATACATGACTGATAATGGTGCATATTGAATCATACATGACTTCTACAATGATTTACTTATCTTTTACTTTTCCTTTTTCATTTTTTTTATTGAAGTTGTGAGTTCTATCTACAATAATACACATTCTTTTGTGGATGGCAAGACAAAATATATCCTTACTTATGCTACCTGCTCGATGACAGTGACATTACAAAACCGTTCATTACCACCTCAAAAAGTCACTCCATTAGATGTACATCCTAACTCGCCAAAGTCGAGTTCTTTTCAACAAAAGAGAATTGATGCAACAACTATTATTATATATATAAATATAATATGCTTTGGAAATCTTAGGGCATCGGGTTGAGCCAAGGGATAATGTCCTTATGATTTTATAATTTAAGTATTGATTTAGTAATTTGTTATTATGATATTTTAGTATTTATCAATTAGATAGTACTTATCCGATCAGTGGTTAGCCTATAAATAATCATGCATTCAATTTATTTCAGCGGTTTAATAATATTAGATTTCTTGATTCAATCATGTGTCTTTCTCTCCCGATTCTCCCCCACCCCTTGCTCAATTAGGGTGTAAGGTTATATACAACTATATATAACTGATTCATGTAGTTATTTAATCATATTAGTTCTTTAAAGGTAGACCCTATTTGGGCAACAATTAACATTTTTTCATTTCGATTATTGTGACATGAATCAGGTATTAAGAACTAAATCTGCCATGCATCTTATATTTTATTCAATGTTTGGTTTCCCCTACCTTTTTCAATGACATATTCATCTTCCTCACACATATTTTGATCGTATATCTGGTTTCACTCGCACAATATTCAGTGTTTTATTTGGTTCCTCACTCTGTTACTCTCTTTTTGTGTTTGACCTTCATTTTTCATTACTGGTGTTTGATAGCAATTTTGTTCATAGTAGCCTTTTATTCTTTATGGTATTGGTTGTCCTCTTTATCCCTACAAGTACTTCATCACTCTTGTGTTGACATAGGGTTTTCGTTCACTCTTTGTTGATAGTAGTTATTCCTCACTAAGGTTTTTACCATCTCTCCCAGTTGATGAGAGTTTATCACCTTATATTGATTAAACCTAATTTAGGTTCATTTATCATTTATCACTGAGTTTGTTGTTTGTTGATGAGCTTTGACACAATATGTTGTTGACACTTGAGAGGAACCTTGTGGGGATTCAATGTCATTTGTGTGTTCGTTTGTTGATGAGTGAATAAACATTCCTTTGTTTGTTGCCAGGTGTTTACAGCTATGATCCAGTAGTCTGCTTTAATTTTCTCTTTGGCATTGTAGTCCGCAATGGATTTGGAAAGCAGCTCTCTGCATTCTAGAAAATATCCCCATGTGATTATTTACTCCAATTCGATAGAATGGGATTCATATTTTTAAAGTTCATAGCTAAGCTGATAATAGGATTCCCCGTGTGGTGTTTCACCCAATTATTTGACACAATATTCTTCAAAGATTCATTCCTAGTCCAAAAATTAAGAAAACAAAATCTTTTACAATGTCTTTTGGATCGCAGTACAGTCCATTGTTGTTTCAAGGGATTTTACCATCAGTATGGAAAACTTTTAAGGTTCCGTGGGGATTCTGAAAAAAAAAGTTCAATAAAATCTATGACTGGTACATTTTTCATACCCCGTCTTATATTATCAGATTATAATTTTTTTCCACAAGTGAAAATACATTTGTCATGCTTTATTTATACCTGCTCTATGTACAATAAATTTATGCTGCGATTTATGTTGCGATTCACACATGTCCTAATTCTATGTACCTGCTCTATTTATACCTGTTGCGATTTGTACCTGCTAATTGATCAGGATATGTGTTTTCTTAGTTAAACCATACAAGTTGATCGATTTGTATCACCTGCGATTATGTTAGTGTTATATGACCTTTAATCTAAGCTTTTCATTATATGAAAATATGTAAACATTAAAACCAACTTTTCATTCTATGTACTAGGTTCATTTTCCAAGAAATGAGTCAGAGGACCAACATGAGGAATTGGGTTTCAAAAGAAACTTGAAAGGGGGGAGAATATCAAAATCATCATCTAGGAGGGCCGTATAGTGGTTAATTTTTTTATCTAATTTCAAATCTGAAATCGGCATTATTATTCGCAATGACGCTCCATTTAAATTTCGATTATGGGTGAAATCCCTAAATAGAGCAAAGAACACATGCAGACACTTATGCGGGTAAGCTTCTACTTATGCTCGTATATAAAACGTATCCCCATGTAAAATTTGTTTTAATGTTTTTTCTTTTCTTTTAAATAGGATAAGTTTACATTGACAAATGAAGATAATATAAAGGTTGTAGTGATGGAACAATTCCATAAGTTTCGATTAAAAATGCATTGTGAACACTTCAAAACACACGGCTCTTTAGTATGAGCTCTTGAGTGGCATTCACCAAAATTATCGTCAGATGATAAATAGATTGATCTTTGTGGGATATTTGTTAATGCAAAGTACAAGGTAATATTAAATTTTATGCAATTCTTTTTTCATGCGAATTATTTTAATGTTTTATTGAAAATAAATGTCTTATGTTATTTTCAGAAAAGAAGTGAAATTAACTCGACCAATAAATCTAAGCAGCGAATTCTGCATTCTAGTGGAACTAAAGGATTTCTTGAAGTGGAGTATGAGATGGTAACATATATTTCTTAAAAACGTTATGTTTGGTAATTATTTAATTTTTTTTCTTATTGGTTATGATACTTTATTTATCTTAAAATTTGTATAGCATGACAAGGAAATTGAGGATCCCGCGCCTATGACAAATGTGTGGTATACGACTCATTGGAGCAAAAGAAAGAACAATTGGGTTACTCCAAAGGCTAGAAGTGTGTATGTAAGATGTTTTCAAGTTTTTTTTTAACTACAATTTTTTTTATAATAACATTATGTTAAATTATACATTATTTACAACTATAATATGATGAGGTGAAAGAAATACTTGCATCATAATCTAAAGTTGGTGTGAAGATGGATGATACAGAAGCAGTTCAAAATGTTTTAGGGTATCACTTTAGCTATGTACGTGGATGAGGGGTTGGTTCTAAGACCAACCAACTTGAAGTTATGCAAAGGGAGAAAGATATTGAGAGGGATATACAAGTTGCTTAGGCAAGGAGAGAAGCTGATGAGGCAAGAAGGGAAATTGACGAAGAAAGGAGAGAAGCAAATGAAGCTCGAAGGGAGAACGTTGCAATGAAAGAACGAATGGATGACCTTTTTGAAAGATTTGAGGAGTTATCTAATTGCATAGTGCGTAATAATACATGAGTGTACTTGTTTTTTTTAACGATGAAACGATTTCTATAATTGATGTATTTGACCTAATTTTGATGTGGAATAGTTAAAATATTGATTGTCACATTGAGTATACAGTATTATAAATATATTTTGTGAATCAATGAAGCTTAAAAGCTGTTACTAGATTGTTTTTATTATCTTAAATATTAACTATGAAAATTGAATGCATTTAGTATTATTGGTTAATTAATTTGTTCATAAACTCTGAATATTAAATGCAATAACTATAAGTGAAGGCAATAATTTGCTACAAAAAAATATTTTTAGTGTCAAATCTTAATTGCCACATAACTATCTTGACAATAAGCAAAAATTTAGTTTTGGTATAAAATCTAATATTTTTTACAAAAAGAAACTTTTAGTGGAAAATCTGAATTGCCACAGAACTATCTTGACCTAAAGTAGGGATGGAAATATTGGTTTCCAAAGCCAAAACATCCAACAACTCGCCCAGGAAAAAAGGTGTTGGCTTATCAAAGTTTTTCAGTGGGTCAGAAATGGGTTTGGCGTTTTGTTAGCTCTATTTGATTACGGGTCATGTAGGAGAAACTCAAAAGCCACCTACATAAGGGTTCTAAGAATTCATCTCTCTCCCTCGTCTTTCATATCTTTCTCTCTCTTAAACGATTTCACTCACTCTCTTTCTCCAATCCGACTGTCTTTCTTTGACAACATCTAGGAAAAAAAAGACGGGTAAACCGTATCCGACCCAATCCAGACCCGCCCACATCCGACCCGCAACTTTGGATCAACCCACTTTTGACCCACCCAAACCCACCCAAAACCATTTCTAACCCGCCCACATCCATCCACATCTGCCCATTTATCGGGTCTAACCTTAAGCAAAAACTTAGTTTTGGTAGAAAATCATATATTTGCTACAAAAAGAACCTTTTAGTGGCAAATGACATGTATTTAGTGACAATTTTGATAGTTTTTGTAGCAAATAATTTGCCACTATAAGTACACCATTTAGTAACAAAATCAGTTCACCACTAAATTTGTAACATTTAGTAGCAAACGCCAAAAAATTGCCATTAAATAATTTAGTTGCAAATTTTTAATGATTAGTCACAATTTTGTTTTGCAACTAAAAGTATGTTTTCTTGTAGTCCATGACTTGATATCGAAATGCATGTAGAATACATTCCTTTATGTAAAGGATTCAAAATCAGATGATATGTGATGAATAAAACAAAGAAATCTCGGTGTCTTGATTATTACACATGAAGAACACCATAAACTAGGGTTTTGAGACTAATGGGGTTTAAATCCGTTGTTTGATAGATTTCTTATGGATGTAATGTATTAATTAGACTAGAAATTGTCCATACACATATATTTGATGTTTGATAATGTTGGTTGGGAGTTGGGGATTGTCTGATAGAGGTTTGAATAATTAGACATGGCTTGATATCATAATAGCAAAACGAAAAAGATGAAACTGCTAGGGGCGAATCGATTTGGCATGATGCCCAAATCGATTCAGTAGGAGAATTGATTTGGGTTCTTCACCAAATCGAATCGGCTGGCCAGATTTGGTTAATTTTTTTATTTTAGGCCCTAAATCCACAAATAATTTATGGGGAGACTTTTGGGACATTCTGAAACTATAGTGAGGAATATAGTAAATTCCACTAGGCCTATGGTAGGGTTGCAGTTTACCCAATTGAGAATAATTAAGGTAAGGAATTAACGACCATATTGTGATATTTAATGAATTCGCGAACGGGTCACGAAAACTATGAGTGAACCTAGGATTCAGACCAGTAGTGTATGAGTGTATTCGCTACTAAAACAACTAAACGGGTAACTATGATGTAACACCCCGCCTAATGGGATACCGGGCGATCACTCCTATATCAAATTAAAACAGGAGTCACATATGGATCATTCTTAGCATCACTGTCGAAAATCAATTTAATTACTAATATCCTATTAGGCGAGCGTTAAAAATTTTACTTAACTACTGTTTTTAAGCGAAGATAATTAAAACATCCACACAGTTTTGCATAAATGAAACTGAAATGAAATAAAATAACCGAACACTCGGTCAAAATATACAACCATATTGAATGCTGCTATTAAGAGAATAAATAAATCCAATTGGGCCATTGGCCCGAATGTGTATACAGTACCTCCTATCTAGATTACAAGGATAGAAGCGTCTACTGAGAATCCTGCACGCATCCACAGTTGCTGCAGCTGACGTCTGACTCGAAGGAAGTGCCATCCAGGCGTCCCTGTGTCTGGACACCTATATATATATATAAATATATATATATATATATATATATATACACACACATATAATATAGCAAGAGAGGAAAAGTAGATAAACGGGTCGGATCCCGAGTTTTGAAAATATTTAGCAAGTGCATAAATGCCTTATTATTTTGAAAAAGGTTTTATCTCATATTTAAGTTTGGTATCGTACTCCCGTGAGATACCCTTCACCTCTCCACTAACAGTGCACTCCTAATGCATCCCTCTAAACATCCTAGTCAAGCTACATTGCTAAACTAGTCTATCACCCAACCACTATCTACCCTAGATAGTCCAAGAAATGTACTAAGGGCTAAACTTCACCCTAGTCTCAACGTTATGCCATGTTCGTGCGTGAGGTGTCTCGCAAAGCAAAATCCAAATAAGGAACCCCCCCCCCCGATACACTACTATGCGGCAAGGTCGATCGTCGAGATCCGCCAGTCCCTCAGTACAGAATATATATAAATATATACATACTATAAGAATTATTAATATTAGAGCACTAAGGATTAAACTTCTACCCAGCCTCAACACAATGCCATATTCGTGCGTGGGGTGTCTCGCAAAGCGAAATCCAAACAAGGAACCACCACGATACACTACTACGCGGCAAGGTCGATCGTCGGGATCCATTAGACCCTCGGCACACAATTTATTAATACTTTTCATTTCTCAAAACTTTCCATTTCCCTTCTCATATCCAGGAAATGTATCTAAAAGTCAATTCATTATCATGAATTGCTTTAACAAAGCACATACTTTTTAAAAGCCAGTTTTATTATCATAAAAATGCTTTTCCGTTTTAAAATATCCCATTTCCCTTTTTATGTTCAGGAAATGTATTCAAATCCATTTTCATTATCATAAAAATGCTTTGATCATATCATATGCTTCCACATCCCTTCTTCCATCCGGGAAGTGTTACCGAAGCCAATCCATATAACCCATTTCCCTTCCTACATCCAGGAAATGTAATTAAAGCCAATCCATTATCATGAATTGCTTTAACATAACGCGTTCTAAGACCGCCCGTCCGGGTTTCCCCACTATGCGCGCCCCTAAATGGCTATCATCTTTCAGGGCCTATCATTAAGACAACCTGGGATCCTACATCGCAAGACGTCGGGAAGCAGCCATGTGCCTATGGGGTAGTCACTACCACACCCAGAATTACCTACCCATCGCAAAAAAATATATAACAACAAACGTTCACATGGCTTAGGACTATATCCACCCTGCATTCATTAGCCAGGGGCTTCACCATACGCACGCAAACTTCCCTTATGATAGCGATTTAGAGAGGTGTGTATCCGCATTTTTATAATTTATGAAAATCATTTATCTTTCCATTTTGAAAACATTCATATTTTATTTTCAAAATCATTTATCTCAAATTATATATACTTGAAGCACATAGTATACATATACCATATATTCCTCCTCGAATCTATACAAATGGCCATAATTGCCAACTACATCTAGCGATGACCATTAATCCCAAAGATTCCCTCGAGGAATCATAATCATACTTTCATATTAGCATGATACTAAACCCAAAGTATTTCCTTACTTTGATTCTAATAAATACCTTATTCTCATTTAAGGACTTATACATAAACCCGAATGTCTCCTGTCCCAAAACATTAATTAACTCCATACCCCGGATCACACTCTAAATTAATCCGAGGTTTTCTTATCCTCCTCAAATCATCATCTAGGAGTCCTAATATTCCATTTAGAAATTCCTATAATAGTCTCCAAAACCATACATTAAGTCTCCTTAAACTTAAAAGGAGAAAACCTCAAAAGTCTGCCATTACCGAATCGATTCGGCATGTCCGAATCGATTCGCAGGGTAACGAATCGATTCGAAATGGTTCTACTTTCAAACTGTCTCTTACCGAATCGATTCAGATTGTCCGAAAATCCCAAATAGGCCTAGGGTTTATATATAACCCAAAAATCCCAAACTCAATTCAATTTCCATTTAAATTAATACTCGGATTTATTTCAACGAACCCAAAGTTTTCATATCTCCTCAAGCCCTTTATAGGTCCTAACACTCTTTTTGGGAACCCCTAATATTTATCTCCAATTAATTCTAACCTTAATTTCTGACTAACGATTACGATCTCGAATAGCTTTCCGTAGAAAAATCACTATAAATCCAAAAAAAATCAGAAAAATACGCGGTCAGCGCCCACACGACCGCGTTGAAAGGATATACAATTTTTATTTTTTGACCAGGAGCTGAATCGATACGCCTCTAGGATGAATTGATTCGGTAAGGACGCAGATCACTATTCATCATCTTCTCCGAGACGGTTTCGGCCATTAAAGCTTCTCCCAAGGTTTTGTCACCTCACCCAACGTCCTACAACCTCAACCAACTACAAATACACATATATTAAGGGTTCTAAACATCCTAGAACCCTAAACCACCAATTAATTTCAATTAAAACCTAAGTTCCAAAAATTAAAATATTATTGGGCTTTAATAGTTTTAACTCCCAAAAACCCGTTTTATCCACGAAACCCCAACCCAAAATCTTTAGGGTTTGTTTATACCAAACTAAGGTATGAGATATTTATGCAAAAAGGGAAATAACGCAAGTAAACAATTGCCTCGTGGATAAAATTCGACGTCCTCGAGCCAAATCCCGTGGAGGCTGGCTGAAATCTCCCCCTTTTTTCCTCTTTTCTTCCTCCTCTCTCTCTTCTCTCTCTTTTCTCTTCTTTCTTTCTATTTTTCTCCCACTCTTCCTCCTTTTATAAGGAGAAAAAGGGTTTAATCCCTTAATACCCCAAAAATGACTCGTGTACTCAATTACGAGCCCGTTTAACTCTAAAATTCCCCGAAACTCAATTTCGATAATCGGACACTCTTTTCCGACTATCTCGGACATTCTGAGACTCATGGCGTAGTCGAAATTCCCATATGAGGTACTTGACCGCAAATCAATATTCTAACCCTTATAATTAAATGCGGATTTTCCAATTAAAATCTGACCTTTCTGTCGCTTCACTCCATGGCGACATATAATTAAAATACTTCGACCTATTTAGTCCCAAGAATAATCACAACATCCTTCGAAAATCATTAAATCCTCGAGAATCCCCAAAATCACTATTTCGAAAAATTCCTTAAATCTCCAATTTATATCCAATTATGGATTTTAATTGTCTCCAAAAGGACGGGTTGTTACATATGACCCTTCGAGTAATGAGTGATAGTAAAAAATATACAATAAGAAGTTATAATTGTAAATCGATAATACGTTGAGTATTCGAGAGAGAGATATACTATGTATGGGTTTATATGATGGATTGTGTGTATACCTACTGAGCATATGTATATATCGAGTGGGTGAATACCTATAGTTGTGATTTGGTTATGTGTGTGAACATACCTACGCTTCCTGCTATTACGGGACGTTCCGCGCAGAGGGTGATCCCACCTTAGCAATTCCAGCAAGGTCTGGATGTGTGTCCCAGAACATAGAACTTATAGTGGCTCATTATGTTCTGTGTATTACTGGGATGAGAATTTTATTTGTGTACGTTAGGTATGTGAGTAACCCAAAGGTTTATAACTATGTTCGCCTTCGTTGTGTGTTGTTTGACTTAGGGTTTGAGGTGACATTCTGAACCGATGGTCCTTGATATAGTACGAGAGGTACATGAACTTGATAGCAGAGTATGCATGCATCGCAGTGGACATTATCGGTATGCCATCGTAGTATATAAATATATACTAGGGTATGCCCGTGCCTGAAGGCATCGCGAAAAATTCTAAAGTACGTTATCGCGAAACGACGAAAATTTCAAAAATATGTAATTGCAAAACGGCAAAAATATTGCTCCCCAATAAAAGAAAGTGTAATTTTTAAAAAAATTGGCCATAATCTCCTTTGTTTATAAGACTATCCACTGTACTTAACAAATATCAAATTGTCCAACAACATTCAAATAGTCTAAATTCATCAAATAAATTCATATACAATATGAAATACAAAATATTCACTGCATTCACAAATCCACTGCATTCACATTGTGCCTCAAATAAACAAATTGTCCATTTAAAAAAAATGGATCGAGTCTCCATTTTTTATTGGACTATCCACCCTCTTAAAGGGTTACAACCAATCCAACAATATTCAATAATCTCAAAAGTAAAATCTAACAAATATTTTAATTAAACAAACTTCGTAAAAACAATCACATATACATTAACTAAAGTCACCCCACATGTTCCACTAAAATAATTGTCCGTAGTTTTCAAAATGTAACCTGATACAAAGAAAAAAATATAGTCAGTTAATTAAAATAGTTGGTCAAATATTCCCACTCCAACAAAATTATGTAACACTACATCTTATTACGTGTCAAAATTGTTAACTATGTCAAAATTGGGTGTAAAAATTTCATATAGCATATAAAACTTGAAATGCTTATAACATTATAACATTAAGCCTTATAGAATGTAAACGTACCTGGTATTAGCATGGGCATGTTTAATATCCTTTATCTCAATGTGCCACACGAAAACTTCCAAACAACAAAGAACAAAAAGAAATCAGAACATAAATTCATTACTTTCAACTATATAATGTTCAATTTGGTTCTATAGAATCTTGTGAATTATAAAAATTCATTACTTTTAACTATACTTAATCACAAAACGGAAAAAATTTCCTGAATACGAATTTGCAAAATGGAAAAAAATTCGTCCCCAAACAAAACAAAGTCAACTAGGTAAAAAAAATGACGCGAAACCCAACATTATGTAACATCACTTATAATACAAAAATATTGTTTACGACGCGAAAGTGTACAAATTTTTAAAAAAATTGGGCAGAGTTTCCTTTGTATATCGAACTATCCAACCTGTTAAAAAATCCAACAAAAATAATACTTTCACAATTATATTATTACGAACAAAAATATCAAATGAACAAACGCAAGACTAATTCAACTCCAATTCTATAATTTGTAATGACAACTCGTCGACCCTGATTTGCATATGTCCTTGTAGTCCTGATAAGATCTCCGCAATAACATGTTTGTTGTGAATTAATTGAAGAATCGCATGGTGCCATGCCCTGAAATAATAAATCGAATTAAGGCCACAATTACATGAAATGTATGTACAAAGCATGATTAATGAAACTACAAAATTGATAATGTTATTTATTTATAGTTCAAAGGCAAGATATGTCATGAACATAATATTAACTATAAAGGTTTCGTATGACATAAAAGCAAAAGACCTTAACTTCCTAATTCAAATCATAGGAAGTTAAAAGTAAAAATAAAAGGTTGAATTGGAAGGTAATGTAGAGAGAAAGCAAGAAATTACCTCGGAAAAAGAAGTGGCGAAACCTCATGCTCTTTTTTCATGTAAATTCCTAACCGAAATAAACATAATAATAAAACCAATATAAGTAAATCACTTCCAATACAAAACTATGTAAATATAATCAACTCAGAAAATACCGAAACGACCTCTTCAACATTTAACACCACTATAATCAACTCGTAAATATAATCAACTTGTAAACTAATGTCTACACTTTTCAATACCCAAATGGGGGGTAATGGAACAAAATATGTAGAAAAGAATATAAACAAAAGGAGAATCATACCTCAAAGGAATTCTAATACAGTGTAGGATAATAATTAAAAAATGGTAAAGTAGTCAACATTACAATTAAAAGAATTGGAATATTAAACTCTCTTGTCAAACCATAATACACTAATTCAATGACTACATTTAAATTGCAGTTGTTCTCGTCTCCGAAACATTAATGTATTACAATTGCATTTAAAGTTAGGAAAAAATCTTATGCCTATAAAAATTTTTAGGACCACTCAAGCTTAAAGAAAAAAACTTCAAAAACTCATTTTAGATATGAAATCATTCAAAGCCGATGGTATATATTATGAAATTGAAAAAATATCGCTTAAAGAAAAAAAAACTTCAAAAACTCATTTTAGATATCAAATCATTCAAAACCGATGTTATATGTTATGAAATTGAAAAAATAGAATTTATCACTATAGTCTCAATAACTCCAAAGTTAAAGGACTCTATGAAATACAAATTGTATTAGGTCCTACTACTAATAATAGTAGATCCTACAGATAAGCAGGGTACCCACAATACAATAAAATTCTCCCTTGTTTTAAAAACATCATAAATCATTTTTCCTGAGGAACTTGTTTCCACTTTCTTAGCGTTTTTTAGAGTTTCTCAACACCCTGGTTTACAACAAACATACATGCAAGAATATCGTCAACAAACTAACAAATAAAAATGAATTAATGGATGGCACTATTCAAACAACAAACCACAAATAAAAAAAACTACAATAAATAATAAACCGCAAACAAAAAATCAGATCAATAAAACAACAATAAACAATAAACCACAAACAAAAAAAATCAGATCCCCAAATACCTCTCAGGAACTTGTTTTCACTTTATTAGTGTTTTTGAGAGTTTCTCAACACCCTGGTTTACGACAAACAAACATGCAAGGTTATCGTCAACAAATTAACAAATAAAAAATTAATTAATAAATAACAAACCACAAAAAATCAGATCCCCAAATTGCATCATCCCGAAAACCTGTTGAAGAACAAACTAACAAAAAAAAATTAAAAAATCAGAATACCTATTGAAGAACAAACTAACAAAAAATAATTTAAAAATCAGATCCTCAAATCGTCAACACCCTTCTCAAGCAGATCTGATTCAAAATGATATGTGTGTGTGCGTGTGTGACAGATCTGCACGTGTGCACGACAGATCTATACGTATGTGTGTTTCTATGTGTTTCTATGTGCGTGTGTGTGTTTCTGTTCGTGTGTGTGTGTGTTTCTCTGTGCGTGTGTGTGTGTTTTTGTCCGTGTGTGTGTGTGTTTCTGTCCGTGTGTGTGTGTTTCTGTGTGCGTGTGTGTGTGAGCATGTGTGTGTGTATTTCTGTGTGCGTGTGTGTGAGGGAGGGAGGGAGGGATTTTGCCAGGGGGCGGCGGAGGTGGAGTTCAAATGAGTAGGGGAGAAGATGAGGAACAGGGAGGCAGAAGAGGGAAACGAATAAGTGAGGTAGAACGGGGGGTGAGGGTTTGTGTTTGTGGATTGAAGGGTGTTTTGCCTTACATTTTGACGTCACAATTCTCAAATTTTAACGTGGCATAATGTAAGGCCCTTAGATCCCCCCCCAAAAAATTCGATCCCAACCGTTAATTGGATGGCACTATTCAAACACCCCTCTCTTTTATTATATATATATATATATATATATATATATATACACACACACACACACACACACTTATATGACCTATCTATTTATGTGGGATGGTAGAACCGATAAATTGTGCATATCTAAAAGTAACTTCAGTAGAGAAAATTAAAATAAATGATTGAATAATAATATGTGATTAATATTAATTATTGGCAATATCGTAACGTATCGTATGGGCGGTACCGATGACCTAATTTTTTTGTGGTTAGTTAGATACGTTATCTAGTTAGGCTGGGTAGCATAGCTTGGTAGGAGACGCTAGGTGTGCACTTTGGTTGCGAGTGAGAAATTCAAGGGAGTGTACGTGGAACTAACGAGTGTATCTAATAACTTCTTTTAAATTGTGATATAAATTCTTGTAAAATATTTTCAAAAGGTTTTTGGAATCTCACTCATGTAAAAATTATTTTTTCAAAAACATTTTAGGTGTCCAGCCATAGGGATGCAAAGCTTGACAATTGATTTTGGGGATGCGTAGCTGCACCATTTGTGGAGGCATGAAGGACTTATGTAGACGCTTCAGTTATTCATTCCTAGATTATGACTTTTCATTTAGTATTCCATTTAAGCATGTTTCCCTTTCAGTTACTACATTTACTTTAATTTTATCGAACTCTCTATTTGGATTCAGTTTTATTTACTTTAGACTTATAGCTGGATTTTGTTTTGGCAACCGATGGTTTATTCGGTACTACTTAATTAAGTTATTTATCGTGTGATTGGTTCAGACGATTATCTTGCAAGTATGGTTTGGTTATTTTTTTTTTCTCCACATGTTGTTGTTATAATGAAAGATAAAATTTGGCACGGACTTAATTTGATATAGGTTATTAGTAATTTAAAAAGGTTTTGATAGTGATGCTAAGAATGAACCAAATGAGATTCCCAATTATTTTGATAAATGACTGATCACCCATACTTAAAATTGGAGGGGTGTCACAACAGATGGTATCAGAGCATCAGGTTTTAGCATCCTTGGGATTTGTATGACTTTCTACAATTTAAGCATAGCGTTATTTAATATAGAGCCTTATTATAGGATTGTTGTATTCCTTTATGTAGGCGCACTTACATTCTTCTGTTGATTAGTTTTTATTTGATTATGGACTTATACAAACTTCAATCTCGTTTCGAATGTTGCTAAAGGGGACTCGTCGAATGAGACCGAACGTTGGGGAGGGAACCCCATGGGGAAACATTTCAGCAGTAGAGGTGGTCAAAATCGTGGCACAAGCAGTTAATACGTGATCATTCGATTGGCATAGAGTGAGGGAAGCATTTCAAAAGGGCCACCCACTAAAATTTGAGGGTAGCTCAGGAGTAGTCGTGACCATCCTGAGGAAGAAAAACATGCAATGCCACCTTCGTATGGTTGAGTTCAATGACACTCAAAAAAAAGTTAATCGCAACATTCAAGTTAGTGTGGGGGGCTTTGAAGTGGTGGGAGTCAGTGACCACAATAGATGAGAGAGATGTGATGATCATTGGGGACTTTTGGGCACGATTTGATCGTAATTATTTTCCGACCACTATTTTGACAAAAATGCGGTGAACATTTCTTAATGCCTCTCAAAGAGATCGAAACGTAGAGAAATAAGAAGAGGAGTTCACTCGTTTAGCAAACTTTGTGAAGGGTGAGGTGAATACTGAAGAGAAAAAGACTCAAAAGTTCATGGATGAACTTACCTGGAGGATCCGGCAACACTTGTTAGGTAATTCAGAGTTGAAGAGGCACACTGAGGTCATCAATGCCACTATACTTCATTATCGGGACCAGTGCTTCCATATGAAGGGGAGAAATAGAGTAAGTGAGACTAGTCAGATTGTGAAGGTAGGTGGGAATGGTGCCAATGGGCACCACAGCAGTAGGGACAGGATCTCCATAAGGGGGATCAGACCACGAGATTTAGATCTGAGAGTTACTGACCCAATGGAGGTTTCAAGTAGGGCCAGTAGGATCCTCAACAACAGCAGCAGTAGCATTACGTTCCTCAGGGCCTAGGGAATAGCGGGGGAGACCAGCAGGTCCAGGGATAGAGACATGAAGGTTTTTTTGGAAATTGTTTTGATTATCGAAATACGGGACACGGGAAGAGAGATTGCCCAAATCGAGATAGGGGAAACTACAGGATGAGGTCCTCGATGTATAACCATTGCAGCAAATCTTGGCTCAATTCTGACGCAAGAATTACGTTTAGGAACTTGTCGACCAAGCAAGGCAAATGGAAAATGGAGGTAAAATTTTTATTTAATCCTTATGAGTATGAGGAACGTTTGGGGTGACATGGTTGCATTACAATATGTATTGTAACACTAAAATTCGCAGGGAAGTTGGGTTTAGCGTGTGAGTTGGAAATATCTTCCCTATAATCATAAATGTATTTACTGTTGAGTAGCGGAACTCTTTGATGTTATATTGCATGGTAGTTTTTTCTCCTTTTAAGTGTTATGAGATTAGATCATATTATTATCTTGTGGAGTGACTGGATGCCGAGGGTTTGAGAGGTAGTAGACTGTATGGTAAGATTATTATTCTCGTTATTCTAAGGTGAGAGATATTTTTTACAAGGTATCACCTGAAAGAGGGTCAAGCATACATATATATTGTATTGTATATTAGAATTTAGAGAGTATAATTGTCTCATTACAATAGATCCCGCTACGTGGGGACATTTACTGATGTCATTCAGGGTATATCGGGTTTAACGTTGAGCGAAGAGATTTAGTTTGTTATTGATTTAGTGTTAAGAACTTAGTGATAGTGATAGCACAGTGTTGCATTAATCCTTAAGTGATGGGAGGTGAACGATTAGATTTATGTGTCTAAGAACATGATTTGAGTTGTCTTAGTTATGTGCTTTGGGCCCACGGATCTTAATGACCGACAATGCTAGATAGTAATGTATTGGGGGGCCCTTGTTTGGATTTTTCTTGTGAGATATCCCGTGCATGAATATTATAGAACGTCAGAAGTTAAGAGATGTGTGGTCTTTAAGACATGAATCTAATACACTTGTTATTGAACCAACGTGTGGTTAAAACTGTGAGCTAAGAGTTATTTTATGATTTAATACCAGTAGGATCCGAGTAGTATTTGTGCAATTATGCACGATATATAGGGTGTATGTGCACCTTAGTTAGTGAATTTTTAGTATAGTTCACAAATAGAATATGTGGAAATGTTTGTATAAACATAATAGTAAATAAATAAGGGAGTTGGCATATGGGGATGTTGGAGCTTTCCCCAGTAGAGTAAAAAAATTTGCTGTTAGTATATAGGCTCATCGTAGTGGTAACTGTTGGAAGAAATATTACTAAATACTGTAGTCACCAAGGAAAAATGGTAGATACAATGAGGATTAAAGATTTCTTTGAACGGTAGTGTGTAGACCGTCAGACTAAAGGATACCGTTCGTAGAGGTGTAGAGGGAATGACAAAATGATTTTGACATTAGGAAGAGGCGGATGTTGTGCGAGGATATATCCAAAGCTTTGAAGGATCGAACTTATCCAAATTTCGAGGATGAAATTCCTTTATAAGGGAGACGAATGTAACACCCCGTATTTCAAAGTAAATTGGAATTTAATTAATTCGGTTATTTTAAATTACACATTTGCCATAATTTAATGGGATTAAATGTTATGTGTTGATTAAAATATTAATCGAGAGAGAAAATGATTTATGCTTATCGAATATAATTACTAAGTGAATAGTGATTAATTATTTTACTTCATAACCAGTGATAGTGATGTGACGGTGTTATATCTCAACTGGGAGTTATTCGTAGACTATAAGAGGTTGAGATATGGAATTATGGTAGAGTGACTCAAATGGTGATTTCGAGGTCATGGCTGATTCTGATGGGTCGATATAGTCAGAATAGTATACCCGAGCATAAAGATTGGGTCATGGGTTAATTTTAGACCAACCTGACACTACGTAAGGGCTTTTCAGTCATTTAAGAGTTTAGGGTAATTATATCATCCCCTTTAAGATAGAGGCTAGGGTTACTACTATGCTAAGAGAGGAGAGGTCATTAGAGAGGAAGAATAGAGAGTTCTTAGAGATTTAACACCATTCTTGCATCGCTTTTACCACCGGAGTGCAAATCGAAAGGAGAGGAAGGCACTTTCATCATTTGAAAATGAAATCATACCTACTATTATAAGGAAGTGTTTATCTTCCGATTTATTTAAGCATGTCATAATACCCATGTAGTGTTGGGCTTAAATTACATATTTTGGGATTAATTCTTGGGAATTGGATGGGGGTAATCCATGATTTGATATAGGAATCCATGTATAATAAATTCCTTTATGTAGTGTATTCGAAATCAGATGATATGTGATGAATAAAATGAAAGAAATATGATTATATTGATTATTACCAATGAAGAACACCATAAAATAGGGTTTTATGGATTATGGGGTTTAAATACGTTATTGGATAGATTTCTTATGGATTTAATGTGTTATTTACATTAAAAATTGCCCATACACATATATTTGATGTTTAATAATGTTGGTTGGGAGTTTGGGATTGTCTGAGAGAGGTTTGAATAATTAGACATGGCTCAAACTCATAATAGCAAAATGAAGAAGATGAAACTGTAAGGGGTAAATCGATTCTTATTGATGCCCGAATCGATTTGGTAGGCAAAATCGATTCGGGTTCTTCATCGAATCAATTTGGCTGCCCAGATTTAGCCAATTTCTTTATTTTATGCCCTAAATCCAAAAATAATTTATGGGGAGACTTTTGATACATTTTGAAACTATAGTGAGGCATATAATAAATTCCACAAAGCCTATGGTAGGGTTGAGGTTTACCCAATTGAGAAGAATTAAGGCTAGGAATTAATGGGCATATTGCAACATTTAATGAATTCGCGAGACTTAAAATGGGTCATGTAAAGTATGAGTGAACTTACGATTCAAATCAGTAGGATATGAGTGTATTAGCTACTGAAACAACTTAAGGGGTAATTAGGACCCTTTGGGTAGTGAGTGATAGTCGAAAATATATAGTAAGAAGTTATAATTGTAAATCGAGAGTACATTGAGTATTCAAGAGATTTATACTACGTATGGTTTTATATGATGCGTTGTGTGTATACCTACTGAATATATGTATATATGGGTTGGGTGAATACCTATTGTTATGGTTTGGTTTTTGTGTGAACATACCTATGTTGCCCGCTATCATGGGAGTTTCCACGCAGAGTGCAATCCCACCTTGGCGATGTAACACCCCGCCTAATTAAATACCGGGTGATCAATCATTTATTAAATTATAATCAAGGAGAACGGTTGGTTCATTCTTAGCATCACTGTCGCAAAATAAATTTTCCAATTTAAACACCCTAAATAATTAAGCTAAGTGTCAAAACCATTTAAAACGTTATCTCTATTTTATTAAATCCAATTATGAAAACCTTTAATAAGTAACAGTTTAAGATTCACACAATTATTAAGACTGGAATTAAACACCCATGCATTTAATCATACAGATAATGCAATACCAACTTTAAAACTACAAAGGAGAACATCCTGATAGAAATGAAATCCCAAAGAGTAAAAATACTAAAGATAAATGAACACAATCTCTGACAAATCCAACTGAATAAGGAAACGGGCGACACATGCCCTAACTAATCAGAACTAGAATGAGAGTAGATACAACATCGAGGTCGTCTAGGCAATGTCCTGCAACTCCCACATATGCTGCAGCGCGTCCGGTCCAAAGAATCTATGCAAGACGCCCCTGTGGCTAGGCACTTGAAATATATACATATATATATACAAGAGAAAAGAGATAACAGGAAACGGGTCAGAGCCCGAGTGTAAAATAGTTTAAAAATAGTTTAGCAAGTATTTAAAATGATTACCTAATAATACAACAACCATGTTAGTACGCGCCACTCTCTTGAGAATTATCACCACTCATCTAGAGTGCATGCCTACCGTACTAATAAATCTCATCAATTTCCCTATCTTATTCTCCATAAGGTTTTATCATGTGAAAAGTGAGATTATAATATTTACATTAGGAAATCATTCTCTTCAAGATTTCTGACGTTATTTAAAACAACTCATTGTCGTTATAAAGTTCCCGAACACTTATAATAAAGTTGAAGCATTTATTCATTACTTATCTACTTATACACACAGTAGAAAGTTCCCATATAAATATACGTACACATATAATATATATACTAACGGCACCCCACATAAGATCTATGGTGCTGGCATACTCTGCTATCAAGTCCCCGTATCACACAAACTAAGGGAAATACTAGTTCGAAATCACGCTCGAACTGCATTAACAAAAAACACAAACAAATGGAGGCAAAGCATAGTTCCCAGTCCTAAGAGGTCAGCACATACCCACACGTCTCTTAGGACCATCTAACTATAACTCAGATAGCCTGTAATCAAGGATACTATCTTCTAGGGTACAAGTCGTTATCCCCCATAAAGGCCCAATCGAGATAAGACTGTCCCGTCACGCAAACCCCCGTGATAGCAAGTAGCTCGGGTACGATTTTTACACAAATATATAATATATGCACAATCACACAGTCATATATATATATAAATATTCATATTTCCAAATTAGGTGCGCTCATAACCCATAATTATAATTATCTGTTCTTAGCACATATTATTCAATTATTTCGCATCACGGATTCATCTCCTTTATTCTCATTTATAATTTATTTCATACTTACTTCTCATCTCTCAAAGTATTCTATCTCACTAAGTATAATTTCAGTAGGTATACTCTCACTTACCTTAAGGTATAAATCCTAATTATGATTATCTCACTCTCGTGAACTTCAAGGTAAACTTATCCTCCCAAATTCTTAAATAATTTCACCTAAACAATTCCCAATAATTTTGTACTATTCTAGGTTCCTCGGATACTGGTTTTCCTCACTCAAATTAACCGTTCACTAAAATAGGGGAAAAATAGGAAATTCCGTAAAAAAAATTAGGAATCTCGCTCGAACCAGAATGGATCTCGCTCGAACGACTTCCACGTGTCGCTCGAACTACTTCGCGCGACATCGGCATCTCGCTCGAATGACTTCGCACGACATCGCACGAACTGGACTGTTTCTTCTTCAACCTTTGGCAGTCTCGCTTTTCACCATTTTTAAGTCCAAAAACCTCTACAGTTTAACTCCCTATGTCTCCTCTTCAATCCCAATCAACAATCACATGATTATATATCATTCATAACCTCCTAGAATCATTAATTTCGTCAAAAATCATTAATATTAGATGAAATCCCCAAATTAATTCATAAGAACCCTAGTTTCCAAATTTTCAATTAAAGAGTCCAACAAACCTCAATTCGTTCATCAATATTATTTCAAATTTCGTGATAAGATCTCTACATATGATCAAAATTTAGGCTACATAGATTCTCCCTACAACATATGCGATTTTTCTTCCCAAACAGATAATTCTTCAAATAAAATATATGATTCTCATCCCTAGACTAACATGGAAGGAACATTAACTGGAAATCAGCAAGATCGATACTTGCCTGGAAATTCTATTTCTGATTTGTGGAAGAAAGTGGTGTGGTTGTGTTCCTCGTCGCGTGATCTACAATTTGGCGGTGACGGCGGTGCAAACGGTGGAGTTCTTGGACTAGAACTCTTTGGAAAGCTTCTCCTCTTCCTATCCCATGGCCGTCTTTGGTTTTTGGTTATGTTAACCCTAGTTGAAAAGCCCTAACATCTTATTTATCCTTTGTAAATTCGTGGGTTTAATTACCCAAAAATATGAAATGTCTGAAACGCCCTCTCGGGATGCTTATTAGGCCTAAAAACGCCCCGAGTCCCAAACTAAACCCCCGGGTACATTATTTTGACTATCTCGACCGTTCCGGACACATTGGCACACTCAAAACGACCATACGAGTGACTTATAATTTATTCACTTTTAATAATCATAATATAGTCCTGATGCGACACAAGTGCGTCCCGACTTAAATTTCCAAATTTTCCATTTTATTCACTTGTGACAACTTTTATAAAATCACTCTTATACATTACTTTACTCATGTAGTAATATTCGACAAATTTTCAATAATTACTAACTCTCGTCATGCTAGTAAATAATAAACAATTTTCCGAATTAATATTACATTAATTTAACTCAATTAAATTTAATACATCCCTAAATTTAAAAGCCACAAAAATATGGGGTATTACATACTTCCCCCCTAATAACGGAATTTTGTCCCGAAATTTGGCAAATAAGGCCTACCTAGTAAAACATATCTAGATACCTTATTAGTATGCAAACTATCTACATAGTAAGGTGTTTTATTACTATCGCCCCTGCCTCGTAGGAAGCTTGTTTAACACTCTCATTAAAGACACTTCACATTGTGCTCCTATTCGACATCATACGCATAAGACATGCCTATATTTTATTAATTCCCATTATTTCAATATCATTGGGAGGCCGCACCTCACTACATGACAACTGCTCGGATTTATAAACATAAAACTTCCATTCTGAGAGAAACCATAAGAACATCTGACCACTCTTGTTCGCCTAAAACAATCGTGGAATTTTACCATGGTTATGAAACTAACTCAACCAATAAAAAATTCTGATTATCCGCCCATCTCTTAACCTTCAGAGTGAGAAAGTTAAGGTTTTTCCCACATCAAAACCTCAATAAGCATCATGTTCACAATAAATAGGTACGCGTGCTCCCACAGAACTCTACCATTAGGTAATATCATCCCCTAATTACCGTACTATACTCCAATTGCTAGTTATTACCATTGCGGAAGTGAAACGATCACAATGAATCCAAAATTACATTCACGCGGCCCCACTAATCGTTAATCACCGTGCGCCTATTCCTTGGCTATGGGTGATAAATCCTGCTCAAAACGAAACATTACTCCCGCTGCTTCCCAAAATCCCCTATTGAAGGTGGGATTCAAAGATCTCATCCTGATTCAAAATAATTTCGTGTAGGACCACGTACCGACGTGACCCTTCCTTGCAAAGGAAGACTGAGTAACACTAGTTAATATTGTATGTCACCCCAAAGGAATATCAATCACTTCCGTCTTAGCCGACTTGTTCCACTTGCTCTGATGAACCCTCGATCTTTCCTTGAGGATGGCAACCCATCCAGGAAACTTTACCGACTTTACCGACCCCTTCCATTTCAGGAATTGTCAATAGCCCCACAATTTCTCTGGTTGATCCTCTTATTCCAACCGATCTCTATCTATGATTGGTGCATGCAGATACTCCTCACTATGTCCCTCTAAACATCGAATTTTACTTGAAATGTCTCACATTAAGTGACACTTAATACTTATCTTCTTTCCTTGGCGTATTATCGAAAGTTCCGACCCGTGTACTTTTCTCCACAATGTGCACTTCTGGATTTTTTTTTATACCATACTAACATCATCACTCTTTGTATGCGCAAGTCGTTCTCACATTTGACTAATTACAAATCCACTCCGAGTGTCCTCCATAATATTTAAATTCTACCCTTCTCTAGGAATACTCCTTTTAAATGGCTACCCACAATCTTCCGACCAAATTCGGGTGTGCTACTCTAATCGCACGCGTATATATGGATTATCGTCCCTCATGCGACGCTTAATCCACTCTTCCACTTCCACCTCATTATGATAGTCCCACAAACATATATCCCACACATCCATTCCCACGTCCCTTCAACTCGAACGATTCTAACATCAGCTAACTAGGATGCCCACATTTTGTAACACCCCGACCGCCCGGGTAGAGCGATCGGAGCGCTACTTAACGATAAAACTAACCAAATCTCCAATGCAACAAGGTATAGAGTATCTAAATCCCACAACAACAAAAGAGAAACTACAAATCCACAATCTCTTCAGATAAGTACAACAATTCTCTCGAATAAGTACAATAACTAAAATAAATCACTAATGCTCTATACATCAAAATAAATACAAGTCTTCTTTCTTGTATTAAAAATTTTCTCCAGATAATCCACACTAAAAATCATCCAACTCTTTATTTCCCTTGTGTTCCGAATGCGGTTACAACACTTGAGTACTCTCAATCATCTTAGAAATTGAAATTTTAAATTCTCCTTATAATCGTTCCACTCCTCAACTCGTGGTAATAAAACCTTTTAATGCTTTCTTACCACACAACCAGTTCCACTGGCCTTAAATCATAACTCAACTTCCAACTTACAGATATAATTACCTACTCCTATTATGACCGAGGTACCAAACTCATGGACTAATGATCGAACATCTCCTTATTTCCAACCTTACGCTAAGTTTCATGCGTGGGATGTCTCGTAAAGCAAAATCCAAACAAGGAACCCCCCGATACACTACTACCCAGCATTGTCGGTTATCGAAATCCGTTAGGCCCTCCATCCATAGCATGCACCCCTTTATTCCATCTCTTGACAGAAAAATTGCATCTCTTCCCGTAATTATACTTAACAACGAACATTTTGCCAATTATACAATCATTCAATATTGGTGGTAATCACACTCCATAAACCTCGAATACATACTCTCGGGGATCTCGAAATCCTGTCCCCAAACATATGGGTCCAACTCTTAACTCTCACATCTCTAAAGGATAGATATATCAATGCGCTCTTCCTATCACCAAGTCTTGAGCACTAAACATCATAATGAGTTAAATCTTTTCGCTCAACAGTAAACCTAATACATACTGAATCATAACAACAAATTCCTTACACGCATCGAGATCAAATATCTCGAGTCCACTATTCCCTTCGAAGCCTCTAAAATAGATAATATAAGTACGAGTCCGACCCTCTCGCAGGTGAGGCCTCGCCAGAACAAAAACATGTTCACTAATGCAACCATTTCGATAGCCTTGCAATAACTGCCTACTACCGTACTAACCATTACTACAAAGTTGAAATCAAGACAATATCATATTCGTATATCACATCACTAAAACTAGTGATCTCAATAAAGTATATAACACTATTAATATATTCATTCATCCTCTGCGGATAGCACTAAGGATAATCCCGCTACACTAGGAAGAATATTCACATAATAATAATTTTTATAGTTATACACATTAAACTCATCTCACATGCTAATCTAGCAATGAACAAAGAAGTAGTGACTCACTCGGGTCATATAAAACATGCCTCATCTGTCGAGGATAAAACTCATACTTCTACCTCGCCAATTGTGTTGATTGCACAGATGGTCGCCGGACGTGACACACCTGTCTAAACCAAAATAAAACTACTTTAATCGTTGTCCCTTACTAGACACCATACTCTTGTCCCCTATACTCGCTTCGGGAAAAATATTTAAGCAAGTGTGATTTCACTCTTCACAGAATACCTCGATACTTAATCCACTTATCACCTATCATACTAACCATATTAGGATTTTCCTTCTCTCGAACTTTGGTAGACTCAATTTCTGATGGCTACCCCTTTGTTCCCTTAGCCTTGTTGGCCCTAAAGAACATGTTACTGACTACAATAGTCCTTACTGAATCTACCCTCGCTTGGTAAGAATTCATCTATCTGAATCCTTCAAATGGGTCCCATGATGTGTATCCACACCCCCTTGTGGTTCTACACTACCACTACTGCCAGTCTTATTATTGACTAAATTCTTCGATTCTTTTAACTTCCCACACAAAGAAGCATTACCATCTCCATTAGTAAAGTACGACATTATCAACCTCTTAATCGACCATCCAGCAGAATTCCCTTTTTAAGTGTTATTAATTATTATTACCAGTCGATCTCCCACTTGGAGTTCTCTCCTCCATTTGTATCTACATCTTTCGATACAAGATTCGCTAATGGTTCCGATTCATATCCACAAATGGACCTGTGTCAGGTTCTCCTGTGATGAGTTGAGGACAAAGTTCGCATCTTATTCTAAGCATCTGATAAAGGAACATATAGTCAAATTATACCTAAGATTCTCCTATAGGCATAGCATTCCACTTCTAAAAGTAGTGGCTGACTCCCACCATGATAACTTTGTTCTTACAAGTCAAGAAAAAAAAATTCTCCAAATTTCCACTTTCAGTTAGCCACACTCCGTCCTATGTCCAAACCTTCGGATACTTTACCTCCTCTGGCTAATAAACGCGATTTTTGCATTTCTAAAATTCCCACTGACATCTCTCTCTAATGTTTTGTCTGACTTTTTCCCAGTTATACTACGTTGGTTGAGTTTACTCTCGCACCTCTTTCGACTATGGCAGCACTTGAAAATCATGGGTTGGACCCTAGCCGTCTTTAAAGTCCTAGCTTCTCGTGCCATAATAGGGGTGACCTGGACTATGGTCATCATCCTCGAATATACTTTACAACCTCAATTAAGCCCCTTTCTCCTGATGTCCTCTTACCAGCCCTCGTCAGACATCCTTCATTGTTCGGCACACGGACACATCTGAACACAATTTGAATTAACTAATATACATACGTTATAGCAGGAGAACGGAATCTCACCATAAAAATCAACAATCCTAAACTTAGGTCTCTATATCAAACAAAGCAACGCTGGAAGCATAATAAGCCGTACAGATCCTAAAGAACACTAGAACCTGATGCTCTGATACCACCTGTAACACCCCGCCTAATTAAATACCGGGTGATCAGTCCTTTATTAACTTATAATCAAAGTGAACGGTTGGTTCATTCTTAGCATCACTATCGCAAAATAAACTTTCCAATTTAAACACCCTAAATAATTAAGCTAAGTGTCAAAACCATTTAAAACGTTATTTCCATTTTATTAAATCCAATTATGAAAACCTTTAATAAGTAACAGTTTAAGATTCACACAATTATTAAGACTGGAATTAAACACCCATGCATTTAATCATACAGATAATCCAATACCAACTTTAAAACCACAAAGGAGAACATCCTGATAGAAATTAATTCCCAAAGAGTAAAAATACTAAAGATAAATGAACACAATCTCTGACAAATCCAACTGAATAAGGAAACGGGCGACACATGCCCTAACTAATCAGAACTAGAATGAGAGTAGATACAACATCGAGGTCGTCTAGGCAATATCCTGCAACTCCCACATAAGCTGCAGTGCGTCCGGTCCAAGGAATCTACGTAAGACGCCCCTGTGGCTAGGCCCTGAAATATATATATATATATATATATATATATATATATATATATGTCAGAGAAAAGAGATAACAGGAAACGGGTCAGAGCCCGAGTGTAAAATAGTTTAAAAATAGTTTAGCAACTATTTACAATGATTACCTGCTAATGCAACAACCATGTTAGTACGCGACACTCTCTTGAGAATTCTCACCTCCCATCTAGAGTGCACGCCTACCGTACTAATAAATCTCATCAATTTCCCTATCTTATTCTCCATAAGGTTTTATCATGTGAAAAGTGATATTATAATATTTACATTAGGAAATCATTCTCTTTAAGATTTCTTACGTTATTTAAAACAACTCATTATCGTTATAAAGTTCTCGAACACTTATAATAAAGTTGAAGCATTTATTCATTACTTATGTACTTATACACACAGTAGAAAGTTCCCATATAAATATACGTATACATATTAGTCACACATATAATATATATACTAACGGCACCCCACATAAGATCTATGGTGTTGGCATACTCTTCTATCAAGTCCCCGTATCACACAAACTAAGGGAAATACTAGTTCGGAATCACTCTCGAACTGTATTAACACAAAACACAAAAAAATGGAGGTGAAGCATAGTTCCCAGTCCTAAGAGGCCAGCACTTACCCACACGTCTCTTAGGACCATCTGACTATAACTCAGATAGCCTATAATCAAGGATACTATCTTCTAGGGTACAAGTCGTTATCCCCCATAAAGGCCCAATCGAGATAAGACTGTCCCGGCGCGGAAACCCCCGTGATAGCAAGTAGCTCGGGTACGATTTTTACACAAATATATAATATATGCACAATCACACAGTCATATATATATATATATATATATATATATATATATATATATATATATATATATATTCACATTTCCAAATTAAGTGCGCTCACGACCCATAATTATAATTATCCATTCTTAGCACATATTACTCAATTATTTCGCATAACGGATTCGTCTCCTTTATTCTCATTTATAATTTATTTCATACTTACTTCTCATCTCTCGAAGTATTCTATCTCACTAAGTATAATTTCAGTAGGTATACTCTCACTTACCTCATGGTATATATCCTAATTACGATTATCTCACTCTCGTGAACTTCAAGGTAAACTTATCGTCCCAAATTCTTAAATAATTTCACTTAAACAACTCCCAATAATTTTGTACTTTTCTGGGTTCCTCGGATAGTGGTTTTCCTCACTCAAATTACCGTTCACTAAAATAAGGGAAAAATAGGAAATTTCGTAAAAAAACTTAGGAATCTCGCTCGAACCAGAATGGATCTCACTCGAAAGACTTCCACGTGTCGCTCGAACTACTTCGGGCGACATGGGTATCTCGCTCGAATGACTTCGCGCAACATCGTGCGAACTGGACTGTTTCGTCTTCAACCTTTGGAAGTCTCATTTTTCACCATTTTTAAGCCTAAAAACCTCCACAATTTAACTCCCAATGTATCCTCTTCAATCCCAATCAACAATCACATGATTATATATCATTCATAACCTCCTAGAATCATTAATTTCGTCAAAAATCATTAAGATTACATGAAATCCCCAAATTAATTCATAAGAACCCTAGTTTCCAAATTTTCAGTTAAAGAGTCCAACCAACCTCAATTCGTTCATCAATATTATTTCAAATTTGGTGATAAGACCTCTACATATGATCAAAATTCAGGCTACATAGATTCTCCCTATAACACATGCGATTTTTCTTCCCAAAACAGATAATTCTTCAAATAAAATATATGATTCTCATCCCTAGACTAATATGGAAGGAACATTAACTGGAAATCAGCAAGATAGATACTTGCTTGGAAATTATGTTTCGTATTTGTGGAATAAAGTGGTATGGTTGTGTTCCTCGTCGTGTGATCTACAATTTGACGGTGACGGCGGTGCAAACGGTGGATTTCTTGGCTTAGAACTCCTTGGAAAGCTTCTCCTCTTCCTCTCCCATGGCCGTCTTTGGTTTTTGGTTATGTTAACCCAGTTGAAAACCCCTAACATCTTATTTATCCTTTGTAAATTTGTGGTTTTAATTACCCAAAAATATGAAATGTCTGAAACGCCCTCTCGGGATGGTTATTAGGCCTAAAAACGCCCCGAGTCCCAAACTAAACCCCCGAGTACATTATTTTGACTATCTCGACCGTTCCGGACACATTGAAGCACTCAAAATGACCATACAAGTGACTTATAATTTATTCACTTTTAATAATCATAATATAGTCCTGACGAGACACAGGCGCGTCCCGACTTAAATTTCTAAAATTGCCATTTTATTCACTTGTGACAACTTTTATAAAATCACTCTTATACATTACTTTACTCATGTAGTAATATTCGACAAATTTTCAGTAATTACTAACTCTCATCACGCTAGTAAATAATAAACAATTTTTCGAATTAATATTAAATTAATTTATCTCAATTAAATTTAATACATCCCTAAATTTAAAATCCAAAAAAATACGGGGTATTACAGGCGATTTCAGCGAGGTCTGGATGTGTGCCCCAGAACGTAGAACTTAGTGTGTCTCATTATGTTTTGTGTATTAGCGGGACCGACATTTTGTTTGGGGATGTTATGTATGTACGTAACCCAAACACTTATAACTATGTTCGTCTCTATTGTGTATTTTTTGACTTAGGATTCGAGGTGACATTCTGAACCGATGGTCCTTGATATGGTATGAGAGGTACATGGACTTGATAACAGAGTATGCATGCATCATGGTGGCCATTCCAGGGATACGATCATAGTATATATGTAAATAGTGTGATATATATATATATATATATATATATATATATATATATATATATATATATATATATATATATATATACAGTCCTGCTCTTGTGCGGACTAGTCCGCATTTTAAAAATGCGAATCGAACACGTGTCACCTGGCGGTGAGCCCAGAAAAGAGAGAGAGTTTGCCTATAATTTAGGCGATAATTTCTAGGAGCACCGTTAGGTGACACGTGTTCGATCCGCATTCTTAAAATGCGAACTAGTCCGCACAAGAGCATTATTTTATATATATATATATATATATATATATATCACTTTATCTACTTATACAGGATGGTAGAACCGCTAGATTATGTATATCGAAAAGTAATTTAAGTAGAGAAACTTAAATAAAGGATTCAATAATAATATGCGATTAGTATTTATTATTGGTAGTATCGTAACGTATTGTATGGGCGGTACCGGGGAACTAAACCTTTTGTGGTTAATTAGATACGTTGTCTAGTTAGGCTGAGTGATATAGCTTGGTAGTTGACGCTAGGTGTGCACTTTAGTTGAGAGGTGAGAAACTCAAGGGAGTAAACGTGGAACTAACGTGTGTATCTAATAACTATTTTTAAACTGTGATATAAGTGTTTGTAAAATATTTTTAAAAGGTATTTGGGCTCTGAACCGTGTTAAATCTATTTTTCCAAAAATACTTAGGGTATCGAGCCACTGGGACTCCAAGCTTGATGATTCATTCCAGGGATGCATAGTTGCAGTATGTGTGAAGGCTTACAGCATTTGTGTAGACGCTTCAGTTATTCAGTCCTAGATTAACACTTTTCATTTGATATTCCATTTGGGCATGTTGTCCCTTCAGTTATTACATTTACTTTAGTTTTATTTACTTTAGACTTATAGTTGGATTTTGTTTTGGTAATCGATGGTTTATCCGGTACTATTTTATTCAATTATTTATCGTGTGATTGGTTCAGACCATTATCTTGCATGGATGGTTTGGTTATTATTATTTTTTTTCCACATTTTGTTGTTATAATGAAAGATAAAATTTGACACCGGCTTAATTTGACATAGGTGATTAGTAATTTAAAAAGTTTTCGACAGTGATGCTAAGAATGAACCAAATGAGATTCCTGGTTATTTTGATAATGGAATGATCATCAATGGTTAAAATAGGCAGGGTGTCACAATTTTATTTCAATTACAAATAGATTAATTGTAGCAAAATAATTTAAGCTGTTCAAAATATTCCCCTTTCCCCCAACCTCATTGCCTGAACAACCCTTGATGTGCCTGTTGATGTAAAAAACTAGACTAGATCTAATTACTTAA
This sequence comes from Sambucus nigra, assembly GCA_949130495.1. Taxonomy (NCBI): domain Eukaryota; kingdom Viridiplantae; phylum Streptophyta; class Magnoliopsida; order Dipsacales; family Adoxaceae; genus Sambucus; species Sambucus nigra. The sequence continues at coordinate 482,628,251 of OX422211.1, read as the reverse complement.
TCACAAATTATAATATTTGTAAATAAAATAAATAGACAAAAAGGTTTTTAAAGTGGCTCGGCTTATGGAGAAAAGCCTACGTCCACTATGCTTGTTATTCCCTTGTGTTTTCATTCCAATCACTTGCTCTTGACGAAGTGATTACAATGTATATATAGTCCAGTAGGGAGATAAATAGATGGAATGTTAAAGGATGGAATGTATTTATAAATTAGGCATTTACATCAGTACAGAATATCTGTAATGTTTCTGGCTATTGGCGTTTCGCTAATACTATTAGTCGGCCTCCTTATTGTTGGTCAGGCTTCCTGGTGTTGGTCGGAATTCCACTATGATGGTCGGCATTCCAGGCTTTGGTCGGTGGTTATACCTTGATGACTAGTATTATTGCCATTGTGGATGACACGTGTCTATTTATGATTGGTCCACGTAAGTGGATAATTTTTTGTGTCAACAGAAGCCCCCAATGTTCCATGCTTGATGCTTGCTTGAAAGTATGGAGCCTTTAGTTCTTGTAGTAGCTCGAGCTATATTTTTTATGCCTGGTCGGTTGCCAATTATCCACACTTGTAAATTATTAGCTTTGTTGATGGCGTATACTATTGATGGCATTTTTGTAAATATCTAGAATTATAATGAATCGTTTTGGGGCAAATACGTCTTTTCCTGCTTAGCCACCCAAATTTCAATTGTCATTTCAGTTTAGTCATTACATTCAGCGATTTTTTAGGAAATCTATAAAAGGCGGTAAAATCCCGGTCATCTCTTACCTCAATCCTTCGAAGTTTCTGTTGCAATTTCTTGAGCTTTCATGCGATCGTTCTTCATGTCTTTAGTTCTTGCTGAATCCTTAAGTCTTTGTAAGAATTTTTTCTCTTTCACCTTTTCTTCATATCGAATCATGGTTTACGCTATTGTCTCTCTAGATGAGTTTAGAAAGGAATGGAATATACCAGAATGGGTAGACTTAAAGTTTCCCAACCCCTGTAGATGTTTTTTTCTTTATTTAAAAATCATTGGATCCCTTTCTTATTTGTTGCTCAATACGGCTTTACTTTTCCCCCAAATCATTTTTGTCTGAAATTTTGTTAATACTTTGACATTGTACCTACTATGGTATCCCCCAATACTTAGAGAGTTATCAATGGTGTTTATATGCTCAATAAAATCCATAGGACCCACATAGGCATTCCCAAAATTATGTTTTGTTATAAGTGGGCCACTAGTGCCAGTAGTTACTATTTAAAGACTAGGGTTGTAAATAGAGCTTTATTTGTTAACCTTACTGACTCCAATAGGAATTAATTTGACCATGGAGTGATTGCCAAAAATTGGCAATATGTACCCCTAACAGGGGTGAAGTGTATAATGGGCCAAAATGCGCTCAGGAGTGTCATAAGATAGGTTGTTTTAAATTCTTATATAGCTTTATTAACAATTTTTCAACTGAAATATTAATTCATCAATGGTTGTTTGTTTTCTTGAAGTTGATAGGAAGAGGGAGTGTCCCAAGGAGGGTGAGATCAAAGTTAACGTGCTCAGGTTTCTCTAGGGTATTCATCAAAAAATTAGTGAAGAACATACTAGGTCGGCATCATACTTGTTGAAATACAGGAGTTTTGTTACCACTTTTGTTGACCGACCTTCAAGTGTTATTCCTTCAATTATGGCTGACTTGGACCAGGACCTAGTGTCCACTTCATCAGGCACTGGTGAACCTGCTTCAGGCCCTTCTTCATCCTTGGACTCTGACCTTCCTCTCATTGTTGCTATGGAAAAGAGGAAATTCCCCAATATAATGGGAGATGTTGTTGCTTATGGCTCCATAAATCGGCTGCTGGTGGGGCCATTAATAAAAAAAATGTTGGGAAGAAGCCCCTAGCTAAGAAGGGTGAATACTCCCTTCTTAAACGCATCAAAACTTCCTTCTAGACTTGCTGAAGGAACTACTGCTATTGCTCGACAAAGAGAACTTGGATAATTTGCATGTTGTTGTTGCTGGCTCTCCTATAGCCATAGGTCCTAACTTAGCCAGGCAATTGATAAGGTATGGTGCTTTGCCAGATCTAGGGGTGTTGCCTCTGCCATGACCCATTTGAAATTTTTGAAAAGGGTTGCTCAAAGCCTTGCCTTGGTAATAATTCTTGCTTTTTCATACTTGTACTTTTTCATTAATTTTCTGTACTAATTTGGCCTCTCTTTTTACAGTTCCTGGTTGATTTTAACCAGATGTTGGAGAAGGACGATGCACTTCGTTCTTCTTAAAATAAAGTAGAAGAGGCTTTTGAATGCCTGAAGAAATCAATGCTTGACTCCTAGCAAGCACTAGAACATGAGAAGAAAATTTGGGAGAATAAAATAAAATCTTATGAGGAAGCTCAGAAGAAGGCTAAAAATGAGGTTGCTGCAGCTCGGGGAGGAGTCTCTGAGTTGAAGAAAAACTTGGTTGCTGAGAAATCCAAAAGGATGAAGGCTAGAGAATCCTCTTTCAACAAGGGATGGGAGAAATACATAGCAACTGCTTTTGAACCAAATAGACTATGTGAAGAAAAAATGTTATAAGGATGGTTGGTCGGCAGCACTTACTGAGGTCATCACTCCTCCAGAGTCAGAGCTCTTCCTTAGACATGACCCTAGTTCCCCACCAAACTTAGACGAGGAGGTTTAAGATGATGTGGGGTCAGAGGATTCCACCCTTGTTCTGGAACCTACAGCCGACCAACTGCAGACATTTGATGAGTCTTCTCTCCCAACCACTTCCAAGAAAATCACCCCACTCATTCTTATCTCCAATCCATTAGAATCTACTACTGATCGGGAGAAGGTGTATACATGCTCGAAAATTAGCCTTTTTTCTTTTTTGTCTTTATCTTTCCTTTATTTCAATATGTTTGTAACTTTACTTTATATCAATGAAAATGAATATTTTCTTCCTCGTTTATCATCTTTTGATTGTAGCTTTATGCTCTTTATTTTATTATTGATTGGATATTTCTTGACTCTTATAGTTCAAGGAAAAAATGGATCAACTTTCTACTACTGACTCCAAGATACTCAAGAGATGCACTGATCTATTCAAAGATGGTCATACGACTTTGTCCGAGGAAGCTCTGTCAAATTTTCTCGGGGCTGATGTTTCATATCAAGCCAAGGAAGCTTACTTATACTTAAAGTGTCTTCTTCATCGGGTAGTGGCTAATAATGTATCTTACTTCAAAATGATTGAATAACTTCAAGAAGATCACAAAGAATCCAAGTCTCTCCTGCATGTTGATTATGAGAAGAAGTACAAAACTCTGAGTGAAGCTTAGGGTTTTGAGGAGAAATTAAATAAATATGCCTCTTCTTTTAGGAAAAAAGATTTTTTGCTCAAATGTGAAGTGGATGAGGCTAGAGCCATTTTCAAGATGTTAGAGGTAGAAAATAATAATTTGAAAGTTCAGTTGAACTATTTGAAGGCTCCTTCAACTACTGATGCTGTTGATTATGGAGTTTTATTTTTGGAGACCGAAAATGCTATTTTGAGGGAAGAGCTGGAGGCTTTGAAAAAATCTAAACATTCTTCCTCCTCTCGATCAAGAGCAAGATTTGTCCGAGCTACGACTGATGAAGGTAAGACTCAACAGACGCTTACAAATTAGGTTGCACAAATAAAGGTCAAGAATTTAGCCATTGTTGAGATGTATCAAAAGTTCCAAACCCAGGGTAAGCAACTTTCAACCCAGTCCTCTCTACTGTAAGATAAAGAGGGAGTAGTGAAGAAGATGAAACATCAAGTTGAGAGATTAACTTTCCAATTTCACAAACAGTCCAGGGAGATCTCGATGGAAGGGTATAATGAAGCTCTTAGTCATTTTGATGAACGCTTTAGTCCAGCTCAGTGCAAAGGCTTTAAATGGGGCTGGACCAATTACTTAACAGTTATGATGGTTGATCAGCATAATAGAAAATTGTATTCGGCTGATCCGGGGCTTTTGGAGTGTCAATATCCTCCCTTTAAGCTGGATGTCAGTTGGATCCTCATAAAAACTGACCGGGCGAAAAAAGTGTGTTCGTGTGAGTACACAATCGTTGTGTGTTTCGCCGTCGCGATACAAAAGAACCTAATATACTACTACACTTGCGAGGCAAGTAAAGCGGTAAGTCGGGTATCATAAGAAATCCACAGGGAGTGATTGAATTTTAGATTTTAATTGTTTAATTACTTCTGGAATAAAAGTGTAAAATAAATAAATGAAAAGGTGATGGTTGGGAATGGTGACAAAAGAAAAAGAATAAGTTACTCTACGCAAAAGTAAAGCGAGGATCGGGATCGCATACACACATTCACGGGATAAACAACTACTAATTAGAATTTCGATTCAAAAACATTTAATCGATCATTTTCAATTAAGCATAAACATCACGCAATAAGGAATTTAAGCCAAAGTTGCGAGATTAAACATTTAATCAAAAATGGTCACACGCGGATTAAATTCGGATAATCGCTATAAACACTAACGTTGCATGACAAAGAAAGTTAAACGCATAACAATCCGACTTTAATACGCGCGGTTTCAATTAAACGCAATTTTACACGAAACCTAATTTTCGAGGTCCAAACCCGTAAATGGCGAAAACGCAATCCCGACCCTATTTATCTAAGGTCTAAGCATGAATTAAACTAAATTAAACTAATTAAACTAAGAAAGCAAGAATTAAAGCAAGTAAACTAATTATGAAAGCATGTAAATTATCTAGAAAGCAAGGAAATAATGGAAAACAAGCTATATTAATGGAGAGGGTAATGAAAAGTCAACTTACAAACCAATTAGATTGTCAATCCAAAGTGAAATGAAGAAGAACCATCCAAAACCCTAAAAACCCTAACTATTCTAACCTAAAATCGTGTATGTACTGATATATGTTCTTATTACAACAAAATTGGCTTATATAGTAAGTTGGAATAAAAATAAAGAAGAAAGAAAAGAAGGCAAAATATCTGCAGAAAACAGAGCATCGATCGATCGACCTCTTTGATCGATCGATCGACCTAGGAAAAAATTCGGCAAATAAGAATGGTCGATCGATCGACTAAATGAGTCGATCGATCGATCAAGCAGGGCAGAATGCAGCAGCCTACTGCATTCCTCTCTTCCTCTTCTCCCTTCTCCTCTTTTGCTTCCTTGTTTTTCCTCCGCTGAAATCGCCGTAACTTCTTCGTTATGAATCGGAATCGCGCACCGTTCACGGACACATGAAGCTAGTGAGGAGGGCTACAACTTTAGTAAGGTGTCGGGCCAGGTACCCAAGATGTGAAAAGACTAAAATTCCCTTGCGCATGCGATTGTGTACGGAACTTCACCGGAATGCATCTGAACTTCATACTAAGCATCAAAATACCTACAAAAGCTCAATTAACCCCTGCAAAACATGTTAACATAGAAATCCGAGGTTGTCTGGTTACCGAGCATAAATATAGGGATTAAGATACCCGAGGGGGCTAATAACGCGTAGGTTAACGGGTGAAATACGCAATATTTATGCCGTATCACACCCCCTAACTTACACATTGCTAGTCCCTAGCAATGAAGTAGGAAACAACAAGAACTACAAGCAAACCAAAAGCAGGAGAAGTACAAAAATATGGTATAAAAGCAATAAAAAGATAAGGCCACTTTCGCGGGTGATTCGATTGCATTTAGCTTATGCAATAAGCCGTTAAACCCCTAGGTTACCCTAGTGGACGAGTGTCGTCTCGTGAGGGTTTTCAGGGATGAAACCCACAAACATCATATGGTTTCCTCAAAATTTGCCCAACCCAACATGCGACAAACTCAACAACAACGAAAAAGATTTCAAACATGTTATTAGCATATTGAACGAATTCAAGCTAAAGTCCGTTGTTATTAACAGGTTGAATGCACCTCATAGAATTGAAACTTTAAAAGTGGGAGGGGGGAGAGAAAATGCAAAATATGATTTGGCAAAAACTTAAATAATCCGGATAAACATAAAGGCAAGCATATATTCAATCCTCACGGGCATTACGCTCATCAAGCGAATTTTACTCAAAACAGGGAGGTAACACACGGGACATGCGGGCTAAAGAGTAAATGTAAATGGAAACTAGGCCCCACACATGTCACTAATGAGGAACGCTATATATAAACTGAAAAACTGTAATCTCAATGAAAGGATACCGCACATTAAAAGAGGCGAAATACATTTTCACATATTATCAAAACTATTATAACTTTCAAATTGAATGCATCCTAAGATCACATAGGACTTTAGAGGGTTGTAATGTAGGTTTGGAGTTAAGGTACGAAATGAAAGGTATATGTACGGATTCAAAGTGTTCGGAGATGAAAACTTGGAATAATGGGAAGGATGCGGGCAATATCAAAAATGGAAAATAACTTCCAAACAAGCATTAGATATAACAATTGGAGAGTAATCAAAGCTTATTGAACTATACACAACAAATACAACTTTCTCTTTCTTTTCTTTTTTTCTTTTTCTCATTTTTTCTTTTGTTTTCTTTTGCTTTTTGCTTTCTCTTTTTCTTCACTTTTTCACTCCTTTCTTTTCTTTACTTTTCAAACTCTCATATGCCTAAATTGCAACCGACATACAACAACAACATTCAATCCCAAGTAACATTCCAAACAAAGGTATGTAAGGTAATATGTATGGTGTATAACTCCAATTTGGAGTTGGTTATGGGATTCGGGTTATGAAACGAAAGGCTATATTTAGGCTCAAAAGGGTTAACGAGGGAAACATATAAGGTGATGTCAAGGCTAAAGTGGATGATATATCAAAGAGGGCCTATGATCATTTCACAAAGTTTACGCAATTCTCGAATCAAAACAATATATGAAAATCATGATCAAGTAATACATTTCAAGTATGAACTCAATTAATGAACAGTCAAATGAAAGAATAGAGAGATTACAAACGAATTCAACGTTTTCAAAGAGAAAAGAATAGTGTATAACACTCACAAACGACGAGAGGCACAAAGCTTACTCAGTGTAAGTATATACAATGCAACAAAAGATTATCGAGTTATAAAAATCTTAAACCAAATCAATAGAACAAGGAAAGTGCATATGCTCATGGGATAAAGTTTAATTCATGAAGTTATTCACAATATCAATGATTTGAGGACTAAAGTCTAATAACTTCTAAAATCGAGAACATGCATCATTGAGTTGTCTATTGGATCAAGCAATTATTGAAATTTATCATCGAAAACAAGGCAAAATGCCCAACAAAGGAGAAAAAAGAAAGAAAATATTTTTGAAATTTTTCAAATTTTTCACAAAAAGGCATACTTAGTAACGAAATGTGAGCAAATCCATGGACTACACATGAAATGGATAGAATATCCTACACCCCCTAACTTAAATGTTGCATTGTCCTCAATGCGCATTAAGAACACAACACAAAGAGAGGAAAAGAGCGATATTACCCAAAATTGGAGCGATCTCCATAAGCACGAGTCCAATGAAATCTACAAAACAAGTTAGTACCGAGCATAGCAAAAACAAAAAACAAAAAGTTAACTAATTACACTAGACTAAATTAAAAGGAAAGAAAAATAGGAAAGAAAGAAAATTAAAAAGCTAACTATTTACAACCTACTATTTAGGCTTCGCACTAACTATACACGAGAAGTCTAAATAGTTGAGGTTCCACCCAAAAAAGGATTTGACTTTGAAAGATCAACGGTGGACCCTCCAAAGCGAACATGCCTCCCGAAAGATATGAATTCCGTTTGAACAACGGAAGGCATGTGGGTGGTGAAAAAAGTGAACCATCGCCAATTTGAGATTTTGGGCGGACGATGGGGGATTTGGATAACAAGGGAGAAAGGTACACTAGAGGTCCAAGAAAAATCGATTCATCTCCCTGAAGCACCTTATACCTTTGACTTACTTAAGTCTATATTGTATAAGTGTTCAACTAATTTGGAAATAGTGACAAAATTGGTTGTCTAACCTAGAATCCAAAGAACCTCAGAATTATTCTCTCTAATCCTCTTCAATGATCCAAGAAGGTATAAATTGAATCACACTACACACATTAGAAGTGAATACATGTGTATATTTTGCTTAAAATTGATTGTGTGTTAAATTCCCCTTAAAATGTTGTTTTAATAATTTTTTGGGAATTTTTAAACATTTTTAAAATAATGTTTTCATTAATAAAAATGTGATTATAAACTTTGTGGGGGTTAATATGCTATTTTGAAAAATTCATTTTTCATTGGAATGTTTGATTGGGTAGAATATCAAAGCGCTAGAGACTTCAGGGTGATGCCTGTAATTATTTTTGACGCGCGTTTGCAAGACAATTATATGCCAACACTTGTCACGTTCCTGATGTATCATTTTGTGTTTGTTTTGTGAGAGGGTTGTCTGGTGGTTTGCTGATCGTTAGATCAAACCTTATCGATGGCCTGCATGTTCTTTAAACCTATCCATGTGCTATCACTATGGACCAATCAACTTCGACTTAACCACCGCTATATCATAACCCTTGGATCGAGTCAATATTAGGAAGACCTAATCTCAGCCCTTGATTGCCTTCATCAATCCAGAACCTTCCTCCACTCCTATATAAGCCCTCTAATTCTCAACTTTTTAAGACTTTTGGCAGTCGTCTTTTTTGAGAGAAAAAAATAGAGAGAAGAGAGAAGTGAGAGAGAAGAGAGAAAAGAAAAGAGAGAAGAGAGAGAAAGGGAAAGTGTGTTAGCCAAACCCTAACCCTAACCCTAAACACTTCAAATCTGATTCAAACCTTCGTATATTCAAAACCCCAAAAACAACCTTGAGTGTTTGAGAGAGAGTGGTGTTACTGGTTTGTTCATATTGAAGCTGTAACCTCTTGATCTGTGATCTTATTTCCAACTTAAACATTTTTGTGAAGATCTGTGTTTCTTCTTCATAGAAATTGTAGATCTACACTTTGCATGTTATATTTCACTAGATCTGCATGTTTCTTTCTCGATTTGAGAAAATCTTTAATGATTTAGATCTGTAAATATTTTATGGTTTCTATTCTTATGAAACTTAACCTTGGAGATTTTTAATCTCAAAAATATTTTTAAAACAGATATTGATTAAGGTCTTGACCGATTTTGAAAGCAAGATTTCCGTGGAATCTGGGATATATTAAAGTTCAAAAAGGTTTCAAGTTCTGTAAGAAAGAAAGAAAAGAAAATCACAGCATATAGTCTTTATATGTAATTTTCTAGGACTGTCTGTAAAAACTAAGTGTGTGTGAGTTCATGCATGTTGATAGGAATCACATCACGAACACTTAACACACTACCACACTGGAAGTGTTGTGAATAAGATCAAAGATTATTGAGTCGACGCAAGGAAGCTAAAGCAAAAGGAAGTTATCAAACTGAAGAACATCATCAACCATCAGATCTATGAGAAGTTAGAAGGACACCAAGTGGGGTAAATTCCTAAACTTAGAATAGGTTTATTTGTGTGCATGTATGTTGTATTGTTTGTAACTGCTATTTGTTGTTAGTGGATTTTTACTTTCGTGACTTAGAAGTCACCATGGATGTTTCCTCTATTGGGAGAGGTTTTACCACGTTAAAAACTGTGTGTTATGATTATCTTCATCTACTCATCTCATTCTATAGTGTACTGAATTTTTGAAACTGTCTTAGTTTTAAAACTGATTACAAAGTCTTGATTATTCTCGTACATAAGTTTTTGTAAACACATCTTGTTGTTTATAAGTTTTTTTTTAAAAGAAAAGGGTTTCTTCAACAAACATCTCGGAGTTTCTTATACAGTTTAATCTTGTATTAAACGGCATTAGCAACGTTTTTCAATTGGTATCAGAGCCATGTAAACTTTTATTTTAAAAAGATCTTGTGTTTCTGAAATCGTTTTCTGAAAAATCCTAACTATGGACGAGAAGAATGAAAGGTTTGGTAATCTGTCCAGACCTCCACTCTTTGATGGAAACAACTTTGCTTACTGGAAAGTAAGAATGGTTGCCTTCATCCAAGGGACTTTAGGAGATGATGTCTGGGACATTATTGAAAACGGATATACTTATCCTACTAAACCAGCCACTGAAGGAAGTGATGAGAGGGTAAAGAAAATCTTAAGTGAGTTTACCCAAGAAAGAGAAAACTATTTCTCGCAATAACAATAAAGGCAAGAATGCCATCTTTATGTCTATTAATGAGTATGAGTTCAAGAGAATCTCATCTTGTGCCACATCTAAGGAAGCTTGGGACACATTAATCACTGCCCATGAAGGAGACTCAAGAGTTAAAGCTGCTAAAACTCAAATGCTTACCCAGCAGTACAACTCTTTGATTATGTCTGACTCTGAGTCTTTTGATGACTTTTACATGAACTTAACTGATATAGTTACTAAGTTGCATGCTAATGGTATTACATATGATAAGAATGAGATTGTTTCTAAAATTCTAAGATCATTACGACAAAAGTTTGACAGCAAGAGGTATGCTATTGAGGAAATGATTGATCAAAACCTTACCCCTGAGTTACTCAGTAGCAAACTTAGGACTGTGGAAATGGAGTTAGACTTTAAGAAATAATTAAATCTGTCTTAAAGAAAACAGCCCAACTCTAAATTGAGTTTTTCCTCTAAAATATCTAATCATGAGACTAATCTGACCAACTGTGACTCTGATGAGGAGTGTGATATAGAAAAACTAGATAATCAGATTGCCTTAATGTCTAAACAATTTAAGAAAATTGTTAAATTTAGAAACAAACAGGCATCTAAACAAGGCAAGCCTAATTATCCAACTGTGTCTAATCCCAAACCTCATGAGATAGGACTTGACAAACATCCTAAGGACAACAACTTCAGATCTAACAGAGACCTTAAAAAGATTGAATGTTTTAGATGTGGAAAACTAGGTCACATTGATCACGATTGCAGAGTTAATCTGAATAAAACCAACACACACAATAGAGCCAATGTCTGTAAAACTTGGGATGATTCAAGTAACTCTGATGAAGAGGAAATTGAGTCATTAAATGTACTTGACCCTTGCATGTCCTTTTATGGTAAGATCATTTACAATGATGATATGCCTGTGTGTGATAATGATGCTCCTACTCCTACTTGTGTGAATACTGCTTTGACTGGCCTAGATGCTTTATTATCTGAAAATGTTGCTAGCTCTAGCTCTGTGTGTGTGAGTCAAAGTGATCTCGATAATGACGATGCAAATGGGTGCGTGAGTACTAAAACTGAATCGTTAGGGGTCACAACACACACTTCACTTAGCGACTCAGACACAGATGACCTCCCTGATATCCATACTTTATATGCTAAAACTCTTAAAAAAGGCACTAGACTGGAGAAGACTGTTAGAGACCTGACTAAGAAATTAGATGATCTAAGTCTTATTGTGAAGTTGAATGCTGAAGAGTACGCTAACCAGTGTCTGAATCATCAATCTGAAATTGAAATTTTTGATCAAAAATTAAAAGAGTTGACTAAAACTAATGAAACCCTGGAAATGAAATATAAGGGAACATTATTAGAACTGGAGGAAGCAAAAACAAAGACAACTACTGTTTTCAAAAAAAATTCTAAGTTTGAAAACAATTCAAATTGTTTCATTGACTTTGTTGTTGACTCCAAGACCAATTTTGATGATAGAACCGGTATTGGATTTTGCCCTAAGCATAAACCACAAACTACAAATCTTGAACCTATTAAGTTTGTGTCTAGGGGAAAAAGACCAATCGAAACATGTCCAGATTTTCATTTTATTAAAAAGGAATTTGATCAAAAGGAACAACAGAAAGACATTGGAGAGTCTAGTAATTCTAAGGCTGACAGTACACTTGAGACTAAATACGTCTGTCCTTTGATCAGAAAGGTTGAATCTACCTTTAAGACCATACCTTCTAGGAATAAGAATTCTGAACAGAATACTGTTAAACCTATCTTTAGAAATTTTCCTAAGGAAGTTCATCCCTCAAGCAATCAATATTGCTCCTACTGTGACATTTATGGTCATTCCTTTGAAGGTTGTTATGCTAGGCGTCTAAACACCCCTGTGTATAACACTCCTGTTTACAAGAACTTTAACTATTCTAGGCAAAATCGTAACCATTATGTCCTTCCTAGACAACCTGACAAGAACTCTAACTACAGGAATAGAAAGACCAAAACTAAGAGTTCATTTAAGAGAAAGGCTCCCAGAAACTTTCCTAAACCAAAAGCTCAAATTTTCCACAATAATCAGTTTGTTGCTCCAAATGTTTTTCGACAAAAAGCTGCTTCTCAAAAATTTTATCAAATGAGAGCAAACTTGCGCAAAATTAAAACTAGAGCTATTTGGGTTAGAAAAGATGATCTTTTACCCCAAATGAAGTGTAACATTGTTATCACTGCCGTAAAGGTTGATCACACTTCATCTGGTTGGTATTTAGATTCAGGATGCTCCAAACATATGACAGGAGATGAAACCAAACTCTTAAACAAAACCAGATTTGCTGGAGGCAAAGTAGTTTTTGGTGATGGAGTTTCATCCCAGATCATAGGTAAAGGAACCCTAAAAGAAGTGGGAATGACTGTTCTGGAAAATGTACTATTAGTTAAAGGCCTTAAAGCCAACCTCCTAAGTATATCACAATTTTGTGACTCTGACCATACAGTTACCTTTTCAAAGAACAATTGTAAAATTCTAAATGATAAAGGTGAATGCATTATTACTGGATTTAGAACACCTGACAATTGTTATACTGTCAAGACTAGTTCTGAAACCTGTAACATTGTCAGAATGGATGACAATGAAATCTGGCATAATCGTATGGGTCACCTAAGTTATGATATCCTTGGTAGATTGTCTAGTCAAGAGATTGTTAGAGGAATTCCTAAAATTAAACCTATTTCCAGTGTTGTCTGTGGTCATTGCCATGAAGGAAAAATAGTTAAGACTTCGCATAAAAAGGTTAAAGACATTCTCACCTCTAGACCTTTAGATCTCATCCATATGGACCTTATTGGTCCCTCTAGAACTGTTAGTCTTTGTGGACACAGTTATATCCTTGTCATGGTTGATGATTTTACACGATTCACTTGGGTTACCTTCTTGAAACATAAATCTGACACGTTTCAGAATTTTTTGAAAATTTTACTAAGAATTGAAAATGAGAAGGACACACAAGTCAATCGCATTCGTAGCGATAGAGGAGGAGAGTTCATAGACACGGGAATAGTTGAATATTGTGACTACAACGGTTACAAAGACGAATTCAGTGCCCCTAAGACTCCTCAGCAGAACGGTGTTGCCGAAAGGAAAAACCGAACTCTTCAAGAGATGGCACGTGTCATGTTGCATGACAAATCCCTACCTAAGTATTTCTGGGTAGAATCTATTAGAACTGCATGTCATATCATTAATAGGGTTTATCTTAGGAAAAACTCTAAAGAAACCTCTTATGAGTTGTGGTACGGTAAGAAGCCTAATCTGAAATATCTAAGAACTTTCGGAAGTCAGTGTTATGTCTGTAAAGACAGAGAACATTTGTCTAAATTCGAGACGCGTGGTGATAAAGCCATCTTTTTAGGTTACTCTCCAAATAGTCGTTCTTATCGTATATACAATCTGCGTACTAAGACCCTTATGGAATCGATAAATGTAATTGTAAGCGACACTATTGTCGAAAATAAGATATCTGAATCACCTATTGTGGTTGAATATGAAAATGATTTCAAAACTGATTCACCAAAAATAGATGACTCATTACCTATTGAGAGTCCAGAAGAACCTGGCTGGGTCTCTAAAGATCATCCCATTGACAACGTGGTCGGTAATCCTAATGAGCCAGTTCGTACTAGATCCCAGTTAAAAAATTATGCTAATTATGCATGTTTCGTTTCCCTTGTGGAACCGAAAAATATTAATGAAGCATTGAATGACACACACTGGATTTCTGCAATGCAGGAAGAACTTTTACAATTTGTCATTCACGATGTCTGGTATCTTGTACCGCGGCCTTAAAACAAAAATGTTATTGGCACACGTTGGATCTTTAAGAACAAATCTGATGAAAATGGGGTAATCCTTAGAAACAAAGCTAGACTAGTTGCTCAAGGTTACTCACAAATAGAAGGGATAGATTTTAGCGAGACATTTGCCCTTGTCACTCGTCTTGAATCTGTTCGACTTCTTTTCGCCATAGCGTGTCACTTAAAATTTACACTTTATCAAATGGATGTCAAGTCTGCCTTCCTCAATGGAATTCTGTCCGAAGAAACGTATGTAGAACAACCCAAAGGGTTCATTGACCCTAAATACCCTGACCATGTCTTTCGTCTAAAAAAGGCTTTGTATGGCTTAAAACAAGCTCCTCGAGCTTTGTATGAACGCCTTTCCAACTTTTTGTTGGATAAGGGTTTTAAGAGAGGAGGTAATGACCAGACTCTCTTTGTCAAACATTTTGACAAACACATTATTATAGCCCAAGTCTATGTAGACGACATCATCTTTGGGTCTACTTCAACATCTGAAGTTAAATCCTTTTCTGCTATTATGCATAAGGAGTTTCACATGTCCCTTATGGGGGTGCTACAACTTTTCTTAGGATTTCAAGTGAAACAAAATTCTGATGGATTATTTGTCTCTCAAACCAAGTATGCCTCAGATCTTGTTAAGAAATTTGGTTTAGATAATGCTAAAGTTGCCAAAACGCCTATGAGTACTACTGTTAAATTATGTAAAGATGAAAATGGAAAGTCAATTGATTCCACACTTTATCGTAGTATGATTGGTAGCCTACTCTATTTAATTGCCTCACGACCAGATATAATATATGTTGTATGTCTGTGTGCTCGTTACCAGAATAACCCTAAAGAGAGCCATTTATCGTGTGTAAAACGTATAATAAAGTACATAAAGGGCACTCTTAATCTTGGACTTAGGTACACTAATGATACCTGCAGTACCATCATAGGGTATACTGATGCTGATTGGGTCGGTTATACTGACGACAGTAAAAGTACATCAGGTGCCTGTTATTATGTCGGCAATAATTTAGTTGGTTGGAGTAGCAAAAAACAGAATTGCACATCTTTATCTACGGCTGAGTCCGAATATATAGCAGCTGGAAGTTGCTGTGCTCAATTGTTATGGATAAAACAAATGTTAAGCGACTATGGGATTAAAGAAGATCAGTTACAATTGTATTATGACAATCAAAGAGCTATTAACATCTCTAAAAACCCGGTTCAACACTCGCGAACTAAGCATATCAAAATAAGACATCACTTTATACGCGAACTTGTTGAGACTAAGGAGTTAGAAATCCATTACCTGCCTACTGATCTGCAACTTGCAGACATGTTCACTAAACCTTTATACTATAACAGATTTATGTATTTGCGTAATTTTATAGGTATGGTATGTGCTGATTAATCTCTTAAGACCTTAATTTTTACCCTTTGTCCATTTGAGACAAAATGGGGGAGAAATTTGAGTCTTACGGGTTCAATGTTTTGTTCACATTTCATCTAAACCGCTTGATCTTAGTGTGTATATTTGCAGGAATCTCTTCTACTGGTTGTCTACCATTTCTAGTGTACAAATTTGTAAATAGTTGAGTTATGTAATTTTTGACTTTCTAGGAAATGGGTAGATAGTATCTTTTGAATAGGACTAGGTGGTTTTATTTTTTTTGGTTCCTTAAGAGTTTAAGCTAACTCAAAGGAGATTTTGTCTCATATTTCCAAAGGGGGAGATTGAAGCACCTTATACCTTTGACTTACTTAAGTCTATACTGTATAAGTGTTCAACTAATTTGGAAATAGTGACAAAATTGGTTGTCTAACCTAGAATCCAAAGAACCTCAGAATTATTCTCTCTAATCCTCTTCAATGATCCAAGAAGGTATAAATTGAATCACACTACACACATTAGAAGTGCATACATGTGTATATTTTACTTAAAATTGATTGTGTGTTAAATTCCCCTTAAAATGTTGTTTTAATAATTTTTGGGGAATTTTTAAACATTTTTAAAATAATGTTTTCATTAATAAAAATGTGATTATAAACTTTGTGGGGTTAATATGCTATTTTGAAATTATCATTTTTCATTGGAATGTTTGATTGGGTAGAATATCAAAGCGCTAGAGACTTCAGGGTGATGCCTATAATTATTTTTGACGCGCGTTTGCAAGCCAATTATATGCCAACACTTGTCACGTTCCTGATGTATCATTTTGTGTTTGTTTTGTGAGAGGGTTGCCTGGTGGTTTGCTGATCGTTAGATCAAACCTTATCGATGTCCTGCATGTGCTTTAAACCTATCCATGTGCTATCACTGTGGACCAATCAACTTCGACTTAACCACCGCTATATCATAACCCTTGGATCAAGTCAATATTAGGAAGACCTAATCTCAGCCCTTGATTGCCTTCGTCAATCCAGAACCTTCCTCCACTCCTATATAAGCCCTCTAATTCTCAACCTTTTAAGACTTTTGGCAGTCGTCTTTTTTGAGAGAAAAAAATAGAGAGAAGAGAGAAGTGAGAGAGAAGAGAGAAAAGAAAAGAGAGAAGAGAGAGAAAGGGAAACTGTGTTAGCCAAACCCTAACCCTAACCCTAACCCTAAACACTTCAAATCTGATTCAAACCTTCGTATATTCAAAACCCCAAACACAACCTTGAGTGTTTGAGAGAGAGTGGTGTTACTGGTTTGTTCATATTGAAGCTGTAACCTCTTGATCTGTGATCTTATTACTAACTTAAACATTTTTGTGAAGATCTTTGTTTCTTCTTCATAGAAATTGTAGATCTACACTTTGCATGTTATATTTCACTAGATCTGCATGTTTCTTTCTCGATTTGAGAAAATCTTTAATGATTTAGATCTGTAAATATTTTATGGTTTCTATTCTTATGAAACTTAACCTTGGAGATTTTTAATCTCAAAAATATTTTTAAAACAGAGATTGATTAAGGTCTTGACCGATTTTGAAAGCAAGATTTCCGTGGAATCTGGGATATATTAAAGGTCAAAAAGGTTTCAAGTTCTGTAAGAAAGAAAGAAAAGAAAATCACAGCATATAGTCTTTATATGTAATTTTCTAGGACTGTCTGTAAAAACTAAGTGTGTGTGAGTTCATGCATGTTGATAGGAATCACATCACAAACACTTAACACACTACCACACTGGAAGTGTTGTGAATAAGATCAAAGATTATTGAGTCGACGCAAGGAAGCTAAAGCAAAAGGAAGTTATCAAACTGAAGAACATCATCAACAATCAGATCTATGAGAAGTTAGAAGGACACCAAGTGGGGTATATACCTAAACTTAGAATAGGTTGATTTGTGTGCATGTATGTTGTATTGTTTGTAACTGCTATTTATTGTTAGTGGATTTTTACTTTCATGACTTAGAAGTCACCGTGGATGTTTCCTCTATTGGGAGAGGTTTTACCACGTTAAAAACTGTGTGTTATGATTATCTTCATCTACTCATCTCATTCTATAGTGTGCTGAATTTTTGAAACTGTCTTAGTTTTAAAACTGATTACAAAGTCTTGATTATTCTCGTACATAAGTTTTTGTAAACACATCTTGTTGTTTATAAGTTTTTTTTTTAAAAGAAAAGGGTTTCTTCAACAAACATCTCGGAGTTGCTTATACAGTTTAATCTTGTATTAAACGGCATTAGCAACGTTTTTCACTAATGGAATGGGAGATGGTGCACACATGAGGATAACATCCATCGAAAACAAGTCCGGTAAAGAATCCTCGTCGACAAAAAGTGTAGAAGTTTTAAAAGTTTCTACCGACTCATAGGAATCAACCGGTAATTCTAATGGTTCAATCACGGAAAACGAATATGGTGATGAAACAAATTCAATCTCAATCGACTCATCGTCGGAAGGAGATTAAATTTCGGGGGAGAAAGATGCACACTCAATGAGAAATTCTTCGAAAAATTTAGGTGAAACACAAGTTTCCACCTCCTCGTTGTTTTGTGCATAAGAATTCATCTCATCGCAAAGTGCACCAAGTCTCATTCCAGCATCATTTAGGTTTTCCAAACCTTAGGAGTAAAGAAGAAAAGTTTCTTCCAAAGTAGGCTTCCTCGGCTCAAGAGCCTCAGACTCCTCATTTGGTTGAAACTCGTCTTCGAAAGTAATGAAATGAAAATCGTCATTGGATTCGAATAATGAATACAACTCAAGCTCCCAATAACGATTTTCATTCCGATAAATATTTTCAAGCCTTTCATTTTCAAGAAAATCTTGAAAATGGAAAACTTGAAAACTATCCCCAAAGTATGAATCATTAGAATAACCGTAATAACTATAATAGTAGGACATGATTACCTCGTTGTTTGCAGATGGAGAATCCGAGCAAGAAAGTGAGCAACCACGAATCAAAGTTTCCTAGCGCTCAAGTATGCTATCCTGCAAAAAAGGTTAAAACAAAGAATACAAATACAAAAGGAAAAATACTACGAAATAATAAAACAATTACTATTTAAAACACACTCCCCGGCAACGGCGCCATTTTGTGATCGGGCGGAAAAAGTGTGTTCGTGTGAGGACACAATCGTTGTGTGTTTCGCCGCCGCGATAAAAAAGAACCTAATATACTACTACACTTGCGAGGCAAGTAAAGCGGTAAGTCGGGTATCGTAAGAAATCCACAGGGAGTGATTGAATTTTAGATTTTAATTGTTTAATTACTTCTGGAATAAAAGTGTAAAATAAATAAATGAAAAGGTGATGGTTGGGAATGGTGACAAAAGAAAAAGAATAAGTTACGCTACGCAAAAGTAAAGTGAGGATCGGGATCGCATACACACATTCACGGGCTAAACAACTACTAATAGAATTTCGATTCGAAAGCATTTAATCGATCATTTTCAATTAAGCATAAACATCACGCAATAAGGAATTTAAGCCAAAGTTGCGAGATTAAACATTTAATCAAAAATGGTCACATGCGGATTAAATTCGAATAATCGCTATAAACACTAACGTTGCATGACAAAGAAAGTTAAACGCATAACAATCCGACTTTAATACGCGCGGTTTAAATTAAACGCAATTTTACACGAAACCTAATATTTGAGGTCCAAGCCCGTAAATGGTGAAAACGCAATCCCGACCCTATTTATCTAAGGTCTAAGCATGAATTAAACTAAATTAAACTAATTAAACTAAGAAAGCAAGAAATAAAGCAAGTAAACTAATTATGAAAGCATGTAAATTATCTAGAAAGCAAGGAAATAATGGAAAACAAGCTATATTAATGGAGAGGGTAATGAAAAGTCAACTTACAAACCAATTAGATTGTCAATCCAAAGAGAAATGAAGAAGAACCACCCAAAACCCTAAAAACCCTAACTATTCTAACCTAAAATCGTGTATGTACTGATATATATTCTTATTACAACAAAATTGGCTTATATAGTAAGTTGGAATAAAAATAAAGAAGAAAGAAAAGAAGGCAAAATATCTGCAGAAAACAGAGCATCGATCGATCGACCCCTTTGGTCGATCGATCGACCAAATGGGTCGATCGATCGATCAAGCAGGGCAGAATGCAGCAGCCTACTGCATTCCTCTCTTCCTCTTCTCCCTTCTCCTCTTTTGCTTCCTTGTTTTTCCTCCGATGAAATCGCCGTAACTTCTTCGTTATGAATCAGAATCGCGCACCGTTCGTGGCCACACGAAGCTAGCGAGGAGGGATACAAATTTCGTGAGATGTCGGGCTAGGTACCCAAGATGTGAAAAGACTAAAATTCCCTTGCGCGTGCGATTGTGTACGGAACTTCACCGAAATGCATCCGAACTTCATACTAAGCATCAAAATACCTACAAAAGCTTAATTAACCCCTGCAAAACATGTTAACATAGAAATCCGAGGTTGTCTGGTTAACGAGCATAAATATAGGTATTAAGATACCCGAGAGGGCTAATAACGCGTAGGATAACGGGTGAAATACGCAATATTTACGCCGTATCAAAAACCACTCCTCAATGCCTAATCTCCAAGTACTTAGGGGATTATAGCCTGCATGAAGAGCTAGAAATTGCTCATCCTGCTCATTTGTAAGATGCTCCAAGTAGCAAAAATAGGAGAATGCTTCAAGATCTCAACTTCATTAACTCCCCCATACACATTGGATGATCCTCCAGTAGGCATGGAACCAGCACCGAGCTCCTTTAAAGCTGAAGGAAAGCGTCCAGTGGAATAATCTTGAGCATAATTTGTTCATATATTTCATTTATACACAATACTTTCATGTAATAATCTTATATATATAAATAAAAGGCATTTGATTGACTTATCTTGTTAATATCTGGATGATTGAATGACTTTATTATATCATTAGTTCAACTGATACACTTAGGCTTTTGCCTAAATTTCAGTATCAATTACCAATGAGATTATCATAGGTTCTACTGATATACTTAGATTTCTAAGTTTAATACCAGTTACCATTGATGTGGCCATAGGTTCTACTAATGCACCTAGATTTAAATTGAAGTTTAGCACTAGTTACCCGTGGTATTTCCATAGGTTCTACTAATGCACCTAAATTTTTAGGTTTAGCATTAGTTACAAGTGCTGACAAAGCGTATGTGAAATATGTGTCTACATTCCTATTTAGGTATATTAACAACGTTCTTCCACCATTTTGCTCAGTTCGAATAAAACTTGTTTGTTTTTATATAGAGTTTGATCCCTGATTTTTCTTGCCCAAGTACTGAGGACTTAAAATCCTGTTTTGACTTGGGTTTATAAATTTCCATTATTTTGCCGATCAATTATTGTCTTCGTCGACCAAGTCCGACCAATTACTGACTTCGTACCGACTAAGTATTTATTGTGGGGGGCGGGGCAGGGATGCATATCACTAATATTCCCCAAAAAGATGAAAAATGGAAAAAAATAACTTTTTATTGATATTGAAGCCAATTGATTACAAAAGATGTTGCTAGTTACATTACTGGTAGTACTTCCTAAGATGCTCGGCATTCCATGGATTTTTAAATTCTTCCCCCTCCGAAGATTCAATTTGATAAGTTTATGGTGCTGAGACCCGATAGGTCCCATGCCAGTTGACTTAAAGCTTGTTGGCCTTCTAAATCACCTTCTTAAGTACATATTCCCCTTCTTTTAAGTTGATCAGCTTCACCGTATTATTATAAAAGCGTGTTGTTTGTTGTTGATAGGCATCGTTCCTCAAAGCAGCATCTTCACGCACCTCTTCCAATATGTCCAGGTCTAACCTTCGCATCAAATCACTCATAGTATAATCAAAGTTCAACACTCTATGAGTGGGAAAACCTATTTCAACTGGTACGACTGCTTCGGTCCCAAATACCAACGTGTATGGTGTTGCTCCAGTAGAAACTCTGGGAGTTGTTCGGTATGCCCACAAAACTGAGTGCAATTAATTTATCCAATTCCCTTTAGCATCATCAAGTCTTTTCTTCAACCCATTGAGTAAAGTTCTATTTGTTACCTCAATTTGCCCATTTCTTTGAGGATGACCTGGAGCAGAATGTAACTTTTAAACCTTGGATTGAACACAGTATGCCGCGAACTCTCCATTATTGAACTGGGTACCATGGTCAGTAATGAAGGCATATGGAAACCCATATCTACAAATGAGATTTTTCCAGATGAACTGGTACACCTTCCCATGGGGCATATCCACAAATGGTTCTGCTTTAACTCATTTTGTGAAATAATCAACAGCTACGACCAAGTACTTAAATCTTCCTCAGGTGTCGGAAATGGCCCGAACAAGTATATTCCCCAAATAGCAAATGGCCAAGGTGAAGTAATGGGGGTTAAGGTTGCATGTGGAGTTTTGCGAATATTGGAGAACTTCTAGCACTTGTCACACTTCTTTGTAAAGGCTGTATAATCTGCCCTCATGGTCAGCCAGTAATACCATTGAGTATTCATTACCTATAGTAATGATCTTCCTTCAATATAAGCTCCACAATATCCTTAATGAACTTCTTCTATTAGATCTTTAATCTCTGTTGGGTGAACATAGCGCTGAAGAGTAGCTGTTAATCCTCTTTTGTTTTGTCTAACACGTACATTGTTGCTTTGTACTTAAGCTTTTTAGCCTTAATTGGGTCTGTTGGTAGTATACCTTCTTCAATATAAGCTCTGATGGGATCCATCTAGGATAGTCCCATATCTACAGTAATGAAACTAATCATCACATCTTCATCAATACTTCGATTGGTCAAAATTTTGATGGGAATGGTTCTCCTGATCTCAATTCTGGTTGTTGATGCCAGCCGAGCAAGTGCATCAGCTCAGGCATTTTCCAGTCTTGGAATTATTCTCATCCGAACAGCATATAACTTTGTTATAACCTCTAATGCCTTGTCTAAGTATCTTGTCATTAGTTCTCCTTTGTCTCCATACAAAATCAAAATTTTATTCACCACTAACTTAAAATCACTGTGTGCCACAACTTACTTAGCGTTAAGTGATTGAGTTAAACTTAAGCCCATAATAAGAGATTCATACTCTGCTTCATTATTTGAGGCCTGAAATATGAATCGCAATGCATATTCAATGTCTATCCCGTTAGAGGTTTTGAGTATTAAACCTGATCCACTTCCTACTGCACATAAGGATCCATCTACATACAAGTTCCATATGGGGATGTTATTGTCAAACAGTTGGTCTGTTAATATCCCATGATGAAATATTTTGTTTCTTGCTTCCTCATATGTTTTGTCCATTTCTTGCATCCTGGTTAACATCTCTGGTAGGTCGGCACTAACTTCTTCTGAGCTTATCCCTAATGGGGTTTGCTTGGGTCGTTGGTCGGTGATGACTTCAGTTGGACTTTCCCCTACTTGGTCTTACTCTGCCTGAATGTCCTGTAGCTCGACAACCTCCGAATAAGTGAATTCAGTAATGAAGTCTTCCACATCTTGGCCCTTTAATGATGACCTTAGCTCATATACAATATCGTACTCCCCCAATTCTACTTCCCAATACATTAGCCTCCCAAACTTCTCTGGTTTATGGAAATCTTGTCGAAGAGTCATATCAGTGTACACCACAATAGTATGTTCTTGGAAGTAAGGTTTCATCCATATGGATGCTTTAATCAACACCAAAGTTAACTTCTCCGAGCATGGACATCTAATTTCAACTCCTCAGAAGTCTTTTCTGGTGTAGTAGACAGGATTTTGAACTCCGTTATCTTCTCGTATCAAAGAAGAAC
Source organism: Sambucus nigra (assembly GCA_949130495.1). Lineage (NCBI taxonomy): Eukaryota > Viridiplantae > Streptophyta > Magnoliopsida > Dipsacales > Adoxaceae > Sambucus > Sambucus nigra. The sequence continues at coordinate 482,604,995 of OX422211.1, read as the reverse complement.
TTATAGATGACTCAGAGATGGCTAAGTGTAAATACAAATTTTCTCCCAACACTGGTCGGGAAAGCAATGGGGGTGATCCCAAATACTTTTTCAATTCTATAAAAGCTTTCTTACATTCATTGTGGTGACAAGAAATCTCAACACAAATTATAAGTGATGCAATCACCAGAGAAATAAAGAACAAGAACAGGAATAATCACACACAACACAAAATGTAGGTGGTTCGACAAATTTCCTACATCCATGGTGGTGCTCTCAATTTTCAGTTTCTTTAGAGGAGTATTCTCTATTACATACCCTTTGCCCCAGCCCAGGGGTACAATATATAAAGATAAACTTCAGAGAGTGGGGGTGCTGGGCACTCCCACGTTATCCCACTATCCCTAGAATATCTCACGAGAGATTTCAGGAACAGGGTGGGTCGCAGCTAACTAACTGTCTTTGAGGCTTTGGAGTTTGGGCCAATCTTTCCCTATTTTTAATAGAGCTTAGCCCGACTACTTTTTTGGGCCTACAATAATGGACGAGGTACCCACAATTGCCCCTAAAAATTTTAGGTCACAATTTTAGGCTCAATAATTTTAAATAATAGCTCTGATGGAACTTTTGTAAATCGAGTGAAGCTTCGGGGAGTGAAATGTCTCTTCTCAAGAGATTTAGGCAGTAGATCTACTTCGTTCTTTATGCGTAATCATTAGGAGTTTAAATCGAGGAGTTCAAAACAGTTCATCTTGCCATTTCTATATGTTCCCTTTTCGAACTCTCTCTTACTCTCAAGCTTTCCTCGGATATCAAGTTTGTTATTCATATTATTCCAAGTTGCCTCTTGCTTCGCTCGCTTTTACTTTCTCGTGGTTTCCATTATTGCGAACTCTATTCTTTTTCCCTGTAAGTTCTCAGTCCTCCCTTTTCTGTGCATTTCGTTTCGTTATTTTGATTTTTACTGTAGCTAGGGTTTTTCCCATGGCAAGGATAGACAAAAAATCCTTGTCAGAATTTAGGAAATGTTAAAATATTCCTAATTGGGTAGACATCGAGTGCCCATGTTCCTCGAAATATTCGCATATTGTCCCAAGGGGGTTTAACTTTTCCTCCAAATCATCTCTTTTTACATTTTTTCCAATATTTCAATATAGTCCCAGCCCAATGTTCTCTAAATGTTTAGAAGATCGTTAATGGTGTTCATAGGATAAACTAGATATATGGCACCAAGTTGGGCCTGGTCAAAATTTATTTCTGCTACTCCTTTTCTCGCACCAACTCTGGTCTATTTTACTTGAAAGCGAGGAGTCAAGATAGGGTATTGGTAGTTAACTTACCTGATTCCCATAAAGATTATTAGACTAGGGGTTTTATAGCTAGGAACTAGCAGTTCCCTCCTCAGGTAGGAGGTGCGAGGTACATGGGGCCTCAGATTCCTACCTATGGAGAGGAATATATAGGTTGTTGCTCAATCTCTTTGTCCTTTCATTTCTTCTATAAAGTGTTCTCTCTCTAATGGTTTTTTTCTTTTCTTGCAAAAAAAATTGAAGAATCAGGGGCCTGCTCTTCGAGAGATCTGTGATGCCGAGTTACTCAAGGCTTGGAATATACGAGATTCCATTATAAAAGGAGAGCATCCGAGATCAGCTACCTTCTTACTGGAGTATAAGAATATTACCTCCAGCTTCATCGCCCGCTCAGTTGATTTTATTCCACATCTCTACATCTCAGAGAATGAAGAGGAAGAAGAAAGTACTCCTCAACCTATCAACCTAGACGAAGAGCAGGATCTGGTGAGGGAACTTCTAGCTCGGAGGAGAGTTCGAAGAGTTAGGAGAATTCAGAGAGTTCCAACACGGAGACTATGGATCCTCCAAGGAAGAATTTAATACAGTATTATGATGAAGATAATGTTGCTCTAGCTCACAGGATAAAGAAGAAGAAGTCTGGGAGCAAGGACACTGCCACTGCCTCCCAAACTATGGCTCATAAAAGGGAGAGGAAGAAGAATGAGGAGGCATTAGTGAGGGAGAGAGAGAAAGAAAGAGGAAGAGAGGAATAGGGTTGAAATGGACAAGAATGAGAGAGAGGAAGAGAGTAGGAGAGAGGAAGCTAGGACAAAAAAGGGGCAGTCCTTGGTGCCCGTGTCTGCTTGGGCTGAGGGGGCTTCCGTCGCTCTTTCTCCTCAGCTAGCTCCGGTAGTGCTCGAGAGAAAAGTTTTGCCAGCAGACCGCCAGAGGTCATCGAGCATAGGGACCGACCAGTTAGACCTAAAATAAGTCACGGGCTAGCCTTGGTAAGTCTACTTTTACTTTTTTACTCTGTTATTTCCTTTTCCATACCTTCTTCGCTAACGTTTTCTGACTTCTCTACAGTTTGTGTCTGATTTCACCGTCCTCTATTGCAGCCGCGATGAGCTAGCAAGGAGAAATGTTGAGCTATGGGCGAGCCTAAAATTCTCTAGTGCAGCTCAAAAATCTTCTCATCTTTCCTTAGCTGAAGCTATCAAAGGGATGGAGGCAGCATCTAAAGAGCTGGAGGAATTGAGGCAGTCCTATGACATAGTCTGCAGGAGCAAGCTGGCGGTGGTTGAGGAGAATAAAGAGTTTGCTGAGAAGATAAGAAAGCTTGAATTTGAGGTCACCACCATCAAGTAAATCTCTTACAATACTGGGTGGCTCGCAGCATACGAGATGCTGAGGCTCAGATCGGCTACATCAGCCATTTTAACTTCAAGAAAGGTTGGGATAGGGCTTTGCTCGCTGCTGAGGTGGATGTTGATTCCCCTATCTTCGATGAGCACGAGCCTGGTCCAAAACCTATTATAGAGGGTGTGCCTCCTCTTACTACCAATAAAGGTGTTCCATTTATTCCCACTACCACTACTGACGCTCCTATTGATAAGGGAATGGTGGTTGTTCTATCCGAGGGAGGTGCAAATGATACTGCTACAAATAAGCGGAAGTAGCCATCATCCTCAGACCAGACTGAGGTAACCAACTATTCTTCTTTAGGGGGCCCTTATATTTTTATTTTTGTTCCCTCTAATCAATGTACTTGTGCCCTGCTTGGGTTGATTATAATGAGAAGAAGAAATTTTGGATTTTTGCACCTACTAATATATTTACTTTTTGTGCTTTTATGACTTGTAATTTGTTGACATTGATGAATATATTCCTGCTACCTCTCGCCTAGGCCAAATTCTTGGTGCCGATGTGAGAGATTGATTTCATCATCCCTTTGTAAAAATCTGCAAGTCTCTTAGATTGAGGAACCAGGACTATAAAGACCAGTCGGAGCTTGTCACCAAGTTGAAAGATAGACTTATGGATATGGAGGAGGTCGACGATCTGTTCAAGAAGAGATGGATACTCTGAAGGCTAAGCTTTTGGATGCCTCAGAGATCAATCAATTTGGAGAGATCCTGCAACAGGAGAATGATCCTGAACCCGCCTACCCCCTTTTTCCCCACTCCAGCGATACCCTTCCGTCGGCGACCCTCCTAACCCGGTTGCTGGACCTGTTTTCCTTTGGCCCTGACCCTAAATCTACCTAAACCTACCCCAAGGCCCAACCACCTCCGTCCAACCCGCCCCAACCCGCCGGAAGGACAACATCAACCCAATCGACCCATATCCCATTAACCCTTTTTCAAAAACCCAAGTCAGCAAGCAAAACCCATTTCCACCCTATACCCATTTCTCCTTTTCAAGGCACGAATTTCATTCACCTGCCAAAAGCCAATGCCAAGACTAAACCAAAGACCAAAAATTAACAGCTCACATGTTTTGAATAACCTTTTGCCTTATTTTCCAAATTACCCCACATGTGTTTTATCCCACTTACCCTTCATTCCTAAAATACCCCCAAACAAACCACTCCACTTGCACCTTTCAAAACCCATGACCAAATCATATTTTATTACCTCACCTCAACCCACATTCTCCTCTCACCATTTCCATGCACACTCATATTAATTACCCAATATACCCCTAGCCTCCATGTGCACCATATAAATAGAAGACTTGGGCCATTTTGAAGAGATCTCAAAATTTAGTTTTAACTTTGGTGTGATAAAATTCTCTCCACCCCTCTATGTTGAGTATTTGCATTTTTAGAAAATACTTCAATATAGAGGTGTGTAGTGAAAATTATCTCTAGGATAAATATCACCCCACCCATCTATTATGAATTATTGCATTTTTAGCAATTAATTCAAAATAGATTGTTGTAGTGAAATTTATTCCTTACGGGAGATAAATTCTAATCCATTCCTTTATGTTGAGATTTTGCATTTTTAGCAATTATCTCAATATAAATTAATGATCTAAAATTTATTTCTTTGGATGAGTTCTAATGTACAATTTTATAATGTTAGGATTTGCATTTTTAGCAAATCTCTTTTATTATTTAATTGTCCATTATGAATTCATCCACTATCCTTTTTATTTTTATTTTGTAATTTTTATTTTAGATTCAATAAATACATGAGTGAGGGATTATGATTGAGTGATTTTTTATGTATAATTGAGAGATTGTTGATGTAATTGAAGATTCCATTCCAATTCAAAGCTTAAATGGGTTTGATCTCCTCCTCTTGATTACTTTTAGTTTAATCTTCTCAGGCTATTATTTATTTATCTTATATTTGTGGATGATGATTATTGAGAGCTAATCTCCCATTCATGGGATGAAATTTTGAAGCCCTCATGAATCCAATTTAATTAGTTTACTTTTTAGCACAATTTTATTTACCTCATTTTTTTATTAGCTTTTACATCTTAGTAGTACTTTAAAAATTAGTATATAGTTAGTCAATTAATATTCCCTTGAAAAATCCATAAAAAATAGAAAAAGTAAAAATAGAAAAATATAATAAAATGCAAATGATTCTATATATGTTCTCTCCAATTTTGTGTTTCACCCTTAGATGTGGATTGATACCTCACTTACCATCATATTCTAGTTTTGTTCTACTTTTATAGGTTGGTGAAGATTTTTTATGGATAGAGGAGTTGCACAACGACAAATACATAGAGAAAGAAAATATAATAGTTATCAAATGGCGCCATTGCCATTCTTGGGATCGTGAAGAACTCGGAGGGGATTCAATTTTGTAGTTACTTTATTTGCTATTTTTTGTTGCATTTTAGTACCATTTTTTGGCATTTTATTAGAAGGCTTGTATTAGGATTTTTATTATTAGTTTGTATTGCGGTGCATAGAGACACCATTTATTTTTCATTTCAATTTGTAATAATCGAAGAAAGCATGATAGGGAAACCGAACAAGGTAGAGAGAGGGCGTCCAAAGGCGAGGATTTAGAAGCCTCTCTACCTTGGGTCGGTAGGACTCCGGGGGACGATTGAGATGTAACAATCCAAGTTTTTGAGCGGATATTTTATATTATTTTGCCTGATGGGCTAATTTTATAAAATAGGGGAAGTTGGAGTAAATGTTATTTCCCATGATATTAAGGGATAATATTTACTATGTTTTGTCTATTTACCGTGTGAGAATGTAAATAGCATTATATTGTGTTTTATTGTGTCGTTATATGTAAAACGACGGTTATGACTGATATTTAAATTGGGGTATAATTAATGAAGTAAAATGGAATTGGAACACAAAAATAGTTCACTTTATTCCGAATGCAAAAATAGGGGGTGCGGTTGTTTTTAGAATAGTCGAGATAGTCGAAATAAGTTCCATGTTGTATTTCTGAGTTTCGGGCACTTTTAACGGGTTATGACTCAATTATGCAGATACGAGTCATTTTAATGGTGTATTAACACTTAAAAGTGGGGAATTTATGTTTTAAGACCCGGTTAAGTCCCCCGCCCCTTTTTATTTTCTCCATCTTATGAGAGAAGGCAAGAGAGAGAGAGAGAGAGAGAAGAGAGAGTTGGGAGAAATGGGAGAAAAGAGAGAAAATGGAGATTTGAGGCCAGAAATCGTTGCCACCGGAAGAGGATCCGAGACTACAAACTCGAGGCAAGTTTCTTACTTGCTAGATAATGATTTAATGTGATAATTTACATATATGGTTATATGTTTCTAGATTTAAACCATATTTGGGATTTGTACGTTTTTAGTGATTAAACATTAAATCTTGTAGTTTTATTTGATTTAAGTTGAGGAAATTAGTTATTCATTGTGTAGGAACCAATTTGGTGTTGATTTGTTGTTGTTGATGTTGGGAAAGATGGAGGATTTGAGATTTTGGAGTTTTAGGGTTCAAACAACCCGTAGCCCAACTTGGGATTTCTGTAGGGACGAATCGATTCGGCCCTTGGGGCGAATCGATTCGGATAAGGGGAAGCTTATAGGTCTGGGCAAACTGAATCAATTCGGGTTAAGACTGAATCGATTCGGCTATTGCAGGAAGTCAAGTTTTGCTCACCGAATCGATTCGTCTTTTTAGCGAATCGATTCGCAAGGGTGAATCGATTCGGTTGCCTTATTTTTGTGAGATTTTTCCTATTTTGATTTTAGCCCTTTTTCCTTTAGGTCCAAGGTTTAGGGGCCTTCCTTTGGGAAGTAATGGGAGTCCTAGAGGCGGGATGGGTTGGGTAGACTAATGTCCTAGGATAAAATGGGATAATTGGGCTTACCCCGAGGGCTAGTTTGTGTAGGTTAATATCCGGATGATTTAGGAAGTTAACCTAAAGATAAATTGGAGATAAAATATAAAAGTTGAGACTTTTGGGAGATACTCCTTGAGGGAGACTCACTTTGATGGTTTATGAAATTGTATGAAATCTTGGAGACTAGTGTGAGTCTATTGGCACTTCGGGTCTTAGGTCGTTAATAAAATATGACACTAAGAATAAGAAATGTATATTATGAAATGTGGTACTAAATGAATAAGTACAAATGATTTTGAGAATGTAAAAATGGATGTTTTCAAATGAAAAGGAAAATGATTTTCATGAATGTTAAAATATGGATACACACCCTCTCTAAATCGCTATCTTAAGGGAAGTTCGCGCGTGTGGTGAAGCCCCCTGGCTAGTGAATGCAGGGTGGATGTATCCCTAGGCCATATGAGCGTTTATTGTATTTTTTTGCGATGTTTAGGTAATTCCGAGTGTGGTTATGACTATCCCGCAGGCATATGACCGCTTCCCAACGTTTCGGTAGGATCCCAGGTTATCTTGATGATAGGCCCTGGAAGATGATAGCCATTTTAGGGGCGCGCATAGTGGGGAAATCCGGATGGGCGGTCTTAGATTGCATTATATTATATGATATATATATATATATATATATATATATATATATATATATATATATATATATATATATATATATATATATAACTATGTTCAATAATGTGGGACATTATTGGTATTAAAGCATTTTATGATAATCAAATGGCTTTAATTACATTTCCCCGATGGAAGTAGGGAAATGGGATGTTAAATACATTTTTCTGGATGGAAGAAGTAAAATGGATGATATGATATGAAAAGGTTAAAGCATTTTTATGATAATAAAACTTGCTTTAAATTATGTATATTTTCCTAGATGGAAGAAGGGAAATAAAATTGGAAAAGAAAGTTTTGAAATGAGATTAATTGGTAAACATTTGATAAAGTGTCCTACCATTTTTAATATATTCCTAAAGAAGAAATAGGAATTATGCTTTTAGATGGTAAATGGATTTAATTACGTATCCTTGAGTAGCTGTAAATGAGACCTCCCATACGTATATATATATATATATATATATATATATATATATTAATTATGTGCTGCGGGGGGGTTCCTTGTTTGGATTTCTCTTTGCGAGACACCCCACGCACGAATAAGGGCATAGTGTTGAGACTGGGGAGAAGTTAGCTCTTAGTACTTGGGTTAACTAGAGCATTTCATTGATATTGCGCTATATTGATTTTAGATTGAGAGGTGATGAATATTATTGTTAACTGCGAGAGAATTACGCACTTAACTGTCATGCATTTTAGTCACATGGGAATCATATCAAACCGGGCCCTGACCCGTCTATATTTCTTTGTTTTTGCACATACTTCTTGCCGTACAGGTGCTCTACCTCATGGACACCCGTATTTACATTTCCATTCCGGTGGTCATGGAGCTACGGCATATTACGGATGTTGTAGGTTATTTGTTTTAGAAGCCTCTATCTTTTGTATTCTAGTTATGTATATTTCATTTATTCGGACGTGTTGTCCAATCCTTGCATTCATTTATTATATGGTAATAATTGAATTATAATACTCGGTGTAACTATTTGTATTGGTCTGTTCACCGACAGCTTATTCGGTGATTATTTATCATATTAATATTCTTTATCCGTTGATTTTTTATATCCACCGTTTTTGCAAATGGGATTGTCTAAGTGTTTTTCTTTTATTTACAAATTATTTTTATTGACAGTCCGTTTTCTAAAATGATTGGTGGTTATCTCGTACTATTATTTTAATCGACAATGATGCTAAGAATGGACCATCTATGATTCCTGTGATTATTAGAGTATTGGGCTGGCCACCTATTATTTTAGTAGGCGGGTTGTCACATGAGATAGGCGTGATCTCCCCCCGATCGACTCAAATTTTTCGGCACCCCTCGGCCTAAAAACCGTGGGAGGTACATTTCTAAACCATCGCGCCTCTCCTGTTAGCGAGTCCATTATTGTGTGTGCTTTGTGTGCTCTTACGTGATTTTATTCTCGTATTTATTTTTGAATGGTGTGATGAATTAATTGACTAAGACCTACACCCGATCACTCACGAGAAGGGATTTCATCACCCGACTCACTCGTTTACCATTTGTGTGCTACCCTAGCCATCACTAAATTTAAAATCAATTAACTAGGTAGCCCACTAGGAGAACAATTTTGTAAAGGCGATCACTCAAATAATTTTGTTATTTATTATCGCCCACGGACTTAATTAAAATTTGACTACCCCTTTCACTAAATTTTGAAGATAAAATTGGCTATGTGCTAGTTAGGATTTATCCTTGATTTTTTGTGTCCAATTCCATTTTTTTTCGGTAGTCGATTTTAGTTTGTTCGTCAAAATTCAAAGAGTCCACATTTTTTCCGCACCTTTTCTTCCAAAAAAATTAAAAAAAATCCAAAAATATTTTCTTTCTCTATTTTTATAAAAAAATCCAAAAATATTTTCTTTCTTTCATTTTAGAAAAATCCAAAAATATTTTCTTCCTTTATTTTTTCACAAAAATCCAAAAATATTTTCTTTATTTATTTTTAAAGAAAACTCCAAAAATATTTTCTTTCTTTCCCTTTTATAAAAATCCAAAAATATTTTCTTTCCTTTTGAAAAAATTTAAAAAACTCCAAAAAATATTTTTCTCCTCATGGCCGAAGAACGTCCTTTACGGGACTACTTTGGTCATTTTCTATTGTCACACGACACGTGTGAGAGTGATCGCGAGCCGTCTCTTTATGAGATTTTTCATGGTATCGGCTTTATCACGAGTACCGTTGGTACTCTTGACCCATCTTTGCACGCACCTCCTATTCCATCACCCTCGGTGTCAAGTGTCGACGTGCCTCCTTTGTTGTGCACCCACTGTTATTATGCCGATCACATGTCCCATGAGTGTTCGTACTTGTCATATCCATCTGAACCCACCACGGAACATGTGTATCCATATGACACTGTTCTGGAATCCACCTCAGCCCACTATCCCGATGTACCCAATCCCGAGTTGTGTGAGTACCCGAGCTATTCGTGGAGGCCTGATCACCCTTCCACGCAATATGAATCCCAACCCGATGTTGTGGATCCTCACACGTTCCCACAGTTGTCATGGAAACCTTGTGCACCCGTTCACGATCAGTTCTCTCACTACGCACCCCATGAGCATCAACCAATTGTCCATCACGAAAGTGATCCTTTCGTGTATGATGAAATTGGCCCCACTCCACCCACATCCTTTGAGTATTCTCCATATGATCATAGCGAGTTGTGTCCACCTCACCCACCGCCACCACCCATCACTCCACCACCATAATCCACCTCCACTCTCGAAAGACTCTTGCAAAAGTTCATACTCGAGTAAGAGAAAGCCACTCTAATTCAAAATGAAGCCCTCCAAAGGCTTGGGCAAAGGTTAAATGAATTTGAGTGTGCGAGAGAGTCAGACATTACCATGTCCCCACCCATCGTTGCAACCGAGTGTGACGATGATGTGTCCTCTTGTGACACGGATTTTGTGTGTGACCAAACTTGCCACCCTGAGAATCTCAAAGTTGAGACCATCCCATGGTTCGGGTCCCAAGTCGACAATTGTGTTGACTTACCTTTATATAGTGAGCCTGACCAAATCCCACCATGTCCATATGAACCCCACCTTGCGCTTCCCACTCACTTTCCCATAGAATCCCAAAATATGCCCGAGTCCACACCTATCGAGCTTCACCCTTGTGTTCCCGAGGAACCAATTTATTCTAGGTTAGCTCCGACTACGAGTGCTCACCATATTCCCGAGATAGAATCCATGATAGTTCCTAATTATCCGGATATGGATGTTGTCCCACCATGCATGGCTCCCTTTGAGCCCGATATTTCTGGTGCCTCATCTTACCCACCCACCACATTTACCAATGCTACTCATATGGAGAAGTTGATCACTCCATCTTTAGAAACCACACTCCCTTGTGAGTATTCCTTTACTCCTCCCAATGAGTGTGTGTCTCCCACGCTTGAGTTAGATCATCTTCCTCCACTATTTCTCCCAATCGACCCACCCATTGTCCCTTATCCACCACCACCTGGTTTGGATCGTGATCTTACACATTTCATGTTTTCATCTACATTTTTAGATCCTCACCTAAAACCATCTTCCACCATTTACGAGAGTATTTGTGGTGATACTTTCCACTTCCGTGACACCGAGCTTGTTATTCTATGCACACCACTTCCTTGTGGTGTTGATTTTTCTTCTCAACAGCTCCCTGGCGTGTCACGGCGTGACCATTACCATCGCCCATTTATAGAATGGTCATGTGATTTTTATGAACCCGACACCATTCCACTTACCAAACCATATTGCCTCCCTCACCAATTAGAGCACCATGCTTATAGGTCCCTTGTTGCCCTCACATTTCGGCTCAATAAGGCTCGCGATCGATGCTTCAACACCCATGCCTTTCTCACTTTTACCCTAATCCCCACCCGCCCATGGTCCACCAATGCTTTGCATCGTGTGATGCACTTTGCCATACAAGTGCATGGACCCGTTTTAGCCTCTATCCTACAAGACTGACGCTTCAGTCTTGTTTGGAGGTGATTATCATCACCCGATTTCTCTATCGCCCAGCACTTTCCATGTTATTATCTTTAGGGTGAAATTCCATCGGTCTGGCTCAAGACATGAAACTTAGCGCTACCGGGAGGCAGCCCGCATTTCTTGTACTAGTCTCATCCTGTTTGGGGGTGGTGTTTCACATCACCAAATGCTTTATCATGCTTATAGACTTGTAGACATTTTTTTTCTCTTATCATTTATTCAGGTTTATTCTTGGTTCCCTCTGTCCACTTCATTAGTGGTTCATTCTGGTAATCTCTTTCCTACCTTCTTCTCTCCATTTTAATAATCATTTTACTTAACATCGAGGACGATGTTCCTTCTTGTTTCGGGGTGGGGAATTTTATCAAAATCATGCCTCTTTTGAATTTTTTTGATTTTTGAACCTGATTTTTAAAATTTCGTGCTGTTTCTTTCATCTCACTCATTGATGTGAATTTTCAATCATCCGTCTTTCAAAAGTCTAGGAATCAAGCTAGAGAATATTTTTTCCAAATAGCTTATATAATACATAGCAAGGCATTTTGCACCATGAATTTCTAGACTCAACAAAATTTGCGCACTTATCATGTCACTACGGTTAGAGTTGAGGAGTATGATAATTCTCAAGAAAACCTTAAGGATCACTAGTGGAGACTTTAACTTGTGAGATTTGTGCCTTTCACCCTTTCAGAGTGTCTTACGCAATCTCCGAGTCACAAGTTGATTCAACTTTGTTTGGGTCTGCACTTTAATTCGTTGCATGATCTCATTGTCCTTCATTAAAAATTTGGCTTGATCACTGAGAATGACTTCTCTTTCGAGTTGTAAGAAATGCGTGTCTTGAAATTTGTCCCGATCACTAGGATTTTCATCCATACACTTACCACTTTTTCCCCATATAAAATTCCCATATATTCCCCTCACCTTCATTCCCCACTCCATTCAAACATCATCCATCATCATTTTTCAGAAAAGGAGTGTTGATTCAAAATGTTAAATGTCTTCATTGTTGGTTTAAAAAGTGAGAGAAAAAGAAAAAAAAAAAGAGAAAAACATAAAAATACCAAAAATAGAAAATAAATATAGAGAAAAAGAAAATAAATATCAAAAAAAAGAGAGAAAAGAAAAGAAAGAGAGTTTGTAGTTAGTAGATTAGTTCTTGTGTAATAAAGACATTTGTGCCTAAAGTGTTACACTCTTCTATCGCATCCATCTTATATCCACCAAACCATCATCATATCCATCCTACCTATCATATCCTTCTCATCCCATTTCATTCCCCCTCACCCATATACATACATGTTCCCCTAGGTGTTCGGACAAATGATAGTCAACGTGGTGAATAACTCGACGTTCTCACTATCGTGGTTAGCATTCTTTCATGAGATCATTTTTCTTTCTAATTGTTCGTTCTTTCTTATGTGTGTGTGAGACGTTTGAACTTGCTTACATTTACTCACCTCCTCACACACAAGAGAGATACACTGACCCTAATCTCGAGAGTTAGTTTGAGAGAGTTATATCCGTGAGATTTGAAGTTGAAGCGTTGATTCCGAAAAGGCAATCTAGGAATTACTCTTATGATAATCGACCCATTTTGACTGATTCACACTATACATGTTGAGTTCTATGAAGGATGTGCCTTGAGTATTTACTTAGCTAAAATTTTTACACATTCTAGCTTGTATTTCTGAAAACATTTATCTCATGATGGATTGTGCGATTATTCTACGTCTAATAATAGATTGACTGCCCATCAATAAATCATTTTGCAAATAAAGAATTTTGTGGGTATATTCCCTGCAAACCCTCACGAGACATAACTCGTCATGTAGGGCAACCTATAGGTTTAAAGGCTTGTTGCACATGCTAAGTGCAATCGCAAGTGCCCGCGAAAGTGGTACACTTTTGGTTACTTATCTTTCTCTTTCTTTCTATCTTATTGCTCGAGGACTAGCAACGCTCTGTTTAGGGGTGGTGTGATAAGCATCCAAAATTGTACAATTTATACCCTGAATAGATGAATTTTAGTTGCTAATTCTCGACAATATGGGTCTCATGCGCTTAATTGTTCAATATACAGGCTTAATTGCAGTTGCGGTGTCAAAAGTTATATTTCCAGGCAATTTGCAGTTAAAATGGAGCTAAATACCCAATTTCCTGACCTTACCCGAGCCTAAGCCTAGCCTAAACCTACCTTAAACCCGGTGTGTGTTCTGTTTGTCCCTTTTTATATTTTTTATATTTTTAGTTTGAGTCATTTTTATTTTTAAGATTTATTTTAGATTTATTTAGTATTTTTTAGGTTTTGTTTTCTATTTTTCTATTTTATCTTTATTATTATAATTTTATTTTATTTTGATTTTTATTAGCCTTTAGTTTAGTCTTATTTTATTAGAATTAGTTTTAGGAGTTCATTTTTATTTTATTATATTTTATATTTTTTAGGACTTTAGTTTTTATTTAATTTTATGCTTTTATTTCTTTTATTTTAGTTAAGTTTTTTTTTTATAGCTTAGGATTTTATTTTTTAAGTTTTAATATTTTTATTCTTATTGTTTTTAGTTTATTTTGTTTTTAGTTAGATTTTATTTTTTAGTTTTAGTTTTATAAATTTTATTTTGAGTCTTAGTGTTTATTTAGGGTCACAAACTACACACACACCCCCTTCCATACACACTCTTACAGCCATAAACTAATAATTAACCCCCACCCTACTTTTCCTACACCCTCACCACACACATAACCTACACCCCTTCTTCTTCAACCTCCCATCACCCCCTCTCTCCTCTCTCCTAAAACACCAACATCAAACCCATATCCCCCACAACCCACACAAATCAAACCACTCCATTCACCATACTCGGCCGGACCTTACCCATATACCTCCTGAACCCGCCTACCCCCTTTTTCCCCACTCCCGCGATACCCTCTCCGGCGGCAACCCTACTGCCAACATCCCCCAACCGCGGCCACCTTGCTCAACCCCAAACCCGAGGCTCCCTCAACCCGTGTCCAGCAGCTCCGGCGCCGCTCTCCCCAGCCAACTTCGGCCTCTCTCTCACCAGTTCCGTCGGCCTGACCCCCCCCCCCCCGAAGCCCCTCTCCGCCTGAACCCGCTCCAACTCCAGCAGCCACCATACCTTACCACTCCGGCCAACCTTCAAATCCGAGGCTGATCTACCCATCTCCGACCCTATGCCTCAACCCAAATTGTCTTGAACCTTAGTCAGCCTTAAACTAAACCCACATGCCATACCCATTACCCATGAACCCATTTCCACCTTTGATCCTATTCTCCCATATAGCCACGACCTGCCATTTCCCAAATAAACCATAAGCCAAAACCAACTTAATTCCCCCATGTGCCAATTTAAACCCCTTTTCCCAATATACCCTTAAAAAAACCCAACTACTCTTTTCTCTCCTTTTACCCAAAACACCCCCATTAACCATATCAATTTTTTTATTCCCTCACCCCTCATTCACATGACGTCACACCATATCCACATGCACCCCCTAGCCATTTACCCAATATATCCCTTTGCTCCATATGCCTAATATATAAGAAGACCATGCTCATTCAAAGGAGGAATTAAGCTTGGTAGAGGAATTTGTAGAGAGAGAAAATACCATTTTAGTGTAGTTTTAGATTAGAATTTTTACTTTATTATTTTTTTAGATAGTGAGGAGAAAATAAATGTGTGAGGATTAATTTGAGTGAAATTTTTATGTAATATTGTTTGGATCACTCAAGTTGATGGATTATGAATTTCAACTCATGGATTGAAGATCAATTAAGCATCAAAAGATTGGGGTTTGATTGTTTTTTTCTCATCTCATTTATTTTATGCCTTTGATTATTAATTTGTCATATTTCATACCATGTTAGGCTAAATCCCCTTTCAAGGGGTGGGGTAAACCCCTTATTTGATGTTATTTTATTTTAATTAGTTTAATTACTTGAAAAGTCCCTTTGAATGTTAATTTTAATCCATCACCCTTAAATTTACGCCTCGAGAGAGGGTAAATGATTTTCGAGGGAAAATTGAAATTCTAGTTATAATACCCATTTTAGATTCGAATTAGAGATAGGAGTTTCTTAAGTGGGGTATTATAACTTTAATTTCAACTCTAAAATTATTTTCTAAGATTTACATGAATTTTAATCAATCGATCCTAGCGGGTGATTAATTAAAAGGAGTGTAGATCTATTTTTCTAGAGTTGTGGGGTGTTAAACTTCATTTTCTAAAAGGTTACTACTAAAATTACATTTGCAACGAGAGTTGATTTGTAATTTTGATATTAATTTGGGAGAATTCAATTAATTAAATTAATTAATTAGAATAACTAAAATTTTTGGCGTAATCTCACTCCTTGATTGTTCTCACAATTTTTTACCTCACTTTATCTCTTATTTTAGTTTAGACTTTATTTTTCATTTTAGTCACTTTCTAGTTAGTTATTTTCATCTCATATTTTAGTTTAGTTTAGTTTAAAACCTCACCTCACCCTATTGTTTTAATATTGAAAAAACTAAAAAAATTAGAAAAAGTGAAAAATCACGAAAAGAAAATAAAAAGTGAATTACATTTGAATTTGTCTCTAGCTTACCCCCTTGGAAGTGGATTGATACCCTTACTTACCGCTACACTTTAGATTATTTTATTTTGTAGGTATTTGAGGATTTTGACTAACTTGTCTTTCAACAACGACATACTAAAAAGCATAGTTATCATAAGGAAGTCGCGTGCCTTAGGGAGAATACGTCAAGCATTGCCCCTCAAGTTTTATGTGATTCTTTTTCGTCAAACTAGGTGGCGAGCTGGGCCTGATGATAGTGGTTTACCTAGGGAGATTGTCGAACTTTCGGGAGATATTCACATAGCGTATGTGATAGCCGCTGGGATTCAAAGAGACGTCACCCTATTGAGGCACTTGTTCAAGAAAGGTCCTCGACAGGTGTGGGCAGATGGGTATGACCAGGGCTGGACAAATGCTCCCACAAGGTTAAGGGAGGTTGAGGAGATATCCTTCATTAGGGGGTGTCTTAGTTCCCTTAGAGAATTAAAGGTTCCTCATAACTCCATCCTTTGGTATAGACATGAGATTACTCTTTCATCTTTAGAGACAAAATCCATTTAAAAGGGATTACCAATGGATGACAATGGATGCAATCCCAATACAGCTACTGGAGCTGAGTTTAAACGACATCGAGGAGGAATTTTCTCCTCAACCAGATGATGGTCGAAGAGCGCGAGTAGCTAACTACCTCGCTCAGCGACCTGATCCTCATTAGGATTTGAAGCACTTAGCATATGTAACTCTTTGTACATGTAGTGATGTAATAGAACATTTATGTTTTGGACGATTTGCCGACCAAACACGTGTTGTGTTGTTTTTTTACTTTATTAATCTCTTGTTCAGTTATCTTGGGCTCTTCCAAGCCGACTAGATATAACTTAGGCAGAGTTGGTTGTCGAGTGAGTATCCCCCCCAGTCCAGTATGCTTTAAGTGTACAATTATGCCTTACTTTACCTTTTAGGTCGTGTCATTACACTGCCATAGGCCTAAGTGAGGCAACGGCGAGGATACACCTGTGATCGAATATTCTATCCGAGTAGGATTTTTGGGCTATATAATGTTGGTGACCAACCTGGGTTGGTCATGTTGCCTAAGGGTCCCCTATAGGGCTTCATATCTTGTCAGGGGCAAGCTAGGAGGTCATTTGTGTTAATTAACAAATGCCTGAGGAGGGTCATTCACTACAAGAAAGTTGCCAATTGGTGGCAAAACGATTTTTTGCCATGAAATATAATAATTGGTGGCAAAAAATTTCATTGCCACTAAAAATAATTGTAGAGGAAGTATTAGTAGCAAAAATATGAGATTGTCACAAAAATTACCACTAAAAGTTTGACGCAAAAAATTTTAGCTGGCGGGAAGTAAATTGTAGTGAAGTAGGTGGCAAATTAAAAATATTGCTACTAAAATCAACATTTAGTGGCGATTTTGAAATTTTGCAACAAAATATTTTGTAAATTAAATTTAATTAAGAATTTACTTTTGCCTCCAAATACTAAATTAGAAAAAAAAAATTGTTAGGAGTCCGCTCAAATCAGAGGCACGAAATGCTCAAATACACCAAACGTGCACCCGCTCGACCCGCGATTCCACCTCTCACCTCTCACGTTTCTCTACTCCCTTCTCCGTAAAAACAACCTAGGGTTTCTCTCTCTCTTATTGAAGGGCGCTTTGAAAGTTGCATTGAAGGTTGGCTTTCAAATCTTTGCTTATTTGAATCAGTTATGTATCACTATATATGTATATGAATATATATATATATATATATATATATATATATATATATATATATATATATATATATATATATGTATGTATGTATGTATGTATGTATCATAGGTTTGATTTTAATCTAGTTTCAAATGGGTATTATGAAATTTTTACCTATTTTATTAATGGGTTGATTTGAATCACATATACATATAGCTACATATATATACATATGTATTATACATTTGATTTGAATCAAGTTTCAAATGAGTATTATAAAATCTTTGATTTTTTTTTCGGTTTCATTGCTTTTGCTAAGTTTTATTAACTTTCTTGCAATTTTATGGTACCATCTCTTATTTTTCTTTATTTTCATGAAATTCAGTACGTGATTGGGGACAAAAGTTTTCTTCCTAATCCAGTTGGTTACCAGAGATCTTAAGTAAGTACATTTCTATAATTTTTTATTTTAAATTCAAGGTTATACCATGTATTTTCTTAAATGTACACATACATATATATATACCCATTACTGAATTTGTGGTTGTGTGAACTTCGACTCAGTCCATGTTAAATTGATTTTAATAAAAAAAAATTGATGTATGTAGAGTTTTTTTTATAGCTGAAATAGTTTTTTTTTCTTTCTAATAGCTGAAACATTTCTTTTAGCTGAAATAGTTATTTCTTAATGGGCCATATACCAAATAGCCCCTCTAATTTTTTTTAATACACGTTTAGTCAAAGGCTTTTTATTTTGCACCAAAAAGTCCTTCACCATTCCAAAAAGGCTTTACCATGCCGCTAGCGCGACCTTTAAAGATAAGAGAATAAGGGACGTTTAGGTACAAAACAAAAGGCTTGGACTAAATGTGTTTTAAAAAATGTTTTAGGGACTTTTTGGTATTTGATAATTTTTTAAGAGCTGAAATAGGAGTTATTTTTTATAGCTGAAACAGTTTTTTTTTTTGTTCAATGTAGTTGTTTTTGTATGGTAGTATTTATTACGTGTTTGAGATATGAATCTCATTGTCTATTATGGGTTTATATCCATATTGGATGTATGACCTCCAATCGTATTTCCAACAAAAATTTATTTTCTGTTTTTTATTTTGAGTTTTCATTTCTATTTTTTATTTTTATTTTCATTTTCAATAGAATATTTAGAGAACGAGGGAAGCACATTCATTTGTTAGAAATAGACCATTATTTTTAAAATGTAATTTGTAGATATTTAAAAGGACGAAATATAACTTAAAGAAACTTTGATGTCTAAAATGTAGTTTACCAATAGTGTAATGGCTAAAATGTAATTTATAGAAAGTTTAGGGACATTAATATAACCACGGAGATTTCATGGGCCAAATCATAATTCACCGATAGTTTTCGACTTGTTATTTTTTTTTCTTAATATTTAGGAATAAAATGTATTTTTTTTTAATTTTAGGGGCCACAATGTAATTTGCAAAAAAATTAAGGATGTAAATGTAATTTTGAACGTTTCGAAAATTTATTGAAAATATTGTAAAGTAGTTTATGGAATTTTGGAAAATCTAAAAACTATTTTCCAACTTTTTTTGGAAAAAAAAATTTGAATATATTTTCATTTTTATGGAAATTTTTCAGAATTTTCTTTTGGAAAACAACCTTATTTTATACAATTAAACACACCCTTAGCGTTTTAAGATATTGATTTGAATTTTTAAAGGTTAAAAAAAGCGAAAAAATGAAGAAAGGAACAAAACGACGCAGTTTTGTGATTGATGCATTAAAATGACTTGTGCCCGAATTGCTCCCAAATAGCACTAAATAGGGTCAATCACGCAAATGGCGTAAAAAAGCGTCAAAATCGCGTGTTACATCATCAATCGCACACACTATTTGGGCTTCTCGCAAATCAGAGTGGGCAATGTCGCGTTATCACACACAAAAGCGCAATCGCGCACTACATCGCGCATAATTGTGTGCTTTTTAAATATAACTACTGTTCTCTATTTCTAAATATCTCGTGATTTTATTGTTATTTGTTTAT
Organism: Sambucus nigra; assembly: GCA_949130495.1. Lineage (NCBI taxonomy): Eukaryota > Viridiplantae > Streptophyta > Magnoliopsida > Dipsacales > Adoxaceae > Sambucus > Sambucus nigra. The sequence continues at coordinate 482,585,402 of OX422211.1, read as the reverse complement.
CATTGATATTTTTGAATGTTCTCTTAAGTTGTAGGGTTTTGAAATGGATAAGAGTTGGATGCATCATCCAAATAGAATTAGTAGTGCATATCGAGATGGGGTTAAAGAATTTCTTGATTTTGCATTTTCTATTGTTGAGCAAAATGGCAAGATTAAGTGCCCGTGTAAGAAATGTAATAACTTCTATTGGAAAAATCGTCAAGATGTTAAAAGTCATTTGCTTATACATGGCATAGTGAAGAGTTATACTAAGTGGATATATCACGGTGAACCATTGGAATTAGATAACGATAATGCTTATGATTACAATGAGTATGAGTTTGAAGTTGGAGATGATGATATTATAGGGCAGGAAGAACACACTGGAAACGAGTTTGAGCAAGATGACATGGAGGGAATGTTACATGATATGTTTGCCACACCTTACAACAATGATGTTTTAGGGGATGAATCTGATGGCCATGCTACTCAAATGCCCGAGGGTAAAGGAGAAAATGTTGCTAGATTAGCCAGGGATACGCAACAACAACTGTATTTGGGTTTTCAGAAGATATCTAAATTATCTTTCATTGTTGAGTTAATGCATCTAAAGTCCATGAACAACTGGAGTGAGAAATCTGTTGACTCGCTTCTTGAACTTTTTAAGAAAGCACTTCCAGATGATGCCCACATTCCAAAGTCATTTTACGAGGCGAAGAAAATAGTTCGCGAATTGGGGTTAGACTATGTGAAGATTGATGTTTGCATAAATTATTGTGTTCTCTTTTGGGAACCAAATAACGAAAAAACTAAATGTCCAACATGTGGAGAATCTAGATGGAAAATCGAAAAATCCAATGGTGTGAATATCCCTCAGAAAGTTTTTCGTTACTTTTCACTTAAACCGAGGTTGCAGCGTCTATTTATAAATAAGGATATAGCTTCATAGATGAGGTGGCATAAAGATAAGCGCGTTGAAGAGGCCAATGTATTAAGACATCCAGCGGATGGGGAAGCATTGAAATAATTTGATAAGGTTCATGAGTCATTTGCTAGAGATGCTCGTAATATTAGGCTTGGACTCTCTAGTGATGGATTCAATCCATTTTCAAATATGAGTATCAAGCACACCACATGGCCGGTTGTTCTGGTGATATATAATTTACCTCCATGGAAATGTATGAAGCAACCATTTTTCATCTTATCAATGCTTATACCGGGTCCTAAGGCTCCTGGAACTGACATAGACGTGTTTCTTCAACCATTGATAAAAGATTTGAAAGAGTTGTGGGATGTTGAGGTGCAAACATATGATGCCGTTACAGAGACTACCTTTATGTTACGTGCAGCAGTGATGTGGACTATTAATGATTTTCTAGCTTATGCTAACTTGTCAGGCTGGAGCACAAAGGGGAATTTGGCTTGCCCAGTATGCAATAAGGAGACTCATTCCATGTATCTAAAGAATGGACATAAGACATGCTACATGGGGCATCGTCATTTTCTACCGATGAATCATAAATGGCGAGAAAATATGTCTTCCTTTGATGGTAAGAAAGAGCATCGAGAACGACCAAAAGAGCTTAGTAATGATGAAATACTTGCTCAACTTGAGAGGGTTCGACCTGAGGTATTTGGGAAAGCATGCAAAAAGAGGAACCATGAGGCGTATGAGTTGCAATGGGACAAAATAAGTATATTCTATGATTTGCCATACTGGAAAGATCTTATATTGCGTCACAATTTAGATGTCATGCATATTGAGAAAAATGTATGTGAAAGCATTTTAGGAACATTGCTAGACATTGATGGGAAAACAAAAGACACTGTCAACTCTCAGTTAGATTTAAAGGCAATGCGTATATGAAAAGATTTGCATCCATATAAAAAGGGAGACAAATGGGTGATTCCTTCTGCTTGCTACAGTTTGTCAAAAGCAGGGAAGATGGTTTTATGCGAATTTTGGCAATCACTGAAGTAACCCGACGGGTATGCATCCAACATTTCTCGATGTGTGAGTACTATTGATGGCAAGATTTCAGGGATTAAAAGCCATGACTACCACATTTTTTTACAACGTTTACTACCGCTTGCAATTCGTGGTCATCTTTCGAAGGAAGTGTGTCAACCGTTAATTGAATTTGTGTTATTCTTTAAGGAGTTATGTTCAAAAACATTGATATTGGATGTCTTGGAGAGACTTGAGGATAGACTTGCTATAGCTATGTGTATACTTGAAAGGATATTTCCACCGTCATTCTTCGATGTTATGGTTCACTTGCCAATTCACCTTGCACGAGAAGCCATTTTCGGTGGACCAGTGCAGTATCGATGGATGTATCCATTTGAAAGGTAAATGTAATAAGTAATATCTTATTTTAGTAATAATTTAATGTTTTCATTGCATTTTCTTACCATCTTACTTCTCGACAGTTATATGCACACCTTAAAACTTACCGTGGGAAACAAAGCACGTCCCGAGGGCTCAATTGCTGAGCCTTACGTTCTTAATGAATGCCTTGCATTTTGCTCGATGTATCTACGTGGTGTTGAGACAAAATTCAATAAACCCGAGCGAAATTATGATGGTGCTGATTTTCAAGAAGGTTTATCCATTTTTTGATACAACGGTCGTTTGCTTGGAAAAGCGGATTACCAATATCTCACACGAAGTGAATGGGAAAATGCTCGTTTATATGTTGGATAATTGTGATGAAATACAAGAATTTGTGAAGTATATTAAGCTATACTACTTCTTTTCCTCACACACACACACACACACACACACATATATACACATTATTTTTTCTAATTAAATTCATTTATATATGTTTAGTGAGCACAAGAATTTGTTAAAAGCCGAAAGGAACACAAATATTGACCGAAGACATGTAGAGAGATTTCCCAAATGGTTTGAAGACCGCATAAGTAGTTGAATATAATATTTTTTGGTGTAAATCGATTAGGCTTCTTATATCTTACTAAGCATTTATATATAAACAATAAACAGGTTAGCATATTAGAGCGCGAGTCCCCCGATCATTCTAGTAAGCAACTTCTCTCTTTATCTTGGGGTCCCGATCGAAGAGTGAAACATTATAAGGGTTGTTTAATCAACGGTTATAGGTTTCACACCCAAGATCATGACAAGTAAAAAAAAATTCAAAATAGTGGAATCGTTGTAGTGTACGAATATGAACAAAAAGATATTGATTTTTATGGTGAGTTGATTGACATTATCGAATTGGAATACCCAGAAAATAATCATGTTGTTCTATTCAAGTGTGACTGGTGGGACCTTGAAAAAAAGAAGGGGGTGTGTGGATTACATAAAGATGAGTATGATTTCATTAGTTTGAATACCGCTAATACTTGGTACAAAGACCAACCATTTGCGTTACCTTATCAAGCAGAGCAAGTCTTCTATGTGCCAGACATCAAGTTGGGAAATGATTGAAAAGTTGTAGTGAAGAATACTCCGCGAGACAAGTATGACTTTCCTGAAACTGTAGAAGAGGAGGATGAGGAGATGGGTGATGATGAACCATACCAACAACTTGAGAATAATATTATAGATGATGAAATAATGGAAATAGACGACGAATGTCTTCCATTACGAAGGGATGATATCCCAGAAATAGAGGTTAGTATGGCTAATGTGGAAGGAGAAAACCGGATACGTGATATAGATGATAACATCTTGTCGTCCGAGGATGACAATGCTGATATTAACCAGGATAATGGAGATGAAGATGATGAGGACTTTTGACGGTTTGTGTTAGTTATTTTTTCATCTTAGTAAATGTTTTAATTTATTTTAATTATGACACTTCGATCTATATGAATGTTTTAATAAATTACACTTGTGAAATGTTTTTACTGTACTAAATCACATGTTTATGTATATCTTTAATAGGTATAACAATGACGATGTCAAACTATGAGAAACAAAGGATGAATAGGATTCAAGATAACATAGCAACAATGAAGGCAATGGGGTTGCATAAAGGGGCTAAATTCTACATGGGTTCTTGTAATAATAATAATAATAATAATAATAATAATAATAATAATAATAATAATAATAATAATAATAATAATAATAATAATAATAATAATAATAATAATAATAATAATAATAATAATAATAATAATAATAATAATAATAATAATAATAAGGGAAAAAGAAAAGATGTTGACAAGGATGAAGAGTATATCCCGTCGGAAAGAGAGGAGGGGTTAAGTTATTTGAGCGAAGGTGAAGATGATGACAACGACTATTTGTTAGGTTTGTCAATTATCCTTGTCATTTTTTATAAACTACTTTGAATGATATGATGTTACTGCTGCTGCTGATGTTATCTCAATTATTTGATATGATTTCATGCTTGAAAATTTTCATTGCTGATGTGATTTTCCTCCATGTTTTTATTGGTATTATGCTAAAATGTTAAAAGTGTATTGATGTTTTACATAATTTCTACATGCATACCTCCTCTGCTAATGTTGTTGGTTTCTTATTTAGTTATGCATGGTTCCATTCGTGCTCGTGTTCCCAAATTATCTACGCCGAAAAGATTCATGGGAGAATCCACACGCCCCCCTTCTTCTCAATCAAAGGACCTAAATGTTGGCTACTCCACCAACACTATTGCATCTGATGATAACAACAATAAGGGTATGGTCTTTGTATTCTAAATCAAATTACTTGACAATATACAAATATTTAATTAAGTAGGAAATATACCAATGTATAGTTAAATCTAATTATAATAGTAGTGTGTTAATCCATTTTGTACCTGTTATAGGTCATAAAACAAGGCCCGTGCTTCAAGCCTATGAAAAACTTATCATTAGTAGTGCTAATAATATTCTATGATTACATGACCAAGCTAGATTCATTATTGTTTTGTTCTCAAAAGCCACGTCTAGCTTCTCATATGCATTCAGTTTTTATCAGTGTTAAAAATTATGCTCTATTGGGCTCAATTTTGCATTTTGCAACCATGCCATGCCATGTGTTATAATTACAATTGTTACATACTGCATACGAATTCTGATGACATGCATGTAATTACGAGATTTTATACAAAAAATGCACAGAAGAGGGGGCCCGAGTGCGCAAAATAGTCTTCAGATCAGATCTCATGTCAAACCTTGTAGCTTACACATGGGGCCTTTCAAATTTAAAGGCAGGGCATGAGATTGTTTGTTGAAAACCTATATATGCTCAGATATAGTTTTTCAATTGTTTGTTGAAAACCTATATATGCCTAATTCTTTCTTTTCTTCTTATTTCGATTGTTTTTAATTTCGTATATGATTTATTTTGTTTTCATCCTTTTGATATCAATATGCATCGCATACACATTGGGTGTGCACCGATAGATATTGCATAAATATCTCCATAGCTAATGTAACCTTTTGTTTTGTTGTATTAGGCTCCAGTCGTGCACGCTCCCCAAAATCTTTTACGCGGCAAGGATTCACGAGGGAATATATGCGTTTTTGTTCTAGTTCAACTAATCCAAATATCAACGACTCTCCAAATGATATCGCTTTTGATGTTAACAACTATGAGGGTACGATCTTCGTATTTGGAAACATATTAATTGACAACATATAAATAATTTTAGTTAAGTAGGGATATCAATGTTTTTTTAAGTATAAATTTAATTAGTATTATGTTGATCCATTTCATGCATGTTATAAGTTGAAGAGTAACACCAGTGCAACAATTTGTGAGAGAGTCCAATCACCCTCCTTCACACCCTAGTCATCAAAATGTTGTCGATTTTACAAACACTATTTCATCGGGTGCTAATACCAACGAGGGTATAATTGTGAACTTAGTAGCTTTACTCATTGATTTTATTCTATATTTCTTTTCATAGATTTCTTTTTTGGGTTATTATGGATGAAAGAGATATGTCGGTGTGCTCTTTTTGTACTGTGATTACTTATGCTATTTTTTTTAATAGGTTCTAGTTCCAGGAAGCGAGGCAGGGGACCAACACGAGGGATTGGTTTTCAAAAGAAGATAGAGCGAGGGGAGAACATCCAAATCCTAATCTCGGAGGGTAGTTTAGTAGGGTTCTCTTCTTCGAATTTAAAATCTGAGGCAGGCATTGTTATTTGAGAAAATGCCCCATTCGATTTTAGGTATTGGAAGGAAGTTACAGAGGAGAACAAAAATCATATGTGGATACTTGTTCGGGTAAGCTACATATGCTCATGTATGGAACACAATTAACATTTAGGGTTGTGAGTTATTTTTTTTATTTCTTTTGAATAGGACAAGTTTCAATTGCCAAATGATGATTACATGAAGTCTGTAGTATTGGCACAACTCAATAATCAATTTCGTAACTTCCGCTCGAAAATGCATCGTGAACACTTCAAGCCACATGGCTCTTTGGAACAGGCTCTTTAGCATCATCCTCCGAAATTAAGTGAGGCTAAATGGCATGATCTTTGTTTAACACTTGCGGATGAAAATTTTTAGGTTAAATGTGACTTTTAATTTTTTTTATTATTTATGCGAAGTGCTGATTTTTCTCATACTTACTAGACCAACCAATGTTAGTGGGGAGAGTCCAATTAAGATCCAATGCTTAGATTAGGTCTGACTCTTTGACTTAATTAGGGGTTTACATCTATTTATCTATTTTTAAATTTATTTGAACAAGAATATCTGCAAAAAAGAAGTGACATAAACTCGAACAATCGATCGAAGCAGGCGATTCTCCACTGCAGTGGAAGCAAAGGATTTCGTCAAGTGGAGTTTGAGATGGTAAATATCTCTATAAATATTTTGTCTAAACCAAACATTTTAATATGTTTTAGCACTTTATTTTGTATCAAAATCTGTACAGCATGATAAAGAGACCGAAACTCCGGCGTCCATGAGTAAGGTATGGCATACGACTCATTGCAGCAAAAAAAAGGGAAATTGGGTGACTACAACAGGTGGCAATGTCTATGTAAGAAGTGTTTCAATAGTAGTTTGTTAATAAATTTTTTACCTATATCGTATGATATAATTATAATATCTTCATTGTTATTAACAGGATGATGTGCAAGCAATACTCAATTCCCAATCTGAACTTGAAGACGGTGTGGTGATGAATGATGCTGATGCATTTCAAGAAATTCTAGGACATCGCTCGGGATATGTATGTGGTCGTGGGGTTGGTCTTAAATCCACATCATCCGCAGTTTCTGCTATTCAAAAGGAGAAAGACACTGAGAGAGAGATATAGATTGCTGAGGCAAGGAAGAACGTCAACGAGGCAAGGAGGGAAGCAGATGAAGCAAGGAGAGAAGCTAATGAAGCAAGAAGAGAGAACGCGATAATGAAAGGACGAATGGTTGAGCTTAATGGAAAACTTGAGGCATTAAGTAACCTAGTAACACAACAATATAACTCTTTGTGGTAAGCTCATAACCTCAAACTTGTTTTATATTTGACACGCATAATTTTTGCTTTCTCTTGTTATCCGCTAATAATAATCCTAATAAACAGAGAAGAAAAAATATTGTTTTTTTTATGGGTGGGTGGGGTATAATTGGGAAACGAATTTGATGTTAATGAATGTGATTTATCATATTTTTTATTATTATTTTGCAAAACTTGTAAGTGAAATTTATAAATGTACTTTGATTAATCTTCCAAAAATTATTGTCGCTGTTTTTCAAAGTGATAATTCTAAACAAATTCTTTGTGTTTTTTTTGTAGATTCAGTGGAAGCTTTTGTAGAGGAGAGTAACAATAAAGAATAATGATTGATTAGAACTATTTTATTTATTTATTTTGAATGGTATCACATTTCTTGTAAATAATTTGCTTGAAATAGTATTTAGTGTAGGAACTTTTGAGACAGATTCATTTTTCAAAGATTGCTATCTTTATGAGCTATATAAATGTCAATGACTTTATTAGAATTGTGTATATGAGTTATTTTGAGTATTATATGAATTGGATGACAAGAAATAAAAACATGCGGCGAAATTAAGTTGTTACCAAAGCGACGTGTATATGTATTGTGAAAAATATTGCATCAATTTATGGAGATTTTTTTGCAATAAAAAATGTCATTTAGTGGCAAATTTAAATTGCTAAGAAAGTTGTTCCATACAAATTTAAGATCAAACGTGGCAATTTTTTGCCACGAAACAGCACTTTGGGTGGCGATTCTTTGGTTTGCTACAAAAATTAGCCTTTTGGTAACAAACTATCAACTAGGGGTGGCAATTTAATATTTAAAAAATCGTTCCATACATATTTAAGTTCAATTGTGGCGATTCGTTTTACCATGAAAGGTTCATTTTGGTGGTGACTTTTATTTTGCTACAGAAAATAGACATTTGGTGGCAAAATATCAACTATTAGTGGCAATTTAATCTTTATTAGATGCCAAAAAAATTTGCCACCGAAAGAGATGTTTTGGTGACGAAGTGATTTTGTCACTAAAAAATCAATTTTTAGTGGCGATTTTAATAAATTACCACGAAAACAATCCGCGGCACCCCTTTAGTGGCAATAGGATGACGAAATTTTTTTTCCCACCAAAAGATTTGGTGGCGATTTTTTTATAATTAGGTGCAAAAAATTATGCCACTAAAAATCATTTTTCTTGTAGTGATTACACATTGACCCTGTTATTTTAGCCAATAAGTTTCTTGTGATCTTAGTTTTGCATGTTAAGAGGGGAGTCTGTAGCGTGGAAAGGGTGCATATACTGTAATGTAGTTGAGAAAACCAACACTTCATAAAATGCTACTGCCAAACAAATCTTATTAATCAAAGAAGTATTGAAATTCCAACATTAAGTTTGAAAAAATAAAAAATAAATCTAGAAGTAGAATTTCTTCAAGTTGGTTGCATTCCAAGCTCTTAGTATCCCCCTGCCCACCAGCATTTCCAAGTGGTAGACTCCTTGTAGGTCGTCTTTTATCACTATGAAAGGTCCCTCCCAGTTTAGTTGTAGCTTGCCCTCCGATGGTTTCACAGTGTTGTGCCAAACTTTCCTCAGGACGTAGTCCCCAATCTGAAATGTTCTTGGATTGACTTTTTTATTATAGTGTTTTGCTAGTTGTTGCTGGTAGGCTGCTATTTTCACTAGAGCTAATTCCCTTCGCTCGTTGACTAAGTCAAGTTCAGCGAGCAATACTGCATTGTTTTGGCCTTGGTCGACTAGAGTGGACCTCATGGTAGGGAGGTCAGCTTCCAAAGGGATAATTGCCTCCATCCCATACGTAAGTGCGAATGGTGTCTCTCCAGTTACTCGCCTTGGGGTGGTGCGGTAAGCCCATAGGATATGGGGAAGTTGGTTTACCTATGCTCACTTGTCTCTCTCTAAATGATTTTTTAATCCATCGATCACCGTTTTATTAGAATCCTCAGCATGTCCGTTGCTCTGAGAGTATGCCAAAGATCTGAAGTGGTGCCTGACCCCATGGTCGCTGAAGAAACCCTGGAAGCGGCCACTCTCAAACTAGGTTTCATTGATAGTGATGATAGTCATGGGGATTCCAAAGCGAGTGACGATGTTTCTCCATATGAATCTTATCATGTCTGCATCTTTAATGTTTTCTAGTGGCTTTGCCTCTATCCACTTGGTGAAGTAATCTATTACGACCAACAGATACTTACGATTACCTGCTGCAGTTCGTAGAGGGCCCACGATGTCCATATCCCATTGGGTGAAAGACCATGGGCTAGTAAGTGATTTTAGGTGGCTAACTAGCTGGTGTACCATAGGCTCATGAAGTTGGCAATTTTTGCATTTTTGATCGTAGGTTCCGGCATCTTTCTGCATGTATGGCCACCAGTATCCTTCTTTCATTTCTCTAAAGGCTGGCGATATGCCACCAATATGACTCCCACAAATTCCCTCATGAAGTTCATGCAGGACTTGCTCGACGTCTTTTGGATGCACGCACTGTAGGTAAGGGCCAACGAAAGATCTTTTATAGAGCTTTCCCTCCGGAGATAAGTGAAAGCAGTCAACTTTGACTCTTATCTAGTGGGTGGTATTCTTATCCCTTAGAAGGACACCGTTCTTCAAGTAATATTTAATGGGGTCCATCCAACTCGGGGCTATTTTGATCTGGAGAATGTGCTCTGGGTTTGGAAGCTCAAGATTCTTGGTGATGCTTGGTTGTGCGAGGAAATCAATCGAAATTGTCCTCTCTAAGTTGGAGTTGATTGCTGAGCCCAAGGCTAATAGAGCATCGGCATGGATGTTTTTCCCATTTGGAAATTATTGGAAATTTATGTGCTCAAAGTCAGCCATTAACCTTTTGACAGTGGCGAGGTAGGATTCCATCCTTTCATATTTTGCATTTGAATCGCCGCTTATCTGGTTGGAGACCAAATGTGAGTCACCGAAAACTTATTGTTGCTTTGCCCCTATCATCCGTGCTTTCTGCAATCCTACGATCAGTGCCTCATATTCTGCTTCGTTATTGGAGGCTTCAAATCCAAGCCTGATTCCTTGCTCGAGTATTACATCTTCTGGGGTAACCAGCACGATGCCTACTCCTTCCCCTCTGGAATTAGAGGCTCCATCAACGTATAATCTCCAAACGCCTGCCGTTGGTTGAACTTTACTTTGATGACTAGTCCGGGATTGGTCATGAGGCTGTTCTCCTATAAACTCCGCCATGAAATCGGTGAGGACCTGCCCTTTGATGGCGGTCCTCGGATGGAACTGAATGTCGCCTGAGCTCGACCGACCACTTTGACAATATACCTGAAAGGACTGCTTTTCTCAGGACTGCTTTAAGGGGGTGGGATGTGAGTACGATGATGGAGTGGGCTTCGAAATAGTTTTTATTTTCTCGATGCTACCATTAGTGCAAAGGAGATATTTTCTAGTGGTAAGTATCGTTATTTGGCGTCCAAAAGAGTCTTGCTCGCATTATAGGCTGGGTACTCCCTTTTTTTTTGCATACCAGTGCGGAGCTCACAGCATGACTAGATACTTCAAGGTAAAGGTATAGAGGATCATTATCTTGAGGGATTATGAGCAAAGGTGGTTTATTGAGGTAAGATTTGATCCCTTCCAATGCCCTCAAGAAATCCTCCTTCCACTTCACATCCTTGCTTTTCTTCAAGAACTGGAAGAACGGTTGGCACCTTCCGAAAGACTTTGAGATGAACCGATTTAAGGCGGCGAGCATTCCCGTGAGCTTATGCACGTCTCTTATTGTTTGGGGGAGATGCACCCTATTGATAGCATCGATCTGGTCTAGGTTAGCTTAGATACCTCTCTTACTTACCAAGTACCCAAGGAATTTCCCTGACTGGACACCGAAGGAACACTTACTCGCATTAAGCTTCATTCGGTACTTCCTGAGGATTTCAAAGGTCCTTGATAGGTCAGAGAGGTGGTCAACTTTGAGTTTTCTCTTGACAAGCATGTCATCGATGTATACCTCCATAGTGCTCCCCATTTGGTTTTTGAACATCTTAGTAACGAACCGTTGGTAAGTTGCTCCTGTATTTTTTAGCCCAAAGGGCATAAACATATAGCAATATAACCCAGCTGTTGTTATAAATGTTGTTTTGTCCTGATCTGGCTCATGCAAAGGGATCTGGTGATACTAGGAGTATATGTCTAGGAAGCTCATCCTTTCATGTACTGTCGTGGCATCCACCAGCTGATCGATCTTTGGGAGGGGGAAGCTGTCTTTAGGGCATGCTTTATTGAGATCGATGAAAACAATGCAGATTCTCCACTTTCTGTTACTCTTGAGGAAAACCACTGGGTTGGATAGCCATTTGGGGAATTGAACTTCCCATATGGATCCTTTATCCAACAGTTTTTCAACTTCCTTCTCCACTGCCTTAGCTTTATCCGGAGCTGTTCATCGAGATTTCTATGCTATTGGATTGAAAGATGGATCGACGTGCAGTTGATGACAAGTCATGTTAGGATCAATCCCGATAGCAGCTCGTAAGGCTCCCATGCAAAGACATCTAAGTTACTCCGAATTAGGGTGACCAAATCCCTCTTTTCACGATCGGTGAGTGAAGTTCCGATTAAGAACTTTCTTCCATTCGAGCTGCTACTAGTTATGACTTCCTCCAGGTCCTCGACGAATATTTCAGAGGGGAGGATCCTGGTCTCCTCCACTCCTGGTTACCCATATTTTAGTTGCTATTTGGAGGGCATTAGCCTCTCCTATTCCTCGTTCCTTCTTCTAACCTCTTCAACCTTCTTCTCTGGTTTGGGATGAATGGTCACTATATAGAACTTTATTTCCATCACCTGATCTCCATGGATCTCCACCACTCCTCGTTCAGTCACATATTTGAGCTTCTAATGGTAGGTAGATGGGATGGCCTTCATCGCGTGCATCCATCCTCTGCTGAGGATTTCTTGGTAGGGTGAATTAATATCGACCACGATAAATTTGATCATTTTGGAGATGTATCTTGCCCTTACTGGCAGGACGATCTTTCCCAAGGGGATAGTTATTTTCTAGTGAAGCTAACTAAAGGAACGGTGGCTTACTTTAGGTTGGAAACACTTAATTTCAACTTCCTGAACAGGTCGAGATACATTAATCCTGATGAGCTACCTTGATCAACAAGTAACCTGTCGACGTCATAGTTAGTTATCCTGAGTGTAATGATCAGTGCATCATGATGTGGGGTTCTTAATCCCACTAGGTCTTCATCTGTGAATAAAATATGTTGTAAGCTTTTTCCATTCCATCCGAGCCGTATTTCTGTGAATCTTTTTGAGGTTAGACGCCCCATAAATTACTACACACTCATGGCCAATGTCTTCCTTGAGCACATTCTCGGGCCTCTGATCTCCATTTGTAGCTACCTTCTCTGCCTTTTTTTTCCACGAATTCGCTTAAATGTCCAGCTTGAGATAACTCTTCAAGGTGGGACTTGAGGGATGTACATTGATTGATTTTGTTCCCACCCTCCTTGTGGAAATCATATCTCAGTGCGTTACTTTGCTTGGAAGGGTCTCCACCCATCTTCTTGGGCCACTTAATGAATGGTTCATCCTTGATCTTTGCCAAAATCTTATAGATCAGTTCTCTGAAAACTGTATTTCCTGCTTAAAATGCCTTCGAGGCATCAATCTTGTTCCCATTCTTGGGGACATTCTTGACCCCATTCTTACTCCCTTTTTTTTACTCTCATTCTTGTCGCTCCCCTTGCTGGCAACCTTGACGCGACCATTTTCTCCTGCACTGAGATGGGTCATGTCTTATAATTTTATATATTTTTCAATTCGAGCCATCAAGTCGTCGATGGTTGTGGCCTCCTTTTTAATGAGGGACTGGTGTAAGAGGCAGGAGCTGGGTAAGCCAATCTTGAAGATGTAATCGGTGACCTACTCCGAGCAGTCCTTGACCTCGTTGAATAGCTCTGAATACCTCTTCGCGTAGTCTCTGAGGCTCTCTTGGGGCTTTTTCTTCATTGTTAACAAAGAATCCATACTCTTTGGATGTGAGCTGCTGGTAATAAAGCGAGCTGTGAAGAGCTCTGCCAGGGACTCGAAGTTCCTAATGGATTTGTGGGGGAGTTTCTCAAACCACTTTTGGGCCACATCATGCAAGCTCAACGAGAAAATTCGGCACATCAGTGCATCCTTGTGATTCCAGAGAGTCATGGCCTTCATGTACTATCTGATATGGTCAATGGGATCAGTCTTTCCATCGTAGATCTTGAACCTGTGCATTGTGAAATTCTTGGGGGCTTCCTTTTTCTCTATTTACCTTGAAAAGGGGGACTTCATTTTGGTTATGAGAGCTCGCCTGACTAGTTCTCTAGTCGATTTGGCACCTTGATGTGCTGGGTGTTGGTCCATCTCTCTCCAGACTAAGTTTTGTATGTCATCATTTCTTCGATTGGGGATCTTGTAACGGCTCAGACTAGTCGTTATCTGACCTGTGTCCCTCAATTCTTTGAGACCCACGCCTTGGAATCCATCCTCGGGTGTGAGATTTGCTCGCCTAAGGTCTAGGAGTCCGATAATGACATTGCCTTGTGTTACAATGGATTTATCTCTTCCTATTTTCCAGTCGCCTTTCGAGGCGAGCATTTTCGGCTTCTTACTTACGAGTAGTCTCCTCCTATTCTTGGAGCCTGGCCTCATAGGCATCGATCAACCTAGAAATTTGTGTAGACCTAGATAGCCCTAGGATTTCTTCCAAGGCTTGCCGTTCTGGGCAAAGCCTTAGGTTTGAGCATCGAACTTCAGATCTAACCCTTCGAGGGATAGGTTGCTCTTGAATATCCCCCTCTTGAGGGGCATTGTTGCTGTGATCAGATATCCTAGGTTCTTGTTGGTGAAAGCTTTCTTAAAGGAAGAATAACCGCTTCCCACAGACGGTGCCAATTTTAGTGACAAGAAATCTCAACACAAATTATAAGTAATGCAATCACCAGATAAATAAAGAACAAGAACAGGAATAATCACACACAACGCAAGATGTACGTGGTTCGACAAATTGCCTACGTCCACGGTGGTGCTCTTAGTTTTTATTTTCTTCAGAGGAGTATTCTCTATTATATACCCTTTGTCCCGGGCCAGGGGTACAATATATGTATTCTCTATTAAATACCCTTTGCCCCGGGCCAGGGGTACAATATATAAAGATAAACTGCCGAGAGTGGGGGTGCTGGGAACTCCCACGTTAGCCCACTATCCTTAGAATATCTCACGAGAGATTTTAGGAACAGGGTGGGTCGCAGCTAACTAACTGTGTTTGAGGCTTTGGAGTTTGGGTCGGGCATTTCCTATTTTTAATAGATCTTAGCTCGGCTACTTCTTTGGGCCTTCAATAATGGATGAGGTACCCACATTCATCATTCCATTCAAAACTCTTCCTCGGCATTTTAAAGAATGGTAAACACTTGTATGTAACTTGCGAAACAAGTTTGTTCAATGTTGTTACTCGCCCAGTAAGCCTTTGCACATACTTTTTGCAGGTCGGAGACTTTATTTCAATTAACGCCTTGATTTTGTCAGGGTTAGCCTCAATTCCCCTCTGATTCATAATGTACCCAAGGAACATGCCTTCTTGAACACCGAATACGCATTTGGTCAGATTCAACTTCATCTGGTGCTTCTCCAATTAATCAAAGATTAGGTTGAGGTCAGTAATGTGGTCATATGCATTTTTGCTCTTCGTCAGTATGTCATCTATGTATACCTCCATGTTTTTGCCAATTTGTTCCTCAAAGACTTTGTTCACCAACCTATGGTAAGTAGCACCTACATTTTTCAAACCAAATGGCATAACATTATAGCAATATGTTCCTCAGGGAGTAATGAAAGAAGTGATTTCCCTATCTTCGAGCTTCATCTTAATCTGGTTATAACCAGAATATTCATCCATAAAACTCAATAGTTCATGCCCTGACGTAGCAGCAACAAGTTGATCAATCCTGGGTAAAGGAAAGCGATCCTTTGGGCAGGATTTATTCAAATCTGTGAAGTCCACACACATTCTCCATTTGTTGTTTTTCTTTTTGACTATAACCACGTTGGCCAACCAATCTGGATATTTCACATCTTTAATGAATAAAGCTTTATGGGTTTCTCCACCTCCTTCTGGATAGCCTGGTTCTTCTCAAGGCTAAATACTCTACGCCTTTGCTTCATTGGATTGGCATCCTTATTGACGTTGAGCTCATGGCAGAGGAAATTGGGATCAATCCCAGGCATGTCCTCATGACTCCAAACGAATACATGTTTTCTCAATCTTAGGAACGTCACTAGATCTTGTTTAAGAATAGGGTCTAGTGTTGATCCCACCTGTGTAATTCGATATGGCTTGCCATTGTCTAAGATGATATTCTTCGTTGCTTCTATAATTTGACCTTTTACTAATTCCGTCTCCTCTCTTGGATCTAAAGTTTCCACCTTAGAGTCGCTGTTGAGCTCAGTAATATCCACTTGGTAAGTGGTGGTATTATTCTTTATTTCTTCTAGATTTTATTGCTCGACAGAGGAGTAATAAGATTCCCGAGCTACATTCTGATCACCCTTGACCACGCCTACACCAAATTTGGTCGGTAACTTTAAGCATTTATGGACTATAGACGGCACAACTTTGAATTTCTTCAATCCTACCCATCCCATGATCATATTGTAGGTAAAATGAAAATTCTTGTCCATTATAAAGAAACGTATCTTCTCTGTTCGACTTGTTGGCCAGATGCCGATCAACACTTCAATCTTGATTGTGCCCAAGGGAAATACTTTTTCACTAAAAATGCCTATTAGGGGCCTATGGTAAGGTTCCAATTGGCTAAGCTTCAAGTCTAGACTGTCAAAGAATGGATAAACCATGATGTCCGCCAAGCTGCCATTGTCAATTAATACCCTAGAAATAATCATATCTTGAATTCTGACATTGACTACTAGGGGATCATCATGGGGATAAAGTACCCATGAAAGGTCATTTTTGGAAAACCCAATCACCAACTTTTCTATATTAACTTTCCTTGGCATGTCCTCCTTGTCCAAATTGATCCTTTGGATATAGGAGCAAGCTTGAGCCTCATTGAGGTAAGCTTTCCTTTCAGCAGTATGATCTCCTTATCCTGTGTCCCCACCTGTAATCATCTGACCATCAAAAGATCCAAAACTAAGCATGAATACCTCATGTTTGGATTTCCTGGGCCTTTTGGGCAGGTCGGGGTCATATTCTTTATCATCTTCATGAGTTTTCTCATCCCTAGGCTTGCATGGGTATATTGACCTTCGTCGGGCTCCATTGTTATCCTGTCGATCAACAAATCTGTCCATCTCTCCTCTTCAGATGAGGGTCTTAAATCTCATTCTGTAGAGGAATACAGCGATCCGTTGTATGCCCATGGTCCCTGTGAAATTCACAATATTTGGACTTGTACCTCTTTTCAGCAGGTGATCTCAACTTCGTAGGCCAACATACCTCTTTGATGTTCTTTATTTCTTACAAAACATGGTGGATATCCATTATTAATGGAGTGTAATTGTTATATTTTTTTAGCCTTTCAGTATTCACTTTTCGCTTCAATTCCTTATGCTCCTTGTTCTCTTTCTACTCCTTTTTCTCAATTTTTCCTTTTGATTTAATACCTGAGTTTTGTTTAGCTTCCATGGCTTCCTCGGCATTCATTATCTTGGTTGCTTTAGCCATTAACTCTGTTATTATCTTTGGAGGATCTTTGGTAAATGTATAATAAAATTTATCGGGAAGCAGTCTACTCATGAAGGTTGTGATAGATTTTTTTTCCTCGTAATCAATGACTTCCAACTTCTCGTTGTTGAAATGAGTAATATAATATTTGGTAATCTCTCCAACCTTTTACCTTACACTTAGCAGATGAGCTACTCTTTTTACCGGTTTGGCTCCAAAGCATAAGTTACCAATAAATAGCTCGGTGAGCTGGTTGAAAATAGAAATTTGTCCCCGAGGAAGGCCATTTTACCAAATCTGAGCAGGCCATGTAATTGTACCTGAATAAGCCCTGCATCTCATTTCATCAGGAATAGCATAAATATCAGCTGCTGCTTGGTACTGCTTTATATGAAGAATAGGATGTGTTTTCCCATCATATTGGGGAGTAATCACAAGAGCTTTAAACTTTGAAGGAGTAGGAAAGTCCACAATATCTTGTATAAAAGGAGATCCTTTCACAAAACTTCATTGCAAAGTATTTTTTGCCTTTGCCATTTCTCCTAACCTATCTTCCAATCGTTAAATAGAGCCCTTCCATGAATTATTACTAGCATCAGATCTAATTGTTACAGCTCGGCTGTTATGACCAATTATTTGTGCTAAAATCTCATCATTTGAGGTATGCTCGGCACGAACAGATCGTCGAACATCTGATCTGGATTAGGATGAACCCTCACGTCAATCGATTGGTCATCCAGTATCCCTCGATAATTACCTGCGAACATATTTATTCCCCCTGGGTCCCAAACGATCAAAAGGAGATGCTCGGCTTAACCTTTCTAAAGCACTCAATCTTTCAGGAGTAAAAGATTGTTCATTATACGGTTCTGCAGTTCTAAGTGAAGAACTTTCTCCTGAATGATAAGACGTATCTCTGGTAGTCTGGGATTGGCCATGCCAACTGTTTCTTATGGGGAGTGGCATGTTTTCATAAGCGAACAAGGCGGGTGATCTAGCCTGCAGTGTTTGGTCCAACTGCCTAATGGTATCTTTTATAGCCTCCTGTCCTCTAGCAAGGCTAGCCAGGATTCCATTCAGATCATTATTTGTTAGCAGAGCAGATAGAACAGGAGGAATACCATCATTCTTGGTGCTTGATTCAAGAATGTTAGTCATGTTGGGTAAATGAATGAGCGAAAACAAATAGAAATACGTTCCCACAAATGACGCCAATCTGTTGATGTAAAAAACTAGACTAGGTCCAATTATTTAATCATAGATAATAATATTTGTAAGTAAAAGAAAGAGATAAAAAAGGTTTTTAAAGTGGTTTGACTTATGGAGAAAAGTCTGCGTCCACTATGCTTGTTATTGCCTTGTGTTTACCTTTCAAAAACTTGCCCTTGACGAAGGGATTACAATGTATTTATAGTCTAGTAGGGAGACAAAGAGATGGAATGTGAAAGGATGGAATGCCCTTATAAATTAGGCATTTACATTAGTATAGAATATCTATAATGTTTCTGGCTATTAGCGTTTCGTTGATACTGTTGGTCGGCCTCCCTACTGTTGGTCGAGCTTCCTGGTGTTGGTCGGCATTCCATTATGATGGTTGGAATTCAAGGCTTTAGTTAGTCGTTATACCTTGTTGAGTAGGATTATTGCCATTGTGGATGACACATGTCTATTTCTGATTGGTCCACGTAAGTGGGTAATTTTTGGTATCAACAGTGCCCAACCCTTTTGAGAAATTTTTTGGATGGTTTTAATTTAATGGTTTCTTATATTTTAGTGTTTTTTTTAATGGTTTCAATGTTATTATTTTTTATTGAGATTCGATTGAGGAGAGGCAATAGAGTTAGGTTGTGGACGGATAGATGGGGCAATAATGGTTCTCTTAAGGATCAATTGTGACACCCCGCCCAATTAAATATCGAGTGATCAATCCTTTATAAAATTTAAAATAGAATGTTGAGTTGGTTCATTCCTAGCATCACTGTTGAAAACATAATAACCTTATTAACCACCTAATAATCAATTAAGCTAGTGTCAAAATATTTTCCTTTTTCAATTTTCCAAAAAAAATCATTCATTTATTAAATCCAAGAATTAAAACATAATCCATCCACCACATAACTAGATAATATAAATACTAAATTTGAATCACATACTGAAATAAATAAAACTGGATAAAACATTCCAGTTCAAAACTTTAAACCAAGGACCATAGTAACAATAAATCCACCTAAATTGAAAAGAAATTAAACTGAATACAATCTCGAATAAAATGTCTAAGGAATGCGCGACACATGCCCTATATGGAAAGTGTATATAGAACTGAGTGAAATGATAGAGACGTCTAATGCAGATACCTACAGCTTCCACAACAGTTGAAGCACGCCAAGTAATCCAAATCTCTAAGTCTGGTGTCCCTGTGGCTGGGCACCTGATATAAACATATATATAGCAAAAGAGAAAAGAGAAAAGAGATGCAAGAAATGGGTCATAGCCCGAGGTGTAAAAATATTTGTTTTAGCAGGTATTTAAAATTTTCAATAAAGCAAGTATCAAGTGCATGTTAGTTCGAACTCTCACATGAGATTCTCACCTCTCAGCTAATGTGGACACCTAACGTACAACTAATCCACCCTATCCATTTGTAACACTTCTAACTAGGTAAAGACTTATGCTCCTCGTGGTAGTAACCCGTGATTCCCATCTTTCCACATTATTAATTTCATCAATTATTAATTCGGTTAAGTGTTATCACACAAATTTAAGTATTCCCAGTTGACTTAATTTAAGAATTTACTATCTTGATAACCTATGATTATCTCACAGTAGGAATAACACAAGTATACATAGATATTCTTCACTATAATATACATATACCAATACAGCACCCTGAGACTAAACCTGTAGTGCATTGCATACTCTGCTATCATGTCCCGGTACATCTCGTACTCCAATAAGGACTATTGGCTGGGAAGTCTCCCACGAACCATATACACAAAACACACATAGTGGAGGCGAACATAGTTCACATACCTATGGGTCATGCACATACATACACTTCCATAGTCAGTTGACTTATCAACTCACAAATAAGTCTTCACAGTCCTATGTTCTAAGACACAAGTCAATAATCCCCCCGAAGCTCACCAAGGATAAGACTGTCTCTACGCAACCTCCCGCGATAGCAAGTAGCTAGGTATGTCATACACATAATATTAAGCATGTAATAGGTATCCACACATCTTATTAATATTCATTAGGTATACCCAAGCCAATCATTTATATATATTCCATACGTATTATTCTCTCATTTCTACGTATAATATTTTTTAATTCGATTACTATCTCTCACGTAATATCCAAGGTCAAACTTCCATTCCAACTATTTAGAGTAGTATTTCCCACATACTTCCTAAAAATTCTGCACTAGGCTAACTTCCTCAAATAACAGTTTTCTCACTTAAATTAATTTCGTAACTTAATTTAAGGTAAAAATGGAAATTTTCAGAATTTAGACCTGTCGCTCGAACCAGAAAGCCAAGTCATTTGAACGAATTACACGTGTCGGTCGAACCATTCTTCGCACGAAATCTCTATCTCTCTCGAACTACTTCTCGCGAGATTCCAATCTCGTTTGAACGACCTACTTCGCGCGACATTGTGCGAGATGGGCACTGTTCATTTTCTTCGCCCAGAATTACGTTTTTCCACTATTATTATACTTAAAACCCCTATTGTTCATCACACATCACCTCAGTGTTCCTCGCAAACAGCAACCAAATGAATATATATCCTTTCTAACACCCTAGGTTCATTCAATCATCCAAATTCATCAAGAATATACGAAATTCCAAAATTTATAAACACAAGAACCCTAGTTCATAATTTCTCAAATTAATCCTTTAATTCCCAGAAGTAATAACTCTACTTCATCATAAATTCATGGACATTATCCTGCCTACGTGAGGGAATTAAACTCTTATAATTTCAGTCCCAATTTATGAATTACATCATTAAGTTTTCATTAAATTTCAATTTCATAATAATGAGTTATCACCTACTCTAACATGAACACAATTATTACTAAAGCACGCAAGTAATAAACACTTTCTTGATTATGAAGGTTTGATTCGTCTTTTGAAACTGGTTTAGGTGCGTTCTCCTCGCTCCGATCTACGCGTTGATGGTGTTTTTGGTGAAGGATGACTGAGTTTGGCCTTAGAACTCCTAGAAACCTCTTCTCCTTCTTCCTCTGGGACTCTTTCTTTTCTTTCACAGATGAAACCCTAACTGTGACTACGTAAGGTGTAATAAGGCTTCCTAATTTTCGTCCATTAATTAACCCCAAAAATACAATTTACCAAAATGCCCTCTCGGGACGCCGGTTAGGCCTAAAATTGCCTCGGGACCCAAACTAAACACCCGGGTATACTATTCTGACTATCTCGACCCTTTTGGACTCAACGGCGCACTCTAAATGACCATAAGATTTACTAAAAATAACTTATCTTTTTATTCCATTAAATTAGTTCCGACACGACTCACACGCGCATCTGACTTAATTTACTAAACTGTCATATTTCTTATTCTTGACAATTTATCGAAGTGTATAGTTCCATATTTCATATCACACAGTAATATTCACTCAATAAGTATTAACCCTTGGCACGTTAGTTAATATTTATTTAAGTTCGGATTAATTAACAATTAAATTCTCACATTTTAATTCAATTAATTCCACAATAATAATTAATCCTTTAATTATTTAAATCATTAAAATATGAGGTATTACATACTTCCCCTCCCTCCCCCCCCCCCCCCCCCCCCAATAACGGAATTTCGTCCCAAAATTCAGAAAATAAGGCATACCTAGTAAGAATAAATATGGATATTTCTCACGTATATCCGCCTCACGCTCTCAAGTAGACTCCTCCACATTGTGATGCTGCCACTGCACCCGAACAAGTAGAACTACCTTTGACCTCAGCCTCCTGTCATTGTGATCTAGGATAGCCACCGATCTCTCCTCATATGAACTGTTTAGCTATAACTCAATTTCCTCAATCGCGATGTGAGTGTGTGCCAACTTATCCCGAAGATACTGCCTCAGTGACGAAATGTGGAACACATCGTGGATACGATACAAGTGCTCCGATAACCCAAGCCTGTAAGCCACTGGTCCAACCCTCTCTATAATAGGGAATGGTTCTACATATCTCAGAACCAATTTCCCTTTCTTCTCAAATCTCATTACTCCCTTCATCGAAGATACTCTTAAAAAAACCTGGTCCCCCACTGCGAATTCTCTGAAGTACCTCTTAGCATCGGCGTAGATTTTTTGTCTGTCCTGGGCTACCCATATGCGATCTCGAATCCTCTCGATCCTGCTCGACATATCCTGAATTACCTCTGTACCGAGTAGCTTGTTGTCTCCCACCTCTAGATTAATAGCTGGAGAATGACAAGGTCTACCATACAATGTCTCGAACGGGGGCATGCCAATCGTAAACTAATAGGAGTTGTTATAAGGAAACTCCACTAGTGGAAGATACTACTCCAACCTCCCCCAAAGTCAAGTATACACATGCGCAACATGTCCTCGAGCATGGGATTAGTGCGCTCAGTCTGCCCATCGGTCTGCAGGTGGTATACGATAATATCAAACCTTCTCCGATATTTGCAATTATAGATGGTTCCCCACCTCTAACTATTAAGTAGGACAACAATCAAGTTTACCTTGCCATACCTATACTGACAATCTTCCCAAACGTGAACTCATAGGATTTATTGAACGAAACTCCACTAGTGGAAGGTACTACTCTCGTCCTCCCTGAAGATTCAAGGGTGCGCATAAAATTTTCTCTCCCGCATCCGATTCGACCGCTTGTCCTGCCCATCCCTCTGTGGGTATTAGGCCGTACCCAATCGAATTTCAGTACCTATAGTCTCACCATCTCAGCTACATGAGAAGATCCTTGGGGATACTCTCCAATTCTCTAGTGGAAGAATCCCCTACTGGTTTCGAATTGTCCACCCTTTTTTCTAACAGTAAGGTGACCCATTGCAAGACTAACTTTGAAATATTACTCTACATCATAACCCTTCACCACTGTTATTTGGAACCTGATGCATCTTATACTCTCTCAAATGTACTTCTAACCTTGATTCATGTGACTTTGCCGCACCGCGTGACATAAATCTTGAAACGTAAGTCCCTGGCAAATCTAACGGAATAAGATTCAGCTTAACTGCCTACATGTTATCGAATTCACATGATACTCATAATCCACTGTTTGATTTAATCACCTAGGGCTCCCATTCACCCTATGCCTCGCGCAAAATTATATAACTGACATGTAATTCTCTTACTTCAATTCTCGCGTACTTGATATGCTGATGTAGTAGGGGTGCACTCAACCACCCCACTAGTCATAACTTATTCAATCCTTCAATGGCATCATTGTTCTGTTCAGAATGATACTAAGACTGGGATACTCTATTGGCCTTAAGTCATAATGGAATTATCAACTCTCAATTATTTTCTTTTTATAGGTATAATAACCCATGTACAAAACTTATGTACTATCGACCAAATTTCTCTCAAACTCCCGACGTTCACTAGTTTCATGCGTAGGATGTCTTGTAAAGCGAAATCCAAACAAGGAACCCCCCCCCCCCCCGATACACTACTATCTAACCTAGTCGGTTGTCGAGGTCCATAAGAACTTCACTCCATACTATGTACTTTCGCACGATATTCGTATTTTGACATAAAGGTCTACTCGTCCATACTCATGACCCTTAAAAATGTAACATGAAGCATGGCTCTCTTACTATCCCAAGTACTTGGTGCTACAAATATATAACGACCTATATTTCGCTGCTCGATAAAGAACACAATGTATCCTGAGTCTTACTCAGTCAAATAAATTCCTACGCACCAAAATCACATATAACTAGACAACATACACATTGAGGTCTATAATACCATGAAATTTTCGTATATACATATATCTGGGCCTAACCTTATTTCAGGTGGCATCGCACAAAATTAAGATTTCTCCTCCCGGAGTATCCGACACAACAGTCATATCACTCAATTTACTATCATTTAACCATATGGTAATTAATCACTACACATTACCATAATATACTCTACGAATGATAACTCAATGAATTAGTTAATTATAATAACAAAATATACCCTTAGGTCCTACTTGGTGTACTCTCGAGCGACATCAAAATTCTCCGCTATCAACGAGAAATAGGTTTATAACAAGACTGTTATAACTAACGTTCCCACTCAACTCGACCCGCACACAAGTTTTAGGGTTTCCAATTTACATATAAGTTGTGACACACCCATGTCACTAGAATTTATCCTTTATTCACAAGAAATAAGCAAAACCTCCCCAGTCTCGCCAAATCATGGGGGCTCAGCACGTGGCTGCCAATATGACCCATGAACATTTGCAATCGTTATACATCTAGGATTTCATCCAATAGTTTGTCCCCTCTCATTGTGGACAATTTATTCCATCATGTGGATTTCATGCCCATTATTGAAACGTTGGCCCAAAATCTCTAGGCCTCAATTATGGCTTTATTGAGCTCCCGTTTACGTCCTGGGCCCCATCGACCCTGGCATACTATATGCTACTCTTAACAATGACTCCACTGGTCCAGCCTGAACCCATCACTCTCTTTGTTAGTTTCATGGGACTAATTCTCTTTACCCAAATTCCTTTGTTGGAAGTCTCACTCCTCCAGTTGTTATGCCTAACTGGCATGGTTTACCATTTCCAATCTCAACAGTCTCACTTCTCAATTATGGACACATTCAACACTTGTAGTTCTACTATCTTTTGATAGGGAAACTTCATGAGTCACTTCCCCATCACTAATCCCACTGACCATTTTGTATTTTCCTTCCCTCAAACTGTAGTCTTAACTCACAATTGTTCTTCCATTGTCCCTTTGGCTATGCTGGCCTTTCGGAACTCTGATTAGTCTCCACAGCCCTGATTGACTTCATCGTCACTTTCTAAGAAGTTAAACAGTCAAAATCATCTAAATGAGTTCTCTATTGGTCACACTCTCATGTGGTGTTTCACTAACACCGTTAATTTCAGTTTTACCTTTCGGCCAGATTCTCTAACCCTCCTGGCTCACTTCTTCTGGAAAGACTGAAATAACTAGTAACTGAATAACCTTGATGACATAAGCATTATTCATCCTAGCTGGATTTCTCATCCATGCTTGTATTCTACTCACGGATACTTTATCAACAATAGACCCCTTGGATAATTTATGCCCCCTTCCAGGTACGAAATTTATTATGCAATTCAACCTTTCTCTCACGATCAGTCTCTAGCTTACTCACTGTGTTAAGTTTCAAATTTTCACTTGCATCTCTTTTACAACATCGAATGGAAGACCTCACGGTCAACTCGTACCTAAATTTCTCTTTAAATTCCAGACACACTTTCTACACGTGGTGATTGATTCTAATCACTTTATGTCGCTCCTAAGAGCTACCAACTTAATTCCAAATTTAATTATGAGTGTCGTTACACTTCACTCTACACAATTTCCTTTCGATTTTCTACTTCTGTTGGCCTTTTACACTTTCTCTCTTTCTTTTTCGCATCTTCACTGATGGTTTTCAAAAGAGTCCCTCTGATTTCTCCTTTGTCGACTATGCTAAGTGGTCTTGAAATCAATCCACCATTATTTATGATTGTTCCCTGGGAACCCACTATTCCCGGGTGATGATTTCATTATCACTTGTTTAAGTAATACTTATGGAGACATTTGTCACGGTCACCATTCTCAAGTTACTTTATGTCTTCTGTCGGGCTTCTTCTATTGCAGTCTTTTTTTTATGGCCTTCGTTGGTCGTCCTAAAATGTTCGGTGTTCGAATCACACAAAATTTTGTATAAGGAGTCATATCCATTATAATTCGTAGCTGGAGAATGTAAGTCGCATACGTAAGGGAACACAACAATCCTATCATAAGGCTCTACATCAAAGAATGTTATGCTGAAACGTAATAAGCCGAACAGATCCTAAAAGACTCTAGCACCTGATGCTCTGATACCACATGTGACACCCCTCCCAATTAAATATTGGGTGATCAGTCCTTTATAATATTTAAAACAGAATGTTCGGCTTGTTAATTCTTAGCAGCAGTGTCGAAAACATAATAACCTTATTAACCACCTAATAATCAATTAAGCTAGTGTCAAAATATTTTCCTTTTTCAATTTTCCAAAAAAAATCATTCATTTATTAAATCCAAGAATTTAAATATAATCCATCCACCACATAACTAAATAATATAAATATTAAATCTGAAGCACATACTGAAATAAATAAGACTGAATAAAACATTACAGTTCAAAACTTTAACCAAGGACCATAGTAACAATAAATCCAACTGAATTGAAAGGAAAGTAAACTGAATACAATCTCGGATAAAATGTCTAAGGAATTCGCGACACATGCAATAAATGGAAAGTCTATATAGAACTGAGTGAAATGATAGAGGCGTCTAATGCAGAGAGCTACAGCTTCCACAACAGCTGCAGCATGCCAAGCAATCCAAATCTCTAAATCTGGTGTCCCTGTGGCTGGGAACCTGATATAAAACATATATATAGCAAAAAGACAAAAGAGATGCAAGAAAGGTATCAGAGCCCGAGGTGTAAAAATATTTGTTTTAGCAAGTATTTAAAATTTGCAATAAATCAAGTATCAAGTGCATGTTAGTTCGAACTCTCACATGAGATTCTCACCTCTCAGCTAATGTGCAGGCCTAACGTACAACTAATCCACCCTAGCCATCTGTAACACTTCTAACTAGGTAAAGACTTATGCTCCTCGTGGTAGTAACCCATGATTCCCAGCTTTCCACATTATTAATTTCATCAATTATTAATTCGGTTAAGTGTTATCACACTAAGTTAACTATTCCTAGTTGACGTAATTTTAGAATTTACTATCTTGATAACCTACGATTATCTCACAGTAGTAATAACACAAGTATACATATATATTCATCACTATAATATACATATACCAATACAGCACCACCAAGGCTAAACCTCTAGTGCATTGCATACTCTGTTATCATGTCCCGGTACATCTCGTACTCCAATAAGGACTATCGGCTCGGAAGTCGCCCACGAACCGTATACACAAAACACACATATTGGAGGCGAACATAGTTCATATACCTATGGGTCAAGCACAAAGCTACGCTCCCATAGTCAGTTGACTTATCAACTCATAAATAAGTCTTCACAGTCCTATGTTCTGAGATATAAGTCAATAATCCCCCCAAAGGTCACCCAGGATAAGACTGTCTCTACGCAACCACATGCGATATCAAGCATCTAGGTATGTCATACACATAATATTAAGCATGTAATAGGTATCCACACATCCTATTAATATTCAATAGGTACACCCAACCAAATCATTTATATAAATTCCATACGTATTATTCTCTCATTTCTACATATAATATATTTTAATTTGATTATTATCTCTCATGCCTTGAGGATCCTTCGGGTGGGATAATGACTTGTACCACTAGAGCATAGGAACCTTGGTATGGGCTATCTATGAGAACGACAGTGATGACGGTCATATGAGTGCGTAGGTATGTGCGTAGCCTATCGGCTTGGGACTATGTTCGCCTCAAATATATGTTTTTTATTTTATTTGTTCGTGAGAGATTGAACCTTTGGTCCTTTATGCAATGAGCGACGCAACAGGGCATGATAGCAGAGTATGCAGGCACCGTAGTTGTGTCTCGGGGTGCAGTATTATATATATATATAAGATCTATAAAATAAAGGATGAGGGTTTTTTTTGTTAAGACCAATTGATGGCTGAGATTAAATCGGATGGGTTTGGTCTTTATCAATTAGCGGTTGAGATTTAAGCAACTTATGTATGAGTTTTGGTCTTAACCGGAGCAAAGAGCAGAAGACTCAAGAAAATGGGTGTACAACACGTTAGAGTGTTGTCCATTCCCATCAAATAAAAATACAATTAGAACCACAAGCCGTCCACCTCGGTCAGAAAAGTAAAGTCGTCGACATACATTAGAGTGTTGTGTATTCCCATATCTCTCTCTTCTCAAAATCAAGTAATACCCTCTTTTCTCTCCCCTCACGTCTCACTACACCATTACCTATCTCTCTCTCTCTCTCACACACAAATGTGGTTAAGACATTTTTTCCCTTTTCGAGTAATTTTGTCTCTAAGAATGGGGTTTGCAGGTTGATTCTCAAATCACCCAAGTCGAACAAATGGGTTTTCGGTGGTTAATGCACAGATGGTTTTTTAGCGATTAATGGACATATGGGTTTTCAGCACAAATGCACAGACGGTGAGAGATACCCTTTATTCTCTCACTTCTCCACGCTTTCTCTCTTTCATTTCTCCGCAGTCCACAAAGCTTCACGCAACCTCCTTCCCTCTCTATCTTTCAAGCAGTCTCCTTATGTATCCCCACATCAAACACTTGAAATTTTGATCGTAAAATTAAATTCAGATCTCAAAATTTCTGGATGACATCAAAACCTCATGCCCCATTGTTATGGGTCATGACGAATATATGGTTTCTTCCACCTACACGTTGCCTCCACCTCCACCTACACGTCGGTAGTGCGCTGCATCTACCTACACACCGACCTCACCTAAACGATGTAGAAAAACATATATCTGTAATTAAGGTAGTGCGCAGCCTCCACCTACACATCGGTAGTGCGCCGCCTCCACCTACAGGTAATCTACCATTTTTTGCCCACTTCTTATGCAGATCTGAAATATGATTTTAGTTTAACCATAGATATGGAATGTATTCATTCCATCTTTAGGTCTTTACACATACGATTACCTCATGACCCATTATTATGGGTACGATTTTATATTTTGGGTTTTTGTCTTTGAATTTTTATGTTGTTTGAATTGTACAATACTTAGTTTTGTACAGGAATGACCTTATTTTTTTTATTTTGTTGTTTTCATGATATAGAAAATGTATGATCCCCATATGACACTTGACTTTAATAGTTGGTAGCCAAGAGCAGCCCCCTCACCTATGAAGGTCAACCTTAAAAAGTTATGTTGCGATTCAACAGTAGTCCCCTCGCCTTGAGGCTGACGCGATTCAGCAGTTGGGTTTTTGATGCTCTGTTCGCCTGGGCTTGGGTTTACCCTTGCTACCATTGGATTGTGGCATGAGCTTACGATTTTCAGTTTAACATGGACATAAAGGTAGAGAGGTAGCTTATATCCCCCCTTCAGATACGACATTTTTATCCTTTTTTGCAAGAAAATATGGAGTTTACACTTTGCACTTTAACATGTAGCATTTTTTGCATTTCTGTTTTTATTTATTTTTCTCTATATTAAAATTAAGGTTTGCGTTTAATATTTTCGGTGCCTAATGTCTAATTATCTTTGTAATATTTTCGGTTACTAATTCCCTTCATGTATGTTCATGCTGAAATGGGCAAGGTTCATACTTTTAACAGGTTTGAGGTACCATTTTGGAGGTTTGAGGTACTACTTTTTGTGAAATGGGCAAGCTTTCATAGAATTCCTGTTAATTTATTTTTCATTGTGTACCTGTTAAATGTCTATTAATGATTTCTTATTAATGACTTCTTATAAATGTTTCACTTAGCCCCTAATTGTGTACCTGTTAATTTGTTTTTCATTGTGTACCTATTTTTCATTGTGTACCAACTGTAGGTTTGAGGTACCATTAATGATTATGTTTGGTTAAAATAAATTCTCTAAACTTTCTTTTATAATTTTTTTAAATAATGACCAACTTCTCACTCTATTAGGTATTTTCACCGCAAAAGTAGTGGCGGGGTTATAAAGACTAGAAGACCCATGGAATTTTTTTAGTATATGTAATTACATTTTGATTATTATTGTTTATAATAATGTGTGCGGTGATTTTTCTATGGATTGTAGTGACAAACTAGCCATGATAGAAAGGGGCTCGAGGATCTTCTCCTCTTAAAAGTACCTCACGGCGCTCGAGGATCTTCAATGATGCACATCACTGAGAGGATGATTCACTTTTTAAAGCAAATAGTTTTGATATTTTGAGATTAATTTTACTACTATCTTTTTCAGATTTTGGTTAGTGCTTTTCATTGCTGACATCTTTTTGTTGTGAGATTTTATCACAACAAATGGCGTGTTTGGTGTAAATGTGGTGGGTTAATGGCGTGTTGTTGTAAATGTGGTGGCTTAATTACAAACTGAAGAATCAATTACAATATATTAATTTATAAACATATTTGATTTGTTATAACTAATAAATTTTAAGATAGATTTTTTTGTAACTTTCAAAAAATGGGTTTTCATACTTTAGAGTTTAAAGACATTTATTAGGTATGGATATATTCATGTTGAAACATAACTTATAAGATGTCAAATGGAAAATTGATAATCAATGTAATTTGATCATCTTATTTAAACATAACGAGATTAAGTATAAAAATTAGGAATAATGATACATAGGTTGGTAGTAGCACTACTAAAAAAATAACATATAATTGTGCCACTTTATTATTATGAATAATCGTATAGATGCATTAGAACATATTTATTATCGTGCGAATTAAAACATATATTCAACCGTTATATATATATATATATTCAATTGTACATGATATGTGGTAGTTCTCATTTAGTACAAGACAAGATATCTCATTTAGTACAAGACATATAGGTTGTGTAAAGGACATATATCTCATTTAGAACGTTAACAATGTTGTAGGATGGTTGTATGACGATATTATGACGTTAAATTAAAGTTTCATGCATTATAATGGAGTTTTGCGACGAGTTGAGGACTGCAAAATGAAGCAGTCCCTAGCCTACCTAGTGCGATCGATCGATCGACATTCATCAGTCGATCGATCAACCACCATCGATGGATCGAGGTTCAAGGTCGATCGATCGACCTTCCCAGAATGAGTAAAATTTCCCCTAGTTAAATTTTAATGATGTTAACCCTTGGAAAATATTATTGGAGACTTTATGAATATCCTTAGACTTAAGGAAGACCAGTAGGTATGGTTATAAAGTTTGGACCTTAATTAGAATTCAATTTGAGGAATTATTCTAAAAGCTAATGAAACTCGATGAGTGAGATAATATTAGGGTTAAAAGAGTAAATTTGAATAAATTGATGAAATGAGGTTTGGGGCAGAAGTAAGGACCTTAAGGATAATGATGTTATATGTGGGAAAAATAGGAAACTTAATAATCCCTTTGAGATAGGTTTTAAGTATAAGAAACTATGACGTGAGATGTGTCGACAGTCTACATTTTATATTATCGGAAGACTTAAAATGTATAAAATTGGAATAATGGTATAAGGATGTAGAATGTACCTTTATTAACATTGAGATATCTAATATGTGTGAATGCTTAGTATATGATTTTTGTGCATGACATGCCTACCATACTTGCTATCACGGGAGGTTTACGTTCGCTTAGGGCCATCTAATCCTTGTGTGCCCGGATTTAGTTTGGTACCTAGAGGACATAGTTCAAGGGAATGACTTAATTGTGAGTTATTAAGTCAGCTAACTATGGAGCGTAGGTATGTACGTGACCCATGGATATGTTGAATTATGTTCGCCTCCATTTTTGTGTGTTGTGCTTATTCTAACAATTCCTGAGAGATTCAGAATGTGTAATCCTTATGTACGTGATGTACCGGGATGGATAGCAGAGTATGTGTGCACCGCAGCTTAGCCTCGGGGTGCTTATATTGTATATTTATGATGTGAATAATATACGGTTAAATGAAAAGGAATTGTTATGTTTAATTATGAGAATAATTTATAGTAACTCCTTGAGAAGATAAATAAGGGGATAACCTCCTGTAAACGGAAATGTTAATAATTGAGAATCCGAATTCAAGTAAAGCTATCTATTTAAGTGATAACATCGGGAATTCATATTGTGAATCGAGTAGTTGGGTTAGAACTTATGACGGTCTAGTTAGAGATAAATAACACATGAATGGGTACAGGAACGTTAGGAGTGCGCAGTTAGACGGGAGGTGAGTATTTCATGTGAGAGCACGTCCTAACATGTATTTCGCATTCATTGTTTTAAATGTTATTAAAGCACTTTCTGTTTATAAAATACTCTCCACTTTCGGGCTCTGACCCATTTGCTTTCAAATCTATTTTTGTAAAAACCTTTTTAGGTGCCCAGCCACATGGACATCATGCATATGATCTCTATTCAGGTGACGAGATGTAGCTGTTGTGGAAGTTACAGGGCTTTGATATTAGACGCCTCATTTTCCAGTCTTGACTCCATATTCAGTTTCATCATTTGTAGGGCATGTTGCCCATTTCTATTAGAGACTTTTTATATTTCAGTTATTCAGACTTTGGTTTGTAATTAATTCATGATGCAGACTTGTTTCATCTATTTCCATATTGAGATTGTTATGAGGAGTATTTCCTCCAGACTTATTATTATTTGTTGGTTACTTTATTGAGACCTTATGGATTTTGGTGATGTCATTCTTTTACATTTCATTTATCGCATGTTAATCGGATTTAATTTAAAATTTGACAACTTACTTTTTAAATACTAGGTGGTTAGAAATCATTAAAATGCTTTCGACAGTGATGCTATTAACTGAACCAACTTGGCATTTTGTATTAATTTAATAAAGGAGTAGCTACCCGGTATTTAATTAGTCGGGGTATCACAGGTGGTATTAGAGCATCAGGTTCTTGTGTCCTTTAGGATCTGTACGGATTATTATGTTTCCGCTGAGCTTTCTTTGATGTAGAGCCCTATATTTTAGGACTGTTGTATTCCTTTATGTATGCTTCGCTCTTCAGATATTTTAAGTTTATAACTGCGAACTTAAAAACTTTACTCTTATTTCAAATGCCTCCACGACGTGCGCAGCGAGTTCCTAGGGATGCACAGCCCGAGCCACAGCCATCGCCAGTACAGGGCACTATGAATGCCGCCGAGGTTGTAGCCATTGTAGCCCAAGCGGTAAATGCCGCTCTTGCCGTTGTACATCAGGCACCACCCCAGGCGCCGGTAGCCGCGCCAGTTCAGGTACATGCATTCCTGTCTACTTGGGAACGTGTTCGAGATACTTTTCAAAAAGCACACCCTCCGGAGTTCGCAGGTAGCTCCGATGTTGTGGTATCTAGTCAGTGGAGGACGGATATTCAGAGGCACCTGAGGATGTATGAGTGCACCGATGGTCAGAAGTAGATACTAGCTACTTTCAAGCTAGTGGGATATGCATTGCAGTGGTGGGAGTCTATTACCACCGCAGAAGAGAGAGATACACTCTCTATACAGGAGTTCTGGGTGCGGTTCGACCGCTAATATTTTCGTCAGCTGTTCACACGGAAATGAGGAGGAAGTTGATGAGCCTTAGACAGGAGGGTAAGACTGTGGCCGAGTATGAGGCCGAATTCACAAATTTGCTGAACATTGTACCGGATGAGATATCGACGGAAGAGAAGAAGATTCAGAAATTCACAGATGGATTGACTTGGAGGATTCGTCAGCACTTATTGGGGAACCTCTCGCTGGCCACTTATTCTGACGTGGTTAACGCTGCATTGATCCATTTCCAGGACCACCGCTTTCACTTGAAAGAGGGGAAGCGATCAGGAGAGTCCAGGCATCAGGGCAGGACAGGGGGAAATGGTGCCAGCGGGGCACAATCAGCTCAGGGTCAATATAGGCAGGGTGATCAGGGTTCCCAGCAGGGGGATCATAAGAGATTCCGATCAGGGGGTTTCAGGCACGGACAGGGAGGTTTTAGGCAGGGCCATCAGGGTCCAAATGGCCATCAGGGCCAGCAGGGCCAAAATGGTCAACAGCAGCAGTTTCACCAGGGCCAGCAAGGCCAGGGCAGAAATGGTAACGGTCACCAGGGCCGTGGTCAGCAGGGACAGCGATGGGGAAACTTCCAGGGGAAGTGTTTTATTTGTGGTAAGATTGGCCACAAACGTCAGGATTGTCCTGATAAGGGCAGGGCTCCACAGCAGCAGCAGCAGGGTGCTCGACACGAGCCACAGAGGCCTATGTTTCCCGCCGCCCTCCCAGCACCACATATGGCAGCATTATCGCCCATTCCAGCAGTCCTAGTTCAGCAGGGGCAGCTTCAGTATGGGAGAGTGTATCAGCTCCAGCAGGTCGTAGCCCCACAGGATCCACCAGCCATTGAGGGTATGTTCTCTATTCAGGGGACTATGGGGCGCATTTTATTTGATCCGGGAGCTACACACTATTTTATTGCTATGAGATTTGCACGCACCATTGGGTTATTAGACACCGCAGAGAGCACCGCTACTTGTGTAGACTCATCGTTGAGTAGGGGTTCCATGATTTCTCTTATGTGTAGAGGTATGGGTATAGAGATCGGGAGGTTTACTTTACCCGCTGATATGTTAGTGTTAGAGATGACCGAGTATGATGCCATTATTGGTATGGATTGGCTAGTTGCGTACCGAGCCATGATTGACTATTTTAGTAGGAGTATTATCTTTGCCATTCCCGGGCAGGAGATGTTTTTAGTGGCGATGCCTCGCCCTGAGGGAGGATCGTCCACTCATTTGTACTACATAGAGGAGGAGACCTCTAAGGAAGTGGTGATACCACTTGATTCGATACCCGTTGTTAGTGAGTTCGCCGATGTATTTCAGGATATACCTGGATTACCTCCTAGTAGGGAGATAGATTTTGTGATTGATTTGACGCCGAGCACTCAGCCTATTGCCCGCGCACCTTACCGTATGGCTCCAGCTGAGATGAGAGAGTTACAGGATCAGATTGAACAGTTGTTGGGTCAGGGGTTTATACAGAGGAGTACTTCACCGTGGGGTGCCCCTGTATTGTTCGTTAAGAAGAGGGATGGATCGTTGAGGTTGTGTGTGGATTACCGGGAGTTGAATAAGGTCACGATATGGAATAAGTATCCGTTGCCCCGAATCGATGACTTATTCGACCAGTTGAGAGGAGCTTCTTTCTTCTCAAAGATTGATTTGCGATCGGGATACCATCAGTTGTGTATCAGGGAAGAGGACGTCTCGAAGACTGCTTTCTTAACGAGATATGGTTCCTACGAGTTTCGGGTTATGCCTTTTGGCTTGACCAACGCTCCAGCCGTGTTTATGGACTTGATGAATAGGGTGTTCAGAGATTTCCTGGACTAGTTCGTCATTGTCTTCATTGATGATATTCTGGTTTACTCCCAGACAGAGGAGGAGCACGCCGAGCATTTGAGGCAGGTTTTGCAGACGCTACGTCAGAATGAGCTGTATGAAAAGTACGAGAAGTGTGGGTTTTGGCTGAAGGAGGTTCAATTTTTGGGGCATATTATTTCCGACCGGGGGATATCTGTTGATCCGGGAAAGGTATTCGCGGTGAGGGAGTGGGGACAACCCACGACACCGACTGAGATCCGTAGTTTCTTGGGCTTAGCAGGATACTACAGGAGGTTTATTCGGGGTTTCTCCAAGATAGCGGGTCCCATGACACATCTGACTCGTAAAGGTGTGTCGTTCATTTGGAGTGATGCCTGTCAGTTGGCATTCGATGAGTTAAAGGACAAGTTAACCTCAGCACCTGTGTTAGCATTGCCGAGATCGGGAGTTGAGTATCTTATTTACACCGATGCGTCCTTACAAGGACTTGGAGGTGTACTGCAGCAGGAGAGTCAAGCCATAGCTTATGCTTCCCGTAAGCTTAAGCCTCACGAGAAGAATTACCCTACTCATGATTTGGAGTTAGCGGCAGTTGTATTTGCCCTTCGGATTTGGAGACATTACCTTTTGGGGGAGAAGTTTCGATTGTTCACAGACCACAAGTCCCTACAGTACCTATTCACGCAGAAGGAGTTGAATATGCGGCAACGGAGGTGGCTTGAATTTGTGAAGGACTATCAGTTTGATATCCAATATCACCCGGGGAAGGCTAACGTGGTAGCAGACGCGTTGAGTCGTAGGCCAGTGGATGAAGTGGCAGGGGTGTGAAAGGCAAAGTGGAAGGAGTTGGGACACCAGGATGCAGTGGCCCGATCGTTCATGTCTGTGATGACTGTTACACTGCAGATTGTCACGAAGGTGGTAAAGGCACAGGAAAATGACTCGTTCTGTCAGGAGCAGATAGTTCGATTATTAACAGAGGGAGCCGAGCCCTATACCATTAGCTCAGACGGGAGATTACGCTTCAATGGGAGATTGGTAGTTCCGGAAGGGGAGGAATTACGACACGAGTTGATGGCAGAGTCGCACGGCTCACGGTTCGCGATACATCCCGGTGGGGATAAAATGTACCAGGATATGAGATGTCAGTATTGGTGGAGCGGGATGAAGAGAGATATTACCGTGTTTGTTTCTAAATGCGCCACTTGTCAGCTAGTAAAAGTGGACCATCAGAGACCGGCAAGACTTCTACAGCCATTAGAGGTCCCGATGTGGATGTGGGAGAGCATCTCCATGGACTTTATCACGGGGTTGCCTACGTCACAGAGAGGTCACGACTCCATTTGGGTAATTGTGGACAGGTTGACCAAAGTCCCTCATTTTCTACCCGTAAGGATCGACTACACTACGGGACAGTATGCCCAGCTCTTTATTGCAGAAATAGTGAGACTTCACGGTGTGCCCCTAAATATCGTGTCCGACAGAGACAAGATATTTGTTTCACGGTTTTGGAAGAGTTTTCAGGAGGCCATGGGCACAGAATTGCGGTTGAGTACGGCTTATCATCCGCAGACCGATGGGCAAACCGAGCGTACAAATTAGATGTTGGAGGACATGTTGCGGATGTGCATCATTGACTTCGGGGGTGGATGGAAGCAGTATCTTCCACTGGAGGAGTTTGCTTACAATAACTCCTACCAGTTGACCATTAGCATGGATCCATTTGAGGCGTTGTACGGTAGACCTTGTCGTTCCCCAGCATGTTAGTTGAAGGTGGGGGACAACAAACTACTTGGGCCGAAAGTGATTCAGGATACTTCGGCAAGGATAGAATTGATACGGAGTCGCATTCGGGTAGCTCAGGATCGGCAGAAGAGTTATGCTGATGCGAAGAGGTTCTTCAGGGAGTTCCAAGTGGGGGACCAAGTTTTACTCAGAGTATCTCCTATGAAGGGGATTATGCGATTTGGGAAGAAGGGGAAGTTGGCACCGAGATATGTGGGACCATTTCCTATCATCGAGCGGATTGGGTCTGTTGCGTATAGACTTGGGTTACCAGAGCATTTGCATAGGATTCATGATGTGTTTTATATTTTCTCGCTAAGGAAATATCTTAGATATGATTTGGCTCATTCTCACATTGCTTTGGAGGACATCGATCTCCAGCCCGATAGCTCCTACGAGGAGGGGCCGATTGCTATTTTGGACCGAAGTGAGCAGAAACTG
This sequence comes from Sambucus nigra, assembly GCA_949130495.1. Lineage (NCBI taxonomy): Eukaryota > Viridiplantae > Streptophyta > Magnoliopsida > Dipsacales > Adoxaceae > Sambucus > Sambucus nigra. The sequence continues at coordinate 482,547,781 of OX422211.1, read as the reverse complement.
CGGTCAAAGATAGTTCCGTTAGTGCATGTTCAGTGCCGACATCACAATGTCGAAGAGTCCACATGGGAGCGCGAGGATGAGATGCGCGAACGTTATCCAGAGTTACTTTTACCAGGTACTTTTTAGTTCCGAATTTCGGGACAAAATTCTGTTATTAGGGGGGAAGTATGTAATACCCCGCATTTTTATCGATATTTATTTATGGGATTAATTAAATTAAATGTGAATTAATTGAGAATTAATCCGGATAAAATACTAACGAGATGTGAGTTGGTATTTGATTATAATGTGTATATATGGCAATATATGAATATTGAAAATATTGAAATTGTCGCGAGGCTGAAATACGGCAATTTGGGAAATTTATTGGGACGCGCGTGACAGTCGCGTCAGGAATATAATTTTTAATTAAAAAAGTGAATTTTATTTTCATCAACCGTATGGTCATTTTGAGTGCGCCAACGAGTCCGGAAGGGTCGAAATAGTCAGAAAACACTAGCCGGGGGTTAAGTTTGCGTCCCGGGGCATTATTGGGCCATACCGGTAACTCAAAAGGGAAGTTTGGTAATTTCAGAATTTTGGGAATTAAAACCCACGAAAATTAGAAGTAAAATCTGAATTATTCTTTATCCACTAAACCCACTAACAACACTAAATGACTTAATGGGCTACGGGAGAAGTTAAGAAACTATTTCTAACTTGCCAAAAACCAACCCCCACCTCCATTGTCATCTTGTGAGAAGAGCTTGGAGAGAGAGAGAGAGAGAGAGAGAGGAGAATTCTGCAAAGAGAGAGAGGAGAATTCTGCAGAGAGAGAGAGGAATTCAACCATCTTCAACCAACAACAAATCTGGAACATAAGGCAAGTGATTTAGTTACAATTAATTCCATGAATGTGTTCTTCCATGTTTAGGAAATTATCAAATTTTGTTTTGGAAGATTGATATAGACCCATGAATTTGAGGATTAAAACTATGAAATATGTTAGGAATTGCATGTAGACATATTCTGGATGAATTATGAATTCAAGATATAACCCTTGATGATCTAAAAACGGATTTAAGAAGAGATTTATTAATGTTCTTGAAAGAAATAGAAAACTAGAGTTCTTGATGAAGTTTTGATCCAAATAAAGCCCTTGGTTGATGAATTATTGGTTTTAGAACGTTAACAATGTTGTAGGATGGTTGTATGATGATATTATAACGTTAAATTAAAGTTTCATGCATTATAATAGAGTTTTGGGACGAGTTGAGGACTGCAAAATGAAGCAGTCCGTAGCCTACCTGGTGTGATCGATCGATCGACAATCATTAGTCGATCGATCGACCACCATCGATCGATCGAGGTTCAAGGTCGATCGATCGACCTTCCCAGAATGAGTAAAATTTCCCCTAGTTAAATTTTAATGATGTTAACCCTTGGAAAATATTATTGGAAACTTTATGAATATCCTTAGACTTAAGGAAGACCAGTAGGTATGGTTATAAAGTTTGGACCTTAATTAGACTTTAATTTGAGGAATTATTCTAAAAGCTAATGAAACTCAATGAGTGAGATAATATTAGGGTTAAAAGAGTAAATTTGAATAAATTGATGAAATGAGGTTTGGGGCAGAAGTAAGGACCTTAAGGATAATGATGTTATATGTGGAAAAAATAGGAAACTTAATAATCCCTTTGAGATAGGTTTTAAGTACAAGAAACTATGACGTGAGATGTGTCGACAGTCTACATTTTATATTATCGGAAGACTTAAAATGTATAAAATTGGAATAATGGTATAAGGATGTAGAATGTACCTTTATTAACATTGAGATATCTAAGATGTGTGAATGCTTAGTATATGATTTTTGTGTATGACATACCTACCATACTTGCTATCACGGGAGGTTTACGTTCGCTTAGGGCCATCTAATCCTTGTGTGCTCAGATTTAGTTTGGTACCTAGAGGACATAGTTCAAGGGAATGACTTAATTGTGAGTTATTAAGTCAGCTGACTATGGAGCGTAGGTATGTACGTGACCCATGGATATGTTGAATTATGTTCGCCTCCATTTTTGTGTGTTGTGCTTATTCTAACAATTCCTGAGAGATTCGGAATGTGTAATCCTTATGTACGTGATGTACCGGGATGGATAGCAGAGTATGTGTGCACCGCAGCTTAGCCTCGGGGTGCTTATATTGTATATTTATGATGTGAATAATATACGGTTAAATGAAAAGGAATTGTTATGTTTAATTATGAGAATAATTTATAGTAACTCCTTGAGAAGATAAATAAGGGGATAACCTCCTGTAAACGGAAATGTTAATAATTGAGAATCCGAGTTCAAGTAAAGCTATCTATTTAAGTGATAACATTGGGAATTCATATTGTGAATCGAGTAGTTGGGTTAGAACTTATGACGGTCTAGTTAGAGATAAATAACACATGAATGGGTACAGGAACGTTAGGAGTGCGCAGTTAGACGAGAGGTGAGTATTTCATGTGAGAGAACGTCCTAACATGTATTTCGCATTCATTATTTTAAATGTTATTAAAGCACTTGCTGTTTTTAAAATACTCTCCACTTTCGGGCTCAGAACCGTTTTCTTTCAAATCTATTTTTGTAAAAACCTTTTTAGGTGCCCGGCCACATGGACATAATGCATAGGATCTCTATTCAGGTGACGAGCTGTAGCTATTGTGGAAGTTACAGGGCTTTGATATTAGACGCCTCATTTTCCAGTCTTGACTCCATATTCAGTTTCATCATTTGTAGGGCATGTTGCCCATTTCTATTAGAGACTTTTTATATTTCAGTTATTCAGACTTTGGTTTGTAATTAATTCAAGATGCAGACTTGTTTCATCTATTTCCATATTGAGATTGTTGTGAGGAGTATTTCCTCCAGACTTATTATTATTTTTTGGTTACTTTATTGAGACCTTATGGTGTTTGGTGATGTCATTCTTTTATATATCATTTATCGCATGTTAATCGGATTTAATTTAAAATTTGACAACTTACTTTTTAAATACTAGGTGGTTAGAAATCATTAAAATGCTTTCGACAGTGATGCTATTAACTGAACCAACTTGGCATTTTGTATTAATTTAATAAAGGAGTAGCTACCCGGTATTTAATTACTCGGGGTGTCACAAACTGGAGATGTCGGGTCCTTGTTAGAAGACCTAAGAAAAATCATCTAGCATCAACGAACTCACCTCCGGTTATTCTCCGACCTATAACCTTCCTGGTCGAGCAACCCCCTATGGTCGGTGACCTGTTTGCGACCATAATCAATGGTCGACCAGAGAGCATAAGCAACAAGCTCGGTGGACAGAGAAGCTCGACTAGAGAGCATCAGCTATGAGCTCGGTGGACGGAGCGCCACAGCTATGAGCTCGGCGAACAAAGAGCCACAACGATGAGATCGGAGAACAGTGCCACTGGGCCAAACTATTGGTCGACGGTGGGCACTCCCAGGGCGTTGACGAGCACAAACAAGTCTTCAGCCTCAACCAACAGTCTCCGGTAATCTCTCAAGGTACCTCCGATCTGCTATGAACAGACCCCCCTGTTGGTCGACCTTCAACAAACATCGTCGGACCACCAACAGTGGTCGGCGGCCACTATGCAGTAATGCTTTCGCTGGTCGGCGTCTGGAGACATTGGGCGTATCCCATACGACCTGGGTACAGATCAAGCCAAATGGATATTTCGGAAGTGAAACCCATGAACAGGGCCAAGACAATATCTAATTCCTTTCTCTTTTCTTTTTGTGGCAAACAAATTTGAGAATTGACCCTCATACTTTATACTTTACAAATTTATGTGAAAATAAAGTTTTGAAACCAAACTTGTAGTTGGACTTCAAATAATTTTACACAAATTCTCAATTGATCCTTGTCTTACACTTGGAATATATTCGACTAAATTTTTTCATTGCTCGGTTCTCTTTAAAAATAAAATTATTTTAAGGGACTGTGTGATTTCATTACAACGATTTAGTTGGAACTTTTTATGCGACCTTATTACAAATTATTTTGCTCACATAAATCAGTGGGGCGCAGTTATATAGCACTCATATCATTTATTCGAACATTTTAATTTTCAATATTGTCATCCAGCTACAACAATTTAATCTCACCAGAACGAGATTATTGGTTATGTAACTCAGCCCCGACGGATTCTCGAGCGGTTATCTCAGTGGGATTTTTATTATAAAAATCATTGAGTCATTTATTACATTCATACGCTACTATGAATTTTTTTCCCCGGCAAATCGCCGAGCGGATGCATATCTTATATACTTTGTTGAACATATCATTTTCATGATAACTTCTATTTTGATTTATCCTCAATAGATAATCGGGGAATTTACTAACTTCCACAGGTACAAGATTCAGTCCCGACGGATGCTCGACAAAAATCTTAAGTCCTTGGAAATCTCATCGATGTTTCGACAGATATCTACTCGGTATTCTACAACTTTGCCCCGACGAACTATCTAAGCACCCTTCATTTTTGCTCCGACGGATAGTCGAGCATACTATAGCGCTTTAGACCCAAACAAATGCTTGGACAAAATTATTATTACTCCAACTGAAACTCGGATTCTATGATTCGTAGCCTGAAGGACAGTCAGGCACATTCAAGATTCATTTCGGCAGATGATCGGCAAAATATTTTTATATATTTAGTCCCGAAGACATCTATCGCACAAGTCTTATTTTATCCCCAGTGGATAGTTGGTCAGGATAATTATTGTATTTAGCACAACCCCACTTTATGGATACACACATTTATTTTTACATTGTTCGTTTCCGTCTCATAATATCTTATTCGCTCACAAATTATGCTCACGATGTTTATCATAATAAATTTGTTAGCAGGGGGCTATCTATACTGCATACTTCATAATTGTGTCAGTACATAAATTTTTTGTTAAAATAATTTTCTGAAACCAACTTACGAATGAGTATTTGCTACACCTGGATATATTTGACAAATTTAGCATCTTTTATTCGACTCTATTACAAATTATTTTGCTCACATAAATAAGTGGGGCGCAATTATATAGCACTCACGTCATTTATTCGAACATTTTAATTTTCAATATTGTCGTCTAGCTATTATTGGTTATACCGATGGATGGTCGCTGTAATATTTTTACTAATATCTAGCGTAGCCCCGATGGATGCTCGGGCACGGCCATCCTCATGATATTTTATCATAGAAATTATGGGATCATTCATATCATTCATTAAATACAATGAATCTTTTCCTCGACACATGTTCGAGCAGATGCACATCATATATTCCTTGACTGAATAAACGAATTGCATGATAAAATCTACTTGATTTAGCCTCGATAAATGGTCGAGAAACTTATTAACTTCCACAGGTGCAAGATTTAGTCCCGACGAATGCTCGGCCACAATCTTAAGCTCTTGGAAATCTTATTAAGGCACCGATAGAGGCTCGAGCATGGACCGCTCTCTATATTTACTTGGACCTATAAAACTTTGCCCCGATAGACTAGCCAGGCACCACTTATTTTGTTAATGTTCCGATGGATGGTCGATCATGTTACACCACTTTGGACCCAACACATGCTTGGGCAATATTATTTATAACCGATAGATGCTCGGACGTTGATATTTCTTGAATTTCAGAATGGGTTAGCTGGCTCTATGATTCTTGACCTGCAGGATGATCACGCATATTCAAGGCTCATCTCGACAAATGATCGGAAAAATATTTCTATATATTTAGTCTCGAAGATATTTGCCACACATGTCGCATTTTATCCCCAACAAATGGTTGGTCAGGATAATTCTTATATTCAGTCCCAACATATGGTTGGCACAGTCGATTAATGATCAACATTCCATTTATTGGAAAGTTATTTTTCACTAACACTACAGGATCATTCGTAATATTTGCTCGGTCCTTTTTACCTCGACGGATGCTCAAGCATGGATCATCCGCAATATCTACCAGATTCTCTATAGTTTTTGCCTCGATAGGCACTCAGGCATCATTTATCTTATCAATGCTCCGATAGATGCTCGGGCATGGATCGTTCGCAACATCTACTAGGTCCTTTGCAATTTTGCCTCCACGGACCCTCAGCTTCGATGGATAGTTGACATTGTGTGATCACGTCTCAAGCTCCAATAAATAGTTGGGCAATAAAGCTCTTATTTAATTCAACCTCATCGAATGAAAAGTTGGGCGATCTGTACAACAAAGATCCAATAACACATAAAGCAGCATGAAGAGCAACGATCAATTATATTTATCAATAAAGGACGAATCCAACCTGTAAGAAGTCACATATCCAGCAAAATCACAGTCAACGAACAAAACATGTTGATAACAACACTAGACCACCTTGAATGTATCGAGCAACATAACCAGACAACCTGCGATGATCGACGATCACCAAGCCACGAATTAACGGGTCATAAACACTAAGATATCGACTCGAGAGGAACAACGTTTCTTGAACGCCATATCAGCTCAATGCATTTTTGCACGAGGACGCTTTGAACTCATATCAAATTCTTTAGGTGCACGAGCTATATGGAGTCTTCCACAGCCACCTGAAACCACCATGCATGGTCGACGAATAACTGTGCCCCGAAGAACGATACATTACATGGAGTTATATGAGCACGATAATCCTTAATTATATCCATCTCGACGAATGATCAATGTGACAATCTTCAACACAACAAAGCCCCGAGGAACGATCGGACACACTTTTCATCTCGGTTATACAGATCAAATGACTCGATGGACGGTCGGGAAGTCTTCTCTTCACAGCCCGATTGGGGGCTCCATGGCAACGATGACATGTGAATATATTCACTGCAACATTTAAATAAAAATAAAAGAGGTCAACTCAGGACAGATGCTAACATGGTTAACACCGAAATTAGTCTTTCAAATGACGATCAAGACCAACTTGATTTAATTACAACAGCCTTCTTGCTTGTTCCCACTAAATTAGGTACGTCTACAGGCCTTTGTCGTCTCCAAACATAAATGGCCTCACGAGTTGCCCAGGCAACAATAAAAGCCCTACGGGGGATCCCTAGGCAAAAAAACCAACTCAGGTTGGTCGCCAACTATGTTGGTCGGTTAAAATCTTGAACGAGTGGATGGCCCTTTAACCAGAGGCATTTTTGCCATCGCCTTTTAGGCCTAAGAAAGTGTGACGGCACAACTTAAAAGGTAAAATAGGCGGATATTTACATGCGAGGCATTAGAAAATGGAAAAATGCAAACGTAATTGGTATTACATTAAATTACGGGAAAAAACTAAGTACAATAAGCATACCGATTACATATCACATGTTAGAAAACCTAATGAAGGGTCTTACCCCTACTAGGTACATACTCGAGCAATGCTCGATGCATAGGCTTCTGGTCGGCCTCTCCAATTGGACCATATGAAAAACCTAATGCAGGGTCTTACCCCTAATAGGTACATGCTCGAGCAAGGCTCGACGCATAGGCTTCTGGTCGGCGTCTCCAATTGGACCATATGAAAAGCCTAATGCAGGGTCTTACCCCTACTAGGTACATGCTCAAGCAAGGCTCGACGAATAGGCTTTTGGTCGGCCTCTCCAATGTGACACCCCGACTAATTAAATACCGGGTAGCTACTCCTTTATTAAATTAATACAAAATGTCAAGTTGGTTCAGTTAATAGCATCACTGTCGAAAACATTTTAATAATTACTAACCACCTAGTATTTAAAAAGTGAGTTGTTAAATTTTAAATTAAATTTGATTGACATGCAAAGTGAAATTGTAAAAGTTAACATAACCATTCACAATAAAGTCCCAATAGAGTAACCATCAAATAATAATGAATCTGGAGGCAAAACTCCTCACCACAATCCCAATACTGAAATAAATATAACAAGTCTGCATCCTAAATTAATTACAAACCAAAGTCTGAATAACTGAAATATAAAATGTCTTTAAGGAAATGGGGCGACATGCCCAACAAATGATCAAACTGATAATGGAGTCAAGACTAGAAAAGGAGACGTCTACTGTCAAGGTCCTGTAACTTCCACAGCAGCTACAGCTCGTCACCTGAATGGAATTTCTATGCATGGTGTCCTTGTGGATGGGCACCTAAAAGATTTTTACAAAAATAGATTTGAAAGCAAACGGATCAGAGCCCGATTGTGAAGAATAGTTTAAAAACAGCAAGTTCTTTAATGACATTAAAACAATGAATGCAAAATACATGTTAGGACGTGCTGTCACATGAAATACTCACCTCTCGACTATTTGTGCACTCCTAACGTATCGTACCCATTCAAGTGATTCTCATATCTATCTAGACCAAAATAAATTCTAACCTTTCTACTCAATTCGCGCTTTAATTCCAACATCATCAATTAAATAGAGAGTTTTACTTTAATTCTCAGATTCTCAATTATTAGCAATACAATTCACTACAGGTTATCCCTTTTTATCTTTAGCGATCATTACAATAAATATTCTTCACAATTTAAATATGACAATTCTTTTCCTTTAACCGTATATCATTCTCATCATAAATATACAATACTAGCACCCCGAGACTAAGCTGCGGTGCACACATACTCTGCTATCCCATCCCGGTACATCACGTACATAAGGATCACGCATTTCGAATCTCTCAGGAATCGTTCTCAGATAATAGAAAATCACAAACAATGAAGGCGAACATAGTTCACATCACATGGGTCACGCACATACCTATGCTCCCATGATCAGCACACTTATTAACTTCTCAATAAGTCTTTCTCTTACCTATGTCCTCGAGGTACCTATCTATATCCCCCCCGTAGGCACACAAAGATTAGATGGCCCTAAACGAATGCAAACCTCCCGTGATAGCAAGTATGGTAGGTATGTCATGCACATAAAAACATATATACTAAGCATGCACACGTCTTAGTAATTACCATATTTTATTAGTGGTATACTTCTCGTTCTTATACCAACTTTTAGTATTACACAAATCACATGTCCCCGGTTTATATGTATTTAAGTCATCAATTATCCTCACATCGTGATTAGTCACTCGCGTCCTAATCCACAAATATCATTCGGTTCAAGCCACTCTTCTATATTTTACTCCTCAATATATCCCAAATCTCCCAACTATACCAATTAGTTAACAAGGGAAAGTTATCTCATCAATTAAACGAGGTTACGGGACACTAGAAATCAAATCAGGCCAAAAAGGCCATTCTGTCAACTCGTTAGAAGTCTCGTTCCAACGAGAGTTCGTTCCAACGAAGGGCATCGAACGAGAGTTCGTTCAAACGAACTACTAACTCGTTAGAAGGCATACTGTCACCTCGTTCGAAGGAGCTCATTCGAACGACCTGGGTAGGTCTTCTAACGAGATGGCAGTTTCGAGCCCAGAAATCTCTAATATGTTTTTCTCAATTTTCCTCTTCTCAAAACTCATCCAAAAATCATCCCAACGGTGTTTTATGGATCTTAAACATCACTAATCCTTCTTAGGTCGTATCCTAACATATTTTTGGGGTTCAATCTTCCTAAACAACATATATTCATCATATCTCCCAAATTTTCCCCCAAACCCTATGAGTATGAACCCAGAAATTTAAAGTCTTCAATTTCCCTTTATAAATCCGCTTTTTACATCATAAAAAGTTGTATTTCTTTTAGTACAATCACCCAATAACATTCTACATGCAATCCCTATATCATAACCTGAATTTCTATCTCCAATTTCATGGGTTTTCATCAAACTCCCAATATAAGGCAATTATTTTAAATTCTAAGCATGGAAGAAACATTCGCTTGAAATTAACGTAATTAAACCACTTGCCTTGGATTGTTCTTCAGAATTTGATGTTGAATGTTGAAGGTTGCTCTCTCTCTTTCTCTCCCTTTTCTCTACAGATTTTCCCAAGGTTGAAGATGGTGGTTTTTGGCTCTTGCAACTCCTCTCCAACTTCTTCCTATAACTCCCGTAGCCCTCTAATTAGTTAAGTGCTGGTAATGGCTTAGTGGGTTACTAAATAACCTATAATTAATTCCCAAAATTCGTTGGTTATAATTCCCCAAATTTCAAAATTACTAAAATGCCCTTTTAAGTTGCCGGTTTAGCCTAAAAATTCCCCGGGACCCAAACTAAACCCCCGGCTAGTGTTTTCTAACTATTTTGACCCTTCCGAACACGTTGGCGCACTCAAAATGACCATTCGGTTGATAAAAATAAAACTCACTTTTTAATACAAATAATTACATTCCTGACGCGACTGGCCCGTGCGTCCCAACTAAATTTCCCAAATTACCGTATTTCAGTCTCGCGATAATTTCAATATTTTCAATATTCATACATCGTCATATATATATACACATTATAATCAAATACCAACTCACATCTCGTTAGTATTATATCCGGATTAATTCTCAATTAATTCACATTTAATTTAATTAATCCCATAAATAAATATCAATAAAAGTACGGGGTATTACATCCAATTGGACCATATGAAAAACCTAAGGCAGGGTCTTACCCCTACTAGGTACATGCTCGAGTAAGGCTCGACGCATAGGCTTCTGGTCGGCCTCTCCAATTGGACCATATGAAAAACCTAATGCAGGGTCTTACCCCTACTAGGTACATGATCGAGCAAGGCTCGACGTATAGGCTTCTGGTCGGCCTCTCCAATTGGACCATATGAAAAACCTAATGCAGGGTCTTACCCCTACTAGGTACATGCTCGAGAAAGGCTCGACGAATAGGCTTCTGGTCGGCCTCTCCAATTGGACTATATGAAAAACCTAATGCAGGGTCTTACCCCTACTAGGTACATGCTCGAGCAAGGCTCGATGCATAGGGTTCTGGTCGGCCTCTCCAATTAAACCATATAAAAAAACTAATGCAGGGTCTTACCCCTACTAGGTACATGATCGAGCAAGACTCGACGCATAGGCTTCTAGTCGGCCTCTCCATTTGGACCATATGAAAAACCTAATGCAGGGTCTTACCCCTACTATGTATATGCTCAAGAAAGGCTCGACGCATAGTCTTTTGGTTGGCCTCTCCAATTGGACCATATGACAAACCTAAGGCAGGGTCTTGCCCCTACTAGGTACATGCTCGAGCAAGGCTCGATGCATAGGCTTCTGGTCGGCCTCTCCAATTGGACCATATAAAAAACCTAATGCAGGGTCTTACCCCTACTAGGTACGTGCTCGAGCAAGGCTCGACGCATAAGCTTTTGGTCGGCCTCTACAATTGGACCATATGAAAAACCTAATGTAGGGTCTTACGCCTACTAGGTACATGCTCGAGCAAGGCTCGACGCATAAGCTTTTGGTCGGCCTCTCCAATTGGACCATATAAAAAACCTAATGCAGGGTCTTACCCCTACTAGGTACGTGCTCGAGAAAGGCTCGACGCATAGGCTTTTGGTCGGCCTCTCCAATTGGACCATATAAAAAACCTAATATAGGGTCTTACCCCTACTAGGTACAAGCTCGAGCAAGGCTCGACACATAGACTTTTGGTCGGCCCCTCCGATTGGACCATATGAAAAACCTAATGCAGGGTCTTACCCCTACTAGGTACATACTGGAGCAAGGTTCGACGCATAGGCTTGTGGTCGGCCTCAGTAAATGGACCATACACGATCAAAATACAGGGAGATGCACTAAACTTAATTCACGCTCGAGAAAGCCTCAGCAAATGAATTCTGAACAGGCTTGTGGTCGGCTTCACGAATTGGGCCATGCAATAAAACAGACAATGAACTACGTCCGACCTGATCCCAAGAGGGTACGTAGGAAGATCGACACTCTCGAGTCCGGTTCCTATATAAATTGAACGTCTCTCAACTCAAGCCAATCATTCATCTATAAACCTATGAAGGAAAGAAGATCAACCAAAGAAGGAATAAAAATTGAACGACAGCTCAAATATCGCCAGTCCAGTTCATATCAACAACTGTATACGTTTAAAGAGACTATGGGCCCGCTCCCATCTCATCTCAGAATTAACTCAGCTGAACTGCGACCTGTGGGGCTATTGTGGGGGCAATAAATATGCCTACGTAATAGCATGATAAGTGGCGATCACCCCGGTCAAGATGCCGAGCAATAGACGCGCTAGCAATTTAGGGACGACTAAAGTCCTTATTAAACTAGAAGACCGAGGAACAGTATTTGATGGGAATAAAACTCTACGAAGATAGGACTCATCCATATTTGTTACTCATCCATATTTGTAACCCTAATGTAACCCCTAACTCTATATAAACGGGACACCCCCCATTGTTAAAGGGGGATTAGAAGCTAGAGAAACACTCTCATGTAAAACTCTCTCATCATTCTAATGGAACACTGCAGCAGCCCCATGGACGTAGGCCATTCATGGTCGAACCACATAAATCCTTGTCTCTCTCATGTTTATTTTTATGCTTGTATCGTGATGAATTGGCACCCTCCTACGGGTGAGATTTTTTGTACCAACAAGTATGATAATCTAACATGAATAATGTATGTGTTAATAACTCATTTTTAAGCACTTGCTAATTTTTAAACTGTTTTCAACTCGGGCTCTGACCCATTTTCTGCAAATCTCTTTTTCTTGTCAAATTATTTTAGGTGCCCAGCCACAGGGATACCAGGCTTAGGAGTTCCATTCATTCGACGAGCTGTAGCTACTGTGGAGGTTATAGGACTTTGGTAGTAAATGCCTCTAAGTCTATCATTCTTTATTTTTGAGCTATTTTCATCAGTTGGGCATGTCGCCCTTTTCTATTCAGATGTTTAGAGATTGTGGATTTAGTTACTGATGAAAAACTGTTACTAAAGATGTTTAATACAAGATTAAACTATTTAAGTAATTCCGAACTGTTTTTTGAGGAAACTCTTTCCTTTAAATCAAATCAGGTTAAACACAAGATGTGTTTATAGAAAATGTACGAGATCTGTTCAAGATTTGTTAACAAGTTTTGAAAACAAAACTAAGACAGTTTAAATCAGTACACTATTAAGAATGAGATAAGGAGATGTAGAAAGATTAATGACAAGAGATTTTTAACATGGTAAAACCTCACCCAACTGAGGAAACATCCACGGTGACTTCTAAGTCACAAACCAAAAATTCACTAAAATAAAATATATTAGTTACAAACTATATAACACACATGCACACAAATCAGTCATATACAAGTTTAGGAATGTAGCCACGGGTTTCCTTTTAACTTCTCTGCAGTTCTGATTGTTGATGTGGCTCTCCCAGTTTGCTAACTTCCACTTTGTTCCAGTCTTTTCGTCGACTCTTGTTTCAAGATCTTATTACCAACACTTTCAGTGTTGTAGTGTGTAAGTGTTTGTGATGGTGCTCTAACACATGCATGCACACTCTCAAGCTTATTATATAAACAGTCCTATCAAATTACAGTTAAGATCTATATGTTGTGATTTTTAGTTTCTCTCTTCTTAAAAAATAAAAACTTTCTTTGATCTTTTAATCAATCCCGGAATCCAAGGTTACCTTACTCGTAAGACTGCCAAGGTCATATCCAATTTCAGAGGGTTTTGAAAATGATTTTGAAATTAGAAACCACCAATTGCGATTCCAACTATGTCAAAAATCTTGTTTCAAAAGAACTAGAAACAGAAAATAATTTTCTTGATTTTAAAGTTAAAAACATTTACAGAAAATAATCAACAAAAGATTTCTGAAGAAGAATAACTAAGAATGCAGATCTACGTGTACTATAACATAAAAATGCCAGATCTATAATTTCTATAAAACAGAAATACATATCTAACCTAATGTTTAAGTTGGACATAAGATCTTAAAACCAAGAGGTTAAACCACGAAACAGCTTACAAACGAACACAAAAATAACTCTCAAACACTCAGAGTTGGTGTTTGGTGTAACTGGTTTTAAGAAAATGAGTTAGGGTTTGAAACTGTGTTTGGACGAATTAGGGTTTCTAACTCTCTCTCTCTAGTTTCTCTCTCTTCTATCTTCTCTCTCTACTCAGACGAAGTGGCAAAAGTCTCTCAAAGGCTGCGGTTAAGCCTCCTTATATAGGGGGATGAGAAGGATCGAGAAGGATATACAAAATCAAGGACTGGGATGTGGTCTTCCCAAATTGACTTTAATCCAACGGAGAAGAAAAAGCAGTGGGTTAAAAGACTTTTGATTGGATGATATGGGTTTCACAGGGATTGTTTTCAAACGCATGCAGAGCGTTGATAACAACGATCCAAGGGCTGATAATGGACAATGGTTTTGAGTTTTTAAAGAAACACAAATCCAACCGGTATAAGGGTGACACGTGTAGGGCTGATATCGAGCCTCACACGCGTGTATGAAAATAATTACACACGTACCCTATAGTCTTAAGCGCTTTCGGATCCTACCCAAATGAACTTATATGAATAAAACCATAAAATCAGTATTTACAGATTGACCCCAAAAGATTTTTAATCCAATTTTAATTATGAAAAATCATTTTAAAAATCATTAAAAATTCCCAAAAATTATAAAAATTATTTTTAAATGGGAATAAACACACACAACTCTCACACAATCAACTTTATGCAAAATATGAACAATGTATGCAATCCTAATGTGTGTGAGTGTTTGTGAATATACCTTTAATCAATTAAAGAAGAGGAATGAAGAGTAGAGTAGAGTCTGAGGCTTTTTAGATTCTAGGGAATGGACTAAATTTTGTCATTATTTCCAAACTAGATGAGCATTATACAATGTAGACTTAAGTGAGTCAAGAGTATAAGGTGCTTCAACTTACTCTTTACCGTTCTTGGATTTATTCAATTGGACTATTGTATTTGACTTTTGACTGGAAGTGTTTACTCTGGTCCCTTTTATCGTGTCAGTTATTTCATTTCTTATGAGATTGGATTAAATGGTGAATGTTTAGTTATTTCCTTAAATGATTTTATATTAATCGAAAAGATTAAAATTTTGACATCAACCTTTTTAAATATTAGGTGGTTAGTTTAATATTAAAGTTTTCGACAGTGATGCATAATCTGAACCAACTGGATATTCTGATTTCATTAATAAAGGACTTATCACCCGGTATTTAATTAGGTGGGGTGTCACAATTGGGTGAAATCAATTTTTTATTTTCATTTAGTTCTAGAAATGATTTATTTTGGTTTCAAAAAATCATTTATTTGGGTGGAAAATAATTGTTTTTGTGGCAAATAGGGGTGGTAAACGGACGAATACGGAGAGAATACCATGTTTTCTGTATTTGTATCCGCTATTTGGATTCACTATCTATATCCGTATCGATCCGGATAGTTAAAAAAACTATTCATATCCGTATCCTCTCGGATGCCTCATATTCAGATAATATCCATATTCGTTTACGTTGCTTATCCCTTTCTACCAACTAAAATTCATATTGAATAAAAATTAGACGATCAAAGATCATGGGATTTTTCCTATAACTAAAAAATAATTTAAACTCTTAATGTAAAGGGAATATTTGAAATTAAGTACTAACATCGAGTGCTTATATTCATTAATCACGAGTTCATTTTCCTCTTATAATATTGAATAGTCTATTGCTCCTCAAAATATATTTTTCTTGTATTAAAAATTGAAGATAACTAAATAAGTAACGTTATTTAAGTAAACAACATTTATTTATAGGGGTTGAATAATTGGATAAGTAAACAACACTTATCTCTTTTTATTATGTGTGGATGATCAAAACTTTTTTGTCATTTCTTAAACCATCACTACAATGAAATTTTCAAATAAAATTGTTGAACATTAACATACGAAGTGGAGACACTTTTATAGTAAAGTAAATAAATGTTAATTTGAAAGCCAAGTCTCCGAATTTAAATAAGTCACTGAATTACTAAAAAAAAAGACTATCAGTGTCACAATATAAAGTCAAGTCACTGAATTACAAAAAATAGCAAATAATGGAATATTAATAAAATCAAGTCACTGAAGTAATTAATAAATTAGCAGTAGTAGAGTATACAAACAAAATCAAAACAAATAGATTAGAATTCAAACAGAACAGTATATCTCTTATGTTCTATTCCCAAACAGAACAGCATATCAAACAAAACAGATGTTCTCCATACATCTATTTTTATTCTATTCCCAAAAAAAGGACTTCATAAATTATACAGGAACAACATAAAAAACGGAGCTCATAAATTATACAAGGACTTCATAAATAACTTATGTAGTTAGCTAGCAAAATGTTTGGAAGCATTATACAAGAACAACATAAAAAAATGACTTCATAAATTAAACAAGAACACCATAAATTATACAAGAACTTAATAAATTACTTATGTAGCATAGAATTATGCTACTATTAACAGATATTCCATTACATAACTATATATGTTTATGCTACTGTTAACAAAACAGATCCCTTACATAAAAAACGGATAGCGTCGCAAGGAGGACATCAGGTTGGGGAGCCAACGGAATGAGCCGATGGAAGGAGGGATAGCGGAGCAAGGAGCAAGTTAGCAACTTAGGGGATTTTTTAAAACAAAATGAGGGAAGATATAGATGGTTGTTAGAGAAAATGAATATGAGGATGTACCATATCATGTTTTCGTTTTGGAAGCATTTTTTTTTTGTTAATAGTTTTTCTTTTTTCATTCATTCTCTAATTCTTATGTGTTTCCAAAAAATATAAATTAATAATATTTTTTTAAATGAGTAAAAAATGATAAGTTGATAACATTTTTATATTATATTATTAAAAATTTATATTTTACATTGTAACATTATATATAATAAATGTTATAAATAAAAAGTTATATATTATTATATATAAGTAATATTAATAATAAACTATTTTTTAATACAATATGGATATTTGAAAAAATAGATATCTGTAAATATGGATACTCTGCCTCGGATACGGATTATCCATGTCGGATATACATACTATTCGTATCCATATCTGTTTTTTCGGATATTTTAACACATTATCCATATTCGTATCTGTGGGTACCCTGAATTTAGCACCATAAGGCCTGGACGAGTAGCCTCCCCTTAGCGGCCCAAAGCCCAGGCCCATCACCTCTTGTACTCATCCGATTACCCCCACGATCCCATGAAGAGAAGTGGTAAGGGAGCGCGATCCCATGTAGGGGAGATGGCTGATAAGGAGGAACCCATCACCCCCACTACTCCAACATATACATGTATAAATTAAACCCTAAGTCCGGGGAAAAGGACAAGTTGTATTCTCTGTACTTATTCTTTAGAATATAGAGAAATAACACTGACTGAACCACCGTGGACGTAGGCACGTCTTTGCTGAACCACGTATACCCGTTGTTGTGTGATTGGCATTTTATTTATTTTTTCTTGATTGTTACCTCTTTCATATTTATTTGTGTTGCATAATAATTGTCACCACAGTATCCATATCCATTTTTTTGGATAAATATCCGCAAAACTCATACTCGGATATCGGACGGATTCGAATTTTTGAATATCCATTTACCCCTCTAGGTGAAAATCATTTTATTTGGTGGAAACTAATTTTGTTATTTTGTAAATTATTTTTTTTTTTTACTAAAATCAGTTTTATTTTTCATTTTTTTCTAGAAAGTATTTTTTTTAAGGGCAAAGATTTGGGTGGAAAACAATTTTTTTGTTGAGAATCAATTTATTTAGTTGAAGGCAATTTATTTTTGGAAATTATTTTTTTTAGCTAAAATCAGTTTTTTTTTAATCTTTTTTTTGTAGAAATCATTTTGTTTAAATATCTATTAGTATTTTCCAGAATTTTTCTTCATATTTTTCACTTTTTAAAAATTATTTTATTTAAATACTTAAATAAAAAATAATAATTTCCACCTGTTTTTTTTTGTCATTTTGAGATTTTTTTAAAGAGTTATTTTTAGTATTTTTTGGACTTTTTAATTGTTTTTAGTAGTTTATGTAATATAAAAAATTTAAATTGCCCCTTTATTTTGAAATTAACTAAAATACCCTCATTTGGTGTCATGTATCATGCACATGACCACCTTTCCATGTAAAAGGTAACGATCTTAACAACACCGTTTAATGAGTAAAGTGCAGAAAATATATATTCTAGATGAAAATGAGGTAAAGTTGGAAAAAAGTCTATGAACCTTACATATAATATTCTACTAAATCTATATTTTACCTCTAATACGATAGTATTAGAGGTTAATGATGTTCTTTGATTTTCATCCCTTAATTATCCCTTATTTTCTCTTCTTGACCTTTCATATTTCTTTGATATAATTTAGACGTCGATTCACTCATCCGTTTTAAAGTAAACATTTATATCACTTCTCTACATCTTTAAATAGATATAGTAATAGTTTAATTAACCTTAAATATAATATGTTACTAAATTCATATTATACCTCTAATACGATAGGATTAGAGGTTAATGAATCTTTAATGCATTTTTATTTTCAACCCTTAATTATCCCTTATTTACTCTTCTTGACCTTTCACATTTCTTCAATATCAGACATCGATTCACTGATCCATTTTAAAGTAAACATTTCTATCACTTCTCTACATCTCTAAATAGATATAGTATTACCCAAAATTTGACCATTCTTTCAATCCTATAGCCATCCAAAAAAAATCGTCGTTTTGGCTACATCATCTCCAAGAAAATGTACATATCTACCATTGATGATAATTGCTTTGTAATTTCCATTTTGTAAACTTTATGTTTTCTTTGTTTTATGGGTTTTGTAAACATTAAAAGATTGGATCCATTAATAAACAACACCCATTTGGACCTGCTTTGTGTAGAACATTTGGGTCTGCTTTGTTTATGGGTTTTGTAAACATCAAAAGATTAGATCCATTCTTTCAACCCTATACCCATTCAGGTTCATTTGCATTTAAAATTGCTATAGATTTTAATCGGACTATTTATTCATGTCACATTGAGTGTCTATTTTTGTGTTTCAGATCTGCCATAGTTTAGACATCACTTTTATTGAAAACTGAAGACAATGTTGGCTCAGAAGCAAGCAGAGGAAACAATAGTCTCTAACTTCAACGAGACTGAACATGGAGGAAGAGAGAGAAGAAGATCAGTTCAGTTTCAGCTTCAAGAGCTTCCTTTGGCATAATGGTTCTATTTGGGACTCATGGTTTATTTGTGCTTTCAATCAAGTACGTACACAATGCAAACATACATATACATAAAAATCTAAACTTATTTTGTTTTGGCTAATGTTGGTGTTGATTTTTATTACAGGTTCACGCTGGTGATATTTTGGTCCACCTTTTTCGACCATTTTTGTTAAATTTTTTGTATCTGACTTTGTTACAAGGAATTCTATTAATCCAATTATTTTTATTCTTCCATGATCTATTTGGGTTGAATATTAAATATTAATTGATAATTTTTTTATGTTTTAAAGGTCCATTTAAATTTTCACTTTCAAATCTATTATAGATCATATGTTCGGCATATACAATACAGGATTTAAAGTTTCTTCACCTTCAAATTATATTGCTTTATTATTTTTTCTCTTTTGTTGTTGTCTTAAGTGGCTTTGTACAAATCACTTCTGGTAAAAAAAAGTCTTTGCATTTTTATATTATTTCTTATGTTAATGATTCGTACATATGGCTAAAGGTTAGAGCATGAGAGAAGTTTATTTTGTAATGTCTTAATTTTATTACTTTCAAATGTTCTAAAATTTTATACATTACTGATGTAAAAAGGAGTATACTTTTATGATTGGTTCTTTATTTGATTATTTAAATTTTGACATTCCCGAAAAGTCATGAATGGGAAAGAAGATATAATAAATCCTTCAAAAAGTATTGTTCGTATATTTTTAACAAATATTATATTATGCCTGCACATCGTGCGGGTTACATGCTATTGGGTATAATTGCAATTGATATCTCAATGTGTCTCAATTTGCCTCGTTCCTTCCACTTAGCAGTCATGCATTTTATAGCTTGTTTAGGAGCTCTAAATGGAGAGAAAAGAAAAGAAAGGGAGAGAAAGTTCAGTATTTTCGTCGTTTGGGAGTTTGATTTGGAAGGAAAGGAAGAGAAAATGAGAGAATTTTTTTTTAGATTTAATCAAAACTCTCTCTCCAAAACTTTATGCCTAATCTAGAAAGAAATGAAGAGAAGAGAAAGGTGCCTTTCAATATTTTTATTTGACTCCCAATTTTACCCTTTTTGCAATCAGATACAGTTTTCATCATTTTTTACTACTACTTTTTTTTTGTTTGGTTGGTTGTAATACCTGTAGCATGTTGCATTTCACATATCATATGTGACATATGCAATAGTTTTTTATTTCTACTTTTTTTTATGGAATACCTGTAGCATGTTGCCGTCGTTTTTTAGTTTTTTTTTTACTTTTTTTTCATATTTGTAGCATTATATATTTCACATATTGAATATGCCACTTGCGCCTTTTTGACATCCGCTTTTTGTTCTTTTTTAAAACCTGTAGCATGTTGCAAAGTATATATGTATACACACACATTATCATTTGCAAAGTATTATAGTATTATAGTGTGTATATATGTATACACACACACACACACACACACATATATATATATATATATATATATATATATATATTGTGAAAGCTGGAACCCCCGGATGGTGATTTTCTCAATTAAAATCAAAGTTAATTTCCTTTTGCATATAATTCAATGAATGATGCGGAAGCGTTGACTGATGGTTCAAAAATAAACAAAGCCAAATTTTAATTTCTTCAAAACAAATTAAAATAAGTTAATCCAAGTCCTAGAATTTGCCTAAGTCATATTTTTCAATATTAGCAAGTTAGGCGAAAGCAAATTTTAGCAACTGACTTGAATTAAACAACATTACCGAATATTTAATTTAAGTCCAAATTAAAGTGAATGTGATCAATTAAACCGAATTTTATCTTGAATTATTCTAAGCATGCGTTCTACATTATTAAGCAAGATAAAATAAACAATATCACACTACGCTGCGATGTACGAGAAAAAACCCAAGACGGGAAACAACCTCGGACGGCCCTAGCCACAAGTCCACTAGATACGGAATTACATTTACAAGACAGATAGACTTACAACGACTGACTCGATCCCTCTCAAGCCTTGATGCTTCTTCTCGTAGTCACCTCTTCCTAGCGGACAACCTCGGAACTCCACCGCGGTCTCGAAATCCACCGATGGGACTTTATATGGTCACTGTCACCCTAGCATGGAGCCTTTCTCCGTGTGGGTAGAATCACACAAAAAGTCTTCTTCTTTGATGGATGTAGAAGCAAACCAAAACTTCTCTTCTTGAATTCGGTAGAGATAAATCGGTGCCAAAACTCCACGCAATTGATAAGTATATAGAACTTGGAATAAACTCAATTGGGTGTAAACACTAGAGTGATGAAAATATTTCTCTAAACATCTCACTCAAAACATGAACATTTTCCTAAAACAAATTTGCTCTCAAACTCTCTCTAAGAGATGAAAATGATATGGAAAAGTTAATTTGGAAAATGTCATTCCCGCACATTATTAAGTCTGAAAAAGTTGGTTAAAAACCAAGTGGGAAAGTGGGTGAAAAACTGCCAAAAACTGCTCAAAACTGTTCCCGCTTGGCATTCTCGTTCGAACGACATTGACACTCGTTCGAACGAGACTTCTAACGAGCGACCAGTCTGGGCTCGTTAGAAACTCGTTAGATACCTCGTTAGAACGAACAAACTCGTTCAAACGACATATTGAACGACTGACCAGTTTAGGATCGTTGGCAAACTCGTTTGAACGAAACCTCGTTAGAACGAAAAACTCGTTCGAACGACATATCGAACGACTGACCAGTTTAGGTTCGTTGGCAGTCTCGTTCGAACGAAACCTCGTTAGAACGAAAAACTCGTTCGAACGAGATTTCGAACGACTTCTAAAAATTTTTCTAAAATTCTATTTTGGCCCAGGAACTTTATATACGTTAAATTAAAGTTCCAATTAAATTATTCTGAAAGTAAAACATGGTTTTTTATTAAACCTAACACCCAAATAAATTTTGTTCCAAGCTCCTATATAAATATAATTACATTCATACCTTGGGAGCATGGAACCTTAGTTGATGACGTAGAAACGAGGCACGCAAACCGGCATTTTGATGAAGCTTTAAATTCTTTGCAGCTACGTCTTCAACACATACTTCATAGGCTTGAGAGTATTACAATAAAACACTAACCTATGAAAAAAATGTTTTTGTCCGGAATTGAGCCAACACAATACATGGACTCAATTGGAAATTTGTGTCCTTACAAATCTCCCCCTTTGGCTATTCCGGGAAAAAAACCAAAACAAAAATCCTAAAGGGCCGTCAAGCTCACTAGACTCAAAACATAACCCGCCCAATCTTGACTCAACCTAAGGATTAAACACTTTGCCTTTTAAAGTTGCCGCTTTAGTAGAATACCTGCACACTTATGCAAACTCATCAAATGCATAGGGAATATCAAAATATATTAATCGCAATTAATTAATTACTCCCCCTAAAATAATTCTCCCTTTTTATCAAACAATGACATTTACTTAGAAAGACGTCTTCCCCTAAGATAAATCTCCCCCAAACTAAGATGCGATAATAATAGGATTAGATACCATTTCTCCCCCTATCATCATTCTCCCCCTTTTTATTCGGGAATAGGCAAAGGATAAAGAACTAATAAACAGTATGTGGAAGCTTAAAGTGAAAAGACATGAAAGCATATGGGCAATAAAAGCAAGGCAAAGACAAATAAATATCATATATATAGATACTAAAAATATACCAATAGAGCACTTGCATATATATATAGATATAAACACACACATGACACAAAATACAATAAGTTTGCACACTCGTATGGCAAAAATGTGTCATATGGAAACGGAAGTGTAGGGGTGTGTACTAGCAACAATTAAATTTAGACCCAAACACTTAAGAAACGTTCACGGAGTTCTCATTTGAATGCAAACTTCATCACAGTTAAATATAACCTCATGTGACAATATAAAGATTGAACTCAATGAACAAACATACACAATGCATACAAGCCTAACATGATGATGATTCTACAAACCAAATAGAGTCATGACATTAAAGACAACTAGGATAAACGGACATTGTGAAAACCGTTGATATACCATCCAATTCTCCCTCAATGAGCATATATATTCTTTTGTTTTTGAATGAATATATCAAACAAACATAGGCCTTGGCAATTGCTTTCTGTTTAATGCCAAATATTCTGTTTTTAGGCCTTTGGATCACGTATTTCTTTTAGATCCAATCAACGGTGGCTTACTATCGCAAAGGATTTAATTCATCCTTTCGGAGCCCTTCCCCGTGCATATATTAATTTATCATGTTTTCATTTTTCACACAAATCTCACATGCAACGGATTTTGACATGCACTAGTCCTCCTAGGTCATAGATATGTAGATGACTATATTGATAGGAGAACACCTCAAAAAGCTCAAATATAACATGTGACATTAAAATTTCAAAAGAGCTCGTGCATGTGTGAAAAGAGGCATATGAAAATAGAATCCATTTAATCAATACAAAATCCAACTACTCCATATAAAACATGGTAAAGAACATTTTAAGGATTGAAAATCTAAACCAAAAGTTCTAGCCACGTGGGAGCGTAAATGATGGGATTCAAACACAAATATATGCCACATAAAGTGTGTCAAACAAAAATACACACAAAACAAAATCTTTTTGAGTTTTTAACATTTTTAACAAAAAATAAAGATATATACTCAAACGACTAAACACAAATCATTTGTATTTTTCATTAAGCTTAAATGAAATAATAAAACACAAATGATAAACAAAAATCTTTTTATATTTTTAATTAATTCAAACACAAAATATAATACAAAAAGATAAACAAGTCATGATTTCTAGCATGTGATATGAAATAAGGCAATGACTAGAAAATGACTAAACAAGCATACATTTAGCATATGAATATAGCATGAAGTACAAACGCTAAAGTATGCAAACACTAACACATTCATCCATTAGATTTAGCAAGGGAGGAAGCATGTGAAAGTAAATGAGAATCAAAATCCCTATTTTGTAAGGCAACCAAGTCGGATTTCCTAACCCAAATTAATGAAGAATAACTATCTTGGGGTGTAGGAGCTTTAACTACCGTGGTTACTTTACTATGGGATTTTCTAGGAATTCGTTTAAGATCAAAACAATATTTTCTAAGATGAACTTTTCGACCAAAAAGTGTACAAGTAAGAACATGTCGAAAAGATTTGCCTAAGGAGTGATCATTAAATGCATTCCTAGTAGATTCTCCTAAAATATTGGTTTGGGCATTATGAGTAAATTCATTACAAGTATTGAAGCCTAAACCACAAGTGTCATTTTTAATTTGGATCATTCCTAACATTTTATCAAGTTTTTCCGAACGACATTCCAAATCAAATTTGACATTACTAGAGTCTTTTAATTTATTTTCCAATTCTAAAATGTTAGATTCTAGTAAAAAATTACGCTCTTCAAAAGCAAGAAGCTCCTTTTTCAAGGATTCCATTAAACTCCTAAGGCTATTTCTTTCGCCTTCTACGTATTCTAGCTTCACACGAAGAGTCCTCTCACGTGTCCTAAGGTCTTCTATTAAGGCACTATCATCAACGACCTTGACACTCTTTCTTAAACAAGCTTCTAACTTCAAATTAGTTCTTTTCAAATTAATAGATTCTTTATATAATTCATGAAAAGCATTTTGAAGTTCACTCACATCAACCTCTTCTTCATTTTCACTCTCTCTTTCTTCTCCACTCTCACTATCATTAAAAACAAGGGAATCATGAACAATGACCTTGGAAGTGGCATGTGTTATCGTGTCATCAATCGATGAGTTCTCATT
This sequence comes from Sambucus nigra, assembly GCA_949130495.1. NCBI lineage: Eukaryota > Viridiplantae > Streptophyta > Magnoliopsida > Dipsacales > Adoxaceae > Sambucus > Sambucus nigra. Next base: position 482,522,834 of record OX422211.1, on the reverse strand, counting down.
ATCACTCACATGACTAGCCATAAAAGTCACAAAATTTTTCTTAGTGGGGGACTCGGGATTTTCTTCCTTATCACTATCACTAAGGGTTGCATTATATGCAGTGGGTCGTTTACCCTATTTCCTTAGTTTAGTGGGGCACTCATAAGCTCGATGGCCATAACCTTCACAACCAAAACACTTGTTAGACTCGTCCCTATCTAAATTGTCATTACTAGGTTTAGGGATCCTCTCGGCTTTAGAAATCTTCTCGCTTTTATCATGTTTAGAAGTATCAAATTTCTTAAAATCATTTTTAAATTTATCTTTGTTAAATTTAAGAAATTTTCTAAATTTGCGAGCAAACAAAGCCATATCTTCCGAGTCACTATCCCTCTCGCTCTCTACTACTTGTTTGACCTCTTTTCGGGATTTTAAAGCAACGCCCTTTTCGATTTTCTTTTCAGTTTTAGAGGGAAACATATCTAGTTCATAGGTTTGTAAATCACCTACAAGCTCTTCTAATTTCGTAGAGGCTAAAGTGGGTAAAGAATTTAAAACGGTCACCTTTGGAATAAATATATCGGGTAGGGACCTTAAAATTTTCTTTACAACATGGTCGTCATGTATTTTCTCTCCCAAGTTAAAAGATGAATTAACAATATCATAAAGTCTAGCATAAAATTTATCAAAAGTTTCTAATTCATCCATTTTGATAGTTTCAAATTGAGTGGTGAGGTTTTGGAGTTTTGAAGCTTTAACGACACTAGTTCCTTCATGAGTTAATTGTAAAATGTCCCAAGCTTCTTTAGCGGTTTCACACGTCATAATACGTCAGAATTCATCCGGTACGACAGCGCTAAACAAGGCATTTAAACCACGGGAATTAAAATTAGCAAGTTTAAACTCATTTTCAGTCCATCTATCGGCGGGTTTGATAACACGTTCATTTTCAACTAAATAGGTTGGTGGGGAGTACCCGTTAACAACAGACATCCAAACTCTCTCGTCGATAGATTTTAGTGTCGATTTCATTCGCGCTTTCCAATACGCGTAGTTTGAACCATCGAAAATAGGAAATTTTGAAAATGGGGAAAAATCCATTTTAGCCAAAAAATTAAAAGATCTTAACGAAATAATTTATCGTTTTTGGCTCTGATACCAATTTGTGAAAGCTGGAACCCCCGGATGGTGATTTTCTCAATTAAAATCAAAGTTAATTTCCTTTTGTATATAATTCAATGAATGATGCGGAAGCGTTGACTGATGGTTCAAAAATAAACAAAGCCAAATTTTAATTTCTTCAAAACAAATTAAAATAAGTTAATCCAAGTCCTAGAATTTGCCTAAGTCCTTTTGTATATAATTCAATGAATGATGCGGAAGCGTTGACTGATGGTTCAAAAATAAACAAAGCCAAATTTTAATTTCTTCAAAACAAATTAAAATAAGTTAATCCAAGTCCTAGAATTTGCCTAAGTCATATTTTTCAATATTAGCAAGTTAGGCGAAACCAAATTTTAGCAACTGACTTGAATTAAACAACATTACCGAATATTTAATTTAAGTCCAAATTAAAGTGAATGTGATCAATTAAACCGAATTTTATCTTGAATTATTCTAAGCATGCGTTCTACATTATTAAGCAAGATAAAATAAACAATATCACACTACGCCGCGATGTACGAGGAAAAACCCAAGACGGGAAACAACCTCGGACGGCCATAGCCACAAGTCCACTAGATACGGAATTACATTTACAAGACAGATAGACTTACAACGACTGACTCGATCCCTCTCAAGTCTCGATGCTTCTTATTGTAGTCACCTCTTCCTAGCGGACAACCTCGGAACTCCACCGCGGTCTCGGAATCCACCGATGGAACTTTATATGGTCACCGTCACCCTAGCATGGAGCCTTTCTCCGTGTGGGTAGAATCACACAAAAAGTCTTCTTCTTTGATGGATGTAGAAGCAAACCAAAACTTCTCTTCTTGAATTCGGTAGAGATAAACCGGTGCCAAAACTCCACGCAATTGATAAGTATATAGAACTTGGAATAAACTCAATTGGGTGTAAACACTAGAGTGATGAAAATATTTCTCTAAACATCTCACTCAAAACATGAACATTTTCCTAAAACAAATTTGCTCTCAAACTCTCTCTAAGAGATGGAAATGGTATGGAAAAGTTAATTTGAAAAATGTCATTCCCGCACATTATTAAGTCTGAAAAAGTTGGTTAAAAACCAAGTGGGGAAGTGGGTGAAAAACTGCCAAAAACTGCTCAAAACTGTTCCCGCCTGGCATTCTCGTTCGAACGACATTGGCACTCGTTCGAACGAGACTTCTAACGAGCGACCAGTCTGGGCTCGTTAGAAACTCGTTAGATACCTCGTTAGAACGAACAAACTCGTTCGAACGACATATTGAACGACTGACCAGTTTAGGTTCGTTGGCAAACTCGTTTGAACGAAACCTCGTTAGAACGAAAAACTCGTTCGAACGACATATCGAACGACTGACCAGTTTAGATTCGTTGGCAGTCTCGTTCGAACGAAACCTCGTTAGAACGAAAAACTCGTTCGAACGAGATTTCGAACGACTTCCAGAAATTTTTCTAAAATTCTATTTTGGCCCAGGAACTTTATATACGTTAAATTAAAGTTCCAATTAAATTATTCTGAAAGTAAAACATGATTTTTTATTAAACCTAACACCCAAATAAATTTTGTTCCAAGCTCCTATATAAATATAATTACATTCATACCTTGGGAGCATGGAACCTTAGTTGATGACGTAGAAACGAGGCACGCAAACCGGCATTTTGATGAAGCTTTAAATTCTTTGCCGCTACGTCTTCAACACATACTTCATAGGCTTGAGAGTATTACAATAAAACACTAACCTATGAAAAAAATATTTTTGTCCGGAATTGAGCCAACACAATACATGGACTCAATTGGAAATTTGTGTCCTTACATATATATATATATACACACACATTATCGTTTGCAAAGTATTATAGTTTTAATTAATATAATTTTAATGTGGGCATTTTTACATTTGTTCATGTAGTTTGTCTTTCATTTTTCATATAATTTTCACTTATTTGTTATGTTAATTATAGTAATAAAAAAAGTCCACAATTAGTTGAGATTGAAGTTATATATCAATTAATTAATTACTATTTTCTTTAAAATGTTATAACATGTTTTGTTAGTTATAAGGGTATAGACGTATTTTTCCTTTTTTGTTTCCTTTTCTTTCTTCTCAACTCACAAATAAGGAGGAAAGAATATAACTTTCTTTTTTCTCGTAAACTCGCAAACAGAGGAAAGAAAGTCATTTTTCTTTCATTTCTTTTCTCTTCTCTCCTCATAAAACTTTCCTTTCCTTTCCTTTTTTTCTTTACTCTCTAAAACTCGCAAACAATGAGACCTTAGGAAAATTGAATGAAAATTAAGGGATAACCGTAATCTATATTATACTTTCAAAGGAACACTACTAGAGGTTTTAATTGTCTTAATGCTAAAATTGTAATTGTAAGTCTTTGAGTACACCATTCCTCCCTAGGATAGCCAAACAACTTCCAAGCCAAAGTAGAAAACGACTCTTGACTAACCGGTTACTCTTTCCTCTACTCTCTCTTTCCTTTTAATATTTGGCCTGTTCATCTACAAAAGTAGGTAATCCGGTCATAAGAAGAGAAAGAACCAAACTCTCTAATTGTGATCTAATGGCTCTAACTGGTAACCAAAGCTACCTTAGGGCAACTATAGTCAAAAGCAATAATCCCAGTGAAAAATCGTATTCGCTGGTCATGGAGAGCCGCAAGTTACCAGCAATTTTGGCACCTAAGGTAATAGTGAATTGGGCGGCTGGCGATTGTGCACATCCTATTGGAGGTTAAAGCACTACCCGGATCAAGAAATGACTCCACTAGTAGATTGATAATTTGCCAATAGTTATAAACATACCAGAATATGTGAGTATAAGAAAACACGATTGTGTTTCTTTAAGCAAGAGTGCACAAAATGATATTTTGATTTAACAAAATCGTTGTTTATAATTCATTTTGAATTCAGAATAAATTTTAAAAAATTATTTTAAAATCACAAAATTAATTTTTAACTAAAATCTATTCAATTTTTACTTCTAACAAAAATTTTAGATATATCATTCAAATAAATTCAAAGCATATGCATGAGTGCCTTTTCGTACATATCTTTTGGTGATGGTAAGCATGGTTGTTTAGGAGAAACGTTTGCATATTTGCAAATAAATGCGATATAGAGCCATTTGTTGAGGAATTTCGAGTTGGGACTGGTTTCGCCTTTCCCGGAAGTTGACTGGAACACCATGGTTCCAAACAAATTTTTTGTTTTATTCATTTTTTAAGCATCAAAATATTATCTTGATTAATTTATTATTTTCTATTGTTATGGCTTTCTGATTTTTTTTTTGTATATATCTAAATTCTAATACATTTATTTATTTTGCAATTCTCCTCACTATGTGTAGGTTTTGATCAAAATTATTTGGGCCCTGACCAATTTTATGGCAATCCTACATTCTCATGTGGTCATAAGGAATTGAAGGTGTGTCTTAAGAAAGACATGTGAATGATGTGTTTTCGACTTTCTTTTGAAAAATAATTGTTGTATTTAATTACATATGTGTGATAAGTGGCTCTACTTTATATATATTTCTAAAATTTATATATATAAAACAGTTAAAACTGTTTTTACCTTTTTTTACTATTTTAAACGTTATCAATAACTTTATTTGAAAACCATGTTATTAAAACTTTTTTTTTACACATTTTGCCTCATTTTGTTATAAATATATATTATAACAACGTTATTTGAAGACCACGTTATTAACACTACGTTTACCGTTTTTTTATAAATATATATAAAAAAAATCATTTTATTAAATTTTTTGATTTCATAAAAAACATTTAGTAAAAAAAAGTTTTTTCTAATTAAAAATAATGTATAATTTGGTTTTAATACACCAATATACACATATATTAATGTATTAAGGTGTGTACAGTGTATACCTAAGTATCTATATCTATATTAAATCTATATTATATTATTATATTATTAAAATTATAAACTGGAAGCTTGACATTTAATTTTCAAAGAAAACTACAATAAATGATGAGTTGGATGTTATCTCTTTCTCGATTTCCCCATATTCTCTACATTTAATTTTCAAAGAAAACTACAATAAAGGACGAGTTGGATGTTATCTTTTTCTCGATCTCCCCATATTCTCTCATTTGAAAGGTCGCCAGATTTCTACATATTTAACTAGACTGTTTGTTTCCTCAAGTAAATATTCTCTTTTATACATATATCTTAAAATTGAAAAGAAACTAGTTTCCCTTTTTCTTTCTATTTGTTTCTTCATATTCTCACCATCTACATAAAAATTGTGAGACAAGGACTATAGTTACAAAGAAAATAGGTGAAGGGGAATGGGCCAAGAAGCCACGATTTGATGGCGTTGAATCTCTCTCTAGCTTTCTGCGATCATTTTTTTTTATATGTTTTGTTTATTGAGATCGGATGCCTCATGTAATTGGAAGGATCCATTCATTTTCTCAATAGTATTATTATGTGAATTGTTTGGGTACATTCAGGAAGGCTTAAAAAGTTATGTATTAAAGGTACAATTGGATTTGCGTTGTTGTGGGTCTTTTATGTTGCTAGAGATATTTGAGTACATTTTTATTTGGTTGTTATTGTTTTGTCATGAGTAACAATAATTTGGTGTAAATATTTAGAGTTATTTAATGTTTGAATGATTATATTGTATCCTAAGAAATAATATCTGGAGGCTATCTTTGAAACCTATCACCGTCACATGTGCATGAAAAAATAGGATATCAATGAACATTGCATGGAATATAAGATTCGTGTTAGGATCAATTTACGCTTATAGTAATCTTTTATGTGCAAATCATACTCAAAGTAAGCTGAATGTATGTAATTATCGAGAACATAACTCATATGAATAAATAATTACTCACATTCAATATGAATGAATTTTTTTTTACCAAAAAATATCTATAATTATTTGTGACATTAAAGGTAAAATAATTTGAATATCAATAATAAATGTAATTTTGTATAATGAATAGTGTAATAAACAAAATAATATTTTTAATAAAAGACGTATTATGTTTATTTAATGAAAATTATTAAAATGAATTTACAATGTATATTTGATTATATATATGTATATATTATAAATGTTTTATGTATGCGAGTTAGATGCTAGTTATTTTAACATTTTCCTCCCTTCCACTTTTACTTCGGGCCACACGTCTACCCCTAATAGCATTCATACAACTTAATATCCATTCGAACACGAAAATACGCAAAACCTTGGAAGGTATCGGTCTCAAATGTTGCAATCCCTCTTGTCATGAAGAAATCTCCCGTGCCTCCGACCACCGAAAGATCCCTAGTCTTCTCGCCCATTATGTCAGCACCCATAATGTTTATAGTGCCTTTGTACTCACTAGAATTGAACAATATTGTGTAAGCCAACCATGCATTATACGTAGTCTTCATGTCATAAAAATAGAACCCTTGAGCTCGCGCCACCGGAGGAGAGAGGAGATGGTGGTCTTTCGTCATGGGATCATCGAAGACCACTATGTTGGATTAATTCCAATATTTATTGAGTTTAATTTTTAGTTGTTAATATTTTATTATATTATTTGTGTTTTATTTTAAACATAGTTTGGGTTTTAATTTAGAAAGTAGAAACATGAGCAAATGGGTGTGAAAGATATGGGGAATGCTCAAAATCCCATATTGTCCCACATTGGAAGAATACTACAAAAGGTAGTGGTATATCAACTAAAGGACAACTAAGATTCTTAGTTGACAAGTCAAATAAGAGGCTATGATCCTACGCATCGCGGTGGTGCTTAAGCACCACCAATCGCGACACGCGTAAGCGCGACACGCGGCGCGCGAAAGGGCGATTGGGCGACTTAGGGCGCATTGCGCGCTTTGACGCGCACTTGGCACTTCGCACGTGCGCATCGTCGCTTGGAGCGTGGGAGCCTAAAGTTTTGACGAGGTAAAACAGATGTGATTAAACGATCCGATCAAAGGGTTTAAAATCCGAAACGACTTGATCTAAACCGTTAGATGAGCTCGTAGCGTTTCGTGTAGGGGATGTCCATTCGCTTACGATGGGACGCCTAATCTGAACCGTTAGATCGTAGCTGTTCCAAACAGGCACGATCCAACGGTTGCTGAGTCACTCCATGAAGAGTTGTGACTGTTGAAGAACAGTCACAGAAATGGCTATAAAAAGAGTTCCAGACCTCTGTTTTGGACACCGAAAATTGCTAGTTTCTCCTCTCTCCGTCCTCTATACTTTGGCATTATCAAGTTACAAATTCAGAGTGTTCTCGGGTTTTGATCAAACAGTACATAGTTTGAATCAAACAACTGTTCATACTGCATTGTATCCTGAAGGCAGGTTCTACAAAACCCATTGTGTACTCGCGGTTCTGGTTCTGTCTCAACCGGATTGGGAGAAATTTTGCCTAAAAGAAAGCGTTCCAAGAACGTGCCTTGCAGAAATTAATTTATTATATTTCGTTCTTTCCATAAGAAAACTCCAACAGTTTTAGGCAAAAACATTATATTCTTATTACTCCACTCAAATGGAAGGAACTGTGGCACAATCTATCCAAGTCATGACTCAAGACTTAATTCGACTCGACCGTTTTGATGGCGGAAATTTCACCCGTTGGCAAGAGAAAGTTATGTTCTTCCTCACATCACTAAAACTTGCATACATTCTAGATGATAACCTTGAACAAATTCCCGAGCCCACACCCGAAGACACCGAAGCAATAAAGCAAAAACGTGTGAAGAGGAAAGAAGACGAATTTATGTGTCGAGGACACATCCTCAATGCTTTGTCTCAAACTGTTTATAGCGCTCATAGAATGATTCCGACGGCAAAGGAATTATGGAAGGCTTTGGAGATAAAGTATCAAAACGAGGAAGCGAGCAATCGTAAGTTTCTAATTTCAAACTATATGAATTTTAGAATGAATAATGATAAATCTGTCGTTGCACAAGCCCATGAACTCCAACAAATTGTTGGTGACCTTAAAGCCGCTGGTATTAATCTGCAAGATGAATTTCAAGTAGGGGTGATTGTTTCAAAACTTCCATCCTCTTGGAATGGCTTTAAGAAGAAAATTAATCATGATGAAAAGACTTATACTGTGGAATCCCTTCTTCGTCACCTTCGTATTGAAGATGATACTCGTATTCGAGAAAAGAAGGATGAACAAAGTGAGGGTCATTCAAAAGCTAATATGGTTGAGGATCAAAAATCCAAGATTACCAAAGACTCAAAATTTAAAGCAAAGAATGATTCCAAATTCAAGAACCAAGGTGCAAATAAGAAAAAGAAGGGAAAATGTTTCTTCTGTGACAAACCGGGCCATTATTCTCGAGAATGTCGTCTTAAAAAGAAGGCATTTAAAGAAAAACAAGGGTCGAAGGAAACCAACAATGTTGAAGATCTTATTGCTACTGTTTGCGAAGCAAATTCAATTGATAATGAAAGTGGATGGTGGCTGGATACCGGCGCAACGGTCCACATATGCAAAGACCGCTCTTCATTCAAAACATATCAAGAAATTGATGGAAAAGAAGTGAAGATGGCAAATAATCTTCGCGCAAATGTAGTTGGAAAAGGCACAGTGGAATTGAAGCTAACTTCTGGAAAGACACTTACTCTAATTGATGTACTTCATGTACCTGATATGTGTAAAAATCTTGTGTCTGGGGACCTTCTCAATAAGAGAGGTTTCAAACTAGTGTATGAGTCTGATAAGTTTGTATTGTCTAAGAATGGCCAATTTATTGGCAAAGGGTACTCTTGTAACGGCATGATTAAAATTAATGTTATCAATGATATTAGTTCTGCTTATATGGTTGAGTCTATTTCTTTATGGCATAGTAGATTAGGTCATGTGAATTATAGAAGTATAAAAAATATGACTAATCTCGGCTTAATCTCGGATTGTAAATTTGATAACCTTTCTAAATGTGAAATTTGTGCTCAATCGAAGATAACTAGAAAGTCGTTCAAATCTGTTGAAAGGAAATCCGAAATGCTTGATCTTATTCATAGTGATGTATGTGATATGAAGAGTAATATGACTCGTGGTGGAAATAAATATTTCTTAACTTTCATTGATGATTACTCTAAATATGCATATACATATTTACTTAAAAGTAAAGATGAAGTTTTTGAGAAATTCCTAATTGTTAAAATAGAAGTTGAAACTCAACAAAATCGAAAAATTAAAGTCCTACGATCCGATAGGGGTGGTGAATATTACCCGAGTGAGTTTATACAATTTTGTAATACTCATGGGATAATCCATCAAGTTACGGCGCCATATACGCCACAACAAAATGGAACGGCGGAAAGGAAAAATAGGACTTTAGTTGAAATGATAAATTCAATGTTAATCAGTTCTGGTTTACCTTTGTCGATGTGGGGAGAAGCGGTTTTATCCGCATGTTATATTTTAAATAGAGTTCCATTGAAAAACAAGGATATTACACCATATGAATTATGGTTTAATCGTAAGCCTAATCTTAGACGTCTTAAAGTTTGGGGATGTCTTGCTTATGTAAGAAAACCCGAACCTAAAAGACCTAAACTAGGAAATAGGACTTACAAATGTGTTTTTATTGGATACTCTAGTAACAGTACGACTTATAGATTTTTAAACCTTGAAACTCAAGAAATCATTGAGTCGGTAGATGTGCAATTTTTTGAACATCTAACAAAGTTTAGTACTTTGAATCAAGGTTTAGAAAATAATAATTCGACTGTTGACTCCTCAAATTTAGAAGAAAATTCACAACCTATATCTTCTTCAGAAACAACGAATGACGTTGAACCACGAAGGAGTAAAAGACAAAGAACTGAAAAAACATTTGGGCCCGACTTTGTTATTTATTTAGTTGAAGGGGATTTAAATGAGACTAAGAACAAAACTAAATTTGTTCTTAATGTAGAAGATGAACCGACCACATTTCATGAAGCGGTAACATCTAGGGATGCTGTCTTTTGGAAAGAAGCAATAAATGATGAAATGAACTCAATTTTGTCAAATCAAACTTGGGTTATTTCCGATCTTCCCCCCGGGTCTAAACCTATTGGGTGCAAATGGATATTTAAAAGAAAATTAAATCCGGATGGTTCTATAAATAAATTTAAGGCAAGACTAGTTGCTAAAGGCTATAAGCAAAAATATGGAATTGATTACTTTGATACATATGCTCCTGTTGCTCGAATCACTTCCATTAGGATATTAATATCTCTTGCTTCTATTCACAATTTAGATATTCATCAAATGGATGTTAAAACTGCATTTTTAAATGGTGATTTAGAAGAAGAGATTTATATGGAACAACCCGAAGGGTTTGTATTGCCTGGCCAAGAAAAGAAAGTGTGTAAATTGGTTAAATCTCTTTATGGCCTTAAACAAGCTCCTATGCAATGGCATGAGAAGTTTAATAATATTGTTATATCCCATGGATATAAAGTTAATGATGCCGACAAATGTATATATAGTAAATTTGAAAATGGTGTTGGTGTTATTATATGCTTATATGTGGATGACATGTTAATATTTGGGTCTAATCTCAAATATGTTGAAGAAACCAAAAGGTTTCTTTCATCAAAATTTGATATGAAAGATCTTGGAGAAGCTGATGTGATTTTAGGAATCAAAATTGTGAGAAAGGATAATTCTTTAGCGTTATCTCAATCTCATTATATAGAAAAAGTTCTTAAAAGATATAATCATTTTGAACTTAAGCCAGCTGCTACACCTGTGGATCCTAGCATCAAATTAATGAAAAATACTGGGCGTGCTATGGACCAACTTAAATATGCTAGTATTATTGGGAGTCTAATGTATGCCATGCATTGCACTAAACCAGACATTGCTTATGCAGTGAGTATATTGTGTAGATTTACAAGTAATCCAGGACAAGAGCACTGGAATGCAATTTCTAGGGTGCTTAGATATCTGAAGAGGACTTTGGATTATGGCTTACATTATGTAGGATATCCATCTGTTTTAGAAGGATATAGTGATTCAAGTTGGAATAATCTTGAATCAAAATCAAAGTCAACTACTGGTTGGATTTTTACGCTAGGAGGAGCAGCTATCTCTTGGGGATCCAAGAAACAAACATGTGTATCAGATTCAACAATGCAATCTGAATTTATAGCCCTAGCAGATGCATGCAAAGAAGCAGAATGGCTTAGAAATGTGTTGTATGATATTCCTTTATGGAAAAAGCCATCACCTTCTATTATGATAAGTTGTGATAACCAAGCCACAATTTATAAAGTTTCGAACAAAACTTACAACGGAAAATCTAGACACATTAGTCTAAGACATCAAATTATAAGAAAATTACTCAAGGAAGGAGTAATTACAGTCGACTATATTAAAACGAACAAGAATTTAGCAGATCCTCTGACTAAAGGTCTTGTAAGAGAGATGATATATATCACCTCAAAAGGAATGGGACTAAGGTCTATTAAATAACACAACTATATTTAATGGGAACCCAACTCATATCTTGAAAATATAGATAGAGTTCAATGTGGTACAAACAAGTTAAATTATAGTTATGGAACACTAGGAATTTATACAAAAAGTTCCATTCCTATATGCCTAGTGTTGGTTTTCTGCATGTTAGAGGATGAAGTTCACTTCTTAATAAATCATATAAGTGTGACTCGCAGAATCACTAAAGTTGATTTACCTATTCGAGTGTCGAAAGTGTGGCCGCTTTCTATGAAATCAAGACCGATCCTAAAGCGCTCGTGAAATCAGGATTAGCACAAGGCCATAAAAGTGCATGCTAGAAGAACACTTATAAACTCAGAAATCGGTATGTGTGATAGTTCCGGCTAGTCTCAAAAGGTCCTTGGTTCAAGATACGTTCACCACAGCACCTTGATGAAGCTTTGAATTATTTTCACTATATGGAAGTTCAAGTCCGAAAGACACTTCTCATTTATGTACTAGATTTTAGCGATAATGCCAAAAGTTATTTATTGTCTTTTTTGCTTTGCTCTCTTGTGTATATTGAAATTGGTGGGAGAATGTTGGATTAATTCCAATATTTATTGAGTTTAATTTTTAGTTGTTAATATTTTATTATATTATTTGTGTTTTATTTTAAACATAGTTTGGGTTTTAATTTAGAAAGTAGAAACATGAGCAAATGGGTGTGAAAGATATGGGGAATGCTCAAAATCCCATATTGTCCCACATTGGAAGAATACTACAAAAGGTAGTGGTATATCAACTAAAGGACAACTAAGATTCTTAGTTGACAAGTCAAATAAGAGGCTATGATCCTACGCATCGCGGTGGTGCTTAAGCACCACCAATCGCGACACGCGTAAGCGCGACACGCGGCGCGCGAAAGGGCGATTGGGCGACTTAGGGCGCATTGCGCGCTTTGACGCGCACTTGGCACTTCGCACGTGCGCATCGTCGCTTGGAGCGTGGGAGCCTAAAGTTTTGACGAGGTAAAACAGATGTGATTAAACGATCCGATCAAAGGGTTTAAAATCCGAAACGACTTGATCTAAACCGTTAGATGAACTCGTAGCGTTTCGTGTAGGGGATGTCCATTCGCTTACGATGGGACGCCTAATCTGAACCGTTAGATCGTAGCTGTTCCAAACAGGCACGATCCAACGGTTGCTGAGTCACTCCATGAAGAGTTGTGACTGTTGAAGAACAGTCACAGAAATGGCTATAAAAAGAGTTCCAGACCTCTGTTTTGGACACCGAAAATTGCTAGTTTCTCCTCTCTCCGTCCTCTATACTTTGGCATTATCAAGTTACAAATTCAGAGTGTTCTCGGGTTTTGATCAAACAGTACATAGTTTGAATCAAACAACTGTTCATACTGCATTGTATCCTGAAGGCAGGTTCTACAAAACCCATTGTGTACTCGCGGTTCTGGTTCTGTCTCAACCGGATTGGGAGAAATTTTGCCTAAAAGAAAGCGTTCCAAGAACGTGCCTTGCAGAAATTAATTTATTATATTTCGTTCTTTCCATAAGAAAACTCCAACACACTAGCATCCCGAACATGAAGTCACCGAGCAATGAGGTGTTAGCGGCTACGGTTGATGTGGCATTAGCGGCGTTTGTCCCGTTGAATAATATGTCGTGAAAGTATAGCACGATTCGCTTGCATGGTTCGTTTTGGTTGATCGATTTCGAGCGAGTTGAGACAGAAGAGGATGTTAGGATTAGGAGAGAGAAGAGCATGCAAAAAAGACCTCTCATGGTTGTTTTTTGTGTAATGGTTTTGTGTGTAAGAAGAGCAAATATTTCTTATGTTTTATACAACAAAATTTTTTTTATTTGGTATGAAAATTCTGGTGTTTTCTGCTGGAGAATATACCCAACACACCATCTCTCTCGTGCGCTCGTGTGTCCCCAACAATTCCTAAGATATTTATGGGGTGGAAAATTGTAAAAGAAAAGACAAAGCACCATTTTGGGATGCAATCAAACGTTCATATACTCTAAAAACCATGGACGTCTATTGTTCTTTTATTGGGTGTTTGTGTTTGTATGGAGTGACATATGGGGGTGGAAAGAGAGATTACTGAGTCCAGATTTGTTGACTCAATTTTGAGTTACCGTGTGAAAAATAGTGGATTAAGAAAACAAAAAACATCTCAAATATAATAGAGTCACATAAGGTAAATGCTTTTAGTTAGTTTCTGTAGTATATTAAATGATTGTGACTTACGAGTTTTCAAAGTTACTGACTTAACACTTCTGCGGCAAAGTATGGTAGAAACAATAGAATGTGGGAGGAAATACCATTTTCAACCTGCCATAGATGTGAAAGTTACGCATTTAGTCTTTAAATTAGCGTGTTCTTATTTCCACCACAGTTTTCATTGAGTTCCACAATTTTAAACTATATATATATATATGTAAATAGGTACCCTATTTGTAACACTCCAATTGTAAGAATAAACCGATCCTAATCTAAATTTATATACGAATCGAAGATTTTTAGGGTTCGTTTGATTCAAATGAACTATTTTTAATTGTGGTAAAAAATATAATGGTGAAATAATTTTTACCTATTTAAAGTAAAATTTTGTTCACAATTTTTGTTTAAAGTTGCATAATTATAGATGTCCACTTATTCACAAATTCAAACCAACAAAAAAATTAAATATATGATAAAACATTTTACCATTTTATTTTTCACTACGGTAATAAATAGTTCACCTCGAATCAAACGGATCGCTAGTCCTATTTGAAAACAAACATCAATCAAAACGATCAAAGAGATTTGTAGAAGGGTCGATTTCCTCCAACGAGTTCTCTGTTTGTGAACAAGAATTATTTGTGATGAGAAATAATGGAACAGAAGATAACTTTTATAAGCTACATATTTGATTTATTTGGCACATGGCAGCAAGTTGTGTAAAGTCAAAACGAGAATAGATTTAATGGGTTTGGACCTAGCATCAAGTTGGTATCAGGGCCATTCACATGTACGTATGTTTACAATTCTTACACACACACACAATTTTATATATATATATATATATATATATATATATATATATATATATATATATATATATATATATATATATAGTCATGCTCTTGTGCAGATTAGTCCGCATTTTAAGAATGCGGACCGGACATGTGTCACCTGACGGTGAGCCCAAAAAAGAGAGAGTGCCTATAATTTAGGCGATAATTTATAGGCGCACCGTTAGGTGACGCATGTTCAATCCGCATTTTTCAAATGCGGACTAATCCGCACAAGAACATATGTGTATGCATCCATGGCAAAAAGCTTATGAGATCAACCATCAAGATCGGGTACCGCACTCATTGTTTACAAACGCTTTATAAGCGAAGGTTGATAATGGTCCAACATATGTGAAATAATTGAACCTATTAGTTGGGTTTGAACGAACAACATGATCGACATCTGAATATTTGGCTCAATAAGGTGGATTGAATGAATTTCAGCCTATTAATGCGGGTTTAATAAAAGTGGGCATATTTTAATTTAGCCTCTAAACAACTTTTAGTCCTAGACCCTAGTTTAACCTTCAAATAGTTTTAAGGTTTTAAATCCTCACATTCTCCTCCACGTGTCCTCAACTAAAAGGTTAGGAAAGGGTGATCAATAGAATGCAAGAAAGACCCCTCTTGGATTTGCTTGTCTAATTGCTGTTCGGTTAGAAGAGCCATGTTTCTTCTTCTTCTGTGTGATTTCTTGGTGTTTTAGTGCAACTATTTATTGATTTTGAAGTAGAGAATATACCCGAATCCCATTTCCTCACTTTCTTTGATATATATATATATATATATAGGGAGAGGATCACAAGTGGACCAAAAGAATAGACTTTTTAATGGACTTAACAAAAAACACTAATAACCAATTAATTTTAATTCCTATAATTTAATTGGTCCGCGCCAGCGGCACCCAAGACCCCACCTTCACCCCTACGCCCTAGCCACCCACCCTTACCCCCTACCCCACCCCCTACTCTAACCTCTCTCATCTCATCCATCATCTGTCAAGCCATTCAAATGAGACCCAACCTTGTAATACCAAGCCTTAAACCTCCGGACAGCTTGCTCCGGCCAGAGAATCCTCGCCGGCAGCCATGCCACCAAGACCCAGCGGCCAAGCCGCTGCCCACCTGCTGTCCTCAACCCGGACCAACCCTTAACCCCTTATACCTCCCACGACCATAGCCAACAAACCCAAACCGTTGAGATTGGAACAAAAAAAAAATAAAAAAAAAAACAAAGCCTATGTCATGTACCTGTTAGTTTTTCTTCTTTTTCGTTCTTTCAAATAGAGTAGAGAGAGAAGTTGTTTTTATATTTTTTTTCTTTGTTTGATTGTAACATCGCGGGGCTAAAATCGGAGCAGCAGTTGTGACTCAATGGGGTAGGGGGTGGGGGTGGGGGTAGGGGTGAAGGTGAGGTCTCGGGTCTCGAGTGCCGCTGGCGCGGACCAATTAAATTATAAGAATTAAAATTAATTGGTTATTAGTGTTTTTTGTCAAGTCCATTAAAAAGTCCATTCTTTTGGTCCACTTGTGAGCTTCTCCCTATATATATATATATATATATATATATATATATATATATATATATATATATATATATATATAATGCTCTTGTGCGGATTAGTCCGCATTTAAAGAATGCGGACCGGACATGTGTCACCTAACGGAGCACCTAGAATTTATCGCCTAAATTATAGGCACACTCTCTCTCTTTTCTGGGCTCACCGCCAGGTGACACATGTCATGTCCGCATTCTTAAAATGCGGACTAGTCCGCACAAGAGCAGGACTGTATATATATATATATATATATATATATATATATATATATACTAGGGTATACCCGTGCCTGAAGGCACGAACAAAAATTTCCAAAGTACGTAATCGCCAGCAAAAATTTTCTAAGTACGTAATTGCAAAACAAAATTTTTTTTGTTCCCCGACAAAACAGAGTATAATTTTCCAAATAATGTTCCCCGGCAAAACGTAATCGTGGTCAATTTTTCTGAAGAACGGATATTTTTTTCAAATAAAAATTACTCAAACAACAATAATAGTTAATGTCCATCCTGGACCGCGTATAAACAATATAATCAATTCCACAAAATCGTATTTGGAATATAACATTTTTAAATATAAATATGGTTAGACACAATGAAATTTTTAATCTTTTTGTCACCATCTGCCTCCTTGAAATACAATGGTTCTGCAACACAGAAAAACCAATAACAATAAAGTATTAGGGGGCTTGACAAAATTTTATTCCCATGATATTATGTATTTTTAATGTGTCGCCAATAGTGCAAATATAAATACTATTGACCATCCCATATACACTTAACGATAAATTACTTTATGCCACCCGATACCAAAAATAATACTAAGTACTAAAATCAAACCACCATACATGTACTTTTTTCTAGTTATATCTTAAGGTGATGGAAAAAAAAACTTTTGTGTAAAATGTCCGTAAGGAGAGGGAGGGTGAGAGAACAAATTGAAAAAAACTATTTAAATGAACGTAATATATTTTTTCAAATGCCTAGAAAAAGTATTAGGACGTCTTTCTAATTCAGTAATCAATTCCCAAGTTGATTCTCTGTTAGATTAATGTTAAATGTCTTTTTTGTATCAATCATGTACTTGGTTAACAAAAGCTATTTTTTTTCAAATTACTTTGTTGATCATTAAATTTAGATTGGTACGAAAATCCAACGTTATAATTATTAAAGTTGTTTTTTGTAACCCCATATATCAGAAAAACCTATCAAGACTTCTGCAGGCTTTTGTACGTTCTTCTTTGTAATTATTAAAGTTGGTTTTTGTCATAACTGATAAGTCTTTTCTTAATAGGGACATAAACTTATATGACACCTTAGGTGAAGTCTACAACTTGACACCCATATTTTTGAAGGCCGCCTGTTAGAGAAGTGTGTATTTAAAAGTTCACTCACTTATTTTTTAATAGATCAAAATCTTAGTTTTAAGTTTTTATTGTGATATTCGGTAAAGTAATATTAGATGATATTTTTTTATTTGTTTAGTAAATATATGTGTGTTGTAAATATACATTTTATTGTTTATTTTATTAGTTATATACTATAACAAAATATAGTGTACACACTGTCTTCCATTTCTGATACACTCGCACACATCCCACATCACCTCTCATTCCCTCATCCGCACTCAAACAACTTCCCCACTATGTGAAACGATCAGCTACATTACTCTCTCTCTCACACACACACACACACACACAACCTAACATCCCATTCTCTTCCTCCATTAAAACTCACGCAACCCCCACTGGAACCAACCACCAAAAACCACCCCTAACCCAGCTCAACCACCATAACCCGCCAACAATCCATCTCACCAACCTCCGACCACCAATCCGTCAACCACCCATCTCAGTTTAAAGAAAATGAACAGAAACATAGTTCCTTCTTATAAAATACTCAAAAGTCGATATATTTTATTTAATAACAAAACAAAACAAAATAACTACTCAATTGTATCATAAAAGCTGGCATGCACAACATCTCTTGAAAGTACCAACATTTAACTCAAATTAGTAGACTTTGGCAAAATGCAAAGGTCACACAGTTATAGCTCATTTAACTCGAATCAGCTGATTTTTGGCAAAAAATAAATTTACGCTTTGATTTCTTCTTCACAGACCCATTTTTGTCTCAACAAAAAATAACAAAACATACAGCATTGAAACAAACACACAATAGCCGGGATACATGCAACACATTGCTACTAATTTTTCGTTTATGATCATACAAATGGGTATTGTATATTTAAAATCAAAACAGTGAGCAACATTCGATCAAATCTAAAAAAAGAAGAACATAGTATCAAATCAAACTGGGGCCAACTTCAACTGTCATATCAGAAAATATAGACCAAGCCAAAATACCTTCTCAGCCCGGAACTCACGGAAGACTTGGAAGGTGCCGGGGCTGAGTTTTTTAACGGCGACACTTATGCCGTTACAAAGAGTGGCCTTATAGACAAAGCCAAAACTACCGTCAAATGTTGCACTCTCGGTTATAGCAATTGAGGTTTGACCCGGATTTGAGGAGGATTGGGTTCGGGTCCTGGATCTTTCTTTTTTTGCCCTTGCAGATGATGAAGATGGTGGCAAAAATAAGGGTGACCACAAAAGGCTGGCTATTGCAGCAAAGACAGCTTGAGAGGGGTGATTTAAGAATCAAATATCAAACCCGAAACAGACCTTAAAAATCAAATCAAAGGAAGAGTGAGAGAGTGGGTCCTGTAAAATCAGAAACAAAAAATAGAGTATAAAGTAAATCTGAAACAAAAATCATAGTTAGTTCTGTAAAATCATTATGTAAGGAGAATGAGAGAGTTTATATCCATTTTCAAGAAAAAAATAACAAAAATAACTGTGATGAGAGAGTTTATTAAATAAAAAAAAACACCAAATGCACATATCTGAAATCCAAATATCCATTTTAAGAAACAATAAATAAAACTGGTACAAAAAGAATCTAAAAGATGGGATACAACCATTCTTCCTATACGTTTGTGAAGCCATTTGAAGCTCGTGAAGCCATTTCTTCATCTACATTTGTAAAACCATGAATGAACAAAGTTACCTGAAAAAGAACTACGTAGTAAGAAACCCCGCTGAAAAAAAAATTGAATCAATATTCACAAAAATCAAATGAAAACATCAAGACAAATAAAAAAGTGGGTCATGATCTAAATAACTGATTTCATACCTAAGTCGCCAAAATTGAACAAAAAATAAACTTGAAACCATTAAAACAATACCTCTAAAGTTGGTGTTGCTTGGGGAAGATAAGATAGAGAAAGTAACAGAAGAAAAAACTAAAACAAAAAAAATTATACGCTAACAACATTTACCTCTGAAGTTTTTTACATCATTTTTTTTATCTATAGTTACAGATCTGGGTGAGTGCAATCTCACAACCCATAAGGTTTATCTCTTGACCTCTGTAACTATAGAAAAACAAAGATATAAAAAACTTAACAAAGATGGAAGAGATCCAAATAATTAAAAAAAACATTGCATACTCACCGAGATCATCCCGAATTTGAGAGAGAGAGAGAGAAAACACCATTGTTGAGGGTTTTAGATAGAAAGACTCTAGAGTGAGAGGGAGACTGATACAAAGACTCATATATTGTTGTCAACAACAGAATCGAAACCAAGCACATATCTCGTGAGAGATAGAATAAAACCAAGCATGATGTTGCTTCTATCCGAAAAAAAGTCACTGGGTCTGAGCTACCTGACTTGAAAGAGTATCCCAGCTCCATATCCATGTACGCCATCCCCCGACCCATCTCCATTTTCCCGCCGCCACCCTGTAAATCAAAAACCCAGCAACCCATATTCACAAAAGATTAGAAATCCAAAAACATTTTTGAAACCAAAAATGAATTCAAATTTGATCCCGTCAGCATAAATCCTTGGTTTGAGAAAAAATAAACAAAACTAATCTAGGTTGGTGATTCACTTGATTTCGTCGTCCTTAAATTAGCGACTGATGTTCCCTACCATTAAAAATCTGGAGATCTGTAGAAAAGGGAAAATAGATATACCGTTTGGGAAAACGGGTGCAGATCTTGCTTAGGTATTTACTGAAATTAAAACCTAAATGGAAATCAAAAATCGTATGAAATCAAAGAGAGAGAGAGAGAGAGAAACAAAATGCGGTATTAAAGTAAAATACCATTCAAGAGTCGAACACAACGTTGGTTTGGTGTGAAGAAGATATCAGAGAGAGAGAGATTGAAAACTTGAGGTTGGGTGAGAGAGAAAGTAATGAGGTACGAATAATGGATCTGAGAAAAAAATCAAGCTTTCTTGGTACACTTTTGGATGAGTGGTTGAAAAGAAGATTATCTACAGATTTTAACAATCTCGAGACACGGGATAGATTGAAAAGGACTATCAAATATTTTCACTCTCAAGCATGGGTGAGAATCTGAAATAGGCAGATTTGAATTAAAGTTATAGGAATCAATCTCATCCCTCCATTTTTAGCCTTGTTGGCAGCAATCTGAATCGTTAAATGTCTTCAAAACTTATGAACAGTAAAAACACCCTTACTCCTTATTATATAGATATATATAGGGAGAGGTTCACAAGTGGACCAAAAGAATGGACTTTTTAATGGACTTAACAAAAAAGACTAATAAGTCTCGATTATTGGGTGTCGCTGGCGCGGACCCATTACACCAAGGAATTAAAATTAGTGGGTTATTAGTCTTTTTTGTTAAGTTCATTAAAAAGTCCATTCTTTTAGTCCACTTGTGATCCTCTTCCTATATATATATATATATATATATATATAGAGAGAGAGAGAGAGAGAGAGAGAGAGAGAGAGAGAGAGAGAGAGATACATGTATATATATTATCCAGTCAAACAACTTTAAAGACAATGATAGGTCGGAACATGGCAAAAGAGAAAACAAAAAGCGTCATTTCGGGATGCAATTATTAAAGAACAATATTTATTTGTCCAACTTGATGTTGTGAATCACTCACATTGTTTAGGCAGATAGCATTAGGGAGCCTAGGCAATATTGGGCCAAATGCTTGGACCGCCTATGGAGTCTCCAACCTTAACTCTTTCAAGAACTTGATACTTCTCCTAACTTTCTTATAAAGTTCAGCTTTTATCTTAATTATACAAGAATGCGAGAATGCAAGTAGTGCTTTTTGGACAATCAATCAATGAGGAAATATTTTTTGGCGTTACTGCATTTTTTTGTACTTTTTTATCAGGAATTAAACGTGTTCTGAAATAGGAGCTTGAACGCAATTTAATGTGTTAGACCTTTAATGCTATTAAAAGTTTCGCAACAATTTCTCGAACCCTACCAAAGTTGTTGATGTCTTGTCTGGTAACGCAAAAGGAATTGAGAATCAATTTCATTATTTTCAAAATCAGTCTTGCACTAAAATGGACGATAATCACATAATGTACCAATCTTAAAGCAATTAGCAGTAGATAATATCACACGTTATAATGACTATTGTTAGAGCAATAAACACTCGCATGGACTTCGGAATGAAAACATGAGCATCTGCAACTAAGAGAGGGAGCATTAGACCGTTAATGGACTACCTCGGCGTTTAGTGGTTTTTAAAAAAATTGAAAGATAAATTTATTAGACACAAAAGCCCAAAAAGAGGGGAAACCCTATATAAACTCAAACAACAAAATATACACTAAGGGATCCCACCAATTAAATCATAGTTAAAAATTGCAAAAGGGAGGCCTCCATTAGTACTATTATGCTTACTTATTTTGGAAGACGTTTTTATTAACTAGCTTAATGCAGCACCAAATAGGCACAAAATACATTCCGCTGTCAGCGCATGGATCCCGCAAGCGGCAAACCTTAGTGTCTTTTAATTTACCCTTCCTGGTCCAAGTGATCATTGGGACCGACTTCAATATCTACCTAAAATTGACCAAACCAGTTTGTCAAAACAAAAGGTTATACATACATGTTTGCCAAATAAATGCTGCATTTAAACACGAAATCTGTAGCTGCCGAGCCAATTATAGATGTGCACCAGCGCAAAAAGCAATGAACACAATAAGAACATGCTACGTGATTATTTTGAACTATAACATATCTAAAATCCTATTAATTAGTTTGTCATAAGTTGGACAAAGAGTATTTGATTGGAATGAACTTTCAGATTTGATCTTAGGCAACGAATTGGGTGCACATGGGGTGGGGTGGGTTTGTCTCTTACCCTTTTAAGGGTAATTCTGTATTTTGGGTTGTTTATCCCTTTAATCATATTTCTATTATTATCCTGGATTTACATTCATTCTTATTACTGTAATGGTGTAAAACCTAGTTTATTAAGGGTTGATCTAGTTTTTTTTTTTCCTTTTATAACTTTCCCCCACTTTAGTGTGTTGCCCTAGTTGCACACTTCCATAAGCCATAAATAGTAATGTAATCACCCAGTTTGGAGATAGCACCGTATAAGAGAGAGAGAGAGAGAGAGAGAGAGATCTTTTCAATTCATCTTTGCCCATGTATCACATTGTGTCAAGAATGTCAAATTGGTATATTATTATTCTAAAATCATAACAACCTAAATACGATGCCCAAGAAATCGAATCAATTGGAATGGACCGCCACATGCTCCCTTAGAGGACATGATAGCAAGCCTCTGCCAACGTTCGCAGCCTCATATAGCCTCCCTCTGCTCTAGAAACCTCATCGACACCACCCTCAGCCGTTGACTACCCAGCACCACAACAGCTGCCAGGCGCGACTTGGATAGCATCCCACATCTCGGGACGGCTCTCTCCAGCCCCAGGGGAGTTTCCAACCGCCTTTGAGAAGGATAAAAACCCCAATTGGGGGTTGCACAACCCCGAAGGTTCCCATTGCAGCTATTGTCGACCGTTTTGGGTCGTCTTCGTCTCTTGCTGGTCACCTGGTGGCCCCACTACCCTCCCAACCACTTCGCGACCCCAGAAAGTCTAGGGCTATGCATGGACAAGGTGTGGTTACACGTGATCACGAGGAGGAAGGAAGACGATGGACTTGAGTCGGTCCATTCATGGCCGTGATGAGGCAATTGTACGTCGAGACCTGTTCATCCGACTTCAGGCTTTGCAACAACGTAATTTATCAGCACGAAGCGAATTCAGTTCGTATGCCCATAGGCTAGTTTAGAGGAGGACAAGTAGTTGATTGCTCGTTACATTCAGGCCTCCAACCCCGACTCCATGAGGACTTGTTGCTTTGAGATACTCCGACGACGGGTAAAGCCATTTAGTACACCATTCGCCTCGAGAACTATCTCTGTCTGAGTATCTATCACTTTCAGTCAGTCCATAGCAGAGCCTCCAAAAGGAAAATGTCCTTTGTGCACACTTCCCCAGGCTATAAATAGTGCAGTAATCACCCCATTTGTGGATACCATATAATATCAAAAAAGAAAGTTCTTTACAATTTGTGCCGGTTCTTAGAGTGTCATTTTGTCTTTGTTACATCATTAAGCTTCTTTTTTTCTCTGGTGGCCAAATTGGAGAAAAAAGATTGGAGGCCAAAAAGGGTTAGAAGAATTCCAAGTGGTATCTATTTCTTGCATAACTATCAGAATTAGGAAATATAAATTATCAATTGCTCAACTCCATGCATCATTTTTTTTAAATTAAACCCAAACAAATATTGACATCAGCTCAACTCAACAACTCAACAAAGTTTTTTCCCAACTATTTGAGGTCGGTTTAAATATTGATATCCGCTACAATCCAATATTTTTTATTAAAAAAAAGAAACAAACCCTTCATAAAAGAATCGAATCACCAATACTAAACTAAACCTAGAGTCTAGGTTTCTACACATGGCATATCCAGTGGAGGATAATTTTGTAAACCAACTGGGATGGAAGGCAATTTTGTTGGCTACGGTGACAGCAAAGGAAATTGCACCTTACAATAAATGGCTGTCTATTTTCATTTCTTCGAACACATTGTTAATGTCAAGAAAAATAATAAAAGAGCACCAGGTGTACCAATGGAAATAAACACGGATTAATTTGATCATCTTGTGTGAATTCACAGATCAGATTAATGGATTATCAAAATTTACAAGGGTAACAATGCAAAAAACTTGTAAGCTACTATAGTTTGCAGCCCAATATAAACAATTTAGAAGCATTATTAAACAGGATAAACAAAGCTTCCATTAAAACATATTTATTACAATGATGCTTACAGAATTCTAGTTGAGTTGTGCTTCAGAGAAACCAGTCAATGGGATTCTGAGTCTTCATCAGGTATCTCTTCTACAGTTTGTACGGTCAAATCTGGTGATATTTTGTTGTAATATTGTTGCACCACCAAAACTGATGCCGTTGAAAAATCAGGTGATGTCAGCAAACCACCGATGGGTCCCAGTTCTGGACACTCACCCTTCCCATTTAACGACAAAGCCACTTCACCCTCGGAAATCCGACCCACCAAAAACAGATGGCAATGACTAAGCTCACGGATGGCACCAATGGCCTCTCCAGCATTTCTAACAGTTTTCTCTTCATATTTAATGGAGCTGTTCGTAGATGCTTTTTCCTTAAACTCAGTAAGGAACTCCGTATCCGCTGAATCTAATTTGGAAACAGATTGTGACTCGGTGTTTAGTCGGACTATCTCCCCCATGATTTCGGGTCCCACCGAGAAACGAACGACTGTTAGCCTGATACCGGGATGCTCGGCCATACGGGCCCCGTATGCAAGGGCTTCACGATCATCACGCCCCCCAAAAAAGAGGACCGTGATGAAGTATGAAACATTACTTGCACATACATGAGTGTTACCGCCGAGGCCGCGATCAACAAATATCCCCACCGAGCATGTTGCGTGCTGGAGGACCCGTCGGTTAACCCACCGGAAGTCAGTACGGGTCGTCTCAAGTGAGCCATCCAGTCTCTGGTGCTTGTGAAACGGTAAAATTATGATAGCAGCCCTCTTTGCGTTGGCAGTTGTGCAAATGTCTTCGTGCATGTCAGCTAGAGAAGAGATTGATGTCATTGGTCGCACTGACACCCGGCTTAACTGACGGAAAGCCTCGAAAGCTACTATAACATGATTTTCATCCGATCGCTGACCCTTATTCCAAAAGGGTAGCCCGTTTCTTCTTGCCTTGTGTACCATTAGTATAGCTGACGACCTCTCGGAGAGCTCCTTGAGGTGTAATGCGTATACGAGAAGTCCTTCAGGCTTCTCTGTCCCTCGTGAAGCCTCAAGAAGATTTATGATAGATGGTATATTTCTAGAGCTGTGGAAACATGCCAAGATTCGAAGCTGAGTGTTTTGATTTTTCCTTTCTATTATTCTATGCTTGTAATCGTCTTTGTTTCCTCTTTTAGCCGGCTTGTACACGGCCATGACTACAGGTGTAGTGATAAAGGTCGTGAAGAGAGCCATAAGAATCATGATAGCAAATGTTTGATCATTCAAAACCTACACATGCAACAATAAATTTTCTCGATCATTATTTATTACTCAACTACAACTTCAAAACTAAAAATTTTGAACTCAATGACGATTTAATAAATAGGCCTTGTTTGGCATAGGTTATTTTTAGTTGACTAAGAATTATAGATTATGCTGTAGTCATTTTAAGATCATAACAACTTTGCAATGGATAGACACCATATATAGCAAGTAACCCCCTAAACTAACACTCCTATTGGATAGCCCCCTGTATTGTAAGTAATCCTTTGTAGTATGAAAAATTTACAAATACCCCTTTGTGTTACACTAAAAACTGTTCCTAAAAATCATTTTTAGCCACATATAGGGGTGAAATTGCAACCAGTGGAAACAGTGCAAGAAGATCTTTCAAGGAGATATTTACAACTAGGATTAAAGTTCAAGGAGTTTCTTGCAATTAATATTTTTATCTAAAATTCAAAATAAGCTAGAAATGAGCTATCCCAAAGAGGGATAACAAGAACATAAGCAATACCTTTCTATCTTTACCAATGTTGAGGACAATGAGTTCGACCAAGCCTTTACTGTTCATTAGAAACCCCAGCGCAAGAGCCTCACGAAGCGGCATTTTGCAGATGCGCGAAACCACAACTGTACCAACGATCTTCCCAAAGCAGGCGGTAAAAATGACCAAGGCCAATAGACCCCACGACTGAAGTCCCTGGATTGTGGCTACATCCGTTTTCAATCCACTCGAAACAAAATACAACGGAAGAAAGAGGCCCGATACAAGGTCCTCCACTTTCTCTACTATGGCACCCGAAAATGGGCCCTCTTTAGGTACAAGAACACCAACAACAAAAGCCCCAAACATTGCATGAATTCCAATAGTATCCGTAATAAACGCGGCTGCAAGCACACCAGATAATGTTGCACATATATATATCTCGTCCACCGTCTCGCCTACATGGCAACGCGGAGCCATCCATTTGAAGATTGGTGGAACGATGAGAATCGAGCAAATGACGAAACCGACACCACTTAGGAAGACCCAAAGCGGGACAAGGGGAGAAACGTTATGTCCAGAAAGGGAAATGGCAAGAGCGAGAAGAATCCACGCGGCCACGTCATTGACTGCCGCCGCTGACATGGCCATTCGCCCGACATCGGTTGTTAGAAGCTTCAGCTCAGCCAATATTCGGGCTAATACAGGGAAGGCCGTTATGGAGAGGGCTACACCCATAAATACAAGAAATGCGGGCCCGTTTACACCTTGAGATATGGTTTCTCTAAGAACAAATGAAGAACCTATCCCTAATGCAAATGGGAGGCTGATTCCAACAATGGCAATGGCAAGGGCTTTATTTCCGGTTCGGCGGAGGGCTTGGAGATCTAATTCTAGACCAGTAAGGAATAAAAAGAAGAGGAGACCGAGGTTTGCTAGAGTATCTAACACTGTAATGCTCGTAGGTGGGAATATCGCGTGCAAATAGTTCTTGTTTCGACCAAGTGCTGATGGTCCAAGTAATATTCCTCCCTGCCAAATCAGTAGCAATGTGTAAATCGATTAAGGAGAGCATTTATTTCTCTCTGCAAGTTTCAGAAAATACAATAAAGTCAATCAGATGAAACTCATTTACGAATTTATAGGATTCCTGGAAGAAATCTTCAATCCAGTGAACATACTAAAGCAAAAGTACTCCCTTTTTCTTTTAATCAAATGTGGCAGCCATGTTTTTAATGACAAAGATATAGGATAACATTATTTTACATAGGCATGGACTCATGAAACTTAGCTACACAAATTGAAAGAAACATAATTGATAAAGAACATAAGAGTATAAATTTAAAATAAATGTAAGACAATTTTTGCGAGGCATGTTTAGCCGCAAGAAACATTTTTCCATTTGCAATTTTATTTTTGTTTTCTAGTTTACATTTGGGTTTTTTTTTACTTTAAGGCGTTACTTTTTTCGATTTTAGACGTTAATACAACTTAATCTGTTTATTAGACTTTGGTACATTTTTCATCGCTAAAAGTGACAAAAAATGTACTAAAGTCTAATAAACAGATTAAGTTGAATTAAAATCTAAAATTGAAAATTAGTAATGTACTAAAATAAAAATGAAAAAACTTTACATTTTCTATAGAAAGAAAATGAGAAAATACCCCGATTTATGATTCAGTATTTGTATTTCTTTTTATTAATTTGTAAAAAATGAAGATGAAGAGACACGTCATGTAAACTTGAGAGTGTGTGTGTGTGTGAATTTGCATATATGTCCCTAATGTGTGTGTAAAGCGGCACATATATGTGCGTGTGCATTTGCGTGTGCGTAATTCTCCACCTTAAGAAGGTGGACTCAATTTTAAAAAGCGAAAACTATGAAAACAATATATTCATGTTTTCAGACATTGTGTCAATATTGAAAAATCTAGGATTCCAATTTCGGCATTGGAAAAGATTCGCATTTGAACACAATTCTAATTTTTATTCTCCACAGATTTTCTTGCAACGAAACAGCTCTCAAACGTCCAGAAGTGGGAATCATATGACTTACTAAAACATGAGCATTCTCAATGCCCACAATAAAATTGTTGATAATGGAAATATGAGAACATGTGGAATTGAAATCAGGGAAAGGATGTCTTATAATAGGAGAAAGAATATTGCAAACCAGGTTTATGCACCTGGATAAATAAATTAGCTTACGAATCCCATATTAGCATAAAGAAAGAAAATGTTGTTTTAAAGTGCTTGCATATATAATGAACAAAAGGACTTACAACTATTTCTGCAATAACGCGTGGCTGTCTTAATGGCCTTAGTAGAAAAGCCAAACCCCTTGTGAGTAAGAGCACTATACATATCTGCAAAATCGCAAGAGGGAGCGCGAAGTGAAGAGGATTATCCCCCTGGAACACCCCATTAGAAGTAGCCTTCATTGGAGATGGACATGCATGTCCCATGGTACCATTAGAAGACATGGCACGGAGAAAATATACACTGAAACCCACAATTTCTTCAGTCCCTGCAAAGGAAGACATACATCAGTCATGTCAAATTCAATTTTATTTAAAGATAAAACCAGATTAAAGATATTTTATATCTCACCACCCAATGAATCACCAAAAAATACACTTTTTCTCAACACTGTCAGCTCTACAAAACAGAGAACACCTCTCTCTCTTTTCTATATATATATATTACAGGTCAGAACCCTAAACGGTCTGGAAATGACACAAATGATGGTTTGAGAGAGAAAATAGGAAATGCATCATGCAACAAGAGAAACAAACACTGTGTTAAAAACTAATGAAAAAAAAATGGGAGTAAGCAAAGAATTAAATGACAGAGTTTATGATTTTCGACTAAGTGGTTGAGGATAAGTATTAAACAACATGCCTACAATCTTTACAAGTACAATAAATTTAAATTCCATACATATACCACTTAACAAAGAAAAGTAATATTATTTGTTTCCAGGTGAAGCGAAGTAGAAACTGAATTGCTTCAATTGGCGTTTGATGAGAGTATTCAAATTTTAATAGTCCTTTAAGAAAGATGTGATCCCAGAGAAATTTCCATTCCATATCTTGATATACCGAATTTGTTTGGAAAGATGCAAGCGCATTCAAATATGCATGATGAACAGGTAATCGGTTCAGGGTACATATTAATAGCATCTCCAATGTAGCCATGAATTAAAAGAAATAAAAGTGCCACAACACATACCCAGTGGGACAAGAAATAGCTCTCTAATGTAATATTGAAAGAAATAAGGTGCCGCATAGGATGCATATACGATACACGAAATATAGCCTTCAAATGGAACTAGTTGTAAATATGGAAAAAATGAGATAGTCATTGTGAAGATCACATCTCTTAGACGATCTTCTCTTGTCAGCCGAGTCAGCAAAATGTTACTACTACATTGGATCGAAAAAAATATCATCTGTCCCAAATGAATAGTCTTCCTATGAAAGTCACATTTTGAGGAATCATTTCACTTTCCACATTTATCCTCCTAATAATTATGGATACCTTTGGAATGCAATACATGTACTTGGATCATTGTTCATCCATAGGTATGGTTGGGAGGGGTAACATATTTATATAGACTATTAAATTGGATAGATAAAGAAGGAAAACAGGAATAGGGGGATTGAGTATTTTTGTCTTGAAGGCAAACACGAGTAGTATTCATGATTTAGTTTAAACAAGTACATTAGAGATTTCAATCTGTAAACATATGATTTAGAGAGAGAAATGAATGTGTTATATTGGTACATACAAGTGTGAGTTTACATTATATATCCAACCTATATATAGTGGAAGGACAGGCAACAAGGTGGAGTAAAATGAGGAGTGATGGTGGTAGTGGTGGGGTGAGATGGTGAGGTAGTTGAGATAGTGGTGGAGGTAGTGGAGATAGTGGTGGGTGAATGGAGGTAGTGGTGGTAGTGATGGGGTGAAGTATAATGATACTATATACTTTAAATTTCCCCTACTCAAGATGGTGGAGTATTGGTCAACTTGAGTTTGGTAACTAAGTCTTGAAAACGGCCTGGAGGATATACTTTGGTGAAGATATCGGCAGTCTGATTAGTAGAAGTGACGGAGAGAAGACGTACAGTGCCATGAAGAACACGTTGACTTACAAAATGACAATAAATCTCAATATGTTTAGTCCGTTCGTGGAAGATGTCATTATGAGTAGAGGATAGTGGCAATGAAAGAGTAAACTCCCATATCTTCAAGTAACCAGCGAAGCCAGAGAAGTTCCTCTATCGATATTCGGCTTCCGTACTCGATCGAGACGTGACATATTGTTTCTTGCTTCGTCAAGAAATAAGAGAGTCATCCAAAATGAAGCAACCTCAGTAGTAGAACGACGATTGCTAGGATCACCAACCCAACTAGAATCTGAATATGTTCGAAGAACCAGGGAGGAGTGAACAGTGAACAGAGAAGTGATGACCATGATACATACTGCCCTTAATGTAGCGAATGATATGTAAAGAACTGAGTAACAATACGAACCGCATAGACAATATCAGGACGAGTAACTATAAGATAGACACGGTTGCCAACCAACTGTCGATGGGGAGTCACATCACTAAGAGGAGTACCATCGAAAGAAGTGAGACGTACATTGATTTCCAGATGAGTGGCAGCTGTCCTGCAATTATCGATTCATTATATCAGAAGCATACTTGCCCTGAGAGAGATGAAAACCATCTGTATTAGAGAGTATTCCTAGGACCAAGAAATAGTGAACCATGATCTTTCATATCAAAGTGAGAGCTGTGAGAAAGTTTAAGTACAGAGATTCCCGCAACATCATCACAGGTGATTACCATATCATCCACATAAAGTAGGAGAATAGTGGTACCAAAATTTGTCTTGCGAATAAAGACGCTAGAGTCATGAGGACTAGAAATAAACCCAAATGTACTAATGGTGGAGCTGAATTTGGCAAACCAGGCTCGGGGATCTAGCTTGAGACCATATAGAGCTCGAAAAAATTTGCAAAATTGAGGCGGAAAATAATCATAACCAGGAGGAGGTTTCATATAAACTTCTTCAACAACGTCTCCCTTGATAAACGCATTTTTGACATCTATTTAAAATAGTGGCCATCTACGAGAAGCAACAACAGAAAGAAGACAGCGAACTGAGGTAAGGCGTGCAACTGGAGATAAGGCTTTTTCATAGCCAATACCATATTCCTGAGTGAAGCCCTTGGCAACAACACAAGCTTTGTAACGTTCCACAAACCCATCCGAATGGATTTTGATTTTGTAAATCCAGTTATAACTAATAGCTCTCTTGTTAGGAGGAAGATCAATAAGATCCCAAGTATGTGCTTGTTGAAATGCCTGCAATTCTTGTGACATAACTTTCTGTCAACAAGGGAACTAGGTTCATGAAGAGAGAGACTGGTGCAAAAATAGTGATAATCACGAAGATGGCGAGGAGGTTCTTTTACCCAAGTTGATTGACGGGTAGGTAGATTAACAGTGTCGAGAGTACATAAATCATTGCCAGGATCATCAGCGGGAGCATTTGGATAAGCCATGATTGAGAGCTCTTGATGTGAAGTAGTATTAGGAGGATTTGAGGTAAGGTTTGGGGAAGGAAGAGTTGTCACTGGCTAATAAGTTGGATCAGTGGCAGTGTTAGTATTGGAAGGGAAAAGATCAATGGTAGAACCAGTGAAAATGGAGAGGGAGAAGAAGAAGTTATGTGAAATTTTGAGATATTATTCCCAAAATATGACATAACGAGAGATGAAAAGGCGTTTAGGAATGGGACCCCAGCATCTATACCCTTTGTGTTCAATCCCATATCCCAAGAAATAATAAAGATGAGACCGAGGTTCTAGATTTGGTGCTCATAGGCTTGGAGTAATACAAAACAAACACAATCAAAAGCTTTCAGGAGATTGTAGGTTGGGGAAACCCCATACAAACGATCATAGGGAGATTAATTGTAAATTATTGGCATGGAAATACTATTAGTTGTGTAAACTGCGGTGAGAGCGGCTTCTCCCCAGAAAGGTTCGGGACGTGAACCGGAAATGAGGAGAGTTCGAACAATGTCTAATATATAACAATATTTGCACTCAGCACGACCATTTTGTTGAGACGTGCTGGGAAAAGAATATTAAGAAACAGTGCCATGTTGACGAAGAAATTTAAGAAAACTGGTTTCTTTGTATTTCACGGCATTATCAACGCGAAAAATTTTAATTGGCCGAGAGTAGGGCTGTGTTTTTTTTCGAACATTCCGATTTTTCCGATATCCAATCCGATATTTTCCGATTTTGGAACGTATATAAGGTTTCCGATTTCCGATTTTTCCGAAAAAAATCGGATCGAAAATTGGAAATAATTTTGAATTTCCGATTTTCTGATTTTTCCGAAACTATGCTGATCCGATTTTTCCGAATTATTTCCGAAATATTTTCCGATTTTCAATTTTTCTAATTATTTTAAACATTCTCATGTGTCCCACATCGGGCAGGAGAGGAAGAGAGGCCCAAAAAAGTAATCTATAAAAGAAGAATATCCCTCTATCCTCTACAAAAATGAAAAAAATGGTTAAATTTTTTTTTCGATTTCTTTAAAATGAGAATTTCGAGTAATCGAAAATCCTATATTAATTTTTTTGAAATTTTGAAAATTTCTGAATTTTTAGCATATTTTTTGAATTTCTGAATTTTTCCGATTTTTTTTCGATTTTCCAATTTTTCCGAATTCGGAAACTTTTTTGATTTTCCGAAAAATTAGATAGGAAATTGGAACGAATATTTTATTTCCGAAAAAATTGGAATTTTTTCTGAAAGGTCATTTTCCGATCCGATCCGGCCGAAACACAGCCCTAGCCGAGAGAATTGAGTGTGAATCATGTGGGTAACGTCATAATAAAGATAGGGTAATTCTGAGCGATTTTTCATGATATATAATCAAGTAAAACGCGTGAAGTCATCTATAAAGAGAACAAAATATTTAGACCACCCCACTATGGGATGAGGAGAAGGACCTCAAACATCAGAGTGGATAAGATCAAATGGAGTATAAGAAATAGAATCACTTTTATTGAATGGTAGTGTTTCTTGTTTTCTAAATTGACATGGTAGACAAGATGTGTTCAGTTTTGACTAAACCTAATTGACCACTTGATATTAAGGAGCAAAGACGTTCAACAGATACATGACCTAAACGAGAATGCCATAAGGTGAGAGAAGCGGAAGACGTAGATGCAGCTGTAGAAATGATAGAAAAATGACGAGGAATACAACGGTGGATGAGCTCAAACATACGCCCAACCTTACGGCCTATCCCAATAATCTCCCCCGTCTATGGATCCTGTAAAAAAGAACATTTAGTTCAATGTCACATAATTAGCCAACGGAGATGAGATTGATGGTGAGCTTGGAAATGTAAAATGTGGTCGGGAATGAAAGACAAGAAGTGGATACGTGACCTATGTGACTAACATGTAAATGGGAGCCATCAGCATCGTGTATGGAAGGTGTATTTAGAGCGCAGTTTTAAAAGATTAAATTGTAGAGTCAGCAGTTATATGGTTACAACAAGCAGAATCAAAAGACAAAGAAGTACTTGAAGTGACAGCCACCACAGTAATAGAAGTGGATAAAACTTGTTTGCAAATAGTAAGGTCACTGGTGGAAAGGAACCCTCAATAGTAGCAGCAGTGAGAGATCCGGAGGAGTGAGGACGTGGGACTGAAGTTTCTCTATTGGAATTGGTGCGAGATTGTTTATATGGATTGATTGGGCAATCATTCTAATAGTGGCCAGGCCCTTGCTTGTGACAGTGTTTGCAAATGCGTGCACGATAGTTGAGAAGAACATGGTTGATCTTCTATAAGAAGAACACTTATGTTGGGATATTGAGTTGTGAAAAGAGAATTGTTGGTCATCCTTAGGATGATGAGTAGCAAGGACTGCATTTCTAGTGTGAGATTTGGAAGTGTTAAGTCTTATCTGTTCGGAAAGAAGTTTTCAAATAGCACCATCAAGTGAGGGTAGAGGGCTCCTATGGAGAAGAGAGGCTCGAACAGGTTCGAATCGATTATGGAGAACCATCAAAAAATTATGACGCGTTGTTGATCTCGATAGGATATGAATTAGGCAGTATCAACAAAACATGCCCAAATAGGTTCTGAAAGGGCTAACTGCTCCCAAATAAAATACACCTTAGAGAAGAAGTTGTTAATGAATTGTCCTCGATGTTGAGATTTGTGATGAAGATTTGTCAGCAGTTGAAATTGATGAGCAAGGTTTGTAGTAGTGTAACGGATTTTGATAAAGTTCCAAACTTCTTTAGCGGCGTCGAATCAACCAAATTGTTAATTTATAGAAGAAAGAGAGGTGTTATGAAACCAAGTGAGCATTTGAACATTTTTGTTATCCCAATCTTCTATCCGTTCAATGAATTTCTCATCGGTTTTAGTGGTACCTTTTCGTGGTGCAATAATATCTCCGGTAATAAGTCATCAAACTTTGCGGCTTTTGAGAAAACTAGTCATAGCTTAGTCCCAATGTATGTAGTTAAGACTAGTAAGTATGATACTAATGGGATGAGAGACATCAGAACACTCCATGGTATTTTTTATTTTTTTAATAAATGAATGTAAGTAAAAAAATACAGAAGTTATAATGAAAAGGTAGAGTAAAGAAAATACCAAAATATTTGGGGTGGAACTTGTTTGGAGAGGAGATTCCGGGCGATGATTTAGACTGAGATTGATTCAAGAAGATTCCGACCGCAATTTTGATAGATTTCGGCGATGATTTTGATAACCCAAAGGCGCAGATTTTAGAGACAAAATTTGATTTTGATTTCGGTGGTGCTTTCAAAGTAAAAGAACGAGAGAATGCAGATTGACAGTTGAAAGAACAAGATGAAGATGATGCAGATTTCAGTTGGTTGGATTTGTTTTGGGATTTATGATGAAGCTATTTAGGAATATTTCAGGAATGAGGCTAAAATATTGAGGTTTAACCACAATTCTAATACCATGTAAACATATGATTTAGAGAGAGAAAGAGGTGGATGTGCTGTATTCATATATACAAGTGTGAGTTTATATTATATTCCTAACCTATATATATACACATATATATATACACACAGTGGAAGGAGAGGGTACAAGGCGGAGTAAAATGAGAAGTGGTGGAGGTAGTGGTGGGGTGAGGTATAATGATAGTATATACATTAACACAATCTAACTTGATTGTCTATAAAAAAAAAAATTAAATAAATAAAAACATAATTATGTTATGTTAGAAATAAGTCTTTAGACCTATTAACATGTTAGAAATATGTCACAAACAATTCCATATTGTATTATTCTAGTACTATCATATTATTTAGGTGAAACTAATCTAAACGTAACAAAGACCCAAAGGAGTCTTTGACCAATTAAGGGTACTAAAATTTGGTCACTGGGTTTCAATTTTCGAAAGGAAAAGACCTAATAGAAGTTAAATCAACCAAAAGGGTTGTCACAATACATCCATCTAGATATATATACACATACATACATATTTATTTGTGTTTTGTGTGTGTTCGTGATTTCATAAAAAGGGATCAAATGTATATATGTGTTTACCTTTTGTAGTGGTGGGTTTGGAGGGTCTTGGAATTCTTGCAAAGAAGACCTAGTTTTATCAGTTCTTTTGATAATGTCAACTGCTAGAAGTATACCTATATATGTTTTGTTGAATGTGTGTGTGACTGTGCGTTTGAGAAACAAATATCCAGGTCAATACAATTAGTACCCGCCGACAAGAAACCAAATAAAAAGTCAACTAGTACAAGAACCCTTTGGGGAATTGGTTTTTTTAGTTGGCTATTTAAGCGGCGGAAAATGTGATAGAAGAAGTAAAACGGTATAAAATAATCTCTTATCTCTTAATACTATAAAATGCAAAACAAGACATTTATTATGCTTTGCAATTACCCTATCCACATGGCACATCATTTCACTATAAATCTTCTGAGGATGACACGTGGCATTGACATAAATGCAAATCTATATTACCCAATTTCCTCCTAATTGCTACTTAAGAAACGTTGGAGATTGACAGTTAAAATAGATGTGGGTGTTCAATGTACCACATAAAAAAACGTGGATGTGGGTGTTCAATGTATCGCCCAAAAAAAACGTAATAAATTAAATGCTCAGCCCCAAGTCACTTAAATATTAGTTAGGCTTTTTCTGAATGTTTACATGTCTACGTACTTCAAACCTTGCTCTTCATTGTAGTTTTCTTTTGGGAAATATCAAAGGTAACACAGATTACCAAACAAATACCCAACTCATTCTTTAATTCTGCCCTTTCTCTTTCTTCAATAGATCCTTTCTTTTTCTAAATTAAAAATCACAACACCCCACTCTCTCCCCTATAAATTGATGGACGACCATCCTTTTTTACACACTCTCTCTCTCTTCATTCTACCTATTTCACATCTTTGTTGGCAGTGCCTTATAAACTTGGGAAAAAAATTAAATGGGTTTCTCGTGAGAGAGTCCTTTTATTTTCAATTATAATAAAGCATGATTTTTTTTCTTTCATATATTTCATCAATCCCATGTTTGTTTATAATATGGATATTTCTGTTTTTCACGGGAATGGGAGAAAGTGGGTTATAAAGAAAATGGGAGAAAATGGTTTTCACCTGATTTGTTTTCCATGTTTGTTTACACTACGTATCTTTTTGTTAATAACATCCATCTTTTTTGTTTTCACAGGTATGAAAGTCATTTTCTATTTTCACCGGAGAAAATGGTGTTTCTTCTCTCTCTCTCTCTTGCGAATATCTTCCTATTTGTGACACCCCGACTAATTAAATACCGGGTAGCTACTCCTTTATAAAATTAATTCAAAATGCCAAGTTGGCTCAGTTAATAGCATCACTGTCGAAAATATTTTATTATTTCTAACCACCTAGTATTTAAAAAAACAAGTTGCCAAATTTTAATTTAAGTCTGATTAACATGCAACAAGTGTAATGAAGAAATAGATAACACCATTCACCATAATGAAGTAAAACGAATAACCATCACAATAAAGTAAATAATAGTCTGGAGGAAAACTCCTCACTACAATCCCATGACTGAAATGAATAACCGAAACTGAAATAAAACATGCTACAGTCTGAAAACTGAAATATAAAAGATGTCTCTAAAGAAATGGGCAACATGCCCTACAACTGATAGATAGTGACTCTGGAATCCAAAAGATAGAAGCGTCTACATGCAAATCCCTGTAGCTTCCACAACCAGCTACAGCTCGTCACCTGAGTGAGAATCCTATGCTTGGTGTCCCTGTGGCTGGGCACCTAAAATGGTTTTACAAGAAAACGATTTGAAAAGCAAATGGGTCAGAGCCCGAAAGTGGAGTTATTTTTAAAAACCTGCAAGTGCTTTAAAAACATTTAAAACATTAAATGCAAAGTACATGTTAGGACGTGCACTCACATGATATTCTCACCTCTCGTCTAACTGTGCACTCCTAACGCAATTACCCATCTATAAAGACCCATACTACTAGCTAACTGACAACATAACTAGCTAGACTGCCAAAGGTTCTACCCATATTACTCGTTTCTATTAACATGACAACGCTCGTAATTGAATAGAGGTTTAACGTAAACTCAGTTACTAAATATGCCATTGACATAACTATCAGTTAACTCATTATATAACTCGAACCAATACCGTAATATTTTTACAATACTAACATGAGGATTTCCATTACTTTAAAGTATATTATTCACATCATAAATATACGATACAAGCACCCCGCAATCTAAGCTGTAGTGCACACATACTCTGCTATCCATCCCGGTACATCACGTACATAAGGATCACATATTCCGAATCTCTCAGGAATAGTTCAGATAACACAAATCACAAATAGTGGAGGTGAACACAGTCACCATCACATGGGTCACGCACATACCTACGCTCCCATGGTCAGCGGACTTATTAATATCACAATAAGTCTTTCTATGACCTATGTTCATCAAGGTACCAGTCTATATCCCCCCCGTAGGCACACAAGGATTAGAGGGTCATAAGCGAACGCAACCTCCCGTGATAGCAAGTATGGTAGGTATGTCATACAAACAATCCATATACTAATACTAAGTAAACACCTGTCTTAGTAATACCGTATTTTAATCGTAGTACATATCGCATTCTCGTACTAACTTTAATTATGACAACTTATTTTATTCCGGTTCATAATTATACGTGCCATAATTCATCCTTACATCGTAGTAGACACTCACGTCTCAACCCAAATGGTTCAATGAATATAACTCTAGTATATGATTTACTCATCTCAATAACCCAAAAGTCCCAAATCAATTACTATATCATCAAAGGAATGCTAACTCTACCCTTGAACCAGTTCCCGGAACTCCAAAAGTCAAAACAGTCCAAAAAGGGTCAAACTGTTAACTCGTTAGAAGTCTCGTTCGAACGAGGCTTCGAACGAGTTTGGACTGTCAGGTCGTTAGAAGTCTCATTCGAACGAGGCTGTTCGAACGAGATCCCAGTTCGTTCGAACGAACTGACCCTTCTAACGATATCTCGTTCGAACGAGATATCAAACGAAAATCCCTCCTTGTTAGCAACGACTGGTCAACTCGTTAGAAGCTCGTTCGAACGAGTTCGTTCGAACGACCTGGGGCTGCTTCTAACGAGCTGCCAGTTTCGGCCCAGAATTTCCCAAAAATCGTTTTTCACCATTTTCACTCCTCAAATCACCTCTAAAATTTATCCCAACGATTGTTTTAAAGTCTCTAAACAATTCTAAACATGGTATAACCACATCCTATCACGTTTATATGGATTTACTCACCCTAATCATCAATCAATTTACAATTACTTAAACTTTTCCCCAATTCATTTATGAACATGAACCCTAGAATTTGGAACCCTCAATTCATCAAATTTAATCCGTTTTTCTTTCACCCAATCATGTATTAACATCAGATTTATCATCTCCAACTATTCTACATGCAATTTATCTTCAATATTCATAACCTAAGTCCAATTAATCATGGGTTTTCATTCATCTTCCAATAACAATTATAAATTTTCAGTTTTTCTAACATGGAAAGAACATTTGCTGAAGTTAAACATATTTAAACCACTTGCCTTGTTTGTCTCTGAATTTGGTGTGGTTTCGGTGTAGAATTTCTGCAGAATTCTTCTCTCTCTCTCTCCTTCTCCAAGCTTTCTTCTCCAAAAGGCTATGGTGGCTAGGGTTTGCTTTGGGGAACTTATGAAGACCTAATTTAATAAACCTCCGTGGCTTGTTGGGTTAATAAGGGTTTGTTGGGTCAATTCCTTATCAGATTACAACTCTCAATTTTCGTCACTTTTAATTACCCAAAAATACCAAATTACTAAAATACCCTTTATGGTGCCGGAATGGCCTAAAAATACCCCGGGACCCAAACTATACCCCCGGCTAGTGTTTTCTGACTATCTCGACCCTTCCGGACGCGTTGGCGCACTCAAAACGACCATACGGATTATAGATTTTAAATTCACTTTTAATTATCAAAATATTATACCGTGACGCGGCGGTCCCACGCGTCTCAACAAAATTTCTAAAATGCCGTATATAAATCCCACGACAAATTTTATAATACCAAATACATATATAATCATATATGCACATAATCAAATACCAATTCGCATCTCATTAGTATTTATAACCCGGATTAATTTTAATTAATACGCAATTTAATTAATTAATCCCAAAATAAATATAGTCAAGAATACGGGGTATTACATACTTCCCCCCTAATAACTGAATTTCGTCCCGAAATTCGAAACTAGAAAGTACCTGCTAAAAACAGCTCTGGATAACGTTCGCGCATCTCATCCTCGCGCTCCCATGTGGACTCCTCGACATTGTGATGTCGCCACTGAACACGCACTAACGGGACTATCTTTGACCGCAGTTTCCTCTCGCTTCGGTCCAAAATAGCAATTGGCCCCTCCTCGTAGGAGCTATCCGGCTGGAGATCGATGTCCTCCACAGCGATGTGCGAATGAGCCAAATTATCTCTAAGGTATTTCCTCAGCGAGGAAATATGGAACACGTCGTGAATCCGATGCAAATGCTCCGGTAACCCGAGTCTAT
This sequence comes from Sambucus nigra, assembly GCA_949130495.1. Taxonomy (NCBI): domain Eukaryota; kingdom Viridiplantae; phylum Streptophyta; class Magnoliopsida; order Dipsacales; family Adoxaceae; genus Sambucus; species Sambucus nigra. The sequence continues at coordinate 482,482,491 of OX422211.1, read as the reverse complement.
ACGCAACCGGTCCGATTCGCTCAATAATAGGAAACGGCCCCACATACCTCGGTGCCAACTTCCCCTTCTTCCCGAATCGCATAATCCCCTTCATCGGAGAAACCCTGAGCAAAACCTGGTCCCCCACTTGGAACTCTCTGAAAAACCTCTTCGCATCAGCATAACTCTTCTGCCTGTCTTGAGCTACCTGAATGCGACTCCGAATCAACTCAATCCTTGCCGAAGTGTCCTGAATCACTTCCGGCCCAAGTAGTTTGTTGTCCCCCACCTCCAACCAACATGCTGGGGAACGACAAGGCCTACCGTACAATGCCTCAAACGGAGCCATGTCAATCGTGAACTGATAGGAGTTGTTGTAAGCAAACTCCACCAGTGGAAGGTACTGCTCCCATCCACCCCCGAAGTCAATAATGCACATGCGTAGCATGTCTTCCAACATCTGATTGGTGCGCTCTGTCTGCCCATCAGTCTGCGGATGATAAGCCGTACTCAACCGCAATTCCGTGCCCATGGCCTCCTGGAAACTCTCCCAAAACCTCGAAACAAATATCTTGTCTCTGTCAGACACGATATTCAGGGGCACACTGTGAAGTCTCACAATCTCTGAAATGAAGAGCTGGGCATACTGACCCGCAGTGTAATCAGTCCTAACGGGTAAAAAGTGAGCGACCTTGGACAACTTGTCCACAATTACCCAAACGGAGTGGTGGCCCCTCTGCGACGTAGGCAACCCCGTGATAAAGTCCATGGATATGCTCTCCCACATCCACACCGGAACCTCCAATGGCTGTAGCAATCCTGCCGGTCTCTGATGATCCACTTTTACGAGCTGACAAGTGGCGCATTTCGAGACAAACTCAGTGATATCTCTCTTCATACCGCTCCACCAATACTGCCGTCTCATGTCTTGGTACATTTTGTCCCCTCCGGGATGTACTGCGAACCGTGAGCCGTGCGACTCTGCCATCACTTCGTGCCGCAATTCTTCCCTTTCCGGTACTACCAATCTCCCATTGAAGCGCAATCCCCCGTCTGAGCTAACGGTATAGGACTCGGCTCCCTCTGCTAGTAATCGAACTATCTGCTCCTGACAGAACGAGTCATTAGCCTGTGCCCGTACTACCTTCGTAACAATCTGCGGTGTAACGGTCATCACAGACATGAAAGATCGGGCCACTGCATCTTGGTGTCCCAATTCCTTCCACTTAGCTTTCCACACCTCTGCCACCTCATCTGCTGGCCTGCGGCTCAACGCGTCTGCTACCACGTTAGCCTTACCCGGGTGGTACTGGATGTCGAACTGGTAGTCTTTCACAAACTCAAGCCACCTACGCTGCCGCATGTTCAACTCCTTCTGTGTGAACAGATACTGTAGTGACTTGTGATCCGTGAACAGCTGAAACTTCTCTCCCAAAAGATAGTGCCTCCAAATCCGTAAGGCAAATACCACTGCTGCTAACTCCAAATCATGTGTGGGGTAATTCTTCTCATGAGGCTTAAGCTTACGGGAAGCATAAGCTATGGCATGTCTCTCCTGCTGCAAAACACCTCCAAGTCCTTGCAAAGACGCATCGGTGTAAACCAAATACTCAACTCCCGGTCTCGACAATGCTAACACAGGTGCTGAGGTCAATTTGTCCTTCAACTCATCAAATGCCAACTGACAGGCATCACTCCAGATATATGGCACACCCTTACGAGTAAGATGTGTCAAAGGACATGCTATCTCCGAGAAACCCCGAATAAACCTCCTGTAGTATCATGCTAGACCCAAGAAACTACGAATCTCCGTTGGTGTCGTGGGCTGTCCCCACTCCCTCACCGCTGAAACCTTCCCCGGATCGACAGATATTCCTTGGTCGGAAATAATGTGACCCAAGAACTGGACTTCCTTCAGCCAAAACCCGCACTTCTCATATTTTGCATACAACTCGTTCTGACGGAGTGTCTGCAAAACCTGCCTCAAATGTTCGGCGTGCTCCTCCTCTGTCTGAGAGTAAACCAGAATGTCATCAATGAAGACAATGACAAATTGATCTAGGAAATCCCTGAACACTCTGTTCATCAAGTCCATAAACACTACTGGAGCGTTGGTCAAGCCGAAAGGCATAACCCGAAACTCGTAAGAACCATATCTCGACAAGAACGCGGTCTTCGAGACATCTTCCTCCCTGATACGCAACTGATGGTATCCCGACCTCAAGTCAATCTTCGAGAAGAAAGAAGCTCCTCTCAACTGGTCGAATAAGTCATCGATTCGAGGCAACGGATACTTATTCCGTATCGTGACCTTATTCAACTCTCAGTAGTCCACACACAATCTCAGTGAACCATCCCTCTTCTTCACAAACAAAACTGGAGCGCCCCAAAGTGAGGTACTCCTGCGAATAAAGCCCTGCCCTAACAGCTGCTCTATCTGATCCCGTAACTCTCGCATCTCAGCTGGAGCCATACGGTACGGTGCACGTGCTATAGGTCTCGTACCCGGTAGCAAATCAATAACGAAGTCTATCTCTCGACTGGGTGGTAAGCCTGGTATCTCCTGAAACACATCCGAATACTCCTTGACAACCGGGATCGAATCTAAAGGAATAACAACCTCCTTAGAGGTATCCTCCTCTATGTAATACAGATGAGCGGTCGATCCTCCCTCTGGGCGAGGCATCGCCACTATAAACATCTCTTGCCCCGGAATGGCAAAAACAATGCTCCCGCTGAAGCAATCAATCATGGCCCTATATGCTACGAGCCAATCCATGCCGATGATCACATCGTGAACATGCATGTCTAACACTAACATGTCTGCAGGCAATACCAAACCACCAACCTCTACCCCCACTCCCCGGCATATAAAGAAAATAAGTGACCCACTCCCTAATGGTGAGTCGACACACGTCACTGTGCTCTCTGCCGTAGCTAACAATCCTAAAGCTTTCGCGAAGTGTGTAGCTATAAAACAATGTGTAGCACCCGTATCAAATAACACCTGACCCATAGTGCCATGGATAGGAAATGTACCCTCGATCGCGGGCGGTGCCTGTGGAACTTCAGCCTGGTGAACGTTGTAGACACGTCCATACTGTAGTTGCCCCTGCTGAGCTGGGACTGCTGGGATGGGTGGCAATGCTGCCATCTGTGGCGGTGCAGGAAGAGCGGCGGGAAACATAGGTCTCTGTGGCTCCTGGCGAGCACCCTGCTGCTGCTGCTGTGGGGCCCTGCCCCTCTCAGGACAATCCTGCTTCTTATGGCCAGTCTTGCCACAAGTGAAGCACTTCCCTGGGAAGTTCCCTCCCCTCTGCCCCTGCTGTCCCCGGCCCTGGTGGCCGTTACCATTCCTCCCTTGGCCCTGCTGGCCCTGATGGAACTGCTGCCCATTCTGCCCCTGCTGGCCGTTTGGACCCTGATGGCCCTGGCGGAAACCTCCCTGACCCTGCCTATAGTTCCCTGACCGGAACCTCTTGTTATCCCCCTGCTGGGTACCCTGCTCAGTCTGTCTCTGCCCCTGACCCGATTGTGCCCCGCTGGCACTATGTCCTCCGGTCCTGCCCTGATGGCTAGACTCCCCCGACCGCTTGCCCTCGACCATATGAAAACGGTGGTCCTGGCAGTGCAATAATGCAGCGTTAACCACATCAGAATACGTGGCCAACGATAGGTTCCCTAGCAGATGCTGACGGATCCTCCAATTCAACCCGTCGGTGAACTTCTCAATCTTCTTCTTCTCTGTTGGAATCTCGTCTGGAACGATATTCAACAGGTTAGTGAACTCGGCCTCATACTCGGCCACTGTCTTGCCCTCCTGCTTCAAACTCATTAGCTTCCTCCTCATCTCTGTATGAACTGCGGACGGAAAGTACTTGCGGTCGAACCGCACCCAGAACTCCTGAATCGTGAGGGTATCCCTCTCCTCCGCGGTGGTGATAGACTCCCACTACTGTAGTGCAGATCCCACTAGCTTGAAAGTAGCTAGCACCTGTTTCTGAACGTCAGTGCACTCATGCATCCTCAAATGCCTCTGTATGTCCTTCCTCCATTGGCTCGAGACTACCACGTCTGAGCTACCTGCAAACTCTGGCAGATGCGCTTTCTGAAAAGCGTCTCGTACACGTTCCCAAGCAGACGGGAATGCATTAACCTGTACTGGCGCGGCAACCGGCGCCGGTGGTGGTGCCTGCTGAATAACGGCAATCGCGACATTTACCGCTTGAGCTACTATAGCTGCAACCTCAGCGGCGTTCAACATGCCCTGAACTGGAGCGGGCTGGGGTTCGGGCACTGCATTCCTGGGAACTCGTCGTGCACGTCGTGGAGGCATCTGAAATATGAACAAAGTTTATAAGTTCACGGTTTATAAACTTAATATAGCTGAAGAACGAAGCATACACAAAAGAATACAACAGTCCTAAAATATAGGGCTCTATATCAAAGAAACGTAGCGAAAACATAATAGCCGTACAGATCCTAAAGGACACTAGAACCTGATGCTCTGATACCACCTGTGACACCCCGACTAATTAAATACCGGGTAGCTACTCCTTTATAAAATTAATTCAAAATGCCAAGTTGGCTCAGTTAATAGCATCACTGTCGAAAACATTTTATTATTTCTAACCACCTAGTATTTAAAAAAACAAGTTGCCAAATTTTAATTTAAGTCTGATTAACATGCAACAAGTGTAATGAAGAAATAGATAACACCATTCACCATAATGAAGTAAAACGAATAACCATCACAATAAAGTAAATAATAGTCTGGAGGAAAACTCCTCACTACAATCCCATGACTGAAATGAATAATCGAAACTGAAATATAAAAGATGTCTCTAAAGAAATGGGCAACATGCCCTACAACTGATAGATAGTGACTCTGGAATCCAAAAGATAGAAGCGTCTACATGCAAATCCCTGTAGCTTCCACAACCAGCTACAGCTCGTCACCTGAGTGAGAATCCTATGCTTGGTGTCCCTGTGGCTGGGCACCTAAAATGGTTTTACAAGAAAAAGATTTGAAAAGCAAATGGGTCAGAGCCCGAAAGTGGAGTTATTTTTAAAAACCTGCAAGTGCTTTAAAAACATTTAAAACATTAAATGCAAAGTACATGTTAGGACGTGCACTCACATGATATTCTCACCTCTCGTCTAACTGTGCACTCCTAACGCAATTACCCATCTATAAAGACCCATACTAGTAGCTAACTGACAACATAACTAGCTAGACTGCCAAAGGTTCTACCCATATTACTCGTTTCCATTAACATGACAACGCTCGTAATTGAATAGAGGTTTAACGTAAACTCAGTTACTAAATATGCCATTGACATAACTATCAGTTAACTCATTATATAACTCGAACCAATACCGTAATATTTTTACAATACTAACATGAGGATTTCCATTACTTTAAAGTATATTATTCACATCATAAATATACGATACAAGCACCCCGCAATCTAAGCTGTAGTGCACACATACTCTGCTATCCATCCCGGTACATCACGTACATAAGGATCACATATTCCGAATCTCTCAGGAATAGTTCAGATAACACAAATCACAAATAGTGGAGGTGAACACAGTCACCATCACATGGGTCACGCACATACCTACGCTCCCATGGTCAGCGGACTTATTAATATCACAATAAGTCTTTCTATGACCTATGTTCATCAAGGTACCAGCCTATATCCCCCCCGTAGGCACACAAGGATTAGAGGGTCCTAAGCGAACGCAACCTCCCGTGATAGCAAGTATGGTAGGTATGTCATACAAACAATCCATATACTAATACTAAGTAAACACATGTCTTAGTAATACCGTATTTTAATCGTAGTACATATCGCATTCTCGTACTAACTTTAATTATCACAACTTATTTTATTCCGGTTCATAATTATACGTGCCATAATTCATCCTTACATCGTAGTAGACACTCACGTCTCAACCCAAATGGTTCAATGAATATAACTCTAGTATATGATTTACTCATCTCAATAACCCAAAAGTCCCAAATCAATTACTATATCATCAAAGGAATGCTAACTCTACCCTTGAACCAGTTCCCGGAACTCCAAAAGTCAAAACAGTCCAAAAAGGGTCAAACTGTCAACTCGTTAGAAGTCTCGTTCGAACGAGGCTTCGAACGAGTTTGGACTGTCAGGTCGTTAGAAGTCTCGTTCGAACGAGGCTGTTCGAACGAGATCCCAGTTCGTTCGAACGAACTGACCCTTCTAACGATATCTCGTTCGAACGAGATATCGAACGAAAATCCCTCCTCGTTAGCAACGACTGGTCAACTCGTTAGAAGCTCGTTCGAACGAGTTCGTTCGAACGACCTGGGGCTGCTTCTAACGAGCTGCCAGTTTCGGCCCAGAATTTCCCAAAAATCGTTTTTCACCATTTTCACTCCTCAAATCACCTCTAAAATTTATCCCAACGATTGTTTTAAAGTCTCTAAACAATTCTAAACATGGTATAACCACATCCTATCACGTTTATATGGATTTACTCACCCTAATCATCAATCAATTTACAATTACTTAAACTTTTCCCCAATTCATTTATGAACATGAACCCTAGAATTTGGAACCCTCAATTCATCAAATTTAATCCGTTTTTCTTTCACCCAATCATGTATTAACATCAGATTTATCATCTCCAACTATTCTACATGCAATTTATCTTCAATATTCATAACCTAAGTCCAATTAATCATGGGTTTTCATTCATCTTCCAATAATAATTATAAATTTTCAGTTTTTCTAACATGGAAAGAACATTTGCTGAAGTTAAACATATTTAAACCACTTGCCTTGTTTGTCTCTGAATTTGGTGTGGATTCGGTGTAGAATTTTTGCAGAATTCTTCTCTCTCTCTCTCTTTCTCCAAGCTTTCTTCTCCAAAAGGCTATGGTGGCTAGGGTTTGCTTTGGGGAACTTATGAAGACCTAATTTAATAAACCTCCGTGGCTTATTGGGTTAATAAGGGTTGGTTGGGTCAATTCCTTATCAGATTACAACTCTCAATTTTCGTCACTTTTAATTACCCAAAAATACCAAATTACTAAAATACCCTTTATGGTGCCGGAATGGCCTAAAAATACCCCGGGACCCAAACTATACCCCCGGCTAGTGTTTTCTGACTATCTCGACCCTTCCGGACGCGTTGGCGCACTCAAAATGACCATACGGATTATATATTTTAAATTCACTTTTAATTATCAAAATATTATACCGTGACGCGGCGGTCCCACGCGTCTCAACAAAATTTCTAAAATGCCGTATATAAATCCCACGATAAATTTTATAATACCAAATACATATATAATCATATATGCACATAATCAAATACCAATTCGCATCTCATTAGTATTTATAACCCGGATTAATTTTAATTAATACGCAATTTAATTAATTAATCCCAAAATAAATATAGTCAAGAATACGGGGTATTACACTATTCTCCTTCCCATTATTGGGTATGTGAAGAGAAAGCTGTGAAAAGCTTTTGTATAGACTTGGGTGGAGTCTTTATATCTTTTGCAGTGAGTTTGTTGGGTAGCGAGTGAAGAAGCCCAGGGCACTTGAGAAAAAAACAGCCAAGCAAGATACAGAACTAAAAAAATTAAGTGGGTATTTTTTTTTTCATTTTACACTGTGTATGATTTTTTTTATTGCTTCAAATGTATTGATTTTTTTTCTCACTCACCATAATATCTTAACATCCTAATATCATATGTTTAATATAATTTATAATCAATTTCTAAATGGTGCTTTGGATTATTTTTCTAATTTCTTTGCTGCCTTTTCACATTATGCACTAAAGTGCTTTCTTAATAATAAAAAAAAGAACATGTTGAATTGAGGGTAGTTTAATCTTTTTTTTTCTGTAAGTTAATGTTTTAATCATATTTTTAAAGGTATTGTGTTAGTTGTGGTGGGTCAGTATTTCAAGGGGATCGTTGTCGGGTTTTTAAAATGAGAGAACCTATAAATATAAAATAATCTCGGGGTTTTATTGGTATTTACACTTATTTTCAACAAACATAAAACTATGTTAAAAAAATTAAATCCATTAAACCCCAATATGACCAATTATCAAGCCGAATTATTATATTTTTTCGGTCATAATTGATTTTGTTTGATGGAGTACTTTACCCTCCACTACATGTAAAACAATTTTTATACTTATTATTATTATTATTTTGGTGCATATTTTTAATAGGCACTCTACTTCAGTAAATGTTATGAATAAATTGGAAAAAATTTTCTATTTATTTATGTGCTTTTATATTTAACTCCCCCCATTCTCAATGCTTATTTTCCTTTAATTTAGATTTATTTTTTTAAAATTTGATTAGGGAAATTTCTAATTTAACTTATCGAGTATAAGTTTTAGGATCATTCGATGAAAAGTCCATTAACATTTTTTAAAAACAAACTCACATTGAAACTAAACATGTATGCAAAAATTGTTATAATTTAATACTATGCTATCTTGCCTCAATAACGATGACACTTTTTTAAGAGAATTTTTATTTTTAACTTTGTATACACGTTCCCATAATTCGCGCATCGCGCGGGTTTACACCTAGTGGGATTAAATAATGACTTTTGGGATGGAGATGTTCACACATCCTTTCTATTGACTTTCAAGTCTATTGCCATAGATGATTTCTACATGACCCATTCCATGTTCACACAAACTCGCCTTACAAAAGTATGAAATAATTAATTTATTATACATTGATTCATTTATGTTCGGACTTCACAAGTCTACATTCTTAGTGAAGACCGGACACAAACGAATGAGAGCGCGATACGTCAGTTGTGTCATACTTTTGTATCTGGATTGTGTGCCATCCTAGTATTTCATTTGTAAATAGGGTGATCCTTGTATTAGGATACACATATTTTAAGAAATATAATAGTATATCTCTCTAAGTTTTTTATTCTTTATTTTATAACACGTTATCAGGTTGATTGAATCCTTTTTTTTCTCAACCATTTCAATAGTAAAGTATAGCCAGTGAGAACTTGAACTGTTTTAAAAGAGTCTATAATTGTCTATCATTCTCATCTCTCTAAATAAAGGTACATTTCTGACTCATTGTCATTACCCATTGAATAATTATCACCTACGTGTCTATTGAATCATGCTAAGACTACTTTGTCTGTCCAAAAATCGATGCTTGAGATATGTAATATATATACTGGAATTAGTTGCAGTACTAAGACTCACAATTCTTTGATTAATGAATAGACTCAAATTTTTCACAACGATGAACCTATTAACACGCATAACTTCATGAACACGTCTAACTAGAAAGAAGTTAAACTCTTTGGGTTGATCATGTGAGCAAAATAACCTCCTCTAATATGATATTCCAGTTATAACCCCAAACTCATTTCTATTAACTCAATTCAATTCATTGTACTTCTCTTCCGTACCCTCTTATTCTCTCTTTGTCTCAATTACTCAAAACCCTGAAAGAACCATAGATGTCTCTTTAATATCTTCTAAACTCTAATGATCCATAAATCTCTCCCAAAATATTCATTTTGTACATCATCCAAGTCTGACTCTGATGCAAGTTTTCAGTTCTATGTTTTTTAAAAGAAGGACAGAACCCCCACTATATTTTATTAAAAGAGAAACAACCTCTCCTTAGAGGCACTTACATGCTTAATAGAAGACTTTTAGGAGCCAAAAAATCAAAATAACAGTGCATGAAATTAAACTTGGGGTTTTATATAAGCCCCATTATAAGAACAATTAGGAAATTCTTCTACAACCTATCTTATCCAATTTGATTGTTCCTCTCATTTTCCTGGGAAGATCCATTACATTTTGAAAAAAAAATATTTGATTGAGGTGAATTCCTTCATTGGCCAAACAGTCGGTAGCAAAATTGGATTCCCTATAACAACGATTCAATGAGAATTGAACTGTATTGATGATGTCCATGATTTCTTCCATGCAGTCTTTGAGTCTCTAGGGGGTTTCCAACCCTTGTTAATTAAATCCACCACTAATAAAGAATCCATTTCTATCTAAATGATTCTATATTATGGATCAAACATAATTGCAGACCTTTGTTCAATGCTAATAATTCCACCTCATTATTTGTAGAGAAACAATTTGAATTGGCAAAGCCTAAAACAAAGTTAGACTCCACATCTCTAATAAAACCCCATAGCCACTTTGGCTTGGATTACCTCTTGAAGCACCATCCACATTGAGTTTGTACCAGTTTAGAGGGGGAGGACACCATTTGATTAGCTTGAGAATAAAAGTCTTTTGGCAAATTCTTAATTCAAATACCTCTACTACTCTTTCATTAAATTTTTTAGGAGGGGAATTTTTGCAAATATCAACAGTAAGGTTAATTGAATAAGAAACAACCTTGGTATGATTAAATTTATTGAATTATATAAAGAATTATTTCTAGCTTTCTAAATCTCCCAACACACCACATTAGGAATAGTTTTCCCCATGAACGTTTTATAATCACCAACTAATCAACATTGAGGATAAAGATTTTTTGTCCATCCTAATCCCCATGAGATTTACAAAATAGGCCCAAATAGGCCTTACATTGGAGCATTGCAAAAATAAGTGATTAAGGGACTCACTATGATTAGAGCAGGCTTAACATTTGGAAACTAATGAAATTCCCAAGTTTTAAATAGCATCATCAGTAGGTAAATAAGAATTAAGAATTCTCCATGAATTTATAGAGATTTTCTTAGAAAGGTTATTGTCCCATACCTGAGATGTAACTATGGAGGAAGCATAATGGTTTATGCATTGCTCAATTGCACACTTTAAAGAGTAATTCCCTAATATTGATGGCTTCCATATCCAGTCTTCTCTTCTCTTTTCCATATTGCACTCACATAAATCTTTCACATCCATCAATCTTTTCCAAGCTAAAGATCCCAATTTGTTGTTTCTTCTTTTGTATCTATTTCTCATGAAGGTTAACCACAAAGTGTTCTCTATTTTGACCTTACAGAACAGTCTCATTGATAAAGCTTTGGCCAAGTGGTTCAAATTCTAAAGCTTTGGCCAATTGGTTCAAATTCATAAAGCTTAAACCCCATTTTGATTTATCGTTGCAAAGAGACTCCCACGATTTCCATTAATGCTTCCAACCTTGGCTTTCATTTCCATCCTAGAAAAATCTGTTCATCATGCTATGAAGCCTTTTAATTATATCTTTGGGAGGATTCAATGAGGCCAAAAGATATGTTGGAATAGATGAGAGCATATTCTTAATTAACATATATCTACCTCCACTAGATAGAAGTTTAGCTTGCCATCCTAAAATTTTTCTTCTCGAAGATTCAATAAGTTTCCCATAGTATATGATTTTATTCCTTCCTTTAAAGATAGGACAACCCAAGTATTGGATTAGAAGATTTCTATGCTTCAGGCCTGTGCTTTCTTCAATTTTTGAAATCTTCCCAAGGGCCTGCATAGAATCAGTTGTACAACTGCTTTTTAAATTTTTTTTTTACCAGAGGTAGCTGCATATTTGTTCAAAAACATCATTATAGACTTTAAACTCTTTTTGTCACCTATGGAGAAAATGATTACATCATCTGCTAAAGAAAGATGAGTTATCATAGGGCTTCCACTAGGGAGATAATAGGGATTAGCAACAACATTTAACATCAGCTTGTCTAGGCCTCTGCTAAGGTATTCAATAGATATAATGAATAGGATTGGGAATATAGGATCCCCTTCCCTCAATCCTCTAGAGGATTTAAAATATCCCTTTGGCATTCCATTAATCATAATAGAAAACCAGTTGTTTGATACCACTCTCCAAATAAAGTTTATCCACCTTTAACCAAAGTTAAACAGTCTCATCATTCTGATTATAAATCCCCATTGCTGTCTATCATAATGTTTTTCCGTGTCAATCTTAATTATAACATATCCATGGCTTTTCTTGCCCAAGTTGTGAATCGTCTCTAGAGCCAAAAGAACATTATCTTGTTCAACAAATCCACTTTGATTAGGGGATATTATTAATAGAAGAACTTCAGCTAGTCTAGAGGCTAGGATTTTTTATGATATCTTATATGACAAATTGCATAAGCTTATTGGCCTACAGTCACTGCACAGTTTGAGCCTCTTTACTTTAGGAATGAGCATTATAGAAGTGCTTGAACAGCTCCTGGGAAGATCATGACCTGCAAAAAAATGATTAGTAGCATCTAAAAAATCTGGTTTTATGATTTCCCAACATGTTTTGTAAAAATCACCACCAAAACCATCTGGACCAGGGGATGTATCTTTGCTAAGGTCTATAATTGCCTTAAGTACTTCTTCTTTTATAGCAAATTCTTGGAGAGAATGGTTTACTCTGAAGAAATGATTTATGGAATAATTGTATCCATATCATCAACAACTGAGCCTCTTTCAACCTCATTTGTGAGCAACGAATGAAAGTGATCTACTATGTGACTGCTAAGAATGCCTTGATCCTCAATAACCTGTCCATATTGAGTCTATATTATGTGAATACTTAGTTTTTTATGCTTAGATTTCACATGAGCATGGAAAAACTTAGTATTTGAGTCCCCTGCCTGAAGCCATTTGATATTGGATTTTTTTCCAATATATTTCTTTTATTTACATTGCTCTTAAAAGATTGGATCTTCCTCTTTGAAGATGGATTCTTTTCTCCTCACTTCTGTCTTGATCATAAGCTACCTCTAACTGGATCATTTCCTCCTCCAAGTTCTTCACATGTTGGAAAATCCCTTTAAATTCCTTTTTGTTCCAAATTTTCAAAGCATTTTTTAATCTTTGCAGTTTTAAACCAAACTTCTTCATACCATAAGATTCTATAGGCTCCAACCAGGAATTTCTAATAGCCTCCTAAAACTTTGAATGCTTGCACCACATATATTGAAACTTAAAGGATTTTGGGGTCATATCTAACTCAGACTTGACAGTCATTAGAAGGGAAGCCTGATCTGATGCGCTCATGTTTAGATGAGATATTGTGGTGTTACGATATGTAGATATCCAATGCATATTTGCCACTCCTCTTATAGCCTCTCTAATATCACTTCATCTTCTCCTCTATTGTTTCACCAAGTAAATCTCGATCATTTCAAGCCCAAATCAGATAAGCCACTATCATATAATGCTTGGTTAAATTAATTTACAGCATGAAAATCTATTGTACTGACTCTGACTCCAATTTTCTCCATTTCATTAGAGACTATGTTAAACTACCCTACTGATAGATAAGGTTTTACCGCGGTGTCGCGTCACCGCCGCCGGTCGTTTGTTATATTCGGCTCACCAACTCTATATAAAGACCTAAACTTATGACTACACTCAATATAAGGGAATATATCGACCAAGTCCGGGTATCGAAAATCCACAGAGACGAGTTAATAGAATTAACTGTTTTAGTACTTCTAAAATAAAAGTGTAAAAGGTAACGAATAAACAAAAAGAAAAGATAATAAAAGGAAAAGATTAATCTAGGCATGTATTTAAACTAGACTAATAAAAGCGATAAAAACTATAAGTTGCATCAGATATCCCTCAGCTCAGCTTAACACGTATAAATGGTTAGATGGTTCTACAGATTCATTACGATTACGTCTCATTTCGATAGTTAATTAAATCCAGAGTTGTCACACCTCTAAATTCACATAAAAGTCTAATAAGAAATCTGGCGTCAATAAATATCCCAGAAATTACGCACGCAAGGTCGTAAGTACGGAGCATACATGATATACCTCGTCAAATATCCTAGGCGTAATAACTAGGACTACCCAATCAAAATAAACACGTATCTTCCATCACCATAGAAAAGCAACACGATAAACACGAGTCAAGTTCGATCCAACACAACCTAGGCTAATTTAACCTAGAAAGCATGATAAAAACGTGATAAATAAAGCGATAAATCTACACTAGAAATATATAAATAAGCGCAATAAATCTAAAGTAGAAAGCGAGTAAAAACGCGGTAAATAAATAAATACAAACATTGGAAACTCTAATTGATAGAGAAGATGGGGGATAGTGTTCTACACAACCTCGATGGGCAAACCCCTCTATACGAGCAAACTCTCGGAGGGAGAAAATGGAACACTCCCCAAACCCTCCAAACACTAGCTTCCCTCTCTAACCCTAAGTATGGAAAATGATCTATTATTACAAGATATATATCAAAACAAATCAAATTTGGTTTATATAGTAAGTTGGAAAAGAAATTAAACAAAGGGAAATTATCGGGTAACTGATGCACCCGGTCGACCGCGGGCAAGGACCGGTTGATCGTTCCTTTAAGTTAAAGCCCACTGGTTACTTCGCAAGGCAAAATCCCAAGGCGCGATCGACCGGCAGCAGGGGCACGATCGATCGGCAGCAGGGGCGCGGTCGACCGGTACTCTATTTCCTGCTGTCATTTGGTCTTTATATGAGAGAAAAGGTTCATAACGGAAATAGCCACAACTTGATCATTCGAACTCAAAACGACGCGTTGTTTACGGCCACGCGATCCTAACTCAATGAACTACTCATCAGTGGAAATTACATGAGACAGAGATGAAGTGTGAATTGACTAAAATGCCCTTGAAGTAGTGTCTAATGATGAAACTTCTCCGAAATGCAACGAATCCTCACTTTTAGCATTTCAATACCTACAAAAGCACAATTAACCCCTGTAAAACATATATATATATATATGTCCAAATTAGAGGTTATCTGGTTAACGAGCATAAATATAGGCATTAAGGACCGTAAAAGTGCTAGAATGCATAAAGATAAAGGGCACAAATATGTAATATTCGTGTCGTATCACACCCCCTAACTTAGACAATGCTAGTCCCTAGTGATGAAACAAATAAAACCAGTCCACAAAAGGCAGTACAAACTATATATGCATCAAAATATAAATGTCACTTTCGTAGGGAACACGATTGAATTTAGCATATCCAATAAGATGTTAAACCCCTAGGTTACCGTAGTGGATGAGTGTCGTCTTGTGAGGGTTTTTAGGGATGAAACCCACAAACATCATATAGTTTCCTCAAAATGGGCCCAATCACAACATGCGATAAACTCAACAACAATGAAAAAGATTTTAAACATGTTATTAGGCCATCTCCAATGGGAGATGCACAAACAATGCATATTTAGATTTTTTTGGTAGATTGTGGAGTGCGGTTGCCACAGTGGGTAATGTGTAAAAACGAGCTGGGCGGGAGAGTTTTGGACGCCCAAGGTCTGGGCGGGGAACATTTATCCGCCCAGAGGCTGGCCCCACCCTGGGCGTGAGCCTTTTAACCACCCAAATTCCTCCCATTTTTTCCCGTTGTAATCCAGCCATTATAATCCAACCGTTATAAAAATCTATCCGTTATTATAAAAAAGCCCCTATATAAATCACACATCTACCTTCATTATTTATCATACCCATTATTATATATCTTTCATTAAAAATAGCATACATTATAATTTCCGTAAAACAATTTATTTAGTCATCAAAATGTTTCACATTCAAAGAAAATGGTGTGGCAAAAAGGCCAAACCAAATGAAAACCCACCTCCACCACCCAATTTACCAATCGTTTATCGAAATTTATTTCGATTATCCGACGAAACACCTCGTGCGATGGACACAATTATTGATCCTAACGCACAAGCAAATGATAGTCAATTTCACATGCGTGGTAGTTCACAAGCATAACCTTGATACCTTTTGGTGTAAGCTATGTGTAATACCCCGTATTTTCGTGATATTTATTTTTGGGGATTAATTGAATTAAATGTGTATTAATTGGAAATTAATCCGGATAAAAATATTAACGAGATGTGAGTTAGTATTTGATTATAATGTGTATACTTGGCAATATATGAATATTGGAAATATTGAAATTGTCGCGAGATTGAAATACGGCAATTTGGGAAACTTTGTTGGGACGCGCGTGACAGTCGCGTCAGGAATATAATTATTTGAATTAAAAAGTGAATTTTATTTTTATCACCCGTATGGTCATTTTGAGTGCGCCAACGCGTCCGGAAGGGTCGAAATAGTCAGAAAACACTAGTCGGGGGTTAAGTTTGGGTCCCGGGGCATTATTGGGCCATACCGGTAACTTATAGGGGCATTTTGGTAATTTCGGAAATCTGGGAATTAAAACCCACGAAAATTAGAAACAAAAATCTGACTTATTCTTTATCCACTAAACCCACTAACTACACTAAGGGACTTAATGGGCTACGGGAAAAGTTAAGATATAGTCCTAACTTACCAAAAACCAACCACACCTCCATTGTTATCATCCTTAGAGAAACTTGTAGAGAGAGAGAGAGAGAGAGAGAGAGAAGAAAATTCTGCAGAAAGAGAGAGGGAGAACAACTCAGCCTTCAAGATTCAACATCAAATTCATAGAAA
This sequence comes from Sambucus nigra, assembly GCA_949130495.1. NCBI lineage: Eukaryota > Viridiplantae > Streptophyta > Magnoliopsida > Dipsacales > Adoxaceae > Sambucus > Sambucus nigra. The sequence goes on along the minus strand of OX422211.1, from coordinate 482,466,056 downwards.
GATTAAGGCAAGTGGTTTAATTACAATTGATTCAATGCCATGCTTTTCCATGTTTAGGAATTATCGAATTTTATCTTGGTAGATGATATAGACCCATGAATTGGAAGTTTAAAACTATGAATTATGTTAGGGACTGCATGTAGAAACATTCTGGACGAATTATGAACTCAGAATTATGACCCTTGATGATTTAAAAATGGATTTTAGAAGAAGTTTATTAATGTTCTTGAAAGAAATAGAAATCTGGAATTCTTGATGAAGATTTGATCCATACAAAGCTCTTGAATGATGAATTATTGGTTTTAGAACGTTAACACTGTTGTAGGATGGTTGTATGATGATATTATAACGTTATCTTAGAGTTTCATGCTTGTTAATGGTGTTTTGGGTTGATTTGAAAACTGCAAAACGAAGCAGTCCGTAACCATACCTGGTGCGATCGATCGATCGACATTCATCAGTCGATCGATCGACCACCATCGATCGATCGAAGGAAAAGGTCGATCGATCGACCTTCCCTGAATGAGTAAAGTTCTTCCCTATTTAAATTTTAATGATGTTAACCCTTGGATAATATTGTTGGAGACCGTATGAATACCCTTAACCTTAAGGAAGACCAGTAGGCATGGTTATGAAATTTGGACCTTTATTAGAATTCAATTTGAGGAATTATTCTAAACTAATGAAATTCGATAAGTGAGTTAATATTTGGGTTAATGGTGTAAATTTGAATAATTTGATGAAATGAGGTTTGGGGCAGAAGTAAGGACCTTAGGAATAAAGATGTTATACGTGGGAATAATGGGAACTTAATAATCTATTTTAGATAGGTTTTAAGTATAAGAAACTACAACGTGAGACGTGTCGACAGTTTAACTTTTATATTATCGGGAGACGTAAAATATACAAATTTGGAATAATGGTATAAGGATGTAGAGTATACCTTTATTAATATTTAATTATCTAAGATGTGTGAATGCTTAGTATATGATTTTTATATGTATGACATACCTACCATACTTGCTATCACGGGAGGTTACGTTCGCTTAGGGCCTTCTTATCCTTGTGTTGCCCGGATTTAGATTTGTACCTTGAGGACATAGTTCAAGAGAACGACTTATTTGTGAGTTAATAAGCCAGCTGACTATGGAGCATAGGTATGTACATGACCATGGATATGTTGAATTATGTTCGCCTCCATTTTTGTGTGTGGTGCTTATTCCAACAATTCCTGAGAGATTCGGAATTTGTGATCCTTATGTACGTAATGTACCGGGATGGATAGCAGAGTATGTGTGCACCGCAGCTTAGCCTTTGGGTGCTTGTATTGTATATTTATGATGTGAATAATATACGGTTAAATGAAATTGCTATGTTAAATTGTGGGTATAGTAATTGTAATATTATGAAAAGATAAAAGGGGACAGATATCCATAAATGGTTTTGTTAATAATTGGAAATCCGAGAATTAAAGTAGAACTCTCTATTTAATTGTTAAGGTTGGAAATTAAATGTGAACCGAGTAGAAGTGTTAGAAAATCTTTGGAATTAGATAGTTATGAGAAAACACATGAATGGGTACTGGAACGTTAGGAGTGCACAGTTAGACGAGAGGTGAGTATTTCATGTGAGAGCACGTCCTAACATGTATCTTGCATTCATTGTTTTAATTATTATTAAAGCACTTGCTGTTTTTAAAATACTCTTCACATTCGGGCTCTGACCCGTTTGCTTTCAAATCTATCTTTTTGTAAAAACCATTTTAGGTGCCCAGCCACAAGGACACCATGCTTAGGATCCTCATTCAGGTGACGAGCTGTAGCGGTTTGTGGAAGTTACATGACATTGATTATAGACGCTTCATCTATCTTGACTCTATACTCAGTAATTATCAGTTGTAGGGCATGTCGCCCATTTCTTTTAGAGGCATTTCATTTATTTCAGTTATTCAGACTTCGGGCATGTACTTAATTCAGAATTCAGACTTGTCTTATTATTTTCAGTTGTGGGATTGTTGTGAGGAGTTTTCCTCCGGACTTATTACTATTGTTGGTTATTTCATTACTTCGTTATGGTGAATGGATTTATGTTGTTCTTCCATTATCCTTTTATTGCATATTAATCAGACTTAACTTAAAATTTGGCAACTTACTTTTTAAATACTAGGTGGTTAGTAATCATTTAAATGTTTTCGACAGTGATGCTATTAACTGAATCAACTTGACATTTTGTATTAATTTAATAAAGGAGTAGCTACCCGGTATTTAATTAGTCGGGGTGTCACAGGTGGTATCAGAGCATCAGGTTCTAGTGTCCTTTAGGATCTGAACGGCTTATTATGTTTCCGCTGAGCTTTCTTTGATGTAGAGCCCTATATTTTAGGACTGTTGTATTCTTTTGTATATGCTACGTTCTTCAGCTATTTTAAGTTTATAACTGCGAACTTATAGACTTTAATCTTATTTCAGAATGCCTCCACGACGTGCACCACGGGTTCCCAGGAATGCAACGCCAGAACCACAGCCCGCACCAGTTCAGGGCACGATGAACACCGCTGATGTTGCAGCCATAGTAGCCCAAGCGGTAAATGCTGCATTAGCCGTAGTTCAGCAGGTACCACCCCAGGCGCCAGTTGCCACGCCAGTTCAGCCTTATGCATTCCCGTCTTCCTGGGAACGTGTACGTGATGCTTTTCAGAAAGCACATCCACTGGAGTTTGCTGGTAGCTCCGATGTTGTTGTTTCGAGTCAGTGGAGAAAGGATATACAGAGGCACTTGAGGATGTATGAGTGCACTAACGTTCAGAGGCAGGTACTGGCTACTTTTAAGCTAGTGGGATCTGCACTACAGTGGTGGGAGTCTATTACCACCGCAGAGGAGAGAGATACTCTCACGATTCAAGAGTTCTGGATGCGGTTCGATCGCAAGTACTTTCCGTCTGCTGTTCATACGGAAATGAGGAGGAAGTTGATGAACCTTTGACAGGAGGGTAAGACTGTGGCCGAGTATGAGGCCGAATTCACCAATTTGCTGAATATTGTCCTAGATGAGATACCGACGGAAGAGAAGAAGATTCAGAAATTCATAGATGGATTGACTTGGAGGATCCGTCAGCATTTATTGGGGAACCTCTCATTGGCCACTTATTCTGACGTGGTTAATGCTTCATTGATCCATTGCCAGGACCATCGCTTTCACTTGATAAAGGGGAAGCGATCAGGAGAGTCCAACCATCAGGGCAGGACAGGGGGAAATGGTGCCAGCGGGGCACAGTCAGCTCAAGGTCAGTATAGGCAGAGTGATCAGGGTTCCCAGCAAGGGGATCATAAGAGGTTCCGATCAGGGGGTTTCAGGAACGGTCAGGGAGGATTCCAGAATGGCCAGCAGGGTCATAACGGCCATCAGGGCCAGCAGGGTCAAAATGGTCAACATCAGCAGTTTCACCAGGGCCAGCAAGGCCAGGGCAGAAATGGTAACGGCCACCAGGGCCGAGGGCAGCAGGGACAGCGAGGGGGAAACTTTTGGGGGAAGTGTTTCATTTGTGGTAAGATTGGCCACAAACGTCAAGATTGTCTTGATAAGGGAAGGGCCCCGCAGCAGCAGCAGCAGGGTGCTCGACATGAGCCACAGAGGCCACTTTTTCCACCTTCTCTTCCAGCTCCAGCCCAGGTGCCAGCACTACCAGCCATTCCAGCAGTTCCTGTGCAGCAGGGGCAGTTACAGTATGGACGTGTCTATAACGTTCACCTGGTAGCAGCTCCACAGGCACCACCCGCGATTGAGGGTATGTTTCCTATCCATGGTACTATGGGTCGGGTTTTGTTTGTTACGGGGGCAACGCATTGTTTTATAGCTACACATTTTGCGAAAGCCTTAGGGTTGTTAGCTACGGCAGAGAGCACAGTAACGTGTGTAGACTCACCATTGGGGAGTGGGTCACTTATTTTCTTTATATGCCGGGGAGTGGGGGTAGAGATTGGTAGTCTGGTATTACCTGCAGATATGTTGGTATTAGATATGCATGTTCACGATGTGATTATTGGTATGGATTGGCTCGCTGATTATAGAGCCATGATTGATTGCTTCGGTGGGAGCATTGCTTTTGCCATTCCGTGGCAAGAGATGTTTGTAGTGGCGATGCCTCGCCCAGAGGGAGGTTCGACCGCTCATTTGTACTACTTAGAGGAAGATACCTCTAAGGAGGTTGTGATTCCTTTAGATTCGATCCCAGTTGCCAGGGAGTATTCCGATGTGTTTCAGGAGATACCAGGCCTACCCCCCAGTCGAGAGATAGACTTTGTTATAGACTTATTACCAGATACGAGACCTATAGCACGCGCACCGTACCATATGGCTCCAGATGAGATGAGGGAGTTACGGGATCAGATTGAGCAGTTATTGGGTCAGGGGTTTATTCGGAGGAGTACTTCACCATGGGGTGCCCCTGTGCTGTTCGTGAAGAAGAGAGATGGTTCACTGAGATTGTGTGTGGACTACCGGGAGTTAAACAAGGTCACGATACGGAATAAGTATCCGTTGCCTCGAATCGATGACCTATTCGACCAGTTGAGAGGAGCTTCTTGCTTCTCAAAGATTGATTTGCGATCTGGATACCATCAGTTGCGTATCAGGGGGGAGGACGTCTCGAAGACTGCGTTCTTATCGAGATATGGTTCTTACGAGTTTTGGGTTATGCCATTTGGTTTGACCAACGCTCCAGCAGCGTTTATGGACTTGATGAATAGGGTGTTCAGGGATTTCCTAGATTAGTTTGTCATTGTCTTCATCGATGATATTCTGGTTTACTCCCAGACAGAGGAGGAGCACGCCGAGCATTTGAGACAAGTTTTGCAGACGCTACGTCAGAACGAGCTGTATGCAAAATATGAGAAGTGTGGGTTTTGGCTGAAGGAGGTCCTATTTTTGGGACACATTATTTCCGATCGGGGGATATCTGTTGATCCGGGGAAGGTATCCGCGGTGAGGGAGTGGGGATAGCCCACGACACCGACTGAGATCCGTAGTTTCTTGGGCTTAGCAGGATACTACAGGAGGTTTATTCGGGGTTTCTCCACGATAGCGGGTCCCATGACACATCTAACTCGTAAAGGTGTGTCGTTCATTTGGAGTGATGCCTGTCAGTTGGCATTCGATGAGTTGAAGGAAAAGTTAACCTCAGAACCTGTGTTAGCATTGCCGAGATCGGGAGTTGAGTATCTTGTTTACACCGATGCGTCCTTACATGGACTTGGAGGTGTACTGCAGCAGGAGAGTCAGGCCATAGCTTATGCTTCCCGTAAGCTTAAGCCTCACGAGAAGAATTACCTTACCCATGACTTGGAGTTAGCGGCAGTGGTATTTGCCCTTCGTATTTGGAGACATTACCTTTTGGGGGAGAAGTTTCGATTGTTCACGTATCACAAGTCCCTACAGTACCTATTCACGCAGAAGGAGTTGAATATGCGGCAACGGAGGTGGATTGAATTCGTGAAAGATTGTCAGTTCGATATCCAATATCACCCGGGGAAGGCTAACGTGGTGGCAGACGCGTTGAGCCGTAGGCCAGTAGATGAGGTTGCAGGGGTGTGGAAGGCCAAGTGGAAGGAGTTGGGACACAAGGATGCAGTGGCCCGATCATTCATGATGTGATGACCGTTACACCGCAAATTGTCACGAAGGTGGTAAAGGCACAGGCAAAAGATTCGTTCTGTCAGGAGCAGATAGTTCGATTACTAGCAGAGGGAGCCGAGTCCTATACCGTTAGCTCAGACGGGGGATTACGCTTCAATGGGAGATTGGTAGTTCCGAAAGGGGAAGAATTATGGCACGAGGTGATGGCAGAGTCGCATGGCTCACGGTTCGCGGTACATCCCGGAGGGGACAAAATGTACCAAGACATGAGGCGACAGTATTGGTGGAGCGGGATGAAGAGAGATATTACCGTGTTTGTTTCAAAATGCGCCACTTGTCAGCTAGTTAAAGTGGATCATCAGAGACCGACAGGACTTCTACAGCCATTGGAGGTCCCGATGTGGATGTGGGAGAGCATCTCCATGGACTTTATCACGGGGTTGCCTACGTCACAGAGAGGTCATGACTCCATTTGGGTAATTGTGGACAGGTTGACCAAAGTCGCTCATTTTTTACCCGTAAGGACAGATTACACTGCGGGACAGTATGCCCAGCTCTTCATTTCAGAGATAGTGAGACTTCACGGTGTGCCTCTAAATATCGTGTCTGACCGAGACAAGATATTTGTTTCACGATTTTGGGAGAGTTTTCCGGAGGCCATGGGCACAGAACTGCGGTTGAGTACGGCGTATCACCCGCAGACCGATGGGCAAACTGAGCGTACAAACCAGATGTTGGAGGACATGCTACGTATGAGTATCATTGACTTTGGGGGTGGATGGGAGCTGTATATTCCACTGGTGGAGTTTGCTTACAACAACTCCTACCAGTTCACCATTGGCATGGATCCATTTGAGGCGTTGTACGGTAGACCTTGTCGTTCCCCAGCATGTTGGTTGGAGGTGGGGGACAACAAACTACTTGGGCCGGAAGTGATCCAGGATACTTCGGTGAGGATAGAATTGATACGGAATCGCATTCGAGTAGCTCAGGATCGACAGAAGAGCTATGCTGATGCGAAGAGATTCTTCAGGGAGTTCCAAGTGGGGGACCAAGTTTTTCTCAGAGTATCTCCTATGAAGGGGATCATGCGTTTCGGGAAGAAAGGGAAGTTGGCACCGAGATATGTGGGACCATTTCCTATTATTGAGCGGATTGGACCGATTGCGTATAGGCTTGGATTACCGGAGCATTTACATCGGATTCGCGATGTATTTCATATTTCCTCGCTTAGGAAATATCTTAGAGACGATTTGGCTCATTCTCACATTGCTTTGGAGGACATCGATCTCCAGTCGGATAGCTCCTACGAGGAGGGGCCGATTGCTATTTTGGACCGAAATGAGCGGAAACTGCGGTCAAAGATAGTTCCGTTAGAGCGTGTTCAGTGGCGACATCATAATGTCGAGGAGTCCACATGGGAGCGCGAGGATGATATGCGCGAACGTTATCCGGAGTTGTTCTTACCAGGTACTTTCTATTTTCGAATTTCGGGATGAAATTCAGTTATTAGGGGGGAAGTATGTAATACCCCGTATTTTCGTGATATTTATTTTTGGGGATTAATTGAATTAAATGTGTATTAATTGGAAATTAATCCGGATAAAAATATTAACGAGATGTGAGTTAGTATTTGATTATAATGTGTATACTTGGCAATATATGAATATTGGAAATATTGAAATTGTCGCGAGATTGAAATACGGCAATTTGGGAAACTTTGTTGGGACGCGCGTGACAGTCGCGTCAGGAATATAATTATTTGAATTAAAAAGTAAATTTTATTTTTATCACCCGTATGGTCATTTTGAGTGCGCCAACGTGTCCGGAAGGGTCGAAATAGTCAGAAAACACTAGCCGGGGGTTAAGTTTGGGTCCCGGGGCATTATTGGGCCATACCGGTAACTTATAGGGCATTTTGGTAATTTCGGAAATCTGGGAATTAAAACCCACGAAAATTAGAAACAAAAATCTGACTTATTCTTTATCCACTAACTATACTAAGGGACTTAATGGGCTACGGGAGAAGTTAAGATATAGTCCCAACTTACCAAAAACCAACCACACCTCCATTGTTATCATCCTTAGAGAAACTTGTAGAGAGAGAGAGAGAGAGAGAGAGAGAGAAGAGAATTCTGCAGAAAGAGAGAGGGAGAACAACTCAGCCTTCAAGATTCAACATCAAATTCATAGAAAGATTAAGGCAAGTGGTTTAATTACAATTGATTCAATGCCATGCTTTTCCATGTTTAGGAATTATCGAATTTTATCTTGGAAGATGATATAGACCCATGAATTGGAAGTTTAAAACTATGAATTATGTTAGGGACTGCATGTAGAAACATTCTGGACGAATTATGAACTCAGAATTATGACCCTTGATGATTTAAAAATGGATTTTAGAAGAAGTTTATTAATGTTCTTGAAAGAAATAGAAATCTGGAATTCTTGATGAAGATTTGATCCATACAAAGCTCTTGAATGATGAATTATTGGTTTTAGAACGTTAACACTGTTGTAGGATGGTTGTATGATGATATTATAACGTTATCTTAGAGTTTCATGCTTGTTAATGGTGTTTTGGGTTGATTTGAAAACTGCAAAACGAAGCAGTCCGTAACCATACCTGGTGCGATCGATCGATCGACATTCATCAGTCGATCGATCGACCACCATCGATAGATCGAAGGAAAAGGTCGATCGATCGACCTTCCTTGAATGAGTAAAGTTCTTCCCTATTTAAATTTTAATGATGTTAACCCTTGGATAATATTGTTGGAGACCGTATGAATACCCTTAACCTTAAGGAAGACCAGTAGGCATGGTTATGAAATTTGGACCTTTATTAGAATTCAATTTGAGGAATTATTCTAAACTAATGAAATTCGATAAGTGAGTTAATATTTGGGTTAATGGTGTAAATTTGAATAATTTGATGAAATGAGGTTTGGGGCAGAAGTAAGGACCTTAGGAATAATGATGTTATACGTGGGAATAATAGGAACTTAATAATCTATTTTAGATAGGTTTTAAGTATAAGAAACTACGACGTGAGACATGTCGACAGTTTAACTTTTATATTATCGGGAGACGTAAAATATACAAATTTGGAATAATGGTATAAGGATGTAGAGTATACCTTTATTAATATTTAATTATCTAAGATGTGTGAATGCTTAGTATATGATTTTTATATGTATGACATACCTACCATACTTGCTATCACGGGAGGTTACGTTCGCTTAGGGCCTTCTTATCCTTGTGTTGCCCGGATTTAGATTTGTACCTTGAGGACATAGTTCAAGAGAACGACTTATTTGTGAGTTAATAAGCCAGCTGACTATGGAGCGTAGGTATGTACGTGACCATGGATATGTTGAATTATGTTCGCCTCCATTTTTGTGTGTGGTGCTTATTCCAACAATTCCTGAGAGATTCGGAATTTGTGATCCTTATGTACGTGATGTACCGGGATGGATAGGAGAGTATGTGTGCACTGCAGCTTAGCCTTTGGGTGATTGTATTGTATATTTATGATGTGAATAATATACGGTTAAATGAAATTGCTATGTTAAATTATGGGTATAGTAATTGTAATATTATGAAAAGATAAAAGGGGACAGATATCCATAAATGGTTTTGTTAATAATTGGGAATCCGAGAATTAAAGTAGAACTCTCTATTTAATTGTTAAGGTTGGAAATTAAACGTGAACCGAGTAGAAGTGTTAGAAACTCTTTGGAATTAGATAGTTATGAGAAAACACATGAATGGGTACAGGAACGTTAGGAGTGCACAGTTAGACGAGAGGTGAGTATTTCATGTGAGAGCACGTCCTAACATGTATCTTGCATTCATTGTTTTAATTATTATTAAAGCACTTGCTATTTTTAAAATACTCTCCACATTCGGGCTCTGACCCGTTTGCTTTCAAATCTATCTTTTTGTAAAAACTATTTTAGGTGCCTAGCCACAAGGACACCATGCTTAGGATCCTCATTCAGGTGACGAGATGTAGCGGTTTGTGGAAGTTACAGGACATTGATTATAGACGCTTCATCTATCTTGACTCTATACTCAGTATTTATCAGTTGTAGGGCATGTCGTCCATTTCTTTTAGAGGCATTTCATTTATTTCAGTTATTCAGACTTCGGGCATGTACTTAATTCAGAATTCAGACTTGTCTTATTATTTTCAGTTGTGGGATTGTTGTGAGGAGTTTTCCTCCGGACTTATTACTATTGTTGGTTATTTCATTACTTCGTTATGGTGAATGGATTTATGTTGTTCTTCCATTATCCTTTTATTGCATGCTAATCAGACTTAACTTAAAATTTGGCAACTTACTTTTTAAATACTAGGTGGTTAGTAATCATTTAAATGTTTTCGATAGTGATGCTATTAACTGAATCAACTTGACATTTTGTATTAATTTAATAAAGGAGTAGCTACCCGGTATTTAATTAGTCGGGGTGTCACACTATGCCAGAGCACCAGCTTAGGAAGGTTGGTGATGGTTTTATATATGTTGTGTTGAACTTTGAAATATGAGTTTGTTCAGAGAAAACTAATTGAAAAGGATAGAGAGATGGCGATGGTTCTTTCAGAGTTTTATATAATCAACTATATTTTGAAAATGGTTTTATATATGTTTGTGAATTTGAAGTGCATTCATTATATTTTGTGAAATTTACTAAACTATATTAGAGAAAACTAATAAATAATTCCCTTATACTATATGAACAACTTTGTTTAAATTGATACTAAAGGTTGAAATTTCACCCTCATTTTTTAAATCCATTCAAATATTAAGATGCGATTTCATTTTTATGAATTCTTAGGTGTAATTTCTTCACATTCGGGTATAGTAATAGTGTTTTTATGGATTTCCAGTGCTACTCTAATTCCCATTATTAGGTATGGAATTGTACCCCTTATTAAGATTAACTATTGTGTGATTTTCAAAAGTGAAATTTGAAACTAGTTATTAACAGAAGCATGTTCTTCAAAGCTTGAATAATTGTGTTCTTTTTTTAGAATATTAATATAGTATAACCAATTATAATACAAACGATATTAACGTATTTTTCTACCATTTTTTCTAATTTATGTCTTGTTTTATTTTCTCCATTTTTGCTGCTTTGTTTTGGGATATTGTACAATTCTTCTCACTTATATACCTTTCATTCTGTCTATAATGACTATATAAATCAATGAATCAAAAGTAGTTCATTAATCAAAGCAATCACACATTATCAATCAAGATTTTATTACAACTGCCTTGTTGTAGGCATTTAGATTGTTATTCTTTTTGTAATTTTACATCTTTCTTTGCTTTCGGATGAAGACATGCGTGATAAATTTTAAATTTATTATTTTGTTGAGGATCCATGAATTTGTAAAATTTATTATTACTTTTGTAAGAGATTGGTATGAATTTTGCAGGCGATAATGAATGTGTCTACTTATAATGACTTGCTCCCAACTTTTAATACTTAAATTGACTGTCCGAATACTATGGCATGTGCAATACACGTGTGCACACCTAGTCTTTTAAATTAAGACATTTAAATACTTCATGAACAAGCATGTTAACTATTTGAATTATTTTAGCATGTTAACTATTTGAATTCTTTCACTATTTAAATAGTATGTGTAGATACCCCATTCTAATACCCCCTAACCTCTCCTTAGGTCCCTAGCACCTCCCTTCACCATTGCAAACCCAAGTCATACCCCGGGTACTAACTTAAAGGCCATCGGGCACTCCCAGGCTCCGTGTGACCAAAATTTAAACTCTTAAGCTCGAATGAGACTGAATGAATCTTCAAAGGGCACTAAATCCCCTTTCCAATGGTCCATCCCGTGCATAATTCTGACTTACGGTGCAGATGAACGACCCATTTCCCCCCAAAACTCGATCAGGAGGTCACTGGACGCTCCTAGGTTCCGTTTGACCAAAGTCAGCTCTTCAGATGATCGAGACTGAATGAATATTCGAAGGGCACTGAAACCCCTTTCCAACGGTCCACCCTGTGCGCGATTCTGACTTACGGTACAGACGAACGATCCGTTTTACTCTGAAAGGTCACCTAATGCTTCCAGGCCCCAATTGACCAAAGTCAACTCCCCGAACCACGTCAAACTCTTTGGAATGTCGAAATACATCTCCTAACCTTTCTAATGGTCCGCCCCGTGCACATTTCTGACTTACCATGCGGATGAACGATCCATTTACATCGGAAGTTTCCTCTTCCAAAGGACCGATGAACGCTTCCGAGCCACATTTGACCCAAAGTCAACTCCCAGACGCGGGAGCATTACAAAGGACTTTCGAAGGTATATAAAATAGGTTTCTAACGATTCACCTCGTGCATGATTCGGATCAATGGTTTGGGCTCTACGACCAATTTTCCAAAGGAATCTGAAAGACACTACCAAACGACAGGTTCCAAACCCTGCCTATCGGTAGTGTGCCTAAACACACCTACCGATTGGAAGGACCAGCAGCATAGCCCTGGGCTTATAAAAAGGAGGGCCTAACCTCATTCCGAAAGAGGAAAATCAGAGATCCATCACTCTCAGCAAGCTTAAAAAACCCCTCTCGAAGTCAGCGTAATTTCCACATCCAAATCCCTTTCCAACCTTCACCTTTCATCACTTTCTTCATCAAACTTGGTGAATTAAGTACCCTCCATCATCACCCAAGTGCAAGGGCTGCTCTCCAACATCCAACATCCAAGATCAAGCTCAAGCTCTTCAAGATGGTCCAACTTTCTCAATTTCCTTTTTAAATTCTCCTAAGTTCGCATAGTTTATTTTGTTACTTAGTACTTTCATTCTCTCATCTCTCATCTCACATATCCTAATATACTTTTTATTTAGTATTGTTGCACATCTCTTATTTTCATATAAATTAAACCCCAAAAATAAGAAAAAGAGGATTTGCTCATAAATTCCAAACGGGAATTCTCACACTTTTCTCACAACTAAAACACTTTTTTCACACACACACATATAAGAGAAGTTCCCGGTTGGATTTATGGGATAAATCCCACCCCTCGTTTTGTGTACGAACTACGTGGACTTTGATGCCTCTATAGGCTACGTAGGCGTCTCGGGGTAAAACCCGAGACTCAAGTCCTCTTCCTACTTTTTTTCCTATTTTTCTATATTCTTTAAACTTAACTCTCTTAGATTCTATATATTTACATATACATATATTTGTTCTTAGTGGCGTATTATTCCACATGCGTTATCATTCCCTTATAATGATCGACGCTAGGATAATCGCATAAATCCTATTTTCTAATATTACTTTTTAGGAAGATTCCTATGGATGACTCGCTTTATCTCTTCCATGATACAAGTCGATGACTCCTATCTCCGCTACGTATACACATGCACACACATCACGGGGAAATAAAGGAAAATAACAACAAACCATGAGAGACCGTAAGGGCTGAATGGGTGCCTAACACCTTTCCATTTCGTAACTTAGCCTCCGGACCCTTTTCGGATCATTTTGGTTTCGTATGTATCAGTATGTATTTGGATGCTATCCTTCGGTATGGCTCCCTTTTCTTTTGTCTATTTTGAGTAAAATAGACTGGCGACTCCATCTCTCTACATTTTTCACCTCATCAACGACGACGACCGAAGCGCTCCCGAGAGGGACGCGTGGGACCAAGGATCCTCTCCCGTCGCGAGGATCCGGGGATGCCCACAGTATGAGAAATGATGTCTTTGAAAACTACTAATTCTAAACATAAGTTTTTTGTCGTTTTCTACTACGATCAAATAAACACAATATGTAACAATAGTTAATATGCGTGCAAAATTTATTTAACAAACAATATAAATTTGCATATAACTTTATCACAAAATATTTCATCATATTACTTCCACCACAAATGAGTAGTTTTGGAACACATAAAAATACTCCATTATAGATTACAAATATTTTTTAGGAAAGTATTCAGCCCTTGTGTTGTGTGTATATATATATATATATATATATATATATATATATATATATATATATATATATATATATATATATATATATATATATATATATAAATTTCATGACATGAAATTTTCATTTGTTATTTTTTTGTAACATTATTCCCATTTTTATATCAATTCATCATTTGTTGTGTTTTATATTGAACATCTCAATCATAATTTGAAAAATTATATTTGGGACCTGAAGTTCTCAATTATTATTTATATTTTTGGACCTAAAGTTCTAATACAATATGCCCTAAAATTAAACCTGAAGTTTTTATTTCTATAATAGGGCAAGGGATACTAAAATTATCCTAATAGTTATTTATAATTTGGATCCAAAGTTCCAATAATTTTTTCTATAATCAAACCTGATGTTTTGATTCTTGCTACTATAAGGGTAAGGACATTAAAAGTCCCCAAATAATTATTTGGACCTGCAGTTCCACATAATTTTTTTCGTTTGTTTAAATTAGGTTCCAAATAAATTAAATACTATCACATGACTTTTTTAACTTTTTAACTTCTGAATTTCCTTATTAAAAGAAATGTTTTTCATATATATATATATATATATATATATATATACATATCATTATAAGGGTTAATGGTCCCTTTAACTATCTTATTAATGGTTTTTCCATTAAAACTTTATCTTTTGACCTTTCGGTTCATTAGAGTATTATAGTTTTTTTGTATTCAAATTACACCCTAAAGTACAAATCGTTAAATTCCTCTTTGCTATTATTTGATTTATGCATTATATTTTTACTTATTATAATCTATTAATTGAACACTCTAATGTGTCAAACATTTCTAAACTTGAATTTGAAGCACTTGACATCTCTGGGAAATATTATCTCAACTGGTTCCAAGATGCGAATCTCCAAGCCCGGAGTCTTGGTGATGCCATAACACCTAATAATACCATGTCCCGACATGACAAAGCAAAGACCCTCATTTTTCTACGACATCACATTCACAATTATTTAAAGACTGAATACTTAACTGTGAAAGATCTTACTGAATTATGGAACTCCCTGAAGGAGAGTTATGACCACCAAAATTCTGTCATACTTCCAAGTGCACGCCATGAATGACTCAACCAGAGATTTCAGAATTTTAAAGCAATATCTAAATACAAGTCTATAATGTTCAAAATTACCTCCAAACTTTAATTATGTGGAGAAAAGGTGGAGAATGCAGATATGTTGAAGAAAATTTTCTTCACTTTTCATGCCTCAAAAATGTTCCTGTAATAGCACTGTCGAGAGCGAGGATTCAAAAAGTACTCAAATTTAATCTCTTATCTCATAGTCGCTGAGCAGAATGCTGATTTATTAATGAAAAATCATACATCTTAGCCAACTGGATCTGTAGCATTCCTAAAAGTGAATGCTAATTCTACTCAAAATATTCAAAGAGGTCAGGGCAACATGCAACGAGGTCGTGGTAACCCCAGAAGAGGTGGCCACTATAATTATGGCCCACAAAAAATATCAAGTTCAAGCCCCACTAGAAGAAGAGTTACCGCAACAATAACAAGAATAAAAAAAATCTTCTCCATCAAATCCAAAAGATATTTATTATCGATGTGGCCTTAATGAACATTGGATATGAAACTGTCATTCGTCCAAGAAAATTGTGAAAAGTATCATGCCTAAAAAATGGGAATGGAGACAAATGTTTTGGAAGGTCCAGAAGACCGTTGGATGATGGAGACAAATATCATGGAAGGTCCTGAAGACTGTTGGAAAACTAATAATGTCCAGCTTAATATAGATGATTTTTATGAAGATGAGGATGTCAATCCCATTGATAATGAGGCTTTTGATGCCATGATTAGCACCCCTCCTCATAGGACCCCGAAAAACGTAATAACTTATGTTATATCAATATTGCTACAATAATGGTTTTTGCATTATGCCTTAAACATCCTTATGTTTTTCTTTCTTTATATCGTTATTATAATAAATTGCATGGTTTTATATTTATCTTTCCAATGCTTATATGGTTGGTAACATTAGACTTTTATTAAAAATTATGGATCCAAATATGCAATCAAGCGATGACACTTGTCTAGTTGACCGTGGAACAACTCTTACTATTTTGAAAAACCATAAATTTTTCTCGAACTTGGTGAATGATACGATAAATGTTTCCATAATAGCCCATCCTGCAAAAATTATTGACGGCTCAGAAAGATCTCATGTGGTGCTACTTAATGGTACCCACTTATTAATACAAAATTCAATATATATAAAAAATTACAGAATAAATTTGTTGGGTTTTAAAGAATTAGAATGAATGAGTATCACATGGAAATAAGTAATGAAGGTATCAAAGAGTTCCTTTGGATTACTTCTAGTGTTGGAATCCAGAAGCTCACACTAGAAAAACTCTTTGAATTTTCTATGGGGTTATACCACACAACACTTAGTGTTGTAGAATCACACTATGTCATGAGTCGAAAGCTCATTGATATTAATGCATTGATATTATGGAACGATCGTTTGGGTCATTCAGGATCCAATATGTTATGCAAGATCATAAAGAACTCGAATGGGCACTTTTTAGCAAACCAACATCTCACCCTACCTAGTGACCATTTTTGCTCCCCATATACATAAGGAAAATTACTCACTAAACCATCTTTTATCAAATTATCCTCGGAGTCACCATTTTTTTACAAAGAATTCAAGGGGATATTTTTTTGTCATGTTCACCCTTTTAGTGGAACTTTTAAATATTTTATGATTTTAATTGATGATTCCACTCAATGGTCACATATTTGTTTACTATTCACTCGAAATTTGGCTTTTGAAAAATTACTTTCTCAAATCATTAAAATCAAAGGACATTTTCCCGATCAACATATTAAATATATTCCCTTAGATAATTTAATCAAATTTACTTCTCAAGTTTTTGATGATTATTATTTATTTATAGGAATCGATGTTGAGCACCCAGTTCCCCGTGTTCATACCTAAAATGGTTTAGTTGAGTCATTAATTACACATTGGTAATTTATAGCATGACCTTTGCTTATGGAATCCAAACTCCCAATCTCAGCTTGGGGTCATGCCATCCTACATGTTGTCAAGTTAATTCAACTTCGACCAACTGCTCACCACTTTTTTCCCTTCATAAATCGTGTCAGGATGTCAGCCAAATATCTCACACTTACGTAAATTTTGTTGTGACATATGCATGCATATCTCACCACCACAACATACCAAAATGGGTCCCAAACATCATTTGGGAACGTATGTTGGTTATGTTTCACCATAAATCATATTCATTATTTTGAGCCTGTGATAGGTGATGTGTTTTTCGCTAGATTTATGGATTGCCACTTTGATGAGATAGTCTTCCCACCATTAAAGGGAGGGAAGAACGTACTTGAAGTATGATCCGTTCTTGAAGAACGATGAGAATTAACGCGAAATGTGGGATTGAAATAAAATAGTCATCGATGATAAATATTCATATGCAGTATCTACGCAAATTTTAGAGGGCATTGATGATTATAATGAACCACATACTATAAATTAATTTCGACAAAGAGAAGATTCACCAAAATGGGAAATTTCTATCAAGGAAGAACTTGTCTCTAGATAGACATGGTGTAATTGGACCTATAGTAAAAATCCCAAAATATGTTAACCTAGTAGGTTACAAATGGGTGTTTTGAGAAAAATGAGATCACTTGATATAAGGCACGACTTGTGGCACAAGGTTTCCAGTCGAAACCTGGGATTGATTATGATGAAACATACTCCCCCGTTATGGATGGTATAACTTTCAAATATCTGATTAGTATAGTAGTCTCTGAAAATCATGATATGAGACTCTTGGATGTTGTGACCTCTTATTTATATGGGGACTTAGACACAAAAATTTATATGAAAATCCCTAGAGGATTTGATTTGCCAAAAGCAAAGTGAACGAGTATGTACTCAATTAGACTAAAACGTTCACTATATAGATTAAAGAAATTCGAAAGGATGTGTTACATCCGTTTTAGTAAATACTTATCTAAGGAAGGGTATGAAAATAATCCATTTTGCCCATGTGTCTTTATAAAGAAATCCCCAATGGGATTTGCGATAGTAGCAGTTTACGTGGATGATATTAATTTAATCAAGACTCCAAAAGAGCTCGATAAAACTGCTAATTATTTGAAGAAGGAATTTGAGATGAATGACCTCGAGATTTTTTTTTATCTCGCACGGTAAATCGAGAGAAATTCTAGTGGAATTTTTGTCCATCAGTCTAATTATACTAAAAAAGTATTGAAAATATTTGGTATTGACGCAACACATCCACTAAGTACGCCCATGGTCATCCTATCTTTCAATGTAAAGAAAGATCCATACCATTCTAAAGAGGACGATGAGAAAATATTGGGCCCATACATACCCTAATTAAGTGCAATTGGTGCATTATTATACTTGGCATACTGTACTAGACCAAATATTTCATTATTAGTTGGCTTGCTTGCTAGATATTCTTTTGAACTTACAGTAAGGTATTGGATTGGTATGAAACATATCCTAAGATATCTACGAGGAACCACTAACATGGACTTATATTATTCTAATCATTCTAAAAGTTTTGTAAGGACATGATTTTATAAATATCCGGGGTAGAATCTAGGAATTTTATGTTTGTCCTAGATCATAATATGTATGTCTGATACCACTACATTCAGCATGTCATCGCGATCACCCACGACAGCCTTGATCCAAATATATTCATCCATCATCTTCACACGTGTATCATGCTACATGTAATGTGCTGCTCAACCGTTCCCATTACTCCACGACGCATTATTGGTAAAATGATTTATTAGAGTTGTTTATATTTGCATAAATATTTGAGAATTTTTTAGAAAATATTTTTTCGAAGTCTAATTCATTTTTAACAAAAGAAGAAATTTTTCTAAGTGTAGAAGCGAACTTGCCTCAGTCGACGAGATCATTCAAACGACATCGCTCTGTCGTTTGGGCGACATGAGTATGTCGCTCGATCTCGTTCAAGCGACACGTGTCCTTCGTTCGAGTGATATGTGTATCTCGTTTGAGCGATGCCGCCGCCTCAATTTTCGTATAAATATCTGGGTTCATTCTACACGTTTTCCAAGTCTTTTTTGCACACGATTTCTGGGTTTTATAGCCTAGAAAACGTACTTCATGTTTTAAGGTTTCATGCCTTCTTTATTCACATAAACACTCCCATATACGTATGTGAATCTTTAAACCTTCAAGAGGATCATTTTTACTCATCTGGAGTAACTTGTGGAGAAGCTGTCTCTTTTCCATTGCTGCCCATCTGGAGTTCTTGCGGGAGATTCCAGCCGACGACATCGAAACTGACACCTGAGGGTATTTCGTATGTCACTCTTGTTTTCATTATAATCCGTGTAAACCGTTCTTTACAAATAATAGTGAAAATAAAAAAGGTTTTGCCCCTTTGGGGGATTTTTCCTCATTTGTGTGTTTGTTTGTGATTGAATGTTCTTGCATGTTCATATTGTCTTCAATCACACCTAGATGCATGTTTTAGGATTTAATTAAAAAACTGAGTTTAATTAAATAATTTCTTTGTTTGAACAAACGCACACTCTTCAAATTGGTATCAAAGCCAATTATATAATTTTAGTGTGTAATTTTCCGCAAAATTTTTCTAAGATATAAATTTTCTAAAAAATTGATTTTTGAAAAAGGGCATGTTCAAATGGAGAAATTATATAATAAAATGCCAGTTTTTGAGGGGACAAGTTATGCTTACTGGAAAGCCCGCAGGAAATCTGCTTTAAAAGCCATTGATGAAAGAGTTTGGATTTTGATTGAAAGAGGGTGGACACCTCCCTCCATCACTGTTGATAACGTGACTAATATAAAATCTGTGACTGCATGGACTGAAGAAGAATTTAAATGGTCATATTTTAACTCTAAGGGTCTAAGTGCTATTTCTGTATCCGTCACACCTAACGAGTTCCGACGGATAATGACGTGCACCACGTCAAAAGAGGCATGGGATGTTTTACATCTTACCCATGAAGGAACTAATGTTGTGAAAGAATCAAAACTGTAAAACTTAACAACTCAATTTGAAACTATCACCATGCTTGAGACTGAATGTTTTGATGAATTTTATTCTAGGCTATCTGATATTGTAAACACTAGTTTTAATCTTGGTGAACACATTCCTATTGCTAGAGTTGTTAAAAAGATTCTAAGATCACTGCCTAAGCGTTTGATCCCTAAAGTCACTGTGCTAAATTCTTTGGGTAATTTAAACACGCTTAAATTGGAGGAACTTGTAGAAGACTTACAAACATATGAAATTGATATGTTTCCTAAATTTGTCAAGCCTAAAGATAAGGGAATTTCACTTAATACCCAGGATAGGAAGAGTGAGGGGTCGGTAAGAAAAAGAGTTGAGTCATCTAGAAAAAGGGAGATAGAGACGACTGATTCCAAGTGTGACATTGATTTAGATGATTTGGCACTCTTTGCTAAAAATTTCAAGAAAATTCTCAAATTCAAGAAAAATGGAAATTTCAAAGATAAAAAGAATTTTGAGAAAAATAAGTTTGAAAAGAAAAATGAAAAATATTTTAAAGACCCTCCTAAGAAAGACGGTGAGAGATGATATGAGTGAGACGGTAAGGGTCTTAGAGCTTTTTAGTGTGCTACTAGGTTGAACAGACTTGCCAAAGAAAAGGGCAAAGCTGACCTTAATGCTACCCTTAATGACGACAGTGAGGTCGAGTCGGTGGACTCTGGAGACGAGTCATCGCATGAGTGTAACTTCACCGCATTCATGTATAGTCATGTGAGTCCTCTAGTGTTCCTCACGATGATGAGGATGCTAATTCACAGGGACACCTCGACAGTGAGAACGATGTGAGTGAGGGGGAGGATGATGCAAGTGAGAGCGAGAGTAATCTTCAACGCGCCTATAATGAATTATATAATGAGTCATTTAAAACCAAAAAGGGTAACAAAACGTTAGTTCTTAGGATCACCGCTTTATAGGAAGATTTAGAAGAAGCAAAAGAGAAAGGGTTTGCCAGTGTTGAGAGAGAAATTCGGTTTAGAGAAAGAGAGAGACTGTTTGGAGAGAGAGAGAAGTGTTTTGAGAAAGGGAAAGGGGACTTGACTAATCAAGTGGCTAGTCTTACGAGTGAGCTCCATTCCTCCCTGGAGACTCGGAAAAAACTTGAACCCTTGTAGCCTAGCTTACTCATGATCTTGAGAGAGCCTGGGAAGTCAAGGTTCAAATCGAGAACAGATCTTAAAAGATACTCCTCGGTCCCACTTTAGATTTTGGTGATAGGCAGGGAATAGGTTTTGATGGTGCCTCCATGTCCCAAATAGTACCTGGACCAGTTCCTGAGTTTACTACAACTCAATATGGCCATCGTTAAAAATCACAAAGGAGAGTTATACCAAGAAAATCAAACTAAGGTTCGCCTAAGACTGTGTTCTTTTGTACGTAATGCAAAAGAAAAGGCCACCGCAAGGAGTTTTGCTATAGTTTAGGTCGGACATGACGTACTACTGCTCCACCACATCATACTGATGATTTTATCAGTCTGAGAGAGCGTGTTGAGTTTTTAGCCGCCACATCACAGAGTTTGATGGAAGAATTCCGACGGATGTCTTTGTCGTCAGTGAATGCTTCTCGCATCCTGGCTAAAATCAACAACAACAAGGGTAAACAAAAGGTTACCACTTCTTAGGTATCTAAGAAAGACGAAAAGACCCTTATTTTTCATGTCGCTCTCAAAGCACATAATACCTCACAGTGGTATTTCGATAGTGGTGCTCCAGACATATGACTGGTGATGTCTCATTTTTTACCTACATAGAGGATTATAAGGATGGTAGAGTCACCTTTGGATATGGGAGCAAGTCTAGCATCGTAAGACGAGGTACAGTAGAGTTACCAGGATTTCCTTAGCTAGAGAATATTTTGTACGTCAAAGGTTTGAAAGCAAACCTTCTCAGCATTAGCCAGCTGTGCAACAATCACTTTGCCGTAAAGTTTGACGGGGACGCGTGTAATGTCTATAATCAAGCCGATAAACTTTTGGTGTAAGGGGTGAGGACAGAGGATAATTGCTATGGGACAGTGCCCAAGTGCTCACTTGTCGGCAACAGTGCCACTATCACTCCTATGGATCTGTGGCACCAACGTCTAGGTCACGTGAACTTTAGAGATTTGACACGATTAGCTAAAAAGGACATAATACGTGGCTTACCAACACTTGGAAAGCCAACTTCCACTGTTTGTGGACCCTGTCAGTTGGGAAAGCAAATATGTAGCCCCCATAGGAAGTTGCATTCCATTACCACCTCCTGTGTGATTAAGTTGATTCACATGGATCTTATGGGTCCTACTCATACTGAGAGTTTGGGTGGTAAGCGATACATCCTAGTGATGGTAGATGATTTCTCCATATATTCAATTGTAGGTTTTCTGAGAGAGAAATCTGATGCTATAGAGTTTTTAACGACCAAGTGTCGTGTTCTATAAAACCAACACGATGTCACTATTAATAGAATGCATAGTGACAAGACAATGAATTTATGGATAAAAAAGTAGATCTTTATTGTGATAGCCTAGGAATCAAACATGAGTTTTCGGCTATGAAGACTCCTCAGCAAAATGGGATTGTTGAGAGACAGAACAAGACGATTCAGGAAATGGCTAGATCTGTGCTTCTAGGTCGTAAAGTTGCTAGGAGATTTTGGGCAGAGGCTGTGTCTACTGCATGCCATACAGTGAATAGGGTTTACCTTCATCCACACACACTTAAAAAGCCTTATGAATTATGGACTGGAAAGAAGACCAACCTTTCATATTTCCGTGTTTTGGGGAGTAAATGCTACATCCTACAGGATAAAGAGAAATTAGGAAAGTTCGACTCCCAAAGAGATGAGGGAATATTCCTAGGATATTCATCAAATAGTATAGCGTACCGAGTTTTTAACCTGTAGATCTGTAAGGTGATGGAGTCAATAAATGTTACTGTGCAAGATGACAAACCATCGACGTCTATTGACTCCACCCATTTGAGTGAGGATTACACACTCCTTTTTAATGATCCCATCATGTCTCCCATACCCAAGGTGGACCCTACTCCCGTTCTAGGGGACACACCTGCATGGGTTCGCAAGTGTCATGATCCTTCAGCCATTGTTGGTGATCCTACCTTAGGGGTCAAGACTCGTGCTCAGCTAGAGAATATTGTTAGCCATGTCTTCTACACATCTAAAGTTGAGCCCAAGAATCACAAAGAAGCACTCAAGGATGAACATTGTATATCTGCTATGCAGGATGAGTTGCTTAAGTTTAAAAAGAACAATGTCTGGGAACTTGTCCCCCGACCTAGTGAGATGAATGTGATAGGTACCAGGTGGATTTTTAAGAATAAAATTGTACCATAATCAAAAATAAGGATAGGTTGGTCGCTTAAGGCTACACAGATAGAGGGTGTAGACTTTAGGGATACGTTTGCTCTTGTTACGAGGATTGAGTTCGTCCGCTTACTACTCACCATCGCATGTCATTTGCGCTTCAAGATATATCAGATAGATGTCAAGAGTGCCTTTGTAAATGGCATTCTACAGGAGGAGGTTTACGTGGAACAACCAAAAGGGTTTGAAGACCCTAAGGACACGGATCACGTCTACTATCTGAGGAAAGCCTTGTATGGTTTGAAGCAAGAACCCCGTGCTTGGTATGAGAGGCTTACTTCCTATCTCTTAGCCCATAGCTTCAAGAGAAGGGGAGTTAATATGACATTATTCGTCAGGAGAGATGATGGTGCTATTTTGGTTGCCCAGGTCTATGTGGATGATATAGTCTTTGGATCCACGTGCTCCCAGTATGCTCACCACTTTGAGGAGTAAATTAAAGGTGAGTTTGAGATGAGCATGGTAGTTGAGCTTACTTTCTTCCTTGGTCTCCAGGTTCGTCATCTATAGAATGGGATGTTCATCTCCCAATCTAAGTATGCTAGAGACCTAGTGAAGAAATTTGGTTAGACTCCGCTAAGCATGCTCGTACACCTATGAGTACTTCTATCAATCTTAGTAAGGACACTTTAGACAAGGACGTAGATCAAACCTTGTATCGGTCTTCTTTACTTGACTGTCAGTCGCCCTGACATAGCCTTTAGTGTTGGATTCTGTGCATGATATTAGGCGTCCCCGAAAGAGTCACACTTACTCGTTCTAAAATGTATTATCAAATACCTGAGTGGGACTCTCTCCTATGGTATTTGGTATTCCTTTGATATCGATGACCGTTTGTCCGCCTATTCGGATGCCGATTGGGTCGGGGATGTAGATGGTTGTAGGAGAACTTCTGGTGGGTGTTTCTACTTTGGTTCTTCTCTTATCTCCTAGCTGAGCAAGAAGCAAAGCTCCATCTCTTTGTCCACTGCGGAGGCTGAGTACATCGCCGCCGGGAGTTGTTGCACGCAACTTTTGTGGATGAAATAAATGTTAGAGGATTATGGGATTTCACAGGGCACCATGACTATCTCTTATGATAACACGAGCACGATACACATATCTTGTAATCCAATCCAACATTCATGCACAAAGCATATCAGGATACACGAGCACTTTATATGTCAGTTAGTTGAGGAGAAAAGTTGTATCCTTAAGTTTTGTACCCACCGACCTTCAGTTAGCCGGCATTTGCACGAAGCCTTTAGATGCCCTTAGATTCGAGAGTCTTAGGAAGTCTTTGGGGATTTGCATAGTTGACTGAGGGATGGTCGTTGTCTAGGATAGGATGCATTGCCATGATCATTTCATATCATATGATTCCTATTGCTAGTTTGTATCATTTGTATTCTTATTTTTTCTTTTTCTATTTTTTTTAAAATATAAAAAGATTTTCTTTTTATAAAATTTTTAGAAAAGCACGAAAAGATTTTTGTATTTTGTTTACACCTTTTATGGATGAGCATTTAAGATAGCCGAGTCACAAATTTCATTTCATTTATCCATGTGACTGTTTGATAGTGATTTGAGACGCTACATCATTGCATCCATGTGCTTTACATTATTTAGAGTCTTTGAGATGTGATTAGTGATATCTTTCTACATGTTTGGCTGTTTATCTCCTTTATTGTACACATGCACGATTTTTATTTGATTATTGTACTTGTCTATCACATATTGGCTTGAGTGTTTCCATCTCAAATCTGTCTATACAACGAACCATATGCGATAAAACTTGACAAGATTGGAATGCATGTAAAAACCAGTTGATGACATTGTGTGGTATTTTATCAACGGCACAAAAGGTACTCATCTATCCTTTGTGATTAAGCCGTCGTTTAAATTGGACCTAAAAAATTGAGGAATTTTAATTATCCGGGGTCCAAAGAGGTTTAAAAGAGCCCGAAAAAAATTTAAAGGCAATAAAAAGCAATTTATGCCGAATATGGGCCATTACGTTTCACCATCAATTATCCAATGTTTGAGTATTTAGATCACCTGTATTCAAAATATAAATCTGAGGGAGTTTGGTTAGAGAATTTAAACGAGTTTGTACTTCCTTGAAAGTCCTGAAAAAACATTAAATCATTTTGGACGTTATTGGTGTGGAAATCACTTTGAGCTTTGATTTGATGATTTGATTGAGTAAATGTCTCATATTTTCATCTTTTTACACCTAAGGAAGATGTTGAGTTCATTTGTTAGGAGCATCCGATATTCATCGTGCACATATGTCATGTTTGTATGCATTGATTTTCCTATCGAATTTGATCACACCCCTACATTTCCGCAATCATCGACTTGGTTGTTTTTATTTTCTTTCATGGCGTGATTCTTTGTTGTATATTTTGTGTGAAAATTTTGAAAAATTGAAAATTCGAATGTTTCTTTACCTTGTGGCACTCTCCATTTGCATTTTTTATGCTTCTCATATCTTTCTACATGGGGACATCATAAAAAGGGGGAGAATGAATTATGGGGGAGATTTTTTTGGTTAATTTATCAATGATTTTCTTAAGCTTATATGATTCAATTTTTGTATATCATTATATTTCAAACTGTTGCGTGTCACGGGTATCTGCTTTATCTCATGTGTGTAGGTACAAAATTGATGATTATTGGATTGCACACCTTGATGAGAAAAGCTTTGAGAGTTTTTGAAAAGTTGAAGATGAAGATGAAGATGTTGAAGTTTGATTGACGACATGTCATTTAGTATTCTCAGTTTGAGGGTTTAATGGGTATATTATCTCGAATGTTATTTGATAGCATAATTTGGATTTTTTATGTATGTACCGGCACAGACATAGGGGGAGATTTGTAAGGACATGATTTTATAAATGTCCGGGGTAGAATCTAGGAAATTTTTGTTTGTCTCAGATCACAGTATGTATGTTTGATACCGCTACATTCGACACGTCATCACGATCACCCACGATGACCTTGATCTGAATCCATGCATCTATCATCTTTACACATGCATCATGCTACATGCGACGTGCTGCTCAACCGTTCCCACTACTCCACGACGCATTATTGGTAAAATGATTCATTGGAGTTGTTTATATTTGCATAAATATTTGAAAATTTTATAGAAAATATTTTTTCGAAGTCTGATTCGTTTTTAACAAAAGCAAAAAAAAATTTAAGTGTAGAAGCGGACTTACCTCGGTCGACGAGCTCATTCAAATGACATCGCTGTGTCGTTTGAGCGACATGAGCATGTCGCGCGATCTTGTTCGAGCGACACGTGTCCTTCGTTCGAGCGGCATGTGTATCTCGTTCGAGTGACGCTGCCGCCTCGATTTTCGTATAAATATTTGGTTTCATTCTACACGTTTTCCAAGTCTTTTTCGCACACGATTTCTGCATTTTACAGCCCAGAAAACAGACTTCATGTTTTAAGGTTTCATGCCTTCTTTATTCTTATAAACACTCCCATATATGTATGTGAATCTTTAAACCTTAAAGAGGATCGTTTTTACTCATCTGGAGTAACTTGTGGAGAAGCCATCTCTTTTCCACTGCTGCCCTTCTGGAGTTCTTGCGGGAGATTACAGCCGACGACGTCGAAACCGACACCTGATGGTATTTCGTATGTCACTCTTATTTTCATTGTAATTCATGTAAATCGTTCTTTACAAATTATAGTGAAAATAAAAAAAGGTTTTGCTTCTTTGGGGGATTTTTCCTCATTTGTGTGTTTGTTTGTGATTGAATGTTCTTGCATGTTCATATTGTCTTCAATCACAACTAAATGCATGTTTTAGGATTTAATTGAAAAACCGAGTTTAATTAAATAATTTCTTTGTTTGAACAAACGCGCACTCTTCAGGTTCCAAGTTAGTAGGTTTTGCAGATTCTGGATACCTCCCTGATCCTCATAAGGGTCAATCCCATATATTTTATGTATTTCTTAGGGGTAATACTTCTATTTCTTGGCATTTTAATATCAAACTTTAGTAGCTACTTCTTCTAACCACTCTGAAATTTAGCACTTCATTAATCTAACCATGAATGTGTGTGATCAAGATCTTTAATTTAGCATGTTCGTAGTTTTTGTCAATTGTCTCCCATTACAGATGTTCCCAATATCATATATGAAGACAGTGCAGTGTGCATAGCCCAAATTTAGGAAGGCTTCATCAAAGGAGACATAACTAAGAACATTTCACCACATTTTTTCTTCACCCGTGAGCTTCAAAAGAAAAATGAAATTTAATTCAAGCAAGTGTGTTTAACTGATAACCTAGCTGATCTTTTTACTAAGTCACTTCCGAACTCAATATTCAAGAAACTTATAGATGGAATTGGAATGCGCCAACTTCACAAAGAGTTAATTTGAGATATGAAAATCTGGGGGAGGTCCTTTCCAGGGGAGGATAAAAAATCATGCTCTTTTGGTACATATGTGCATTGTACTCTTTTTTCTTTAACTAGTTTTTTCCCATTTGGTTTTCTTAGTAAACGTTTTAATGAGGCGACATTAAGAACATCCAACACCAATTCAATGATAACAAAAGTTGTACTCTTTTTCCTTCACTTTGATTTTTTCCTATTGGCTTTTTCCTTAAAAAGGTTTTAATGAGGCAACAATCATTGAATGGTGGATATGGTGTACATCTAGGGTTTGTGTCAAATAATATGACTTTTGGGGTGGATGTCCACACATCTTCCATATCTATTGGAATACCTCACCATGTCCTATAAATAGGGTGATAACCATATGAGTTTGTATACGCATTTTGAGAAATACAATATTAACTCTCTTTAAATTCTCTTTGTCCTTTATTTTATAACAATGGCATTGTTATGGGCTAGTCTCGTTTATTGAGTCAAAGATACTTAAATCTCATTGACTTTTTTTAAATCCATAAATCCTATTCCATTATAGAGTACATATATTTAGAAAAATGTACCCCTCACACTCATTTTAATCTCACTTACTTTGTCTCTCTCTAAAAACAAACACATAACCACAATATCTCATTGTAGCAGCCCCAGCCCCACCACACCGCATTGGAGACTCGTCGGAATAGTTCGTCGGAGACCACCGGGCTTGCTCGCTGGAGTGTTTCTCTCTTCTCATGTTTCTCTCTCATTATTTATTTCTTTTCTTTTTTCTTTTTCGTGGCAACAACACCATCGCCAGAGCTGAAGAAGAAGGGATTCTGGCTAAAAATATTGAGTTTTTGTCTGGAAAAATTGGAGGTTTTACAAAAAACAGTAAATTTATTTGTTTTCATTTTTCATCAAAAAATATCGAATATAGTTGTTGTTTGATATATCTTGACGAGTAAATTCCAAATATATAAATTTTGTAAATATTGAATTTGTATATTTGAAGTTAGTGACTTTTAAAGATTTGATGTTTTTTTAAGAAAAACAAAGTAGATTGATGGCAAAGATATTTTGTGAGTATGTTGATCATTTTAATGCACCGAGTTGACAAAATAGGACCTTTAGGATCATTGACCGAGTCAAAGGATCATTGACCAAGTCAAGGGACTTGTTACCTATTACCCAATAATAATCATCATGGAGAAATTTTATCCATTGAATGCATTAAAAATCGAAGATTGCTATAGGAGGGTGGTTAAAATGTCACATGGCATTTGAATTTACATATATGTTGGTAAAATAAAAGGAAAAATGTCACTTTTTGTTAAATAGAATATGTGCCATACCCACGACATTATACATGTGACATAGCACCACTGGACGACATTATGGTTTTAGAAGAAAAAAATATAGTTATTTAGACTTTAATTTATTATTAATTTTTAATATAATATATTATTATATGTTAGAGTAAATTACTCATTTGACTCATAAACTATAGTGAGGGTTCCAAAATGGACCATGAACCATTAAATATGTTAATTAAACCCTCAAACAATGGAGCAGATTTAACAAGTCCCTTTCCATTAGTTTTCACCATTAACAATGACAAAAATAGTCATGTGTGATGCACGTGAATTTTTTTAAAAGGAAAAAAGTGTTCACATGAATATTTAAGGGTACAATTATAATTTAACTATAATTTAATTAATAAAAATAGAATAAATAGCCTAGATAACTACTTTTCTCATCTCTCTCTCTCTCTCTCTCACACACACACACACACACATACATATATATATATATATATATATATATATATATATATATATATATATATATACACACACTAGGGTATGCCCGTGTCTGAAGGCACGCTGATAATATTCCAAAAAACGTAAACGCGAAATGATGAAAATTTTCCAGATTACGTAATCACAAAATCGTAAAAATTTCCAAAGTGAGTAATTACATAACGGCAAAAATTTCGTATAAATAAGTCAAAAAGTTTTTTTATAGCACAAATAACTAAGTATAAATAATTTACAAAATTTGGGCATAATTCCCTTTGTTTTTTGGACTATCCACCCTGTTTAACAAAGAAAAATTACTCAAATAACAATATTAATAGTCCATCCTAGACTTCATATAAACAATATCATAATTTAGTAAAAAAAATTATAACACAACTAAGTGTACACACTTTACAAAATTTATACAAAGCTCGCTTTGTTTATAGGCCTATCCACCCTATTTAACAAAAAAAAAAATGGTTGGAGAGAATGAATCTTTTAATCACTTCATCATCATCTCTCCTTGAAATCCAATGGTCCTGCATTATGGAATAACAAAGAACAATAAAGCATTAGCGTGTAGATATGCAAAAATAATATAAGCCTTATTTTCTCTGTACCAATTTAGTAACTATAGTTTTATTTATTTCCTTTCTAATATGCATAGATCACCATAATATTTCATTATCCGAACACCTTATTAAAGTAGCGCGCAAAATTTGTAAACATACCTGCCAATTCTTTTCTACTCTTCATCTCCATCTTCATTGCCAACTCCACATCTTCATCGCCATACAAAAGTCTATTTCAAAGAGAACCTCGTGTAATATACATACAATTTGAACACGTAAATTGACTCGATCGATATTATTGAGTTTGGTATTTTGGTTAATATGAAGGTGTGTGTGTGTTATAAATTTATGAGACAATCCACCTTGCATACAGAAGCTCCTTCCACACGTCGGGCACCCTGTTGTAATTTCTGGAAAATAGCATACAGTAACTATGTAATCGAATGTGCCATAAACTTTATTACGAATAACTTTCTTACGATGTTTTATCTTCTTCCCGAGCTTCTTCTTCTTCTTCTCCCTTCGAGTTGAATAACCCTACAAACGCATGTTAATCATTAAAATTATTAGCAAATCAAGCAACACGCATCAACACTATTATTCACCAAACTAATCCATGGTTTTACTCTTCTTCAAAACACAACATTTACACAACATACTAAGAAAATTTATTTACCACACTATTATGCTTATACCTTACTTACTGAAAATAGCAGCAGAAAAAACAATTAGAAAAAAGCAGCAGCAAAAACAATTAGAAAACAATAGGAAAAGCTAATTAGATGTTGTAATAAACCTGCCGACATCAATTAAACCCAATCATTATAGTGCTTATGCAAAATTTAGATTTGAACTAAATGTGAGAGACTAATAGAATAGATAAAGTTTTATGATAAAGAGGCACTTCATCAAGTAATGCTATTAGTAGCACTAAAGAGTAAGTTTGGTGTCAATATATACCAAAGAGTTTATGACATAAAATCGACCCCAAATACCATGAATTGACATAAGTCGTTTATAAGCATTCTCGGGTTGCAAACATGTATACATTATAAACATATTTGTTTAAATCGTCATTCTTAGGTTGCAAAAAAGGTATATTTTATAAGCATTCTCGGGTTGCAAATAGGTATATGTCATATATCATTTTGTTATCCCCATGATTTTGGTAATGAACTTACATTATACAAAAAAAAAGACCTGAAAAATTAAACAAATTAATCTATCAAAAAATTAAACCAATTTACAAAACAAATGAACAGGAAACTAATCCAAACCTTAGGTATTTCTAAAGGATTTTTCGAAGCATACTTCCAAAGAATTATGATTTTCCCATCATTTGGCTCTGCATTCTGCAATATGATATTGCACAAATTAGAATCCTTTGTAATGCCTTCAGAAGCAGGTTTCCCAAATAAAAAGAGGTTTGTTTTGACGACAAAATTCCAGTTCACAACTGTTTTCATAGTGGATTGACCAAAATAGTCCAGCATCAAGCTTTAAAACTAAAGACAAAAATGATTGGTAAGCATTGAGAGTGAACAAAATTGTAAAGTCTTGTGATTGAGAAAAGAGTTTAATGACTTGAGAGCGAGGGAATATATCATCTGGAAGCTTTTTATAGTGTTTGACAGGCTGTCTTGACCTTCCATCATTGAAGGACATAAAATAAAGAGGTTATAACATATGGGCAAAACCCGCCTCGACATAACCCCCATTTTATCCATAAAACAACTGTGATCACAATTATTTACAATCTGCAATTTTCATTTAAATCATTGCAATTATATGAATTACGCATTACCTACCAATTCAATTTATGCTCTTCAGATCTTGACCGAAAAGAAGTTTGATAAATCTTCAAACATACCAATTAATCAAGCGAGAAATTAAGTATATACAACTACATATATCATCGTATTCAAGGAATTTAAAGAGGTGTATTACAGGCAAATCCGTATAAACTTACATGTGGTTCAAAGCAGTTGACTGTATCTGGGTTCTCCTAGTCTCTTTCCAAGTACTCCCGAGTGATCATATCTTTAATGCGCTTCGTAATTGCTTTCAAATCAGGCTTGAACATATGGCTTAACTGCTCAATACACTCCAAAATCAACTGCTGGTGACCCAGGACTCTCTGACTCTTCATGGTGCTCACAATTGTGGCATCAATAGCATAGTGTCTTTCCCTGTCAACATCTTCAACAACTTTCTTTCTTTCATCCATAAGAGGGGGAGAGAGTAACTTGATCTATCTCTATCATTGAATAGCAGCAAAGTTGCAACCTGGTAAGTACCCACAATCAGCTCTATATTCTTTGGATCGAATTTTCCATCGATGTGTCAAGTTTCGAATAGCTTCGTCACTTAATTTTTCATCCCCTCCGTTCTCAAGGATATTATCACATAATGAAGCCGGTAGCTCTGCACTTGAACTACCAGTAAAAACATTGTTGAAGAAGATCTCAAATCTTTAAGAGCATAGTGAAAGCGAGAGTGGTTTGAAAAACACTCATTCACATATACCGTATACTTATCATGCAACTCAATTACTACTTTGACAATATCCTGCCCCCTGCAGACCACCCCCTTTATTTGCCTTGTTACTTGCTGCATCTACACACTGTTGGAGCAGGGAAGTGCCTTTAGCAGTAGCATGTTGAAACATATTGGCAACTGAGCCCAATGGTAAGATGGCTTTATCTGTGATCTAAAAAAAGTGTATCAAGGAGTACTAAGAGATAGAAACTAAGAACAATGGAGCACATCTTACTAAACACTCAAGTCTCCAAATTATACACCCATGCCATGTGTATGAATTAGTTTATAGTAAGCTGTTATGCCTTAAAATATGGGTAAAGTGGTTGTCTGATTTTAACATTA
Source organism: Sambucus nigra (assembly GCA_949130495.1). Taxonomy (NCBI): domain Eukaryota; kingdom Viridiplantae; phylum Streptophyta; class Magnoliopsida; order Dipsacales; family Adoxaceae; genus Sambucus; species Sambucus nigra. The sequence goes on along the minus strand of OX422211.1, from coordinate 482,433,292 downwards.
CACCAAAACTAATTGATATTGAGCAAATAGTTAAATAATTAAATGATAACAGATCAAACTACAATTTTTTAACTGGTAGTGTGAAGTAATATTTGTATTCCAACACTATTTAAATGATAGCATTAGCTCCAAAATATATCACCTAATGTTTTTATGTTACTATTTACGTCCAATGAGAGCAAAAAATAGTATACAAAGGTTGCAAAAAAAAAACTTATATAAAGGAATGGGCAACTTACGTATTATTGCAGAGAAGTATCGGTGCAGACAGCAACACCCATGAGAACAAATCCAATGTTGAGTTTTGTCTCTTGAATATTAGATCTTGTCAAGAAAAACTTCCAGTAAGCACGGATACAGGAATTATACTCAATTTAGCTATCTGGCAGTTAAATTAGAGAATTATAAGTTCTAAACAACTGATAATGCAGTGCAATGTTTATAAAAGGTTAATATTAAGAAAAAAAGCCACAAATCAAACCCCATATAAGTTGACCCCCCCCCCCCCCCCCCCAAAAAAAAAAAAAGAAAAAACAATGCTAACACCCATACAAATTTTGAAATGGAGCCAAAATATTACTCAAAGCCACTAACACCCAACAAATTGCTAAAATATAAGTCAATCAGTAGAAGTTATAAAATATCTTTACAGTGAAGTGTATATTAACTGTAAAGAAAAATAGAAGTTATATATTTCAAATGAAATATTGAAGATTTCTATACCATAACAAATCAATACTACAACATCAGTCTCTGCAGATCTGGGTACACACAACTCTCTCAAAGGTGATTCCCGAGCTCTGGAAACAATCACCACCATTATTATCGGTACTGGGTTCATTAAACAACAAAATCAATAAAACAAAATTATTAATGTCAAAATTTATACATTCCAGCAAATTTCATTCAACTCCAAAAGTAATTAACTCATTGAAAGTTTATGTGCCTAACAAATAGTTCTGTAAGAACATACATAAAAGTAACATTAATTATACAATTAAGCAAGAAGGCAAGAGAATTAATAGAAAATGTGGCCCACTATCCTTATATTTATTATTATTAATGTCAGAATTTATAAAAAGGTGGAAATGAATCAAAAAATTAAATGTTCTGACACACATGGAAGTAAGGCATTCAAGAAGCCCTGGACACAATTTAGACGAAAACTAATTTTCTCAATCTACTTTAAGAAGAGAAAACTAATTTTCTCAATTAGAGAGAATGTAGGAGTGTCGAAAAGTACCTTAGAGCGAGAATGAGAGGTCAACAATGGGATCCCATGTGGCCAACAATTATTGGAGTTGGAAACTTTCTTCGATTAGTGCGTGCATACTATCCGTTCCACAAATTCAGAAATTTTCTTGGACTGTAGAACCATCATTGTGAAGAACCATATGTAAACTCAATATCAGAAACTACCAATAAGTTACTTGCTTTCACAAACTCGCGCACCTGTATAAAATATAAAATAACCAATAATCAAAACCACACACAATGTAAAATATTAAAAAATAATATTGGGTACTCTGATGATAAGTTGGAATGGAACCCACGCTAACCAAATTACGAACAGTTCAATTCTTCCCATTACTTTGAATACATTAAATGAATCTTTAAAATAACATCAAAGTTCAGAAAAAATAATATTAAAATAAATATCAGGCCACACAAACTATAGCACCAATTACATTGAATGAAACAAACCAAAACCCAACAAATGACACAGTTTGCCTGGACCTTACCTCAAAGTCCTTAAGTCCCTTAATACAAACCTAAACTACACCCGAACCCCAAAAGGCTATGTTTGAGAATGTACAAATACCCCCCCCCCCACCATGTTGTACCTGAACCAACTATAGCAATTTTTGTACCTTAAGCATCTATTCTAAGTGTTGTGCCTGAACCATATGTTATAAGTGTTGTACCTGGACCAAATCTAGAGTATGCCATTCAACATGAACATTAGATATTATAATAGACGCAAATTAGATATTTTTGTTTTAGTTATCGAAAATGAGGAGCAGTAATTGTTCATTAAGGTTAACTGTTAATACCTGAGCAGTTCAATATTCATAGGTGACTTTCATTCACCATTTTCTTAGGATAATATATAGCTATGCAGCTATGCCAATGGAAAACTACTTCAAGAGAATCAAACATGCCTGAAGTAGTCTTGACTTTTTATAATTCCACAACTAATAACAGGTCGGGATCATAATAATACAAAAATAAAATAATAAAAAAAGGTCCTACAACTGATTCATTTATGAGTTCATACCCTTAAAAATCTAATATAGAAGAGCCATTCAGGTAAATAAGAAAAAAAAACTACAAAACCATAAATGAAGAAAACTTTAGCAAAGAATATTGAAACTTTGAACCCTTTACATATGACCATAAGTAGCAGTTGTAATGCTTAAATAATCATTTATACCATCATTTAAAAATGATTAGCTGCCATTACTTTAGATAAAACATGAATTATAGGGCCGAAATTACAGTGGGATAAAAATTATCGCTAAGAAAATCAACTTGAATATACTAAAGAATCACAAATTCATTAAGAACAGAGAAATTTAGAAAGAAGCAAGTGTATAGACAAAAAAAAAATGCAGCACTCTGTTCAGTTTTGAGAACATTTGTCAATGAAAACTTAAAGATATAACTATAAACACCATTACTATGTTAGTTCTTTAATCACAAAAACAAATTGTGCATAAATATTTTTAAAACATCCATGTATTACTTTCGAGTAATGCATAAAAGGAACTATTGTGTCACACATAGAACATCTAATCAAGAAAGAACTAAAGAACAATGACAAACTGAAAATTATAGATACCATATATACCTGTGCAAAGGTCAGATTCTGCAAAACAACCTAAAATCAGTATAACATAAGCCCTAAAATAGATATACCCTAAAATCCAAACTAATTTGCAACATTCGAATTCAAAATTTTCATCACTACTCATGAGTGTTTTCAAGAAATACCAAACTTCATGAATGTTATTTGGAAATACAAAACTGAAATGTGCATACCCTAGGTTGGAAGAAAAAAATCTACAAATTAGCACTACAAAAGTGTAAATGAATTATTAGAAAAGTAAAACAAAAACATAAACATAAACATAAAGATTAAATTTGATAGAGATCGGACATGTGTTTCAAATGATCAGGCCCAAAATCAAATTTTGAAACCTAATAAAAAATAAACACCATAATTAAAATCAAACCCAATATTAAAAATTAAAAATCATAAAAAAATTGATCCTACTCAAACCCACAAATGAATCCTAACTGATCCGCGTGGATCTGCATAAGCCCTCAAATTTGTACCTTAAAAGCCTTAACAAAAAGAAATTGAAACCTGCAAGAATTAACATAAGAATCCACATGGATCTAAAAACTGTCTGTGAGTGTGCGATTGTAAGAGTGAGGGAGAAATTAAAATGGAGGTTATGTGCGTAAGATAAGGGAAAACAGGAGACCAAAGGTTACTTGAGGGAGGCAGCAACAACTGACTGAGGTGTGCGAGGGTGTGGAAAGAGAGAGGAATAGGTTTGTGTTGAGGAAACAGAAGATAATGAAAGGTGTGTCATGAGAAGGTGTGTATTTTGGCGTGTGTTTACCAAAGTATCCTTCTCTTTGAATTAAAGTGAAAGGGGGGAATTAAGTAGTGAGAAAGAAAAGAGGGGGAATCCAAAATTTTCAAGGGCAAAATAGGCATTGCATGATAAAATCATGTTGTGATGTCATAGTTGTATCTTATTACATACATAAGTTTTCTACTTTATTATATATATATATATATATATATATATATATATATATATATATATAAGTGAGGGTCTAGGTGCTTGGGTCAAGGAGTTTGGGTTAGATCTTGGTCGTGAGTCGAAGTTGGCCGACCATGGAAGCAGGTCGCCGGTTTTTTTTTTTTTTTGGGGGGGGGGGGGGGCGGATTACTTCCAGCGTGAGATTCTTTAATTTTGACCAATTTTTGGTTGGAGGCGATGGGTTGAGACCGGGTATGTTTACCGGCGTTTGATTGTGTTCGGATTTGTGCTACCGGAGACGGGGCTGTCCAGTAATGGGTGATGGAGGTTTGGGAGACCGATTTTGGTGAGGTTATGGTCGGAATTTGAACAGGTATCAAGTCCGGATTGAATTATGGACGAAATTTTGATTGTAAGTGGGTATGATGAGGACTTTCATCGGGTATAAATGGGTTGGTTGGGGTTGGGGTTGGAGGTTGGGTGTGTGTATATAAAAAAAATACCCACTTAAATAGGAGCCAACCCAGCAGGTATGGTGGATTTCAGGTTAATTGGTAGCGGGTAAGGGTTGCCATGGTGGGGGTGGGGTTTGGTGGGGTGTAAAAAAATATTCGATCAACACGTGTGTCCATTGCCACTGGCGCAAAACAATTACAACATAGGAATTAAAATTGATTGGAGTATTTTTTAATGTCTTATTAGGTTCATTATAAAGTTCATTCTTTTGGTTTACTTTTGAACCTCTCTCTCTCTCTCTCTATATATATATATATATATATATATATATATATATATATATGTGTGTGTGTGTGTGTGTGTGTGTGTGAGTGTGCGTGTGTACCAAAGGTGGGCGGGGAATAAATTAGGTGCACATGGTGTTGAGGAAGGGGTTAAAGTTGGTGAATTAGGGGAATCACAGGAAGGTGAGGAAGGGGGGGGGGGGGGGGAGTGCTCGTTAGGGATGGAGGATGCAGTGGATATGGAAATCGCAAGATGGAGTGGGTGGCGTTTGGTTAGCCAAAGGGAGTAAGGGGATAACGATGGTGTCAATGGTGGATGGGGTTAGTGGGTGGGAATACGAATAAGTTAATGTTTTTTTTTTATTGAAAGTGGTGAGGGAAATCACAATGTGGTGGTGGAAGCGACAACAGAAAAAAGGGTGAATGATGGTGGTAATGGTGGAATAAGGTGTCAAGGGTGGTGGTGGCGATGACGACTACGGATGAAGGTATTCGTTATTTTGTTTTTGTCGGAGATCATTTTTATGGGGATTGACAGAAATGTAGAAAAGCATTTTATCCCCAAAACTTTGATTGATCATGAAATTGAAAGTGAAAAAGAAAACTAGGTTTAAATCATAAATCTAGGGTTTTGAATCACAATACCTTAACGGATCTTGTAGGTGATCTGAATGAGGAGAAATATACTTTTGTTGTGCCCAAAATATGTCATCCAATGACCAAGAGACACGTGTCATATAAGTTTACATAAAAACATGGAGATATATTCGACCTGTAAAAGGCATCCGGCTATACGAAAAGGCCACAACCTGGTACCTAATCAGGTCACAGACACTTACTTCCAACATAGAAATATCATCCAAATTCGCATACTCTAATCCTCAACTCAGATACTAACAACAGAAGTCGCGTACCCTTACATGTCAGCCATGAAATTCCATTTGTCCACCTTCTTGAAAGATTCATTTTCATCTATACTTATCCACAACTTATGTGAATAGTGGTCATGATGTCCTAACCAACTACTATAATTAGAGGTACTCATCCGCTCATTTGGTAAGCATAATATGGGTAACGAAGCTTGGCCCAATTCTCTCCAACATCTCTCCGCATCGAAATCCTCACTCCGATAACCTGCTTCGACAACACATGGTCAACATAATTTTGGCCTCCTAGTGCATTACACTAAAAGGCATCGACCTTAGTTGCATAGTAGCAAGTATATTATTATATTAGGCATGATTCTCTTCTCTTGTATGCCTCTATGGTTCCCAACTTGTATGAAATGTATAAGCATAATGAGAATCAGGCTCCATAGTGGACGTAGGCTTGTTTTAATAGTCGAACTACTCCAAATCTCGTGTTTATATATCTTTATCTCCTTGTCCCCCATTTAATACTTTTAACTATTGAGTATAGCTTTGATGTCATGGTTTACACTAAACGAACCATTTTTGGGCGACAACAGGTTGACATCGTCTGTGGGAAGTGAGGTGTTCTATCGAATTTCTCACAAATTGGGTCGAATATGCATTGTTTTATCCATAGGAATCTTCGGATCTATATCTTATGGGTGAAATTTCGGTAACTAAACCAAAATTTTCATATAAACCCTATCTAGGGTTTCTTCTTCTTTTCCAATATGTTTTCTCCCGCCAACTTTAAAGTTTTCTAGGCAGATCCATACTCCCCAAGGCTATTCCCATGCCCAAATATGCATAAATTGTCTAATTAGACATAAATATTCCATATTTATCCCCTTAATTTCGGGGATTTTTATAGTTTCGTACAGTGAATTTAGTTTGGATTTATCCCATATTTATCCTATTAACCCTTTTTGGTGATTATTTCATGTTTTGTGTATTTCTCTGTTGTTTTATAGGTATTTAGTGCAAGCAGGTGCGAGAGAAAAATCGAAACAGGGAAATAATCGAAAGATAGGAAAGTCAAGTGCATAGTCATAATTTTTCAATCGAAACCCTAAGGAGGATCCAAAAAAAATTTGAAGAATTCGAAGTCATGAGAACGCTGGAAGAAACGACACCCCAATCCGAGCTACGGGTGAAAAGTTATGAATATTCGAAGTTGGGATAAAATTTTAGGGGCACAAAATGTAAATAAGAGAAAATCGACCACAAAAGGAGCACTTGGGCAGAGCAAAGGACCGAATCAGTTTGGCTGCCTTAGGTTAACTAGTTCGCCTGGATAATGGGTTCGAGTAGGCCTAAGGCGAATGGGTTTAGGGTACCAGTCACGGGATTTTTATTTTTTGCCTAAAGAGTTTTATGGTTTGAGGACTCTTCTGAACGAATTATAACTTATGTAATTTGTTATTAGGAGTCTTTTATCTTAACTATCATTCATTAGAAATCTAGAAATCAAGGAGGAACATCTAGGGAAAGACTTATTACTTTTCATGCATGCAATTTCAACAAGGAGTTAATTATTTTCGATTGTCTTTCAGGGCTTTTTATTGCATGTTCTTCCTTCTCTACATATTTGGTAATGTCATTTTGATGCTTTATTTTTATTATTCAATCATTATGCCTTCATGCAACGTTATTAATGCATTTATAGTTAACTTAAATATGTCCGGCTATATCATTAGAGGGTTGGGGTACATGAGCCCAACGTAAGTAGATGAGTTAGATATAAAATCGAATCTAATTGTATATATAATTATTAGGTTTGGTATTTTTTCGAGACCAATGTTATAGGTCTCTTAACTCCATTTGTTATAGGCAACCGGATTGTTTGAGAATATAATATACATGTCGACAATCTCGTCATTCACGTCAAATTAATTATTGACTAAATATTATGTGGAGTAAAATTCTCATATATTTAGTGATTTAATGAAATTGATGTTTTCTTCTAATTACATAGATAATTATTGAAAATTTTATATCTAACGAAAATACTGACAGTTCGGGGGATTGGATCCCGTCTCCATTTCTCTTAAATAGTTTTCTAACACCAAATTTCAGTTTTTGTTTCTTTTAATTAAAATTGCACTTGCTAGATAGGTTCCTTTAGTTAAGTAGAAATATTCACAAAAATCATTACCTTTTTTTTCTTGAGTCGATGCCTAGGTTTTAGAAGCCTACCTTGTAGTTGTCGTCACGATTCGCATCCCATTCCCTGCTAATTCAACCCCAACTTACCGGGTTTTACTTAAGTGACCAACTTGCACTTGAGCAGTAGGTACACGCATAGCCCACACATTCTGAGTCGCGTCACTAGCACGACCTTATAAGGACTGGAAACTATGGATGAGAACATTTTATGTGTTGTCTACCTTTTCTGGAAATTTAGCCATATTATGACCTATATACTAGGTAATTGTTGCTAGAATTATGTTTATTTGCATATAAAGACTTATTATGACTTCGGTTAACACTCCTAAGGACCTTTGGCCTAATTTTGATGGTAGAAAAACATAAATGGGCTAGATTTTGGCTATAATTTTCCTTCTTCCCTTAGAGCACATGAAGGCCTGCAACCTCATTGTCACACCTTATACTAAAACCTTTATTTTTGGCATATTTAGCATTTTTAAATAAAGAATTACATTCCATTTAGACTGAAGATGCTGCAAAATGCCTAAAAACTCCCATGGCATGTTTTCATGATACTTGGGACAGGTTAATTTGCATAAGTCTAGGTCATGTAGTTGAAAACCGATGACTCTGGGGGTAAAGTCCAAAAAGGCTTTGGCCTTAGGATTGTTAAAATCACATAGGACAGATTAAATAATGTAATAAATATTGAATTATACAATTACCATTATGTCCAATAACACATGTGTAGAAAATTATCGAGATGATGGCATCATCTTATGGGAAATAATTTTGAATCAAGTTAATTGTGTTAGAAATTCCTTGTGAAGGAAAACAATAATGGCCTTAACGCTTTTTGGCTAAAAGGTCGCGGCCTCAGGTCACATGCATCAGCCCATTGTCACTTCATCTCATAAAAGAAATATTTTCAAAAGAACTAACTATTTCCAGAGCAAACAAAATGGAAGGAAACTCGGGACAACAACAGACCGAAGACATGTCACACCTAATGAGGTGCATCAATCACCTCTACGAATAACAAGCCTCACTCTAGGGGAAAATTAATATCCTCGGCTAATGAATCCTAATGATAGAGTCCGAGACTTTCACCATTAACTGAAGATAGAGGACACTGATAAGAAGATAGAAATCGTGGTCTCTAAAGGGAAATCAATGGAAGAAGTGGCATAGGTGAAGAAGAGAAACCACAAGGCTCATTGGGGGAAATCATATGAAAAATTTTCTCCTCTCAACTTCGAGTTGGAGACCATTTTGCATAACATCAAGGAAGAATATTTCATCAAATGGCTAGAGAAATTGAAGACTCTTTCTGGAAAGAGAGACAAAAGAAAGTGGTGTGAATTCCACAATAACCATAACTATACGATCAACAAATAACGCGTAAAGAATGAGGTTGAAAGGCTAGTTATGCAAGGGATGTTGAAAAGGTTCACTCAGGACACGAACTTCAACTGAGAACATAGACAGATAAGAAGATTTGTAAACCACTACCAAGATTTGAGCACCTAAAAGGCCATGGCCTACAAGAAGTTTTAAGGGAAATTTTGCAAATTTGTACTTTTATAATTACTATAAGGCAATAATTAGGACATAAAGAAAAATTTGTACTTCCTCAAATTAATATCAATAAAAAGTTAATAGTTTGACTTAATTCCTATGTAATTTTATTCAACGAGTTTAATAAAAACCTGCCACCAATCACACACCTCAAGATAAATGTAAAGGTTGTGAACCAACAAATCACAAGAGAAGACAATGACCATATATATCAAAATACTAGATAAGGCTGTGAAGGCAGCGGTGCCCAAAGACCTAAAAGTTAAGGGATAAAGTCAGCTTCATGTCCACTTGTAAAACCTAAGTCGTAAAAACCAGTCTGATCAAAATGTCCAGACTTAGTCCGTACAGAGATCCAAAGGAAAAGGACTTTATGCTAGTGGGTCTTATCGAAACCACTAACATTACAATACCCTGATAGGAGTGATTCTTTCATTAGATACTTAGAGGAGCTCCAGTATAGCACACCCTCACTTATCAAAATATGGGACCCAACTGTTATTAGTTGTGAACTCTTCCCAGGGGAGAAGAAAATATCAAGAACTAGAAGACCGTGGTCATAATGGAAGACGACGGATGAGACAACAAGCGGACCTCTACAACTAATAATGGTGAGGGGTCATGCCTAAAGACTTGGAGGGGATACTAATAACTCATGGGACGTGGAGTTTTAGTCGAATCCTTTGGACATGACATATTACCAACGCTATGTCCAGTACTAAGAAGGAATCTAATTTATTGGTATATTGTTATGGAAAACACAGGGAAATCAGTTATTCATTAACAATTGTGGACATTTTAAAAAAACATTATGAAGTCTGTAACAACAATAGGAAGACTAATTCAACTAAAGCCGCATAAGAAAAGACATTATCAATAAATTTTCATTGCAAACTGAGCTGAGAAAAATTAAAAGTATAGGGCAAATGAAGTGGAATCATACTTTAGACGCCACATTCTAGGACCCTCCTAAGACTCTCCTTAGGTCCCTAGCACTTCCTTATTCACCATAAAGCCCTAGGTCATACTCTGAGTATCGATCTAGAGGCCACTGGGTGCCCTCGAACCCCATTTGACTCCGATCAACTTTCTTTTCTGAGTGAAAGATCAATTAATATTCTAAGGGATCTGAATACAATTTCAAACGATCCATCGCGTGCACGAATCGTCCTTACAGTTCAAACGAATGATCCATTTTACAAATGAAAATCAATCTGGAGGACAGCGGGCGCTCCCGGGCCCCATTTTGACCCCAATCAATTTCCTCACATGAGAAAAAGATCATTGAATCTTCTAATGGATCTAAATACCCTTTTCAACGATCTGCCTTGTGCATGAATCGACCTACCGTTAAGATGAACAATCTATTTTCTCCCAAAAATTGATCCGGAGGCCACTAGGTTCTCCCAAACTCCTATCAACTCTTCAAATCGAATGAGACTGAATGAGTAATTATATGGAACTGAATACCCTTTCCAACGGTCCACCCCGTACACGAACCAGCCTTACGGTATGGACGAACGACCGATTTCACTTCAAAGGGTCATAAGGCGGTTTTGAGCCCCGTTTGACCAAGGTCATCTCTCCAAACCGAACGAGAATGATTGAATATTCGAAGGTCTCTGAATACCCTTTCAAATGATCCATCATGTGTGCGAATTGACCTTACAATTCGGACGAACGATCCATTTTCCTCTAGAAATCACTTGTATAAAAGACTATCGAGCACTTCTGAGCCCCGTTTGACCAAATTCAACTCATGAACCTAGGAATGGCCCCATGGATTCTTAAAGGACTCTGAATACACTTTCCAATGGTATGTCCCGTACGCGATTCAGACTTATGGATTACATTTTGTGACCATTTTTCTGAAAAATCTGCATGAGGTTGCTGAATGGCAAACCCTTTTCCCTGCCTATCGATAGTGTGTCTGGGGATGCCTGCCGACAGATAGGTCAAGTATATGTCGATCATCCCCCCCTTGACCCTATATAAGGAGGTATTACCTCACTCTGAAATGCACCCGCAGAAACATCCCCCCCTGTGACCTCAACAAAGTTCTCTCAAAGTCAGTGTGATTTCTCTATTGAAATCCTTCCTCCACATTCCATTTCCATCTCTTTCACAGCCAATTTAGCAAAAACCCCTTCCTTCTCCTCCTATAACCTCCATACACTTACGAGGGAAACCTTTTCAACAAATCAAGATCAATCTTCAAGTCTCCAAAGAAGGTCCAAACTTTCTTCTCTTTTAATCTCCTTAATTTTCACATTAGTTATCTAATATTTACTTTAGCATTTCATCCTTGTTAGTTCATTACATATTAATAATCCCACTTTTTATTAGTATTATTGCACATAACATATTTTCTATAGAAAACCTAAAAACAAAAAAAAGAGGGTTTACTCATAAATTCCAAACAGAATTCTTTACCCACACACATCTAAATAATTCCCGGTTGGATTTATGGTATAAACCCCACCCTCTTATTGCATGTGATCTACGTGGACTTTGATGCCTTTTTAGTCTACGTAGGCGTTTTGGGTTAAAACTAGAGACTCGAGTCCTCTTTACATATCTTTTATTCATATATTGTTTCTATATATATTATACTCGTGATTCTTATATATGCTTTATCTCGTACATATCATCGTTTCACCATAACGATCGATATCCCGATGAGCGCATTATGTTATTTTATCACTATTTTGGGAACACTCCTACAGATGACCACACTCTGCCTTCTCCATGACGTGAGTCGACTAATTCCATTCTCTATTTATATATACATGCAAACACTTCACGGAGTTATCAAGGAGAATAATAAAACATTCCCATGAGAGACCAAAAGGGCAGGATGGGTACCCAACACCTTCCCATTTCGTAACTTAGCCCATGAACCTTTGAACTATAGGTTTCGCAAGCATCAGTATGTCTTTGATGCCGTTATCTCGAGGAGGCAACATTTCTTTTGCCTATTTTGTGCTAAATAGGCTGGAGACTCTATCTCTTTATATCATCCCACATTGACGACAACCGCAGCGCTCCTAGAAAATAGCGTGAGACCTCCTTCTTCTCTACCTCCAATCGCGCGCGAGCGTCGGGACCCCAGATGAAGGAAGAAATAACTGGGGGTGGTGGCCACAATGGACACTCCGTTGGGGACTACTTATCATAAGAGGCTAGACTCTGTTTGCATGGGTGTTACCATTTTCTGCTTGTGTGCATATGCAGCTACCTGTATGTTCCCTTTGTTCATCTATTTATTCTTGTATATATTTATCTCATGCTTATATTACCTATCACTCACTTTTCATTTTCACTCACCTTTCACTGTCACTCACTTATAAATATCCTCCATGTACACCTCACACTACTTACACTTATATGTAGGATCACTTATATCCACATGTTTCACACACCACTTAGAATATCCATGATTAGGTTGCACTATCACACACCTCCACTTATCACACTTGTAAATATTCATGCTCACTTGCACATATCACACTCCACTTTTAGTTGATCCATGCTTAGGTTCACTACCACATACTCACTTATAGATACTCACACTCACATGTATCCTTGCTTAGCGTAATCTTCATGATTTATGCTAGATTTACTTTTTGATACTTATACATTGTTCCCTATTAGTATAATGCTCATCATAAAAAAGACTCTCCATAATATACTAATCAAGAATTATGCATTTTGCACACTACATCACTAAAAGCATGGCTATTGACCAAAATTTGGCCCCGTACTAGGGGGTCACTTTGTGATGGGCACTAGTCTGGCACGCCGCAGTTAGCCTACGCAATATGACTCTCATATTCCATTAGCCTAGTACCTTTGACGTCTATCGAACAATTCCCCCCATATCATACTGCTTGCCCAAAATCACAATGGGAGGTATATAGCAGGGAACTCGTTCATGTACGTCGATTATATCGAATTCGCTCTCACATGTACTGCCCCCACGAGGTATATTGTGAGGCAATTCACGTACACTCACATATATCAAATGGATTCTCCACATGTGTCGATTTACCTCAAAAGAAAGAAGTATATCGTGGAAGTCATGACCAAGGGGGAACCTCTCCACTAACCCAATAACTGCATAAACCTCATATAGGTGTCAGCACTAGGGCACTCATATTTAGTCTGTCGGTTACCACATGAAACTCTGTCGAAATTTCGGGTCGACATGCCACCTAAATTTTTGCGTGATGCCTGGTAACGAGTCAAACCCTATCTTTCCTATTTTTAAAACCCAGTTTTTCTAGGCTCAGGTCTTGTCCGACATTTCCTTTGCATTTAGGTAAACCTAATATAAATGAAAACATAACATAATAATAATAATTATGTTGAGACTCTTCTCTCGTTTTCCTCCTATTTTTTACCAAAATATCAAAAACATTTTCCCTCTTTTTTACCAAAAATGTCAAAAACATTTTCCCTCTTCTTCACCAAACACAATCACTTTTTCTTTTTTTTTTTCAAAAATAAATCCGAACCTTTTTCCTTCTTAAGTCGATCACATACCCGATTCTTCTCCTGGCTCTCTATTGGCTTTGGTCTTTTGTCAAATCGCCCTAAAGCTCCCTCAGTTCCCCTACTATTCCCTTAGAGTCCGGAATCTACCTTCATCAATCCTCCATAGAAAACACCAATCAAGCACCGAATATACAACCTGATCTGATGGTAGTCCTGGTCCAACTCAGTGCCAAGATTGACAACCTTCAAACCGAGGTTCATGAGATTTGGCCAAATCGAGCCCAAGTTCCCAAAAAACTCAAGGTTTTCTTTTCTCTTGCTATGGGTCTGCCCGTTCCCGAGCCTGTTTGGGTCCTGAAAGAATATTAGCATGCTACGCATGCCCCACCTATGAATGGGCCATCACCGACTCATCTCCCTATACCAAACCTTGCCCAACCAGGGGCTAACCTACCAGTACCCGTTGATCCAAAGGTTGAAGAACAGAACAAGGTCAAGGAAGACCTCAAGCTATTGTCGAAAAAGTTTGACTAAGTCAAGATATTTGAGAACTACTTGGACTACACCCACATGTCTCCCTACCCTAAAGCAAGATTGCCGAACAAATTCAAGATGCCAGAAATTCGAGAAGCTTGGGGGCAACGGGCCCCTAGTTGTTCACCTTTGCAGCTATCATCGAGCTATGACTCTCCTTAGTGTCTCTAAAGAGATAATAGTCCAGATGTTCCAACGAAATTTAAACGACAACGCTCTTCGTTGGTTCCTATCTCTTGAAGGATCTAGAATTCGTAGTTGGGAGGATGTTGCCCGGGAATTCATGTCACAATATAAGTACAATGGAGAACTAGAGGTTACGCGTCGTGATATAGAGCTTTTCAAGAAGAATCCAGGAGAAACTGTTAGCTGCTTCATAGCAAGGTTGATAGAGAAAGCTTCCACCATGATCAACCGACCATCTGAAGAAGAACAAATCAGCATAGTGAAGAAGAATTTCCTACCCCATATCAGAGAAACTATGGGAGGTTAGTATTACCCACACTTCCAACCCCTATGGTAAACTGGTGTAGAGATTGAAAAAAGTGTTACCAAAATAGAAGTCGAGCATAAGAAAGTGTTTAGACAGTTCACTCCCTAAAAGTATGAGAATCCTGCTAATACTACAGTCTCAACCATTAATAATATCTCCTAGCCTGCTACCTCTTGGGCGCCAGAAAGCCTTCCTAATCCCTCCAAAAAAGAATACACCGAGCTCTATGCTCCCCTCTCTAAAGTCTACCAAGCCTTATTAATCCGAAATCTTATCAAACCTCTGCACACCCTTGCCCATTGCCAAACCCACTTCCCCAAAACTTCAAAATCGATGGCCACTGTGGCTTCCACTAGTCTGCTGGCCATACTACTGATCAATGCTTCCACTTCTGGAATGTAATCCAGGGACTAATTAAACTGAGGATCATCGCCCCACCAACCAATCCTACAACCAATACCACTCACAACCCACTTGCAACCCATACCGATGCCATATTCTTAGAAAATGACCCAGAATTTGATCCATCTACCCAAATTGTGCCTAGCTAAGCACCCATCATACCCATATTTTTACCCAAACTGCTTAAAGTTTGCTCGTATTTTCTCCTACACCCTACTTTCTTCGCTGACTAAGCTCTGTCACTTCTCACAAGGGCTTGTATTGTCGTTCGTACCCGATCTAAAGGAAGAGATATGGAGTTGCTGGCTATTTTGAACCAGCTCCTGAATTTTGGGCTAAAATTTCCCTCTAAAATGACCATCAACTGTCAGAAGTTCAGCATCCTGTTCATGGAAGCCCAAAAGTGGGCTCGGGAGTCAGATAATTAGGTGGAACACGTTGACAAAATCAGTTTGGATGATGTAGGGCAGATTATGGTAGACAAGTGTCGACAAACCAACGAGATATATAGCATTTCCAACTACTCACTGCTTTAAAACTAGAATGGATATTGATCTCTTCACTCCTGCACCTCCCTATTGAGTGGGAGGATTTATATGAAGAAACCGTTGAGTCCGTGGAATGCATTGACTTCTCTTGGCAAGAAGACATCGTTGCCACCAGATGGGGGAACAAATTTGATAAGTCTGATGATGAACTGAGTCAAGAAAAGGTCAATCCTATAATCAACATGTGCAGGATAATATCTTTCGAGAAACTATTAGGGGAAATTAGCAAAGTAGCTATCCAGCCATAAATTGATGAATACACGGGGTTCGTGTTCTTCCCCACCTCTATAAACCATATGACCAGATCATGAAGGCACTACCAATATTTGAATCCTCAACCATCAAGAATATATAAGGGAAAGGGAGTTGTCAAATAACTTCCCATGTTGAAAATGACCATTGAAGAAAGCAAGATCCTCGACAAACTCAAGAAGACTCAAGCCAACATCACCTTGTGGGGACTCTTTATGTCTTACCAATTACACCAAAAATCTCTGATAAATCTTTTCACTGGGCCCACAGTACCTTCTTGTACCACTCTAGAAGAAGCTGTAAATATAGTTGGATCCTTAACCATCACTAGACTCATTTCCTTCTCCGAAGAAAATTTTTCGAAGGTCGGCCCTGATCACAACTAATACTTAATATATCTATTGAAGTGATGAGAAAGACAGTCCCGTTCTTACTTTTCAAGAATGAATCCGCCCTCAATGATTTCCCATTAAGAACCTTCAATTGCTTGGGGTTAAAAGTAAGCGGCCTAACTACAACTCATGCCGTAGTGTGTGCCTGTGACAACACCCATCGAGAGGTGATGGGATCCATAACACTTATAATAGGGGTTGGCCCTATCAATCCCGTTATTGAATTTTAAGTTATCGACATACCCCTATGATTCAACCTGCTGCTTGGTCGATCGTATGTTCATTGCATTAGAGGGGTGTCTCCTCTCTTCCTCTGAAGTTGAAATTCTTTTCTAAGGGTTAAGTCATTACTATTTTAGGAGACAATAACAATACTAAAAATTCCAGCACTAGCAATCTGGTACTAAAAATATAGCATGGGATGAATGACATGATTATTTTCGGCTTTAGGTTTGATCCACTTCCCCTTCCAGTAGGGAATGATTTTAAAGACTGAGTATATCGAGAGTAAAACCCTCACAGTAATGTCAAAGTGATACAAATGTTTAAGAATATGCACTTCATGCCTGGACTGGGGCTAGGGCGACATCAATAAGGGATATTGCAACCCATAGTCCTGAAAAAGGCTTTTCCCCCATGTGGTATGGGTTATCAGCCTTCACTAGAGGAACTCAAAATGCTCTGCCAACCACGGTTAAAGAGAAGTTTAGAAGATGCCAGGACTGTTTTGAGGGATTCCTTGAATACAAGGTTCGTCAAAGAGGGTGATGACTTCTCATTCCGTGACTTTCCTGAACCATGGTATGTTCACATGGATAAGAAGATGAAGCTAGGGATGGAAATATTCTTTCAAGACAGCTAATCCTGGGCCAAAGATTGCCCACACCAGGTGCAACATCTCACTCAAAAAGTCGTAGCCATTATTGAGGTCTCTGAGGAAAGTGATTTCGAAGACTCATTCAATCTGCAGGTACTAGGGCTAACTTTCTGGATTATCCATTCAGTCGCTACATTATCGAACCCGTACACTCTGTTCAAGGCCACTGATGCGCCTCTTCTCAACTGGAATGTTATATCGATCCCACCTGCTGAGATGCCACTCAACCCGAATATTTACCCTCTCTCTTCCTCTGCTGTTGTTCCTCCTTTTTCTGATAACAATGTAATCGATACCTCTTTTGATGAGGTTCTCAATGCTGTTTTTCTCGAAAGTAAAATAAACGAGGATTTTGTGTATATTTTGTCCCTTACATTAATGGTATTAATTTTAATCAAACTCTTGATGATGATGATGATTTTGCAAATGAAGAATTCTTAACTGATCTTAATGAGGTTAATAACAAATAACATAACTGCATTCAAATTAATGAGGATAAAACTGTTGTTATCAATCTTGATTCTAGTAGACAACAACGCAAGATTAGGATAGGGTCCACCCTTGAAGAGTATGAGTGTATGCAATTTGAAGAGCTGCTGAAGGAATTTGAGAACGTCTTCACATGGTCCTATGACGACATGCCCGACATCGATCCTAAAATAGCTCAACACGAGATCCCAACTCTCCTAGAATGCAAATCGGTCAAACATAAGCTGCAAAAGCTTTGCATTAAATTATCACTCAAAGTCAAGGAAGAGGCAATCAAGAAGTTGAATGTAGGATTCATTCGGGTAATTGAATATCCCACATGGCTAGCCAACATTGTATCCGTACCGAAATTAAGAAGAAAGGTCTGTAAGTGCGTCGACTATAGAAACTTTCCATCTCTAAAGCATGACTGCCCACTACCCAACGTCGACATGATTGTGGACAACACGACCAACCTTTCCCTCTAGTCATTTGTCGACAGATTCATCATATAAAATCAGATCAAAATGCACCCTGATCATCAGGAAAAAAACAACCTTCATCACGACTTGGGGAGCCTTTTGTTACATGATTATACCATTCAGGATCAAGAACGTAGGGGCTACAACTAGAGAGACGTCACAACCATATTGTATGATTTGATACGCAAGGAGGTTGAAGTCTACGTAGATGACATGATTGTTAAGTCTAAGACTCGGTAAGGTCACGTTCTTGCCCTCCAAAAGTTCTTCAAACGACTACCGCGATACCAAATGCGATTAAACCCACAAAAATGTATCTTCGATGTCACCAAAGGAAATCTTTTGGGATTCATGGTTAGCAAGAAGAGGATCAATACAGACCCTGCCAAACTGAAATCCATACTTGAAATGACACAAGCTCGAATGAAGAATGAAGTTCGAGGGTTATTAGGAAAATTATAGTACATCAGTCGGTTCATCAACCAGTTGACTTCTATTTGCGAGCCCATCTTTAAATTCTTTTTAAAGAATTCTACCAAAATCTGGAATGAGGCCTATCAGCAAGCCTTTGACATAATCAAGATATACCTTACCCGACCGCGAGTACTCATACCACCATAAACTAGTTTCCCTCTACTCCTATAATTGATCATTAAAGATACTACAGTAGGGGCTTTGATATCCCGATACATTGAAGAAACCCTCAAAGAAAGGGCCATTTACTATGCCAGGTGAAATTTAGCTGGGTACGAAGTCAACTACACTACCTTAGAAAAAGTATGTGTGTGCCTTAGTCTGGGTCACTCAAAAGTTACAGCACTACATGCTCGCTTCTCCCATCAGTTTTGTGTCCCGAATGGATCATGTAAAATACTTTCTTGAGTATCCTTCCATGTATAGTTGAATAACCAAATGGTTGATGCATCTACCTGAGTTCGATATCATGTATGTTACGCAAAAATCCAGAAAAGGAAGAGCCATCTCCTATTACCTTGCTGACTACCCTATGGAAGAGGTTGATACTCTGGTCTCTGAATTCCCAGATAAATATATTATTTGCACCTCTCAGGAGGACCTCCGATGGAAAATGTTCTTTGACGACGCTGCTAACAAGAAAGGATATGTTATTGGGATACTCCTTATCTCCCCTGATGACTTTCACACTCTTATTGCCATCAAGATGGATTTTCCATGCACCAAAAATATCACCGAATACGAGGCTGCATTGTAGGCCTCAAAATCGCCCTTAAGAAATGTATCAAATGCCTATATGTCTACGGGGACTCTGTGCTCATCATCAGCCAAGTCTTTAGAGATGGAAAGTTAAAGACAAGAAGCTTTTACCCTTCCACGCCCACCTATAAGAGATGGCCTCCCAATTTTAAGATATCACCTTCCACTACTTGCCCCATGCAAAGAACAACTTAGCCGTTTCCCTTACTACCTTAGCCTTCATGATCGACATGCCCGAGGGAATAATGATGGCCCCCTTCATAGTCCAAAAATAAGGTTTGATAACCCACTGCTACCACATTGAGCTCGTCATAAAGGAAGATTTTGATATGACCGAATGCTGGTAAAATGACATTTAGCACCTCCCCAAGCATGGTAGGTAACTCCAAGATGCCAACAAGAAATATCGTGTGACCCTTCGCAAATTGGCTGCCCTGTACATCATCTGCGATAAAGCAATGTTCAAGAGAAACTTCGATGGAACCCATTTTCACTTATTCCGGGGGCTGACATTGAAGAAATAATGCAGAAGATCCACAATGGGGAATACGGACCCCACATGAACGGTCATATGCTTGCCAAGAAGATTATCTATTAAGGGTATTATTGGAACACTATAGTTCAGGATTTCACCTCCTATGTTCGAAAATGCCTCAAATGCCAGCAGTTTTCCAATCTCCAACACTTGCATCCTCAGGAATTGTACAACATGACTTCTCCATGGCCTCTTTCCACCTGAGGCATTGACATCACAGGGAAAGTCATGCCCAAATCCTCTAATGAGCATGAGTTAATCCTGGTTTCCATTGATCACTTCACCAAATGGGTCAAAGCCGAGTCATATTCAATACTGAATGCCAAAAAGGTAGCCAAGTTTATTCGAAAGAACATTATATACCGATACGAAGTCCCTCACGAGCTAATATCAGACAATGGACTACACTTTGAAGCTGAGGTCACATAACTAGTCGATGAGTATGGGATTTAGAGACACAAATCCTCTCCCTACCGACCCCAAACCAATGGTGTAGTTGAAGCCATCAATAAAAACCTCGAAGCCATCATCATCAAAATGACCGAAAGTTATCGAGATTCGTACAATCGAACCCCTCATCCCCTCTAAGGCTATCGCACTTTAGTCAGGATAGCTACTGGGGATACACCTTACTCTTTAGTATATGGCATGGAAGCAGACCTACCCGTTGAGATGGAAATACCTTCCTTGCGTGTTATGCTCGAAAGCAGAACAATCAAGATTAGTATCAGAGCCGCTTTGATAAATTGTCACTGTTAGGTGAAAAGAGACTGAAGGATCTATACCACATACAAGGGTATCATCGCCAGATATCACGATCATTCAACCTAAGAGTCAAGGAACTTGGTGTTCGAGAAGGAGACTTGTCCCTCAAAGAAATTATAGAACCCATCTAGGACCTTAGAGGGAAATTCAAGCGAAACTAGAGTGGCCCCTACATCCTGAAAAAGCAACTGTCAGGCACCGCCGCTATACTCAGTGACCTTGATGAAGAAGAGATGGAACGTCCAGTAAACCTGGACCATCTCAAGAAGTTCTTCCCTTAGCCTGAAAGCTCAGCGCGCTATGACTCCTCTCATCTCCCTTCTATTCTAAAAAAATAAAAAAAATATTCATTTCTTTCTACTTAGAACTATATGGGGATTGATCCTCTAAAATAATTTGTGCTTTCAAAATGAAACTTAGAAAATTTCAAAACCCCAGAGGTACATAGGCAGCTTATACGCTTTACATGGGCGTGGCGCCCTTATTTTTCACAAAATGCTAATATTTTTTTATCTCCGAGAATGACAGTTTATTTTATCATTTACATGGACAAAAGGATTAGGTATGCCTTAGAGATTGGTATAGATAATTCAAATGTAAAACTCATCAAGAGGCACAACAATATGATCAAAATATTTTTTTTATTCCAAATAGGGGCGTTCAGTACAAACTACATGAAGTTTCAGTGTAGGGAGTCAAAACAACCATCCTCCGCTAACCAAACTATCCCTAAAACAAGACTAAGCAAACTTCATAAAATTATTCCCAAGTCCTAGATACACGAAAACTAAAAAAAAAACAAAAACATACAAAAACATCCCAGTCATAAAAGTTTCACACAAAATGAACCCAACTTCACAAAGACCATATCCGCAGCTGTCAGAGGACCCAACCCCATCATCATCTGCTCCTTTAGGTCCCCAAACTTCCCCTGCTTGATTGGTATTTTGAAGGCTCTCCATAGAACGGTAATCCCTAACTAGTCTGGAGAAAACCACTACTCCTCCCTCCATAGTGTCAAAAGGATAAACCACTCTGATCGGTCTCCTTCGCCAAAATCTTCGCCATAAACCGTTTCCACAGCCATTTAAGATAATCTCAAACACATGCCAGACCATGTCCAAAGATTGAGATGGACGGGTTGACGGTCGACGATTCTTCCACAGAGAACCTAGCCTCGTGCACATGGATTTAGTTAAGTCTTCCACAGGAAAGAAGTCTAGTGCCCGAGGTGGCACTATTTGCTCCCATACGACTTGGCGCAGATGTCGCCAGGGGAAATAGAATGAGGTCTGTTGAAGGCCAACTAATCAAACATACCAGTATTCTCCTAACTCCAGAATGGGCTGCAACTCTCCCACTATGGAATCGACCAGCGAAGGCATCAGGCTCCGCGATCCACGAACCAATTTACCTAGTGCTCTATGGATGGGCCAAAACTGATAGAATATCCAGTAAAGAAATTCGGCATGGATGTTAAAGGATACTCAATGAAAACCTCCAAATGGAATCTTTCATCCATCCACATGAACAACATAATCGGGGATCCCTCTCAGAAAATTAGAGAAGCCTTCCTGCCAAGCATCTAGACCATTCAGGGTGTTTGCCAATATCACTGTCGAAGGATTGTGGCGATATGACATCGGCATTGTAATGGCAGCTAGTTAAGGTTCACTATTAGGTCCCTAGTCACCAGCAAGAGACTTGAATTTAGGCCCATGGCAACAACTCCAGCATGGGCCGCATCATTGAAATCCTGCAAACGCACATAATATATGACATTCAAAAGAGAAATTATTCCCCCAGTGACTAACAACTGAGACGCCAAAGGGGAAATATGGAGAAATTATACTAACAACTCCCAAGGAGATCGAGAGAATTCATCCATAGCCACTGCAACACTGAGATAAATCCCCAGCATGGCTGAAAATTGCTCATAGGTCTGACAGATCTCGTCCAAACCAAAGAAAAAAATATGATCATCAGGGTACCGAAATTATCGTGCCGTCGTCAACATGTTCCAGTTAATAGCCCGATTGAGCCATAAAGAGACTTGATACAAATTAAAGATTTCGTATTCCACATTATAAAGGCACATGGCTTCTAGGATCTCGAGGTATGAAGTTAATTCTGCACTCATTGGAAGGTCCACTTAGGAAATAATAAAGTACAAAGAAAGAAATAAAAAAGAAGAGAAAATGAGAATGAGATGAAAAACCACACCACCTTTATCCCCCTTCATACATAAGGCCTTGGCTAAAGAAAAGAAACCTGAAGAGATCGAAATAAAGCCTACCCTACCAAGTACTTTGGGCTGCAAGAAAGTGCAATCAAAGCCTTAGTGTGATTTGACTAGACTCACTTACCGATAGGCAGGACAAGGGATATGCCGATCAGTAACCCCTTATTTTAGAAAATTCTATCTTTTCTTTTTTGTCAAAATCAAAAACTAAAAAAAATAACAATAAATCCTTATTTAAAAGCCTCCGGGTTATTTCTTCTAAACTTATCCATTCTTATCCATCATTTTCCTCGAATTATTTAAATATCTTTTTCTATCCTATCATTTTTTACAGTCTCAGTAGCAAAGTAAAAATGCACGTAGAATAAGTCATTAAAGCAAGAACAAATAATAAAAAATTCCTCTTCATATATATTTCCATTGCATGATTACATTTTTCAGGTAGAAGAGGAAATAAAAAAATACAAAACAACAGGACTCAGCCCGAACTCAATATATCTCTCTCTCTAGACCCTCAATCCCTACGATAGACACGCTTCCCCCGATGGCGAGCTGTAGAACCTCCACTCCCCGATCCCGATACCTCCTATGAGGTAAGAGACGAAACCAAACAAGAAGGAACAGGTACAGAGTCTTGGATGTAGGCAGTCAGAGACACTACCCAGTGCCTGATGTCCTTCAGCCAAGTAGTTAGTACCCGAACATGTTGTAAGCAAAACCATTGAACCCTTAAAAACAAATCAGTCAGTAAAGGGTAAATAAAAAATCAAAAGGAGACAAGACAAGAGAGTGAAGTATACCTCAGGCTGAAGGGCATCCTTTGTTAGCCCCATTAATCCAGGATCAACCGCATTAGGACAGTGTGGAAATCTAAGTGATCCCCCTCTAGACAACCAAAAATTATATGAGGGCGGAACAACCTATATGAGTGGAGCCTCCTCCACCACTATTTTGTCGACGATGTGCCACCTATGCTCTAGGTAGATCCCACCGGCCTACTCTTTCCCCTGCTCGAAACCATAGGAGGCGGAGGCATGTTCACCACATTGTAAATACATTATGACTTCATCCAGCTCGTCATGAAATCGAGGTAATCATAAGTCAATGTTGTATCCGTACAAAGCGAATAAGCCTCTCCCAGTATTGCCGCCATCCTAGCCTCATCCAACATCTCCCGCACCCGCCTCATATGCATCAAAAGCACCGCTGGCGTGACCACCCCCTCCTACTCCACTATCTTCCGCACAACCCTCTTTCCCAAGTACTAAGAATATCCAAACTCATGTGTCATTGTCCGTCTCATCTGCGCATGCATGCTTATCACCCCCGTGTATTGAGGAGCCGTTCGCCAAGGATAAAAGGTCACCTGCAAGCCCCCCCAAAAATTAGCATTCATGAAAAAAGATAAAATGCCATAAAGAGATTCAAAAGAAAAAAAAGGAATAACCTGATCTCTCATCAACGTGTTCAGGGTTTGTCGCACTATTGCCAGATATAAGAATTGGTTCGACTGCCTATTAGACTTCCGCCATCGGTACATTCGGAAAAAGAACCCTAAGTCCTCGTCTTTTAGGGCTATCAACTTGGCATTGAGCCTTATCACCTCATGGATACACGTCTTCAGAAAGGAAAAGAGACAATAATCATAATAAACTAAAGGAAATGCAAGAAAATACAAGAAAAGAAAATGGGAGAATTACCTCCAAAGGGTACGTGGCCCCCGTAAGGGACTTCCAGCAGCACTAATTGAATGCATCTAGAGAAGAATAAAGGATCGCCAAGGTCAGGCTCCCCCAGTCATAAAGCGGGACATCCAAAAAGATCCTTAGAAATTTTAAGAACCAAATATGGGTGACGTCGCCATTCGTCGCCACTAAGAAACTACACAACAGAAGCAAGATAAATAATCGGGTCGTCTGCCTCACCTACAACCCGTCCGTCTCGTCAATCCTCCGACTCAAAACAATCTCCCACAGAGAGGAGATGCAGATAAATGTCCAGAAACTATCCTTCCCATGTCCCTCAAAGCCTCATAAATTGCCTTCGTCGTCAACCTCGTCGTACGGTCCACCTCTATATGCACCCCCTCTCAGTTTATCCCCAGCAGTTGCTGCATGTCAATGGTAGTCACGGTCATATCCCCAAAACCCAAATGAATGGTGCAGGTAGTGTCCCACCACCTCTTTCCTAATTCATATAAACCGCAGTGGAACGCGGTGTCTCGTCCAAAGCCTGTGCTAAGCCAACAAATGTAATTACCCAATGCACCGTCATTGAAAGACCCTCCCATACATCCTTCAAATAAGTCGTCCCCCTAGAACGCAGGCTCGAAGGGGAAATGTCAGTCTATTAAAACCAAAAAGAAAGAAAAACATTTTCATTAATACAAGAAAAGAAAGAAAAGAAAAGAAAAGAAAGAAAAAGAATGCCAAAGGTCACTATACTTACATAACCACTAGGTTTCCTCACCCTACAAGATTAGTGGTATGAGGGCTCGTGCAGCAGAAAGCGATCTTCAACTACTGGCTCAAAGAAGTCAAAAGGCATTTTCGTTGACCAAAGTAAGGGGTACCCTAGCTTGCCACTCCAAGCCTGACCAGTCATCAATATTTAACCATGCCAAGTTGTATTCCACGCTGGAAGAGATTGCCATTTAAAGTCTTGGAGAAAGAAATACGTACTAATGGATTTTAGAGAGAAGAAGATAATTATTCACATGCATAAAGATGTGAAAATGAGGAGGGTTTGCCCCCCTTTTTATAGGAACCCAAATGGCATGCCGATCAGCTGACTCCTTCTCCCACTGACCAACACGTTCCTATTCATCTTCCCATGGAAGCTCAGGAGTCCGTACCACTTGCCAAATGGAAACCCCTACAATATGCCGGTCGGCATAACCCTAGAAATTTTGTACAAAAAATGCTAAAAAATGCTAGAAAATCCAAAACTCTTCGAAACATTCCTAAAAAATGCCAAAGAAGTATTAGATCATTTCTTCACCAAGAAAAACATTTTAAGATCCTATAATCCCCAGCCAGATCAATATCACTTTATCTCTAGCGGAACCCAAAATCAAATGCTTCACCAAAATTCCTAGCGGAACTCCCAGACTAAACTTTCTCCCAAATCATCCACCATAGGAATTTCAGCTTCCCCAGCAAGGTTACATCCAATTCCACAATGGAATTTCCAAACTAAGCTATCTCCTCCAAAAAGACATGATCCCTAGTCATATGTCTCTCCCCAGAAAAATCTCAAAATGACACAAAACCAAAAGTACAAAGGACTCCCCAAAAGAGCAACCTCACTTTAGGTCCTCAGAATCGACCTCAACCCATAGAATCAATCGACATAACATTAGGTCCTCAAAATCAACCTTGGCCCATAGAATCGATCGTCCTAACTTTAGGATCTCAGAATCGACCTCGGCCTACGGTATCAGTCGTCCAAATTTTAGGTCCTCAGAATTGATCTCGGCCGGCAGAATCGATCGTCATAACTTTAGGTCCTCTGAATTGACGTCGGCCCGCAGAATTGTTCATCATAACTTTAGGTCCTTAGAATCGACCTCATTCCCCAGAATCAGTCGTCCTCTACTTTAGGTCCTCATAATTGACCTCGACTCGCAAAATTAGTCGTCATCACTTTAGCTTCTTAGAATTCACCTCGACCTGTAGAATCGATCGTCCTAAACTTTAGGTCCTTATAATTAACCTCGACCCTCAGAATCGGTGTCCTCAACTTTAGGTTCTCATAATTGACCTCGATCGACTGAATCAATCGTCCTCAACTTTAGGTCCTCAAAATTACCTTGACCCTTAGAATTGGTCTCCTCAACTTTAGGTCCTCAGAAATGAATTCATCCCTCAGAATTGTTCATCCTTACTTTTGGTCCTCAAAATTAACCTCGGCCCACATAATTGGTCCTCGCAACTTTAGGTCCTTAGAATCGACCTCAGTTCGCAAAATTGGTTGTCACAGCTTTAGGTCATCGAAATCGACATCGACCCACATAATCGGTCATCACAACTTTAGGTCCTCAAAATTGACCTCGACCCCCAGAATTCGTCGTCATCACTTTAGGTCCTCAAAATTGATCTCGGCCCGCAGAATCGTTTGCCCTCAACTTTAAGTCCTCAAAATTGACCTCAATCCTCATAATCAATCTCCTCAACGTTAGGTCCCCAGAATTGATCTCGGCCCTCAGAATCGTTCGTCACCACTTTAGGTCCTCAGAATTGACATCGACCCTCAGAATTGTAATACCCCATAATTTTAATGACTTTTAATATGAGATTAATTAAAAGTAAAAATGGGGATTAATTGGAATTCATTATGACTAATAATTGGAATTAATCCGGATTGAATATTACTAGAGAATAAAGTAATATGTGATTGACATTACATATTACTTAGTGATTAAAAGTAATATATGATTATATGGCTGCAAGTGAATTATACGCGAATTACGAAAATTAAGTTGGGACTTGTGTATGAGTCGTTTCGTGACTAATTTTAATGATTGAAGTAAATAATTTTCATATCATCCAAATTGATATTTTGAGTGCACATTTGAGTCAGAAAGGGTTGAAATAAGCAGAAAAGTCTACTCGGGGGTTTGATTTAGGTCTCGGGTCAATTGGGAACCAAAAGGACACCCCGGAGGGGTAATTTGGTCATTTTATTTGGGAGGTGAATAGTAACTACGAAAATTGGGTTTTATTATAAAAGTGAAGAGATTATAGAACTTAGGTTCATTCACCCAAAAAGAAAGGAATGGTCTTTGAGGAGAGTGAGAATTTTTTCTAAGGAGAGGAAGAGGTTTTGAGAGCAAACCAAGGGACAAACACCTTGCACCACCACCAGAAAAGTGACCAAAAAAGAGGAGGGGACATCATGCACATATCTTCTCCAAAGGATGAGACCTACACAGTAAGGCAAGTGTAATTCATGTTCCAATAAGTGAGTATAATATCCATGTTAAATTAGAAGAGGTAAACATTCATGAAAACTATGAATCAAAGATGAAAATGTGATGATTTTGATGTAATTCTTGAAATGGGAATCATTTAGGATTATTCCTTTTGATGAAATTAAAATTAACACCATGAAATTTTGGGTTTAATTGATGAAGAAATTTGGGGTTTATATGTGTTCTTGAGAAAGAATTATATAATGCATATTTTTTGAATTTAAAATAAGATTAGCATGATTAATCAAAACTCCATGATGATTTTGATATGTTTTAATGTTATAAATCATGTACATACTTGGGTATATTAATTAGGATTGATTCTTGGGAGTTTGGGATCATTTGGTTCTGATTTGGATGTTTAAAATGTTGAGAAGCCGTAACCATGAACAAGAAGATTTTTTGCAGACTTGTAGGGGTGAATCGATTCGAACCCCGACGAATCGATTCGGAGGCAGCGGAGAATCGATTCGGACCAGGCCGAATCGATTCGACTGCCCAGAATTTGATAATTTTTCCCTTTTGTAATTAGTTCGAAGGGATTATTCTTGATTTAATTATGGGACTTAATTTTAATGAAAAGGGGAATATATGGGACACCAGTAGGCCATATAATAATTGTGGACTTGAACCTAAGAAGTTAATTATGGTGTTAAATTAAATTAGGGATAATCGGTGAATAAACCTAATTTGGAGAATTATTAAATTCTTGAAAATTCGGGGATGATACGGACATGGACCAGTAGGGGGTAGATGTTTGCTTACAGAATTTATTTGAGGAATAAAACGATATACTTCGAGTGGTGAGAAAAGCTCGGGAAGATACCTTAAGAAGTAAAGTCATAATTTAAATACGTAGGATATTCGATAGATAAAATATACAACGCATGTGATTTATTATATGGGTTGTGAGTTTGACCTAATGATTTGTAAATAGGTGAAATGAATACCTATATAATGATTTATGTGTATGACATACCTAGACTACTTGCTATCGACAGGAGGTTTGCGTGTCGAGAGCAGTCATATCCTGATGAGCCTTAGGGGGGATTTTTGACTTGTTACCTCAGAACATAGGACTTAGGTTGGATTGCCATTAGTAAAAATAATGGTATTGGACGGTCATTTGCGTGCGTAAGTATGTGTGTAGACCAAAGGCTTAGGACTATGTTCGCCTCCAATACTTGTGTTTTGATATTTTTGGTTTGAGGGATATATCGAACAAACAGTCCTTTATAGAGTGACGAGATTTACTTGGACTAGATAGTAGAGTATGCATGCACCGTAGCTGTGTCTCGGGGTGCAGTATTGTATATATATAATAGAGTGAATGTATATGTATACTTGTGATATTATCTACTGTGTGAATTAAGTAGACATGAAAGATAGTGAAATCTGAATTTAATTAAGTTTGAGAACACTTAATTTTATTAAGAAATGCATTAATTCATTTTTATTACATGTATTGCGAAGGAAATACGTGGAAAAGATAAGGGCTATGGTTAGTCGAAATAGTGATACAATCTAGTGAAAGTGGGAATAGTAACTAGAATAAATTGGAGATACGTTCGACGCGCACACTAGATAAGAGGTGAGAACTCAAGAGAGAGATCGAGAATTTAACATGTATATAGTAATTGCTAATTGTAGCATTTATTCACTTGCAATTTTTAAAATGTTTTACAATCGGGCTCTGACCTGTTTTCTCTTGCATATTCTCTTATCTCTTGTATATACTATAACATGTGTCCAGCCACAGGGATGACCAACATTGAGGATTGGATATTTATTCGCTATGGATACTATGGAGTTATGGACTTTGCATTAGACGATTAATTTTATTGATTCATGTACTCTGTAGTCATTTCTTTTAGGGCATGTTGCCAGATAATTCTTGTCATTTTCATTATATCTCAGTCAGTGGTTTTAATTATGTCGGTTTTGAATACATTTGATTTTATTTGGTTTATTGTATTGAGATGTTTGAAACTGGGAAGTTTATTCGAGTTACATTAATTAAGTTATGATGATACTTATTTATTATTCATTGTTATGAAATGGTTTATATTATTAATTGTCGGTATTGTTAAAAAAGAATTTTATTAAAAATTAAAATTGAAAATTTTAACACTAACTTAATTGATTACTAGGTGGTTAATAAAGAATGAATATTGTTTTTCGACAGTGATGCTAGGAATAAGACAACTGAATAATTCCAGTTAATTAGGTAAAAGATTGGCCACCCGGTATATAATTAAGTGGGTTGTTACAGGTGGTATCAAAGCATCAGGTTCTAGAGTCTTTAGGATTTGTACGGTTTATTATGCTTTCAGCTTAGCATCCATTGATATAGGGCCCTATTATTAGGACTGTTGCATTCTTATTGCGCACATACGTACTTCTGCCATTCTATGATAATTAAATTAAATACTAATGGAAATAATCTCTCCCATTTCAGATGCCTCCAAGACGTGCACCTCAAACCGCTCCAGCTCAGGGCACTATGAACGCTGCAGAGGTTATTACCATTGTTGCGTAGGCAGTCAACGCAGCTTTAGCAGTTATTCAACAGGCACCGTAAGTGCCACCAGCACCAGCTCAGGTGTTTCCCACTACTCGGGAGCGCATTAGAGATGCCTTTCAGAAGGCACACCCACCGAAATTTCAGGGGGTTTTGATGTTGTTATTTTTAGCCAATGGAAGAAAGATATCCAGAGGCACTTGAGAATGTATGAATTTATGGAGGTAAAACATCAGATACTAGCTACTTTTAATATAGTTGGGGCAACTTTACAGTGGTGGGAGTCCATTACCACGATAAAAGGAGCTAGATTAATTTCTATTTTATTTTTATTTTTTCCTCGACATGGTATTCTTATATTTTTAGGGCTCCAAATATGTGGTCACACTATTTTTGTCATTCTCCAATTGTCCTACAAAAATCACACAAACTTGCATTCTGTGCGACGCGTGATGAAAAAAATATGCCTAAAATGGGTCGAAATCATTTTTTTATGACGTTGAAGAAGGAAATGTTTGCTCATAATTAAATTTTACATATTTTGGTTGAGTTTCAGATTTTTCTCAGCACTTTCATATTTTGGGAAGAAGGATAAAAATCAAATATGGATCTGCGTTGATTTTAGAGACCTCAATAGAGCTTGCCCGAAGGATGAGTTCCCTATGCCCTCCATTGATAGCTTAATCAATTAAACGGAAGACCATGAGATGTACAACTTCATGGATAGTTATGTGGGCTACAACCAGATTAAGATGGATCCAACTGATGCAGAGAAAATGGCGTTCATAACCCCATTGGTTAGTTTTATATACAGTTTTATGACTTTTGGGTTAAATAATGTTGGGGCAGCTTATCAAAAAATAATGATGGCCATCTTCCGTGATTTCTTTCTTGACATTTTGGAGTTCTATGTAGAAGATATGGTTATCAAATCAAAGAAGGAGGAGTCTCACTTAATTAACCTCATGAGAGTTTTCAACAGATGCGAGAAGTATTAGTTAAAGATGAACCCACTTAAATGTGCCTTTGGTGTAACAAGTGGGAAATTCTTGGGCTTTGTGGTGGATCTCTAAGGGGTGCAGATGGACTAAAACAAGGAGAAGGCTATTCTTGACATGTCTTGCCCGAGAACAACGAAGGAGCTCAAGAGCATCCTCGAGAAGGTCTCCTAACTGAGAAGAATTATGCCAAGGTTAATCGAGATTACTCAAAGTTTAAATGGGAAGAAACTCACCAGGAAGCCTTTGGCAAGATTAAGAAGTTGCTCACTTCTCCACAAACTATGATCCATCCAATGGATGGAATACCATTGTAGTTTTACCTTACTTCCACCATGAGATAAATATGTGCTTTGTTAGCAAAAGATATTAATGGGAAAGAATGGTTAGTCTACTATCTGAGTATAATCATACATGGTCTAGAATCAGGGTACACTAGCATTAAAAGGCATTGTTTGGATTTAGTGTTTATTACTAAAAAATGTAGACATTACATGCTATCTTTCACTATTCACATTATGACAAGATGTGATCCCATTAAGTTTTTATTGTCATGAAATTTTTTGATTGGGAGGGCAGAAAGGTGGCTCCTTATCCTACCAGAGTATGACTTAAAATGTGTGACTCCTCGTGCGATCAAGACCTAAGATTATACATATCCATTGACAATTTTCCCACTAGGGATGTTTGATCCACCACATGAGAGTATTCCAGATGATGACTTGTAAGCCAATTTCTTGGAGGCCAACCTTGAGGAGTGGTCTATAGAGTTCAATGGTTCATCGACTTAAGGAAAAAGGGGGAGCAAGAGTCATCCTTTCAAAAGGGAAAGAATAAATTTTCTTATCTTTCTAGTTGGATTTCTCTTGCTCCAACAATGAGGCAGGATATGAAGCTTTGGTGTTTGAACTATTAAAATCCCTTCGAAGAGGCATTTGTTCACTCTGCATCAAAGTAGATTCCAATCTGGTGGTCAAGTAGGTGAATAGGGAATACGCGTTGAAGCATCTCAACCTGGCACCCTACAGAACAATCATGCAAAGGTTAATCGGCTAGTTTCATCATGTCAAAGCAAGACCTATGAAGGGCATTATGAGACAACAGAGATCCCTTTGTGTTGAAGAATCCAAAAAGAGGGGTATTTTTTGCCAATGATGAGGCAAGAACTAACAATAATGCAAAGAGAATGTGATAAGTGTCAGGTCTTCTTTCAAGAAGTTGAGTGCAACATCATGGAAACACAAGTAGATTGGAGGCAGCCTTACATTGATTTCATAAAAGGTTGAGTTATTCCTAAAAAAAATATGGATGCCACGAGGAATAGAAGAAGGGCCCCATTTTTTTACATTCAAAAGGAATAACTATTTCGCAAAGGATATTTCAACAGACCTTTGAGGTACATCACAAGGGAGGAAGCGGGAGAAGTCCTCAGTCAAGCCCATGATCCATCTCACATTGGAGGGGGGGGGGGGGGAGTTATATGATTAACTTATTATCTTGGGATATTATTGAACAACCATAGAGAAGGATCCAACTGAGTTTGTTTGGAATTACAAAGCGTGCTAACTACATGGGAATATAATTTATTCTCCTTCGGTAGACCTTCACTTGCTAGAAACTCCTTATCCATATCACACTTGGGAGTTTGACTTAGTAGGGTCAATTAATACCTGATCAAGGGGCAAAATATGGATACTTATGGTCATAGAGTGTTTCATAAAATGTGCAGAGGCAATACCATTGAAAAGAGTAACAACAGGCGTGGTGGCCCAGTTCATTAGAGAGTATATAATTTATTGGTTTGGCATTCCCAAGGATATTTTCTCTAATAATGGAACTCTATATATAAACAAATAGATGAATTTGCTCACAGAAATCATATACCACACCTGAATGGTGGCCTGTCCAAAAGGCAACGGTCAAGCTGAAGCAACAAACAAGACCTTGGTCAACATTTTTTCCAAGATAATGGAAGATTTCTTAGGAGCGTGGGATGACAAAATTTCAGAAATATTATGGGCTTACCGAATGACCAAAAGAAATCCAACTGGTTATACACCTTTCTCACTGCTATATGGAGCTAAAGAAATTTTATCAGTTGAACTAAATGTCCCTTGGATCAGATACGCCTTGAAAAGCATCATGCTCCCTCGGGTCAATCATGTTCAGTCAGAGGCCTTGGATGAGTACCGAGATAACGTGATGTGACACTTCCAAATGTACGTGGAACAAATCTCTAGGGAAAATGATAATTTGGTCAGGCAAAGAAAGTTTGTGGAGGGAAACTTAGTACTCAAGGTGACTGTTAGACACATTAGCGGCTCCTATTGCCTAAGTTTGCAGCTAATTGGAAGGGAACATTTATAGTCAAGGAAGGACATGACTTAGGCTATTGCTCAATCTCTAATATAGAAGAAAATAATACTTTCAAGATTAATAACAAGTGTTTGAAGATTTATCATGTTTAGGGTTAACTAGCCTATTTTGAGTTTTAACTTTATGTTTTTTCTAGGCTTAGATGGAATATCTAAAAAGATGTTGTAGATTGTAAATGAGCCATCATGTACTAAGTAATCCCACACTTGTATTGAAATGTAAATATAAAAAGCAAGCAAGTAAAGATTATGCGCAATAGAGAATGTTAAAAATATCACTTCTTTTATATTTCAAGTTTTAACAAAAATACATGGTGATGGGACTACTTCCAAGAAATATAAAGAAAACAAAATAAGTCCAAGCTACGAGGAACCATAAATTTGGTGAAGTAAAGTAGCCTCCAAGAAGCACAGAGGCATCTCGAATGAAATCTTGCTGAGCCTCCACAGAAGCTTAGAGTCTATTTTGAACTTGAGACTATTGTCCCAACATTAGCTCACAGTCACTCAAAGCTTTGGACAAAGATTCTTCAATGGCTTTGACTTTGTTGTTTAGTTCCTCAATCAAAGGGTCAAGCTCCTTCATCCTTGCCTCCTTAGCATGTTGAGCCTCCACACTTTTATGATAAATCTCATATTGAGCCTCCAAGTGAGAGTCCTTTAAGAGTTTCAAATGGTTGATGATCCAACCAAAATTGAACCAGTCCTTAGACAACTCTCTTAAATTACTTAGATGTTGGTCGATTGTATCCCTATAAAGGTTGCTCGTGGGAACGTTCATAATTTCTGCTTTGATGGTTGACACACCTTGAAGTTCATACCGGTGATGACACCATTTGATCTAAGGAACACCACCAAAAAAGTGTCTGGGTGGTGACAAATCAGTTGTTCTAAAATCGTGCAGTGGTAACCTTGGATAAAAGGGGACTTCTAGAGCACTTGTAGATAAAAATCCATAAGTGAAACACTGGGGAGAGGGACCTCATAACCAGATTCAT
Organism: Sambucus nigra; assembly: GCA_949130495.1. Lineage (NCBI taxonomy): Eukaryota > Viridiplantae > Streptophyta > Magnoliopsida > Dipsacales > Adoxaceae > Sambucus > Sambucus nigra. The sequence continues at coordinate 482,398,552 of OX422211.1, read as the reverse complement.
TGTCAGCTGGAGAATTGGTCATGGAACCATGATCGCTGTCATTGGAGGACTCAACTTGGGCAGGAGGTTGTGGAGATGGCATGGTAGCTCGGGATGGAACATAGTGAGATAACTCATGTGTTGCTATGGGTTACCTCAAAGCCTCCAAAGAGATAATAACAACAACTAAATATAGCTAGATTTGAATTAAAATCTTAGCAAATATTTTGCTAAGTCACCAAGAAAGTGTGAGATTTATAAGAACAATTTTTCTAATATTGTTCATAGCATAACTTTAGGCTAGTTTGGCATATCCCGTTACAAATTGTCACACACTGTCGAGACAAATCGAACTCAAGAATCTCCAAGTTTGAAGACTTCCCGACATCCCATAAAGGGATAAAAATAATTTAGAGTTTAAATTATTTCGTTGAATTATGTTTGGAATGTTTCATTTTTTTCAATAATGAATAGGACTTTTTATTTTTGAAAAAGAAAAATTATTTTATTTTTATCTCATTCAAATGAGATTCAAAGTAGTTTGATAGGTCGTTTAATTTATGTTTTCAAATGAGTCTTATTGCTTTCTTTTTCTTTACGTCATTAGAAATGAACCTCATGTCATTCGAACGTCTGCTAAGCCTCAAATTTTGTGAATGGCCTATAAATACCTGTTTTGTATTCAAAACGTTTAAGATTTTTTCCAACTCCATTTATGCGTAACTTTTGTGAAAGTTCTTCATGTTTTAGTTTACCAAAACACTTTTTAATTAACAACAAAACATCCTTGAATATTGTTCTTGTGAATTCTTTTAGACCCTAGAATGTTTAGAAGTTTTGCATACCCCTTGTAGAGAGGATTTCTATGCCTGACTTGTGATACTTAAAGGGAATCACTACTGAAGACAAAGGCTAAGGATGATGGAGGACTGTGGTCTTATGATTCTTGTGGGGATCATAATTGTGTTCACTAGATATTTACGAAGATTAGCGTATTATACTTGTGACGGTTATTAAGTTTTCTGTAAGTCGATTGTCTTGTAGATTTCTAAGTGAAGAAAAGGTTTTTACCCGAAAGTTTTTTTTCCTAAAACTTGGCTTTAGTTGAATGCTTGGTTTAAATTTATCTGTTTTATCACATAGATGTAAGTTTAGGATAACAAGATAAAAATTATTTAAAATTAAAATCCTTGTCGAGCATACATACTTCCACATTTAAGAGCACTCATAATTATTTTGCATTTACAAATTGGTATCAGAGATTCCCTGCTTCCCAACAATTACTATCATAGCTTTCTGCTTCATTTACTCTTACAAAGTGGTATCAGCGCAGGTGCTCCAAGTTATTGAGGGATCCTGAGTTTTCAAAAAGTAGTTCCTCTGATACCTTTATTTTCAACAAAGTGGTATCGAAGCAAGTTACACTAAGTTATTGTGTTAGATCCCTTTTAGTACATTTTGAGTGTTTTGTTTTTATCTTAATGGATTCCCATAGTTTTAAAGAATTAAATCGTTTGAATTTGAAGTTTGCTAAAAGAATTGAAATTTTTGAAAAAGAAAATTTACGTTTTAAATCCGCTATGGATCTTTTGCAAATTATTCAAAATCAAAGGTTTTTATTTCGTGAAAAACTTGTGGATATGGACCATGATTTTAGAAAATTAGAATTGTCCAAGAAAGAGGATAGTGTTTTGATTGATTAATGATTTTAAGGAACGTAAGAAGAATTTTAGGGATAAGAGTGCTTTCATTGAGGGGGAGTGATATAACCTTGTTGGAATGATTGAACATAAGAAAGAGTCCCTAAAGTTGGAAGAGTCTAACTCTTTACTTGAGTCGAAGATTTTGAAGTTAAAAGTTGATTTAAAAGACTCAAGTAGTGATGGTTCTAGCATCTCTTTTTCTAATGATCCCATTGCCAAAGGCAAGACCACGGTTTGTTATAGAGGGTCAACCAAAATCAATGACTTCAGAAAAGGTCAACCCATAGGTAACATTCATTCCGTTTACACAAGTTCACATTGTGGTAGGTAAGGTCACCATATGCATTTTTGTTATGGTCATAGAAGAGGTCCTAGAAAGTCTAAGTGTAGTGTCATGTCAGTTGTCAAAACCCCTCGCATTAGGTATACACCTGTTTGGGTTAGGAAATTCACTTGGGAGACGCTAAATGTTAGATTGGTTGATTCTTACATGCTTGCACATGATGCTTCACATGCTATATCTTATGGATGATTGCTTGCATAATTTTGTTTGTCATAATCTAGTTGTGCTTCATGATATATGTTTGCTAGTATTATGACGTGTGTATCTTTTGTATTATATTTTTCTTTTATTGATTCTTATTGGACAAATACATAAAGTATTTAGTTTCATATATTTTTTGAAAATACAAAAATATTTTGTTTTTGAAAAATAAAAAAAGATTTTTTGTTTTTGTGTATTTTAGTTTTATACATTTGCTATGGCATATTGGTGTGTTTGAATCCAATTCATTATGCAATTTCCATGTGGCTAGGACATTTGGTTATGACTTTAGATACTTATATTGATTTTAACCATGTTTATGAAGTTGTTTCGAACTTGATTTAATTTACAGATTCAAATTTGTATATGCTTCCGTACACACATGCACGAGCTTATTGAATTTTTTACTTCATTGAGTACATTTGAGCTTTGTGAGATATTCTCCCATTAATTTTGTTATCTCCATATTTTGTGACTTAAGGGTATTTGTGTATGTAAGAACCTTTGCCCATGAGAGTTTGTTTATTATTGGAAAAATATGAGTGTGCACGGGAAAGGGTTGCGTGAGACAGATTGACTCGTCATGAAATCCACCATTTGAAAAGAGCCCAAGAAAAAAATTAAGGCAATACAAAGAGAAATATGCCAAACTGGGGCCACATAGTTTAGTTTGCTTGATCTTGCAAAAGAAATAACTTCAAAAGAGAAAAAAATAAAAGAACATAAAATTATTTATCTTTTAAGGATGTTTAGTTGAAGATCAACGAGTTTGCATAATGATACCTAGTTATGCTTATTTTGTCATAACACTATTGATTTGTAGAATCATCAATATTCTAGGCTTGTATGCATTGTATTTGTTTTGTTCATTTAGTTCATCTTTATTTTTCACTTGAGGCTAAAACTTAGTTTGATAAAACTTTTGCGATCAATTAGAACTTCTTGAACATATTTGAGTGTTTGGACTGTATTTTATTTGTGTCTAGTTCACACCCATTCATTCCATCCCACACGTTTGGACACATTCATACTATGCTAGTGTGTAATGCTTATGTGTTTTGTGTCATGTTTTGTGGTCAATTATACCATATATAATATATTTTGTGTGTTGTATTTGTGAGATTTTTTTTTCCTAAAAAAATGAAAAATTTAAAAAATAGTCAGTTATTTTACTTTGAGATGATCATTACACATTCTTTATTTATATCTTTTTGTGATGATATCTTATCTTCTTCGTAATGCTTCGTATTTCATGTTTATATTTTTTCGTTCTTTGTCTATTTCGAATAAAAATAAAAGGGGAGACCAAATTAAAAATTGAGTTTTGAGATGAGTTTGATTTACGGGTGAGAGTTTATTTATGAGTTTTATTTTGTTTCAAACTCTATGCATCACGAGGTATATTTTTTGTCTCATGTGTGTAGGTACTTAAAGAAAAATTCAAGACACACGGTTGAAGACAAAGTTTGGAAAAAGGGAAGAATAAGAATTTTGAAGACAAAGAGACTTATGCCATTCCATTCTAGGGTTAGGAAGGGTGTTAGTATTTTTGTCATAGGAGATTTTTTATTTTAATTTGGTGTTCTGTCATATCTGTTTGTTTTGTACTAGAATAGCCAAGGGGGGATATTTGTAAGAACAATTTTTCTAACATTGTTCATAGCATAGTTTTAGGCTAGTTTCGCGTACGCCATTACAAATCATCACGCACTGTCAAGACGAACCGAACTCAAGCAGCTCCAAGTTTGAATACCTCCCGACATCTCTAAAGGTAAAAAAACAATTTAGAGTTTAAATTAATTCACTGAATTATGTTTGGGATGTTTATTTTTTTCAAAAACGAACATGACTTTTTATTTTAGAAAAATAAAAAATATGTTATTTTTTATTGTGTTCAAATGAGATTTACATCTGGTTCAAACGAGATTCAAAGTCGTTTGATAGGTCATTTCTTTTATGTTTTCAAACGAGGTTTACTATTTTGTTTTTCTTTAGGTTATTAGAAACGAACCTCGTGTCATTCGAACGACATTGACATGCCATTAGAATGAAATAAGGAACTCGTTCGAAGGACCGCATTACATCAAATTTTATTAATGGCCTATAAATACTTGTTTCATGTTCAAAACATTTCAGACTTTTTCCAACTCCATTTTGCATAACTTTTGCAAAAGTTCTTCATGTTTCAGTGTTCCAAAAAACTTTTTAATTAATAACAAAACATTTTTGAATATTGTTCTTGTGAATTTGTTTAAACCCTAAAATAGTTTGTACCTTTGCATACACCTTGTGGAAAGGATCTCTATGGATGACTTTTGATACTTGAGGGGACTCACTGCTGAAGACGAAGGTTGAGGCTGACGGAGGGATGTGGTCTTGTGATTATTACAAGGATTATAGTTATGTTCACTAGAGGTTTGCGAAGATTATCATATTATACTTGTGGCATTTATCAAGTAGTCTGTAAGTTTAATGTCTTATAGATTTCTAAGTGAATAAAAGGTTTTTACCTGAAAAGTTTTTTTTCCTGAAACTTGGTCTTAGTTGAATGCTTGGTTTGAATTTATCTGTTTTATCACATAGATGCATGTTTAAGATAAAAAAATAAAATATGGTTAAAATTGGAATCCTCATCGAGCATATTTACTTTCGTATTTAAGAGTACTCATCTTTTTCGTCCCAACAAAATGGTATAAAATCTTTCTGCAGCATTTAGTGTTACAAGATTTGAGTTAAAATCTTAGCAAATGTTTTGTTAAGTCCCCAAGCAAGTGTGAGAATTGATTTAAAACCTTAGCAAATATTTGTCTAGTCACCAAGCAGGTGTGAGATTTATTTGTTTTCTTTGTACATGTATATTTTTGAATATCTTAAAGGAAGATGAAATATACCTCAAGAACTTGATCATGAGAAGTTGTGGTTGGGGGATTGCTAACATCCCTAGTTTCAATGGCAGGGCCTCGCCTAGAAGGAGTTTCTTCTTGGGATAACGTAGGATTTTCAGCTTTCATGGGCACGAGAGCCAAGTTAAATAGAGGCTCTGTTGATGAATCACCCATACCAAAATTAAATAGGCCAGCTTCCACTGAGGGAAGAGGAACCTCAGAACCAGAAGTGGTGGGACCACCCTGAGATAACTATATCAACAAGAAGAATTTAGCTAAGTGTTACATGGGATAATTGAAGAAAGAAAATTGGCAAGTTAAATATTTTTTTTGGTTACCTCTTCAAAGGTCTCTCATCGAATCCAATCCACGATTGGCCTCACAGGGGGAAAGAGGGCAGAGATTTAGTGAGAGCCCTAACAATGGTCATGACATCCACTTAAAAATAAATTATATGCAATAATTATTTCTCAATAAAACAAATTGAGTAAAATGTACGTTGAGAATCTTAAAAAGAAGCAAGTTACCTCTAGTGTATTGGGAGGAGAAACCACAACCAAAGGAAGAGTGCTTAGGGTTGGGGAGTTAGAAACAAAAGGACGAGCTTCCTCTAGAACAGTGGAAGCTCCATTAACACTGGCCGTGGGACCAAAACTGTCATCCCCCAAAAAGAGCCTGTGAGATACCTCACTCACGCGACTGGGGCGAGACACCGAGAGTAGGTAAGTCTAATAATAGAAGAGCGGGGGATTGAAGCTATTTCATGAATTAGCTCTTCTACGATTGGGCTTGGGGAGTTCCTTGGGGGAGGGGTGAGTACCCACGATAATGGAGTCCCTAAAGAGAACATAGCAAAAAATATGTTAAGTGTAAAAAAAATATCCAAAGGAATGCACAATACTTTTTCACATTATTGAAAGAAATACCTCTTAAACCGGATAAGTGGGTGGCATGGGAACAACAACTGCATCTTCTTCCAACGGGATTTCATCTAGAACTATGGGCTCAGAAGAATTTGGGGGTGGGGGATATGCACTTGGTCTTGGAGGAATCACAACACGCTCTTTGATGATGCGCTTGCTCAAAGTCTTGGGGCATAATGTGATTCCCCAAGTTAAGCTTTCGATACCTGCTTAGTCAAATTAATTTATCATTAATTGATTGGATCCAACATGTAATCAATTACTTTATTCTCAGACTTAAACTGATTTTGCTACACCACCAGATTATTAAATAATCAACTGGTCATGTTTAACTGGTGGGGACAAATCTGATAAGTATATCAAGGGGGTATCACAATCCAAGATCATTTTTAGACACAAATTCCTCCGAATTATGATCCTATACCTGCTCACTCAACTGCTGCCCAACTTAGGAAGATACATTAACCTGATATAAAATCAAAATGCACCCATAGCAAACAAAGCAACAATTATGCAAGCATTCTAAAATTCGTAACTCTTAGGATTAAGAATCTTTGCACCCTTTGAAAATGGTGTGAAATTTACCTAAGTCTAATCAAGATAGTCCTTAGAATTAAATCTCCTAGTTGGTCATATTCAATACATTCCATGATGTACCGATCATAATCCTCTTTCAAACTATTATACATGTTCTTGAACCATCATATTGGTTCTCGTATTTCAAGATTAACTGTTAGTATTGTACACATAACTATACTAATAGGATGTAAATTCCCTATCTATGTTGTGAACTATTTAATTGCCATAGAACTGGGATTTCAATCATCTGTGATCAACCCAACTCACTGGAATTCCTACTAACTACGATTGACCGACATATATAGAACAATATATTTAAAACAAAAATGTAAATAATTATCACTAACACGATTATTTCAAAATGAGCTAGACAATAATTATATGAATACATAAATTTCATTACATGGTTTTAATAATAAAATCCCAACAATTCCCACTTAGTCACAAAGATATGTGCGTATGAATTTGACTCCCATTCTCTCTACATGACTCTCAAATGTCTTAGCTATTAAGATCTTTATAAAAAGATCTTCTTGGTTGTCCTGATATTCAATCATGGTCACGATAACATTGCTACTATATACGATCTCTCAAATTAGGTGATACTTTCTTTCAATGTCATTCTCCCTCTTATGAGTCCTTATTTCTTTCAAATTTATAGTCGCCCCACTATTTTCATAATAAAGTGTAATAGATGGTTGCATTGATGGAACCACGCCAAAGACATTTGGAAGTTTTCAGATCCAAACAACCTCTTTTGCTGCCTCTGAAGAAATAAAATATTTGGCTTCCATGGTCGAATCAACAATACATTATTTCTTGATACTCCTTCAGCTTATGGATCCACCTCCTAGGGTAAACACAAACCCCGAGGTCAATCCTTTAGAAAACTATCTAACTACAAATTCGAGTCCATCCTTTAGAAAAACTATCTAACTACAAATTCTAGGGTAAACACAAACCCCGAGGTCAATCCTTTAGAAAAACTATCTAACTACAAATTCGAGTCCATGTAGCCAAAGGGTACTAGACTATCCATTGAGTAAACTAGCACATAATCTATAGTCCTTTTCAGGTACTTGGAAATTTTCTTAACATAAATCAAGTGATCCTCACCTAGGTTGGAATGGAACCTGTTGCCCATGCTAACGACAAAGAAAATATTCGGTCTTGTACACAACATATCATACGTAAGGATTACCACTGTTGATGCATAATGTATATTCCTCATCCTCTGTATTTGATCGGGTGTCTTAGAACACTGATCTTTAGATAAAAAATTTTTATGCTTGAACATGAGATACCCTTTATTAGAATCTTGCATTAAAAACCTCGTGAGCACATCATTAAGATAAGTGGTTTTGGATAATACCAACATCCATTTTTTTCGATCGCGCATAACCTTGATCCCAAGGATGTGATTGGCTTCGCATAAGTCCTTCATATTTAATTGACTAGATAACCACTCTCTTATACTAGATAATACACCCACATCATTCCCGATAAAGAGAATATCATCCATATAAAGTACTAGAAATACTACCAAATTTACTTTATACTTCTTGTACACATAAGTTTTTTTCGAGCATCGATCAAAACTACAAGATTTGAATGCCTAATCAAGTTGAATGTACAGAGAACTTGATACTTTTTAGTCCATAAATGGATCTCTTAAACTTACGCACCATGCTTTCATAGAAAATTGTTATAAATCCCTTGGGTTGTATCATACAGATGCACTTGTCAAGACTACTGATTAAGAATGCATTCTTAACATTCGTTTGTTAAATATCAAGATTGAGATGAGCCATAATGGATAGGATAATCTAGATAGACTTTAGCATGGATACCGATGAGAAGGTTTTGTGATATTTGATCCCCTTTTTCTGAGTAAACCCTTTTCGCAATAAGACTTGACTTAAAGGTTTCCACCTTACCGTTTACCCCTCTCTTATTCTTGTATATCCACTTGCGAACAATGGGTTTTATCACATATGGAAAGTCTAAAAGTTCCCAAAATTAATTCGAAAACATCGAATCCATCTCGGTATTCATAATCTTAATCCAAAGCTCGAAGTCCATGTCTCAGAAAGCCTCATAATTGTCGGGATTTTGTACGTGTTCCACTGGGATCTGTGCAAAGTGTTCATCCAAATACACTAACCTATCAAGATAATGCTTGACTCTCCCACTACGACATGGATCCACTTATGGTCCACTATAAGTGACACATGTATCCTGATTAACAACCATACTCCCACTATTGTGTAATCCCCCGTATTTTCATGTATTACTTATTAATTGATAAATAAATCAGTAAATGAGATTAATTACTACTTGTGTTATATGTTAATAAAAAAAACTTAATCTAGATGATAATTGAATTATCACGTGGTGTATTTTTTGTCGCGTGTTATATATAATTAATCGGTGATAGTAATTATATGATGTTAGATTATGTGTTACACGTAAAATAATATTGTGTGTAAATTTTATTTACGCTTTGAGGTATTACCATATGTGGTGAGGTTCTACCATTTTTTTTGGACTCGGGAGCGTCGTGAAGGCCCGAATATGTATTTTTAGTAGTTTGGATTGGGCCTATGGGGTAGATATACCTTAGGATTATGAGTTGGACTATTTTTATAGTATTTTTGGCTCATTTGGAGGCCTTAAATTAGGACTTTTATAGACTTACGAATTTAGAGTTATTTTATGGATTTTAACCCTTAGTAGTTGAACATATTATACAAAAAATATAAACCCTAAGTACCTTAGGGATTCGGGAGAATTTGGGAAGAGATTTGAGGAGGAAGAACAACGGATCAATATGAAGACTCACTCATTTGTACCATTTAGGCAATAAATTTCTTGCTTTATAACTTTGTAATCTGTAACTTGTTTATACTTTCACTATTATGTATTTGATTTGGGATTTAGAATCATATTTATAGATTTAATCTTATATCTTAATCACGTTTCTTATTGTGTTTAGTTGGGTTAATGAATTAAACTATTGATAGAAATTATAATCTAACTTAATTGGGAATTTTGTTAGAAACCATAAATTAGATCAATTTATTGTATGATTCTATGATTAGAACTCATGTTTAGTATTAATTTTCATATGAAAGTTGAATCCCTATGTTAATTTGAGGATTGGATTTGAAATCCTATTTATAATTGATTCATTTATATGCAAAAGATGAAACTACAGTTTAATTTTGGGATTTGAAGAATTAAATCTTTAGGTGATGTTTTTAGATCATAAATCGTTGGGGAAATTTTTTAGGATCACGAATCCATTATTAGATTTGAGGATATTGATGTTTTTATGGTTGGTTGAAAGTTTGGTGACAAATAAGGTAGTTTTGGTAGCAAACGTGCGTTTCGAGGCGAAAGGAGACGATCTATGCCTATCTCGTCATTGGTGTCTCATTCGAACGAGATAGGTTGTTCCATTCGAATAGCCTTGAGGTCTCATTCGAACGATTTTACTCTGTTAGCAGTGTTTGGGGAAACAAAGGATGGTTTTAGTTTTTCTTTTTGTCATAATTATTTTTGGGTAATCATTATCCATTTGTATTACAGTTTAATATGGGGTTTAAACTAAAATATCACAATAAGTGATTTTATTGTAGGTTTGGGAAGTTATAAACCTTTATTTAATTACTACAATCTGTCATTGGGTATTAGGATGAAGTGGGTATGCTCGAGAGGTGCGAGTTAGCCTATCTTATTGTGTGTAGGATATGTGTTTAAGTTGAGCATTAAGGTTTAAGAGTTAATAAGCTAAGAATTTATTGGACAATTCGGCGATGAGGATTGGGATAGTTATGAGTAAACTTGAGAGTATGTGTATCCTATCTGTTATTGATATTTTATATGTTGAAAGGTTGGTTTTTTATTAAGGTTGTGAGCTAATAAATCAACGAGTTAATTGGATAATCTAATGTTTGGGAATTGAGATATTTTGAGTACACGTTACCACACACACACACACACACACACACACACACACACACACACACACACACACACACACACATATATATATATATATATATATATATATATATATATATATATATATATATATATATATATATATATATATATATGCGTGTGTGCGTGTTTATAATGTTAGATTATGTGAACATATCATTTACTCATGGTGAATCCATCGGTTGAGGTTTTGGATTCAAGTTGTTGTAACCATATACCGCACTCTTAACTAGTGATGCAAGACTTTGTGGACTTTGATATCACACGTTCAGTCAACTACCATTTCTTGATGGGAGACATGACAACTTGATCCATTAGGTGAGTTTTGTTACAGACAGTGGTGTAGGATTGTGTGCTGATATATTGTGATCATATGTTCAGTCAGCTTACATTTCTTGATGAGAGAGGCTCATGATCTAATCCATCGGTCAAGTTTTGGTATGGGACTACCCGGTGGTGTGTTTGCATAGTGATCCCCCATTGTCAAATTTGTGAGAATGTTTTTAAATTTGTAAGTTGAGGGACTCCTATGGGTTTATCGAATAAAGCTCGAGAAGGTACCCTAAGGTAGATGCCTTCATGTGGTTGTTATGAGACTTATGTTTATATATGATATTTGTAGTAGGGGCTTAAGATAAACCTCCTTATTAAGATATTAAATGATAAACTAGAGAAGGACTCATTAAATATTAGTGAAACCATAAGGAAGTTGTGAAGAATTAACCAAGTTGATTCAAGACCAAGGCATAGTGAAGCTTAATCGAAGATTGAGAAAGAATTGTAGAGGAATATAGTTGAGGAAATATGAATTTGGTTTATTTTACTATGTAATTATGAGTTATACTATAACAGTGATGAGGTTACTAGGTAACAATGATGGATAAGGTCTGGCAAGACCTGGGAGAGCTTTCATGCTCAATCGAGGAACCTCACTTTGGGAACCGTTGACGGAACTATTTTAGAAGATTAAGAAATAAGGCAACATTAAGGCATGACTTATTGATTTTAGATCCACCAGTTAAAACATCCATCTTTGCTCGATAGAGCACATTTTAGCAATCTTGAGCTACCTACTATGAGTTTACTCTGCCATAGAGTTTTGGCACCCGAGTGATGTCACACCATACTTAAGCATGTCAAATTAATCCATCTCAATACATTGTTGAGTTGGTAGGATATTGGCCACAATAGATGAAAATAGGGGCTAACGCACCTATAGACACCTAATTCTAGGACCACTATTCTAATACCCCTCATGCACCTTCAAATACATTAAACACAATTCCTTCAACCCTCAGACCTCGATATTTCCCTTCAAACCTTGATCTAGAGGCCAACAGACACTTTCGAGCTATGTCTGAATTTGGTCAACTATCGAAATCGAGCATAACCTAATACATTTTCATAGATATCGGAATACCCTTTCCAACAGTCTATACCATGCACGAATATGGCTTACAATTCACATTTTCTCGCATTTTCCATCTAAAACCCTATCGAGAGGCCATCGGATGCTTTTGAGCTACCCTTGACTTTGATAAACTCTCAGAATCGAGAGTAACCCATGCATTTTTACAGGACTTTGAATACCATTTCCAACGGTCCATACCCTGCACAAATCTGTCTTGCGGTTCGCGTTTACTTTTTTTTTACTCTAAGACCCTAAATTATAGGTCATCGAACATTTCTAAGCTCCGTTTGACATCGATAAACTCTCAAAATCAAGAGTAACCCAATGCATTTTCATAGGGATCTGAATACCCTTTCCAACGGTCCACACCATGTGCGAATCTTCCTTACGATTCAGATTAACTATCCTTTTTCCTCTAAAACCCTAATCGAGAGGCCAATATATGCTTACGACCTCCTTTTTACTTTGGTCAAATTTAGGAATCAAGAGTGATCCATACAATTGGATAGGGATCTAAATACCCTTTCCAATAGTACATATAGCGCGCGAATCTGCCTTGCAGTTCGCACTTACTTACCTTTTTACCCTAAAACCCTACACTAAAGGCCACCGGATGTTTCTAGGCTCCATTTGAATTGATCAACACTTTAAATTGAGAGTATCTCAATGAACTTTCATAAGGATCTGAATACCCTTTCCAATGGTCCATACTGTACGCAAATCTGCCTTATGATTCGCATTTACTTTCCTTTTTACTCCAAAACCCTAATCTATAGGCCATCGGGCACTTTCGAGCTCCATTTGGATTGTTTGAACTCTCTAACACGAAAGTTTCTCAATGGACTTTTGTAAATCTTGGAACCCACTTTTTAAAGGTCCTAGTTGTGCATGAATCTCACCTACAGTTTGCATTTTATGACTATTTTTTTGAAAAAGTCCATTTTGCACTACCTATAGGCACCCCTAGCCCTCTGCATATCGGCATAAGGTTACTTTACTGAGCCTGATAGTTAGGGGGTATGATGATAGGTAGGCATATGCCTATGCTTATCGGCATACCCCCCATTGATACTCATATTTAAGGAATCCATGACCTCATTGTCAAGGAGTTTCTTTTCCAGATCCCAAGACCTCCTTTTCTCGAAATCAGTGCGTAGCCTTTTGCACATCACTTTCAAAACATTCTAACAATATTCCATTACATCATCCTCACACATCACCTTTATTACCCATTTTACCACCCCACCACCACCAAAATTGGCCTACATCACCATTAAAGTCAGAATTCAAGCTTCATTGAAGGTCCAAATTTCATTCATTCAAACTTGCTACTTTAGTGCTATTACTCAATTTTTTACTTACTAATGTATTGTTAAGATTTAGTTGTCATTTCCTTACCTTAATCACCTTTTACTATTTATATATTCACCAAATTTATTTTCATAAACTCAGAAAACCAAAAAAGAGTATTTGATCCTTAAATCCCAAATTAGAATTTTCCTTCCATTTTTACTACACCTATCTCACTTTTACACATTTTTCAACAAATCAAAATAAGGAAATTCTAGTTTCGGGTTCATGGGTGAAATCCCACCCTTATATGTTTTCTAACTAAGTGGACTTTGATGTCATTTCTGGGTATGTAGTTGTGCCGAGTATTCCTCAAGATTCGAGAGCTCTTTTTTTCTTTTTCACTTTATTCATTCTCATTTTTATTAGTATATATATATATATATATATATATATATATTCTTAGCAACCCTGTCAGACATGCATAGTCACTTCTTCATAGTGAAGCATGATCCGGTGTGTTGCTCACATTATATTATATTTTCATACTTTTTATTCTCTTTTATTTTTGCAATCCCCTCAGGCACACATACTCACTTCCTCATAGTGGATTATGATCTGGTGTATTGCATATATCGTATCCTTTTCTCTTTATTATATTTTTAGCCGCCCCATCAAACATGTGTATTCCATTATTTATGATGGATTTTGATCCAATGTGTTGCTCACATTTTGGCTACTTTTTAGATTATTTTTATTTCCTTTTTTATTTATACTCCCTATAGTGACTCATCCTCGTCATCTCTATGATATGAGTATGACAGTTTTGCATCTCACCCATTTCACCTCACATACATGGTAAACACAAATTGCATTTTTGAGAAAAAGGAGAACATTATCATAGCTCATAAGAGACGAAAGGGCAGAACGGGTGCCTACTTGGTTTTGTATGCATCAGTTTATCTATGATGTCATTTCTTCGGGGGCGACTACATCTTTTGCATGGTTTGAGCAAAATAGGTTGGCGGCTCCATTCTTTATATTTTTACACCACTTGCTGACGATCAATTTATGTCCTAGCAGACTGTGAATATTGCGCAAGTGGCGAAGTGAGGCTTTTCTTCCTTGATCCCCGTACACCATCTTCTTTCAGTGTGAACCCATCGAATCCTGGATGGCCACAATGCCCATGGTATCGACTGACACAACGATTGGCCACTCGAGAATTTCCATCAGCATTTAATGCTATTGATATATTGGGGGTATTTTGACCAATATTTAATGAACCCGAGCTTCCTTGGGGATATTTTGAGCCCATATATCCTCCAACTATCCTTTGACAAGGAAGAGAGATTTCTAATGAGATTATTGAGATATTAATTGCAAACCAGAACTTTGATCATTAACTATTAATGCTTTTGGAAAAGTCTTCACCAAGAACCTAATCATTCATTGAAGTTTTTTATAACTTGTTGTTTGAGATGCCTACCTAAGGTGTATCTAGAGTTCTTGATTCTATCTCCATCTAGCTAGCTTTTTTAGAGCTTTATTTATTGTCAACGAGTTGCATTTACTATTTTTTCATTGATTTGTACACATGTTGTTCATTATTTTTTAGAGTGTCTTTATTGTTGTGTTATGACCATTAATACGAGTTACGTCTTCGTTTATCCTTAGACACTCTAGCAAATAGCACTACTCTCTTACATTATTATTTTTATGAGGGTCACATTGATTTAAGTCTTGTATATACCTTATCCTAGGACCCTCCTAAGCACCTCCTTAGGTCCCTAACACTCACTCGTTCACCACAAACCCTAAGTCATACTCCGAGTACTGATATGTAGGTTATCGGGATCTCCTCATCCCCATTTAACTCGGGTCAACTTTCTTGCCTGGGCGAAAGCTCAATAAATCTTCAAAAGGCTCTGAATCCCCTTTCCAACGATCCTCCATGTGCACGAATTGGCTTTACGGTTCGAATGAACGGTCTGTTTCACTATCAAAAATTGATTTGGAGGCCACCGGGATCTCCTAAGCCATGTTTGACTATCAACTTTCTTGCTTAAGGGGAAGCTCAATGAATCTTCGAAGGACTCTGAATCACTTTTCCAATGGTCTGTCCCGTGTGCGAATCGGCCTTAAGATTCAACTCTAAATGTTAAATTTTGATGTCAACTCTAAATGTTACGCACATGTATATCCAACTAACAATAACAATTATCAGTACCTTTAGTGTCAAATTTTACACTAAAAATTAAACTATAAGTACCTAAATAATGTTACCTTGAAAGCGCATCAGAATCAATATCAATTACACTTGTCTAAAAAACAATGGCTTTCCAAAAGCACTGCTCATTTTTTATTCAGCTGATGGTGCTTGTTGTTGTGTTGAGCTTGCTAATGCACAGAGATTTAAATCAAACTTCTACTAGAAGACGTGCCAAGTTGCGGAGGAAATCGTGAAGAAGACAACAACTCATTACATTTATAAGGCACCTACTCTTGCAGCTCCTCTACTCAGGATGAACTTCCTTGATTGTTTTGCCAGGGTATGTTGTTTACTAAGCATCATTTATATTGCTGGAAATTTTTAATGTTCCTATCAGAACGGCTCCCGTGCGGGAGCCCAAATGAGGGATCCCGTGCGGGATCTTTTTTAGAAAAAAAATGTTTTATTTTTATTTTTTTGTGTGGGTTATAAACATTTTAAGGTACCTTTGTAAAAAAAATCATCTCAAAATAACATTTTTTGGTAAAATGGGTCAATATTTGACAGTTTTTTAAGCAACTTAAATAATGTCAAAAATTGACCTATTTTTTAAAAATACCAAAAAGTGTTATTTTGAGTTGATTTTTTTATAGGGGTGCACTGAAATGTTTATAACCCACACAAAAAATAAAAAATATTTTTTTTTCTATTTTTAAAAATCATCCCGCACGAGAGTCCCGCATTTGGGCTACCATACGGGAGCCTGACTCATGTTCCTATATATTCTTTCTAAGAAAAAGTTAGATTGTTAGAGATAGAATACAATAATCATAAGAATGTGTGTGTGTGAGATGCTTATGGCACCCTCAAGATATTCATATCAGGTTAATAAAGCTACAAAATACTATGTATTTTCCTAATTAACAAACATCACACTTGGGAAAAGCTGTGTCTAAACCAAGTAAATTTGGCTATGCTCCTATTAATTTTATGGTCAATTGTTCAATGTTTCTAGTGATCTCAATATTATCTTCTAATAAAAATTACATTTTGTTCAGGGATGTGATGGTTTGGTGCTACTAAACTCAACGAACACCAACCAAGCAGAAAAAGTTGCCATTCCCAACCAATCCATTAGAGGATACCAAGTCATTAATGCTGTAAAATTTGAACTTAAAAAGAAGTATCCTGGTGTGGTTTCTTATGCTGATATCCTAGCCTTAGTAGCTGGTGTGGTTTACATTGTTAAAATGCCATTATTAATGATGTGGGTGTTAATCCTTATCTTTTCAACCTATTTTTTTATCCTTCGTTGTCTTGGCTTAGTGCTCTAAATGTCACTGTGGTATTTCAAAATTGGAAA
This sequence comes from Sambucus nigra, assembly GCA_949130495.1. Taxonomy (NCBI): domain Eukaryota; kingdom Viridiplantae; phylum Streptophyta; class Magnoliopsida; order Dipsacales; family Adoxaceae; genus Sambucus; species Sambucus nigra. Next base: position 482,381,658 of record OX422211.1, on the reverse strand, counting down.
CGAATATAAAGCATCAACATGGGATGAGTTTTGGCAATTGTCAAAAAGTATCTATTAAGGATGCGTGTGCTAGGTAAGACAAAAAGATGCGAGGATGGGAAGAGAGGATGCTGGGAGTAAGGGTGTTAAAAGGAGAGAGAGAAAATACAGTGGGGATATTTTGGGAGACTAATACATCCGAAGTTTTGATATGTAAAGGAGGAAGGCAATCGTTTTAAAGGAGGTAGAGAAGAAGAACAAACGGGTGGAGAGGAAGAGTTTTAATTTTTTTTCTTATTTTTGAAACAGGGCAACAACATTTACTTTGGTTTGTTTGGCTTACTTTGGTTTATTTGGCCACATGGACAACTATGTAGCTAAGGTGTATTATGTTGGGTATATTATTGCTATCTATGTTTATTTTGAATGAAGTAAATATGTTAGTAGGAGGGGCCAAGTGGTAAGTTAGTGGGGGTGTGTGCATGAGGTCATGGGTTCAAATCCTAGGGAGCACACTAATTATTAAGGGTCAAAGATTGGGCTTTGGGCCTTGAGGATTTCTAATGTGCATTAAATCTTTTCAAAATTGTTTAAATTTAATTAAACCGTTTTTAAGTCTTTGACTGTTTCTTCCACTATAGCTGTTAGTGGAGATATTAGTGGGTTAGTTGGCTAAAACCTCTACCCATGTTTTTTTACCATTTTTCTTATATAAGAAAAGGCTACAGAGTTAAAAACGTATTGAAAATCTCTCTCACGTTATCTGCAAAAATTCTTTTGCTATTTTCTGCAAATCACTTTCTCTACAAAAATAATTTTGCTACTTTCTACTTTTCGTTAATTTTTTTGGGAGTGTTGGAGTATCCTGAGAGTTCAAAGATTTAACACAAAGCTGGTGTGTAAATCTGATCGTTAAATCCTGGGAGGTGTATGTTCATGAGGCCGACAGCTACAAATATCAGCGAGCAATTTCACCTTTAGGACTTTGTGTCAAACACAAACCTCGATTGATAAGTCCTTCTAATTTTATCTATTTCGAATTTGGGTTTTTTCGTTTATTCTGCATATATTAATTCCAACAATCTAAAGGTGAAATTATTGGTTGTTATTCTACAATATGCTATGGAAAATCCTAATGCAAAATACTCTGAAATACCTGAACTGTTTGATGGAAAGAATTTTAAGAGATGGTAAATGAAACTGCAATTTTATCTAACAACTCTTAAGGTCGTTGACGTTATTGCATCTGATAGACCTTCTACACCTGAAGAACTTGTTGTGTGGAAACAAAGGGATTATATGTGTAGAAATTATATACTGAACTGTCTCTGCCTTGAATTGTATGATGTTTATTGGTCATGTCCTACTGCTAAAGAATTATGGAACTTACTGGATAAAAAATATGCAACTGAAGATGCTGGGTCTAAAAAATTTGTGGTTGGAAAATTTTTGGATTTTAAAATGGAAGAAAATAAATCTGTTGTGTCGCAACTGGAAGAACTACAAATTATTATTCATGAAATTATGGCCGAGGGTTATAATATATGTGAGGGATTTCAGGTGTCTGCTATAATTGAAAAACTGCCACCTCCTTGGAAAGATTACAAAAACGGTCTGAAACATAAGAAAAAGGAGATGTCACTAGAAGATTTGATAGTTCGTTTGAGAATTGAGGAAGATAATAGGAATGCAGAACTTGGGGAGAAAAATTCTGAATTCAGTTCTAAGGCTAATTTGGTAGAGGCAAAATCAAATGAAAACCAAAAATAGAACCAGTCCAAGCCTAACCATTCAAACCAAAAACATGGGCACCATAAACCAAACCAGAATTCGAGGTCCAACCATAACTTCAAACCTAACGATAAGAATACAAATTTTAAACCTCAGTTTAAATCTAAACCTGCAGGTCAATGCTATGTATGTGGAAAACCAGGTCATTTCGCTAAAGATTGCAAGTTTAGGAAGAGTCAAGATGTGAAGCCTCAAGCAAATATAACCGAGGAGGGTAAATTTTCTGCTATTGTGACCGAGGCAAACATTGTGAGTAACATGACAGACTGGTAGCTTGATTCTGGCACCACCAAACATATTTGCGGCACGAGAGGTGCCTTCACTACCTTCACTGCTGTGGGTGAGGATGAACGTCTGTACATGGGAAACTCCTCTTCGTCTAAGGTTGAGGGAAAGGGAACCGTAGTTTTAAAGTTCACTTCAGAAAATGTTCTTACCTTGAAAGATGTTTTGTATGTCCCTGTGGTTAGGAAGAATCTGGTGTCTGGTTTTGTCTTAGTTATCAAGGGTTTTAAAGTTGTTCTAGAGAGTGATAAGATAGTTGTGACTAAGGGAGGTGCTTTTGTGGGGAAGGGTTATGTTCATGAGGGTCTTTTCAAACTAAATGTAACCGTAGCTGATAATAATAAAACATCTACTTCTTCTGCTTATTTGATTAACTCTTGTGATATGTGGCATTTTAGACTTGGTCATGTAAATAAGGCATCCATTAAAAAATTAATGTTTTGGGGAAACATACCAAAATCTGATATTTCTACCAACTCTAAATGTGAAATATGTGTTGAATCAAAATATGCTAAAAAACCTTTTCCAAGTGTCGAAAGAAGTTCAACCATTTTAAGTGTAATACATTCTGATCTTTGTGATTTAAAAGGTTATGTGACATGTGGTGGAAATAAATATTTTGTTACTTTTATTGATGATTACTCTCGTTATTGTTATATTTATCTCCTTACGAGTAAAGATGAGAGTTTCTCAAAATTTATTTCTTATAATTTAGAAGTTGAAAAACAATTGGAGAAATCCATTAAAACATTAAGATCCGATAGGGGAGGAGAATACACCGGTGATCTTGATAAATATTGTAAAGAAAATAGAATAATTCATCAAGTTACTCCTCCTTATTCACCCCAATCTAATGGGGTAGCTGAAAGAAAAAACAGAACTCTTAAGGATATGGTAAATTCTATGTTAAGCACTTCAGGATTACCTTATAATATCTGGGGTGAGGCACTTCTTACTTCTTGTTATATTCTTAATAAAATACCTTTTAAGAATAATGATAAAACTCCTTATGAAATGTGGAAAAATAGAAAACCTTCTTATAAACACCTTAAAGTGTGGGGTGTCTTGCTAAGGTTTCAATACCAGTACCTAAGAGAACAAAACTTGTCCCAAAGACTGTTGATTGTGTTTTTATAGGTTATGCTAAAAATAGTAATGCTTATAGGTTTCTTGTAATTGATTCTAAAAATCAATATATGGATAAAAACACTATTTTGAGTCAAGAGATGCTGAATTTTATGAGGATAAATTTCCTTTTAAAGTGAGAAGTGAAGGAACTAGTAGTTCTGTTCCAGTGGGTCCTAGTGTTAGAAATGAATCTCCAAATTCAGAAGAAATTGAAATTAGGAAAAGTAAAAAACCTAGGATAGCTACTCCTTTTGGTCCTGAATTTTTAACATACTTAATGGAAAATGACACCGTCACTATTAGTGAGGCAATATCCTCATCCGATTCTATTTTTTGGAAAGAAGATATTAATAGTGAATATGATTCTATTATTTCTAACAACACGTGGGAGTTAGTTGACTTGCCTAAAGGATGTAAAAATATTGGACGCAAATGTATTTTTAAAAGGAAATTAAAGGCTGATGGTTCTGCTGATAAATTTAAGGCAAGATTGGTAGCTAAAGGCTATAGGGAAAAGGAAGGAATTTATTTCTTTGATACTTACTGTCCTGTTACTAGAATTACATCTATTAGGATATTAATTGCTATTTCTTCATTACATAATCTGATAATTCATCAAATGAATGTTAAAACGGCCTTTTTGAATGGAGATCTTGAAGAAGAAATTTATATGGATCAACCCGAGGGGTTTGTAGTCCAAGGCCTAGATCAAAAAGTGTGTAGACTTAAAAAATCTTTATATGGACTAAAACAAGCTCCTAAACAATGGTATTAAAAATTTGATAAAGTAATGATCACTAATGGTTTTAACATTAATGAAGCAGATAAATGTATTTATAGCAAATTCAAGGATAATTCTGGTGTGATTATTTGCTTATATGTGGATGATATGCTTATTTTTGGAACTGATATGGATGTAGTTAATAAAACTAAAATTTTCCTTAATAAGCAATTTGATATGAAATATTTGGGTGTTGCTGATGTTATACTTGGAATTAAAATCATTAAAAATTCTGAAGGAATTGTTTTAACCCAATCTCATTATGTAGAGAAAGTTCTTAGAAAATTTGAACAATTTAATTGTATTCCTGCTAAAACACCTTATGACCCTAGTTATCACTTAAGGAAATATTCGGGTCCTGGTATATCATCATTAGAATATTCTAGAGTTATAGGTAGTCTAATGTATCTTACGAACTGCACTAGACCTGATATTACATATGCTGTGGGTAGACTTAGCAGATACACTTGTAATCCTAATAATGAACATTGGGATGCTTTGATTAGAGTTTTGCGATATCTTAAATACACAATAAATTATGGTATTCATTATATCAGATATCCTGCTGTAATTGAAGGCTTTTGTGATGCTAATTGGATTTTTGATAATGATGAATGTAAGTCTACGAGTGGCTATGTTCTTGCCTTGGCAGGAGGCGCTATATCTTGGAAATCTGCCAAGCAAACGTGCATAGCTAGATCCACTATGGAGTCAGAGTTCATAGCATTGGATAAAGAAAGCGAAGAGGCTGAATGGTTAAGGAACTTCATATTAGATATTCATTTGTGGCCTAAACCAGTTCCAGCCTTGTCCATTCACTGTGATAGTCAAGCAACGATCGCAAGAGCACATAATAACTCCTACAACGAAAAGTCTAGACATATCAGGAGAAGACACAACACAGTGAGACAACTATTGAAAGACGGAGTTATAGCTATCGACTATGTCAAGTCAAAGGAAAACCTGGCGGATCCATTGACTAAAGGGCTAGCTAGAGAGCTAGTTTATCAAACATCGAGGGGAATGGGCCTAAAGCCTATTAATATCTAAATCACCTATAATGGAAACCCAACCCATATGACTGGCGATCCCAAGATCTGGGTTCAATGGGATAACGAAGTTATACGAGTAATTTGTGGGGGTACAAACTTAAGTTTTACTTAAAACCCATTCCTATGATGTAGTACCTCTATATCGATGGAGGATGAGATTTAATCTCTTAATGCTTTCTATAGCTGTTATTCAGTGGGGTGTGAGATACAGTACACTCTTGATAGAAGAACCTATATGAGTGTGGTAGTGGGGCCGCTTCCTATAAGAATTAAGGCTGATTCTCTAGAGCACTCAAGAAACCTGGGCTTGCTCAAGGTCGAAACGAGCACAACTGTGGGAACTCGATGATGATTTTTAGGAGTCACGTGTGTGTTCTATTGACTTAAGTTTACAACAACGGTGAAATAGTTCAAGAAATTAGTTCACTATCAACCTGTAAACTCAATAGATCAACACAAAATAAAGGTTCAAGTCGAATGACACCTTTGCCGTATACGTCACTCCTTATGATACTCCAGAGCGTCGTTTTATTTTACTTATTTATTTATTTCATTCATGTGGGGGATTGTTGGGTATATTATTGATATATATATTTATTTTGAATGAAGTAAATAAGTTAGTGGGAGTGGCCAAGTGGTAAGTTAGTGGGTGTGTGTGCATGAGGTCATGGGTTCAAATCCTAGGGAGCACACTAATTATTAAGGGTCAAAGATTGGGCCTTAGGCTCTTGGGGATTTCTAATGTGCATTAAATCTTTTCAAATTTTTTTTAATTTTAATTAAACCGTATTTAAGTCTTTGACTATTTATTACACTATAGTTGTTAATGGAGATATTAGTGGGTTAGTTGGCTAAAACCTCTACCCACATTTTTTTACCATTTTCCTTATATAAGAAAAGGCTACAGAGTAAAAAACATAATGAAAATCTCTCTCACGTTATCTGCAAAAATTCTTTTGTTATTTTCTGCAAATCACTTTCTCTGCAAAAATAATTTTGCTACTTTCTACTTTTCGTTAATTTTTTTGGAAGTGCTGGAGTATCCCGAGAGTTCAAAGATTTAACCCAAAGCTGGTGTGTAAATTTGATCGTTGAATCCTGGGAGGTGTATGTTCACGAGGCTGACATCTACAAATATCAGCGAGCAATTTCACCTTTAGGACTTTGTGTCAAACACAAACCTCGATCGATAAGTCCTTCTAATTTTATCTATTTCAAATTTGGGTTTTTTCGTTTATTCTGCATATATTAATTCCAACACATTAAAAACACGGTTGTTCATTTTAGAGCGTATAAGTCTATAGACCTAAGAAGAAAAATGATGAAGGTAAATGTGGGGATAAGAATTCACAAGGTACAGAGATTGATCAATCCAACCAAAATAACTTTGTTTAGTGCCATGTTTAATGTGAAGTTAATAAGGAGAATAATCAAGAACCTTTGGATGAAAGAAATGTATTGTTTGATATTAATAATCATAGGAGTTTCTCACATGGATTTAGACCAAGTTATACTTAATTCGGATACAAATTTTTGACAGAATATGATTGAAGTTACTCAAAATGTAGTAGACTCTACTTCTGCCAAATTCCTTAGAAACTCATGGGATGCTCTAATGGAGGATGAAGAGGAGAACAAAAAAATAACAAATGGTCAAGATGATTATTCAAATGAACTAGAAGTGTCAATTGGTGGGTTACATCATAGAAAAGAAGAATGAGTTTGTGGCCAAATATTGCATTGAAAATATGAACATGTCTAAGAAGGTCAAAGGAGTTAATAATGAGGGTTTTGTTACTGCTATGACAAATTCTAAATATAAGAAACTCAAAGCCAATATAAGAAGAGAGTTGGAAGCTCAGACATGTCATAATTTGAGGAGTACATCTAATCCACCTCACAAATGAAGTTGTTTTTCTAGAATATAATAAGGGGTTTGGTCAATCTCCATTCTAAAAGAATGCTCAATTTTTGGTTTATTGAGAATATACCATATTTTATTTGCATTGCAGAACCTAAAGTGGAATTAATGTCACTTATCAGAGATATTTTAATTCTATTGGTATGAATATTCTTGTTGTTAACCATACAGAGAATCTGTTGCTTGGTTTATGGATTTTTTTACGCGAATGGACTTTTAGTTCCTTTCATCATTATGATTTCTTCTTAACAAATCACATTTAGACATAAGTCTGATGGCATTCAATTTTTACATTTTTTATATTATTCAACTGATTATCTTATTAGAAGGTCTCTGTCGGAGGAACTTGAGACTTTAAATAGCTCCATTCATTATCCATGGATGACTATTAGGGATTTTAATAGTGTTACAGGAGCCAATGAATGTAGAGGACACAATGCCCTAGAGAGTTTGCATATAGGACTGATAATTATACATTTTCCCAAATTTATGCTGCTAGAATTTTCTAGACATGGAAGAAAAAAGGGAAAAAAATTTGTTGTTTTCGACGACATCAAAATTTGTTTACTTCCACTAAATAACTTTTTCTCACTCCAATTAATGTTGAAAAAAACACTTTCGACTTTGCAACACGATTAATATAGATGTTATCATCTGTATTGAACCTTGCAACACAATTCCTTCAATGACAACATAATATACAGGGAAGAAAAATAATAATAATAATAATAATAATAATAATAATAATAATAATAATAATAATAATAATAATAATAATAATAATAAAAAATATCAACAAAATAAACCATAATTTTAAGCATGTGATCATCCAAAATTGTTTGTTCCAACAAAAAATAGAAGCTCAATAGCATCGCATAAAGAATAGACCAATATAAGAGTTCAAATGTATAAGTTAATTGGGGTTGGTGCTATAAATCAAATCAACAGAATAAGGTGGAAGAGTTTCATACCTATTTTTCGGTAAGATGTTTTATTTCCCACTCATACATATCATCAAACACATGCTAGGATCTAATATTAAAGAGAAATCTGAGTACACACATCAAACATATAGCATGCAATTACAAAGATGTAAAAAAACTCAAAATATTTCAACTTTCCCAAACAACCTAAATAAACAATCCCTAATTGACACAACCTCAACATATATTTATAGAAACACAAAAAAATGATAAAAAATAAAAAATAGAGAGTGAAAGAGCAAAAAAACGAAGAGAGGGTATACCTGAGAAAGTTTTAGAGTGAGAAAATGTGTGTATACATGCAAAACAAAAATAAACACCAAATTAATACCTGCAAAAAAAAATAAACACAATATAAACACCAAATTAGAGATCTTGCAGATTATAAATCAAAATCGAAAACAAATGTATGAAAACAACTCAAATTTCAAATCAAAAAGAGAAATATGAGAGAGATAGAGATGATACCATTATAGGTGAGAGACCAAATATGGAGAGAGCCGAGAGGAGGGAGATTGTGAGAAAGATTAAGAGTTGTATGGAATACAAAGAGTTGTCTTGGTAAGAGGAAAATATGAAAGGTTTAATAAGATGGAAAGGGAGAGAGTCGGGTTGACACGTGGACATCCTACACAGAGAGAGACGTAAGTCTCTTGTATAGCATTTTAGAATATAATATAGATATTATTCAATTGTAGATATTTATGTTCAAAAGGCGTTAAATCAGCAAACCTTCAACTCAAGTGTGTTTATCTTATGCATGATTGTGTTGGAAGCTTACCGATTTATTAGAACTTTGTTTTGTATGTTCTATAATTCAATTCTGAGTAGCTGAATGATTCATTCTTCAGACATTTTAGCTTTGGGTCCTTTTCTTCCATATTAATCTTGGTATTTTGGGTTGAAGTTTGTTTTGCTGAGAGATTACGGTTTTCTATTTTTTTTTGAACAATATTTGGGATCTCAATATGTTTAAGTTTCTCTTTGCTGAGAGGATTGTTGGGTTTTATATTAGGCATTTGGGGTTTTTATTTCAACTATACACATATTCAGTTGATTGTATGTTGTTGTTTTATTTAGTTCTCCCATTTGTGGGCCTATGGTATATTTAGAGAATATTTATTCTGGGTCGGTTGCTTATATTGTACTTGTATGGCTTTTAGCTTTTCTTTTTGGTTTAATATACTTATAATTTACCAAAAAACATCAACTGTCGTACATGTCACTTGTAATGTATGATACATACGATCTCATAGCATAACACATCACGTGACATAAGGTTCAATTAAATCAGTATCCATAATAGGACTAAAATATATATTTTTATAATTCTCAAATAAATTACACACAAACAACTACCTATAGGTATCTTCTCGTGATATTATCGATATATCCATAGGAGTCCCTCACCTAATGGATTTTAAACATACACGCAGATAAAAATAGGGGAATCACTATGCAGTAACACCATCAGTTGGCCTCGTACCCAAACCCACTAGATGGATTGAGTCACTTCGGCTCATGTAGTGAGGTGGTAACCATCCTTAATAAATGGTCCATAACATGTCCCCATGCATTAACACCATTGCTTGTATAAAAACTCACCCGATGGATCGATTTTTCAACATCTCATGTCGTGCGTGGTGACCATCTGGAACGTATGATCCATAAGATGTCCCCACACGGTAACCCCATCAACTATACAAAAACTCACCTGATTGATCGAGTCATCCGCATCTTACGTCGCGAGGTGGGGACCATCCTAAACGTGTGAAAAAATACACATTAACCTTTATTAAGTCTTGCGTCATCATCCAGGAGTATGATATAATGTCCAAGCCATTATAATAAAACCCTAACACAAATATTCCACATGAGTATAAAAAGGCGTGTTCACATAAAAATAACTTATATATATACCAGACACATTATATATAAATATAGGATATCACATAACTCTCAAGCGTGCCCCCAAATCATCTCAATCCTTGAACGTCGGATTATATCATTAACTAAAGTCTTGATAATTCTCGAAACCTTAGTTAAAGTCCATATAAACTAGCGGTGCATTCCTAGCTTGCAAGGCATAACCATTCATTCATACGACCTATATCTCGTTATAAATATTTTCTTCGGGACATCTTGCTCCCGTATCATCAAATAATGGTACCTTGATCGCAAATCAATCTTCAAAAAGTATAAAGCACCCCTCAACTGGTCAAATAAGTCATAAATATGGGGTAAAAGATATCTATTTAGTATGGTGACTTTGTTCAACTCCCGATAATCAACGCAAAGCCTTAATGATCGATCCTTATTCTTCATAAAAAGGACTAAAACTACCTAATGTGAAGTACTCCTACGAATAAACCCCCGACCAAAAAACTACCATTCTGGTCTCTTAGGTCTCTTATCTCCAATGGATCAATATGGTACGGTGCTTGGGTAATCGTTTTACTACTCGGAGCCATGTCAATCACAAACTCAATCTCTCTACTAGATATTAATCCTGGAATCACCTAGAACGTGTAAGAAAACTCACTAATAACTAGAATAGAGTCTAACAACATAATAAATCCCTCAAAAGTGTCCTCCTTAATGTAATATAAATGCGTTCTCGAACCTCTCTTTTGGCTCACTATGACAACCATGTACATCTCCTACACTGATATGGCAAATATGATGGACCTCCCAGAATAATAAACACATGCATGGTACGTAGCCAACCAATCTACTCCTAGGATAACACCGTACTCAGGCATGTATAAGATAAGAAAATCGGCTACAAATCAGTCTCCCAATATCAAGGCATATCCTCTACACACAAAATGAATAGGCTAACCTCTAACCAAAAGTGAATCAACACGCAATAAGATACCCGATTCTAAATCTGCCATCCTTGAAGACTGAGCAAAGGCTCTACTAACACATGAATGCGATTCACCATTATAAAAAATATGTCCTAAATGTCCAATGATGGGAAACACACCCTCAACTTCTTAATTTGGTATATGTGCATACCTCAGTGTGATGTAGTACATGTAACACCCCGTATTTTTGTGCATTTAATATTTAATTAATCCGAGAATTCAAAATTACTTGTGTGTCGTAATTTTAATTGAATTAATTATGACAATATATATATTTAAATATTAATCGGGGAGTGAATGGTTAATATTTAGGGAATTTAAATTACTAAGTGAATAGTGATAATTTATTTACGACATTTCGGGTATTAATGAGGGGGTATGTACTTATCTCAGCCAGGAGTCGGTATAGAGTAATTTGGGTGTGAGATTAGGTTTTTATAAATTAATTCGGATGTCAATTATGAGTTTACAGTTGAGTCCGGATGGGCAGAGATATTCGGAAAAGTGTACCCGGGGGTAGTAAACGGATCACGGGACGTTTCTAGGCATAACCGAGCCCACACGGGGGTATTTGGGTCACTTGGGCTTGACCCATTAGGCCAAAAATGGGATTTAGACTAATTACCTAATTAAAAGAAAAGGAAAATGGCTGATTAAAGTTTAGTAAACACTTAGTGGGGGAGGAAAACCTAAGAGGCAATTAAAGGCAAATTGAGGGACAAAGGAAAGAGCCAAAAAGAGGGAATCTCATCTTCAACCTTGGGAATTCACAACTTCAAATCAGACCCTACGAATCATAAGGCAAGTGGTTAACTTCCTGTAGAATTTAATTTGCGTTTTGATTTATATTTATGTGATGTGACAAATCAAAATTCATTTTGGGATTTAAAGCGTACAAACGTGGGTTTTTTGTAAATCATTATTCTGATTTCTAAATTGTGTAGAAATTGATATATAATCTGAGATTGTATATATACCTGGTAATATGTGTAAACCCATATGGATTAGAAACGAATTTGAGATAAGGAATTGATGTCGAGATGGGTTAACGAATAAAATGGAATTTTCCCCAATTTATGAAAACAGTAGAGAACGGAAATTAAATCGTGTTTGTGGACTTTATGGGGGTCCCTTATGAGGTTCTTGGTGTATTTTATTGAAGAAAGGACTTGTTTTAGACTGTAGAAGAAGTTAGAGTTTTGAGTTTTTTGTCCATGGCTGAAACAGACAACCTGGGGAAGACGACGACCTGTACGATCGATCGATCGAGGATTGGGGATCGATCGATCGATGTCCAGTAAATTCTGGCAGTTCGGCCAGTTTATATATATATAAGGGGAATTTAAATTAAATTTCCTTACTATACCTTATGTAATGAGAAATAAACAGAGGGATACAATCTAATTAATTATGAAGGAAAATAAATTGGGATTTTAAGGAAATTTATATGTGTCACACTATGGTTAAATTATTGGAAAGAATATTTCGAAATAATTAAATACGGATCGAGTGGACTAGTCCGGGTATATGGTTTGAGTGATACCAAGGCGTTAAATTTATTTAGAGTGAAAGCTAAATAATTTGGAGTCGGGAATTTAGACTCGGGTATTGTTTTATTTCGGGCCACGAGAGTAAGTCCGAATATATTGGTTGGAGCAACACCAAAAGTAATTTAATTAATTAATGTGCAAATTAATTAATAATTAGATTTGGGCCATAAACTCATAATAATTTGAATAGGCTTGTGTTACGGACTTAGTATACGGTATAGACGGGATAGTTTATTTTATTTATATATATATACGGTGTGCGATAGTATATATATATATATATATATATATATATATATATATATATATATATATATATATATATATATATATATATATATATATATATATATATATATGGTGTGTGCATTAATATCAGTGGCTAGATATTATTATTATATCGACTCTAGTGCTATAGGGGGAGGTTGCGCGTAGTGGATGAATCCCCTAGCTTGAGGAGTAGGGCGAGTATATTCCAAGGTCATAGCATCCATTATATGGGTGAGGGGCATCTCACTTTCAGGGAAGGAATATGACCGCCTCCAAATGTTTATGTATTAATCAAGTTAGTGAGAAATTCTGAGTTGGGATAACCAGGTTATGTGAATTTACCTAGTGGGATAGCACTTTAAAGAATTTACATCCGGTGAGTTATTACTCGGGAGGATGTTTAGTATTAATTATTATTTCAGCATGTTTGTGAATGTTGTAATATAACTATACGTATATAATGAGGTAAATAATTATATACGGGTAAATTAATACAGGCCGTGAATTGTATTATACATATAATGGGTGTGAAAATTATATGAATTTAAAAAGTCAAATGATTAATTAAGTTAATGTTAATAATAACCTAGAAATCATAATTATGGCACACTCGGTTAGAATGGGGTGGTTGCAAGGGGTTATATTAGTTATCTAGTAATGGGATAAATAACTAGGTAAATTAATTAAGGCGTTAATAGTGCACATTAGAGAAGTGGTGAGGATGTTCTCAAGGGAGTGCGACACTAACTAAAATATGAAGAGCATGCATATATATATTTATTACTGCAAGTTAATCATTTGCTAAATATTTTCCAAATGTTTTGGGTACTAACCCTTGCTATAAAAACTTTTAAAAACCTTTTAGGTGTCCAGCCACAAGGACGCCGGACTTGACTTATTCCAGGGATCCATTGCTGCAGCATGTGTGGATGTTGCAGGAGTTTGATAGGCGCCTCGTTCTTTTCATTCTTAGTGTAGAGACTTCCTATAAGTTATTCGATCATGTTGCTCACAGTTTATTCAGTACTTATATCAGTCCTATTGAGATTTATTACTTGTCTTTACTTTTGTTGGATTTTGAACCGATGGTTTATTCGGTCTGTTAATTAATTGTGAATGGTTGATTTCAGTTAATTGTGATTATTTATATTATTTTGTTTCCGCATGAGTATTTCATTTTAGTTAATGAAAGATAAAACTTGGCACGAGTCTAATTTTCTCACTTAGGTGGTTAGTAATTAAAAAGGCGACAATGATGTTAAGAATGGACCAACTCAGAAACCTGTTCTAATATAATTTAGGACTGATCACCAGGGGTTAATTAGGCGGGGTGTCACAGTAACACATCCATATTGTAGTGGTTATTTCCATATCTTTTAGTCGGTGGTTATGTCACTATAGGCACCGCTGGAACCGCAATAACTGGTGGGGATGGTAACTGTTGGGGTTGTCCCTAAGGTTCCTAATACCCACGTTGACCTACATGTTCATGAGTACCTTGATTTCCCTGAGGGAACCTTTTGGCTAGATGTCAGACCTCACCATAAGTGAAACAACGATTTTTGAACTAGTGCCTACTTTACGATTGTCCCTGCTGGCCATAACCCTGTTATCCCTAGCCCTGATGGACTCTAACCTCCTGTCCCTAGACCTGCTCTACATGATAATTTTGATTCTCCTAGCTCTGATTGAAACAATCATCGTTACCCTTAGGCCTCTTATGATAGTGGTCTCCTGACTGAGGCCTCTTAGACAGTTGGGCCCCTTGAGCGCTGCCTCCATTTGTCTTTGCTTAGTTGATATATGAGTCTTTATTGGTCCTATGATCTCCATTCCATTTTTAAAACTCCCAATGATCTTGGTGGTGAAGAAATATGACGTTCACCACTTGTGTATAAGTGGTAAATGACGGGGTTGCCAAAAGAATATGTTTGATGCACAAAGCCAAACTAAAGATGAACTTATCCATCTCCTTCTCCTATATGTCTACCTCCTTCGAAGAAAATAAGGAAATACTAGTAAAATACTACTCATAATCCATAACAGTGAGGGTCCACTGCATCAGACTCAAGAACGGTCTATTCTTATCACCCCTGATGGTTGGCAAAAAGTACTTTCCATCGAAGCGGAATAAAAAATCAGAGATGGTCATATGATCCTCTCATCATTCATAGTGACAGACTCCCCCCAACTGTAAAGCCTCTTATATAAGCTTAAATTTGGCCAATATCTAAATTTATGCCTTCATGCACTCTATCATCCTCAAGTGCCTCTGGATGTCCTTTCTCTAGTGATGCACAACCAGAACGTTTATACTCCCAACAAACTCAGGTGGGGTTCCTTTATCAAAGGGCCCACGCTCTCTCTCCTTGGTAATAATATATTATTGGGCGGGTTCATATGAGCTTTCTATAATATGATGTCCAACAAAGAGGTGACTACCTGAGTAATCAGGGCATCCAAGTCCATTACATGTGCTGCCAATGGTGCCTGATATGGTTGTGGTACGACTTTGATGAGCATCGTTGTACGTAACCCTGTTGGAAGTCTATCAGCCTCTCCTGCCTCATTTAGTTGCCATTTGAAATAAAAACGATTTGCATAATAATACTTATTCCTAAACACAAAGCTCTAAAAAACAAAGAACACGATGCAAAATGTAACGGTAATCCAAATAAACCTAAGACACTCGAACCTAGGGTGCTCTGATTCCAACTGTAACAACCCCTATTTTCTTACATACTGGTTGGCCATTACAATATGTTGAATATAAGGAGCGTTAATTAATTTATATCATTCTCAGCATCAACATGGTATCAATAGTAATTGAACTGAATTTAAATCCATCCATAACATGAGATAATGTTATGATAAAAGAAAATTTGGAATAAATAAATGTCTCAAATCTTCCAACATGATAAAACTAAAATAGGCTCAACTCACAAATAATCTAACTGAATAAAATAATTAGGACATATAGTCCATACAATCTATAAATAAATAAACTAAACTGGAATACTGGAATTGATAGCAACCTAAACTATGAATAAATTGGAGTAACTAGAAAGAAAATGGAGCAACAAATCTAAATCTCTTCATCCCTGACGTTCCTATCTATGAAAGCCTAATTTTTTTTTTAAATAATTCGGGTCAGGGCCCTAAAGTTACAATAAATAACTTAAAGTATCAAGAAGTAATAGTCACAAGACTCATTAACGATAAACATGCCACTCCGTTAACACTCACATGAAAGAGATACCTCACCTCTCATCATAAGTGAATTACTACATGAGTGTCATGACCCAAGTCATAAATGATAACAAAAGTCTCCATCTCTAGACTAATACATGAATATCAAATAATGAGATGCAATAGGGAAGTAGCTAACTGCACTTGTAAGACTACAACCCAATACCAATACCCTCTCATGTCAATCGTAGAGTATGATACACACGATCTCAAAACATAACACATAACACAAGAAAGGGTTCATTAAAATAAGTGTCCATTGCAGGAGTAAAATATATTATTTTATAATTTTCAAATAAATCACGCAAAGGTAACTACCTTCGGGGAACTTATCGTGCTTTTTATTGGTAAACCCATAGGAATACCTCACCTAACAAATTTTAAAAATACACACATATAAAAATGGAGGGATCACTATGTACTAACACTATCAGCTGTCTCCATACCCAAACCTTATTCAAGGATCGATTCACTTCGTGTCTCATGCACAAGGTGGTGACTATTATGAACGCATGATCCATAATATATCCTTAAGGAACAATACAGTTTGTATAAAAAATCACTAGATTGATTGAGTCATCTGTGTCTCATGTCTCTATGCAGTGACCATTCTAAATGTATGATCCATAACATGTCCTTACGTAGTAACACCATCGGCTTTACAAAACTCGCCTAATGGATCTAGTCTTCCGCATCTCATGTCGCGAGACGGTGACCATTCTGAACATTTGATCAAAATTCACATTGACCTCCACACAATTATGTGTTATCATCCAAGAGTATGGTATATGGTCCAATCTATCATAATTAAATCACGACCAATAGATTCCTCGCGAGTATAAAATGGTATATTCATATCAACAAAACTTTACATCAATACAAAACACATTATATATAAATATAGGATATCACGTAACTCTTGAGCGGAGCCCCAAATTATCTTAATCGTTGAATGTCGGATTGTACTGATAACTAGCCTTAAGAATTATTGAAACCTTAATTAAAGTTATTTCCCGTGTTCCTTTAGTTTAAACATCATAAAAACTAATCAATATTAAGTATAACAATTAGTTCCAAGATCATAAAGCCCCCCAAACAAAATAACCCATTAGCTTCTCTAATCCCAAATGAATCCTAGGACCGAATCGAATTGGCCAGGACCTGGATCCATCCAAAGGGTTTGGCATAGTCTCATTCCTCCATATTTTTATAAAAAAATTGAAAGACGTTGTCTATAAGGTTTTAATATATAGCAAAGGGTGGAAAATAAACAAAACTAGCTCCTTATTAATTTTGTTAATTAAGCAAGTTACCCAAATTAAATGTAACACCAAATTTTAATTCAATTGTTGTGATAAACAAATTAACAAATTTTATCTAAACGTAAACATGTAACCAAGAGAGTTCGGGATAAAATAAGTAAATCAGACCTAAATGCCTGATGTACGAAGAAACCCCAAATGGAAAAACCTTGGACGACCCAGCCAAGGCAATTCACTATGATGAGGAATTACACATGAAAAATAATAGAATTGTAACACTGACTTGACGCCTTCACAAGCCTTGACAATCTTCAATCTTCAACCTCTCATCCACAGTGCACGTACGAGTCAACCCACGCAGTGCCACAACATGTGAGTCCATATACACCACAGTATCCACCAATACAGGCTCAACAACCATCACACACGGAGTTCAACGCATGTAAAACATCAAGAACAAAATCCACCACACAAAATAGGTACTCACAAGATGTATAGTAAAAACCAATGGTACCCACAAACTTGATTTCAAAGCATATATATGATGAATACTGGAATATTTATACAGTTGGGTGTAAAGTAGGGTATTAGTTAAAAAACATGATCGTAGAAGATAAAAAAAACATAGGAGAGATTTTTAGAAGAGTTACTCTAAAGATATGAAAATGTCTCTAAGAAAACTGTTGCTCCAAAGTCCTATTTATAGGATGTTTTCCATAAACAAGATAAGGTAAAAAAATACATTTTTCTTTAAAAAAATGCCAACTCATTCGAACGAAGCACCTGATCTCATTTGAACAAGCTTCTAACGATATATCCAACAAGAAAATAACACATACCAAAACAATATCGTTTAAAGTTCTTTGGAGCATGTTCTACCGAGATACAGAGGCTCGTTAGAACGACATACCATATAACTTTAAAACGACTTCAAAGTTTTTTTAAAAAACATTTTAAAATTATTTTAAAAACATTTTAAAAAATAAACACCTAAATAAAATATCCAAGAATCAATATATAAATGCATTCATACTCGAGAGATCCTCGAAACATGAAGCTAAAAACAAGGGATGAAACTTGGTAAGATGATGTGAACATGATATCTTGTCCACTACGTCTTTAATTAAACACATCATAGTCTTGAAAGGTCAAACATAATCAAGTCCTAACTTATGTCTCAAACATTATGTCCAAACACGGAATAAGCCAAAATATATATAAATTGATTATATTGGAAATTTGTCCTTAGAAATCTCCCTCTTCGACTATTCTGGGATAAAACATGAAATAAAAACTCGTGGGCCACTAAGATCATCTAAACAACTCAATCTCAACACCAAAAAGGAAAAAGTACAACTTGACCAACACATAACTTGAGTACCTTTTCTTCTTGTGAAAAGTTTGTCATATTGTTGCAAACATGAACACTTAAACACACCTTCAAAAGAAACTTGAATATTTAACAATATAAACTGAATAAGAATAAACCATCCTCTTCTTCTAACAATCTCTATAAGATAAAAATCTCCCCTTGGGTCTAAAGATTAAGATACCATTTCTTCCCTTTTTTGTTCAGTAATAGACAAAGATAAACATGCATAGTAAACCCATATCTCCCCAATATAACTAAAAATCCCCCTAAATGAAACATGGGTAGTCATAAAGGATAAAAACAAGTATACTATGAAGTAGTGTAAAGTGTAACATGCAACAATAAATAAGTTGGCAACCCAAGGACAAGTAATCCAAACCATGACCAATTAATACCAATTATGATGCAAAAATGATACCAAATTGAATAAAAAATGAAGTATTAGATACCAATGTAAACAATCAACAAGAGATAACAATGTGATCTTATAACATACCACTTGGAATTAAAATAGAATATATGACATACATGGATTAACTGCAAATACAAAAACTTAAAATAAACGATACTATATATATGAGTATGCAAAAGATACCACACACACACAAACACACATATATATACATCACAAAAGACACTAAACACAATAAGCTTTCCACACCAGCGTAGTATTAATGTGTTTAAACAAACATGTGGTCAACGGAGTGAAGGGGCGTGAATTAGAAACAAAAGAATTGTGACCCAATCACTCAAACATGTCCAAGGAGTTCTATTTGAGTGCATTAACTTTATCAAACATATATTTAGCCTTATGTTGACAGATAAAGTGAACTCATAAATGGACAAACAAGCACAATGTACACCGGCTTAATTTTTTTTGATGATTATCAAATCAATAGCTTCAAATATGAATTGACTAGAATTCGTTGTGCAAACTCATTGATCTTTAACTTATAACACCCTCAAAACTATAGATGTATCATTTTTACTATCATATTTTAAAGACATCACACTTTTTGAAAAATCAATGAAATTAGTTGGCCTTGGTAATTTTTCTTTTCTTTGCCTCTTAATTTTTAGGCTCTTGCCAATGGTGACCTTTTACGCAAGGAAGATTTCTTCCTTTATAATGTAATACCCGTGGCCCTGATTTTCCCCATTTCCTTGTAAAGTTATAATTATGTATGAATAATGACATTACTAGGTTATATGGATTCGGTTCTAATTCGTGAAATACACTCCGTTAAACAAATTAACAACACAGGATACAAATAATAACTTGGTCAGCAGGTTAATACTTTCCAACTTTTAGTCTTAATTACTAAATCTTATGTGAGTATGCATGATATCAAATACATAAAGAGAAAGCACAAGCACAATGCGTCGATGTACGAGGAAAATCTAAATGGAAAAAACCTCGGACGGTCAAGCCTAGACAAAATCCACTATGAATATGGATTTTACAAAAATACATACAAGACTTATAGACTTGACTCCACAAGACCAGTAAATGCCATCTTCAATACCTCCGTCCGTAGAATATGTAGATCCAATACACTCAACAACACTCATATGTCTCGGTATCCACCGAATGTCAAGAATCATCTCCAAAAATAATTCGTGCGGAGGTCCACCGCTCCTAAACTAGGATGAATGTATGAGATGATGAATTTTTGGTTTTGGTTCTTGGAAAAATAATCAAAAAGATCACATAAAATGTTGTAGACTGTTTTAAAAGAGAAAATAAGGTTTTCTTCTAAAGTTCAAGAACCATTTCTGAAGTTTTTCCCAAGGTCCTATATAGTTTGAAAGGTGGAAGTAGTGGACAAAAGAGGTTAAGGGGAAAATTTAAATTTTTCAAAAATAAAATCGCTCGTTCGAATGACAGAACAGACTCGTTCGAATGACATAAAAAATATCGTTGGAACGAGCCTTCGAACGACATTTCAGATAAAATCCAATATGGATCTCGACCGAAGTCATTTGAACGACTATGATAGAAAATTCTTTTAAATAAGGTGTCCATCTGAAGGAACTCATCTGAAGGGCGTTTGAAAAAGTATGTTCAAACGAAGTTTGAACGAGTTACACAATTTTAGAAAATTAATTTTAACTTTAAAGATCAAAATATTTTTTGAAAACGTTTACTAGGTAGCATGTAACAACTTAAAAATTATCTCGAACAAAGTATAAAATAATCGGGTTATATACCTATAGGAAAACAAGCACTCAAATGATGAGGTGAAGACATGTTGAATGTTAAAATCCCAGATGGTCAAATTTGTCATCAAGTAGAGTAGCATGACACTAAATAACCCTGAGTGTTTTGTCCAACGAATATAGCCAATACTACAAATTAACTCTATCTGAAATTTATCCTTACAAATAATGAGATTTGATCATCGTTATAGACTTCTTACTTATCGAATCGCGATTTTTATGACGTAAAGTTTGAACCTAGGAAAACAGAAGTCATTCGAACGGGGGGTCATTCTCGTTCGAACAAATTGTTTAAACGAGGTTCGAGAGAGAGTTCTAATGACTTTAGTTTGATCTATTCCTTGCGCGCACTAAAATATCGTTAGAACCTCTCGTGGGAAGTATCGTTCAAACGAATGAGCAATCTCTTTCGAATGCCCGAACCTGAATTTGGTCATTTCAAGCATCCTTGTGTGCTATCATGTTTTGGGCCCTTAGATTGATGATGTGTCGACATCTGAGTGCATCTGATGAATCTGTATAACATGTGGGGGAATGAGTTTTTAATGCATTTGTGGATTTCTTTGGGGTTATAAGAATAGAGAGAGGGTGGGTTCCCATTCCACCATTATTTTAACATCTCTCTCTCTCTCTCTCTAAGTTCAAGAGTCGATTCTCCTCCCCCAAGCATTTTCCTCCATAGCCAAACCTTTCCACTGCTTTAAAACACCATTACATACCACTTCCAAGATTTATCATCATCTTCAATCTTTTATCAAGTGTGGAAGTGGGTAGAGACAAAGATTTTAGGAGGAACTTTGGAGCGATTTTGAAGAGATTTTGGAGTATTTAGAGATAGGAACTTCCATCTTCATCTTCTTGGTTGCCTCTTCCTCAAACCATAAGAAGAAATGTTGAAGAAAGCATGGTGTTTGAAGGAGGTTTTCTTGGAGAATTCAAGGAGACAAGCTTGATGGAGCTAGGCAACCTCTTTAAGGCCACTTTAGGAGGTGGGAAGTTTCCATCTTCTTCTACATTCATCCTATCATTTTGGAGCTTCTTTGAGTTGGAAAAACTCTCCTCTTAACTTAATAACTCTATTTTGTATAGTATTGGTCTTGTAGCCATAGCTTGTTAGAGTAGAATACATATACGATTAAGAATGTAATTTCTTAAAGTTTTGTGAAAGAAAAGATGATTTATGAAAGATCCCGAGATTTTACGAAAAATGATATATTTCAAGAAATATTGATATCTAAATATTTTATGGAATAAAATATTTGAAATGATATTTCTCTTGTTAAAAATATTTTATGAACAAATATCGTAAGGTGCTTGTTGTAAAAAATTGAGATTTTTGTATAAATAGATATTTACTCAAGTGTTGAAGAAATAAAAATGTCTTTTAGCTTGAAAAGCATGTTTATACCAATGTCGTGAAATTTCTAGAATGAGCCATATGTTAGACCCATTTAATAGTATTTTTTGACTTAAAATCCATATTCTCATGTACATAAACTTGTAATATTTTGATGATGAGCATATAAACAAGTTTAATGAGGGCTTTAGTTGGTTAAATATGGAATAAAACAAAATAAAAATATCAGCCCTTTAAGGTGTGGTAAAAGGTGTGAAAATGTGAATGTACATTTAAGAAAAATGGTATTTTCTTATGAAGTAGTTTCCAAAAAGGGGCTTTCTTAGTAAAGAAAGTAGTGAAATAGAGAGATTTCCAACTTTAGAAATATGTCACTCCAAAGTGTTAAATAAGTTTTAATGAATTAAAAATATTTAAGAAGCTAGTGTATGTAACTTACAATGTTTTTAGGAAATGATACTTCTGGAAATGGAGAAGAGGAGAAGTTTGGAAACAAATGGGTAAAATAGTAATTTTACGTAAAGAGGAAATTTTTTATGAAATAAAAATGTTGAAAAAGGTGTCACACAAAATGGTCCTAAATGAAAGTGATTTTTGGGATAAAATCAATCCAAGTGTATAAAGGAAAATCAAACAAATGAACAAAGTACATGTAAGCGGATAACATGCATTTGATAAGGATAACAAACTAGCAAAAATCTAAACAAGACATACCCAATTATTATAACTCATTTGTATTCATCAACTAATGTCGCCAGCGTAGACCATAATCAATATACATAATACGTTCTTGCGTAAAACAAAACATCAAATGTAGATGTTAGATACATAATGTCTTCTCGTATTAACAACAAACAATATAATCTGATATCATTAATCAAAACACAGTTTGATATGATTAAGGTAACAATCCAAATATAAGGTTAACAATCCAAACAATTTGAGCATCGACATTAGGAATTTACAACTGAATAACTAAATATAACTAGAAATGGATAAATTTTACACACTTATAAGAGAATCGTAATTTAGGTTAAATTTGTCAAGCTGATCACCAGAGAAAAACTCACAAATTAGCCATGACCTAGTCAATTTAGGTTAAAATCGCAATCTGATCACGATTCAATTCTACAAATCATTAAAAATGTCAATAGATGAAATATGAACAATAACGGATCATCATTCTAATCTTAATAAGTAATAGAGAATTATTGACAGAGATAACAATGAAAATAATGATGGAGATTTATTGTCTGTTGGTCGGAGGAAAACATAGTTGGGGTCGACGATTTGAAGAGAGGACTAGGTCACTCCTATAAAAAAAATTAGCTCCATTTAATTCGAAGGGTATATATATAAGGACCTGAGCATTTGAAATTTGTTGGACCCGATTAAAGTGTCCAAAATGTTTAGTCAAAGGACTAGACCGTAAAAATATACCCACCTTATATTAATTTTCTTGATCCGTCATCAAGAGGAAATATTATATTGATAACGATAAAATTAATCTTAGGGTGACATGGTTTGGAGTACTTTTCGATTGGTAGATTTTGCTAAGCTGGTGATAATGAATTGGAGGAAACTTTACGTGCAAACTTTGTTTTTACTACGACGTGGATGGCCATAATTGAAGGACTTTATTAAGGTAGTGTTTCTCTGAATGATAAAAATGGCCATTTGAACATATGTTGTAGATATAAAACTTTAAATAATTAAATAAACCATAGGCTTAGGTTAGCTGAACTTATGAAAGTTTTTGTAAGGATTAAAGTAAATATCCGATGAAATTGAGGAAGCATTTTAGAAATTTTAAGAACTTGTATGAAAATCTCTATAGTGTTACAATTCCTCAAAATCTTGAAGTGGCCATGACCCTTGTCAGCCTCCCGTGGTGTCTTTCGCTAATCGTGAGTACATTTGTAAAATATAATGCAAGGTAATTATTTCACATTTATTACTCATTTTTTATTTAGAAAAAAGTGAAAATCATCATATTCTACTGAATTTTAATAAATATCGCTTCCAAAAATATTATCCAAAAGGATTTTTACTAATTACAAAAATATATAGATGAAAATAAATTTGATTGAGGTAAGTGTTTAACACTTTATCCTTAAGACGAGATTTTTCCCACAACGGTGCTTCAAAAAGTCAATGTCAATCATCTCCCTTGCAACAAGGGTCACAATAGTTGGACAAAGCCCAAAGTCCATGACCTGTGCGCGTGCTAGACCGGGCGGACGGTGGTGCGCGCGTGTACGCTTGGATGTCAATTCAAGCTCATGTAGGCCCTTCTTCCTTCCAAGAGTTGGAATATCCAAAGGGTACCAAGCCCAAAAGACAATTTGGGTTGTAATATGCTATACTCATTTTCATATTTTATCTATGTTGGACTTTGGCTAAATTCCATGTTCCAAGTGAGTACTTTGGATAATAATTTCTCATTAATTAATTTATGATTTTGTACATGTGAGTATATCATATTATACTCATCGCGGAGGAGAACACGTTAAAACTTTCAAGTTAACTAATTGAATAATGCTTTGAGTCCCAAATAACTCCCCCAAATCTCCCCCAAATCCTATGTGGACACCACGTCATTCTTCCACTTACCTGTCATCTATTGCCATGTGATGCGGGTCCCGCCAGGGCACAAAGCACAAGTCATTTTGGGGGAGATTTGGGGGAGTTATTTGGGACTCATAGCACTACTCTAACTAATTAACCCCCCAACTTGTGGATCCCATATTAAATTAACTCCAAAGTTGATCAAAATAATATTTTGTCAACCCAATTAAAACCATAAATTCCAACAAAATATTTTTCTAATAAATCCGCAAATTAGAATCGGTTTGAAAAGCCTCATACGTTTAATTTGTGAATCTATTTGAAAAATCAATTGGCTATGAAGTTTTTCAATAAAAATATACTTTAAATGATTATTTCGACATTATCATGATTAATTATGAGGTTTCACCCTTTAGTGGCTTACACAAAAAGCAACAACAATTTTTTTGTGTATAATGTCACAAAAGTTTACAAAGTAGGCATAGTTATTCGTATCGATACCTTTAAAAATATATATACATTCATTAAAACGTGTATGTTACTTTACAATTTCTTTATTAATTAAAGTAAGTTCTTATATTCTACATATATTTTTATTATTTTGCAATATTCTGTATATATAATTTGGACCCTTTAGAAAGTAATCAAAAAATAATTTCCAAACTCTTAATGTTATATAAAATGAGAAAAAAAATTGTGGGATCCGATCCCCCATATTTGTGCGTTTTGTATTCACATTCACCCCAAATTCCATGTGAGAAAAGAAAATATGGGTATTTATGTCATATAAAACAACATTGGGCGGTTAATTTGTTAATTGGGATTTATAACCAAAGTAGTAGACGTGTTGGCTATTAAATAACAAAAATAAGACACTATTCATAAAGGGACCAATACAGCAAAAGATATTGTTTATATTGTTTAATTTATAATATGCATGATTATATATGTAATTAGTGGGCGCTATCTCGTGATTGTACTAAATAAAGTCTGTGATATACGTGATCACACTTGAACTAACTTAAGCCGCCTATAGTGTTCATAATATTTTTAATGAAGTATATTCTTCACCACCAGAAGAAAGGTTACATAAAACATCTTTAAATACTTTAAGCTCAGAATCTTTCAAAAATATTAGATGATGACAGATCCTTAATAAAGCTTTTATTTAACGTAATCAACCCATATATCAAATTAGTTCATTCAGGTGATGCTATTCAATATCATGACTCAATGGACATGACCAAAACTCGGTAATTGACTGTTTTCAATATGGAAAAGTAAAATATATTCTTCCCTTAGTTTAAAAATTATTTTTCAAATAAATTATAAATTAAAACTCAATAAAATAACATATCTTGATATAATTTATCTAATCATTTGAAAAATTGAACATATTCTCTCAACTGTTAGAGGATACAAGATATTTAAATTTTTATGGAAACCAGTAAAAAAATTATGGATTTGCATTAAAACTGTAATTTATTTGTATCAAACTTCAATAAGTCTCATAAAAATCTACTCAAACATATGACAAAATTAGTAATTGACGGAATCTAATGAATTTTTTTTATATGTTCGGAGAAAATATAAAGAGAAAAACTAAATAGTTGAAAGGGACTTTTATATAGTTAGAGGATAAGAACGACTATATATGAGTACCTAGTTTACATTTTTATATAAACCATTCAAAATTAGATTCCGTCTACTGGAATCTACCTTGACACTTTTATAAATCGATATATAGTTGATTACTGTAAGTTTGATTACGTATAGCATGTTTTGACATTATTGACTATGGGTGAGGAGCCATGATCATATCCCACGAGACTTTAATTTCCGGACGCAAAATATAATATTGTCAATACAGTTGTGGTAACGCATGTTCATTATTAGAAACTCAAATATAATTTATTTTTTATAACCGGTGGTTGTTAGGAGTTGAATACGCTTAAGAAAATATATCTAAAGATTTGATATTGGTGTATTAAAGTCTTGCGTATGATTTTTAAAATAATGGATACTCTTTGAATTATAGATAAGTAAATTGATAAAAGTATCATTCTTATTTTATCGGCAAACCAAAATACTCATTCGCTCCTATATTGTATAGTTCTTGTTGAGTATAGAATACAAACGGTGCAAATATTCTAACTAATGTTTTGTGGAAATGTCCGATGGAGATGGGTTCATTGTTTATCGTGATTCATTATTGCGACCCTCTAAGAATTTCAGTTGTGAATTAGTTAACTTCCTTGAAGAAATATTATATGAAAATACTGCGATAAAAAAAAACATATACTTTCAGCAACTAAATATATATATGTAAAAATATACTTCCTTGAAGTTATGACGATGATATTTCATTTTTTCATATGTCGCATGCTTTAATATATATGTAAAAATTTATATATTATATGAAATTAAAATGAATTAAAAAATATTATATTTTCAGTAACTTTATATGCAACTAAAATAATGTGATACAAACTTTGTTCAATGTTTTAAAATTAAGGTCATGTATGATTCTG
This sequence comes from Sambucus nigra, assembly GCA_949130495.1. NCBI lineage: Eukaryota > Viridiplantae > Streptophyta > Magnoliopsida > Dipsacales > Adoxaceae > Sambucus > Sambucus nigra. The sequence goes on along the minus strand of OX422211.1, from coordinate 482,354,489 downwards.
TATTTAGAAAACTCGATTTAAAAACCGTTTTTAATAGTTTTGAAATTCAAATTTTCTTGTGTTTATAAATATTGGTGAGCGTTTGGTAAAGTCGTTTTTAAATACAATTTTTTGAAAGTCAGACAAAATTAACAAACATGTATATATATATATATATATATATATATATATTGCATGTATAATTCACAATAAAATTATAAACATACATGAATTGATAATATTTTTAATACATGTATTGTATATATATATTTTATATTATTCCATGTAATAATAATACATGTATAAAATTATATATAAGTATCACGTATCTATTGATAATATTATTTATATAATTGAATTTTAGTATATTATATAATTTAATAAAATATAAATATATGTAATTTTGTGTACATGTACATATATATCTTTTATTATATGAATTACACATATATTAATGTATTATCTATGTGTATTATATATTAAGGTATGCATCAAAATGTTAACAATGAATAATTCTGAGTTGAAAAATGAAAAAACAGAAGTTATAAAACACCTTTTTGCCATTTTTTTGAAAAACATGATTATAACACAAAAATATTATAATTCAGTGCTTAAAAATAGATGTGTCAAACACAAATTTTTATCAGAATTGTATTTAAACACAGAAAACAAAATTATAGTTGCAAACCAAGCATGCCCTAAGTAACCAAACATTATTGTACCAAATGTAGAAAATTCATTCCAAATATAATATCTTCTGTAAAGATATAGAACTCAAAGATAAAGCTAGAAAAATAACAAATAACTTCAAAACAAATTGATTTAAACAGTTAACAAAACATGTACTTTAATATTTTCTTAAAAAAGCATATACTTCAATATAAATGTAAAAATTTATTCTATAGTGGGTCTAGTTTTGAAATTATTTACTTTCAACAAAAAAATGAAGAAACAGTGAAAAAAAACTATATGTAAAAACTATATTTCTATTTTTAGAGAAAAAATTCATATATGTAAAAATTTATCATACCGTTTGTCTTTGTAAAATTTATACCCACCCAAGAACTCTATCAATTTATCTTCGTAAATGCTCCTTTTTTTATTCTTTGTAATTTTTATACCCATCCAATTTCATATATTGGTTGAAAGTTCTCATCTAAGACTTGGCTATCGGGGTATATCCTAGAATATCCGGGATTTCAACAATCTCATCTTTTTCAATACCTGTCATGGTTAGTGCAAGTTTCTATGTAAAAAGTTTATATTGGTAAAAATTAACTCTATTCGGAGAGAGAGAGAGAGAGAGAGAGAGAGAGAGAGATCTTTTTAGTTTTCAAAAGACTTTTTGTTTATTTATGTTTTTATTTTAAAGAACACAATGTTCAAGAAGACTTTGGATTTATCTATTTTTTTTATTTCAACTAAAAGGCTTTTGGTTTATCTATTTTTTTGGTTTCAAGGAACACAATGTTCATGAAGACTTTTAGTTTATCTATTTTTTTTGCTTTCAAACAACACAATGTTTAAGATGAGAGAGAAAAGAATAGAAAATATTAAAATTTCATTAACTTCTCTAATACTATCATATTAGATGTATAATAAAGATTACGATTTGACCCTCAATCTAGAGTGGCTACGTGGTTTGCTATGACTTTTACTATCCATTGACCGTTACAGATGCTTTTCCTTACGTTCAATACATAATGACTGAAGCTAATTTTGGTTGGTAAATCCGATCAGTTCATTGATGGTGGGTAAGTATAATGGTCCTAATGATGATCCTGCATATATTTCGTGTGTATCTCACCGGTGGATTTAAAAAACCTCACAAATTAACTTGTGTTATCGATGTGGTTTTAGGTGTATTGATCGCATCTTTTGGTGTAACTAGTTATTCCTTACCTTGCGCAAAGCGCGGGCGTAAATGTTTAATACGAAAATATGTGAAAATAAATATAATATTTCCTTTATTGAAAGGATATTTATGTTAAAAGGATAACGAAAGACATAATCAACTGTGTAAAAGGTGTACTATAGTTTCCCAAAAAAGGTAAAACTTTTAATTTGTATCAGGATTCTAGCTATCACTTTATGTCGAGTCCTTTGTTCCTGTAAAATAAAAGAATTAATTAAAATTACTCATTTTTTTTTAATATTAATGATTTGCTTGGACATTAACTCTAAGACTTACATGAATCGTAAAATCATGAATGTGATGTAACTTAAAAAAATGGTGGTTCGATGTGGAGTTCCTAACAAAGGCATGTCGTTATAAGTGGTAAAGAAAATAATTTTATATCGATCGATCCAAGTTACACATAGCAAAAATGAGTATAAGTTGAATAAAATAATACGAATTCATCATAAAAATGTAAAGTATGGAAATCCATTAAAAGAAATTAACACTTACAATAAATTATATTTAACTTAAAAAAACACAAACTAATATTTAACTTCTATAAAAAACTTCAAATTACAAAATAAAATCAACAATTTTAAGGTCAACGATTAAGAGAACAAACCTACTTTTTTTATCTTATTTATCTTTCTCCAGTTACACATGTTTATTATAACACTAAAAACAATTTTTTTTTACAATTTCGGATTGAATACAAAATGAAGATAAATAAATCCATCATGGTCAAATTAACGTAACTTTCATAGTATGTTGTAGTGTGCTTATGCTAACAATATGTAATGTGCTTATGCTAGTGTTGAAGACAAAATTTGACCTTTGCATTACAACAAAATTTGACCTTTTACCATTGGAGCTCCTAGTTAGGTGACATATAAAGTACAATAGTAAAGAAAAACCATTCTGGACAGATTCTTTAAATAAGTTTTTAGTTTTATACCTTGTGAAAAACTTATGGATCCTATTGCTTATGAATCATATTTTTTTTTGTCTATTTTCACCTCTTATTTATTACCATTTCTAGACTTTTCCTTATCTTCTCTTGTTGAAAAACAAAACAAATTAGTTAAAATATGTACTTGAGCATAACATATTGCCAAAAACTAACATGTGATATAGCAATTAGGATTCAATAAGGATGATTAGATTGGGACAATTTTCCCATGCATCCAAACACGAATGAAAATTACGGAGACCCAAAGTTAGGTAGAAAATATAATTTTTTACGCCGAGACACGGTCTCAAGCAATCTCTATTGCTGGCACTAATGAACGACAGATTTTGTTTCCATCAACTCATCATGTCGTGCGATTCGACGTTAATTGAATAAAATATATCTTTTTTATCTAATTTGATAAGCAATTAATCAATCGCGAGCAAATCTGGATTTTTCGTTCTTCCTCGGTATATGTATGTGTGTGTGTATAATTTATTTTAACATGAACTACTGCAACATTTAAACTCCCTTGCGTTGTTCAGTTCGTTTCGGCTTCAGATTTCAACTTCAATGTCCACTTAGTTTTTGCCTCTTCGGGTAAAAATAATAGGTAACAAAGAAAAATAGAGGACATCGGATGAAAATAGTAAAAGGATGTTCTGAACTAAAAAAAAAATTATCTATCAAACACTACAACTTTGTAGTCAAACATAAAATTGCCTTTAACTATATCCATTGGATGATAACTGAGGAGAAATTTTTGGCAGAAAAGATCTTTGTCTCTCTTTCCACTACACCAAATCTAGCGAATGGTAATGCCCAGGGGGTCATGGCCCAAAGCCGTGACCATATGAAATATGGCGTGACTATATCCATGACCCATTGTGGTCTTGGATGCTCTTGTAAATGGTCACAAATTTGGTCTGTGACCACCACGGGTTAGGGATTTGGGCCGTGACCAAGGCGTGATCATCTTGGTGCCAAAGTCACTCTAAAAAAACCTTAATGTTTGGTCACAGACAAAGGTCGTGATCAAGGCCAGAACACACAACCAATGGGTCACGGCTCAAGGTCGTGACCATCTCAATGCATGGGTCACGGCTAACGACCGTGACCATCTTATTGCTTATACGAATTTTTAAAGGGTCATTGTGGTTGGTCACGACCCTAGGCTGTGACCAGTGTTCTTATAATAAAAATATAGTTGCTCTTTCATTTTCCTTCCCACTTCAACCCTCTTCTCGCTATCTCAATCTCGACAAGTTTAGCGATTTCTCACTCAATCTTGAAGGTAACCCTAATGTTCATTAATTCATTTGTATATATAGATGTTGATTTAGTATTTTTATAAATATTTCAGCAAGACATGTTCATTAATTCATTTAATGGTGTATTTGTGTGTTAAACCCTAATGTGTGTGTATATCTATGTATATGTGTGTGTATGTGCGCATATGTGTGTATTTTTGTGTATATGATCTATAAGTAAATAAACCCTAGACATTGTATTGGTTTTTTTTGACAAAATATTGTTCAAAATCCTAGACACTATATTTTTTTGACAAAAAAAAAATTAAATTAATTTTTAATAAGTAAAAAAAATTACGTCTACCGTGTTGTGGATTATATGCTTGTCATCATATTATATTGGGGGTTATATGCTCGGGGTGTATAGGTATGGTATTGAATGGCTATCCATCCGTGGATTTTAGTTTTCGACTTTTCAATTTTATTAATTCTAATATACATATGAGGGAGAATTTAAAACTGATCTTAAGTAAATGGAAAAAAAGATTAATTATTAAAAAGGTTAAAAGAAAAGAACTAGTGGACCCCAATGAGTAAATACGAGAACTAATGTAGCCCAATAGTTAAATATGAAGAACTGGTGGACCCCAAAGTGTAAATGTTTCAAAATTTTAATGACTCGTAATGTACATACTTGTCAATTTGGCCTTTCACCCACTTCCCGAATGAATTTTTTGATGAAATTATTTGCATATGATTTTCTCTTTATTTTTCAACAGTAACTCCTACTATGTTGTGTTCGTGTGCCAATTCTTTACTTCCCTTCTTTAAATATGAGTCACATACACATGTGCACATTAATAACTGCGTCGTTTTTGAATTTATCATATGTATAATGAGAACTGACCTTACTATAGTGAGATACCATGTTGGATACTATAACGAGATGCTATGAGTTGCATACACGTGCACACATTAATATATGTGTCAGCTTGGTTGTTGGATACTATGTTGAATTTCTTGGATTGATAATACACATATACTTTTTAACTCTCTCATAATAAACCCTAAAAAAACGTGTTACAAAACAATTACGACGGGTTGTTGTTGGGATTTTAGATCGACGAGATCCAAAATTCAAGGGGTTAAGAGAAGGGTAGTGATGAATCAAAACCTCAATCAAACTAATATATCCTCATACCTCATATGTTTGAATTAATAGTTATTAATTAATTAGATCCCTTAATTTTAAGACTCATATTCATGCCCTCGTATACTTTCTCTGGAAAAATGAGAGACAGTGATAATCACTGACAATAAGAGTGGGAGACGTTGCAATTGGACTGCACACATAAATCTTTTATTAGTGCGCGCTATATAGATTGTAATCTTATTTACAGGTATGGAAATAAAAAGATCAAATAATTTAACTACCTTGTAAATCGTGGAGTAAATATCCACCAATATTACATGTTCGATCATTGTTGATGCCAAAATTTACCATCCTACATGGACCAATTACAAGCCAACATGTGTCATCCTATATGGCACAAGTCCAAGTCAGCATGATAGAAAAGTCCATCCAACAAGGAAGCCCGACCAACATAGTTACTCGACCAACTAGGAAGCCCAACCAATAGTTGAAAAGGCATTCTGTACAGCCAAGCAAGCACCAGCAGTCTTACAGTTTGTACTGCCTATGAAGCGACAACGCTCATATAATTATTTCTCATTTTGCATGATATAAATGCATAATAATTAAAGGCATTCCATCCTTTCACATGACAATGATCAAGACCCCCTTGGGGCTATAAATACATTGTATCGCCCTCATAGCAAGGAATCGAAAAACAACTCAAGGCATTCAATACATAACAGTGGACGTAGGCTACTCCGTTGGGACGAACCACTTTAACAAGTTTTCTTGTGTCTTGTTTGTTTACTTAAGTTATCTGTGATCAACTAATTAGGCTTAGTCTAGTTTTTTGAATCAATAGATTAGCGCCGTCTGTGGGAACGTATTGCTAAACGTTTTCACTCATTTATCATTCATCACCCATGGCCGAAATTCCAGAATCAAGAAATAGAAATGAAGGAATCCCACCTAATCCCTCTGCCCCTCTTAACAATAATAATTTGACAGGAATTTTGGCTAGCCTGGCCAAGGATCAAGAGTCCATGCAGGTTACTATACTACAGTTGACCCAAACTCTACAAGCTGGAGTGCCGGTGCAATCTAATCACAGGAGTATGCCACCGCCGTCAATAAGAAGTATTGGGCATCGATGTTCCAGAACTTCTAGGGATCCTTCATATCTCCCTAGAGCAACCTCTTCCATTAGGGTCACTAATTCCACTGATGGACAATCTCTCATCCTAGAAAGATTGAGTTCCTTAGAAAGGCTAAGTAGGTCCTCTCCTTTTGATCACTTGGGACCACAGGGAAATGCCCTACGGGTTACGTCGAGAAATACTCGACGAACAAGTGATCTAAGGGAAGGTTCGGCCCAGTCCAGATTAAATGCCCAACGAACTGAAATGTCTAGTCAGAGAGAAGTTTCACAGGAAGAAAGTTCAGCAAGATCTGGAGGTCGGCATAAATAAGCTTCTATCCATGGCGTTAGCAGTGATGCTTGGAAAGGTTCCATTCAACATTTGGAAGACATATTAGGTTAAATGGCCAAAGCCGAGATTCCCCTTCAAAGAAGTTTTATTAAGGGGTCCCCCTTTGTGCAAACCATCGTGGATTTCCCTACGCCGACCAAGTTTAAAGCTCCAGTAGTCACTCCCAAATATGATGGGAAGACCGATCCAGTTCTCCATATAGAGCAGTACCAAGCAGCTGCTGATATCTATAATGTTACTGATGAGATGAGATGTAGGGCGTTCTCAGGAACAATCACTGAATCTGCTAAAATATGGTACAAAAACCTTCCTAGGGGGCAGATTTCTTGCTTTCAACAACTAGCCGAGCTATTCATTGGTATTTTTTTCTTTGGAGAAAAACCAGTTAAGCGAGTAGCTCATTTACTCAGTGTGAGACAGAAGGAAGGAGAAAGTACCAGGGATTACATCACTCATTTCAACAACGAGAAACTGTAAATAATTGATTATGAAGAGAAGACAACAATTACCGATCTTATGAGTGGTTTGCTCCCTGATAAATTATATTATACTCTGGAAAAAGATCCACCAAAGACGATGACAAAATTAATGGCCAAGGAAGTGAAGATTATGAACGCCGAGGAAGCTATGGCTGCTAAAAAGAATTCAGACGCAAAATGAGAAGAAAAGGAAGAAGGGAAGTCAGAGAAAAAGGAGAACAACAATTATAATGAGCGCAGGAATTCAAAGGGAAATGAAGGCCTAGATCGGCTCAGGAAATTCACTAATTACACTCCTTTGACGGTGGATATACATCATATGTTGGAGGAAATCAAGCACAACAATGATTTGAGTTGGCTTGAAAAGTTAAGGTTGCCTACTGATAAGAGAGATAAGTATAAGTATTGTGAGTTTCACAAAGATCATGGTCATACTACCAACTCATGCATTGCCCTCCAGAACGAGATAGAAGAACTCATCCGAAGAGGAAAGTTAGATAGATTTGTTGATCGATAGAATGGTGTAAGAAATGGAGGAAGAGGTCAATAGAGATCTAAATAGCCAGTTAAGACCAGGGAAGAAAAGAAGAGGAACCACGAAGATGGTCCAAAAGATGATCCTGATCTTCCCAAGAAACCTAGACAACCGAAACGTGAGGTATTCGCACTCAGTTTTGGATCTTTTAATTGTCACATGATTACAGGTGGAGATCCCGGAGGAGGACATCACAAAGATAAAGTCAAGGCTTACCTCAATGAGGCTCAAGCTTATTCCTATATCCAGTGTATCAACCTCGCCGAGGAGGATCGGCCAAGAAAATTTAACAAGGATAAGCTCATAATTGGCTTTTCCAAAAATATTTTATCAGGAGTTTTGTATCGTCATGATGATCCTTTAGTTATCAGAGTAAGGATAAAATAAGTATTGGTAGCAAGAACATTGGTGGACAATGGTAGTTCGGCAGATATCATGTTCTATCCCTGTTTTGATAGTTTGGGTTAAAAACTCAGTTAATTAGAACCATATCACAGGCACTACACCAAATATGCCGAATTATCATGGTCATTGATCGTGATAAGTCCAACTTGTCAAGGTCAATGATCGTGATAAGTCTGGGGGTGACAATTTTGTTGTCACGAACTTGTCAAGGTCATTGATCGTGACAAGTTCTTTAGACTTGTCACGGTCATGTCACGATCTTTGACCTTGATAATTTTTGTCATGGTCATTAACCGTGACAAACTCGTGACAACCTTTAAAAAATTGTCATGGTCAATGATCGTGACAATTCTGGGCAGAATTAAAAAAAAATCTGCTGGGCAGTATGTCCACTGCCACTACCCAGCAGTTTATTTGTACCTGTTATAGCAAGTTGTACCTGTTCAAACATCATATATCCAAATAAAATAGAGATAATGCAAATTTACATTCAAAATAATATGCATCATGATATAGTCCAAATATAATTAAAATGTAACAACTTATAACAATTCAATTCAAATAATGTCACTACATGTCTGGGGTAGGTTTGAGGAGATGGATAGGTCACACAATATACGAATTGATACACCCTTGAATATTCATCGTGTCGCATTATTCGCGCAACCACAATGGGGAGTTTTCCTTCCCGGTTATCACATGCGTGATGAGCACCTTGACCTCGATGTCTTGAAGCACATGTCCATGAACTAGCATACACTGGACGGTATTCGGGTCCCTCAACTCCCTCCCTATTCATTGACCATCAAATATGTCGTGTATAAAGACACTCGGCTAACCAAGTGTCGTCATCGGTCGGTCGAAGGAAGACAAATAGGGGACTGGATCATTAGAGTTTGCACGTGTCGGCGATGAAGCAGCGAAGTCCACGTCCTCGTCCTCCTCCACCTCCTCCTCCTTCCCTTTCCCTTTACGCTTTCCGCCCAACGAACTCTTCACGAATGAGAACATATCTTGGGACGTCACCTCCAAATGGGACAGCTTCGCGTCATGCGAGTCCACCGTTCGAGCCAACCCGGTGTTGCTCATCTCCAATTCGATGATCCTAGATTTGTCCACCCGTGAGCTCACCCCCTTGTCCTCCCCTTGTGATCAGTGACAAGCACTTGGCTGAGTGTGTCCGTGGACAAAGATGCCTTGTCGGCATCATACTGCGACTCATGTACTTCCTTAAGCTTTGCCTAAAATAACAAAAAGCACATGATTAGTTAAATAAGTAAATAAAAAAATTATGACGTAATTAAGAATTTATTCGATTTTTAAATTTCAAATTCAAATTCAATTTATAATAGAAATTCCTATTTCCTCCATCTCCTCTAAAGGGTGAGTGGTCCTATCCCATTCAAGACCTTATATTTCTGTAATATACTTAGCAGCTCATGCACATTGTTACGTTCGACAGCATATCCCCATAGTTCTCCAAGTACACAACGTAGATTGGAAAGTGTGAGTGTTATTTCAATTGATCAATTGAAATAACACTCACACTTGTCAATCTAGTATGTACTCAGAGAACATTATGATACGACTGCAGAACTTCCTCCAAAATTAACAACTTTAAGCCACTAAGAATATTATTATATATAAATTATGCAGTTCCAAACTTCCCAAATGGGACAATTCGAGAGATCTCATTACAGGGGTAATGACTCTCGAACAGGTCTAAGGGCTATTCAATGCGTACGCATTAAAACTAGAAGGATAGTATCTATGCGCACTATATGTAATTTCAAGTATGTTTCATTTAATTATCATACTATATATATATATATATATATATATATATATATATATTGTTCGTGATACAAAGTAATTTTTTTAAAAAAATTGAAAAATTTCACCCCCATATGGACAATAATCCAGTGGTCATGCCACTTCTAAAATTAACCAACCGAACATCGATCCATTATAATCCAACCGTAATAGCAACAACAAATGTGTATCCCGTACTCCTTCTAATTCATCTACTCAATTAATTAATTTCATCAATTATACTAACAATTAAAGTATACAATTATTAATTTACTAATTTACAACGAGGGGAAATCCTACATGCATATGAAAGGGGCACTAATTATTAATTTACTAAAAAAATTAATAACCAATCAATATTTAATAAATCAATTCTTTTACAAGTGACACTACTTGCATATGAGGGGCAATATCTAATAAACCAATCAAAATTTAATTAAAAAAAATTAACAAGCATTACCCCCGCCCCATTTCCCCTGCCCCCTTCCCCCCCCCCCCCCCCCCCACGCACATACACACACACACACACATAGCCCCCCCAACCCACCCCCAGCCCTGTCCCCTCCCCCCACTGTCACTACCCACCACACACACACACATATACACAAACACACACACACGCACACACATATACACACACATGCATATATATACACACACACACATGCGCACACACACACGCACATATACACCCCCCTCCCCCTCCCCACCCCTTCCCCCTCAATCCACCACCACACACACACACGCACATTTACACACATATATATACAAATATAAGAGAAATAGAGAGAGAAAATGTACCAAAATCGTAGAGAGAGAGAGAGAGAGAGAGAGAGAGAGAGAGAGAGAGAGAGAGAGAGAGAGAGAGAGAGAGAGAGAAATGGGGGGAATAGAGATCGGTGGGAAAAAAGAAGAGGGAGGTTTTTTTTACTGACAGACTTGTCACGAACTTGTCACGGTCAAAGACCGTGACAAGTTTATAAGGTTTGTCACGGTCATTGACCGTGACAAACCGTTGTCACGGCCTTATCACGGTTATTGACTATGACAAGGCTGGCCGGTTGAAGGGTGCCAATTTGACCATTTTGGTGTAGTGAGGCCACTGATTGGATTCTCTGGTGAAAAGGTGTTTCCATTGGGAACTATCAAGCTGGATGTGTTGATCGGGACTTGGCCGGCGAGCAGGACAAAGAAGGTAAGATTCTTTGTAATGGAAAAAAATGTTCATTTTGCTTATAATATGATCATGGGGAGAGTTGGTCTGAAAAAGTTCGAAGATGTACCCTCAACTGTTCATCAATGCCTAAAATTCCCAACCAACTTCGGAGTAGGAGTAGTGAAAGGAGATCTGAAAGTAGCTCTGGAATGCTACTATTCCTCTGCCGAGGAAGAAGACATGTTGGAGGCCAAACGTAAAATGACCACTTATCAAGTGGATACAACTGAGCCGAACAACGAGTCTGAGGTTTAAACCTTAGATCCACGAGATGAAACTGAGCTTGTAAAAGGTCAAGTGATGGAGGTAACAAAAAGCATTGTTCTGGAAGATGATAAGCCAGAACAAACAACTCAAATAGGAGCATCGTTGGAACCAGTTCTTGACAAGGAGTTGACAGCTTTCTTGAGGCAAAGAAAATAAGTGTTCGCTTGTAGTCATGAAGATATTCTAGGCATAGATCCAAACTTTCTATGTCATGAACTTAATGTCAATAGGGAAGTCAAACATGTGAAGCAGCGAAGAAGAGTTTTCAGCCCTGAGAAAAACCAGGCTATACAGGAAGAAGTGGATAAGCTTCAAAAAGCTTCCTTTATTGAAGATGTGAAGTACCCTGATTGGCTGGCCAATGTACTTATGGTCAAGAAGAAGAAGAACAAGTGGAGGATGTGTGTGGATTTTACTGACTTGAACAAAGCGTGCCCAAAGGATCACTTTTCTTTGCCACGAATTGATCAACTAGTAAATGCTACTCCAGGGCATGAATTGCTGAGTTTCATGGATGCATATTCTGGTTATAACCAGATGAAAATGAAGTCGGAAGATAAAGAAAGTACTTCCTTTATCACTCCTCGAGGAACTTATTGCTATAATGTTATGCCGTTTGGTCTGAAAAATGCAGGTGCTATTTATCATAGACTAATGAACAAAGTATTTGAGGAGAAGATAGGCAAGACTATGGAGGTGTACGTTGATGATATGCTCACTAAAAGCAAAAAAATTGCTGATCATATTCCCGATCTCATTCAGACATTTGATCAATTGGAAAGCACCAAATGAAGTTAAACCCCACCAAATGCGTCTTTGGAGTGCAGGAGGTTCCTCGGATATATAGTGAATCAAAGGGGAATTGAAGCCAATCCAGATAAGATTAAATCTCTGATTGATATGAAGTCCCCGACTTGTAAAAAAGATGTTCAAAGGTTAACTAGGCACATAGCAGCACTCAATAGGTTTGTGTCAAGATCAATAGAAAAATGTTTGCCATTCTTCAAGGTACTCAGAAAAACCTTTGAATGGAACGATGAATGTGAAAAGGAATTCCTAGAGTTGAAGAAGTACCTACTTTCCCGACCAATGTTGGGAGAATGCTGTATCTGTATCTGGTAGTATCCGATTCCACTGTTAGCTCTGCTTTGATCAGGGAGGAAAATAGAGTTCAAAATCAAGTTCATTACACCAGAAAAGCTTTCCGAGGAGCAGATGTAAGATATCCCAGACTGGAGAAATTAGTACTAGCCTTAATTGAAGCTAGTAGACGAATGAAGCCACACTTTCAAGACCACACTATAGTGATCTATACTGATATGCCATTAAGGCAGGCTTTGCACATGCTTGAGAAATCTCGAAGACTGATGTATTGGGCTGTGGAGTTGGGGGAGTATGACATTGTGTATAAACCAAAGCCTGCTTTAAAAGGCCAAGATGTGGCTGATTTTATTACAGAATTCACTTATCCAGAGGTTCCTGAGCAGTAAGGAACTCTAGCTGAGTTACATACCGGATTCAGTAGACCAACTGGAGATACGCCCGACCAACTCCAAACAAGGGAAACTGTAGAAAAAGTCCAACCAGAACCGTCCAGTGGAGTACATGAGATGAAGAAGAAATATAAGGAGACGAAAGATAAGATCTTCCATCAAGGGACTCTGACAAACCAAGTGTTTGACAGCAATATCCCCATATGGAGTTTGTACGTCGACGGGTCATCTTATACAATCAGATGTGGAGATGGAATCATTCTTAATACTCTTGACAAGTTAGACATAGAGTACACTCTACATTTCTAATATTAAGCTTCCAATAATGAAGCAGAGTATGAAGCTGTGATTGTTGTTCTAAATCTAGCTAAATCATTGAACGCTGAGCAAGTTGTGGTATACAGCGATTTGTAGTTAGTTATAAATTAGGCATTGAGTTTATATGCAGCGAAAGGAGAACTGATGACCAGATATTTGGCTAAAACTTTGGAAGTAATTGCCACCTTTCTAGCAGTTCAGATGGTCAGGATTCTAAGATTGGAAAACGCCCGAGCAGATGCATTTACACGATTAGCTTCAGCAACCAGGACGAAAATATGAAGAACTATTCATATTGAGCTACTTGCTAATAGGAGCATTGATGAAGATCTGATGGTCAACTTTATTGCAGTTGATATGGGTCCATCTTGGATGGACCCCATAAGAGCATATATTGAAGATGGGATTCTTCCAACTGATCTACTTAAAGCTAAGAGGCTAAAATACAAAGTTGCAAGATACGTGCTAGATGGTGGTGTGTTATACATGAGAGGATTAACTGTTGTTCTGCAACGGTGTGTGCATCCAACTGAAGTAAAGAGTTTAATTAAAAAAGTCGATGAAGGATCCTATGGGGCCCATGTAGCGGGAAGAACGTTGCTACAAAGCATACATACACAAGGATACTACTGGCCAACCATGCGAGCAGATTGTGCAAAGTTTGCTAAGAAATATGACAAGTGTAAGAGGTTTTCCAGTATACACAAGGCTCCGCAAGCCCTCTTAACACCAATCACTTCACCCTGGCCTTTTGTCATGTGGGGAATTAACTTGGTCGGGCCCCTTCTAACTACTAGGGGAAGGTTCAAGTACCAGGTTGTAGCTATTGATTATTTTACAAAATGGGTGGAAGCTGAACCATTAATTGATATGTCTTATGAAAAGGTTTATCAATTCCTCTAGAAAAGTATTATATGCAGGTATGGCTTACCTTATGCCTTTATAACTGATCATGGTACAAAGTTTGACAATGCATAATTCGCTGCTTACTACACCCAATCCAATGTCCAAAAAATTCACTCTGCTCCTGGCCATCCTCAAAGCAAGGGCCAAATAGAGGTAATTAATAGAACTTTGCTGAACGGGATGAAGAAAAGGTTGGAAGATGCAAAAGGAAATTGGATTAATAAACTGCATTCGGTCCTTTGGGCTTACTAAACAACTTCCAGAACATCTACTGGAGAAACTCCCTACCTATTGGCATTTGGTACTGAAGCCGTAATCCCTGTTGAGATAGGTTTACCTACTTATAGAGTTCTTAACTTCAATACCCCAGTTAGCGATTTGATGAGAAGGTTAGACTTAGACATGCTGGAAGAAGTCCGTGAAGATTCAACTTGAAGGAATGCAGCCTATCAACAGAGGACTGCACATTTTTACAACAAGAGGGTCATGCTGAGCAACTTAAAGGAGGGAGATTATGTTTTGAAAATGGTTATTCAGAAGAATAATAAGTTGGAAGCCAATTGGCATGGACCTTATCGTGTTACTGCAGTTATTCGACCAGGCACATATATGATTGAGACTTTGGAAGGGGAAGATTTCAAGAACCTATGGAATGTAGAGCACTTGAAGAAGTACTATCGGTAAACATAGTTTTGTTGTACTCAGTAAATTTCAAAATTAACGAGAACATGACTTTCTAGAAAATTGTTATTTTGTTGTTTTCTTTTTCGGAGTAGTAGTGCTATGCACTTGTAACATTATGATAGTAGTTCTAATTATTAAGATGCCAACAAAGTTGGTCTGCATCAACAAATACCGCCAACAAAGTTGGTCGGTATCCACAAAGGCCACCAACAAAGTTGGTCGGTAACTTTATGAAGACACCAATAAAGTTGGTATGCATCAACAAATACCATAAACAAAGTTGGTTGGTATCCACAAAGGCCACCAACAAAGTTGGTCGGTAACATTATAAAGCCACCAATAAAGTTGGTCGGCATCAATAAGTCCACCAACAAAGTTGGTCAGCATCAATTAAACCACCAATAAAGTTTGTCTGTATCAAACGTATAAAACCATGCAAGGAAAATTTGTAAGTCCCAAATGCTTGGTTAATGAAGTCCCGGATGACGAATGTGCATCTAAACTGGGCTAAAAGATGGAAAAATTTTCCACTCACGCCTGGGAACCAAGGTAATAGTGCAATTACCATAAAATTTAGGTGCATTAGTAGAAACATGGTAAAGCGTCTATAATTGGTAGAAAACTTAGGATAATCCTAGGAGTATCATTAGAATCGGTGAAAAAAATAGAAATGAACTAAACCAGTTGATCCATTCATAGTCAAAGACTAGAAAAACATTCACAGGCACTCAAAGATTAACTAAAAGTTTATCCATTCACAAAATAAGCTTTTCATTAAATTTAAATGATTACATATTGTTGCTCAAGAATGGAGAAACAAAATATAAAATAATTATTCTACAAGACGCTTTCCTTCAGCTTTAGAAACAGGATCCATGCCAGCTGGAGGATCAACCAAAGTAAAAGAAAAGTTGATGAGGTTAAGATCCCAAAGCATCCTGGTATTGCTGCTACTAGGATGGTCAAGTAGATGATGAGGACAGACGATCTCTAGTTCATCATGCAGTTCGTAATCCCCCAAGTACTTGGAAATTAAGCATCGGGGAATATAGTGAATAGGTACTCAATTACCATCCAACTTTAATGGAGTATTGTCAAGATACAGTAATCCTGGATCATACCTATTGATGTAAAAACTAGATCACTCTAATTATTCAATCACAGATAAATAAATGAGACAAAGAATTTTAAAGTGGTTCAGCCTTATATGAATGGCCTACGTCCACTGTTATGTTATTACTGAGTGTTTGGAAATTCTCGATTACCAGTACTATCAAGAAATTCCGGTCCCTTTGAATGAGGGTGATACAAGGTATTTATAGCCCTTAGGCTGTACATGAAAGGGTGTTACATTAAATGATCCACATATGAAAGGGTAATTCATTTAATGCTCTTCAAACATGTGCGTCAAGATGATAAGCATTCAATGAATAGTTGAACTGTTGATTATCTGGAAATCAATGCTGTGGTCGAGATGCAGCTCGAACCGCCTTAGTTGCTCGTTGTTCAAGAGTTCCTTGGAGCGTTGGAGTTCCTCGGAGAGCTGGAGTTCCTCGAAGTGAGTCTGACTTGGTCAGGGGAATGAACTTCCTCGTTGCTATTGTGCCACGTAGATTGACACGTGTCTTCTTATTATTCGTCCACATCAGCATACTAATTTTGGTATCAACATAAGCCCACAATGTTTCATATTTCGAACTTTGAGGAGTATGGAACATTCTTTCTCGGTGACCTTCCTGGGTTTTAGGAGCCTTTTCTTCGTATTTGATTTTCCTTCCAAATTCACAGAATCCTCCTTTTTGCATTTTTATAAGCGCTTCGATCTTCGTGCACTTTTTGTCCTTTTAGCCGCCGGTAGTGTAATAGTTTCTTTTTTGTAATCATTTCTTTCACCGTTTCCCAAGATAAAGTATTTAAGCTTCAGAGGCAATCCCATCGTCTTTTACCTTTTGAATTTCTGCTTTCGAGTTTTCTATAGCTTTTCTCTCTCTTTTGCGTTCATCCCTTTCTTCGTTTGTTTGCCAACAGATCTCCTCTTTCCTGAAAGATTTTCTTCCTTCTTCTTCATTTCTTTTTATTCACCATGGTTTATATTATCGAATCTCTTGAGAAATTCCGTTCTGACTTTTATATTCCTTCTTGGGTAACTTTGGAGATTCTTTTTGAGCCTTCAAATTATTTTAATTTGGCTGAGGGACATTGGTTCCCTAGCCTCTTTATTGCTGAATGTGGATTTTTTTTTCCACCAAACCCTTTGTGTTTAGAGTTCTGTCAGTATTTCGATGTTGTCCCTGCAAAAATAGCCCCCAACATATGGAGAATAGTTAATGGGGTGTATAGGTTAAATCAAACTCATGGAACTCGTATAGGAATTCCTGAGATTATGTATTGTTATAGATGGGCTATTTTAGACAATATTTTTTATTTAAAAACTAGGTTTTTTAATAGGGCCTTAGTAGTCAACCTCCCTGATGCAAACAAGGATTATTTTGAACACGGGGTAGTTATAAAAAATTGGCAACATACCCCTTTGGTTGGAGATGAAGTATATGAAGGTCCCAGATGCCCCCCATATGGCAATGGGATAGGTTATTTTCATCTTATTTTATTTTTGAAATTACGATTTCATTGTGTTTGACAAAATGTATGACTGATATTTCACTATGTATTTGTTTGCAGTTGACAGTAAGAGAAAAACTCCAAAAGAATCAGAAGTAAATATTAAACATTTGAAACATATCTGGAATTTTCATCGAAGAGTTGCAGACGAGTACATCAGGTCTGCTTCATATTTATTGCAGTACAGGAGCTACATATCATGCTTTACTGCTCGCCCTGTGGTCAGTATTAGTGACCCATTGCCAGCTTCTGAGGAATCTTCACCAGAATCTCACATTCCTCTAAGTGAGAAGATGGGCAAGAGAAGAGTTCCTGCTATCTTCGAGGAGACTTCCTCTAAGTCAGTAGATGCTGCCCCTTCTGTTGCTCCTCAGAAGGCTGCCGAGAAGCCCCCAGTGGCTCCGAGCAAGAAAAGTGCACCTGTGGAAGTGGTCCCAACCAAAAATTCTTTGGTTGAAATTGCTGAAGTGCCATTGAGGAGATTGAAGAAATCCTCCTCGGTCACTTTGACTGAAACCATTCCCCAGCTCCAAGCTAGTGGAGCTGGTGTCCCGACCATTATTCCCCCGAGTTCTGCAATGAGCTCAGTAAAGACTTGGACTATTCCTGAAGTCCAAGGAATTGAAGAAAACATGTCTAGGGATATGATGACATCCCTAGCTACTCGTCACATTGCTTCAGTAAGTTTCTCTTATCCTAAATTTTTCTTTCTTTCAGTCAATATATGTATCTCGGCACTGACTTATCATTATTTTCTTCTTTTTACAGCTGGTGAGTTGCTTTAACACCATAGTGAAGAAAGATGAAGCACTCAAGGATTCTAGCTCCTCATCTGGAGTAGATGATGCTTTCTAGGGCTTGGCCCAATATTTAAAGGAATCCCGTCAAAAATACGACGAGGATAGGGGTGAATGGGAGAAAAAGTTGGCTGCGTCTGAAGCAGAGAAGGTACAGTTGGGAAATAAGGTGAGAGACTTGGAGAGGGAGAATAAAAAATATGCTGAGAAGCTCACAAGCTTTGGGGATCTTGAAAATAAATTGAAATCGGCCGAGGAAGAGATGACCCTTCTGCGAGAAGTAAATCGCCAAAAGGAGGAGGTGGAGGCCAAGTTAAAAACCACCAAGGGTCTTCTATCCGAGAAGCTCTCCTCGGAGAAAATGAAAAGACAGGTGGCTGTGAAAAAATCATTTCGAACTGGTTGGGATAAAGGATGGGATAGGGGGGTAGCAACAATGATGAACCAGGTGCAGTATGGGAGTTTAAAATACTTCCGAGATGGTTGGGTGGCTGCCCTGCAAGAATTGAAAGTGAGCGAGGACTCTGAGCTATTTCAACAACATCTGCCTGGTCCTCCCCCAGCTATTGAGGATGAAGAAGAGGATGAAGCTGCATCCGAGGAGTCTTCAATGATAGTAGGTGATCAAATCCTTGCTCCATAACCCAATCAGACAGCCACCGAGGAGATCTCGTCTTTGCCTGTCCTCCTGAACAAGTCCCAACTTCTTCCAATCAACTCATTGTTCCCACTGAGCAACCGAGCTCCTCGTCCCAGCCTCCCGAGAAAGTCTTAGGAGATAAGGAAAAGGTGTGAAGTTGTTTGGTATTCTCTTTCTATTTTTTCTTTTTCTTATACTCTGTTTCTGAACGTTGTACTCCTTTTGATGATGTAATAAAATTACCTTTTTTTGTTCTTATACATTGTTGATGCTCTGTCTGCTTTTTCATTAACTCTTGCCTTCTCTTCTTTATTAGTTTGTGGCTAGAATGGAACTATTATCTGCTAATGATACAAAGTTGATGCAACAATGCCATGAATATTATAAGGCTGGTCACACAGTATTGAGTGTATCAGAAGTTGCTGACATCCTTAGTCATGATGCTTCAGAGCAGGCTGTCGAAGCTTATCAATACTTGAAGGACTTACTTGATCGAGCTGTGGCCAATAACGTGGCTTACTATGACATGATCGAGGAGCTTCAATATACTTTAGAATATCTTCAAACTCAGTACAAGGAATCAAATTCCCTTTTGCACGAGGGGTATGAAAAGAGGTATCAACAGCTTTCTGCCGAGACAGGCCACAAAAACATCCTTACTAGGTAAGATGTCAGGGAGAGAACCCTAAAAGGCGAAGTTAAAGCTTGTAGACAGATTGCCGAGCTGCTAGAGAAAGAAAATAACAATTTGCAGAAAGAGCTGGCATAGTATAAGTCTGCAGCATCTTCTTCAACAGCTGTAATCCTAGTGACTGACGAGGGATTTTCCTTTCTAGAGGTTGAGAATGACAAATTAAGGCAAGAGTTGGATACCTTGAGAAGATGTGGTACTTCTACTGCTACTCGGGGGCGAGGAAGAGGTTCTCGTGGACGAGGAAGAGCTGCTCAGAATATTATCGAGGAACCAAGTTCGCGACCTGCTCGGGGAGGATCAAGAGCTCTTAGTCGTAATGTTGAAGAAGCTCGTACTCTATCAACGTTGGAAACTCAAGCGTTCCAATTGAATGCAAAAGATCGGGCTTTGTCTGAAATGTCAAAGAAAATCCAAACTCTGGAGGATCAACTTGCTTCGACAAAGTCTGCTCTGAAGAATAAGGATGTTTTTGCCAAGAGCCTTCATGAGCAGTTAGAGAGAATAACTTTCCAATTCCACAAACAACCTCGTGAGTTCTAGATGGCAGGCTACAATGAGGCCCTTTATCACTTGGATGCTCGCCTTGAAAATGCCAATAATGAAGGTTATAAACAGGGATGGTTGAACGCCCTGGGTGTATTAAAACTAGAGCAGGGCCATTATTTATGGGATTATCATGCTCCTAGGCTACTAGACTTGCCTGTGCCACCTTTTAAATTGGACATGGAATGGATCCCAGCTCGTGCCATTCCTCGGAGCTTAATTTCAAAATACCTTGGTGACTACAATCTTCATTCTCAGATTGAGGTATTGTAACACCCCGTATTTTTATGCATTTAATATTTAATTAATTCGGGAATTTTAAATTACTTGTGTGTTGTAATTTTAATTGAATTAATTATGACAATATATATATATATTTAAATATTAATCGAGGAGTAAATGGTTAATGTTTAGGGAAATTTATTTACTAAGAGAATAGTAATAATTTAATTACGTCATTTCGGGTATTAATGACGGGGTATGCACTTATTCCCGCCGGGAGTCGGTATAGACTTAATGGGGTGTGAGATAAGGATTTTTATAAATTAATTCGGATGTCAATTCTGACTGCGCGGTTGAGTCCTTATGGGTCGAGATAGTCAGAAAAGAGTACCCGGGGGTAGTAATTGGGTCTCGGGGTATTTTTGGGCACAGCCGAGCCCACACGGGGTGAGTTGAGCCACTTTAATTAAGCCCATTAGCTGAAAAACGGGATTAAGGATTTTTAACCTAATGGGGAGATTAGGAAATCAGCAGCCATCAAATCTAAGCCTAGGGCTTGAGAGGGAAATTGGGGGAAAGCTTAGCAAAAGCCAATTTGGGGATTTTGGAGCCAAATCTAGGGACTACGCCAACGGAATCAGACACTACGAACACTTTCAGGCAAGTGGTTAACTCTTTTGATTCTTAAAGCATGATAATCAATCCATATCATAGTGATGTGTAAACCAAAATTCGTTTTTGGGTGTAAATGGGTACAAAATGGGGTTTTTGTTTTTGAAACACTTGAATGAGATTCAAAGTAAGATTTAGATGGGTGATTGATATCTGAATATGTATATATGATTTGAATGAAAATTTCAGAACATAAAAGAGTGGAAATCGAATCTGGAATTTGGGATTTAAAACAGATAATTGAATTTTATGGAGAAAGACCCATTTCGAAAATTATGAGATAAGTAGAGAGGTTGATTATCTTAAGGTCTCTATGATGAATGGGATGTGGATTAACCATGTGTAGATGATGGGATGATGTAATTAGAGGTTTAAATTCTGGTTTAGAAACCTTGAGGTTCGTTAATGGTGGAAAACAGGGGGGAGGCAGAGCTGTAACGAGGGGGTCGATCGATCGATCGGGGGCATCGATCAATCGATGGTGGGAAATTCTGGCCAGTTCGGCCTGGGTAAGATATAAGGGGGAATTAATTATAAATTAAATTTTCATACATTTATTAGTGATAAATAAATGTGAAACAAATATTCCTAGCAATTATGGGAGAAAGTAATTGGGATTAGGATGAATTTATGTGGGACATTAAATGGATGAAATTGAGAAATTTTATTCCAAAATAGTGAGGTACGGATCAAGTGAGTGAATCCGGGTATATTGGACATGCGACCCCAATGTAGTGAATTATGTTTGGAGATAAACTAAATAATTTTGAGTCGGGATATAGACTCGGGAAATATTAAGTTACGGGCCAAGTAAGTGAGTCCGGGGACAATGGTTGAGTGACACCAAGTTATTAAATTAATAAATGCGATAATTAATTTAATTAGAGAGTCGGATTGTAGACTCGGGTAGGATTAAATTAATAAAGGTGTTAATTAATTTAATTAAAGTCGGTTTATAGACTCGGGTATGATTAAATTAATGGGTGGGATAATTAGTTTAATCAGGATCGGATTGTAGACTCGTGAAGGGTACTTATTAATTAATGTGATAATTAATTATATTAGAGTCGGACCACAGACTCGAAATTCGGGTTGATTAATTAATTTGTTAATTAATTTAATTAGAGTCGGGCGATAGACTCGGGGAGGTATTAAATTAAAATGTGTGTTAATTAATTTAAGGAGAGTCGGACCATAAACTCGGGGAAAGTATTATATTAATTGAGGTGTGAATTAATTATATTAGAGTCGGACCGTAGACTCGGGAAGAGGATAAGTTATTAAGTGAGAAAATTAATTACATTGAGTCGGGCCACAGACTCAGGAAATTACAGGCAGTGTATGGGATTTTGAGTACATGGTAAAGCCGGGGTTATTAATATATATATATATACGGTGTAGTGATAATATACATATATACGTGTATGTATTGTGTGTGACATTAAATTACAGGCAGTGTGCAGGAGTTTGAGTACACGGTAAAAATCGGGATTCATAATATATATATACGGGTAGTGATAGTATATATATATATGTGTATATATTGTGTGTGATAGTAAATATCAGTGACTAGATATTTATTAAATTTATATACTCTAATGCTATCAAGGGAGGTTGCGCGATGTGGGTGAATCCCCTAGCTTGAGGAGTAGGGCGAGTATATCCCCAGGTCATAGCGTCCGGTATATATGGGTGAGGGATTTATCTCACTTTCAGGGAAGGAATATGACCGCCTCCACTTCGTTTATATTTTGGTCCAAGTTGGTGAGCGATTCCAACTCCGGGAAACTAGGTTTTGTGAGCACACCTAGTGAGATAGCATTTTAGAGGAAATCATCCGGTGAGGGTAAACTCGGAAGGATGGATACACGCATGATATATGTGTGGATGTTTGTAAAGGTACGTATAATATGGTAGTAAATATTATATGTAGGTGATAATATAGGGTGTGATGTATTTACTTTATATAACTCGGGTTACAGTTATATGCAGTTAATTAATGAGAAATTAATTAAGTTAATCATTTGTGGGAATAATACAGTGTGTGATGTATGTACTTTATATCACTTGTGAGACGGTTACATGGTGATATTTAAGAGGAATTAATTAAGTTAATTGTGAAATAACTTATAATTCAATAATCATTATACTCGGGTTAGAGTAGTATGGCAAGGGAAGGTTATACCAGGACTAGTTGGACGGGGTAGTACAACTAGGTGGGGTTAAGGTAACCGGTAGGTGTGCACAATAGTGGAGGGGTGAGAATGTCCACAAGGGAGTTCGATACGAACTTAAATATGAAGCGCATTCATGGATTTTAAATTACTGCAGTTAATTCACTTGCTAAATATTTTCAAAATGTTTTGGGTTCTAACCCTTGCTATAAAACTATTTTCAAAACCTTTTAGGTGTCCAGCCACAGGGATGCCAGGATTGATATTCCATTCAAGGGACACGGAGCTGCGGCATATGTGGATGCTAGCAGGAGTTTGGATTAGATGCATCAGTCATTCATTCCTAGAGTAGGAATCTTGTATCAGTCTCAGTTTTATTTAGGGCTTGTAGCCCAGACTTCTCGGTACAGTTTTCAGGTGTAATTCATTCAGGTGTTGAATATTTGCTTTGGATTATTTATTTGGTGGCCGATGATTTATTCGGTAAGTTGTGTAATTACTATTCTGTTTACTTTCATTCAGTTGTGTGAATGGTTTATATTTTAATTTCGCATGTACTGTTTTGTTTATTTAAAAAGTTAAAATTGGCACCAGTTTTTGGAATACTAGGTGGTTAGTAAGTTTTAAAAAGTTTTCGACAGTGATGCTAAGGATGATCCAACTGGGATTCCTGTTTTAATTTGGTATAGGACTGATCACCCGGTATTTTATTAGGCGGGGTGTCACAGGTATCTCGTCCCGAGCATCTACTGGACACACCTTCTCTGATGAATGTTAGGATGCTGAAGGACTTGAACTTTATTAACTCTCCTCAGACTTTAAATGATCCGCCTGCTGGCGAGGAACCTATTTCAAAAGCAGAGGGAAAGAAACCAATAGAGTAGGGATCTCAATATAATAGTTAGTATACATATGTAACTTGTAATTCGTTTTGAATTCTAATGAAAGGCTTTCATTTTCTGTCTGCAAAATCTGTATTGCTATTGTCTTGTATTAATCAGACACTCTATATTTATGCTTGTATAACAATATTGTATGGTTCCTCGATCAACTTAGTAATAAAAATTACAAGTATTAGTAATGTCGCTCGATCACTTAATAATAAAGTAATGAGTACAAAAATGTTAAATTGTGCTCGTCGACCAATTATAGTTAATGAGAGTTTTTATCCCCGACTAACGATACTTGGTAAATTTTAGTCTTTTTCATAAGATGTACCCAACCAACCAAGGTCGATGATTTTTCCTCGTCGACCAACTACAGTTAGTGGGTTTTTATCCCCGACCAACTATACTTGGTTCAGTTTGGAATATTTGTTCTTCGAGGAACTTTTATGTAATAAATTACTTCCCGACCAACATAAGTTGGCATTTGAGAGCATATCTTGTTTCCTAACCAACCGAGATTGTCCTTTCGTCGATCATATTTTGTTCTCGCCCTTTTACCAACCGGAGTTGGTCGTGGGTCTGAACTATCATGTCCACTAGATCTTTTACCAACCTGAGTTGGTCACACTAGTGTACACCTCCTAACCAAAGGAGTATAGTTTGTTCTCGCCCTTTTACCAACCGGAGTTGGTCGAGGGTTTGAACTATTATGTCCACTAGCTCTTTTACCAACCTGAGTTGGTCACACTAGTGTACGCCTCCTAACCAAAGGAGTATAGTTTGTTCTCGCCCTTTTACCAACCGGAGTTGGTCGTGGGTTTGAACTATTATGTCCACTAGCTCTTTTACCAACCTGAGTTGGTCACACTAGTTTACGCCTCCTAACCAAAGGAGTATAGTTTGTTCTCGCCCTTTTACCAACCGGAGTTGGTCGTGGGTTTGAACTATTATGTCCACTAGCTCTTTTACCAACCTGAGTTGGTCACACTAGTGTACGCCTCCTAACCAAAGGAATATAGTTTGTTCTTGCCCTTTTACCAATCGGAGTTGATCGTGGGTTTGAACTATCATCTTCTTTTTACTGTCGAGCAGCGAGCAGCGTAGTGTTAAACACACTAGTATTCCTCAAAAAACATTCAATAAAAGGAGAGAAGATTTGTGAAATATCATCATTTTATTCATATTGATGGAACTTCTTTACATTTTACATCACTGATAATACTTGCGTAGGTGTTCAGCATTCCATGCATTCTTAAATCCCTCTCCTTCTAGAGTTGCTATTCGGTAAGTTCCTGGTCGGACAATTGCAGTAACTCGGTAAGGTCCATGCCAGTTTGCTTCCAACTTATTGTGCTTCTGAATGACCTTATTTAGCACGTAATCTCCTTCTTTTAAGTCGCATTTTTTCACCCTCTTGTTGTAGAACAGGGCTGTTCGCTATTGATAAGCAGCATTCCTAATGGCTGCCTCTTCTCTAACTTCCTCGAGCATGTCTAAATCTAATCTCCTCATCAGGTCGCTGACTGGGGAATTGAAATTCAGCACTCTGTGTGTTGGAAGACCCAACTCGGTAGGTATTACAGCCTCACTTCCAAATTCCAGCATATATGGTAATTCTCCAGTTGCTGCTCGGGGAGTTGTTCGGTAAGCCCATAATACTGACTGTAGCTCATTAATCCAATTAGCTTTAGCCTCACTTAGCCTCTTTTTTAAACCATTTAGTATTTTTCTGTTTGTCACTTCAGTCTGCCCATTGCTTTGAGGATGGCCTGGTGCTGAATGAACCTTCAAAATGTTTGACTGATGACAATAGGCGACAAAATCCTCGTTATCAAATTGTGTTCCATGGTCTGTGATGAAGGCATGAGGGAGACCATATCGGCATATGATGTTCTTCCAAACGAATTGGTACACCTTCTCGTATGTCATATCAATCAGAGGCTCAGCTTCCACCCACTTAGTAAAATAATCCACTACGACGACGAGGTACCTGAATCTTCCTCGGGTCGTTGGCAGTGGTCCAACCAAATCCATTCCCCACATGGCAAAAGGCCAAGGGGAAGTTATGGGTGTCAAAAATGCTTGTGGAGTTCGTCGGATGGAGGAAAAACGTTGGCATTTATCACATCTCTTAGCATAGGCTATACAATCAGCCCTCATCGTTGGCCAGTAGTATCCTTGTGTCATCACCCTTTGCAAAAGTGTTCGACCTGCTACATGGGCTCCACAGGACCCTTCATGGATCTCTTCAATCAATTCCTTCACCTCGGAGGGATGCACACATCTTTGCAAACCTGCCATAATTCCTCGTCTATACAAGACACCATTAGTTAGTACATACCGAGCAGCTTTAAACTTCAATTTCTTTGCAGAGAGCTTATCCTCCGATAATTCTCCCTCCTCAATATATGCCCTGATGGGATCCATCCAAGATGGTCCTAAATCAAGGGTAATAACATTCATCGTTAGGTCTTCATCTATGCTCCGAGCTTCTAATACTTCAATTGGTATCGTTCTTCGCAGCTCGGTACGAGTAGCTGATGCTAGTCGGGCTAGTGCGTCTACTTGTGCATTTTCCATTCTTGGTATTCTGATCAACTGAATGGCATTAAATTCTGCCAACAACTCCATCGCCTTTGCATGATACTTGACCATTAATTCTTCTTTAATCGCATATGTTCCCATCATCTGATTCACAATTAATTGAGAATCACTGAATACCATCACTTGTTGCGCTTCCATAATCTTTGCTAAATTAAGACCTGCTATCAAGGCTTCATACTCAGCCTCATTATTGGAGGCTTTGAATTGGAATCGCAAGGCATATTCCATGTCAATCTCGTCTGGGGTTTTCAAAAAAATCCTTGCCCCACAACCTGTTGTGCAAGATGACCCATCTACATATAATCTCCATGTAGGTAACTCGTCTTCAAATTTCTTATCTGACAGAGTTCCTCGGTGAAATATCTGCTGTTTCCTTTCATCCTCCCCTGGTATTTTTAGCTCTTCGTCGACCATATCTTCTCGCCCTTTTACCAACCGGAGTTGGTCTGGGTTTGAATTTGATGATCTTTCTACATCCACAAGCCCTTTTACCAACCGGAGCTAATCTGGATTTATGTCTGTTGATCCTGTAACATCCACAGGTTGATCAGTGAGCAATTTTTATTCCTCGGGGGTATCAGGATATGTAAATTCTGCTATAAAGTCTGCTACAGCTTGCCCTTTTAGTGATGATATGGGTTCATACACAATATCATATTCACCGAGCTCTATTTCCCAATACATCAGTCTCCCTGATTTTTGTAGCTTATGAAGGGATTGTCTCAATGGCATGTCGGTATACACGACGATGGTATGGACCTGGAAATAAGGCCTCATTCTTCTACTTGCTTCAATTAATGCCAATGCCAATTTTTCCAGCTTTGGGTACCTGATCTCTGCACCTCGGAAAGCCTTACTTGTGTAATAAATTGGCTTCTGGACTCCATTCTCCATTCTGATCAATGCCGAGCTGACTGCATTCTCTGATACTGCTAGGTATAAGTAAAACTTTTCTCCCATTACCGGCCTGGACAACAATGGAGGTGCTCCCAAATATTTCTTCAAGTCTTGAAAGGCTTTCTCACATTCATCATTCCACTCGAAAGTTTTTCGAAGCGTTTTGAAGAATGGGAGGCATCTATCAGTTGCTCGAGATACAAATCTGTTGAGCGCTGCAACTCGTCCTGTAAGACTCTGCACTTCTTTCTTCGTCGTTGGAGATCGCAACCCTAAAAGATCTTTGATCTTTGTTGGATTTGCCTCAATGCCTCGCTGGTTGACGATGTACCCGAGGAACATTCCTTCTCGTACTCCAAAGGTGCACTTCATTGGGTTGAGCTTCATTTGGTAGTTATCCAGTTGATCAAAGGTCTGACCTAGGTCAACTAGATGATCAACAGCTTTCTTGCTCTTTGTCAGCATATCATCGACATAGACTTCCATATTGCAACTGATTTGTTCGGCAAAAACCTTGTTCATCAGCCGCTGGTATGTCGCTCCTGCATTTTTCAAACCAAAAGGCATAACATTATAACAATAAGTTCCCCTAGGGGTAATAAAAGAAGTGCTTTCCCTGTCTTCGGGTTTCATTTTAATCTGGTTGTAGCCAGAGTAAGCGTCCATGAAGCTGAGCAGCTCGTGTCCCGAGGTAGCATCCACTAGTTGATCAATTCTGGGCAATGGAAAATGATCCTTTGGGCATGCCTTGTTGAAATCGGTGAAATCAACACACATTCTCCATTTATTGTTTTTCTTCTTCACCATCACCACATTTTCCAACCAGTCTGGATACTTCACATCTTCAATGAATTGGGCTTTTTGTAGCTTGTTGACCTCCTCTTGTATGGCTTGATTCTTCTTGGGACTAAACACTCTTCTTCTCTGCTTTACAGGCTTGATCTCCTTATTCGCATTGAGCTCATGACATAAGAAGTCGGATCTATTCCTGGCATGTCTTCATGACTCCATGCAAAAGTTTTCTTTCTGTTTCTCAAAAAATTTATCAACTCCTGTTTTATTGAAACATCCAACGATGAACCTATCTGGGTTACTCGTTCAGGGTGCTCATCGTCCAGAATAACATTTTTTGTAGATTCCACCACCTGCCCTTTTACCAGTTGGGATTCATCTCTGGGATCCAGTGTTTCAATTTCTGTACCTTCATCCACCTGGTAGGTAGTAGTCTTTTTCCTTGATTCTTCAAGCTCCTTTTGCTCGGCAGACGAATAATAGCATTCCCGAGCTACTTTCTGATCACCTTTCACAACTTCTACTCCGAAATTTGTTGGGAATTTTAAGCACTGATGTACTGTAGATGGGACTGCTTCGAATTTCTTCAAACCAACTCTTCCCATGATGATGTTGTAAGCTGACTGCATATTCTTATCCATCATAAAGAAGCGTATTTTTTTTGTTCGACAAGCAGGCCAAGTTCCAATGAATATATCCAACTTGATCGTCCCAAGTGGAAAGACTTTCTCGCCAGCAAAACCCAATAGAGGTCTGTGATAAGGTTCCAATTGAGATAATTTCAAATTTAAACTGTCAAAGCATGAATAGTACATGATGTCTGCCGAACTACCATTATCTACCAGCACCCTTGAAATCACTACTTCTTTTATCCTCATTTTGATCACCAAAGGGTCGTCGTGAGGGTAAAGAACACCCGCAAGGTCGTTTTTTAAAAAACCGATGACCATCTTCTCTTTGTTTACCTTCCTCGGGCGATCCTCTTCAGCCAAATTTATCCGTTGAATGTATGAGCAAGCCTGAGCCTCACCGAGGTAAGCTTTTCTTTCTGCAGTAAGGTCTCCTCCTCATGCATCTCCTCCTGTAATGACATTACAATCAAATGATCCGAAGCATATTGAAAATACCTCTCGTTCTGGATGCCTTGGTTTCTTGGGGAGATCGGGGTCATCATCTGGATCATCTTCATGGTTTCTCTTCTTTTTCTCCTCTGCTTGACGAGGAGATCTAGACCTTTCTCTAGTTCGGTCATTATTTCTTCTTTCGCCTCCCCGATCAACGTACTTCGCTAGCTTACCTCTTCGGATGAGTGTTTCAATCTCGTTCTGAAGAGCTATGCAATTTTTGGTCATATGGCCGTGATCCTTATGGAACTCACAATATTTATCCCTGTTCCTCAGGTCAGGGTCTGACCTCAGTTTCTTTGGTCACTTTATTTCCTCGTTATTCTTGATTTCTTCCAAGACATGATTAATACCCATTTTCAAAGGAGTATAATTATCGAATTTCTTCAGGACTTCCCATGACGATTTATTATTCTTGGAATGCTTGTCACCGCCATTCCCCTTATGCTCTTTCTTCTTGGATTTGTCGTCTTCCACCTTGGTTTCTTTATCCATATTCTTCTTCGCAGCCATAGCCTCCTCGGCATTCATGATTTTGGCCGCTTTCTCCATCAACTCTGACATAGTTGTAGGTGGATCTTTGGCCAAAGTGTAATACAACTTATTAGGCAACAACCCACTCATCAAGGCTGTGATTGCTATCTTTTCTTCATAATCTATGACTTCCAGCTTCTCGTTATTGAAACGAGTTATGTAATCTCTAGTACTCTCACCAGATTTTTGTCTAACACTTAATAAGTGTGCTACTCTTTTTACTGGATTTGCTCCAAAATAGAAATTGCCGATGAACAACTCGGCCAACTGAAAGAAAGTTGAAATCTTACCCCGAGGAATATTGTTGTACCATATCTGGGCAGATCCAGTAAGAGTTCCTGAGAATGCTCTGCATCTCATCTCGTCGGGGACGGCATAGATGTCGGCAGCAGCTTGATATTGCTCTATGTGTAGAACATGATCTGTCTTTCCATCATATTTAGGGGTCACCACTGGTGCTTTAAACTTTGATGGGGTAGGAAAACTCACAATGGCTTGGACAAAAGGTGTCCCTTGAACAAAAGTTCGTTGTAAGGGATTCTTCGCCTTAGCCATTTCTCCCAATCTATCCTCCAAGCGCTGAATGGAACCCTTCCACGCATCGTTTCCTTCCTCGGGCTTATTAGTTCGAGCAATTGATTGTTCTGATGTGGCCTCCTGAGATCTATCTTGACGAGCAACTGGTCGTGATTGTGCTGATCCTTCTCTTAGATCTGATGGCCGTCGAAAACTCCTCGACATGGTCTTAGGTGGACTCCTATTCCTCCTAGGGCCTAATCGACTGAAAGGAGACACCCTACTCAGTCTTTCCAAGGCACTGGGTCTTTCTGGAGAGAGAATAATACATTGATCAGTATCTGTAGCCCGTATTGACGAAGTTCGCCCAGGTTGATAAGAGAAATCATCAGATTCCTCATTACGATATGACTCAGTACGCCTGGATAGTGAAGAAAGTAAATAAGTTTGCCTCTGACCACTTCGCTGTCCTGAATGTGCAGGTGCACCGCCATGAAGGGTCTGTATGAGTTGCCGCATTGTTTCTTGCATGGCGGTTTGTCCTTGAGCCAGATTCGTCATAATCCCAGCCAAATCTGGAGGTGCAGAGGGATTGGGAGGATTTCCAGCATTTCCAGCGTTTCGATTGCTGGATTCCGGATTATCTGCCATTGATGATGAATGATTTTTGGTGAAAAACGATAATAACAATTGTTCCCACAGACGGCGCCAATCTGTTGATGTAAAAAACTAGATCACTCTAATTATTCAATCACAGATAAATAAATGAGACAAAGAATTTTAAAGTGGTTCATCCTTTTATGAATGGCCTATGTCCACTGTTATGTTATTACTGAGTGTTTGGGAATTCTCGATTACCAGTACTATCAAGAAATTTCGGTCCCTTTGAATGATGGTGATACAAGGTATTTATAGCCCTTAGGCTGTACATGAAAGGGTGTTACATTAAATGATCCACATATGAAAGTGTAATTCATTTAATGCTCTTCAAACGTGTGCGTCAAGATGATAATCATTCAATGAATAGTTGAACTGCTGATTATCTGGCAATCAATGCTGTGGTCGAGATGCAGCTCGAACCGCCTTAGTTGCTCGTCGTTCAAGAGTTCCTCGGAGCGTTGGAGTTCCTCAGAGAGCTGGAGTTCCTCGGAGTGTACTTGTTGCTCGGAGTGAGTCTGACTTGGTCGGGAGAATGAACTTCCTCGTTGCTATTGTGACACGTAGATTGACACGTGTCTTCTTATTATTCGTCCACATCAGCATACTAATTTTGGTATCAACAATACCAATCCCACAAAGAATTATTCCTATCCACCTTCAGCACAGTTAAAGCGTTAATCTAATGCCATTTGTAGGACTCATTTTGGGCCTGTTGGAGTCTATCATTATAATGTACCAAAGCTTCATTATAACCACCCATCCAAAATTCTCTAGGCTACTTATGGAATTGGAAAGTTAATCTATCAACTTGCATTTCCAGTTTCTTCAGTACCCCATCCTTATCCTCCAATTGAGAAGATTGAGTAGATAACTACTCAGATAAAGTCTGCAGCTTTTGAGACATTTTAGTAATAGCTCGGTCCTTTTCTTTTAACTGTGCAACTTGGTTAGAAAGATCCTATTGGGTCCTAATTTCCTCAACCAACCCTATTTTTAGCTCGGGAAGAAGATGCAGATTTAATGTTCTTCAAGGACTCCAACTCATCTCTTAAGGTAGCGTTCTCAACCTCCAAAAAGGAATAACCTTCATCGGTAACATCAACAGAATTTTCAGAGGAAGACTTTAGAAGATTTATTTCATCCTTCAAATTGTTTTTCTCTTCCTCTAGAAGTTTGGCAATAGTTCTAGTTTCTTCAATTTCAAGCTTAAGTAAAGCCTGCTTCTTATTATAAACGGAGACAAACTTATCAAAGCCCCGACCTACACTCAAACTTTGATACTTCTGCTCATAGCTATGATGCAGCAGCGCAGTGGATTCCTTATACTGTTATTAAAGATCTTCTATCATTTCATAATAGGCAACATTATTTGCTACCGCCCGATCAAGTAAGTACTTCAAATATTTATAAGATTCTCTAACTTGCTCTGAAGCATCATCATCGAGCAACTGAGTAACTTCTTCCTCGGATAAGTCCATATGACTAGCTTTGAAAAAAAGAATTGCATTTCCTTAGTAGCTCAATATCACGAGAAGACATTTGTTCCATCTTTACAATAAACTAGAAAAAAGAAATAATCACCAATCAACAACAAGAATGGAGAACATGTATAATCAATAAAAGATAAAAAAGAGCAACAAAAGGTTCTTTTATTGATAACAAAGAGTTCAAGTAAAATCAAAATAAAGGAAAAAGAAACAACAAAAGTAAAAGAAAAAAATGCCAAACAACATTACACATTCTCCCTATCACTCTCAACCTTCTTGCTCTGCTCAGAAGAAGGGGTTGCAGGCTCGAGTTGCTCGATTTTCTCAGCTGGAAGAATAGAAGACTCAGGGACTTTAGATTGTTTGGAAGCAGACTCAACCACAACTGAAGACGCATCAGAAGAAACTTCATCTTCAACCTCTTCCTCAATGACCAGAGGAGGACTATGAACATACCTCCAAAAAAGTTCAATGTCTCCATTTGTGTTCAACTCTTGAAGGGAAGTAACCCAACCAACTCTAAAAATTTCTTACTTCACATACTCAATTTGAAAAGAAGTAGCAGAAATGGATTTGTTCCAACCATTGTCCTAACCAGAACTGAAGGAGGTCTTCACAACAACCCTTCTTTTAGCTATGATAGAGGACATAAGCTGTTTAGTAGCCTTTTCCCTACACTCAGTTACTTCTGCCCTGCACTTAGCTTCTTTTTTTAGCACTTAATTTCCTCTTTCTCATGCACAACTTCATCTTTCTGGAGGCCAACCTCCTTAGCCCTGCGCTCAGCTTCAAGGGCATTTGTATCACAGTTTAGACGAGTCGTTTCAGCTGTCTGCAATTTCTCTGCCCAAGTGCTCCTCTCAGTCTCCAAGGCTTACTGTGACTCAACCAGAGACTTCTTCAAACTAGAAAAAGCTTCCTCCACCTCATTCGAAGAAGAAGAAACCTTAATTGCATCGTCCTTCTCCAGCATATTATTGAAGTGTACCAATAACTACAAAAATAAAGATTAAAGTGAGCATATGAAGAATGTAAATAACAACCAAACCAAGACAATGGAAATTACTTAATGATGCAAGGTTCTGAGTAGCCAATTCAGAAACTCTCATTTTGGGGAGCTTGGCATCCACCCTCCTATAGTCTGGAAGAGTACCAGACTTGATCAGCCTCCTAGCCAAACCAGGAGTAATGGTTGTTAGAGGAACATCATCAGAAGAGGAAAAATTGACCAAGTACAGTTAGTCGGTCACTTGATCGACTTCCTTCTCTATAATCCCCCTCTTAAGTCTCTTCAGAGGAATTTCAACCTCTTTGGGAGCTAAATCTTTAGGAGCTAGGTCTTTGTGGAATAGATCCTTGGGGGCTGGAATTTTAGGGGATGGGGGCTTCATAACACCCTCAGGTTTATTCTTATCTCCCTCAGCAGATGATTGGGAGCCATATGCAACACCACTGTAGACATCATGGAATTTCCTCTTCTTAATAATTTCAGATAGAGGAGTATCAGAATCAACAGCAGTCTCTGCGTCAAGATCAATCACTAGAGGAGGAGAAGTAGTAGGTCTGTTAATAAAATAAGAAATAGTGTTCCTGTACTGGAGCAGATAGGAAGCAGACCTCATGTGCTCCTCAGCAACTACCTTATGAAGATTCCAGATAAACTTCAACTCCTTCAAATTTACTTCGCTCTCTTTGGGGCACTTTATTTTTTGCTCAACTGCAAAACAATTTATAAAAACAACAGTCAGTATGACATTTTATCAAATATAAACAGGGCAAATTTACTAAAGCATAAATCAACTTATTCCATTACCAAAGAGTGGACATCTAGGTCCTTGGTATATGGCACCTCCAACTAAGGGGGCATGTTGCCAATTTTTCACAACGATCCCATGATCAAAATAATCCCTATTAGAGTCAGGGAGATTGACTACCAAAGCTTTACTAACAGACCTAGTTTTCAAATAAAAAGTGGTATCACTAGTTACCCACTTATAACAAAATATAATTTCTGAAATCCTTAGATGGGTTCTATGAATTTGATTTAACTTATAAACTCCATTAACAACTCTCCAGGTATTATGATCCACTCTTGCAGGTAAAATTTCAAAATATTGATAAAACTCCAAACATAAGGTATTGGGAGGAAAGGTGAAGCCATATTCAGCAACAAAGATAGAGGGGAACCAATGACCCTCAACAAGAGAGAAAAAATCAGAAAGAAAAGTGGGATGTTCTAATACAACCCAAGATGGAATGTTAAAATCAGTTCTAAACTTATCAAGTGATTCGATAGAATAAACCGTGATGAAGAAAATAAATAAGAAGAAAAGAAAGATTCTTACAAATATTTAAGGATTCAGCAAGAACTGAAGACAGAAAAGAAAACGATCGCACGAAAGCAAAGAACGCAGTAGCAGAATTAGAAGTAAGAGGTAAAAAATGATCAAAGTTTTTACCTCCCTTTTTATAAGACGCATCGAAAACTGGGCAAAGTAATGATTAAAGCAAACAAAGTTTAGGTTTACGACGGCTAAACAGATGGAAAGACGAAGATACACTAAAAGTATTCGCAAAAATTTAAAATATTTACAAAATTTCCATTCGCCCTAAAAAACTGTCAAGGGAATAAATTTCACAAGTATAGAAGCTCTGCAACCAACCAAACGGCCTGAGCTACTGCCAAAGCATAATGTTCCACACTTTTGCATAAACTTTAAGTATGAAACATTGGGGGATTCTATCGATACCAAAATTTACCATCCTACATGGACAAATTACAAGCTAACATGTGTTATCCTATATGGCACAAGTCCAAGTCAGCATGATAGAAAAGCCTGACCAACAAGGAAGCCCGACCAACATAGTTACCCGACCAACTGGGAAGCCCTACCAATAGTCGAAAGGCATTATGTACAGCCAACCAAGCGCCAACAGTCTTACAACGTGTACTACCTATGAAGGGACAATGCTCATATAATTAATTCTCATTATATATTGATGTAAATGCCTAACAAATAAACTCATTCCATAATTTCACATGATAACGATCAAGACCCCCTGGTGCTATAAATACATTGTATCACCCTCATATCAAGGGATCGAAAAACAACTCAAGGAATTCAATACATAAAAGTGGATGTAGGTTACTCCGTTGGGCCGAACCACTTTAAAAAGTTTTCTTCTGTCTTATTTGTTTACTTAATTTATCTATGATCAACTAGTTAGGCTTAGTCTAGTTTTTGCATCAATAATCATATTTTATTTTCCCTACCAGCAAGCTGGGATGACATTATTGAAAATATATTCCACACACATAATCCTGACGTAGCCCAGACCTTGGTTATGTTGTTGGAGAAGGCAAAAAAAATCCACCCGTTATGGATACAACTATGTATGAAGAGCATTGACATAGATTGTGATGTCTCGCGCCATATGCATGTAAAATTGAATCTTACCAACAAGTTGAAAAGGATGGGATTTCAAGTTTATGTCACGGATATCTACACATAGATCGTAGATTCCCTTTTTCCTAGTTGGCCACGGAAAAAAATTCATAGGTTCTTAAAAACTAATAACGAATGGATGAAAATCAGACATATTGAACACATTATAATGTCTTACTCTGATATATATATATATATATATATATATATAAAGGAGGAGGGATTTTTTGTCTAGGCCAACTCATGGTTGAGATTGAAAGTTAATGAGTTTGGTCTTTATCAACTGACGGTTGAGATTGCATTTTCTTTGTCCAACCAAAACCAATTGTTCCGCTCTATTTGGCATGCGGCTCACGGCACTCGAGAAGCATTGGGGAACCTCCAAAGCCTACCCTATGAGTTCACAGGACTCGAGAAACATTGAAAAAGATATTAAAATCACACTGATCTATGAGTTCTCTCTCTATCACCCCATCTCAAAACCTCCAAAGCCATAGCCTCAAACTCTCTCTACCGATTAGTACTCTCTCCACTATCTTCAAGCCTCTTTCCATGTATGTTTTTATGTTAGGTTTCCAAGTATTTTTATTTTTTATTTTTTAATAGACTTGATGTTGAATGATTTTAAAATTAACTTTTTCCTCCTTTTATTTTGTAGATGCAGGTTGATTATCATATATATTCCACAACCCGAACACCCCAAGTTTGGATTTGTGGTTTTGGGTGTAGTGGCTTTGTGTCCATGGGTGAAACATTTACTTTTCTGTCCGTGGGTGTAGATTTGAGTTGTGACATGTAAGGTCTCAAATCCTTATTTATTTTTTTATTCTCAGATATATTCCACAACCAGAACACCCCAAGTACGGATTTGTGGGTTTGGGTGTAGAGGCTTTGTGTCTATGGGTAAAACATTTACTTTTCTATCCGTGGGTGTAGATTTGAGTTGTGACATGTAAGGTCTCAAATCCTTATTTATTTTTCATTAATTGGCTTTCCAATAAATTCTAAATCGTATATTTTTCTATACAGGTGGATGAGATTTCCTTTTGATTTACAGACCTGTAAACCAACATTTCACCATCACTGAGGCATCAAATGGGTGGAGCTACCACGCTGCCTCAGAGGTTGCAATCACGTCGCCTCATTGAATGTAACCACGCCACCTCAAGCTTCTTCTTCCACCACGCGCATCAGGTGGGTGGGGAAGGGAGCAACCACGTCGCCTATACCAACTTAGCTATTAAAAAGGGAGCCACCACATCGCCTCAAGTGGGTGCATTTAAAAAGTGTACGAACATATGTTTTTTATGAAGGGTTCATATAACAACAATGACGTGTTTGAAAAATAGATATTTAAATGCCTAGAAGGTGTTTGAAAAATACTTACTGGTATATTACGTTGGTTTATGACGTCTTTTCTTGGGACTTATGGTGAGAATTTATAAGTGTTTTTGTTAATTGATTTATTTGGATGACCATATATTACTTCAGGTTTCATAAACAGTAGTTAACATTTTGGTTCTGAACATCTCCACACGTGAACTGGTTTTTTTGTTTTGTCTTGGTTTTGGTTAGATATGCGTATAATTGGTTGTTTATTTTAGTTTAGTTAGAACAAATAGTTCAGTTGGTAGTTTTGGCACTCTCTTAGAAGATCTAGGAATAATTTTTAACCTTTTTTTTTAAATAATTTAGTTTTATTGGGTACTGGTTTGCAGGTGTTGACATTAGCTTTTGTTGTTTTTGTTAAATCCTACATTTGCAGAAGTTGATAATGAGAGGATATGAGTCATTTCTGATTATGTTTATTTTCTTTATCTTGCTAATTTTACTGGAACTTTCATTAAAATTAGATTCATTATCAATTTTGTGTGCGTGTTGAATGCTGCCAAAGAATGGTATGAGTGAGACTGCAGGGACTTAACGGTTTTAGTTTAAAGAGTGAAAGGGATTTTATTTATGTTTCTCTTTTTAAACAAATTTTAACCAGATTTTCTGTTTTAGTTTCTTTAGATCATGATGGATCTAATTATTTAATTTTCTAAATAATTAGTTGAACCCTTAATTAGTTGCGTATGACAATAATCAAAGTTTTCTTTTATTTTTCATCAAAATAACATTGATATGATAAAGCTATGTTTTTCTCTGTTGTCTAATCAAGAAGATTTGAAAAACTAGACAAGACTGTGTTGATAAAGGAGATGGTGTCTTATCTCTTTCCAATCCTACACATGGTAATAGAAAGTACATATGTAACTAAAAGTAATATAACAATATATATGGTAGGCAGATCCTATGTTGCACAGTAAATGTTGTAGGCATGAAACTATTCACCGGGGGATTTTAAATGTAAAATAAGTTATTAAATGTAAAATAAGGTGTACTTAGTTTTTTGACACAATTTAAACCATAAATACACTATTTATACACGATAAAAATAATAATTAGTAAATGGAAATTAGTAAACAGTAATTTTGAATAAGATTCTTATTTCTATAAAAAAATAATACAAAAGTATTCAATTATATAAAATAACAAATTGTCATAAATGCTTTTCTTACGGTGGTCGTTGCCTTTTCTAACAGTTGGATGATTATCAAATTGTCATTCTTTTCAACTAATACGGACCAGTACATGACGATAAGGATGTACTTTTTAATGTTGGCTTCTTTGTTTTTCATTTAGAAATTATATAAGGTTAAAATTTTAAATAAACATACGAAAGTTAATAAAATAACTATTTATACAAAAAAAAATTATACTAATAGTTTTTACTCCATCATTTGCATTGTGTCATGTAGTTACTTTTTAGTCATACTTTAAAAAATGTTAGATGAGCCCTCCGACTATTTTTTTGGCTTATATGAAGAGTGGGGGGCCTAGAAAATCCTAATCTAATCAAATTAATTAGATATGGGCAAATATGAAGAAAGGATTTGATAGGATACAAACCTTTGTATGAAACTTCGAATGAAAATAAAAATTAATAATGAAATAACGAAACTTCGGATTTGACACCCCCGAAATAAATAGAGTATTTTAATTTACACCTAATTTCTTTTTCTTCATTGAATTTAGTACCATCAATACCGTCACAAGTTAGTTTATTCTATTTTGTAAAAAACTAAATTCGTATGATCAACACACTCATATTAGTTTGTTTATTTCGAAATAAACCAAATTGGTATGATCGACAGCGTCATATGTTAGTTATACTTTGTCATTCCAAATATATATAACGCTTATCAACTAATATATTTGAGGAATAACAATTGAAACTTTCATGATGAGAACTTTCATCAAGTTAAAAATCCATAAGAACTAATTTTGTAATTGAGACACACAATATCCGGAACGTTTTTACAATTGTGCCATGGGCACGGATACACCCTAGTATATATATATATATATATATATATATATATATATATATAGTCATAAGCTTGTTTAGTTAGTTATAATTTCATATTATTATAATTATTTAGTCACTTATGGATTTTATTTTTGTAGACAATGTCGAGAGGAAACAACCCAATGGTACCAAGTGACAAGTTGACACTGCAACAAGGTTCACTATCTCATGCACAACCCGAGTTCTCACCACCAATGGCGGCGAAATTCATAACTCCACCAATGATTCACTCCTCACTAAGTCCAACTCCAAGTGCTCCACCGCCCTCATGTAGCACTCTCGTTGTTCCAGTACCCTCATCCAATGCTCTCGACGCCTCCCGCTCAATCCAAAAGAAGCCCATTGGGTTCTCCATTCTCGGGAATAACCGGACGGGTGATAGGAATGATGTGCTAAACATTAAAGCTCGATGTTTGTCATTGGAAAAAATGAATGTGGGAGTCAATGGACCAGAAAATTGGAGCCTTGTTGATCAAGTCGTCAAAGATGACATATATGATCAACTCTGCAAGCATTTCTCATTGCTCGGCAGCGCCAAGAGTAAGATTCTATCTCCGGTTGTTGAAGCATTGAGGACCTAGAGTAGAAACCTTCGGAAGAAACATTTCTCGAAGGAGGCAGCGAGCTCCGATATTTTGTCTTTAAAAAAGAGAGTGTCTCCCAATGTTGAAATGTCGGTGGAGAAGTGTAATGATTTTTTGGATAATGAGGTGAAGGAGATAAAGTTGGTGCAAGGGGAGAAAAAAAAAAAAATAGGGCACAAGAAACTGATATCCACTGGCCGGGATCCAAATATTATGAGGATTTGAAAAATTAATGGGGGAGTATGACCAATGATGGTTCAGATGCTGAAAAACAACCAAATCGTACCAACTTATTCGTTCATTCTCGACGGGAAAAGATAATAAATTCCAACCGCACTTGGCTAAGACGTTGAAATTAATAGAGGCCATCAGCAGTCACTCTAGTTAGAGCCCTACTGATTACTTTAACCTTGGAAAATGATGCCCTGACCCATACCTTTGGAAAGGACAAAACGGGGAGGACGGGAGGTGTTGGCTCACATATGCCAAAAATAAACTTTCAACACACCACACCTCTCATGGAAGAGCTTTCTTCAGTCAAAGATCTTGTCTCTTCCATTGAGGAAAAATAGTTCAAGACCCTTGGGGATGTACATGAGATTAAAAATAACCTGGAGATCTCGCGGATCAAATTGGGCAATGCCTCATCCAACATTCCCCTATCAAATGCCGTCTCATCCAACATTCCCATCCCAAATGTCGACTCCTCCAACACTCCCCTTCCCAGTGCCTCCGCCTATCACGGGACTTGGATCATTGTCAACAACTCACGGTGACTATGGCGAACAGTGTTATTTCAGGCACCTGAGAAATATGAGGATTGTTAGGGTATGCACACTTATGTCCATGGTTGTCAAAACTCCAGTACACGATCGAGCTTTGGGGTGGTGAGGCTCGAATAATGGTCTATAAAATATACACTGGCTATGGAGATGTACTTGTGCTCGTTAATAGCCGGGAAGGGAGGGAATTGAGGAATTATGAAAACTCTTTTATTGTTTGGCAAGTTTATTTGTTGACTAGATTCTAATAATATTTTCTTTCGTTTCAGTTGTAATAACATTTTTTTATTTCAGTTGTAATAATTTTTTTGTTTCAGTGGTAAGAATATTAATTTTGTTTCAGTTGTAATAATATTTTTTGCTTCAGTTGTAATAATATTTTTTAACCTATTAGCATAGGACTGAAATTTGAAGATTATTACATATGGATTTCCCCCAATACAAAGAGTGTAGGTGAGAGACTAACCGAATAACAAATAATAATGTACATGAATTCAAGATTTTGTTAAATACGCTTTCAAAAATCTTAAAAGTGACAACATTTCGTGTTTGTGCACCGATTGTATGAACGAAAAATATAAGTCATTGGAAGGCAATTAATTGCATTTAATAAAGTGGGAAATTTTTCAAGACTAAAAAATATGGACATACCATGGTGAAAAAATATACCTTATGTTCGGAAAGAATTATCGCTACCCGGCCGTGTAACGGAACTCCAACGAGTGGAAGTGGTACATGATTTACCAACACATCACACTACACCAAATCTGTCGAATTTTCACGGTCAATGACCTTGACAAGTTGGACTTGTCAAGGTCAATGATTGTGACAATTCTGGGGGTGACAACGTTTTTTGTCACGGTCATTGATCGTGACAAGTTTTTAAATATTGTCACGGTCATGTCACGGTTTATGACCGTGACAAGTTTTGTCTATGACCGTGACAAACCCGTGATAATATTAAAAAACTTGTCACGGTCAATGACCGTGACACGTCCGTGACAAGTTTTATTTATCACAGACTTGTCACGGTCAATGACCGTGACAATTCTAGGCAGAATTAAAAAAAAATCTACTGGGAAGTATGGCCACTGCCACTGCCCAGCAGTATATTTGTACCTGTTATAACAACATTATACCTGTTCAAACATCATATATCCAAATAAAATAGAGATAATGCAAATATACATTCAAAACGAATATGTGTAACGATATAATCCAAATATAATTCAAATGTAACAACTTAAAACAATTCAATTCAATTCAAATAATATCACTACATGTCTGGGGTAAGGTTAGCTCTGAGGAGGTGAGTAGGCCACACGATATACGAATTGACACACCCAGCAATATACATCGTGCCGCATTATTCGCGCAACCACAAGGGGGAGTTCTCCTTCCCGGGTATCATATGCATGACGAGCACTTTAGGCTCGATGTCTTGAAGCAAATGTCCATGAATTGGCATACCCTCTACGGTATTCGGGTCCCTCAACCCCCGCCCTATCCGCTGGACATCAAATATTTCCACTATAAACACTCTCGGCCAACCAAGTGTCGACATCGATCGGTTGAAGGGAGTCAAATAGGGGAGTGGATCATCAAGGTCTGCACGTATCGGCAATGAAGCAACGAGGTCCACATCCTCGTCCTCCTGCACCTCGTCCTCCTCCACCACCTTCTCCTCCCCTTTCCCCTTACGATTTCTGTCCAACGAACACTTCATGAATGAGAACATATCTTGGACCGTCACCTCCAAACGGGACAGCTTCGTATCATGCGAGTCCACCGTTCGAGCCAACCCGGTGTCACTCGTCTCCAATCTGATGATCCTAGATTTGGCCACCCACGAGCTCACCCCCTTATCCTCCCCTTGTGATTAGCGTCAAGCACTTAGCTGAGTGCGTCTGTGGACAAATATTCCTTGTCGACATCAGACTGCAACTCATGAACTTCCTTAAGCTTTTCCTGAAACAACAAAAAGCACATGATTAGTGAAATAAGTAAATAAAAAAATTATAACGTAATTAACAAAAAGTAAATTGTTGGATTACTTACAATCATGGACGCGACGCTCGGGGACACCTCCTTATCCTTCCCCTTCTTCGTCCGAATAGCCACATAAGTATCGAGCCTATGTGGCCTACTCCCAGGGCCACTCCCTTGTCCCCTGAAATAAAATAAAGTAAAATTAGTATCGGCCCTGCAAAGTAAAATAATGCAGAATAATATATTTCTGTAGTTATAGAAAAATTAAATCTTACCATCATCCTATGCTCCACCTCAGCATAAGACGTCTGTCCGGAGTAGTGCAAGTCCATCTTTTTTGCCCCGTTTTCCCTCCCCGATTGGCGAGATGCCAATTGTCACTCCCCGATCTCATTGTCAATGAACTTTTTCCATTGTGCTAATGAGATTGGCTCCTTCGGCGGGACGGATTCATGCATTCGGATAACGGACTCTCGTGTCTTCTCAAAGTACCAGGTTCGTATATTTTTCTTCCACGTCTTGTGTTGCTCCCTCAACTGCTCCAAGACGGAATCGCGTAGCTTTGGATCCAGGATGAATTGTTCCTGTCCAACAAATACAATGTTAGTTGCGAATAAATATAAATATAAAATGAAATCGAAATTGAAATCGAAATCGAAATTGAAATCGAAACATTCATATAAATATAAATATAAATTCATTACATGTAGTGCCACCCAAATAGCTAACTTGAGCTCATTTGGCACCTCCCTCCAACTAGTGTACCTCGGGCCGATGATCGTCTTTACCAGCTCGAGGGATCTCGCTAATAGCCCCGTCTTGTTCTCGATGGCCATCCCCAATTTTCCATATTTGGGGAGCCTAGGGGCCGAAGAGCCCTCCTCGCCTCCGCTACCACCGAGCCTAGACGACATCATCACAATCAACATCATCATCCTCGCCTTAATACCTAAAGGAGACATTTGCTGTAAAAAAATATTGTTATTAGTACAAATCAAAATGAATTAGAAGAAGACATGCAAATATGTACAATTACTACAAATCCAAATGAATTGTTACTGCTTAACACCTCAATTATGAATTCCAAAACAACAGCATCTAGCTCATA
Source organism: Sambucus nigra (assembly GCA_949130495.1). Taxonomy (NCBI): domain Eukaryota; kingdom Viridiplantae; phylum Streptophyta; class Magnoliopsida; order Dipsacales; family Adoxaceae; genus Sambucus; species Sambucus nigra. The sequence continues at coordinate 482,310,488 of OX422211.1, read as the reverse complement.
ATATGTGCAAATCAATTAAAAGCATTAAAAATGGATTGATATAGTACAAATTGGAATGTTTATTACAAATTGAAAAATTATTTCAAATTCAGGTTATCATAAAAAATGGATTGATATTCGGTAGGAGCAGCCAAGTCATCCACACTACTATTTAGACGCTTTGGCGCGTGTAGGACAATTGACCACGGCTCGTTGTTGATATACTCCGAGTAAAACACTTGGTTAACCTTTTGAAATGCACAAACAAATGGTTCATCGCTCAAGTGATCGTTGCTCTTCAACTTGGACAAGTCAACCATGATCAAATTGGTGATAGGATCAACTTTACAAGCATTTTTATCCTCAACTCTTACCCAGTTACACTTGTCAATCTAGTATGTATCCAGAGAACATTAGGATACGACTGCAGAACTTCCTCCAAAAGTAACAACTTTAAGCCACTAATAATATTATTATATAGAAATTATGAAGTCCCAAACTATCCAACGGGACAATTCGAGATATCTCATTAAAGGGGTAGTGACTCTCGAACGGGTCTAGGGGCTATTGAATGTGTACGCATAAGAACTAGAAGGCTAGTATCTAAGCGCACTATATGTAATTTCAAGTATGTTTCATTTAATTATCATACTATATATATATATTGTTCGTTATACAAAGTAATTTTAAAAAAAAGTTGAAAATCCCACCCCCATATGGACAATAATCCAGTGGTCATGCCACTTTTAAAATTAAACAACCCAACATCGATCCACTATAATCCAACCACAATGCAACCAACAAATGTGTATCCCATCCTCCTTCTAATTCATCTACTCAATTAATTCTTTTCATCAATTAAACTAACAATTAAAGTATACAATTATTAATTTACTAATTTACAATGAGGGGCAATCCTACTTGCATATGAAAGGGGCACTAATTATTAATTTACAAAAAAAATTAACAACCAATCAATATTAAATTGATCAATTCTTTTACAAGGGGAACTACAATATGAGGGGCAATATCTAATAAACCAATAAAAATTTAATTAAAAAATACACACACGCACATATACACCCCCCGCCCCCTCCCTACCCCCTACCCCCGCCCACCCCCACCCCCTGCCCTCCCCCTCCCCCCCGCTGCCCCTGCCCACCACACGCCACACACACACACACATATATACACACGCATATACACACACACACACACACATGCATATATACACATATAAACACAAACACATACACACACATGTGCACATACCCCCTCCCCTCCCCGAACCCTGCTGCCTCGCCCCCCCCCCCCCCCCCCCACACACACACACATTTACACACATATATACACACACGCACATATATATACACATATACATAAATGGAAGAGAAATAGAGAGAAACATACCAAAGTTGTAGAGAGAGAGAGAGAGCAACCACTAGAGAGAGAGAGAGAGAGAGAGAAATGGAGGGAGCAAATTCGGTGGGAAAAAAAAGGGGGAGGTTTTTTTTATTGACATAATTATCATAGACTTGTCACATCATTGACCGTGACAAGTCCGTGACAAACTTCACTTGTCACGATCAATGACTGTGACAAAAAATGCATATTTTTCTGTCACGGTCATTGACCATGACAAGCCTCGCCGCTAAAAAGATGACAATTTTACCAGTTGGTGTAGTGTCATTCATAAAAAGAACTTTTGCGTGTATTTTTTTCGTCGTTGCTTAAAAAACTCTTCTAATCAAAATCCTCAAATACCTACAAAATATAACAATCTCAAGTGTAGCGGTAAGTAAGGGTATCAATCCACTTCCAAGGGGGTAAGCTAGAGACAAACTCAAATGTAGTTCAATTTTTATTTTCTTTTTGTGCTGTTTCACTTTTCTACTTTTTTTTAGCTTTTTCAAATATTAAAACAATAGGGTGAGCTGATGATTTAAACTAAACTAAACTAAATGTGATATGGTAACAACTAACTAGAAAGTTACTAAAATGAAAAATAAAGTCTAAACTAAAATAAGAGATAAAGTGAGGTAAATAATTGTGAGAACAATCAAGGAGTGGGATTACACCACAAATTTTAGCTATTCTAATTAATTAATTTAATTAATTGAATTCTTCCAACTTAATATCAAACTTACAAATCAACTCTCGTTGCAAATGTAATTTTAATAGTAACCTTTTAGAAAATTAAGTTTAATACCCCACAACTCTATAAAATAGATCCACACTCCTTTTGATTAATCACCCGCTAGGATCGATCAATTAAAATTTATGTAAATCTTAGAAAATAAATTACAGTTGAAATTTAAGTTATAATACCCCACTTAACATTCAAAGGGAATTTTCAAGTAATCAAACTAATTAAACTAAAATAACATCCAATAAGGGTTTCCCCCCACCCCTTGAAAGGGGATTTAGCCTAACATGATATGAAACATGACAAAGTAATAATCAAAGACATAAAATAAATGAGATGAGAAAAGAAATATCAAACCCAATCTCTTGATGTTTAATTGATCTTCAATCCATGAGTTGAAATTCCTAATCCATCAACTTGAATGATCCGAACAATATTACATAAAAATTTCACTCAATTAATCCTCACACATTTATCACTCAATAATCTCAAAAAAGAAAAATAAAAACTATTTACAAAATGATGTTTATCCTAATTTATTTCTAACCCTAAACTTTCTCTCTCTAAAAATTCCTATCTAAAAGCTTATTTTTTTCGTATGGGGTCTTCATCTTCATTTATAGTAGGCACATGGAACATGGGGGTATTTTTGAGAATTGGCTTGAGTGTGCATGGAAATGGTGAGATGAGTGTGAGGTCATGTGGGTGAGGGGATTTGGGAATAAAATCTGATATGGTTAAAGGGGTAGTTTTGGAAATTGAGGTTAAGGGTGGTTTGTTGGGGTTATTATGGGAAAAAGAGAATAAAGAGGTAAATGGGTTTAATTGGCATGTGGGTATTAGTTTGGTCTTAGGTCTTATTTTATGCAGGTGAAGAAAACGATTTTGGGAGAAATGGGTTTGGGGTTTGGAAAAGGAAAATGGGTTTGACTTGGGGTGAAGTTTAGATGGATCAGGTTTCGAGTTGGTGAGTTACAGATCGGAGGTTGAAGGGTCGCAATCGGAGGGGGGGCGGCCGGAGAAGGGGATCAGCGAATTTGAGGCTGCGGGTTGGGTTTTCGGCTCGGAATGGGTCGGGTTCGAGGTTATGGGTTGCCGAGGAGAACGGGTCAGGCCGGATATAGGGGGTAGGTTCGCCAGGGGGTAGGTCGTTCGGGTTAGGCTAGGTCGGAGGTTGGGTTGCTCCGAGGTAGGTCGCCGGGCAGTGGACGGCGTCGGAGTTGCGGGTGTAGGTTCGCAAGGGGATTAGGGGTGATTCGCTGGCAGGAGGTTCAGGGGGTTTTGCCAGTAGATGGTTGGAGGTCCGGCCGGTCTGGGTATTGCGAGGTGACCGGAGTGAGGTGATGACGCCGGATGGAAGGAGAGGTCATCGCCGGGTTTATGTTTGTATTTGGCGCCAAAGTTGCTTCCGGCAGGTGGGTATGCTGGGTATGGGGGTTGGATTGGGTTGGGATTGTGGGTTTAATGGAGGTGAGAGATGGGTTTGTGGAGAGAGAAAGAGGTGTTTTGGGGGAAGAAGATAAAAGGGTTGGAGTTGTGTGTGTTGTTGTGTATGGGTGTATGGTGGGGATGGGTGGGTTAGTTTAGGTGTGTGTGAGTGTGTATGGTATTGGGGTGTGTTTGTGTTAATGTGTGTGTTTAATTTGAACCCCTAAAATAATAAAGACTCAATTAAAATTAATAAAATTAAAACTAAAAAATAAAATCTAACTAAAAATAAAACAAACTAAAAAATAAAAATATTAAAACTAAAAAATAAAATCCTAAGCTTATATAAAAACTAAAATAAAACAAAAGAAATAAAAACTTAAAATCTATATGAAAATTAAAGTCCTAAAAATATAAAATATAATAAACTAAAAAAAACTCCTAAAAAATAATCCTAATAAAATAAGACTACACTAAAAACTAGTCAAAATAAAATAAAATTATACTAATAAAATAAAATAAAATAAAACCTAGAAAATACGAAATAAATCTAAAATAAATTCTAAAAATAAAAATGACTCAAACTAAAAATATAAAAATATAAAAAAGACACAAACTAAACACACATAGGCTTGGGGTAAGTTTGGGCTAGGTTTAGGGTATGTTAGGGTTACGGGATAAGGTAATTAACTCCATTTTAATTGCAAATTGCTAGGAAATATAGCTTTTGACACCGCAACTGCAATTAAGCCTGCATAATTAACATTTAAGCACATAAGACCCATATTGTTGAGAATTAGAAACTAAAGTACGTCTATTCGGGATATAAAATGTACAATTTTGGGCGCTTATCACACCACCCCCAAACAGAGCGTTGCTAGTTCTCGAGCAATAAGATAGAGAGAAAGAGAAAGATACGAAACCAAAAGTGTACCACTTTCGCGGGCACTTGCGATTACACTTAGCATGTGCAACAAGCCTTTAAACCTATAGGTTGCCCTACAGGACGAGTTGTGTCTCGTGAGGGTTTGCAGGGAATATACCCACAAAATTTTTATTTGTAAACGGCAGTCTGCCTCTTATTAGACGTAGAATAATCGCACAATCCATCACGTGAGAAATATTTTCAGAAATACAAGCTAGAATGTGTAAAAAGATTTAGCTAAGTAAATACTTAAGGCACATCCTTCCTGGAACTCAACGTGTGTAGTGTGAATCAGTCAAAGCGGGTCGAGAATCATAAGTGTAATTCCTAGATTGCCTTTTCGAAATCAACGCTTCAACTTCAAATCTCACGGATATATCTCTCTCAAACGAACTCTCGAGATTAAGGTTAGTGTATCGCTCTTGTGTGTGAGGAGGTGAGTAAATGTAAGCAAGTTCAAACGTCTCACACACACATAAGAAATAACGAACAATAAGAAATAAAATGATCTCATGAAAGAATGATAATCACTATAGTGAGAACGTCGAGTTATTCACCACGTTGACTATCATTTGCCCGAACACCTAGGAAAAATATGGATGATAATGGGTGAGGGGTAAATGAAATGAGAATGGTATGATATGATAGGTAGGATGGATGATATGTGGTAGGTATGGTGATGTGATGGATAATGGATGAGTGATGGATGCAATAATATGGATGAGCGAGAAGAGTGTACTATACATGAAGAACAAATGTCTTTATTACAACAAAATAAACTACAAACTCTCTTTCTTTTCTTTTCTCTCTTTTTCTTTTTTTTTTCGTTTTTCTTTTCTTTTTCTCTATTTTTTTCTTCTATTTTTGCTATTTTTATGTTTTTTTTTTGTCACTCACTTCTCAAACCAACAATGAAGGCATTTAACATTTGGAATCAACACTCTTTTTCTCAAAAATGATGATGAATGATATATAAAATGAGTGGGGAATGGATGGTGAGGTGAATATATGGGAAGGTAATGGGTGAGTGAATGAAAATGTGATATGGAAAAGCATGGGAGTGTGATGAGTGAAATGTATGGGAGAAAATTTAGTGATAGGGACAAACTTCAAGACACATGTTTCTTACAACTCGAAAAAGATGTCATTCTCAGTGATCAAGCCAAAAATGAAGAATAATGAGATAATACAACAATTAAAGTGCAGACCCAAAGAAGTTGAATCAACTTATGACTCGGAGATTGCGTAAAACACTCAAAAATGGTGAAAGGCACAAATCTCACAAGCTAAAGTATCTACTAGTGATCCTTAAGGTTTTCTTGAGAATTTTAGTATTCTTCAACTATAAATCGTAGTGACGTGATAAGTGCGCAAATTTTATTGAGTCTAGAAATTCATGGTGCAACATGCCTTGATACGTATTACATAAGCTATTTATAAAAAATATTTTCTAGCTTGATTCCTAGACTTTTAAAGATGGATGATTGAAAATTCACATTAATGAATGAGATGAAAGAAACTGCACGAAATTTTAAAAATCAGGTTCAAAAATAAAAAAAATTCAAAAGAGGCACGATTTTGATAAAATTCCCCACCCCCAAACAAAAAGGAACATCGTCCTAGATGTTAGGTAAAATGATTTTTAAAATTGAGAGCATAAGGTAGGAAAGAGATTACTAGAATGAACCGCTAATGAAGTGAAAAGATGTAGCGAAGAATAAACCTGAATAAATGATAAGAGAAAAATAAAGGTGTACAAGTCTATAAGCATGGTAAAACATAGGGTGATGTGAAACACCACCCCCAAACAGGATGAGACTAGTGCCAGAAATGCGGGCTGCCTCCCGGTAGAACTAAGTTTAATGTCTTCAGCCAGATTGTTGAAATCACACCCTTAGGATAGGATCTATGATGGCACGAGGCGGCAGAAAAATTGGGGTGATGGGAATCACCCCCAAACAAGACTGAAGCGTCAGTCTTGTTGGATAGAGGCTAAAAGGGTCAATGCACTTGTATGGCAAAGTGCATCACACGATGCAAAGCATCGATGGACCATGGGTGGGTGGGAATTAGGGTAAGGGTGAGTAGGCACTGATCACGCGCATCATTGAGCCGAAAGGTGAGGGCAACTAGGGCCCTATAGGCATGGTGCTCTAACTGGTGAGGAAGGCAAAATGGTTTGGTAAGTGGAATGGGATGGGCCTCATAAAAATCACACGACCGTTCTATAAATGGGAGATTATAATGGTCGCGCCATGACACTCCAGGGAGCTATCGAGAAGAAAAATCAACACCACAAGGAAGTGGTGTGCATAGAGTAACAAGCTCGGTGTCACGGAAGTGGAGAGTATCACCACAAATACTCTCGTAGATGGTGGAGGATGGTTTCAAGTGAGGATCTAAAAATGCATATGGAAACTTGAAATGTGTACAAATCAAGATCCAAACCAGGTGGTGGGGTAAATGGGACAATGGGTGGGATAAATGGTGGAGGAAGATGATCCAACTCAAGCGTGGGAGACACACACTCATTGGGAGGAGTATATGAATACTCATAAGGGAGTGCGGTTTCTAAAGATGGAGTGGTCAACTTCTCCAAAAGAGTAGCATCAGTGAATGTGGTGGGTGAGTAAGACGAGGCACCAAGATCTAAGATAGATGAGTCACTAGAAATATCGGGCTCAAAGGGAGCCAAGCATAGTGGAACAGGATCCATATCCGGATAGTTAGGAACTATCACGGATTCTATCTCAGGAAAATGATGAACACTCGTAGCTGGAGCGAACCTAAAAGATATGGTCATGTCAGAGAAATATGGAATTGGGGCATAAGGTAAAAGCTCGGGCATATTTTTGGATATTACGGGAGTGGGAACTTCAAAGTGGGGTTCATGTGGACATGGTGCGATTGAATCAGGCTCACTAATGAAAGGTAAGACAATACAATTGTTAACTTGGGGCCCGAACCATGGAATGGTCTCAACTTCAAGATTCTCGAGGTGGTAGGGTTGGTCACACTCAAAATTCGTGTCACAAGAGGACACATCATCATCACACTTGGTTGCAACGATGGTTGGAGCGATGGGAATGTCCGACTCTCTTGCACACTCCAAATAATTTAACCGTTGTTCAAGCCTTTGGAGGGCTTCATTTTGAAATTTAGTGGCTTGCTCTTGCTCGAGTATGAACTTTTGAAAGAGGGTTTCGAGAGAAGAGGTGGATGGTGGTGGAGTGATGGGTGGCGGTGGTGGGTGAGGTGGACACAACTCGCTACTATCGTGAGTGTATGGAGAATACTCAAATGAAGTGTGTGGAGTGGGGCCAAGATCATCATACACAAAAGTATCGCTTTAGTGATGGACAAATGTTTGATAATTGTGGGGTGCGTAGTGAGGGAACTGATCGTGAACGGGTTCACAAGATTGCCATGAAAACTGGTGGAACGTGTGAGGATCCACAACATCGGGTTGGGAATCGTATTGCACGGAAGGGTTATCAGGCCTCTACGAATAGCTCGGGTGCTCACACAACTCGGGATTAAGTATAGCAGGGTAGTAGGCCGAGGTGGGTTCCGAAACAGTGTCAAATGGATACACATGTTCCAGGGTGGGTTCATATGGATATGGAATGTAAGGGCACTCATGGGACATGTGATCGACATAATAACAGTGGGTGCACAACAAAGGATGAGACACGTCGACATTTGACACCGAGGGTGATGGAATATGAGGTGCGTGCATGGACAAGTCAAGAGTATCAAGGGAAACCATTAAAAATATCATAAAGAGACGGCTCAGGATCACCCTCACACGTGTCAATGGAAAATGACCAAAGTAGTCCCATAAAGGACGTTCGTCGGCCATGTGGAGAGAAATACTTTTTTTGGAGTTTTTAAATTTTTCAAAAGGAAAGAAAATGTTTTTGTATTTTCTAAAAAAAAATAATGGAAGAAAATATTTTTGGATTTTTTGGAAGAAAAGGTGGGGAGAAATATGGACTCTTGATTTGGACGAACCAACTAAAATTGACTACCCAAAATGGAATTGGACACACACAAGTCAAGAAATTTTCCTAACTAGCACATAGCTAATTTTTATCTTTAAATTTAGTGAAAGGGTAGTCAAATTTTAATTAAGTCCGCGGGCGATAAAAATTCACGGAAATCTTTGAGATCGCATTGGCAAAAATGTTCTCCTAGTGGACTACCTAGTTGATTGATTTTAAATTTAGTGATAGCTAGGGTAGCACACAATGTTAAGCGAGTGAGTCAAGTGATGAAATCCCTTCTCGTGAGTGACCGGGTGTAGTTCTTAGTCAATTAATTCATCACACGATTCGAAAATAAATGCGAGAATAAAATCAAGTAAGAGCACGAAAAGCACACAAAAGAATTGACTCGCTAACAGGAGAGGCGCGAGTGTTAGAGAAATGTATCTCCCACGGTTTTTAGGCCGTGGGGTGCCGAAAAATTTGAGTCGACCGGAGGGAGAATATGCCAATCTGAGTCCTACTGTCCAAGGTAGAGAGGCTTCTAAATCCTCGCCTTTGGACGCCCTCTCTATACCTTGTTAGGTTTCCCTATCACGCTTATCTTCAATTATTACAAATTTAAATGGAAAATGGTGTCTCTAAGTACCGCAATACAAGCAATGATAAAAATCCTAATACAAGCCTTCTAATAAAATGCAAAAATGGTACTAAAATGAAACAAAAAATAGGAAATAAATGAACTAAAAAATTGAATGCGCTCTGAGTGCTTCACGATCCCAAGAATGGCAACGACGCCATTTGATAGAAAATGCTTTTCAGTGTATTTTTTTCGTCATTGCTTGAAAAGATCTTCTAATCAAAATCCTCAAATACCTACAAAATATAACAATCTCAAGTGTAGCGGTAAGTAATGGTATCAATCCACTCCCAAGGGGGTAAGCTAGAGACAAACTCAAATGAAGTTCAATTTTTATTTTCTTTTTGTGCTTTTTCACTTTTCTACTTTTTTTTTGCTTTTTCAAATATTAAAACAATAGGGTGAACTGATGATTTAAACTAAACTAAACTAAATGTGATATGATAACAACTAACTAGATAGTTACTAAAATGAAAAATAAAGTCTAAACTAAAATAAGAGATAAAGTGAGGTAAATAATTGTGAGAACAATCAAGGAGTGGGATTACACCACAAATTTTAGCTACTCTAATTAATTAATTTAATTAATTGAATTCTCCCAAATTAATATCAAACTTACAAATCAACTCTCGTTGCAAATGTAATTTTAATAGTAACCTTTTAGAAAATTAAGTTTAACACCCCACAACTCTAGAAAATAGATCCACACTCCTTTTAATTAATCACCCGCTAGGATAGATCAATTAAAATTTATATAAATCTTTGAAAATAAATTAGAGTTGAAATTCAAGTTATAATACCCCACCTAAGAAACCCCTATCTCTAATTCGAATCTAAAATTGATATTATAATTAGAATTTCGATTTTCTCTCGAAAATCCTTTACCCTCTCTCGAGGCGTAAATCTAAGGGTGAGGGATCAAAATTAACATTCAAAGGGAATTTTCAAGTAATCAAACTAATTAAAATAAAATAACATCAAATAAGGGTTTCCCTCCACCTCTTGAAAGGGGATTTAGCCGAACATGATATGAAACATGACAAATTAATAATCAAAGGCATAAAATAAATGAGATGAGAAAAGAACAATCGAACCCCAATCTCTTGATGCTTAATTGATCTTCAATCCATGAGTTGAAATTCATAATCCATCAACTTGAGTGATCCGAACAATATTACATAAAAATTTCACTCAATTAATCCTCACACATTTATCACTCATTAATCTCAAAAAAGAAAAATAAAAACTATTTACAAAATGATGTTTATCCTAATTTATTTCTAACCCTAAACTTTCTCTCTCTAAAAATTCCTATCTAAAAGCTTCTTTTTTTCGTATGGGGTCTTCATCTTCATTTATAGTAGGCACATGGAACATGGGGGTATATTTGAGAATTGGCTTGAGTGTGCATGGAAATGGTGAGATGAGTGTGAGGTCATGTGGGTGAGGGGATTTGGGAATAAAATCTGATATGGTTAAAGGGGTAGTTTTGGAAATTGAGGTTAAGGGTGGTTTGTTGGGGTTATTATGGGAAAAAGGGAATAAAGAGGTAAATGGGTTTAATTGGCATGTGGGTATTAGTTTGGTCTTAGGTCTTATTTTATGCAGGTGAAGAAAACGATTTTGGGAGAAATGGGTTTGGGGTTTGGAAAAGGAAAATGGGTTTGCCTTGGGGTGAACTTTGGATGGATCGGGTTTCGAGTTGGTGAGTTCCAGATCGGAGGTTGAAGGGTCGCAGCGATCGGAGGGGGGCGGTCGGAGAAGGGGATCGGCGAGTTTGAGGCTGCGGGTTGGGTTTTCGGCTCGGAATGGGTCGGGTTCGAGGTTATGGGTTGCCGAGGAGAACGGGTCAGGCCGGATATGGGGGAGTAGGTTTGCCAGGGGGTAGGTCGTTTGGGTTAGGCTAGGTCGGAGGTTGGGTTGCTCCGAGGTAGGTCGCCGGGCAGTGGACGGCGTCGGAGTTGGGGGTGTAGGTTTGCCAGGGGGTCCAAGGGTGATTCGCTGGCAGGAGGTTCCGGGGGTTTCGCCGATAGAGGGTTGGAGGTCCGACCGGTCTGGGTATTGTGAGGTGACCGGAATGAGGTGATGATGCCGGCTGGAAGGAGAGGTCGTCGCCGGGTTTATGTTTGGATTTGGCGCCAAAGTTGGTACCGGCAGATGGGTATGCTGGGTATGGGGGTTGGATTGGGTTGGGATTGTGGGTTTAATGGAGGTGAGAGATGGGTTTGTGGAGAGAGAAAGAGGTGTTTTGGGGGAAGAAGATGAAAGGGGTGGAGTTGTGTGTGTTGTTGTGAATGGGTGCATGGTGGGGATGGGTGGGTTAGTTTAGGTGTGTGTGAGTGAGTATGGTATTGGGGTGTGTTTGTGTTAATGTGTGTGTTTAATTTGAACCCCTAAAATAATAAAGACTCAATTAGAATTAGTAAAATCAAAACTAAAAAATAAAATCTAACTAAAACTAAAACAAACTAAAAAATAAAAATATTAAAACTAAAAAATAAAATCCTAAGCTTATATGAAAACTAAAATAAAACAAAAGAAATAAAAACTTAAAATCTAAATGAAAATTAAAGTCCTAAAAATATAAAATATAATAAACTAAAAAAAACTCCTAAAAAATAATCCTAATAAAATAAGACTACACTAAAAACTAATAAAAATAAAATAAAATTATACTAATAAAATAAAATAAAACATAGAAAATACTATATAAATCTAAAATAAATTCTAAAAATAAAAATGACTCAAACTAAAAATATAAAAATATAAAAAAGGCACAAACTAAACACACACAGGCTTGGGGTAAGTTTGCGCTAGGTTTAGGGTAGGTTAGGGTTACGGGATAAGGTAATTAACTCCATTTTAACTGCAAATTGCTTGAAAATATAGTTTTTGACACCGCAACTGCAATTAAGCTTGCACAATTAACATTTAAGCACATAAGACCCATATTGTTGAGAATTAGCAACTAAAGTACGTCTATTTGGGGTATAAAATGTACAGTTTTGGGTGCTTATCAGTCATCCATTTGCTGACTTAATTAATGATTCTTGCAGACTCTGCAATCCTGAAAACCACAAACGTATGGATATGAATAATGAACAATTTGATACTGAACTACCAGGGGATCGGGAATACATACGTTTGAAAGTCGATGCGGATAGACCGTTGTATAAAGATTGTGATGGAGATCACTCGGTATTATATGAAATGATTGGTTTGCATAATTTGAAGAGTCAATTTGATTTTCCTAGGAACAGGGTAACCAGAATTCTTAAATGGGTTAAAGAAATTTTCCTAAAAGAGAACACGTTGCCAGACAATTATCCTACCATGAAGATGAGATTGAAGGTTTGGGTTTGAAATAAAAATCTATTCATGCATGCAAGTATGATTGCATATCGTACAACAACGATCACGAAGAGAATAATGAGTGTCCCGTATCCAATGAGCCTAGATTGGGCGTTTGTGAGAATGGAAAGGACAAACCTATAAAAAATCGCAAGTACTCACAAGTCTCATAAAAGGTTTTGAAGTATTTTCAACTTGGGCCACAGTTAAAACCGTTTTTTACTGTACCATGGATAGCGGATGCCATAACATGGCACCCTCGATACGAGGTGGGTGGGAATCTGATGCATCATCCAGTTGATTCACCCATCTGGTAAATTTCAAACTCACAACGCCATGAATTCGCAAAGGAACCGCGCAATGTCAATCTTGCAATCTCAACTAATGGGTTTAATAATTTCAATAATTTAAGTACTAGTCATAGTTATTGACTAGTTCTCATGGCGCCTTTAAGTCTTCCTCTTACACTAGGCATGCGGAAGGATATCACATTGTTATCTTTATTGATACCTGGGCCGAAGGCTCCCAACGATGATAATGATATATTTTTTAGCACCATTAATCGAAGAACTTAAAGAGTTGTGGGATAAAGGCATGATGACTCATAAGGGTTAAGAGTTCACACTTAAAGCAATGATGACGTGGGCAATCCACAACCTTCCTGCTTATAGGACCTTGTCCGCTTGTAATGTTCATGACTATTATGGATATCCCATAAGTGGGAAGAAAAATAAAGCATGTTGGATACAACATAATAGTAAGATGATTTATACGGGTCATCATAGATTTCTACCGTCGAGTCACCCTTTTAGGAATGACAAGTCTAACTTTCTTCTCGTCAGTCATGAGTGAAAAATTCCACCTGTTCGGCTTTTTGGTTAGCAGATTGAGGAGAAGGCGATGATTGCGACTCCATGGCATAGGTACGTATGCAAACACCCCCAATTTTTTAACCTGAAGAATAAAGCTAGGGGGATTCGAACGACCCTAGTAAATAAAAGCCGTGGTCCAAGTGATCAATATTTTTTAACTTGTCGTATTGGAAAGATCATCATTTAAGGCATGTAATTGATGTGATGATCATAGAGAAGAATGTTCCAGAACATCTAATACGAACATGTCTGGGTGGATCTCATTCCAAAGATATATATCGGGTCCGTCAAGATCTGCAGGATATGAAAATAAATAAGAAACCGTGGTTAAAAAATTATCCCACAACAGGAAGAATTTCTACCGGGATGTTTTCACTTTGACTACTATTGAGAAGAAGATCCTTTTAGACATATTGTTCAACTGAAGACTCCTGGAGATTATTCTGGTAATTTACCTATGGTAATATGCTACCAACAAAATGACTTGATATAGTGCAAGTCTCACGATCGACACGTAATCATTCAATTAATCCCTTTATTATTTCGACATTACTTTTCTGAACCCAAAAATATTCGTCGGGCAATTATGCAAATCAGTTTGTGTTTTACCCTACTTTGTGAAAAAGTGGTAAATAGAAGGCACATTAAAGTTTCAAAATCAACTTTTGTCGAGGCAGTTTGTGTATTAGAGAAATTTTTTCCTCCGTCGTTCTTCGATATCAGCATCCACATGCTTATGCATTTATGCGATGAAGCTTTATTATGTGGTCCCGTTAGGTATCGTTGGATGTATCCTTTTGAGCACTTGATGAAAATCTTTGAAGATTATGTAAAGAATACACAGTATATTGGAGGGTCAATTGCTAAAGAATATGTAATGGTTGAATCATCGCAATACGGTAGGTAACATATGCCAGAATAAGAGGTGAGGAGGTTCAATCCCCGTGCCCTCCTCGTGGAGACCGAGTGATCGAGGAACCTGACGAGTTTGAGGACTAAATGTCATTTGGGAACCCTAAATAGGTGAAACTCATATAATACGAGAACGCAGCTCGTTATGTCTTCGAATTGCAATATGAAGTCGAAGACTGGAGAGAGTGAGTATCTACTGAATTCTTCTTCTTTGATTATATGTATTTTATATTTTATGATCTAAAATCTATAATTTACCGGCAGGAAGTACGAGAACGAAATTTCCTAAAATCAAAGGAGAAATTGCACGACAACTAATTTTAGGGCATGGGTTTCAAAAGAGGTAATTTTCACATCTTATGGGTGCGGTTATATATTCATGTGTGATAAAAACATGCTCTAATACAAATTCATTAATAAATGCATCTTTTAAAAAGAGGTGATGTCTCTTCTAGACTTGTACGCCTAGCAAAAGGTCCTAATTTTCGTGCAAAAGAGTTTAAGAAATTCTGCACCAACAGTTTTGATTTTATTTCATATCCATATGAGGAAAATCATTTGATGCAAAATAGTGGAATATCAATTTCTTCCTTGACCACCTGTATCACTAGAAAAATTGATAAAAATCCAAATAATACAGTGCTAACCTATTATGGGACAATCCAATAAATCCTAGAACTTGATTACTTCGATTTCAAAGAAACCATCTTCTATTGTGATTGGGTAAAGGTGGAGGATACAACGAATGATTGCAAAGTTGATCCTGACTCTAAACTTATTATGGTAGATTTATCAAAGTTGAAGAGTAAAGATCGCATAATCGACAAGCCTTTTATAAGTGCCGTTTAGAATGTAAAGAAGGTATTCTACTTGAAGTGCATAAGTGATTGCAATTGGTATATTGTTGTGCATGCAATAAAGGGTATGACTAATCAAGTAGACGAATTAAAGGCTCCAAAAGTGTTTTAGTCAGCTCTTGATGACTACCCTAATTTGAGGGATCTTTTAGTTGATTTAGAGGAAGATTGAGTATCAAAATATTATTTTATCCTGGTCAATCTTATTTGTATCCTATTATGATATTAACATTCTATTAGCGCTTTAATTTGATTTATTAATGTTTAGTTACTTTTACGAATGTTTAATATGATTTATGTAAGCTAACTTTTGATAATATGTTATGTTCAGTCGAATGTTTAGTTACTTTCACAAGACGCTCGGTTTGAGAATATAATCATTTGAGTTTGTGATTGGATCAAATTGACCCAACTCAATTTCCATGTGTTCCTGTATATATACATTTATTGATAAGTTTCATTGATGCAGTCTTCATAAATGAAGTTACATTAGCTTAATTTTATGAAGATTGTATCAAAGAAACTAATCAACAAATGTACATGTAAAAGAATACGCTGGGGGCTCCAGGATTAATTTGGTCCAATCACACATTCAGAAGACTCTACTTAATGGCCTTCTTGGATCGTAGGAACTAGGTACTCATTACTTTAACTGAATTAGTTTTATAATTGATAAATATGCATTATTTTTTAAATCTTTAAGATGACAGAAGGAGTACGGGAAAATTATTAGTTTTGTTTGGTTTGGATGTTGGATAATTATTGGTCATTGGCTTGTTGTTGAATAGTTCATTAAAAGGAGTACGGGATAATTAGAAGGAATATGGAATAATTATTAGTTTAACTCTTGGATAACATGTTGGATATGAAGGTTCCTATATATCTAGGACTTTCAGGGTTTGTGTTCTGTGCTTTAGCTATATAGGACTTCATCTAGTTGGACTTCGATTTTGACAAAATTATTCTTGTATTTAGAGTGAATGTCGTTACCTCCGCCAAGCTCCTGCTGCTATCTACCTCATCTCGGCGATCGACTGAATCCTTCAATACTGCATAAGGTTATTTCTCGCACCCTTAAAACTATGGCTCATAGAATTTATATTTAATCACGTAGGACACCACACCACATGACAAAGCATATCATACGACCCAGCATATCATTTTATCACATCTTTTGATTAAGCGAGCACGTTATATTAAAAAGAATTTTTAAAACAGTTTAAAAATTAATTTGGAATTTATTTAATGAAACATTTACTTCAAAAATAAATTTTCAGAATTATTTTTAAAAGGGTTAAATATTCGTTTTAATATATGTGATAACTATATTATATGTTGGCATGCATGTATACTATCTGTAATTAATATATATATATATATATATATATATAAACGTGGATTTGTAAGTAGTATAAGATATGACCTGCTTGGTCTACTCTCTAGCTGGACTGTTACCCTAGTTGGTTGGCGTGTTCCCAATATATCTGCCTTATATATTTGTTCAAACAAATACATGTGCTTGTGTTTGATTCCTAGCCCACAATTTTTAATAAAATCAAAAATGGTTTTGGTCATTTTCACCAAAACGACGCAGCTTCCTTATTTGTCCAATGGTAAAAATTGTCAAGTGCGTTACAGATGGCTCCATAATTGCTTTTCATCGCCCACGGTATTTTTAAAAACCACATCTGGTATTTGTATCTTTGTAAAATGACCTAGTTTTATTAAACTATTTCCCAACCGATCTGTTGTTGGGTTACAGGTGTATGTGCGACGTGTCAATTTTTTAAAACACTCTTTTGTGTTTCTTTGCTGACCGCAAGATCAATTTAATCTACGGTTGTGTACATTCTTTTCACAATCCCTGTGAATCCTTTTTCACCAATCAGACATGTTCCTATTTCTCTATAAATAGAACCAGTTGGGTCTTTAATTTTTTAACAAGAGAAAAATTATTTTAAAGCGTAAGCTCTGCAAAAATTTTGAGAGAGATTATACACCTGATTCAAAAAGATTTATCTTAAGAGTGTATACATTGAACCAAGGCTGTTTCTACTCAATATTTTCGAAATCTTGAGGAGTCAAGCTCGGACATTTTTTCCAGAAGATTATCTCTCAGTTCTTGTTGATTTTTCATTTTGAAAAATATGGTTGTGAGTATCTCTAATTTTTGTTCTTGTGTTATTTGTTCATTTAGATCTGTTATCTAGTAGATCTACTTTCTTGTAGTGTATTTCTTAAACATATTATATATATATATATATATATATATATATATATATATATATATATATATACACGAACAACATTCTTGTGGTATTAAGTTTGATTTTTCAAAAACTATTGATAGTAAGGTTGATCTATTTTTCTTAGATCTATTTCTGTGATAAAGTTGTATACATAAATCTGATTTGTTTAATAACTTTGATTATTTTGATATGTTCTAAATTGGTGCTTAATTAAAATGTTTTGTTTTAATTTTATTTAGAAATCTTGGTTCATTATATTCGTTTTATTAGGTTTAGACATTTAAACCCCTATAGAGGAAAAAATTGTATAAATCTAAAATTTGTTTTTATTCTTGCATGTACCATATACTTGATGATTTGAAAACCTAGAACCGAGTAGACTAAATCAAAGGATATCATATTGCTAAAATATTTGGATTGAAATTATATATATATATATATATATATATTTGTGATTAACATTGATTTAATCTAAATATTCTTTAAGACAGTTGCATGATGTATTCAGTCTTGTTATTTGTGTATATGATTTCTTGGTTATTTAAGTGATTTTCAGGAACTAATCTTCATTGTGCATATCACTTAGAAAATCACTCACTTACACCTATTCACGTAGACACATATTTTGGTGTGAATATTTGAACAAGTCTAGTGTTCAAGATTTAAAACAAAAGAAAGTTTTTCAAAACTGTATTGAAAGTCAAGAATACTTGACTTGAGTTGACACAAGACTTGAGAAGATATATAGGAGATATAATCTGTTGCATTGCATTTGGTGTGTATCATTTAAGTGTGGGTGTGTCATCTAGGATAGAACACCGCACACAAATACTTCACTAGAAAATAGAACACAATAGGCACTGAGCTAATCTTGAGCTAGAAGAGCAAGAGGGAGAAGATGCGAAATGTAGAAGGAAAAATCAAACAGGGACAAACTTAAAGAAAGAGCAGAATAAGCAACCAGGGAGGAGTCTTGGTCGTGTGAGGTAATAGCTACATCTATCTTCTTTAGTTGTCGTGTTTGTTGATTGTAACTCGTTCTTGTTATTTTTATTGTTTTAGTCGAAGTAGATTAGGTGACTCCTAGAGGGGTCCGTCATTTTTCCCGGGGAAGGGTTTTGCGATGTAAAATAAATACCTTGTGCTTTACTTTACACATTTGTAATATCTAGCCTCATACGAAAAAGTAGGTTTAATACTAGAAACTCACCTAATTAATTGAGTCAAATATTATCTGTTTTGACACCAAATTAACTTGAGATAATAATTAGAACTATTAATTGACTTGGAAAACCAAAACCTCTTTAGCAAAGTTAGTAATTCAAGAAAAGTTTGAATTGGTCCCTTCTTGAATAGTATAACTTGTAGGTAATTGGAGTTTATTTCGGCAAATTATTTTACTTCCGCATTATAGTCTATCGCATAAGTCTCACGCTCAACTGGTATCAGAGCTACACTTTAAAAAGATCATTTTCCAAAACTTTTGTTAGAATAGTTTTAACTTGTTTTCAATGGATGACTCAAGTCAATTACTTAGGCTCGGAAATTTTAGTAAACCTCCTATTTTCGATTGCTCAAATTTTTCATACTGGAAAATTAGAATGGTTACATTTATTTAAGGCACTTTAGGAGATGATGTTTGGGATTTAATTGAAAATGGTTATAGGCACCCCACTACTCCCATAGCAGAAGGCAACACTATCTTTAGAAAACTTAAAACTTCTGAATTAAGTATTGATCAGAAAAATATAAACAATTTCAATAATAAGGGCAAAAATGCGATTTTCATGAGTGTCAGCGAGAATGAATTGAAACTTACATGTCACTGCACTACTAGCAAGGATGCTTGGGACACTTTAGTAATAGCACACAAGGGCGATGCTAGGGTAAAGAAGTGTAAAACTCAAATGCTCGTTTAACAATACAATATGCTAGTTATGAATGATAATGAACCATTTGATGATTTTTATATGTGATTGACTGATATTATTACCCAACTTCATGCTAATGATGTAGAGTATACCGATCAGGAAGTATGTGCTAAGATTTTAAGGTCCCTTGCCCCTAAGTTTGACCATAAATGTTATATCATTGAAGAAATGAATGATCCATCTCTCACACCAGAATTGCTTAGCTCAAAATTGAGAACGATGGAACTTGAAACAACTTTTAGAAAGACTCTTAATTCTTATGCTAAAAATGATCTGACCAACGCTTCTGAAGTTGCGTTCAAAACAACCTGTCCTAATAAAAACAAGCATAAGGTGGTTAAACAACAATCTGAGTCGGATAATGAGTCTGATGTGGAGTCGGATTAAATTGATATGATTGACAATCAACTTGGTCTTATGTCTTCACAATTTAAGATTCTCTTGAAGAATAGAAATTCTATTGCTAAAAGACGGATGCAAGTGAATAATCAGTTTAGTCATTTCAATTGACCTCATAACAGAAATTCTAATCCAAAGTCTATGATAATGATAGTTCTAGTAGTAAGATTGGTAAATCTAAATTGGCTTGTCATAATTGTGGGAAACTCGGTCATTTCATTGCTGAATGTAGATCCAAACTACAGTCCAAGTATTCTAAGACACACAAGGCTAACATTACTAAAACTTGGGATGATTACTCTAATTCTGAATCAGAAGAAGACCGAGCAGAATTTGAATCAAACTACCTTGCATTTTTAGGAGAAGTTTACAACTGTTGTGGAGATGTATATCTAGCAGGAATGACTGATTCTGAAGATGAATGTGAATCTGATGAAGTGCTTCATTTAATTGATGCTGCTAAATATTTGTTAGCTAGTCAGCCTTCTATGCTAGAATTAACTGCTCCATTTGATGCCGAACGTACGTGTTTGTGTGACGCTAAGTCTGAAGATTGCAACAATTCACACACCAACACAAAGAATAATGATTTTTTTTGCTTATGATGATTATGTTGAATTATATGTGAGGACTTTATAAAATATACAAGAATTATCTAATCTGGTTAAAATGCTTAGTGCGTCCCTAGAGAATCAATATAAGATTGTTCAACAAAATTCCATTCAAATGAGCAATGTCAAAATTGATTTTGAAAAACAGTCTCATGACTTTAAATTTCAGATTACGTCTTTAAATGAAAACCTAATTTCTTTAGAAGAAAAATATAATTATGCACTTATACAAGTTGAAAAATCTAAAGAAGTTTGTGAAACTGCCTTCAAAATGTGTCATAGTCACGATATAAAATCTTTTGACCTTGAGGAATTGATAGCTATCCAGCGATATCATGGTGATACTAGAGGGTTTGGTTATGAAGGTCCTCTTGCGAAAAATGATGATTTAACTAGACTAATCCTCTTTCTAAAAGCCGAAGAAGAAATGGTTCTGCAGTTGGAAAGCAAGTCGTATGAAAAGGCCAAAGGAAAACAAGTTTTAATTGAAAGTGATTTTGAAGGTGACATTGATAGTTTTATTGAGAATTATATTGAGTCTTCTAAGTCTAAATATTGCCCCCCCTGCTAAGAGACTTTCTATACATTTTATGTCATATCCCTATAAGCAATCTGAAACGGGTTTTATTAGAAACCATCAGAATTCAGGCCTTCCTACTTCTAGTAAATTCTGGACTAAATGTGATGTTTTTGGACACCAAAACTGTGAGTGCGAAAGGTTTCCAAAGAAAAATGACAATTTTTACTTTAACTCAAGAGTTAGGAGATTTGGTAATAAAACCTCGAACTATAATGGATCATTTCATTATTTTAGTAAGCCCAAAACTTGGACTGATCGCAAATCAAAACCATTAGGCAAATCCTTTTTCAGATCCCATATAATAGCTCAAAACAAATTTAAAACTGTGTCTATATGGATCAGATCTGACTATCTAAGACCCCATCTAAATCACTTAAAATTGAAATCTTTTATAGTCTTGATAGACCTCCGCTGTGAGATGCATAGTGCTGGTTGGTACTTAGACAACGGATGCTCGCGCCATATGACGGGGGATATTTCCAAACTAAAGGATGTTGTTCATTATAAAGGTGGCAAGGTTACATTTTTAGATGGTAAGACCTCCCAAATCATTGGTAAAGGCATTCTTAATGAAGAGGGTTTACCAAATGTCAATAATGTGTTGTTAGTTCATGGAATCAGAGCTAATTTGCTTTCCACCAGTCACTTTTGTGATAACAGTCGCCATGTTAAATTTTTAAAAACCTCTTGTGATGTTTTGACTGAATCGGGAGAAGATTACATTAAAACAAATCGTCTCGCAGATAACTGTTATAAAGCTTCTGGTTCCTTGTCTTGTAATGTGACTCTTTTAGATGATTCTGACTTATGACACAATAGGTTGGGACACATCAGTTATGAAACCTTAAATCGGTTGTCATCACAAGACCTTGTTAGAGGCTTACCAAAAATAAAGAAATGTCCCTCTGCTGTTTGTGGTCCATGTCAAGTGGGTAAGATTACTAAACCCTCTCACAAAAAGGTTAAAGACGTTAACACGACTGCACCTCTTAAACTTATCCACATGGATTTAATGGGTCCAACTACGACTGTCAGTTTAAATGGAAACTCTTATATCTTAATCATTGTGGACGATTTCTCTCAATTTACTTGGGTAGCTTTCATGAAAGCTAAGTCAGAAACGTTTAACAATTTTTTGAAAATATTTACTAGAATAGAAAATGATAAAGACACCCAAAACAAATCCAATAGTTATATCTTATTAGACTATATATATATATATATATATATATATATATATATATATATATATATATATATATATATATATATATTCAAACTTTGTAATGAACCAAATAATGAAAAAAAATCATAAATTAGCCATACTGAATATCAGTAAATTACTCACGAGAACAAAATCATGTTTTCCTTGACATTTCAAAAATCACATTAAAAAAGTTATTTCGTACAATAAACCAGATAAATAAACTTCAAAACATTTCACCTACATCATAAACAATCCCCCTCAAAATAACAATGCATTATAACAACTGTGACACCACACATATTTTAACCTTGGGTGATCAGTCCTTTATAAATATAAACAGGAATCTCATTTGGTTCATTCTTAGCATCACTATCGAAAACGTTTTAAATTACTAAGCACCTATGTTAGATTAAGTTGGTGTCAAATTTCATCTTTCACCAACATATAATAATATGCAAAAAATTAAAATAATCTAACTCAACCATCTACACAATTAATAGAAGTCTAAATCATAACAAGATAAATAGTTAAATGATAATTACCAAATAAACCATCGGTTCTAAAACTAATATCCAAACCATAAGTCTACAGAAATAAACTGAATCTAAATACAGAGTCTGATAAATAAAACTGAATTAATACATCAACTAAAGGGGAACACATGCCCAAATTAAATGCCGAATCGTAAATCCTAATCTATAAATGAATAACTGAAGCATCTAAATAAATACTATAAGCCTCCACAATGTTGTATCTACGCATCCCTAGAATGAGTCATCAAGCTTAGTGTCCCTATGACTGGACACCTAAAATGTTTTGGAAAATAGATTTGACACGGGTAAGAGCCCAAAAACTTTGAAAAACATTTAGCAAGTATTTAAATTGCAGTTTAAAAGTAGTTATTAAATACACACGTAAGTTCCACGTACACTCCCTTGAGTTCCTCACCTCTCACCTATAGTGCACACCTAATGTCTCTTATGTTACCCACCTAATTATGCTACCCAACCTAACTAGCCTTAAGTATCTAACTAAACACAACAAGTTTAGCTCACTCGTACCGCTCGTATGATACGCTATCATAAAACCAGTACTTTATATTAATCGAATATTAAAATTGCACTTTTAATTAAGTTTCTCAAACTTAAATTAATTTTAGATATACACTATCTATATTTTCTACCATTAACACATAAGTAAAATAATCATACTTGTATGTATATATATATATATATACAACTATAGTAATAGAATATGACATATGTTGAACACCCATTGTTTACCAGGATTCTTGCTACCCTGCTATGATGAACCCAACAACTGATAACCAGTGGGTCGTCGTGAGGGTAAAGCACTCCACTTAGATCATTCTTGGAGATGTCGATCACTAATCTATCCTTGTTCATTTTCTTGTTCCGACCATCCATGTACTCAGATGTGTCAATTTGTCTGATGGAAGATTGGGCTTTGGCCTCATTTTGATAAGTCTTTCTCTCAGTTATCTCATCTCCACCATCGGCATCTCCTCCTGTAATGAAATGACAGCCAAGAGAAATCATTCCCACCTTAACTTTTGGCTCCTTAGGTTTCTTCGATAGGTCGGGATCGTCCTCATAATCATCATCACGAAACCTTTTCTTGTCATCTCTTCCTCGAGAAGGCGACATAGACATTATTTTGGTGTCCCAACCACTGGCCCGATCAACATATTTAGCTAATTTCCCCCGACGGATGAGATTTTCCACTTTATTCTTCAGATCGATGCAATTGTCAGTGGTGTGCCCATGATCTCTGTGAAAATTGTAATACTTGGATTTATCTCTCCTGTTGGGAGGCGACTTTAGTTTCCTAGGCCAGCTTAACTCTTTATTACCCCTAATCTCCTCCAATATGTGATGTACACCTTTGGTAAGTGGGGTATATTCATCATATTTCTTTATTTTTTAAAATTTATTATCTTTTTGATCCTTCTAGGTTGAATTCTTCTGACTTTCACTCTTCACCTCTAGAGCTTCTTTAGCATCCATTGCCTCCTCGACGTTCATAATCTTTCCAGCTGTGGCCATAAATTTTGTCATGGTCTTGGGAGGATTTTTACTAGATCATAGTACAGGTCCTTGGCGAGTAATCCATTCATCAGGGCTCCAATGGAAGTCTTATCTTCATAATCAATCACTTTTAGTTTCTCATTGTTGAAGCGAGTAATTTACTCCCGAGTAGTTTCTCTAGGTCTTTGACGAATGGTTAAGAGATGAGTGACAATTTTGATCGACTTTGCCCCAAAATAAAAGATATCTATAAAAAGCTCGGACAACTAATGGAAACTAGAAATTTTCCCTCTGGGTAGGTTGTTGTACCATATATGGGCTGGGCCTGTGATGGAACTTGAGAATGCCCGATAATGCATCTCGTCGGGGACAGAGTAGATATCAATAGCAGCTTGATATTTCTGAATATGGATGATTGGATCAGTCTTCCCATCATACTTGGGAGTGACAATCGGTGGCTTGAATTTAGAAGGTGTGGGGTAGTCCACAATTGCATGAATAAAAGGTAATACCTTCACAAAACTCCTTTGCAAAGAGTTTTTAGTCTTAGCCATTTATCCCAAATGATCTCCTAGTTGCTGCATGGATCCTTTCTAGGAATGTTCCTCTGGTTTAGACTTGGCTGAGATAGCCTTGGCCGCTTTATTGTGCACATGTGCTAATATTTATTCCTAAGAAGTCTTAGAGCACGCACAGAGCCCCTTATGCTAGCCCTAGATCTAATGGATCCCTTTCTGTGCTTGCGCGATCGATCTAGCTCTCTATGATAACCTCTAGAATCTCGGGGACCTAGGAAATGAAAGGCAGATTCCTTACTTAAGCATTCCAATGCGCTCGACCGTTCATTGGAGAAATACCAACCATCATAATATCCATAGATCGGATTGATGATTTTGCCTTAGGATGATAAGTTCTGTCACAAAAGGATCTGGAACAATTGTTTCTCTCGTTTCTGGCTGGTGGTGGTGGCATATCCCTTCGGGATGGATAATTAGTTAAATTTTCTTACAACGTACGAGCCAATTGACGAACTGACTCCTCCATGGCTTCCTGACCTTTAGTAAGGTTAAGTAAAATTCCTTGAAGATCTTCCATACTAGGAGGAGCAGATGGATCTAGATTGTTACCTACAGCCACAATGTTTCTTTCAAGAATAGTTGTAATTCCTCATAGAACTTCCAAGGTGAACAGATGAATAGAGTAGGCAGAGAACGATGACCAACCATCATTCTCATAGACGATACCAATCTGCTAATGTCTTAAAATGGAGTGGGTTCAAATTTATAATCATGAATATAATAAAGATAATCAAGCAAGACAAAGACACAACAAAGAGGTTTTTAAAGTGGTTCGGCTATGGAATCCACTGTTTTTAGTATTCCTGTTGGTTACAATTGCTCAAGATTGAGTATGTTTGTGCCTGATTGAATCATCGCTTTGAGCTAAGGGAGATAATATATTTATAGTGGTTCGGAACCCATGAAATGGAATGCCTTTATATCTTCAGGCATTTACATCTATATATAATAAATAAAACTGTTGACATTCACAGGTACATGTACAAGAGCTGTTAACTATTCCACTCGAGTGAATTTTGCTATTCTTGATGGTTCGTATTCTTGAGGTTGGTTGGCCTGTTGGCTACCAAGTGTCTCTGGAGCCGACCAATAAAATAAGTACTGTTAGAACTTCCACGTAGGAGGACTTGTGTCCATTTCTCATTGCTCCAAGTAGATGAATAATTATTACATAAAACATACCGATATGTACTAGTTGGATAGACTGGATGATGAAGCAAAAGTTGGACATTCGTGATGAGAGAAATAGGCATTCAACTTAGAGAGGAGATAGAGAGGATAGAGAGTACTACAAAGTTTATTTGATGTTTCCTTGGTAGAGCTTTAGATTCTTTGAGAAGATTGTTTGAGAACACTATTATCGAGTGATCTGCACCATTGAGAGCGTAGAAAATTAGGCAATTGTGAGCCCTCAGAGTCTGAAGCGTGCATATACTGCCCATTTGTTTAATTGAATCATGCCCATACTACCCATGTAGCATCATATTTCACCATTATATATAACCCCCCCAACATTCAATACCAAACGTTGGATAGTCGAGACCAAAAACCCCTCCTCATATATTACAAAGATATACACACACAAAAACACCGAGAGTTAGGCTCTTAGGAGGATCTTGACTGGGGACCTTACATACATACCAATTCTTTTAAGGGAAAAAATATTTTTGGTTTATTTCTTCAGAGGAGATCATCCAAACAAAATTAGCAAAACTTCAAGCGAAAAACAAGTGAAATGCAAAGCCGATATACACATTTTTCTTTTTAACCGCTGAAAATTTATATAATCATTTGACTTACTTTCTCGTTGTATTTTTGTTGAAATTTTGGTAAACGGTATCCGTATTATAGAGATCCTCTAAAAAATCACTATTTTTTTTTTACTATGTTAAAGAAACTGGTACGCATTTGAAGTTGTAATTTAAGCACCTCACAGTAGCTTCACTATATATATTATTATAACTATCTTTTGTAGGTGTTGGGATTTTCTGAAAACCATGTTATATAGCATTTATAATTTATTGATAAAGTATTATCAAACTTGGGTGAAATAAGAATCATTTTTGTGGTAATGGATTATATTTGTTTGTAAATATATTGTATATGTTTGTCGCAAGCTAGATAGGGAGTTGACAAAATCATTTTGATTAAAGCTGTGTGTACAATCTTAGTAGTACTTTGACTACGGAATATATCTAATGGTTCAGGAACTTGTTTGTTAGTTCAAAGAATATTTTATCAATATATCGAGAATGTATTTCACAGGATCAACAGTGAGATTTGAATCTAGGTGCTAACTAGATTAGACTTGCACAATCACATGAGTTAATCCCGAGGGATATGAGAATTACCATATTAACATAATTATTACTTTAATTGTTATGACTGAGACTCAATATATTAGGCTAATAAACTATAGAACAAATTACACCAAATTTCTCGAATTATCTTGGGTTTACGGGCATAAAAACCTTGTTTAACTTTTTTTCAATGTTAATGAAAAAAATTACACCGAAAAAAAACTCAAACCATAAAATTAATAAGAATAAAAAAGAGAAAAACAAAAGATAAGTTTTGTCCCGATTTCTTCCTCTTCTCCAATTTGGCCATTATCCATCATAAGCCTCCAGACTACACCAAGAAGCACCACCATCCTAACTCCAAATAACATCACCACCACCTACTACCCAAAACCCAATCGTAACCCAAATCGTTAAACATCATAACTGCCATTAACCATGAATACTACCATCGCACCAGACAACCACAAACGGTGTAAATCTCTAATGTCCGAACTGGATTAAATGAGTTGGGTTTTGTGACTAATCATCAAACCCATAAAACCCCACTCGCACACCACCCACATTTCATTGAAAACCAAATTAGTCATTCATGAGGAAACTATTTAATATGGTGTTGTCTTCTCCACACATGCGTACATAATTCATAATTGTGAATAAAATTGAAAAAACCTCACTTTTTTCGAGTTGGGATCTGATTATAGAGATTTCGATGGTGGATTAAGAGGAAAATGATATGTAGATGGCATTAAATATGAGCATGCAATAAGAGCCTCAGGAGCCAAAGAGGAAAAAGATGAGGGAGACTATCGTGGGAGCTCCGTCGGATTATCTAGAGGTGAAGAATCGTAAGTCTAAGAGGGAATAAATGGTAATGTCGAAGAAGAAGGGGCATATAATACCCCATAATTTTAACACACTAGTTTTTTTCCTCCCGCGATGTGCGAGTGCTTTGTAGGGTATGTACACTATACGAATCTTCCAAACCTTGACTAGCAACCTGAGATCATCACCTGACCCTTGCCACAATCATTATGAGGATGCTAATGCTTCTTCCTATCGGAATTAACTAGTCTCCTAAGGAAACCAAACACATCCCATGTGAAAGCCCCCAACCTGACAAGATTTCATCATCCCTACCTTAATCATTTTAGGTGTGCTACACAAACATTTCAATACTCTTAGAAAAATTACTATGCACTTACAAGGACACTGGTCCACGAGCCTCTACACATGGTGGACCCGAATAATCAAACGCCTCAAGGAGTCGCAATAATTAATTCCTATCCCCAATGACTCCACACACAATTAGTCCTATGGACACGCCAAGACACCTTTAAACAACTCTCACACTTGGGTTACCTCGCATCTATCCATTACCTCGGCGAATTATCGAGCCTCAATACTAAGACGGTGTCCTTATCTCTCATCCAGACGGTTGTGGTCATAGGTCGCGCATCAAACCACAATTAGCACTGCTAAGGATTATGGTAGGATACAGGATGTCGCCTACAACCAATAAACCTCTATTTCTGCATCACCGACATCAATAAAAATCCTATTCCTTGAAATCACCTTATATTTTCTAAAACCCCATCAAAGAATACTATCTAGAGTTCACTCCTAATCCTCCGCAATCATCATTATTGCATACGTATCACACTTACCGCAATTTTTTCGTGACTCTCGTCATACCCTACAAGGTACGACCTTCAACCAAGAATCACCAGGACACTTACTTGTAATGATACTATCTTACAGACTTAAACTGAGTACACATCCCAAGTGTCGACCAACACGGTCCATCGTGCCCATTAAATCATCAATTTCCTTACGACTATATACTATCTCAAGGATCGAATTCTCCTAATTGTATCATCGTTACTAACTACCCAAAAGCACCTCGTCGAAGAACTCAATACATTTTTATCACCAATCAACATTGTTTTGGTATGGCACGCTAACTACCTAATCTCCACGGTTGACATTACGCAAGTCATATTGCTAACTCAATAAACGTCATTCATCATTATCTACACCTCAATTGGCTTCTCATATCACTATGGATTGATACAAAAGCACCTCATACTAAAAAGTTGTGATGTCTCCACTAGGCTTGCATGGACACTCGTAACTTACCAACATATTTAAATCAGAAGTGCGAAAATGATTAATGACAACTAAATTAGTCACCTTCCAATTGGCAATGAATTCAACCATCGTGTAAACCTCTTTGACTTCACCATCGAGGAAACGAATTAAACCTTCACCAAGACTACCAAGACCAGACCAAACCAATACCGAAGTCGAAAGATCCATTATTTACCTCACCACGTCACTCCCGAAAGGAACTTTGAACCTAGAGATCTGATACCATTTGTGTAGACACCCCATCCTAGTACCCTCATAAAAATATCCTTAGGTCCCTAACACTCATCCATTCATCGCAAACCCTAAGTCGTACTCCAAGTACCAATCGAGACGTCATCACGCACTCTTGGGCCCCATTCAACTCTAGTCAACTTTCTCGTCAGAGAAAAAGCTCAATGAATATTATAAGGTCTCTAAATTCCATTTTTCAATGGTTCGTATCATGCATAAATTGGACTTACAATTCGAACGAACGATCGGTTTTACTATCACAAACCGATCTGGAGGTCACCTGGCGCTATCGAGCCACGTTTTGACCCCAATCAACTTCCTTGCTTGAGTTAAAGCTCAATGGATTTTTGAAGGGCTCTGAATCCCTTTTCTAATGGTCCATCCCATGAGCGAATAGGATTTACGGTTCAGACAAATGATCGATTTTACCCCGAAAACTAATCAGGAGGCCATCGGGCTCCGTTTGAATCCTGTCAACTCTTCAGCTCGAACGAGACAAAATGAATTTTTTAAAAGAACTAAATACCTTTTCCAAGGTCTACCCCATCCATGAATCAACTTTATGACACGAACAAACGACCCGTTTTACTCTGAAGGATGATTAGGTGCTTTCGGGCCCCATTTAACCAAGCCCATCTCTCCGAATCGAATGAGATTGAATGAATATTCTAAGGTCTCTAAATACCCTTTCAAACATTCAATCCTATGTGCGATTCTGACTTACGGTTAGGACGAATGATCCATTTTTCTTTGGGAATTTCTTGTCAAGTGACTAATAAGAGGTTTCAAGACCCGTTTGACCTCAGTCAACTCTCGAAACCAAAAGTAGATCAATGTATTCTTAAAGGCATCTAAAAATTCTTTCCAACGGTCTACCCCGTGTGCGATTATGACTTACGGTTCACATTTTACGACCATTTTTTCCAAAAACCTGCCTTAGACTATCGAATGGCAACCCTAGGACCCTACCTATTAGCAGTGTGTCTAGGGTTCCATGACGATAGGTAGGTGAAGGACCATATCATTCGGCACCCCCTTGTCCCTATAATTAGAGGATATGACCTCACTTTGAAAGACACCCCTAAACATCCCTCTCAGGAATTCAGAGAAAATTCCCTCGAATTCAGAGCTGTTCTTTTCTAAAAAGCCCATATCCCACATTCCCTCCATCATTTTCATAATTTTTTGAGTAAATTACCACCCATCTTCTCAAACCACCATCACTCTACCTAGAGGTTAGTGCATCTACAAGCAATATCTACTTCAAGTCATCATAAGGAGGTCCATTTCTTCCTCTTTGTCTTTAATTTCTCTTAATTTTGCATTAGTTACTTCATTTTCTCTTTGGTGGCTTATTTTGTCACATCACACATCCTAATTCTAAAATTTTATTATTAGTATTCGCACATACTTTATTTTCATAGAAAAACACAAAAAAGAGGGTTCACTCATAAATTCCCAAAAAGGATTTTCTCATCACACTTTCGCACACTAAAACATCTTTTTTCTACACACACACATATAATAAAAGTCCCCGGTTGGATTTATGGGTTGAGCCCCATCTCATATCATTTTTGAACTACGTGGACTTTGATGTCCCCCGGGATACATAGGCGTCTTGAGTAAATCTGTCAACTTGAGTCCTCCCACCTACATTTGTTATTATATATTCATGATACATACATTTTATATTCTTGTTTTCTTGTGTCTTGTTCGATATATGGAATCATTGTTCAGTAACGATTTGTGAATCAACAAACACTCATAGCATTTTGTTATTAGTATTATTTTGGGAACACTCCTAAGGATGACCTTGCTCCACCTTTGGCGATGATGTGAGTCGACTTATTCCATCCTCCATTTTTAATATGCATATAAGTGCACACATCACGGGGTTCTACAGGAGAAGATTAACTATGCCCATGAGAGACCGAAAGGACGGGATAGGTGCCTAACACCTCCCTATTCCGTAACTTTGTCCTCGCACTTTTTAAATACTTGGTTTCTCAAGCATCAGTATTTTCCTTGATGTCGTTGTCTCGAGGCGGCAACATTTCTTTTGCGTTTTTTGTGAAAAATAGGTTGGTGATTCAATCTCTACATATAACCCCACATCGACGACGATCGGGTGGCCATATAAAAAATACAATCCCACTTGCACACTTGAAGAGGGAAAAAGGAGAAAAGGAAGGAGGGATCACCCTCCAGAGACCCTGACCCCCCGACAAATGGGATGGCCACAATGGCGACTACATTGGGAACTTCTATACGAGGAGTAGGCTTTATATTAGCATGGCCGTTACTCTTTTCTCCATGTGTGCATATGCACCTACCTGTATGTTCCCTTTTCTCCTCTCTTTACCTTTTTGTATATATCTCTCTCATGTATATATCACTTTTCACTCACTTGTACACTCCACACACTTAGATGTAATCTCCATGTATACTTCACACACTTGCACTTCGTGTCACTTTACACTCATAAGCTTCGCACACCACTTAGAATATCCATGGTTAGACTTTACTAGCACACACCCGCAATTCCTACGCTTGTATATATGCTCACATGTCACACACCACTTGTAGTTAATCCATGCATAGGTTCACTACCATACACACTCTCGTGTATATACTCCTATGACACATACTCACTCACATGTATCCATACATAGTATAGTTCCCATGTTGGATATACTTGTATATGCTCCCCATTTAGTGTAGTATTCCCTTTACTCATCATGAAAATAAAAAATTAAAAAATACTCTCTCTCCACAATATTTTAATTAAGACTCATGCATTTTTGCACACTACATCACCAAAGAGCATGGCTATGAACCAAAATTTTGTCCCGTACCGATGGTTCACTTTGTGATGGGTGCTAGACCTGCTAGTCGCAGTTAGCTTAAGAGATATGACTCTCACCTTTCATTGTCCTCATACATTTGACGTATATCGAACGATTCCCCACGCATCATACCGCTTACCCGAACTCACGATGAGAGGTATATAGCAGGGAACTCATTCACAAATGTCAAGTATATTGAATTCTCTTTCACACGTACTATCCCCACGAGGTATATTGTGAGGCAATTTATGTACACTCGGGTATATCAATTGACTTGTCTACACGTACCTAGGAATGATTTCCCTTATAGGCAAGAGGTAGATCATGGAAATCATACCAAAGGGAGGAATCCTTCCATTAACCAAAAAATTGCATAAACCTTATATAGATGTCAAGCCTAGGACACTCATATTTATTTTTTCAGTTAACATGCGAAACTCTACTGAAATTTTGGGTCGGCATGCCGCCCGAATCTTCACCCGATTTCGCCTTTTTTCAAAATAGGACCCTATATGTGAGCCTGAAAACAAGTCCAACTATGTTTTACATATTTTTTTCAAACCCCATATTCCCAGGCTCGAGTCCTAACTGACATTTTTTTTGCATTAAGGGAAACTTAATACAAGTGAGAACCTAATCATAACATTAATAATAATCATGATGAGATTCGTCTCCTTTTTCCATCATTTTCTAAAAATGCAAAAAAAATATTTTTTTCTCATCATTCCGAAATACCCAAAATTTTCTCCCTCCCTTTTTCGAAAAAAAATTCGAACCATTTTCCCTCTCAAGTCGATCGCATACCTAACTTTGGCCTGGAATCCTATTGGCTTCGATCTTTCGTCAAACTACCCCGAATCTCCGTTGATTCTTATTCTACCTCATTCGAGTTTGGGATCTACCTTCACAAGCTCTTTATTGAGAACATCGGCCAAGCACTAAATGTGCAGCCCAATCTGATGACCGTTTTGGTCTAGCTCAGTGCTAAGTTTAACAACCTTAAAACCGAGGTCCATGAGATACAGTGTCACCAGACCCAAATTCTCGAAGAACCCGAGGTTATCTTTACTTATCCCATGGGTCCACCCACTACCTAGCATGTTTGGGTCCCAAAAGAGTATCAGCATGCTCCATGCGCCCCGCCTACCAATGGACTTCCACGAGCTTAACTCCCTATCCCGAACCTTGCCCAGCCAAGGGCTAACCTGCCAACACCCATAGATCCTAAGGAGGAGGAATTGAACAAGGTCAAGGAAGACCTCAAGTTGTTTTTAAAGAAGTTTGACCAGGTTAACATATTCGGGAACTACATGGACTACACCCATATATCCCCCTATTTCAAGGATAAACTGCCAGAGAAGTTCAAGATGCCAGACATTAAGAAGTTTGGGGGAAGTGGACCCTCGATTATTCATCTTCGAATCTATCACTGAGCCATGACCCTCCTTAGTGCCTCTAAAGAGATAATGGCCTAAATGTTCTAATAGACCTTGAAAGAAAGTGCCCTTCATTGATTTCTCTCCATCGAAGAATCCAGAATTCGTAGTTGGGAGGATGTTGCCTAAGAATTCATGTCACAATACAAGTACAACGAGGAGCTAGAGGTTATGCACTGGGATTTAGAACTTCATAAGTAGAACCCTAGGGAAACAGTTAGTAGCTTCATAAGAAGGTGGAGAGGGAAATATGCTACCATGACCAACAGACCCGTTGAGGAGGAGCAAGTCAGTATTGTAAAGAAGCACTGCTTGCCTCATATCCGAACATCCATGGGAGGACAGTACTACCCACACTTTTGATCCCTTTGAGAAGATGGTGTATATACTGAGGAAGGCATTGCCAAAGTTGAATTTGAGCCGAAGAAGGTAAACAGACAGTTCACTCCCCACAAATATGTGAATCCCTCCAGTACTAAAGTCTAAACTATCAACAACATCTCCCAACCTACTACCTTTTGGGCACCAGAAAGTCGCCCCAACCCTACCAAGAAAGAATACACTAAGCTTCATGCTCCCTTATCAAAAGTCTACCAAGCCCTAATAAGCTTAAATATTACCCTTGGACCCTCTTCCACTACCAAACCTAGTCCCTAAAAACATCAAAGCCGATGCCCATTGTGATTTCCACCAATCTTCCATCTATACTACCAACCCGTGCTTCCATCTTCGAAATTTGATCCAATGTTTAAATGACCGAGGTATCATCGCCCCACTAGCTAATCCTAAACCCAACATGATTGGGCATAAATATTGTATATTTATCCCCCTAATTTCGGTACTTTTGTGAGCCCGAGTGATGTAATATATATGGATTTGATTCACATTTATGCTACTAACCTTCGTGGCGAGTATTTCGTGTTTTGTGCTTCTCCTATTGGTTTTACAGGTTAATTATGCAAGCAGTGCAAAGGAGGAAGCAAGACAATGCTAGAAAAGCTAAAAAGGCAAGTTCAAGGGCAAATTGGTAATTTTTTAGCCAGATCCGGAAGGAGAAGTCAACTAGAAAGTTGAAGAGCTCGGAACAACGAGAACACTGGAAGAAACGGCACCCAAATCCGAGCTACGGTTGAAACGTTATGCTCAGTTAAAGTTGAAGAAAAATCCAAGAAAAGAAGAGAAAAGTCAGAAAAATTCCAAGTGTTGAACTCCAGGCCAGCACACATTCGCGAACCCCAACCTGAACCGGTTCGCGGGGGCGAACCGGTTCGCAGGTACACTCGAACCGGTTCGGGGTACCTGATGTGCGAATTTTGTCTTTTATTCTGATTGGTTCCCAAGTCTCCTATTAGGTTTTAAACTCTCCAATATTGTAGGAAACGTAGGTCACAACTTAGGAGCAGCCATTAGGAGTAGTTTTACTCAGTTTTTGATAGAGAAGAAGAAGGAGAAACATCTAGGAACATCAAGAGATCATATTGCTTCAAGATTTCACTGTTTCGGGTTTGCTTTTCACGTTTTAATTCAAGATTCTTGTTATTGTTCTTGCATGCGTATTTTTCGTAGTTGATTCAAATTATTGCTGCATTCATCATATATATTTACATGTTTAAATCTAGTTTTATCATGAATTCATACACATGCAACGTTATTCTTTCATGCGTTAGTCCATTTAACATGTCCGGTTAGGTTTTAAAGGTTGGGATGCATGAACCCAACCTGATGTGTTAGTGCATGTGTATAACGTTAATCCTATGAATTTAATGATTAATTTTGATCGTATCGTGTAATTTCATAATAATTGTGGATCTTTATATCTCGTTTGCCCTTGGGTACTCGTGATGATTTAGAGCACAATTTGAATGTAATTACCGCGATACCGATTTACTCATCCTTTGATTAGGTATGACGCGGGCTTGAACCTCGTATACATAATGCTTGGGAGTACTAAATTCCGGGTTTGAATAAATCGGATAAATTTATGATTGACGTTGTCACTACACTACACTAGGGTTGGGGGATTGTATTCCCATCCTATTTTCTCATCATTTAAGTTTAGCAATTTCAATTTAATTCTTCATTCGTCATTCAGATAATTTAGCTAGTTGCATATCTCATCATAATTTCATAATTGCATTTAGTTTAATCAATCCCAAAAACCAAAATCGAATCTTTTCCTTTCTTTTTAGAGTCATCGTTAGGATTCTTCCGTTTTATCCCGTCGTCACAACTCTGTTGTCCTATTTCCCTGAGGATCGATACCTGACTTATCGGATTATTACTTGAACGACAGGCTTGCACTTGAGCCTAGAGAGTACACACTTTAGAGACACATTCTGAGTCGTGTCAAGTTTTTGGCGTCGTTTGATTGGGCATAAATATTGTATATTTATCCCCCTAATTTCGGTACTTTTGTGAGCCCGAGTGATGTAATATATATGGATTTGATTCACATTTATGCTACTAACCTTCGTGGCGAGTCTTTCGTGTTTTGTTCTTCTCCTATTGGTTTTACAGGTTAATTATGCAAGCAGTGCAAAGGAGGAAGCAAGACAATGCTAGAAAAGC
Organism: Sambucus nigra; assembly: GCA_949130495.1. Taxonomy (NCBI): domain Eukaryota; kingdom Viridiplantae; phylum Streptophyta; class Magnoliopsida; order Dipsacales; family Adoxaceae; genus Sambucus; species Sambucus nigra. Next base: position 482,274,257 of record OX422211.1, on the reverse strand, counting down.
TAAGAAGGCAAGTTCAAGGGCAAATTGGTAATTTTGTGGCCCGATCCGGAAGGAGAAGTGAACTATAAAGTTGAAGATCTCGGAACAACGAGAACACTGGAAGAAACAGCACCCAAATCCGAGATACGGTTGAAAAGTTATGCTCAGTTGAAGTTGAAGAAAAATCCAAGAAAAGAAGAGAAAAGTCAGAAAAATTTTAAGTGTTGAACTCCAGGCCAGCACACATTCGCGAACCCCAACCTGAACCGGTTCGGGGGGCGAACCGGTTCGCAGGTACACCCGAACCGGTTCGGGGTACCTGATGCGCGAATTTTGTCTTTTATGCTGATTGGTTCCCAAGTCTCCTATTAGGTTTTAAACTCTCTAATATTGTAGGAAACATAGGTCACAACTTAGGAGCAGCCATTAGGAGTAGTTTTACTCAGTTTTTGATAGAGAAGAGGAAGGAGAAACATATAAGAACATCAAGAGATTATATTGCTTAAAGATTTCACTGTTTCGGGTTTGCTTTTCACGTTTTAATTCAAGATTCTTGTTATTGTTCTTGCATGCGTATTTTTCGTAGTTGATTCAAATTATTGCTGCATTCATCATATATATTTACATGTTTAAATCTAGTTTTATCATGAATTCATACACATGCAACGTTATTCTTTCATGCGTTAGTCCATTTAATATGTCCGGCTAGGTTTTAAAGGTTGGGATGCATGAACCCAACCTGATGTGTTAGTGCATGTGTATAACGTTAATCCTATGAATTTAATGATTAATTTTGATCGTATCGTGTAATTTCATAATAATTGTGGATCTTTATATCTCATTTTCCCTTGGGTACTCGTGATGATTTAGAGCACAATTTGAATGTAATTACCGCGATACCGATTTACTCATCCTCAGATTAGGTATGACGCGGGCTTGAACCTCGTATACATAATGCTTGGGAGTACTAAATTCCGGGTTTGAATAAATCGGATAAATTTATGATTGACGTTGTCACTACACTACACTAGGGTCGGGGGATTGTATTCCCATCCTATTTTCTCATCATTTAAGTTTAGCAATTTCAATTTAATTCTTCATTCCTCATTCAGATAATTTAGTTAGTTGCATATCTCATCATAATTTCATAATTGCATTTAGTTTAATCAATCCCCAAAACCAAAATCAAATCTTTTCCTTTCTTTTTAGAGTCATCGTTAGGATTCCTCTGTCTTATCCCGTCGTCACAACTCCGTTGTCCTTTTTCCCTGAGGATCGATACCCGACTTGTCGGATTATTACTTGAACGACAGGTTTGCACTTGAGCCTAGAGAGTACACACTTTAGAGACCCATTCCGAGTCGTGTCGACCAAGCTTCATCACTCCTCACAAGGTCTTGTATTATCGTACATACCTGATCTGGAGGGAATGATAGGGAGTTACATGTTGTGTTGAACCAACTCTTGGAGTTTGGGCTAAAATTGCCCTCAAAGATGACCATCAATTGTCGCAAATTCAGTGGTTTTTTCATGGAAGCCCAAAAATGGGCTCGAGAGTCAGATGATTTGGTGGTACCCATTGATGAAGTCAGTCTAGATGATGTAGTCAAATTATGGCCAATTCATTTTGACAAATAAGCGAAATTTTCAGTGTTGATGAGCTACTCACTACTTTGAAGATTCAAGGACAGTTGGTCCCTTCACTCCTGCACCTACTATGAAGTCGTCGATGTTATTGAATGCATTGATTTCTCTTAGTAAGACTATATAGTCACTACTGGATTATAACATCCCGCCTAATTAAATACCAGGTGATCAGTCCTTTATTAACTTAAATCAAAGTGTCCGGTTGGTTTATTATTAGCATCACTGTAAAAAAAAAATTCATTAATAATAACCTAATAAATAATTAACCTAAGTGTCAAAACATTTTCCATTTAATTATACCCCATTAATCCATTAATAAATTTCATGTTTTAAGATATAAGCTATTCACATTCCACAAGAATAAATACTGGACAAGAATCAAACACTGAAATAAATGAGACTGGATACAATATTCTAGTTGAAAGTCTAAAACCAATGGAGCAATAATACTCAATTCAACAGGAAGAGAAATTCTAATGAGAAAGTACAATCTTTGAAATAACTAAGCTGGAAACGGGCGACACATCCCCTAACTGAAATGCCTGAACTAGGAAATGAATGAAAAGATAGAAGCGTCTAATATCAATAACCTATAGCTTCCATAATAGCTGTAGCTCGTCGAATGAACCACGCGTCTAAGTCTGGTGGTGACCCTGTGGATGGACACCAGGTATAATATATATATATATATATATATATATATATATATATATATATCAAAAGAGAAGAGAAATAACAAGAAATGGGTCAGAGCCCGAACTCTCACACGAGATCCTCACCCCACCACTAATGTGCACACCTAGCGTACGTCTACCCTAAACTAGTTATTCAGATTATTCCCAACTAAGTCATAAACATATACTACTAATTATAGGTCGTAAGAGAATCCCTTATCGCCCATACAATACGTTATTTAATACCTCACTCCCATTATCTACATCTGATATTCACTTTTCTCGTACTAAATACTTTATCCCTTTAAGTTACTTTGTTTACCAACATTTACATATTTGCTAATTTCACACATTAGGATTATTCACAAATATAACTATATATATATATATATATATATATATATATATATATATATATATATATATATATATATATATATATATATATATAGTCAATTCTTCCCTATACATTTATATATACAGATCCTTGCACCCCTTGGTTAGGACCACTTGGCGCAATGCATACTTTGCTATCGCATCCCAGTGCATCGCTCGCTGCATTAAGGACAAATGGTTTGGCTTCTCTCACGAACCATAAATTTCATAACACAAATATTGGAGGCGAGCATACTCACCAGCTAAATGGGTCACGCACATACCTACTCTCCAATTATGCCGTCGAAACTATCCTACGTAATAGATAACACGTATCCAAGTTCATATGCTCTGGGTACAAGTCAAATATCCCCCATTGGGTCACCCAGGATAAGACTGTCCACTGCACGATACCTCCTCCTGATAGCAAGCATCGTGGGTATGCTTATACACACAATTAGAATAATCATAAAATAACAGGCATTCCCTAAGCCTTATAAAATTCAGGTATTTACCCAACCCATATTTATATTTCTACACGTAGTTTACTTCTCTTTACTACTTACGCAATTAACTCGATTATTTACACTTTCGAAATTTCCAAGTTTAATTCACCTACTCAATCCTTAAGATATTATCCTATGAATGCTTCCCAAATAATTCTACACTAATATAATGTCAGTAGAGGGCAATTTTCCTCACTCAACTAACTGTGTAACATGATTTGGGAAAAATGGGAATTTCTGGATTTTTCTGGGACCTGTTGTTTAAAGGATTTAGTAGGTCGTTGTGACACCCCGAATAATTAAATACCGGGTAGCTACTCCTTTATTAAATTAATTCAAAATGCCAAGTTGGTTCAGTTAATAGCATCACTGTCGAAAACATTTTAATAATTACTAACCACCTAGTATTTAAAAAGTAAGTGCCAAATTTTAAGTTAAGTCTGATTAACATGCAGTAAAAGAATAATGAAATAATAACAACCATTCACTATAATGAAGTAATGAATAACCAACAACATGAATATAAATCCGGAGGAAAACTCCTCACAACAATCCCACAACTGAAAAATAATACTACAAGTCTGAATCCTGAATAATTACATGCCAGAAGTCTGAATAACTGAAATAAATGAAATGTCTCTAAAAGAAATGGGCGACATGCCCTACAACTGATAACTGAAGAATATAGAGTCAAGATAGATGAAGCGTCTACAAACAAAGTCCTGTAACTTCCACAAACAGCTACAACTCGTCACCTGAATGAGAATCCTAAGCATGGTGTCCTTGTGGCTGGGCACCTAAAATGGTTTTTACAAAAATAGATTTGAAAGAAAATGGGTCAGAGCCCGAAAGTGGAAATCATTTTAAAAACAGCAAGTGTTTTAATAACATTAAAACATTAAATGCAAAATATATGTTAGGGCGTGCACTCGCATGGAATTCTCACCTCTCGACTACATGTGCACTCCTAACGTACCGTACCCATCTATAAGACATCCATAACTAACCAAACTGTAATAAGTTCTACCCCTTACTACTCGCTTCCCATATTATATTCTAACGTTATCAATTAAACAGAGGGCTTTACATACACTCGGATTCTCAATTAATAATTCACTATCAATTAACCCGTTATGTTTTCTCAAAACATTACCGTAATTATATTCACAATATTAACATGGAAGTTCCAATTAATTAAGTCTATATTATTCACGTCATAAATATACAATACAAGCACCCCGAGACTAAGTTGCGGTGCACACATACTCTGCTATCCATCCCGGTACATCACGTACATAAGGATCACGCATTCCGAATCTCTCAGGTTTCGTTCAGATAACAACATCACAAATAATGGAGGCGAACACAGTCACATCACATGGGTCACGCACATACCTGCGCTCCCACGATCAGCAGACTTATTTACATCCCAATAAGTCCTTCTCTGACCTATGTTTATCGAGGTAACCAATCTAAATCCGGGCAACACAAGGATTAGAGGGACCTAAGCGAACGCAAACCTCCCGTGATAGCAAGTATGGTAGGTATGTCATACACATAAAATCAATACATATACTAAGTATGCACACATCTTAGTAATCATCATAATATGATGGTGGTACACTTCTCATTCTCGTACCGACATATAATACTACACAATTCATATGTTCCCGATTAATATAATAAATTAGGCCGTCAATAGTTCTCGCAACATAATATACTCTCACGTCCTACTTCATATTTTCCCTTAGGTTCAAACTACACTTCTAGGTTTGACTCCTCATTATATCCCAAACATCCCAAATATATCAATTACTCATCAAGGGAAGGCTATCTCTACCTATACACAAGGTTACGGGGCACTTGGGATCAAAACAGGCTAAAAAGCCTAAACTGTCAACTCGTTCGAAGTCTCGTTCGAACGAGGCTGTTCGAACGAGAGTTCGTTCGAACGAACTGGGCCTTCTAACGAGATCTCGTTCGAACGAAAGTCTTCGAACGAACATCCCTCTCGTTAGAACCCAAACTGTCAACTCGTTAGAAGCTCGTTCGAACGAGCTCGTTCGAACGACCTGGGTAGGTCTTCTAACGAGTGGCCAGATTCAAGCCCAGAAATTCCTATCTCGTTTTTCCCAATTCTCTTCACCTCTAATCTCATATAAATGTCATCCCAATGATGTTTTAAGGTATCTAATCCTTCCTAAACATGTTTCAACCGTATTACAACATTTATATGGGTTCAATTCACCCTAAACTGCATCAAATTATCAAATCTCCAACATTTATTTTTCAAATCTCAAGAACATGAACCCTAAAACTTATAAATCATAAATGGGCCTAATTAAATCCGTTTTTTGTTTCATCCAAATTATAATATCATCAGAATAATCATCTAAATACAAATCAAAATGCGATTCCTCATCAAAAATGTAATTTCTACTTCCAATTTTAATGGGTTTTTCATTAACTCCCAAGAACATACAATTTAATTGGGTTTCCTACGCATGGAATAAGCATTCTCTATAAAAACGAAATTAAATCACTTGACTTAAGGGTAACTCTGAATTTGATGACGAATCTGATGAATGGTTCTCTCTCTCCTCTGCAGAATTCCTCCTCTCTCTCTCTCTCTCTCTCCAAGCTTTCTTCTCAAGGTGTTAATGGAGGTGAGGTTGGTTTTGCCAAGTTATAACTTCTCCCGTAGCCAACTTCCTAAATTGGGGTTGGAAATGGCTTAGTGGGTTAATACTAAGTCAGATTTTTAACTCTAATTTTCGTGGGTTTTAATTACCCAATTTCCGAAATTACCAAAATGCCCTTATAAGTTACCGGTATGGCCCAAAAATTCCCCGGGACCCAAACTTAACCCCCGGCTAGTGTTTTCTGACTATTTCGACCCTTCCGGACGTGTTGGCGCACTCAAAATGACCATACGGTTAATAGAACTAATATTCACTTTTTAATTAAAATAAATATTTCACTGACGCGACTGTCACACGCGTCTCAATAAAATTTTCCAACTTGCCGTATTTCAATCTCACAAAAAATTTCATACTTAAATATTCATGTATAATCATATATGCACATTATATTCAAATACCAACTTGCATCTCGCTAGTATTTTAATCCGAATTAATTTCCAATTAATACGCATTTAATTTAATTAATCCCATAAATAAATATAAAAAATACGGGGTATTACAGTCATTTGAACGAATCTATTTCTCGCTCAAACCAGACTCCATCTCGTTCGAACGAGATGATTTTTTTTTCTTGGTTTGTCCAGACCTATTACGTTTTACTGTTCCTACTTCGTCTTCCTCAAAATTTCAGTCCCAAAACCTCTAAATTCCTCAACCCAACACCAAAACAGTAATCCTAATTAATGTTCTAACATGTATAAATGATTTCCCTTAACTTTGAAACATTAATTCATCATAAATAAGTTATAAAATCCAAAATCCTCAATTTCACAATTCAAAATCCTAGTTCATCAAATTTCCATACAAGAACACCAATCTCAATTTCGTCCATCATCAACAATCATCAATTTGGGATTTCTAAACTATGTACATGAGGGATTCATCTTACTTTAATCTCCAAATTTTAATTAATGCCATTATTCCTCCAATTTCATCAAAACTTATGAATCAAAGGGTGAATATAATACACCTACACTAATATGAACACGCTTGTTGCTATAAATTGCAAGAATTAAACACTTGCCTCGATTTTGATGGTCTGATTCGCTGGTGATTTTTGTATAAGTGCGTTCCTCATCTCACGATCTACACTTTGGTGTGATTTTTGGTGTGTGTTCTTGAGTTAGGCACCAAGAACACCAGTGGTATCTTTAACCTTCCTTTGTGCCTCTCTCTTTTCTCTCACGTAGATTTAGAGTTGATAACTCCCCTCTAACCCACATACCTCCTTATTTAATTTCTTAATTTTCAACCATAATATTACCCCAAAATTTCAAAGGACAAAAATACCCCTACGGGGTGCCGGTTAGGCCTGAAACTGCCCTGGAGTCCAAATAAAATACCCGGGTAGAGTTTTGTGACTATTTTGACCCTTTTGGACTCAATGGTGAACTCAAAATTACCATACGAGTTACTTAAAAATAATTTATCTTTTTACTCTATACAATCAGTCCCGACACGACTCACACTCCCGTCCTGACTTAAAATACCAAACTGTCGTATTTCGCACTCCGACAATTTATAAAAATTACATAATTTCATATTACATATTACCACAGTAATAATTAATGATTTTCATCAATAAGTATTAACCCTGGGCACGCTAGTTAATATTTATTTCAATCCGGATTAATTAACAATTAAATTTCATGACCCTTTCCACGACCCTTTTTAATTTAATTAATACAACAGTAATAATTAATTCCCATAATTATTTAATATAAAAAAATATGGGGTAGTACATACTTCTCCCCTAATAACGGAATTTTGCCCCAAAATTCGAAAAGTAAAGCATACCTGGTATGAATAAATCTAGATATTTCTCTCGCATATCCTCCTCTCGCTCCTAAGTAGACTCCTCTACATTATGGTGATCCCAGTGAACCCGAACAAGTGGAACTACCTTTGATCTCAATTTTCTCTCGCTATGGTCTAAGATAGCCACAGGCCTCTCCTCATATGAACTGTCAGGCTGTAAACCAATCTCCTCAATCGCAATGTGGGTGTGGGCCAACTCATCCCTAAGAAATCGCCTCAATGATGAGATGTGGAACACATCATGAATACGGTGCAAGTGCTCCGACAACCCAAGTCTGTATGCCATCGGTCCGATCCTCTCGATAATGGGAAAGGGTCCTACATATCTCAGAGCCAATTTCCCATTTTTACCTAACATCATCACCCCTGTCATAGGAGACACTCGCAGCAATACTTGGTTCCCCACATTGAACTCCCTAAAGAACCTCTTTGCATCGGCGTAGCGTTTCTACCTGTCCTGGTGTAAGGACACAATTCATCAATTGAGTCTCATTGTTGTTTTGGCTAAATTTTGAACAAAAATGTTTATGTCATAGGATAGTGTTCATTGCTCCTATTCAAACCTATGATGTGTTTAGTTGAAGACGTAGCGGTCAAGAGTATAAATCTTCATCAAATGCCGTGTTTCAAGTGCCTTGTTTCTACGTCACCAACATAGTTCCAATTGCTCCTAAGGTATGAAAGCATTTGAATATATATATACAGGAGCTTGAAATAATTTCTTATTGGGTGTAAGTTTATTTTAAACTGTTGTTTATTTTTAGAAAGTTTCATTAAAACTTTAAAACAAAGTTTCGGGGCTAAAAATCGAAATTTCAGCTTTCTGGTTTTTCGTTCGATATTGTCGTTCGAATGAGTTTTTCATTTGAACGAGAACGTCGTTCGAACGAGGTCTGCCAACGATTTCCCATATTGGCCACTGGAATGTCGTTCGAAGTGTCGTTCGAACGAGAACGATGTTTGAACGAGATTTCTAATGAGTTCACACTGGAACTTCGTTATAAGGCTCGTTCGAACGAAAATCTCGCTCGAACGAGATTTGGCGGGAACAATTATTTTTGCAGTTTTGAGCAGTTTTTCCCACTTTCCCACTTCTTTTCCCACTAACTTTTTACCTGATTAATTAAGTGCGGAAAACAACTTTTTCTTTTCAATTTTTTCATACCATTCCATCTCTAAGAGAGAGTTTGAGAGAAAAATTCAAAAGGAAAAAGTTCATGTTTTTGAGTGTTAATTTTTCAAGAAAAACTTTAAAAACACTTATGTTTTACACCCATTGTTTGTTTACCCAAGTTCCTTTATATATATACATTGCTTGGAGTTTTGGAATCGATTTTACTCTACCTATTGAACAGTTCGTTTGAGTTTTCTTCTACATCCCTCAAAGAATAAGAAATTCATTTTTCTGCGACATTCTCACATGGTGAAAGGCACCATGTGTGGTTGACGGTGTACCTATGTCTCATTGGTGAAGTCCAAGATTCCGGTGGAGCTCCGGGGTTGTCGACTAGGCGGAGGTGTTGCAAGAAGACGCGTCAAGGCTTGAAAAGGGTCGAGTCGAGGAAGTAAGTCTTTTGTCTTGTAATTGTAAAGCCATACTTAGTGGACTTAAGGTTAGGGCCGTCTGGGGTTTTTTCCCATTGTGGGTTTTTCCTCGTACATCGCGGAGTAGTGATTTATTGTTTAATTTATCTTTTTGCAAATATCACCTATAACGCATGCTTAGGTAAAAAGATAAAATTTGGTTTAATCACTACATACTTGTTTAATTTGGTGCTAAATAAATTTGGGTAATGTTCAATTAATTTAGTTAAAGTAATTTATTTTAATTTGATAAAATTGGTTTGGCCTAATTTGGTAATATTGAAAATATGACTTACACAAATTTCTAGGACTTGGGTTGAATTAATTGTGTTTAAGTGAAATTAAAATTGTGTGTGTGTTTCATCATATTTCACTTGGTTTAATTTTAATTTGAAAACAAATTAAAATTAGTTAATTTGTTGTTTAAGTTGAACCATCTTTCGCTTTTGCATATCTATTTTAACAAGGAGATTGCAAATTGATTTTTTTTAATAATAAGATTTTAATATTGGGGTCATCTACTTTTCAAATTGGTATCAGATCCAAAACGATAAATTATTTCGTTAAGATCCTTTAATTTTTTTTTGGCTAAAATGGAATTTTCTCCATTCTCAAAATTTCCTATTTTCGATTATTATATTTACGCGTACTGGAAAGCGCATATGAAATCGACACTTAAATATATCAACGATTGGGTTTGGTTATCTATAGTTAACGGGTGGTCTCCACCAACTCATTTTGTAGATAATGAACGTGATCCCAAACCGGCCGATAGATGGAGTGAGAATGAGTTTAAACTTTCAAATTTTAATTTTCGAGGTTTAAACACCTTGTTTAGCGTTATCGCACAAGATGAATTCTAACGCATTATGACGTGTGAGATCGCTAAAGTCGCGTGAGATATTTTATAACTCACTCATGAAGGTACAAGTGTCTTAAAAGCTTCAAAACTCCAAAAACTCACCACTCAATTTGAAACCATCAAAATGAATGAAAAAGAAACTTTTGATGAATTTTATGCTAGACTTTTCGATATTGTTAATTCATCTTTTAATTTGGGAGAGAGAATACCCAACAATCGAGTTGTAAAGAAAATTTTAAGGTCCCTACCCGATAGATTTATTCCAAAAGTGACCGTTTTAAATTCTTTACTAACTTTAGCCTCTACAAAATTAGAAAGCTCGTAGGTTATTTACAACCTATGAACTGGACATGTTTCCCTCTAAAACTGAAAATAAAATAGAAAGGGGCGTTGCTTTAAAAGCCCGAAAAGAGGAAAAACAAGTAGTAGAGTGTGAAAGTGATAGTGACTCGGAAGATATGGCCCTGTTTGCTAGGAAATTTAGAAAATTTCTTAAATTTAACAAAGATAAACTTAAAAATGATTTTAAGAAATTTGAAATTTCTAAGGATGACAAAGCCGAAAAGATCCCTGAAACTCCTTAAGAAAATTTAAATAGGGACGAGTCAAATAGGTGTTTTGGTTATGAAGGGTATGGCCATATGGCAAAAGAGTGCCCCACTAAACTAAGGAGAGAGGGTAAGCAACCAATTTCTTTTAATGCAACCCTTAGTGATAGTGATAATGAAGAGGGACCCAATTCCCCCATTAAGCCCAACTTTGTGTCTTTTATGGCTAATCATGTGAGTGATAGTGAGAACTCGTCTATTGATGACATTTTAACACATGACACTTCCAAGGTCAAAGTTTATGATTCCCTTGTCTTTGATGGTAGTGAGAGTGGAAAAGAAAGAGAGAGTGAAAATGAAGAAGAGGTTGATGTTATTGAACTTCAAAATGCTTTTCAAGAACTTTATGACGAATCTATTAAATTAAAAAGAGCTAATTTGAAGTTAGAAGCGAGTTTAAAAGAGCGTGTCAAGGCCCACTACACCAAAATTGTCAAATTATCACCTTTCAGTCGTCCATCCTTGTCATGATCATTGACTGTGACAACAAACACGCGTTTTGTGTCATGGTCATTGATCGTGACACGCCCGGGACAAAGTATTGTCACGGTCATTGACCGTGACAATACTTAAAATAATTATCACGGTCAAGGACCGTGACAAATCCGTGACAATTTACACAGCAAAAAAGCCCTACCCTTTCTTTTTTTTCCCCACTGATTTTGATTTTTCCCTCTCTTTCTCTCTCTAAGCGATTTCGAGGTCTCTCTCTCTCTCTCTCTCTCTCTCTCTCTCTCTCTCTAAGGTATGTTTTTTCCTCTCTTTCTCTTTCATTTCTATATGTGTGTGTATGTGTATATGTATATGTATATATATATATATGTATATGTGTATGTATATGTGTGTGTATATATGTGTGTGGTCGTGTGTGGTGTGGGAGGGGGGCAGGGGGTGGTGGGGGTGGGGTGGGCTGTGTGTGTACGTGTGTGTGTGTGTGTGTGTGTGTGCAGGTGTGGTGGGGGTGGGTGAGGGGGGCAGGGGGTATGGTGGGGGGAGGGGCAGGGGGTGGGGTGGTGGGGGTAGGGTGGGGTGTGTGTGTGTGTGCCCAAGTGTGTGCGTGTGTGTGTGGCGGGGGGAGGGTGGTGGTGTGTGTGTGGTGTGTGTGTGTGTGTGTGTGTGTGTGTGTGTGTGTGTGGTGGGGCAATCTTAACAATTGTATAGCTTTAATTGTAATTTTAATTGTATAGTTTTAGATGAAAGTAAATTAATAATTAGTGCCCATTTCATATGAAAGTAGGATTTCCCCTCATTGTAAATTAGAAAATAATAATTGTATACTTTAATTGTTAGTTTAATTGATGAAATGAATTAATTGAGTAGATGAATTAGAAGGAGTACGAGATTTTTTAATGTTTTTTGAAAATTACTTTGTATATTGAACAATATATAATTATTAATAATTATTGGATTATTGTCCATATGGGGGTTGGCCAATGTGGGTTTTTAGGTGTATCTGGTGGGTATTCTTTAGTGGTTAATTCTAGATATTATTAATAAAGATAAGTAGGGATCTTTGGGTATGGCTGAAAATGGCTATATTAATAATAATTATTGTGTGTGTGGTGGGGGAAGGGGGTGGTGCGTGTACGTGTGCGTGTGTGTGGTGGGGGACGGGGTGGGGTGGGGGAAGGGTGGGGGAAGGAGGTGGGGCAAGGTGGGGTGGTGGGGGCAGGGATGGAGGGTGGGTGGTGGGGTAGGGGTGGGGGGTTGCGTGTGTGTCTATGTGCATGGTGTCCCTTGTAAAAGAATTGATTGATTATTAATTTTTTTAGTAAATTAATATATGATTGCCCCTTATTGTAAATTAGTAAATTAATATATGATTAATTATGAAAGGAGGATTGCTCCTCATTGTAAATTAGTAAATTAATAATTGTATACTTTAATCGTTAGTTTAATTGATGAAAATAATTATTGTGTGTGTGGTGGGGGCGGGGGTGGTGTGTGTGCGTGTACGTGTGCGTGTGTGTGGTGAGGGAGGGGAGGGGTGTATGAAAGTAAATTAATAATTCATTTTTATTTGTAGTAATTGTACATAATTGCATGTCTTCTTCTAATTTTTTTTATCTGTACCAATAACATTTTTTTACAGCAAATGTCTCCTTCAGGTATTAAGGCGAGGATGATGATGCCGGTTATAATGATGTCATCTGGGCTCGGTGGTAGCGGAGGTGACGAGGGCTCCTCAGACCCCAGGCTCCCCAAATATGGTAAATTTGGGATTACCATCGAGAACAAGTCGGAGCTATTAGCGAGATCCCTCGAGCTGGTAAAGACGGTCATCGGCCCGGGGTATATGAGTTGGAAGGAGGTGCCATATGAGATCAAGTTAGCTGTTTGGGTGGCACTACCGGTAATATATTTATATTTATATGAATATTTCAATTTCGATTTCGATTTCAATTTCATTTTATTATTTATATTTATATTTATTCGCAACTAACATTGTATTTGTTGGACAGGAACAATTCAACTTGGATCCAAAGCTACGCGATTCCGTCTTGGAGCAGTTGAGGGAGCAACACAAGACGTGGAAGAAAAATATGCGGACACGCTACTTTGGGAAAACACGAGAGTCCATTATCCAACGGCGTGAATCCGTCCCGCCAAAGGAGCCGATATCATTGGCACAATGGCAAAAGTTCATTGACAATGAGATCGGGGAGCGACAATTGGCATCTCGCCAATCGGGGAGGGAAAATCGGGCAAAAAAGACGGACGTGCACTACTCCGGCCGGACGTCTTACGCCGAGGTGGAGCATAGGATGATGGTAAGATTTAATTTGTCAATAACTACAGAAATATATTATTCTACATTATTTTACTTTGCGGGGCCGATACTAATTTTACTTTATTTTATTTCAGGGGATAGGGAGTGGCCCTGAGGGTAAGCCACATAGGCTCGATACTTATGTGGCTCTTCGGACGAAGAAGGGGAAGGACAAGGAGGTGTACTCGAGCATCGCGACCATGATTTTAAGTAATCCGACAGTTTACTTTTTGTTGGTTACGTTATAATTTTTCAGTTTACTTATTTTACTAATCATGTGATTTTTGTCGTTTCAGGCAAAGCTTAAGGAAGTGCATCAGTCGCAATCTGATGCCGACAAGGCGTCTTTGTCCACAGACGCACTCAGCCAAGTGCTTGGCTCTGATCGCAAGGGGAGGACAAGGGGGGTGAGCTCGCGGGTGGCAAAATCTAGGATCATCGGATTGGAGACGAGCAACACCGGGTTGGCTCGAACGGTGGATTCACATGACGCGAAGCTGTCCCGTTTGGAGGCGACGGTCCAAGATATGTAATCATTCATAAAGCGTATGTTGGGCGGAGACCGTAAGGGGAAATGGAAGGAGAAGGCGATGGAGGAGGAGGTGCGGGAGGACGAGGTGCAGGATGACGAGGATGTGGACCTCGATGCTTTATCACCGACACGTGCGTACTTTGATGATCCACTTCCCTGTTTGGCTCCCTTCAACAGACCGATGTCGACACTTGGTTGGCCGCGCGTGTTCATATTGAATGTATTTAATGGCCAGCGGATAGGGCGGGGATTGAGGGACCCGAATATCGTCCAGGGTGGAATAGTTCATGGACGTGAGCTTCAAGAGATCGAGTCCAAGGTGCTCGTCATACATGTGATACTCGGGAAGGAGAACTCCCTATTGTGGTTGCGCAAACAATGCGACACGATGTATATTAGTGGGTGTGTCAATTCGTATATCGTGTGGCCTACTCACCTCTTCACATTTACCCCAGACATGTAGTGACATTATTTTTATGTTGGTACATTTGAATTATATTTGGATTATATCGTCATGTATACTGTTTCTATTTTGAATGTATATTTATATTATATTTAGTTTATTTGGATATATGATGTTTGAACAGGTACAATGTTGCTATAACAGGTACAAATATACTGCTGGGCAGTGGCAGTGGCCATACTGCCCAACAGATTTTTTTTAAATTCTACCCAGAATTGTCACGGTAATTGACCGTGACAAGTCCTTGACAAATAAGGTTGTCACGGACTTGTCATGGTCATTGACCGTGATAATGTTTTTAAAAAGAGTCAAGGCTTTGTCACGGTTATTTACTGTGACTAAACTTGTCACAGTCAGGGACCTTGACACGACCGTGACAATTCTAATGAACTTATCACGCTCATTGACCGTGACAAGTCCGTGACAAAAAAAGTTATCTCTCCCCGAATTGTCACGGTCATTGACCTTGGCAAGTTGAACTTGTCAAGTTCAATGACCTTGACAATTCGGTAGATTTGGTGTAGTGTTCGTTGATGATAGTGTGTTGGTTGAAGACCTTAGGACACGAGAGAGATCTCTTCGAGAGAAGCTACAATATATAGAAGGTGAGAGAGATAGCCTTAGAGTTTTAATGGAATCCTTGAAAAAGGAGCTTCCCAATTTTGAAGAGAGAAATGGTGTGTTAGAGTCTAGAATTTTAGAATTAGAAGAACAATTAAAAGACTCTAGTAATGTCAAATTTGATTTGGAGTGTAGGTACGAAAAACTAGATAAAATCTTAGGCACAGTTCAAATTAAAAATGACACTTGTGGTTTAGGCTTCTATACATGTAATGAATCATCTCATAAAGTCAAAACCAATGCATTAGGAGAATCTCCTAGGAAAGCCTTTAGAGATCAATCCTTAGGTACCAATTTTCGACGTGTTTTTACTTGTGCACATTGTGGTCGAAAAGGTCATCTTAGAAAATTTTGTTTTGATCTTAAACGAGGTCCTAGAAAATCCCAACATAAGGCAACCAAGGTAGCCAAGATTTCTACACACCGAGATTGTCATTCGTCATTAGTTTGGGTTAGGAGATCCGACTTGGTCGCTTTACAAGATAGGGTACTTGATTCTCATTTACTTTCACATGCTTCCTCCCTTGTAAAATCTAAAGGTTGAATGTGTTAGTTTTATTTGCATACTTTAGCTTTTGTTATTCATGCTATACTATCATGCTAAATGTATGCTTGTTTAGTCATTTTCTAGTCATTGCTTTATTTCTTATCTTATGCTAGAAATCATGACATGTTTATCTTTTGTATTATACTTATTTCATTTTAGTTTGCATTAAATAAAAAAAATAAAAAAAGATTTTTGTTTATCATTTGTATTTTATTTGTTTAGTAATTTAGGCTTTATGAAAAATACAAACAATCTATGTTTGTCTTTTGAGTAAATATTTTTATTTTTGGTTAAAAAAATTGAAAAACTGAGAAAGATTTTTTTTGTGTGTGTTTAAGTTTGACACACTTTATGTGGCATATACTTGTGTTTGAATCCCATCTTTTACGCTCCCATGTGGCTAGAACTTTTGGTTTAGATTGTCAATCCTTATTATGTTCTTTACCATGCCTACATGGAGTAGTTGGATTTTGTGTTAATTAAATAAATTCTATTTTTATATGCCTTTATTCACACATGCACGAGCTCATTTGAAATTTTAACTTCATATGTATATTTAAGCTTTGTGAGGTGTTCTCCTACTAATATTTCCATCTACATATTTGTGACCTAGGAGGACTAGTGCATGTCAAAATTCGTTCCACGTGAGATTTGTGTGAGATATAAAAATGTTATATATGTATGTGCACGGGGAAGGTCTCCGAAAGGATTTATTATCCTTTGTGAATAGTAAGCCACCGTTTGCCTGGACCTAAAAGATATACGTGGTCCAAAGTCCTAAAAATAGAATTATGGCATTAAAAAGAAAAATAATTGCCAAGGCCTATTTTTGTTTGATAGATTCATTCAAATATATACCCTTATTGAGGGATATTGAATGGTATATCAAAGGTTTGCACAATGTCCGTTTATCCTAGTTGTACTTTCAATGTCATGACTCTATTGGTTTGTAGAATCATCAAAACTCTAGGCTTGTATGCATTGTGTATGTTTGTTCATTGAGTTCAATTTATATTGTCACATGAGGTTATATTCAAATGTGATGAAGTTTGCAATCAATTGAGAAATCCATGAACATGTTTTAAGTGATTGGGTCTAAATTTAATCGTTACTAGTTCACACCCCAACACTTTCGTTTCCATATGACACATTTTTGCCATACGAGTGTGAAAAGCTTATCTTATTTTGTGTCATTTGTGTGTTTATATCTATATATATGTGCATGTGCATCTTTGATATATCTAGAGTATGTATATATATGATATTGTTTTTGGTCTTTGCCTTGCTTTCTAGTCCATCTATAGTTTAATTCATAATTGGTATCTATCTTGTTGCATTCTTTGTTGATATCACATGCTTAATAGTTATGTATCATATATGTATCATTTTCTGGCATCTTAGTTAGTATCCATTCTGATTTGCATGGATTGGTTGTGCTTTTGTTGCCCATATGCTTTCATGTTCTTATCTTTCTAAGCATCATGTTTAAATTAGTTTTTTAACCTTTGTCTATTCCTGAACAAAAAGGGGGAGAATGATAGGGGAGAAATGGTATCTAATCCTATTATAATCGCATCTTAGTTTGGGGGAGATTTAACTTAGGGGGAGTCTCTATCTTCTTAGGTTGATCATAGTTGATAAAGGGGAGAATTAATTTAGGGGGAGTTGTTATTTTACTTGCATTTAATATTTTGATATTCCCTATGCGTTTGATAGTTTGCTTAAGTGTGTAGGAATTCTTCTCATTGGCAACGTTCATCATTGGGCAAAGATATTGATCCTTGGGTTGTTGGAGTAAAGCTACGTATTTTTATTTTGGGTGGGACATTTTTATCAGTCTAGTAGAGCTTGACGGCTGTTTAGGCACATATTCTTCACATTTATCCCCTTAATTTCAGTATTTTTATGATCCCGTGCAGTGTATCTAGCTTGGATTTGTCTCTTATTTATGCTACTAACCTTTTTTGGCAAGTATTTCGTGTTTTGTGTATTTCTCATGTGTTTTACAGGTATTTCATGCAAGTTAGTGCGAAGGAGAACTCAAAACAGTGAAAGAAACCAAGAAATGGAGAGTTGAAGGGCATTTTCGTAATTTTACAGCCTTAGTCCGGTGGTGAGGAAAGATAGAGAGTTGAAGAGGTCTAAATTATAAGAACATTGGAAAAAACGTCACCTCAATCCGAGCTACGATGAAGAAGTTACGAGGTTTTGAAGTTGCGAGATAATGAAGAGTCATTTTCAGAAATGAAGAGTCATTTTCAGAACTGAAGAGACAACTCTTGAAATTTCTTGTTTAATTCGTTTTTATTAGTTGTAAAACGTGGAGAGGCATGGGAAGAGTCTCATTTAGGTATATTAAAAGGTCAAAACGTGTAGAGGCATGGGAAAAGTCCTTTTTGAGATCTATAAAAGGCCAATCCCTATGTCATTCGAGGAGGAGTTGAATTCTAGAAAAAGGGAGTTGCTAGAGAGAGGCTAGGTTAGGAGTAGGTTAGAAGCGCTAGATTGAATTTTAGGGTTAGATTTTGAGAGCAAATTTTCTATTCCTTCAAGAGTTTTCATGAACCCTAGTTTGTAAGAAATTCTGGATTCCAATTCCATTTTTGTTGCTGAATTCAGGTAATATCTTTCCATTCTCTATTTTTATTATTTGCAAATTATTTCCCATGTCTTGTAGATCCATAATTTTGAGTGTGAATTTATTCTTGAACCAAATCATGAGTAGCTAAATTCCCAAGGGTTGGGGTACATGAACTCAATCCAAGGCAAATTATTTATGTAGAAAATAGAGGTTAAATTAAAATATTGATTGAATCGTGAAAGCACCGCTTTATATTTATCTTTGATTTCGTATGGTGCGGGCTTGAACCTCATATACGTAATGCTTATAATATATAAAGACTGGATTCATTCACCGCTTTATATCTATCTTTGATTTCATATGATGCGGGCTAGATCCCTCATATATGTAATGCTTAGAATGTATAAAGACCGGATCTAGTCAATAATTTTAATTTACAATTCTAGTATTCTATACGGTAATTTGTTAAGGATTGAGGGATTGTACCATACCCTATTTTCTCCCATTTGTCAGATCTAATTTCTTTTGCACTTTTCAGTTTGTTTTTCTTAAGTAATTTTTTAATAGAAATTTTCCCAATTATTAATCAACTTTTCATTTCTTTTACGAAATCATTTCAAGATTTAATAATTTTTCTTATTACTATTTGGCAATCTCGATCCCTGTGGATACGATCCCGACTTACCGGGTTTATTACTTGAGCGACAGGCTTGCACTTGAGCCTAGATTGTACGCACTTTTGAGACAAATATTAAGTCGCGTCAAGTTTTTGGCGCCGTTACCGGGGATTGAAATTGTTAAATTTTTAAGAAAGTTATTTTTATCTACAAGTGATTTCGAGAAAAAAAAATATAACAAAAATTGAAAAAAAAAAAATGGGTGTCACGTTCTTGAATTGCCCAATTTGAAATGTCTTATTTTAACTCTTTTGGTGGCTTTAATTGTTATGCTAATAGTGAGGAAGAGGAGGCACTCAAGACTTATGACCATTGGATCAATATCACTAAAGATGATTATATTAAATACAAGCCTAGTGCTGAGAAACTCCAAATTTATCAAAATCAATTGCTTGAAGAAGAAAGACTTGAAAAAGAATATCGCGAAAAAAATCGTTATTGGGAGCAAGAGTTAGATGCATTATTTGAACCCAATGAGGATTTTTTTTCCGATAGTTTTGAAGATGACATAAGTTTTCAACCAAATGAGGAATTCGAGGTGCCAGAACCAAGAAATCCTACTTTGGAAGAACTCTTACTTGATCTAAAAAAGCAATCTGATGACCGTGCTGTTCTCGAGTCAAAAATTATAGCAACTTGCAAGGAGTTGAATGATTATTTGGACAACTTAGAAAAGGTCGAGACTTGCGCTTCACCTAATACTTTTGAGAATTAAATCATTGAAATTGATCCAAGTTCTTTTGAATCTCAACCTATTATAAATATTGCAAAATCTACTGAGGTTGAGGATCATTTGTCTCCTTGTGTCCCCACTATTATCGAACCATTAAATCCATCACAAGAATTGGATGAATGTCTTAAGGATGTTGATCCGCTTCTTGCATGGGAATGTTATTTTGAGATGCTTCATCTTACGGGCCACACACTTAGACGTGTCACTCCACCAGATCCAATTGAAAATTTTGAGGGAAAAAATTTTGAGGACACCAAGCAAGAGAGAGAGCTAGAGGAGTTGAGCCTAGCAGAGTTTGAGCGCGAGTTCGGACCGGTGGATGCGAGCCTAAATGATGAAGTTCAATCTTTCTGGGCCTCATTTCGTCATTTAGACGAAAGCGAGTGGGACAATAGAATTGATGAATTTCTCCTTCCTAAACCTCCACCCATACCATTTGAGTCTTCGGAGGTACTTGAAGATACGACTCAAATATCGTCCGACTTAGAGACCAACACACGTGCTACGCAACAAGAGGATCATTTTCCGGTTTATGAGGACAAGCACTCTATGCTTAAATTGTTTTCTAATATGGATTGTTCCTTTTTGTGTGCCCCTCTCCCCATACTACTTGAAAAATCTTTGGAACGTGATTCTATATTTCTTGGATCCCAATGGGACTTGTCCTCTTATGCACCAAAATCCTTCATTATCCCCCTAAATTTTGTAATTGGTGATGGTTCATTTTTTAAACTTTTCACATGCCTTCCGTTTTTCAAACGAAATTCTTACTTTTCGGGAGGCATGCATCCTAATGAGGGTACACCATTAATCCCTCAAAGTCAAATTGTATTTTGGGTGGACCCTCAAATTTTTCGACTTTTAGTGTATGATTTATTAGCTGTTCAAATGTTAGGTTGTAAATAGTTATTTTTTTTTTCTTTTTCTTTTTCTCTTTTATTATAGTCTAGTTTTGAGAGTTAGAGTTTTTGTTATTCTTTTTGCTATGCTTGGTTATAACATGTTTTGTAGATTCAATGGACTCGCACTCATCGGGGATCGCTCCATTTGGGTAATATCTTTCTTTTCCTCTCTTTATGTTGTGTTCTTGATTCGCATTGAGGACAATTCAACATTTAAGTTAGGGGGTGTGGGATATTCTTCCCATTTATTGTTTAGATTCATTGATTCGATCACATGTTCTTTCCAAGTGTGTTTTTTTTAGAAAATAAAAAAAAAAATTGAAAAATTTTGAAAAAACCAAAAATATTTTTCTTCAAAATAAATAAAAATTGGAATTTAAATTTTTCAAAAATATCATCGTTATTCTGTTTGAAGTCTCAAATTGTTAACAATCAAAATGCACTAAGCCAAAATTGACCGAATATGGAAATTGAAAGAAAATTGACGACTTTACGAATAAGTGTGGAGATTAGTCCAACCCGGTGAGATGTTGAGCCTTTCAATTTTTTATGAGTTTTTAAATCAATCCGAGTTTATGATTAACTCAAAGTCCTTTTCAGCGTTTTAATAAGTCGTCGATGATCTCAATCCTTTGTTTTGATCGGTTATGGGAAATGTGTGAAATGTTGTCTAGAAATTCGTGCTAAATATATCTCTAAATTTAACTAATCTCGAGATGCATATGGTAATGTGATTAGCAATTTGGACAATGAAGTAGGCCCTCATTTGTTACCCAAAAATATTAGCCATAAAAAGTTGTGAAAAATTATCCCTTTGCACCCCACTTTGAGCCTAATATAATATTTCCCTTTCGTTTGATAACCCGAAAAACCCAAATAGCCCGGAATTGTGAAATTTGAGAAAATTCATCAAGTAAGTCCAAATTGTGCAATAAAAAGGGGCAAGAAAAAAAAATGTTAAAAAAAAAATAGTGAAAAAAAATGAAAATTGAAAAAGAAAGAGAAAAATGAGCAAATGCCCGAAAAAGCACAAATGGACATCATAAGGACATTTTCCAATTCCGAATATTCCATTTATTCCCATTTTTACCCTTTACACCTTTTAACCCAAAAAGTCCTAACTGAGTCCGAATGGCGAAATTAATTATCGCATGGAGAGCTAAGACATGAAAAGATAATATGAGAGATTAAATGGTGTGAACTAGAGGTGATGTTCCCGTTTCCTAATAACTGTAATCCGATGATGAGATCTTTTCACCATAAATTTCCTTCTTTTCAATTTTGTATGCATGCATTTGTGTCCATTATATTTACTCTTTATATCATGCATACCGAGAGAAAATAATCACAATCTGAGTGATTCGTTTGTGAGTGCAATCCGTAAGAATTTGAATCAAAATGAATTTTCGAAAAGTAACGTAATGCTCAATCGGTGGAAATTTGAGGTTGAATTTTTGGCTTCGCACACACACACTATGGTTTGAGACATTTGAATATGAATTTATGGTGATTATTTTTCAAAAAGTTTAAATTGTACAATTTTTAAGTATTTTGATCTTTATTTGAGTCAATAAAGAATTTTGTGGGTGTATTCACTGCAAACCCTCACGAGACAAAACTCGTCCTACTAGGGTAACCTAGAGGTTTAAAGGCTTGTTGCATACGCTAAATGCAATCGCGTGCCTGCGAAAGTGGAATTTTATTTTAATAAAGGAATTTTCAAGAGTAGAATTTTGGTTAGGATTCATATACATTGCTCGGGACGCGCAAAGTTCTAAGTTAGGGGGTGTGTTTAGGCACATATTCTTCACATTTATCCCCTTAATTTCAGTATTTTTATGATCCCGTGCAGTGTATCTAGCTTGGATTTGTCTCTTATTTATGCTACTAACCTTTTTTGGCAAGTATTTCGTGTTTTGTGTATTTCTCATGTGTTTTACAGGTATTTCATACAAGTTAGTGCGAAGGAGAACTCAAAACAGTGAAAGAAACCAAGAAATGGAGAGTTGAAGGGCATTTTCGTAATTTTACAGCCTTAGTCCGGTGGTGAGGAAAGATAGAGAGTTGAAGAGGTCTAAATTATAAGAACATTGGAAAAAACGGCACCTCAATCCGAGCTACGATGAAGAAGTTACGAGGTTTTGAAGTTGCGAGATAATGAAGAGTCATTTTCAGAAATGAAGAGTCATTTTCAGAACTGAAGAGACAACTCTTGAAATTTCTTGTTTAATTCGTTTTTATTAGTTGTAAAACGTGGAGAGGCATGGGAAGAGTCTCATTTAGGTATATTAAAAGGTCAAAACGTGTAGAGGCATGGGAAAAGTCCTTTTTGAGATCTATAAAAGGCCAATCCCTATGTCATTCGAGGAGGAGTTGAATTCTAGAAAAAGGGAGTTGCTAGAGAGAGGCTAGGTTAGGAGTAGGTTAGAAGCGCTAGATTGAATTTTAGGGTTAGATTTTGAGAGCAAATTTTCTATTCCTTCAAGAGTTTTCATGAACCCTAGTTTGTAAGAAATTCTGGATTCCAATTCCATTTTTGTTGCTGAATTCAAGTAATATCTTTCCATTCTCTATTTTTATTATTTGCAAATTATTTCCCATGTCTTGTAGATCCATAATTTTGTGTGTGAATTTATTCTTGAACCAAATCATGAGTAGCTAAATTCCCAAGGGTTGGGGTACATGAACTCAATCCAAGACAAATTATTTATGTAGAAAATAGAGGTTAAATTAAAATATTGATTGAATCGTGAAAGCACCGCTTTATATTTATCTTTGATTTCGTATGGTGCGGGCTTGAACCTCATATACGTAATGCTTATAATATATAAAGACTGGATTCATTCACCGCTTTATATCTATCTTTGATTTCATATGATGCGGGCTAGATCCCTCATATATGTAATGCTTAGAATGTATAAAGACCGGATCTAGTCAATAATTTTAATTTACAATTCTAGTATTCTATACGGTAATTTGTTAAGGATTGAGGGATTGTACCCTGCCCTATTTTCTCCCATTTGTCAGATCTAATTTCTTTTTCACTTTTCAGTTGTTTTTCTTAAGTAATTTTTTAATAGAAATTTTCCCAATTACTAATCTTCTTTTCGTTTCTTTTACGAAATCATTTCAAGATTTAATAATTTTTCTTATTACTATTTGGCAATCTCGATCCCTGTGGATACGATCCCGACTTACCGGGTTTATTACTTGAGCGACAGGCTTGCACTTGAGCCTAGATTATACGCACTTTTGAGACAAATATTAAGTCGCGTCAACGGCCCTTTAGGATTTTTGTTGGTTTTTGTTCCGGAATAGACAAAGGGGGAGATTTGTAAGGACACAATTCTCCAATTGAGTCTCATTGTTGTTTTGGCTCAATTCCGGACAAAAACTTTTAAGTCTTAGGATAGTGTTCATTGTTCCTATTCAAGCCTATGATGTGTTTAGTTGAAGACGTAGCGGCCAAGAGTATAAAGCTTAATAAAATGTCATGTTTCAAGTGCCTTGTTTCTACGTCACCAGCATAGTTCCAATTTCTCCTAAGGTATGAATGCATTTGAATATATATATATATATATATATAGGAGCTTGGAACAATTTATTATTGGGTGTAAGTTTATTTTAAACTGTTGTTTATTTTCAAAAAGTTTCATTAAAACTTTAAAACAAAGTTTTTGGGCTAAAAATCGAAATTTTAGCTTTCTGGTTTTTCGTTCGATACTGTCATTCGAATGAGTTTTTCGTTCGAACGAGAATGTCATTCGAACGAGGTCTGCCAATGAGCTCCCATATTGGCCACTGGAATGTCGTTCGAAGTGTCGTTCGAATGAGAATGATGTTCAAACTAGATTTCCAACAAGATTTCTAACGAGTTCACACTGGAACTTCCTTAGAAGGTTTGAATCGAATGAGATTTGGCGGGAACAATTATTTTGGCAGTTCTGAGCAGTTTTTCCCACCTTCCCACTTTTTTTCCCACTAAATTTTTTACCTGATTAATTAAGTGCGGAAAATAACTTTTTCTTTTCAATTTTTTCATACCATTCCATCTCTAAGAGAGAGTTTGAGAGCAAAATTCAAAAGGAAAAAGTTCAAGTTTTAGAGTGTTAATTTTCCAAGAAAAACTTTAAAAACACTTATGTTTTACACCCATTATTTGTTTACCCAAGTTCCTTTATATATATACATCGCGTGGAGTTTTGGCACCGGTTTTACTCTACCTATTGAAGAGTTCATTTGAGTTTTCTTCTACATCCCTCAAAGAAGAAGAAGTTCGTTTTGCTGCGGCATACTCACATGGTGAAAGGCACCATGTGTGGTTGACGGTGTACCTATGTCTCATTGGTGAAGTCTAAGATTCCGGTGGAGCTCCGGGGTTGTCGACTAGGAAGAGGTGTTTGCAAGAAGACACGTCAAGGCTTGAAAAGGGTCGAGTCGAGGAAGTAAGTCATCTGTCTTGTAATTGTAAAACCATGCTTAGTGGACTTAAGGCTAGGGCCGTCCGAGGTTTTTTCCCGTTGTGATTTTTCCCTCGTACATCGCGGCGTAGTGATTTATTGTTTATTTTATCTTTTTTGCAAATATCACCTAGAACGCATGCTTAGGTAAAAAGATAAAATTTGGTTTAATCACTACATACTTGTTTAATTTGGTGCTAAATAAATTTGGGTAATGTTCAATTAATTTAGTTCAAGTCATTTATTTTAATTTGATAAAATTGGTTTGGCCTAATTTGGTAATATTAAAAATATGACTTACGCAAATTTCTAGGACTTGGGTTGAATTAATTGTGTTTAAGTGAAATTAAAATTGTGTGTGTGTTTCATCATATTTCACTTGGTTTAATTTTAATTTGAAAACAAATTAAAATTAGTTAATTTGTTGTTTAAGTTGAACCATCTTTCTCTTATGCATATCTATTTTAATAAGGAGATTGCAAATTGATTTTTTTAATATTAAGATTTTAAAATTTAGGTCCTCTACTTTTCACCTGGGTTACCCGGATACGGTTCCTTATCATCTCAACCCTGGATGATGTTTCCTGAATTACCTCTGGCCCGAGTAAGTATTTGTCCCCCATCTCTAGCTAACAAGTAGGACAACGATAAGGCATGTTGTACAATGCCTCAAATAGGGCCATGTCGATTGTAAACTGATAAGAGTTATTATAAGCGAACTCCACCAGTGAAAGATACGGCTCCCAACCACCTCCAAAGTCAATGACACACATGCGCAACATTTCCTCCAGCATCTGATTGGTATGCTCAGTCTGTCCATCTGTCTGTGGGTGATAAGTCGTACTCAACCGCAGTTCAGTACCCATCACCTCCTGAAAGCTTTCCCAGAAGCGTGATACAAAAGTCTTGTCTCTGTCAGACACGATGTTCAAGGGCACCCCATGCAATCTCACTATCTCGGCAATAAATATTCGGGCATACTGTCCCGTAGTGTAGTTCGTTCGCACCGAAAAAATTGAGCTATCTTGGTCAACCGATCCATCACCACCCATATAGAATCGTGACCCCGCTATGAAGTAGGCAGCCCAGTAATAAAATCCATGGAAATTCTTTCCCATTTCCACGTATGTATCTCTAGCGGCTGGAGTAATCCTGGCGGTCTTTGGTGGTCCACCTTTACCAGCTGACAAGTGGCACACTTGGACACGAACTCTGCAATGTCCTTCTTCATCCCACTCCACCAGTATTGTCGTCTCATATCCTGGTACATTTTATCCCCTCCAGGATGTACCACAAATCTGGATCCATGAGACTGTCTCATTACTACATGATGAAATTCGTCACCCTCCGGGACCACTAACCTCCCATTAAATCGCAGCCCTCCATCTGAACTCACTGAGTAGGACTCCGCGCCTTCGGCTAGAAGCCACACAATTTGGTCCTCACAAAATGATCGACTACTAGGGCCTGGATCACTTTCATAACAGTCTCTGGCGTGACTGTCATGATGGACATAAAGGATCGGGCCACTGCATCCTGGTGTCCCAATTCTTTATATTTCTCCTTCCACGCTTCTTCCACCTCACCTACTATTCTACAGCTCAACACATCAGTAACTATGTTAGCCTTCCCTGGATGATACTGTATCTCGAACTGGTAATCTTTCACAAACTCTAGCCACCTGCACTGACGCATGTTCAACTCCCGCTGAGTGACCAAGTATTGCAGTGACTTGTGGTCTGTGAACAGGAAAAATTTCTCCCTAAGCAATTAGTGCTTCCAGATCCGTAGGGCAAACACGAATTCTTCTAACTCCAAGTCATGGGTGGGGTAATTCCTTTTGTGAGTCTTAAGCTTGAGGGAGGCATAAGCTATAGCCTATTCATCCTACTGAAGTACTCCACCAAGTCCCTGTAGAGAGGCGTTAGTATACACCAAGTACTCCACTCTTAGCCTGGGTAAAGTAAGAACTGGGGATGAAGTCAACTTATCCTTTAGCTCATCAAAAGATAACTGGTAAGCATCATCCCAAATGAACTTTACCCCTTTGCGAGTCAAATTTGTTAATGGGCCCGCAATCTTTGAGAACCCTCGGATGAACCGCCTGTAATACCCGACTAACCCAAAGAATCTACGCACATCCGTCGGTGTCATGGTCTGTCTCCACTCCCTCACCATCGATACTTTACTCGGGTCCACTGATACTCAAAATTCTGACACAACGTTCCCTAGAAATTCGCAATTTTCATACTTGGCATATAGTATATGCTCTCTTATAGTCTGAAGAACTCGTCTCAAATACTCGAGATGCTCCTCCTCAGTCTGGGAATAAATCAGGATTTCATCAATGAAGCCAATGAAAAACTGATCTAAGAACTCTCTGAACACCCGGTTCATTAAGTCCATGAATACGGCTGGGGCCTTTGTCAGCCAAAATGGCATGACTCAAAACTTATAGGACCCATACCTTGTCAAGAAAGCAGTCTTCAACACATCCTTCTCCCTAATCCATAGATGATGGTATCCCAATCTCAAATCTATCTTTGAGAAGAAGGAAACTCCTCTCAACTAGTGAAACAAGTCATCGATACGGGGGCAACGGATACTTATTCCGTATCGTGACTTTGTTCAACTCTTGGTAGTCCACACACAATCTCAACGAACCATCTTTCTTTTTTATAATCATCACGGGAGAAACCCAAGGCGAGGTACTCCTATGAATAAAGCCCTGTCCCAATATCTTCTCAATCTAATCCCGGAACTCCCTTATCTCAACTAGAGCCATACGATAAGGTGCGCAGGGTATCAACCGAGTGCCCGAAATTAAATCTATAATGAACTCTATCTCTTGGATAGGCGGTGATATACCCATATATACCCTCGGTCGGGCCGAGGGAACCCTCCAATCAGACGACCCTTCAGGGGGCCGACCCTTCATCAGGTCCCAGACGACCCTTCAGGGGCCGACCCTTAATCAGGCCCCAGACGACCCTTCAGGGGCCCGACCCTTCGTCAGGCCCCAGACGACCCCTCAGGGGGATGACCCTTCATCAGGCCCCAGACGACCCTCCGAGGGTATGACAGGACGAGGCCTAATTTTGGCCTGATTCACCATCAGAAGGAACTTTGCCCTCAGCCTCATATCATTGGCCGAGGGTGACATCATCGCAGCGCGTGGTTTGGGAGACGCGTGGAGCAGTGAGCGTGAGGCTCACATGGCACGTGGAAGACCGTTATAACCAAATCACACCCTCACGTGAGGGAATATTATGTCATCATTTGGCATCTACAGGTGTCAACAGGAGATTGTCTAGATCATCATTCACATGAACCATGCATACTTGGGGGGTACACTACACCCTCCAAGACCTATATATACTTGTCACCTACAACCCTACAAGGGAGATCGATCGATAACTGTAACTCTAACAAAAACCTCTGCTTATACACACAGTAGAGAGAGAAAGTGAGCTTATGTGCATTGTATCCAAGGCCATTAGTGCCCATACTTAGTGGATCACGCACTCACAGTGGATATAGGCCTAATTGGCTGAACCACTATACATCATTGTCTTATTCCTCTTATACTCATCTCCTTCTATATACTTATAAACTTAAATCTCTATGGATGCCATGGTTACTATAGTTTGAGCTCATCATCACCTATCTGGTGGTGCTAGATTTCAGCATCATCAGTTTGGCACCGTCTGTGGGAACGAGAAGACATCTCTTCCTTTGTGCAGCTTGACCTCACTGGGCACTCTGGTGGTGAACCAGCTCCCCCCCTGTGTGGAGATGTTTCACCATTGAAAGAGACCCATTAAGGTTCTCAAGCTCAGCAGTCTTTTTCCAGTTCAGCTGCTCACAGCTCAAACACATGGTACCAGAGATGCCACCACCACCACTTCCCTCACCAGATGATGGGGGAGGACCCAGTTCCAGTCAGCCACCACCTCAGTCCGAGATGGCTGATGTGGCGACAGTCTTGAAGTCTCTGGCAGCTAGCCAGCGGATCATGCAGGAGCAGTTCACCGCTCTAAGCCAGAACATACTAAGACCACGAGGGGTCTCACCTGAGATGATTACTCCGACAGCAGCTCTAGGACAACATGAGGCCAAGGGACCATCCCAAGCACCACGCAAAGACCTGCCACCCCCTCAGAGGCAAAGGGATGTTGCTGACCCCCGGTGTCTACGCCTGGGGAGGCAAGGAAACCCTTGCCCTGAAGACAAGTATGATGATCTGGAGGGGGAGGAGGCCCCCATAGAATGCTGGGAACCATATGAAGTCTCCAACAACACTGTACGACCTCTTTAGGAGAGTAGAGGGAAGTGCGGGAGACCAAATCCTGACGATCGCCCAAGAGGCGGCCTTTGAAAGGTTGGGCCCAGTAAATGACCTACGAGAAAAATTTTCCAGATCAAGGAGTGATGCAAGGTCCAGAAGGGAGGTAGAAGATGGACGACCCCTAGGACGAGACGATGGTCAGGGGGAAGTAAATAGCCGACGCATGATAGCAGCGGCAGGATCCTCCGTCCATCTCAAAGAGGCAGCAGGGGATAACATCGACCAAGCCGACCCTGCGAGGCCCTAGAATGACTCGATCCAGCGATTGGAAGATAAGATTGGCGATATACTGAAGATTCGTGACCCTCTTAAGAAGAGATACATCATAGGCTCACCCTTTGTGGAGAAGATAGTCAACTTCCCTACGCCATCAAAGTTCAAGCCACCAGTGGTCACCCCAAGATATGACGGGAGCACCAACCATGTCCACCATGTTGAGATGTACCAGTCAGCAGTAGACATATACTCTATCTCAGATGAGATGAGATGTCATGCCTTCTCTGGTACCCTGACCGGGGCTGCACATGTCTGGTACATGTCTCTCCCAAAAAATTCCATTGAAAACTTTAAGCAGTTGGCAGACCGATTCATCCACAATTTCTGCTTCGGGATGACGCCACAGAAGAAGACCACCAACCTGCTCTATGTTAATCAGGGGAAGAATGAGAGTCTAAGAGAACACATAGCCAGATTCAACAAAGAGAAACTGGAGGTGGAAGACTATGAGGAGAGCATAGCTATGACAGCCCTGATTGGGGGACTCTAAAAAGGAAAATACGATGGCTGCAAAATACGAAGACGAAAAAGGAGGCGCTAATGGGGGTAAATACCCCAAGAAAAGCAAAGAGGGGAAGAAGAGGTCCACGGACGATAAGTTCGCTGATTACACCCCTCTAACGGTCAGTTGTGAGCATATTCTCAATGAGATAAAGAATGACCGGTCTCTGAAGTGGCCTGAGAAGTAGAGGGCAGCCCCCAACACGAGGAACAAAAAACTATGGTGCGAATTTCACCAAGATCATGGCCACATAACAGACAAATGTTTCGCTCTCAAAGATGAGATTGAGAAGATGTTGAGAGAAGGGAAGCTCAGAAAGTACGTCTACAGAGGTGCCTTCAAGAGGGGCCGAGGGGATGACCCCAGGAAAAAGCGAGGTGATGCATGTAAAGAAGGTCCTCAAAAAAGAGGGGACGACCCTTTTGATGATGAGGGCGACCCTGACCTCCCACCGAGAGATGACCACGGACCTGTCAAGAGACTTAATATGATCTTGCTTGGAGTGGGAATGATCTCTGGGGGTCTAGAAGGAGGAGGGTCTGAGGTCGCTGAAAGGAAGGCCCATGTGGCTGAGGCAAAGGCAGTGACGAAGACGGTACACTCAACCTCTCTGGAGGTCAAGTCAGAAAAGAGGAAGAAGGTCGATATGGACACTCTGATAGTGGGGTTCTCAAGAATGGACTTTAAAGGTCTCCTAGCCCCACACGACGACCCACTCGTCATCACAACTAGGGTGCACGGGTGTGAAGTGCCGAGGATATTGGTCGACGGGGGCAGTTCTGCAGATGTAATGTTTTCGCCGTGCTTCAAAGCCTTAGGTCTCAGCTGTGCTAGACTTGTTTCATATCATCACCCATTGATTGGGTTCAGTGGGGAAAAGGTTCATCCCCTTGGAGTGTATGAGGCCGATGTCAGGATGGGAGACGAGTGGCCGAGATGGCTTACCAAGAAGGTCAGTTTCTTTGTGATGGATGAACATGTGTTTTCAGCGTACAACATCATACTGGGGCATGTGGCCCTCAAGGGTTTGAAGCTGTGCCGTCCACGGTCCATCAGATGATTAAATTTCCTACCCCCTATGGGGTGAGGGAGGTTCAAGGAGACCAGACGACAACGCGTGAATGTTACTATAACTCCGCTGAAGAAAGACAAGAACACAAGAGGGCTACAAACACTTACAATATTGATAGCCTAGAACCCAGGGATGAGACGAAGCTAAAGAAAGGTGAGGTCGTGGAGGAGGTAGAATCCATCATCTCGGTGAGGATGACCCATAAAAAACCATCCAAGTCGGCAAGTCTCTGAAGCCCAATATCAAAGAAGACCTCATTAAACTGTTGAGGAGAAGACGAAGCATCTTTGCGCGGAGTTATGAAGATATGCCAGGGATCGACCCTGAAATCATGTGCCACAAGCGCAATGTGGTAGAGGGAGCAAAGCCGGTAAAGCAGAAGAGGAGAATTTACTCTAGAGAAAAGTATGAGGTCATAAGGGATGAGGTCAAAAAATTAGAAGACGCTGAATTTATCAGAGAGGTCATCTACCCTGAATGGTTGTCCAATGCAGTCATTGTCCCAAAGGCCAATGGGAAGTGGAGAATGTGTGTGGACTTCACCAACCTAAACAAGCACTATACCAAAGACAACTTCCCCGCATCGACCAGATGGTAGATGCTACCGCAGGCCATGAGCTCATGAGCTTTATGGATGCCTATTCAGGGTACAACCAGATCTTCATGAACCCTGAAGACTCGGAGAAGACAGCCTTCATTACTCACAAGGGGACTTACTGTTATAGGGTCATGCCCTTTGGCCTAAAAAATACGGGGGCAACATATCAGCGCCTTGTAAATAAAATGTTTGAAGACCAAATTGGGAAGTCTATGGAGGTTTATGTAGATGACATGCTAACTAAGAGTTTGAAGGCAGAGGATCATGGGACAGACCTGGAGAGGACCTTTAACACGATGGACAAATACCAGATGAAGCTCAACCCGGCCAAGTGTGTCTTCGGGGTCGGAGCAGGGAAGTTCCTGGGGTTCATTGTCAACCAAAGAGGCATCGAGGCCAATCCCGAAAAGATAAAAGCCCTTGTTGAGATGAAGACCCCCAAGTCCATTAAAGACGTTCAGAGACTCACGGGGAGAGTTGCTTCCTTGAACAAGTTCGTGTCTAGGGTTACAGACAGGTGTCTACCATTCTTCAAGATCCTCAGGAAAGCCTTCGATTGGAGTGAAGAATATGTTGAGGCTTTCAAGGAGTTAAAGTCATACCTGGGGTCTCCCTTGCTATTATCACGGCCCGTGCAGGGTGAACGACTTTACGTGTACCTCGCCATCTCAGAGTTGGCCATCAGTGCAGCCATTGTGAGAGACGAAGATGGGGTACAGAAGCCTGTGTATTTTAACAGCAAGGCACTCCAGGGGGCAGAACAAAGATATCCAAGGATGGAGAAGTTGGCCTACGCCTTGATCCATGCATCGAGAAAGATGAAGCCATACGTCCAGTCCCATACAATGGTCATCCTCACTGACTCTCCGCTTAGGCAGGTCTTGCACAAGCCTGAAAAATCAGGGAGGCTAATGGCCTGTGCTATAGAGCTAGGGGAGTTTAATATTGTGTATCAGCCTAGGACGGCCATTAAGGGGCAACCACTGGTAGACTTCGTGGTCGAGTTTACTTGGGAAGATGATGAAGCCGAGGGTGAGAGCCTCGGGAAGACAGATACCCAACAAGGTAGACTCATCGACCCCTCTGCAGATAAGGCTGAGATAAGCACCGCTAGAAGGAAGGTGGATAAAAATGAAGAGGGAAGATATCTCTTTAGACAGGGGTCACTCACCGAGGGAAGTTTCTCGGAAGAACATACTGTGTGGAGTCTCTTCATCGACGGGTCTTCTTGTGAAAGCGGGAGTGGAGCTGGATTAATAGTATCAGCACCCGGCGGCACAGACATTGAGTACGCCATGAGGTTCAACTTTAAGGCCTCCAACAACGAGGCCGAATATGAGACCTTGATAGCAGGCCTCTCCTTGGCCAAATCTCTTAGTGTCGGCCAAATTTTGGTTCATAGTGATTCGAGGCTAGTAGTGAATCAGATACTAGGAGCCTACGAGGCCAAGGACGAGAGGATGGTTAGGTACCTTGAGAAGGTGAGGTCATTATTGAAGAGCTTCAGAGAAGTAAAGTTAAAGAGGATACCCGGGCTGGATAATGGTCGAGCTGACGCCCTTGCTAGGTTGGCCTCGGCGACCAGGACAGACATCAGGAGGGCGGTCCCAGTGGAAATTTTACTTCGACCAACTATTGAAGATGCTGAGGGAACACTTAGCAATTGCCTGAATGTTTCTCAGGAAGCTTCGTGGATGGACCCTCTGATCAGATACATTCAAGAGGGAGAGATGCCAGAAGCAAAGCAAGAAAGGAAGAAGCTGAGATACAGGGCTGCAAAATTCACCGTCATCGGAGACACTTTGTACAAAAAAGGGTTTTTGCTCCCCCTACTTAGATGTGTGCATCCCTCAGAAGTCACTTCCATTTTGCAAGATGTTCATGAAGGATCGTGCTAGAGCCACGTTGGGGGAAGATCCTTAGCGAAGAGGGTGATAACCCAAGGGTACTGGTGGCCGACCTTGGGGAAGAATGCCGCAACATATGTAAAAAAGTGTGATAAATGCCAAAGATTTTCCACCATCCCTCACCAACCTCATAAGCCTCTTACCTCCATTACATCTCCATGGGCATTTGCAGTACGGGGGATCGACCTTGTAGGACCCTTACCGAGAGCAGTCAATAACTATCGGTTCCTCATCGTAGCGATTGACTATTTCTCAAAATGGGTGGAGGCCGAACCGATGGTCAAGATTACAGAGCAAAAGACCTTCCAGTTCATCTGGAAAAATGTTATATGCAGATATGGTCTCCCGAACACCCTCATCTCGGATAACGGGACTCATTTCAAGAATACCTCTCGACAGAAGTACTGTGAAAGGGTGAGTATCAAACAATTCTACTCTACCCTAGGCCGACCTCGGGCCAACGGGCAGACAAAGGTTACAAATAGGACAATCCTAGATGGAATCAAGAATAGGCTTGAGGAGGCAAAAGGAAGATGGTTCGAGGAGTTATATGCCGTGTTGTGGGCCTACGGGATGACAGTGAGGATCCCTACGGGAGAAACCCCATTCATGCTAGCTTATGGATCAGAAGCCGTCATCCCCACCGAGATTGGGTTTCCTATTCATAGGGTCCAAATGTATGACCCCCAGAGAAATGCGAAAGAGAGGAGACTCGATTTAGACCTGATTGAGGAAAGGAGGGAAGATGCTGAGATAAGGCAAGCCGCCTACCAGCAGAGGACTGCAAGATTTTACAATCAGAGGGTGAAACATAGACCAATCACGGTGGGGGACTTGGTCCTCAAAAAGACTTTGCAGAAGCCCAACAAGCTCCATCCTAATTGGCATGGCCCATATAGGGTCATCGATGAAGTCGTCCCAGGGACCTATAGGTTAGAAAACCTAGAAGGGGAACCCTTTTCCAACCCCTGGAATGTAGATCATTTGAAAAAATACTATCAATAGTGTTGTAAGGTCTTGATGGACCATAATTGTAATAGGTGTTTCTCCGACAGAACACTTGGAAAATTAATGAGAAATGTCAGTGTTTCCTCTCACCCTATGTTCATCAATTCTAGTACGCATGGAAACATCTCCAGAGAACTACCCTCGGCTATAATGAGGGTCAATGGAGGGGACGACCCCACCATTGTACTCAAGAAAGATGAGGGAAAACTTTATTAAAAACCATTAATTTGGTAAGTTGAACCCTCGGCTATAATGAGGGTCAATGGAGGGGACGACCCCACCATTTTCCTCAAGAAAGACGAGGGAAAGCTTTATTAAAAACCATTAATTTGGTAAGTTGAACACTCGACTATAATGAGGGTCCATGGAGGGGACGACCCCACCATTGTCCTCAAGAAAGATGAGGAAAAGCTTTATTAAAAACCATTAATTTGGTAAGTTGAACTCTCGGCTATAATGAGGGTCAATGGAGGGGACGACCCCACCATTGTCCTCAAGAAAGATGAGGGAAAACTTTATTGAAAACCATTAATTTGGTAAGTTGAACTCTTGGCTATAATGAGGGTCAATGGAGGGGACGACCCCACCATTGTCCTCAAGAAAGACGAGGGAAAGCTTTATTAAAAACCATTAATTTGGTAAGTTTAACCCTCGGCTATAATGAGGGTCAATGGAGGGGACGACCCCACCATTGTCCTCAAGAAAGAAGAGGGAAAGCTTTATTAAAAATCATTAATTTGGTAAGTTGAACCCTCGGCTATAATGAGGGTCAATGGAGGGGACGACCCCACCATTATCCTCAAGAAAGATGAGGGAAAGCTTTATTAAAAACCATTAATTTGGTAAGTTGAACCCTCGGCTATAATGAGGGTCAATGGAGGGGACGAACCCACCATTGTCCTCAAGAAAGACGAGGGAGAGGATAGTGGAATTAACAAAGATTCACAACACAAATAATACAAAAGGCAAATATGGAAGACAACAAAGGAGACGATAACATAAATGAAATATTGTGAAGTGTTCTACAAGCAGAGTACAAAAAATTGATTACATAGAGAGGGTATGGGCTACAGACAACCACCCTATGGAATAACTTTAGAGGGAAGGGCCTCAACATCTACAAGAGGGGTTTCCTCAATGACCACAACTGGCTGGTCTCCAGACGTGCCGACACCCTCGACTTGCACTTGGGATTCTACCTGGGTTAGAGCCTCGTCAATCAAGGGGTCGTCCAGTTGAACTGCCTCTAGAGAGGGAAGGACTGAAGAGACAACATCTCCAAACTTGAGGACGACCCACCGACAGGCCGTCCTAATCCCTCTCTCCAAGTACTCAAGGCCGAAGCCTTGAAACTCATCTGAGAGTTTATAGGCCTCCACAGCGTCTGCCTTGGCTTTCTTCATGACCTCAGATAGCTTAATATTAAACTGGGCCTCCCGATGGGTCATGGCTTCATCCTTCTCCTTAAGAAGAAAGTCTTTGGCCTTCAGGTCCTCATCGTGCTGCCTCGTCAGCTCATCCAGAATTCTTGCATGTTCAGTTCTGGCACTCTCTAGCTCAGCCCTTGCAGTCTCTAGGTCAGTCTGCAGGTCGGCCTCATGCTGGATGGCCCTTTCGGACTCATGAAACTTCTCTTGATTCTCAGCCATCCATTTAGTAGCCGAGGTAAAGGCGCATACAGACTGCACAAGAAATAATAAATAGTTGTCAAGAGACCGAGAAAAGAGTTAGTGAAAGAATGAAACTAAGGGAAAGAGGGGAGAATAAGTACATGAGCTAGAGCATGCAGACAATAGTCATACACCTTTGATGGAGGCATCTTTGACAGAAATTCATAGTAAACGGCCGAGGGGGCAGAAAACATGGACGCCTTGGCTTCCCTTAGGTTCGTAATGAGGGAAGATGGCTCGACCCTCAGAAGCGCCAAGTTCTGGGACCAGAAGGCCCCCATACTGGAAGAGGAACTAGCCCCCTCGGATGACTCTACCCTCGTCCTCATCCTTGAGTCCGTCCGAGGGTCAACATGAGTTTTAAGCTCTTTTCTCTTGTGGCTGTCAGCAGTCGGCTCAACAACCGTCAGCCCCACGGCCTTCATCTTCTTCGGAGCTTGCTGAGGCTCCTTGCCTTTCTTCTTGGCCAAGCCTGAAAATAAACTGGGAGCAGTCATTTCCCAGAGAGAGTCTGATATACCGGCAGGACGACCTGAAAAGAAGACGACACATCAAAAAAGTGCAGAGATAAAGAGGAAACACTTGAAAAAAGTAAAGAATGGGAAACGTTAAGTATAACTCACATAGTTCTGTCAGGGGGTCGACCTTCAGACCAGTTTCCTTGAGGAACCGAGGGGTCATCAGATCTTCAAACTTTAGAAGTTCACCCCCTCTCCCTCGTCCTCTCAGATATTCAACTATGTCTTTCTCTTCCAGACTAAGTTCGGGGTCTGACCTGGCCTTCATTGAAGGGTTAGACCATCTTTTGGGGACCCTCGGACCATCGGGTACGGGTTGTGCCTCGGCGGAGAACTCGCACTCCCCAGAGACAAAGAAGAATCTCTTCTTCCAATCGTGGTTGGAGGTTTGCGCCACGCGGAGAAGTTTGTTCTCAGACCTCCTCACCCCTAGATGATAGTACCCAGGCTGTTTGGACGAGGACGTGATATTATAACAGGCCAAGAATACGTCGGCCAATGGCTCATCAGTGAAAGCATTCTTCCATAGGGAGATGTAACCTAGGATCGTCCTCCAGGAGTTGGGAGGAAGCTGAGAGGGGGCAACACCGAGGGCTGACATGATATCCACGATAGCAGGATGCAAAGGGAATCTGACACCAACCTTAAAAATTTGTTCATATACTGCAACCTCTCCCTCTTCACCCTCAAAAACCCTCTCAGACTCAGAGGGAACCCTCATAGTTATGCCAGGGGGCACTCCATAGGCATGTCTCCACAATAAGAGGTCGCGATCCCTAACTGAGGAGATATAGGACGAGGCATGGGAGGTATTAACCTGGTCATCTGAATCATCTCCCTCGTCCTCAGTCCCCTCTCCCTCGGCCTCATCATCTGCCAGAGGCCCCTAGGGAAAGGCCATCTGGAAGGCATGTGGAGATAGGGTTATCATAGGGACAAGCTCGGAAGGGACCATACCCTCGACCTGTCGGCCTGGGTTTATGTCAAACGTCTCTGTTCTACCAGAAGGTCCAGCGCCAGTTGGTGATGACGCTCTCTCATCCATCTCACTTGAATAACTCTCGGCTGGACGACAAGACGATCCACAAGACTCAGAGGGCTCAAATGGTCTTATTATGGCGAGAGGAATGGGAAAGATGGGTCGTACCCAATTTGGGTCGGCCCCTCGTCTCCTCTTCTCCTCTTCCTCTATTCATCTGATCTCAATAAATAATTTCTCTCTCAGGGAAGGGAATTCTTTAGCTAAGCTGTAAAGCCTCCTAAGCATAAAGGGGGAGACCCTACACTTGGAAGAACTTGGGGAACTTAACTGCAAACAAGCTTGCAGTTGACCAGGTTAGACTTTTGGATTAAAATGAAAGGTATCGATGGTTTTCACTCAAGAACACCTAAGAAAACTCAAGAACACTCAAAATCCAGTCGTCGGAAAAGTTGTAAAACGACCCAAATCAAGCCCTACAAG
Source organism: Sambucus nigra (assembly GCA_949130495.1). NCBI lineage: Eukaryota > Viridiplantae > Streptophyta > Magnoliopsida > Dipsacales > Adoxaceae > Sambucus > Sambucus nigra. The sequence goes on along the minus strand of OX422211.1, from coordinate 482,235,855 downwards.
CCTAAAATAAAAAAGCAAAAAAGAAATGAAAGTAAAGAGGACGCTGGGGGTGAAAGATTACCTGAAGAGAAAGAGCGAAGCTACTAAGCTTGAAGGTTCGAAAGCTGCAGAAGTGGCAAGAAGGCTGGAGACTAGAGAGAGAGAACTTGGGCACGAAGAAGAACAAGAGAATGAAAGGTTTCAAAAATCACTTAAATACCTTAGTAATGAGTGGGACCATTAACCAAGGATGGGCACAGCCCACGAGGAGGGCATCATTAGGGCACAAAGTCCTAGATCGTGTGCAGCTGCCACACCTTGGAAGCTGGAACAATAATGAGTATCCGCCCAGGTGTCACTCATCCAACAGACCATACACTTATCCCTCAGCCCTCTTAGCATCATCTATGGCTAAGGGCTGGGGGTGATTGATATACCCATATATACCCTCGGTCGGGCCGAGGGCACCCTCCAATCAGACAACCCTTCAAGGGCCGACCCTTCATCAGGTTCCAGATGACCCTTCATGGGCCAACCCTTCATCAGGTCCCAGACGACCCTTTAGGGGGCCGACCCTTCATCAGGCCCCAGACGACCCCTCAGGGGGCCGACCCTTCATCAAGCCCCAGACGACCCTTTAGGGGTCGACCCTTCATCAGGTCCCAGACGACCCTTCAGGGGGCCGACCCTTCATCAGGCCCCAGACGACCCTCCGAGGGTACGGCAAGACGAGGCTTAATTTGGGCCTGATTCACCATCAGAAGGAACTTTGCCCTCGGCCTCATATCATTGGCCGAGGGTGACATCATCGCAGCGCGTGGTTTAGGAGACGCGTGGAGCAGTGAGCGTGAGTCTCACATGGCACGTGGAAGACCGTTATAACCAAATCACACCCTCACCTGAGGGAATATTATGTCATCATTTGGCATTTACAGGTGTCAACAGGAGATTGGCTAGATCATCATTCACATGCACCATGCATACTTGGGGGGTACACTACACCCTCCAAGACCTATATATACTTGTCACCTACAACCCTACAAGGGAGATCGATCGATAACTCTAACTCTAACTCTAACAAAAACCTATGCTTATACACACCGTAGAGATAGAAAGTGAGCTTATGTGCATTGTATCCAACGCCATTAGTGCCCATACTTAGTGGATCACACACTCACACTGGATGTAGGCCTAATTGGTTGAACCACTATATATCATTGTCTTATTCCTCTTATACTCATCTCCTTCTATATACTTATACACTTACATCTCTATGACTTCAATGGTTACTATAGTTTGAGCTCATCATCACCTATCTGGTGGTGCTAGATTTCAGCATCATCAGGCGGTAGTCCCGATATATCCTGGAACACATCAAAAAACTCGTGAACTACAGGAATCAAATAAATAGGAATCACTATTTCCTTAGAGGTCTCCTCCTCTATATAATATAAATGGGTGGACGATCCTCCCTCCGGACGAGGCATCGCCACCAAAAACATCTCTTGTCTCGGAATAGCAAAAATAATTCTCCTATTGAAACAGTTTATCATGGCTCTATAAGTAGCAAGCCAATCCATGCCAATAATGGCGCCATGCTCGTGCATATCTAAGACTAGCATATCAGCAGGCAAAACCAAGCTCCCAATCTCTATACCTACCCCTCGGCATATAAATAAAATCAAAGACTCAATTCCTAGTGGTGAGTCTATGCATGTCACTGTACTCTTTGCCGTGTCCAATAACCCTGTGGCCCATGCAAAACTAGTGGCTATAAAATAGTGTGATGCCCTAGTATCAAATAAAACACGCCCCACAGTGCCATGGATAGTAAACATACCCTCAATCGCGGGTGGTACCTGCTGTGGTGCATCCTGGTGGACGTTATAAACACGTCCATACTATAACTATCCCTGCTGAATCAGGGCTGTTGGAAAAGCTGGGACCAGTGCTGTTACTAGTAGGGCGGTGGGAAAGAGGGGTCTTTAGGGCTCCTGTTGGGCACCCTGTTGTTAGGGAAACCTGCACTTATTCGGACAATCCTGCTTCCTATGGCCAGTCTTGCCACAAGAGAAACACCTACCACTGAAGTTAACTCCTCGCTGCCCCTATTGACCTCGGCCCTCCTGGCCATTGTCACCCCCCCACTGGCCCTGATGACCATATTGATGCCACTGTTGGCCCTTCTACTAGCCCTGATGGCCCTGCTGATAACGATGTTGGCACCATTGGCGATGCTGACTAGACTGGCACTACCTATAGCCCCCATATCCCTGCCTAGGATCACTAGATCGAAATCTCTTAGCAGGGTCCCCCTGGTGGGAACTCTGCTCCCCTGAAGAGCCTGCCCCTGAGCTGATGGTGCCCTACTGGCACTACTACCTCCTTTCCGGCCCTGCTGGCTGGACTCCCCTACTCGTTTCCTCATCTGCTGATGGAAGTAATGGTCTTGGAAATGTAATAGAGAGACATTGAGTACATCAGTGAAGGTACCCAACGAAATATTACCTATGAGGTGTTGACGAATCCTCCAGGTCAATCCATCTATGAACATCAGAATTTTCTTCTCTTCAGTAGGTGCCTCATCGGGCACCATAGTAAGAAGCCTTATGAATTCCTCCTCATATTCTTCCACTGTCATACCCTCCTGCTTCAGATTCAATAGTCTCTGCCTCATCTCTATCTGCACGACGAAGGGAAACTATTTGCAGTCAAATCGCACCCAAAAGCTCTGAATCGACATGATGTCCCTCTCCTCCAAGGTAGCAGTGGACTTTCATCACTGCAAAGCAGCCCCCACTAGCTTATAGGAAGTCAGTAACTTCCTCTGAATGTCGGTACACTCATACATGCGAAGATGCCTCTGGTTATCTTTCTTCTATTGGCTCGCTATGATGATGTTAGAACCGCCCGAGAACTCTGGGGGATGTGCCCTCTGAAAAGCATTCCTGACCCTCTCCCATGCAGTGGGAAACTGAGCTGGAACTGGCGCCACAGCCTGAACCTGGGGTGGGGCCTTCTTCACCACCACTAAAGCTGCATTTACCACCTGGGCAACAATGGCTGCAACGTCAGCTGTGTTAGTCATTCCCTGAGCCTGAGCTGCTGGCTTCTTTGGCTGGGCATTTCTGTTCCTTGGGGCTCGTCTTGGAGGCACCTGAAATGAGAAGGGATTCTTATTGGTCCACAATTATTATTAAATCTCAAATAGTTGAAGGCATAAACACATAAATAAGAGTACAACAGTCCTAAGGATAGGGCTCTATATCAAATAACGCTAAGTGGAAAGCATACTAAGCCGTAGAGATCCTAAAGGATACTAGAACCTAATACTCTGATACCACCTGTGACGCCCGCCTAATTAAATATCGGGTGATTAGTCCATTATTAAATTAAATCAAAGTGTTCGATTGGTTCATTCTAGCATCACTATCGAAAAACAATTTTCATTATTAATCACCTAATAAATAATTAAGTTAAGTGTCAAAACATTTTCCATTTAATTATACCCCATTATTCCATTAATAAATTTCGTGTTTTAAGATATAAGCTATTCACATTCCCCAAGAATAAATACTGGACATGAATCAAATACTAAAATAAATGAGACTGGATCAAATATTCTAGTTGAAAGTCTAAAACCAATAGAACAATAATACTCAATTCGATAGGAAAAGAAATGCTAATGAGAAAGTAAAATCTCTGGAATAACCAAGATGAAAACGGGAAACACATGCCCTAACTGAAATGCCCGAACTAGGAAATGAATGAAAAGATAGAAGCTTCTAATATCAATAACCTAGAGCTTCCATAATAGCTGCAGCTCGTTGAATGATCGATGCGTCTAAGTCTGGTGGTTACCCTATGGCTGGACACCTGGTATAATATATATATATATATAGAAAAAGAGAAGAGAAATAACAAAAAATGGGTCAGAGCCCGATTTGTAAAAATATTTATTTTAGCAAGTAATTAAAACTGTATCAATGCAATTATTATGTGAATATTAGTTCCGAACTCTCACATGAGATCCTCACCCCACCACCAATGTGCACACCTAGCATACGTCTACCCTAACCTAGTTATCCATATTATTCCCAACTAGGTCATAGACATATACTACTAATTATAGGTTGTAAGAGAATCTTGTATCGCCCATACAATACATTATTTAATACCTCCCTCCCATTATCTGCAATTGATATTCATTGTTCTAGTAGTAAATACTTTATCCCCTTAAGTTACTTTTTTACCAACATTTACATATTTGATAATTTCACACATTAGGATTATTCACAAATATAACTATATATAGTCAAACCAACCCTATACATATATATACAAATCCCTTGGTTAGGACCATTTGGCGCAATGCATATTCTCCTATTGCGCCCCGGTGCATCGCTCGCTGCATAAAGGACAACTGGTGCGGCGTCTCTCACGAACCATAAATATCATAACACAAATATTGGAGGCGAGCATGCTGACCAGCTAAATGGGTCACGCACATACCTATGCTCCCATTCAACCGTCGAAATTATCCTACGTAACAGATATCACGTATCCAAGTTCATATGCTCTGGGTACAAGTCAAATATCTCCCCATTGGGTCACCCAAGATACGACTGTCCACTACGCGACACCTCCTCTCGATAGAAAGCAGCGTAGGTATGCTTATACACACAATTAGAATAATCATATAATAATAGGCATTCCCTAAGCATTATAAAATTCAGGTATTCACCAAACCCATATTTATATTTCTACACGTAGTATACTTCTCTTTACTACTTATGAAATTAACTCGATTATTTACACTTTCAAAATTTCCAAGGTTAATTCACCTATTTAATCCTTAAGATATTATCCTAGGAATGCTTCCCAAATAATTCTGCACTAAGCTAATATCAGTAAATGGCAGTTTTCCTCACTCAACTAACTGTGTAACATGATTTGGGGACAAATGGAAATTTCTGAGTTTTTCTGCGACATGTCGTTCGAACGATTTAGCAGGTCGTTTGAATGACTTTGCTTCTCGTTCAAACCAGACTCCATCTCGTTCGAACGTGATGGGTTTTTTTCCTGGTTTGGCCAGACCTGTTACGTTTGACAGTTCCTACTTCGTCTTCTTCAAAATTTCAGTCCCAAAACCTCTAAATTTCTCAATCCCAACACCAAAACAGTAATCCTAATTAATGTTCTAACATTTATAAATGATTTCCCTTAACTTTGAAACATTGATTCATCAAAAATCAGTTATAAAATCCAAAATCCCCAATTTATCAATTCAATAGCCTAGTTCATCAAATTTTCATACAAGAACATCAATGTCAATTTCATCCATCATCAATAATCATCAATTTGGGATTTCTAAACTATCTACATAAGGGATTCATCTTACTTCAATCTCCAGATTTTAATTAATGCCATTAATCCTCCAATTTCATCAAAACTTATAAATCAAAGGGTGAATATAATGCACCTACACTAATATGAACATGCTTGTTGCTATAAATTGCAAGAATTAAACACTTGCCTTGATTTTGATGGTCTAATCCGCTGGTGATTTTGGTATAGGTGCGTTCCTCGTCTCACGATCTACACTTTGTTGTGATTTTTGGTGTGTGTTCTTGAGTTAGGCACCAAGAACACCAATGGTCTCTTTAACCTTCCTCTGTGCCTCTCTCTTTTCTCTCACATAGATTTAGAGATGATAACTCCCCTCTAACCCACGTACTTCCTTATTTAATTTCTTAACTTTCGTCCCTATTATCACCCCAAAATTTCAAAGGACAAAAATACCCCTACAGGGTGCCGATTAGGCCTAAAACTACCCTGGAGTTCAAATAAAATACCCGGGTAGAGTTTTTTGACTATTTCGACGACCCTTCCGGACTCAATGGCACACTTGAAATTACCATACGAGTTACTTAAAAATAATTTATCTTTTTACTCTATACAATTAGTCTCGACACGACTCAGACGCACGTCTGGACTTAAAATACCAAATTGTCGTATTTCGCACTCCGATAATTTATAAAAATTAAATAATTTCATATTACATATTCCCACAGTAGTAATTAATGATTTTCATCAATAAGTAATAACCCTTGGCAGGCTAGTTAATATTTATTTCAATCCGGATTAAATAACAATTAAATTTCTCGACCTTTTTAATTTCATTAATCAAACAATAATAATTAATTCCCATAATTATTTAATATAATAAAAATATGGGATATTACATGGAGGGGGAGATGACATTAAGAGCTTAGATTATGAGTCCAGTTAGGAGGACACTAGTCTAGCATCCAGATTGTGCGGGATGATATCCTTCGAAGATTTTTTGGGGGAAATCCACAAAGTGGTCGTTTAGCCAGAAATAGATGAAGACACAAGGTTCCTATTCTTCCCCACCTCAGTAAATTATATAACCAGATTAGGTAGACACTAAAAATATCCGACTCCTCCTTTGACCGAGACAGATAAAGTAAAGGGAGTTGCCGAAGAACTTCCCATGCTAGAGAGGACCATAAAAGAAAGTAGAGTCCGGAAGTTGAAATTACTGTCATATTCCCACAGTAATTTCATATCCTCCCAGTTGCACCGAAATACTTTGATAAGACTCCTCACTAGACCTATAATCTTTATTTCCACTACACCTGAAGAATCTATGAACATGGTTTGGTCCTTGACTTCTTCCAGACTCCTCTCCTTTTCCGAAGCAGAGATACGAAAGATCGGCCCTGACCACAATTATGCCCTCAATCCGTTGAAGTATTTGGAAAGACAGTCCCACTCTCACTTATTTATAACGAATTTTCCCTCAACGTTTGCCCTCTCCGAACTTTCAATTGTTTAGGTTTGAAAGTTGGTGATCTTACTCCCACTTTTGTTGTTGTGCGTGCTTGTGACAATAACCACTGAGAGGTAATGGGGTCCATAAAACTCACAATAGGGGTTGTCCTTATCAGTCCTATCACTGAGTTATAGGTTATTGACATTTAGGTGTGTTTTAACCTTCTTCTTATCCATCCATAGCTCCAGAGTATTCGAGGTGTATCATCTTCTCTTCATCAGAAACTGAAATTCTTCACCGATGGCCAGGTTATCACCATATTAGGGGATGACAACAGTTCAAATACCACCAGTACTAGTAATCAAGTATTAAAGATCCATCATAGGATGAATGACATGATTCTCTCTGGCTCCAGATTTGACCCACTTCCCCTTCCAGTAGGAGATATTCTGAACCCTCACTACAACTTCAATGTGATTTAGATGTTTAAGAATATGCACTTCATGCCCGAAATGGGTCTAGAACGCCGCCAAGGGATCCTTGAGCCCATAGTCCTAAAATAGGTCTTTCCCCCATGTGGCATGGGCTATTAACCCTCACCAGAAGAACTTAAAGCCCTCTGATGGCCATGAACGAAAATAAGCTTGGAAGAAGAAAGGATTATCTCGAGCGACTCTTTGAATGTAAGTTTTATCAGAGAATGTGAAGAATTCCCTTTTTGTGGCTTCCCCGAACAATGGTATGACCACGTTGATAAGAAGATGAAGCCGGGACTGGAAATCTTCTTTCTAGATAGCAACCCTTGGGCCGCAGATTACCTGCATGAAGTACAACCTCTCACTAGGAAAGCCTTGACAGTTACCAAGGATTTTGGGGAAAGTGATTCTGAGGAATCATTCAACCTGCAAACACTAGAGATGAGTCTCTTCATGATCCACTCAGATGCCATTTTTTCGGACTCGTCTACTCAGATCAGAGCTACTAACATGCCTCTCCTCATCTGGAATGCCATACCTATCCAACCTGCCCAGATTAAAGTCGACACTATTGTCTACCTTATCACTTCATCCTATGTTGTTGTTCCCTTTTCTGATATCAATGTAACTGAGACCTGTTTTTACGAGGTTCTCGATGTTTTTTTTCTTGAGAATAAAATAAATAAAGATTTTGAGTATCTTGTTGTGCCTTATATTGATTGTCTTGATTCTAATAAAAATCTTGATGATGATGATTTTACAAATGAGCAATTCTTAAATGATCTTATTAAGGAGAATAACAAACAACATAATTTCATTCAAATTAATGATGATGAAACTATTATTATTAATATCGATTATAGTATCCATCGACGTGAGATTAGGATAGTGTCCACCCATCCCGAGCATGAGCGTGTGCAATTAGAAGAATTACTAAAGGAATTTGTGGATGTATTCACATGGTCCTACAATGACATGCTCTAAATTGACCCATAAATAACTCAACACGAGATCCCAACGTTCCCAAAATGCAAACCGATCAAACAGAAGTTATGGTAGCTTTGCAACGAATCGTCACTCAAGGTCAAAGAAAAAGTGGTCAAGCAACTGAATATAGGTTTCATTCGCGTAGTTGAATACCTACATGGCCCGTCAACATCGTCCTTATGCTAAAGTTAGGAGGGAACGTTTGCATGTATGTCGACTATCGAGATTTTAACTAAGCATCCTAGAAGGACAATTACCCATTACCAAACATCAACATGATTGTGGACAACACGGCTAGCCACGCTCTTCAGTCATTTGTCGATGGATTTGTCGGATACAATCAAATCAAGATTCACTCTAAGCTTCAGGAGAAAACCACCTTCATCACCCCATAGGGAACCTTCTGCTGCATTGTCATGTTGATTAGGCATAAATTATTCACATTTATCCCCTTAATTTCGGTATTTTTATGATCCCGTGCATTGTAAATAGCTTAGATTTGTCTCATATTTATGCTAATAACCCTTTTTGGTAAGTATTTCATATTTTGTGTATCTCTTATGTGTTTTACAGCTACTTCATGCAAATTAGTGCGAAAGAGAACGTAAAACAGTGAAAGAAAGCAAGAAATAGGGAGTTCAAGTGCATTTTCGTAATTTTACATCCATGTTCTAGAGGTGGGGAAAACTATAAAGTTTAAGATATCTAAATTACAAGAACACTGGAAAAAATGGCACTCCAATTCGAGATACGGTGAAGAAGTTATGCCCATTTGAAATTGAGAAAGAAATCCAAGAAAAAACTGTTAAGGACGAACCGAACCGAAGAGATTGAAAAACGAACCGATCTGTCCATTTAGTCACGCTTAGAGTTCGTTAGAAAATTAGTCATGCTTTCCAAGTGTGACAAATTTCCAGATACGGGATTTTTATTTTGTGCTTATCTTTTAGCCAAAAGAGTTTTATGTTTTGGGGACTCTTCTAAACAACCTCTAGCCTATATATTTAGTCATTGGGACTCTTTTAATTCATATTTCATTCATGTAAAATCTCCATAACAAGTAGGAACATCTAGGAGAAGAATTTACATATTTTGCACCTTTAATTCAAGAGCTTTTTCGATTTTTCTTCAATATTTGATTTCTTCCTGCATGTTCTTGTTCTTCAATCTTGGTAACTTTTATTTTCAGCACTTTTATTATTATTTCTCATGTTTAATCTCTCTTTTTATGCAATTATGAGTTCATGTTACATAGATAACGTAGTTTTAATTAATTTCATCATGTTAAGCTACGTTTTAAGGGTTGGGATGCATGAACCCAACCCAATGTGGTTTGCATGGGTATAAAATTACTTCTCTAAATTTAATAATTGATTAGATCGTGTAGTATGATGATCACAACTGTTGTAGGTCTTTTGATCTGGTTTGACCTAGGTAACCGAGATGCTTAAGAGTGTAATGCGAGAGTAGATAATACGAAACCGCTTTACTCGTCCATTACTTACATACTATGCGGGCTACGATCCCTCATATATGTAATACTCAGGAGTGTTAAAGAACGGGTTTTAATTCGTTCTTTGCTTACATACTGTGCCGGCTACGATCCCTCATATGTGTAATACTTGGGAGTACTAAAGATAGGGTTTGATCAATTATCTAATTTACGACTAGTTTTGTACTTGGCATACACACTAGGGTTTGGGGGATTGTATTCCCAACCTGTTTTCCTTTCATTCTTATTAAGTCATTCTTAGTTAGTTAATTTTCCTCACATAGTTAATGCAGTAGTTTAATTTAATGTGCATTTAGTTAATTAGTTATTTCCCATATTAATCATCTTTTTGTTTCTTTTTAGAGTCAAGTTAGGGTTAACAGTCTTACCTTTATTGTCACGTTCACTCGTCCTAGTTCCCTGAGGATTCGATACCCAGACTAGCCACTATACTTCGCAAAAGTGTTGTTAAAGTTGTGATTGGAAGCCAATAACAATGACTAGAGTATTTACACGAACGATTGGTTTCCAACTCGATCAAAGTGGTGTCATTGCCAGGGAATTAGGTAGACTTAGGGGAGATCGAGTCAATCTAAAGCTTAGACAAAAAAAATCAAAAATCAAAAAAACCAAATGATGAGTATTACGAGGGAGATGCCGGATGAGAGCGAAAGGAAAGATACAATTGATGAATTCCTTCGTAGTAACCGTCCATCCACATCACAGAAGCCTTTGAAGGAGAGTGAGAGAGAGTATTCGGATAATGAGAAAGAAAGAGCGTTAGGAGATATAAGCCTAGAGGACTTTGAGAACGAATTCGGGCCGGTGGATGAGAGCTTCACTATCGAAGTCCAATCTCTATTGGACTAATTTTGTCACTTAGAAGAGAGTGCATGGAAAGATAGGATGGATGATTTCCTTCTTTGTGACCATCCACCCATGCCAGTGGAGTTCTTGGATGCAATCAAGGCCATGGTTAGAGTATCGTCCGATTTAGAGCTTGATCCATGCATTATCAAGTTTGGGGACAATCTAGGACATTCCAAAATTCAATTTGATATTCTCTCCAAGTCGGCCCATTTGGACTACAAGGTGATTGAGCACCTCGTTGATTTCACTCACCTCATTCATCATATGCCTCGAGGTGTTCATTTTTTCTATTGGGTCGGCTCCCAATTGTTTCGACTTTTGGTTTATGATGCGAGGAAGACGAGAGAGATAAGAAGAGCACCATTCCCCGTGCAAGGTGTCGGGTGAGTTTATATAGAGAGATGAGAGGTCGTCGCACCCCGGACGCGTATGGAGTGAATTTTATTGTATTTTTGAGTCATGTATGAGTGTCATATAGTGTCTTGGTGCATTTTGATAATTTGCTTGTTTTATTTGTCGAACTTATTCTTTTTCTTCTTTAGATTTTAGTCCTTTTGATTGAGGACAATGTAAAAGTCTAAGTTAGGGGGGGTGACAAGTGCGTCTTTCTAAAACTTCACAAATCTTTAAAATGCCAAAAAAAATTGAAAAAATTTGAAAAACCAAAAATATTTTTCTTCAAAATAAATAAAAATTGGAATTTAAAAGCTTCAAAAATGTCACAAATATTTTGTCTCAAGTTGTAAAAATCCAATGCACAAAGCCGAAATTGACCAAAGATGGAAATTGAGAAAAAATTGACGACTTAACGAATAAGTGTGGAGATTATTAACCCGGTGAGATTTTGAACCTATATTTTTTGAGAGTATTTTAAATCAATCCGAGTTAATGATTAACCCAAAGTTCATTTCAGCGTTTTAAAAAGTCGTTGAAGATCTCTATTTCTTTGTTTTGATCGGTTATGAGAAATGTGTGAGATGTTGCCTTAAAAAACGTGCTGAAAATATCTCTATACTTAATTCATCTCGAGACGCATATGGTAAAGTAACTAGCAATTTGGACAATGAAGTAGGCCCTCGTTTGTCACCCAAAAATATTGGCCATAAAAATTTGTGAAAAATTATCCCTTTACTACCCATTCTGAACCAATTAAAATTTTTCCAAGTTCGTTTGATAACTCAAAATACCCAGTCCGAAATTGTGAAAAATGGAAAAAGTTATAATTTAAGTCCGAAAAGTGCAACAAAAAGGGGCAAGAAAAAAATAGAAAAATGCTCAACAAAAATATCTAGAAAAGAAAAGTGTGAAAAGTAGAAAAAATATACAAAAAATGAGCAAAAGCCCGAAAAGCCCCTAACGGACATCATAAGAATATTTTCCAATTCCGATCGTCCCAACCATTCCCATATTACCCAATATACCTTTAACCTGAAAAAGTCCTAACTGAGTTAGAATTGCGGAATTGATTACCACGTGGAGAGCTAAGATACAAAAAGATAATATGAGAAATTAAATGGTGTGAATTTGAGGCGATGTTTCCCGTTTTCCAATGACCGTAATCCGATGACAAGATCTTTTCTCCTAAAATATTTTCGTCTTTCAGATGGTGCGCGTGAATTTGTATCCATTATATTTACTCTTTTTATCACGCGTACTGAGATAATAAGACATAATTCCAAGTGATTCGTTTTTGAGAGCATCCCGTGAGATTTTGAAATCAAAGAGAATTTTTGAAAAGTAACGTAATGATCAATCGGTGAAAATTTACGGTATAATTTTTGGCTTCACACACACAGACACACTATGATTTGAGACTCTTGAATATGAATTTGCGGTGACCATTTTTGGGGAGTTTAAATTATACAATTTTTAAGTATTTTGATTTTTCTTTGATTCAATAACGAGTTTTGTGGGTATATTCACTGCAAACGCTCACGAGACACCACTCGTCCTACTGGGGTAACCTACGGGTTTAAATGTTTGTTGCATACGCTAAATGCAATCGCTTGCCCGTGAAAAATGTATTCTATCCCAATAAAGTTTTTGAAGGGTCCTTAACTCATACACTTTTGCTTTTACATTGCTCAGGATGCGCAAAGTTCTAAGTTATGGGGGTTCGATTAGGCATAAATTATTCACCTTTATCCCCTTAATTTTGGTATTTTTATGATCCCGTGCATTATAAATAGCTTGGATTTGTCTCATATTTATGCTAATAACCCTTTTTTGCAAGTATTTCATATTTTTTGTATCTTTTATATGTTTTACAGCTACTTCATGCAAATTAGTGCGAAAGAGAACGTAAAACAGTGAAAGAAAGCAATAAATGGGGAGTTCTAGGTCATTTTTGTAATTTTACAGCCATATTCCGGAGGTGGGGAAAACTAGAAAGTTGAAGAACTCTAAATTACAAGAACACTAGAAAAAAACGGCACCCCAATCTGAGCTACAGTGAAGAAGTTATGCCCATTTGAAGTTGAGAAAGAAATCTAAGAAAAAACTGTTAAGGACGAATAGAACCGAAGAGATTGAAAAACGAACCAATCCGACCATTTAGTCACGCTCAGAGTCCATTAAAAAATTAGTCACGCTTTCTAAGTGTGTCAAATTTCCAGTTACGGGATTTTTATTTTGTCCTTATTTTTTACCCAAAAGAGTTTTCTGTTTTGGGGACTCTTTTAAACGACCTCTAGCCTATATATTTAGTCACTAGGACTCTTTTTATTCAGATTTCATTCATGTAAAAGCTCCATAACAAGTAGAAACATCTAGGAGAAGAATTTACATATTTTTCACCTTTAAAGCAAGAGCTTTTCCGATTTTTCTTCAATCTTTGATTTCTTCCTGCATGTTCTTGTTCTTCAATCTGGTAACTTTTATTTCCAGCACTTTTATTATTATTATTTCTCATGTTTAATCTCTCTCTCCAAGCAATTATGAGTTCATGCGACATATATAACGTAGTTTTCATTAATTTCATCATGTTAGGCTAGGTTTGTAAGGGTTGGGATGCATGAGCCCAACCCGATGTGGTTTGCATGGGTATAAAATTAGTTCTCTAAATTTAATAATTGATTAGATCGTGTAGTATGGTGATCACAACCATTGTAGAACTTTTGATCTCGTTTTCCCTAGGTAACCGGAATGATTAAGAGTGCAACATGTGTGTAGCTAATATGATACCGCTTTACTCGTCCTTTGCTTACATACTGTGCGAGCTACAATCCCTCATATATGTAATACTTAGGAGTGTTAAAGATCGGGTTTTAATTCGTCCTTTGCTTACATACTGTGCGGGCTATGATCCCTTATATGTGTAATACTTGGGAGTACTAAAGACTGGGTTTGATCAATTATCTAATTTACGACTAGTTTTGTACTTGGCATACACACTAGGATTTAGGGAATTGTAGTCCCAACTTGTTTTCCCTTCATTCTTATTAAGTCATTCTTAGTTAGTTAATTTTGCTCACATAGTTAATGCAGTAATTTAATTTAGTGTGCATTTAGTTAATTAGTTATTTCCCATCACAATCATCTTTTTGTTTCTTTTAAGAGTTAATTTAGGGTAAACAATCTTACCTTTGTCATCACGTTCACTCGTCCTAGTTCCCTGAGGATTCGATACCCAGATTAGCCACTATACTTCGCAAGAGTGTAGTTAAAGTTTAGGTTTTTGTATTGCGGTTGGAAGCCGATAACAACGACTAGCGTATTTACCCAAACGCTTGGTTTCAAACTGGATCACATGTTATTCGGACTTAAGAACGTCGAGGTTACCTACCAGAGGGTTTCCACAACCATATCATCAAATCCAAGATTCGCTAAGGTCATATTCCCTCCCTTCGAAAGTTTTTCAAGCGACTACAATAATTTTAAATGATGTTAAGCCAATAGAAATGCATTTTTGACATCATAAAAGGAGAACTCTTAGGGTTCATAGTTAGTGAAAAAGGAAAGTAGACCATGCCAAGCTAAAAGCCATAATTTAAATGCCACCGCTACGGATGGAGAAGGATGTCCGAGGATTCCTAGGAAAATTATAATACGTCATCTGGTTCATAAGACAACTAATTTCTATCTGTGAACCCATTTTTTAAGCTTCTTCGAAAAGATTCTACCATAGTCTAGAATGAGTCCTGCCAAGAAGTCTTTGACCGAATCAAGCATTACCTTACTCGACCTCTGGTTCTTATGCCTTTGTATCCAGGTCTCCCCCTACTCCTATACTTGACTGTGATAGATACTGTAGCAGGGGCTTTTCTAGCCCAATACATTGAAGAATCTCAAAAGGAAAGATACATTTACTATGCCAACTGAAAATTAGTTGGGTACGAAGTCCACTGCATTTCTTTGGAGAAAGCATGTGTTGCCCTAGTTTGGGTCACACAGAAGTTAAGGAATTACATGCTCACCTTCCCCATCAGACTTATGTCCCGCATGGATCCTATCAAGTACTTGCTAGAAAATCCCGCTATGTCCAATCGAATGGCTGATGGTTAATGTTATTAGATGAGTTCGATATTGTGTATGTTACGCAGAAAGCCACAAAAAGGAGAGCCATCTCCGACTACCTTGCTGATTACCCCCATGGAAAAGGTCGATCTTTGGGTCTCTAAATTCTCGAGCGAAGATATTCTGTGCACCTCTTAAGAGGACCTCAGATGGCAGATGTTCTTTGACGTAGCTACCAACAAGAAAGGATACGACATTGGAATACTCCTGATCACCCCTGATGACTCTCACACCCCAATTTCCATCAAGATAGATTTTCCCTACACTAACAATATTATCGAGTACGACGCATGCATGGTAGGCCTCAAGATCGCCCTCCAAAAGGAATCTGACACCCTAGACGTCTATGGAGACTCTGCTCTTATCATCGGCCAAATACTTAGAAAATAAAAAGTTAAAGATGAAAAACTCCTACCCTTCCATGCCCACCTACAAGAACTGGCCTCCTAGTTTAAACATGTCACCTTCCACAACTTTCCCCGAGCAAAGAATAGTCTGGCGAATACCCTAGCCACCTTAGCCTCCATGGTTGACATGCCCGAGAGGACAATAATGGCCCCTTTCCTGGTTCAGAAGCAAGCTATGCCTACACACTACTACCACATCGAACTCATTATCGATGAAGATTATGATATGGACCGATTATGGTACTATGACATTTGGCACCTCTTCAAAAATGGTAGGTATCACCAAGATGTCAATAAGAAAGATCGTGTGACCTTCGTTAACTAATTGCCCAATATATCATTTACGATAAAGCACTGTTCAAAAGAAACTTCGATGGAACCTATTTACACTGCATAGCAGGGGCTGATGTTGAGGACATAATGTAGAAAATCCACAGTGGGGAATGCAAGCCCCACATGAACGGTCACATGCTTGCCAAAAAAATCATCCATCAAAGGTAATATTGGACCACTACAGTTAAATATTGCACTGTCTATGTTTGAAGATGCCTCAAATGCCAATAATTCACCAATCTCCAGCACTTGCCTCCCCGTGAGTTATACAACATGACCTCTCCTTAGCCCTTCTCCACCGAGGGCATTAACATCATAGGGAAAGTTACTCCTAAATCTTCAAACAGTCATAAATTTATCATGGTAGCCATTGATTACTTCACTAAATGGGTTGAAGACGAGTCATATATGGTGCTGAATGCCAAGAAAGTGGCCAAGTTTATCAAAAAGAATATTATCTACCGATACGGAGTTCCCCATGATATAGTATTAAATAATGGGCTCCATTTCAAAGATGAGGTTACAGAACTAGTCAATGAGTATGGGATTCAGACACACAAATCCTCTCCGTATCGATCCCAAACCAATGGTGTCGTTGAAGCCGCCAATAAAAGTTCAAGACCATAGTCAGCATAATGACTGAGAGTTGTAGAGATTGGGCTGATCGGATCCCTTACACCCTCTAGGGATACCACACTTCAATTAGAACCCTTACTAGGGCTACCCCTTATTCTTTAGTATATGGCATGGAAGCATTCCTACCCGTTGAGTTGGAAATATCTTCCCTTTGCGTGCTAGTGGAGATAAAAGTAGAAGAAGAAGAAGAAGAATGACACTAGAGTCGCTGGGACGAATTATCTCTCTTGGATGAAAAGAGACTAAAGACTCTGTACCATATACAGGGGTACCATTACTAGATAGCGTGATCATTCAATAAGAAAGTTAAGTATCGCGGTATCCAGGAAGGAGACCTTGCCCTCAAAGAAATCATAGAACCTGTCTCGGACATATGAGGGAAATTTAATCCAAATTAGAGCGAGCCTTACATAGTGAAGAAGATTATCTAAGGAGGCGTCGATATACTCACAGATCATGATAGAGAAGAAATGGTGTGTCCATTCAACTTGGACCCTCTCAAGAAGTTTTATCCTTAGTCTGAAATCTAGACACGCTATGACTCTTCTCACCTCCTTGAATTTCAAAAACAAAAAAATCTTCATTTCCCCTATCCAGAACTACGTGGGACCTGATCCTCTCAAAAACATTTTCTTTTCAAAATAAAACTCATGAAATTTTTAAAAACCCTCAAAGTACGTAGGTATCCCATACGCCATACATGGGTCTCGTCCCCTTCTTTTCACAAAATGTTATTCTCATCTAACCTTCGAGAACGACGGTTCATTTTATCATTTACATGAACAAAAGGATTATGTATGCCTTCGCGATTAGTATAAATAATTCAAATGTAAAACTCATCAAGAGGCACAACAAAATATTTTTAAAATCAACTTTTATTTATAATTAGGGATAATGGTGTTATTACACGAAGTATTAGCAGAGGGAGTAAAACCAACCACCCCTCTCCGCTAACCAAATTGTTCCCCAACAAACCTGACAAAATACATAAAATTACCCCCAAAATCCCATAAAAAAATATCCCAATAGCCATATATTCTCAAAAGTCACCAAAAGCTTCACAAAACATCGTCTTCAACTTCCAGATGGCCCCGTTTCATCATCATCACCAACCCCTGGAGGTCCCCAAGTTTCCTATTTCTGATTGGTACTCCGTATGCGCTCCATGGAGAGGTACTACCTAAAAAACCTGGATAGGACCATAACACCATCTTCCATGGTATCGAAACCATGAACCACCTCTGATCGGTCTCTTCCGCTAGGACCTTCTCTACTACCCGCTTTTATAGCCATTTTAGGTAATCACCAGATACATGCCATCCCACCCCCCAATGGACTGTGATGGACGGATAGACGACTAATGGCGCTGCCACGAAGAGCCCAACATTATCCTCAGCGATTCAGTCAAATCCTCCAATGGGAAGAAATTTGTTATACGAGGGGGAACAATTTGTTCCCATCCAACTTAGCATATGAGCTGCCAGGGGAAATGGAAGGAAGTCTTCCAAACTCCCACCAGCTTCACATACCGGTAATTTCTAAGTTGCAAGATAAGGAGCCAGTCCCCCCACCATGGGATCGACCAGTGAAGCAACTGGGATCCTTGCTCTACAAGCCATTTTACCCAACTCTCTAAAGATGGGCTGAAACTGAAGAAAGTCCGAACATAGAAATTAGGCACAATCGCTAAAGAGTATTCAGGAGGGGCCACCAAGAGAAACCTCTCAACAAGCCATATGAACAGGATTACAGGCTCCCCCTTAAAAATTCAGAACGACCCTCCTTCTAGGCATCTAGGCCTTTCAGGATCTCAGCCAACATCACCACCGTGGGATTATGGTGGTAAGACATCCAGGACATTATTGCAGCAACCCGAGGATCCGCAATCAAATCCCCCATCACCGACAGTATCCTCATAGTTAGTCTTTAGGCAACATCCCTAATAAAGCCGACATCCATAAAACCCTTTAGGTGTATGGAATACATAACTGCCTGTAGAAAAATGGCCCCTTATTTAACCAATGGTCGAGCCTCCAAAGTAGATATGTGACGCAAATTCGATAAGAAAATTTGTGGAGAACGGGATAAATTAGGTAAGGCTACTGCCACACTAGGGCTAACCACCAACATGGCCGAGAAGTCCCCATAAGTGGGACATACCTCGTCCAGGCATAAATGCAAAATGTTATCTTCGGGGTACTAGAATTTCCATGTCGCATACAAAAGGTTCCAGTTTATAGCACGATTGCGTCGCAAGGAAACTCGACACAGGATGAAAGCGTTATAGTCTACATTATACAAGCACATATTCTCCAAACCATCGAGTACTATTTCACCAAATATTTTAACATCATTTCCCAACATTTTATTTCATAAAATGTTCACCATTAGATTTCTAGAAAATACACTATTTTCATAAAAATACCATTTTTTATATTTTAAAACTTTGATTATTTACGCATTCTTTATTTCCAACAAAATAAGATGTTTCAACATTTTTACTCCATTAATATATTTAATATTAATCTACTATAAACCATCATTTATTCATGCGCATTCTAGTTATGTAATCTAACAACAAGACTACTAATAATCCATATAGAGTCTTAAATACTAAGGACATATTTTCCCACTTCTAAAGACTCCAAATGTTATTAGAAAGTTGGTGTAGGAGGAGCAACCCCCACCTTCAAAGGTGGCCTCAAAGCGTTACCAAATTCATCCTCCATTAATGCTCCATAAGTGCTCCATTTAAGCTTCCAAGCTAGAACCCCCTTCAAACTCCATGAAAGTTCCCATCTTCTTCTTCAAGAACCCCCAATAAGCTCCACAAATTCATAGCTTCACTCAATAATGGTGTAAATGGGTGTTTTCGGCTTGAATATTGTGTATTACACAACAATTATGGTGGTGAAATGGTGGTGGAGGACTAACAATGGTGGAAAACTACTCCACCATCTCTCCCTCTTCCATCTTCTTCTCTCTTCAAAAATGCCCCAAATGTGCCAAACAAACCTTTATAAAAGCTTCCCAAATCCTAAAATTCCTTTTTTACCCAATCTGGGCTCACCAGAGCTCGACAACTCATCAAATCAAGGGTCCAGGATGTGACAGCGCATAAGGGCAATCTGATAAACACAATTTCAAAATTCATCGTTCGAACATCATTGGGCCTCGTTTGAATGACTATGTCATCTCCTTCGATAGGTTGCTTCTAGTGACCTTCGCACAACCTAAAACTGTTAGGCAATGGGATCTCACTTGAAGCTCGTTTGATCCTCTATTTTGAGTGACCTTTTATCTCGTTTGAAGTGACATTCATGTCGTTTTAACGACCAATTTTCCATTTTCTCTACACTACACCAAAAAGCCAAATCTTCACTTTCATCTAGCCAGCCTTGTTGCGGTCATTGATTGTGATAAAAAAAACACGCATTTTTTTTATCACGGTCAATGACCGTGACAACATTAGAAAGTTATCACAGTTAAAGACCGTGACAGGTCTGTGACAACTTTGTCAATAATAAAACCCTTCCCCCTTCTTTTTTCCCATCGTTTTCACTTCCCTCCAATTTCTCTCTCTAAGTGTGCGACTGCTCCCTCTCTCTCTACATTTAAAGGTGAGTTGTTTTCTCTCTTTCTCTTTCCTTTGTATATATGTGTATATGTGTGTGTATAAATATGTGTGTGTGTGTGTGTGTGTGTGTGTGTGTGTGCATGTGTGTGGGGGGATGGGGAGAGGGGACGTGGGAAGTGGGTTCTAGGGGGTGGGGTGTGTATGTGTGTGCATTTGTGTGGTGGGGGAGGGGGTCTTGGGGGGCTGTTTGTATGCAGGTGACTGTGTGTGTGTGCATGTGTGTGTGGGCGTGTGTGTGTGGTGGGGGGAAGGGGGTGGGGGGCAGTGGGGTGAGTGGGGGAGGGGGGGGGGTGGTTTTCAATTTGGTTTTAGGGATTATAAATATTGATTGGGTATTTTTATTTTTAGTTTAGGAATTGAAATTAATTGTTAATGTCGATTGGGTGATGTTAGTTGGAATTGAAATTAAGAGGTATTGTTAATATTCTTTGAATATTATTGTATATTCTTATTTAGGTTTGAAATTGGTAATGTTGAATTAATTGAGTTGATGAATTAGAAGGAGTACGGGATACACATTTGTTGGTTTGTTAGATTATATTGGACGGATGTTATGGGATATGGAAGTTTCTTGTTTAATTTTTTTTAAAATACTTAATTTAATTCACACTAATAAAACCTTAAATAATTATATTATCTTCATTTATTGGGTTGGTTAATTTTGGAAGTGGCACGGCCACAGGATTGTTATCAAAATGGGGGGGAGGGGGAGTTTTCAACTTTTTTCTAGAATTACTTTGTGTCACGACCCGTTTGAGAGTGGAACGACCACAGACTAATGATAATTAAATGAAACATACTTAAAATTACGCATAGTGAGCATAGATACTAGCCTTATAGTTCTTATGCATACGCATTCAATAGCCCTTAGACCCGTTCGAGAGTCATTACCCCTGTAATGAGATCTCTCGAATTGTCCCATTTGGACAGTTTGGGACTGCATAGTTTCTGTGTAATAATATTCTTAGAGACTTAAACTTGTTACTTTTGGAGGAAATTCTTTCGTCGTATCTTAATGTTCTCTGTGTACATACTAGATGATGTGATGTTAAGTGTTATTTCAATTATCAATTGAAATAATACTCACACTTACGAATCTATGTTATGTACTTGGAGAACTATGGGGATATACTGCAGAATTTTTCTCAAATTGGGACAATGTGCATGAGTTGTTAAGTATATTACAGAAATATGCGTTCTTTAATGGGATAGGACCACTCACCCTTTAGAGGAGATGGAGAAAATAGGAATTAATATTATAAATTCAATTTTAATTTGAATTTTAAATTTAAAAATTGAATATAAATAAGACTTAATTAAATGAAACATACTACAAATTTTATACAATAAGTAATGGCGATTGTTATACTAATGGGAACTAAATGTTCACATTTTTGTTTATACTAATCCACGAATATATGCTTCTTACCTATAATAGGTGATTGTTTGGAGTAGCTGTGATATGATATCCTAAATACAATGAGTGGATGGGTGAGACAAATAGATTAGGGAATCTGTTTCGCAGAAGTGCTAATGAATTTGTGAAATACGTAAAGAGATGTCATAATGATGAAGAGTTTTCGCATCCGCGTGCTAGGTGTGAGAATGGTAAGGTGTTTGAGTGGAAAACAGTTCAACTATATTTGTTAAGATGGGGTATGCAAGATAGTTATCGATTTTGGAGTTTTCCCGGGGAATCAAAGTTCCTTTTGTCCTTGAGAAACCTTCACAACAACCTTTAACAAGTAGGATATATGTACAAGGGGACGACGTAGATCATAATATGTTAGATGATTTAGTTGATGACGCGTATGGAGTTCATGAAGTGGAAGAGAATAAGGTCACTAATAATGTACAAGGTTCAGTGCTCATGAAGATATCAGGATAAACCTTGACGATGATTACCAAAGTTTAAAATTTTAGGTGACCCAACCGTTATACTCTGGCTATGAGAAAGATAAAAAAACTTTACATGCCATGGTTGGTTTGCATAGTTTGAAGACCTAATATGGTTTGTCTATAAACATCATGATAGGAATTCTAAATTTGGTGAAGGGCTTGCTAGCCAAGGAGAATATGCTTCCAAATAGCTATCAAGTTTTGAAGAACAGTTTGAAAGGTTTGGGGGTGAAGTATAAATCGATTCATGCTTGTGTGTAAGACTGCATACTATATAGAAAGTAGTATGAAAATCTCGATCAGTGTACGGTATGCGATGAACCTAGATATGTCAAATCTACTGGAAAGGAAGGCAGAACCTCAAAAGTGCCTCAAAAAGTGTTGAAATATTTTCCCGTTAGGCCTTGATTAAAGCGGTTTTTCATAGTACCATGGATAGCGGAGGCAATGACATGACATGATAAGGCAGAAGTATGGGATAATATCATGAGTCATCTTATTAATTTTATAGCTTAGAGGAGGATGAGTTATGAGTATCCTGACTTTGCTCGAGAACAGCGTAACATTCGTTTGGCAAAATTAACAGATGGTTTCAATCCATTTAGAAATTTAAGCACCAATTAGAGTGTATGTCCAGTGATCCGAGCCCCACTAAACCTCCCTCTTTCACAGTGTATGAGACCTAAATTTTTGATGCTGTCTTTATTGATACCTGGGCCAAAGGCATCAAGTGTTGAAATCGATGTCTACTTGGCTCTTTTGGTAGAATAATGAAATGATTTCTGGGAAGAGTGTGTGCAATCATTTGACTCTTTTTTAAAAGAAGAGTTTATGCCGAAAGCTATGTTGATGTGGGAAATTCATGATTTTCCAACTTATATGGCATTATTGGGTTATGTAGTACATGGTTATTTTGGGTGTCCTATTTGTGGAGAGAAGACTGAATCTCTTCGTCTCTCCACTAGCTCAAAAAATGTATACCATTTCCATAGGAGGTTTCTAACCCCCGCTCATAGTTTCATATTTGAGAAAGGTTTTGATTTTTTTTGTGTGGGGTTAAACATAGGCTACCGTCGAGAAAACTTTCAGGTTCACAAATTGAAAGTAAATCTGATGGTTGTGGCCCTAATATACTAGGTAAGAATCCTAAATTTATGAATGTCAAGCATAAGAAGACCCCAATTGGGAATGAAACTAAGACAACAAAGGGATGGTCTAGGAGGTTAATTTTATTTATCTTGCCTTATTGGAAGAATAACCTAGTGCGCTATGCATTGGATGTGATGCACGGAGAGAAGAACATCGCTAAACATATTGTGGGAACATGCCTTGGGGGGAGTCATTCGAGGGATGGAGAAAATTAATGAAAAAACCTTAAATCGTTGAAACTAAATCCAGAACTATGGTTGAAGAAGATAGTAGGGGAATGACAATAATTCCCCCTAGTGAATTTAGTTTGACGAGTGAGGAAATGAAGGTTCTTTTAGACACAATATATAATTTGAAGGTTCCATCTAATTTTTTGTCCAACTTGTAAAGGATTGGAAATTATGCTACCCATGATTTACATAAGTGTAAGTCCCACGATCGGCATGTGATCATGGAATTGGTTCCTGTGTTTTTAATCACTATTTATCCAAGCACAAGGATTTGTGGAGGGCTATTATGCAAATTAGTATCTGCTTCTCACTTTATGTGAGAAGGTAGTCAATCGAGAACACATAGTGGCCGCAAAATTGGTTGTTACCAAAGCGATTTGTGTGTTGGAGAAGTACTTTCCTCCATCATTCTTTGAGATAAGTGTTCACTTGTTAGTATACCTATGTGATGAGGCACTTCTTTGCGGTCCAGTTAGATATCGTTGGATGTATCCGTTTGAAAGATTGATGAAAGTTTTCAAAGATTATGTTAAGAATACATGATACATTGTAGGATCAATTATAGAGGAATACATAACCGTGGATTCATCAATCTATACTCGGGAATATATTCCTGACTCGACCAGCGTTGATGATAATGATGAGTTCGTCGATGAGTATGGTCATGTGATGGGCAAACGAGTGAAATTAATGAGTTTGCAACATGAACAAGTAGCTCGTTATCTATTTAACACACATGAAGATGTCGAAGAATGGAAAAAGTAAGTTTAAATTGTTTTAAGTTTTACATTATTTTAGATTATTTTATACATGATTAATTTTTTAACACGTTCATCACATTAATTTTATGCAGAAAATATGAAGCCTATGAGAACAATAAAAGAAGAAAAATAATGGCACAATTACACAGTAAATTTAAGTCGTGGTTGTCACACAAGGTAATTATAATGAAAATGGATGCTATATAATGTTACATTACAATAAAACATTACAGCTAACCTAATTAATTTATTTATATTCTCAGCTCTTAAAGATGGGTGATGCGACATCAAGGCTTGCTCATCTAGACACTGGACCCTTGTTCATGGCACAAGAGTACAAAAAATATCGATTGAACGGTTACGTACTCGGTGCAAGGGTGTATGAAGAAAGTACAAATGTACAAAACTCGGGCATTTCATACAAGGCTCTTACTTTCTTTCGAGCGAGCGTGAAAGATAAAAACCTCGTTGAAGTTGAAATGACTTGCTATGGTGTAATTCGGAATATATTTGAATTGGACTATTTAAGCTTGAAAGAGGTTGTATTTACTGTGATTGGGTAAGAGTTGAGGATAGAAATGCTTGTAAAGTTGATCCTAGCACCAATTTGATCATAGTTGGCTTGTCCAAGTTGAAGAGCATTGAACACGTGAGCGATGATCTATTTGTTTGTGCATTTCAAAAGGTCAAGCAAGTGTTTTACTTTGACCATATCAACAACTAGCCATGGTCAATCGTACTACATGCGCCAAATCTTCTAAATAGTAGTGTGGATGACTTGGCTTCTCCTACCGAATATCGATCCATTTTTTATGATAACCCCAATTTGAAATAATTTTTAGATTTGTAATAAGTATTCCAATTATCGAAAATTAGTTTAGTTCTTTTAATTCATTTGTACTTGATCAGTTTACTGCATGTAATATTTAGATTTAATTCTTAAGCATTAATTCAAAGTCCATGTCTAGTGGGTGTTTTATTCTAGTGTTTTATTATTATCGGGCATCAGTTTAATGCTTTTAATTCATTTGTACTTGATCATTTCAGTGCATTAATTCAAAGTTGCTAGTGTTTTGTTATAATATGGTTAGTGCTTTGTATTCTTCTATTTCATAAGGATTTGTACTAATAAGAACATTTTTTTACATAAAATGTCTTCTTCAGGGCTTTGCAGCAGCGGAGGCGACGAGGGCTCCTCGACCCCTAGGCTCCTAAAAATGGGGAAAATTGGGATCGGCCGTTGAGAACAAGATGGGAATATTGGCTAGATCCCTCAAGTTGGTGAAGACGATTATCGTCCCAGGGTACACTAGTTGGAGGGAGGTTCCAAATGAGATCAAGTTGGCTATTTGGGGGTACTACATGTAATCTATTTCAATTTCAATTTCAATTTCAATTTTAATTTTAATTTTAATTTTAATTTTAATTTTAATTATAATTATAATTATAATTATAATTATAATTATAATTATAATTATAATTTTAATTTTAATTTTAATTTTATTTTTAATTTTAAAATTAATTTTAATTTTAATTTTAATATTAATTTATATTTATATTTATATTTATTAGCAACTAACACTTACTTTTTTTTTGTTTTGTACTTGTTTGACAGAAACGATTTGGCCTACCCCCACAACTCTGTGATTCCGTGTTGAAGCAGTTGAGGGAACAACATAAGATGTGGAAGAAAAATTTACGGGACTGGTACTCTAGAAAGATCCAGGACTCCATTATCATACTGCGCGAGACCGTCCCACCGAAGGAGCCAATCGCTTTGGAAAAGTGGCAAAAGTTCATCGACAATGAGATCGAGGAGCAACAATTGGTATCTCGCCAATCAGGAAAGGAAAATCGGGTGAAAAAGACGAACGTGCACTACTCGGGGTGGACGTCTTACGTCGAGGTGGAGCACAAGATGGTAAGTTTTTAGTTTTTTATAATTATGGTTTTATGTTATTCTTCATTATTTTATTTTGCGTTACTTACTAATTTTGCATTATTCTATTTCAGGAGACGGGGGCCACATAGGCTCGATGCCTATGTGGAAATTCAGACGAAGAAGGGAAAGGACAAGGAGGTGTCCCCGAGCATCGCGATCATGATTGTAAGTTATAAATGTTTAATTTTTATTAACTACGTTATAATTTTTTTATTTACTTAATTAACTAATCATGTGCTTTTTGTCGTTTCAGGTAAAGCTTAAGGAAGTGCATGAGTCGCAGTCTGTGCCGACAAGGCATCTTTGGCTCCAAACGCACTCAGCCAAGTTCTCGACGCGGATCACAAGGGGAGGACTCGGGGGTGAGGTCACAAGTGGGAAGGCTAGGATCATCAGAATGGAGACGAGCAACACCGAGTTGGCTCGTCAGGTGGACACGCATGATGAGAAGCTATCAAGGTTGGAGGCGACGGGCCTAGATATGTATGCCTTCATGAAGCGTGAGTTAGTCAAGGGG
Organism: Sambucus nigra; assembly: GCA_949130495.1. Taxonomy (NCBI): domain Eukaryota; kingdom Viridiplantae; phylum Streptophyta; class Magnoliopsida; order Dipsacales; family Adoxaceae; genus Sambucus; species Sambucus nigra. The sequence continues at coordinate 482,209,226 of OX422211.1, read as the reverse complement.
AAGGGGGAGGAGGTGAACGAGGAAAAGGATGTGGACGTCACAGCTTCTTTTTCGATACTCGCGAACTTGCCGCTTGATGATTCGGTTCCCATATTGGCTGCCATCCAACGGCCTATGTCAATAATTGGTTGGTCGAGCGTGTTATTACTTGACATATATGATGGCCAGCGGATAGCGAGGGGGTTGAGGGACCTGAGAACCCTTATGGGTATGCCGGTTCATGAATGTATCCTTCAAGACATCGAGACCAAGGTGCTCGTCACACATGTGATATTGTGGTTGCGTGAACAATGCAACATGGCGCATATTGAGGGTTGTCTCAATGCGTATATCGTGTGGCCTTTCTTCCTCCTCCAACCTACTGATGACTCTATGCATTGATTATTTATATCTATTTTATTTGGACACTTGGATTATATTTGTATTGTTTTAATTTGTTACATATTAGTTGGATATGGATTGTATTTCTATCTTACTTGGAGATAGAATTATATATGCAATGATTTGGTGCATTCTTTCTATTTTATTTGGATATATGTTGTTTGAACATGTACAATTTTGCTATAACAGGTACAAATATACTGTTGGGTAGTGGTAGTGTCCATATTTCCCAACAAATTTATTTTAAATTCTGCCTAGAATTATCACGGTCTTTGACCGTGACAATTGTTTTGGGGTTTGTTATGGTCTTTAATCATGACAAAACTTGTCAAGGTCAAAGACCATGAGAGGACCGTGACAAGTCCATGAAAAAAATAGTTGTCACCCCCAGACTTGTCTTGGTCATTGACCGTGACAAGTTTGCCTTATTATGGTCAATGACCGTGACAATCCGACAGTTTTGGTGTAGTGTTATTTCTCTCAGTTTTGACCCAAAACTTCCAATAATTATCATCAAGACTCCAGATAGATAAATCATAATACAATCCCTAATCATAATTGTCAATGACCCAAGGTTCTCACTCCATTTTAACTTATGCGGGGAAATTAAATGAAACATTAGGGCAGGGTATTATAGAAAAAATACTTCATAATCAATAAACCATTGCGTATAAAACCCTAGTTGATAACACAATGGTTCGGTATGCCGACCCCGAGTAACGACCCCATATTCATCATATTTTCCCTGAAACCAAATTAAGGTGTGAAAAAATGACACCGAGTTCCATTCGTGACATTTTCCCTGAATATACATAGTTATTTGCATTGACTTTACAACAAACCAAGCTAGGTATATATTCGAGGTCTCAATCATTACCTTTTTCCTGAGTAAACATAGTTAGTTTTGCTTCATTTATATAGAACCACTCCAGGTATATATTCAAAGTCTCCATAGTTACTTTTTCCCCGAGTAAACATAGATAGTTTCATTACATTTAAAACGAACCAATCTAGGCTTTATGTAAAGGCCTCGTTCATGATATTTTCCCCAAATATTGATTTATTTTCCATTATATTTCAAACGAATTTAGTTTTTTAACTTGGCCTTTATGCCCCAAATCAATGTTTTATACCTTCCTTTCATATATGGAATTTAGTTTTTATCAAAATTAGTTCTTCATACATGAAATTTTGTTACTTATTATATATTATATAACTTTCCTTTCTTTATGATATGAGCATGTATCTATGATATTACATATTCTATATATTATATAACTTCATGTATAAAAATGATTTTGTATGGATAAATTTCCACATTGAGTCAATTTGTTGTATTGGTTAATTTCCATTGGATAAAATAATTTTAGTTAATAGCGTGCCATATAATAATCCGTAATTGAAGAAATTGAGCTACCAGGATTTCAAAATTGCATTGGAGAATTAATATCATAATCCGATTGCTCACATTTCCTTAAGGTATATGACCTATTTTTAAAATATTGTTGGAGAATTATTTTAAACATTTTTTAAACCTTAATTTAATTTGCAAGGATATTTTAAATTGGTTTAATTTTGAAAATGTTTTTTTAAAGTCATTCAAATGAGGTCTTAAAACTCGTTCAAATGAGATAGTTCAAATGAAATTTCTGATGACATCTTTTGACTCTGTGCTTCTATCTCGTTAGATACCTCGTTCGATCTCGTTCAAATGAAATTTGGCCATATCGTTCGAACGAGACTTTAAGTCGTTCGAACGACCTATTTAGTTATTGAAAAAAATAGTTATTTTATGCATTTTTTCTTTTATAACTTCTCCTCCCCACTACTTCCACTTTTATATAACATGGGGAGGTCATGAAACTATAGAAATAACCTCCATTTCTTTTAAAGAAATCCTTAAACACTTTTGAAAATTCTCTCCAACAATTTCATGATCCATCATTTTCCAAGAGCATAATGATTTGGAATAAATATTTCACATTTATTCCTGTAACTAAGGTATTTTTATGGTCCCGTAAGGCGTAATTAGGATGGAGTTATCTCGTAGTCATGCTACTAACTCTTTTCTGCGAATATTTCTTATTTTTTGTATTTCTTGTGTATTTTACAAGAGTTTCGTGTAAGTGAATACGGGAGAGAAATTGGAACAAAGAAAGAAAAGAAGGAAAGGAAGTTCAAGGGCATTAAAGTAATTTTTCAGACATAGTCCAGAAGTGGAGCCTAAAATAAAGTTGAAGAGATTGAAGTTAAGAGTACAGTCAAAGAAACAACGTTCGAATTCGAGCTATGATGAAGAAGTTACGCACATCCGAATTTCATAAGAGAATTCAGGGGAAAAAGAGGAAATTTAAAATTTTACAGGGTTGAACCGGTTCGCTCCTTTCCCGAACCAATTCGGTTAGCCAGATGCGGGATTTCTAGTTTATTCCTAGTTTTTAGCTAAAGAGTTGTGTGAGTTTAGACTTCTTTCAAAATGACCCTAAGTAGTTGTAACTTGTAATTAGGCATAGAATACATTATTTTTAACCTAGTTTTAGATAGGTAAGGGGGCAATAAACATTGAAGGCATTATCATCATAAAAAAATCATGGTTCTTCATTATTTTGCACTCAATTATTCTATGTAAGTATTTCTCTTTTGTTGCTCTGAAGATTCATTATTCTTTTAGGTTATAATAATTTATTATCTTGATGTGGAGATTACATTCATGTTTGTTTACATTCCTGACGTCATAATGTCTTCATGCAACGTAAATAACACATGCATAGTCAGATTTAACATGTCCTGATACATAGTTAGAGGGTTGGGATACATGAACCCAAACTAGGTTAATAAGTTGGATACAAAATTGTATAGATAATTCGTAGGTTTGATATTTTATTGAAACAAGTATTGTAGGTCTCTTAACCTTGTTTTCCCTGCGTAACCGGAGTGTTTGAGGGTATAATACGTGTTGACAATCTTGTCATTCACATTAAATTATTTATTGACAGACATTGTGTGGAGTAAAATTTTCATATGTTTAGTACTTTGAAAAATTTAATGTTTTCTTATAGTTATAAATATAGTTTTTTGAAAATTTTGTATCCAATGAAATTACGACGATTCAGGGGATCATATTCCAATCCCATTTTTCTCATATGGTTACAATCAAAAAGATTTCGTTCTTGAATGCGTAGTTAATTAATATCTATTAATTAGGTTACATTAGTTCATTAGAAATTTTCTCTCAAGAAATTATCATCTTTTTTTACTTTTTGTGAGTCGATCATTACGTCCAGCCGCCTTTCTTAGTAGTCTTCACGTTCCACGCCTTAGTTCCTGAGTTCAATACCCAATTTACTCGGATTATTACTTACACAACCGACTTACACTTGAGTAGTATTCACACACTAGAGAGACTTTTTCCTTCGTGTCAAGTTTTTGGCATCGTTGCTAGTGATTAAGTATATATACTAGGTTATGTCGAATTAATCTAATAATTTGTCTCCAATCCATAAAAATCCAAAAAAATAAAAATAAAAAGCCAAAAAAAATAAAACAAAATCCAAAAGTATTTTAAAAATATTATTTCATGCTTTAAATGCGAAACAATCCATCTAATACCAATCCTATTCCTCATACGGTACTCGAAAATGCCATAGTCGAACTCAATCCTTATACCCTACACACTCCAAACGCTCCAAATTTTTAGGTTCCCCCTCTTACACCGCATAACTCCATCATGAGTCACACTGCGAGTCATACGTATAGGTCGTCCGGTGAGGATATCGAGTCATTAAGTGAGAGCATAATGTCTGACAGCACTAGTTTTGGGATTGGCAGGGGAGTGATGTCGTATCGCCCTATAAGAGACCTCGTATACCCCTAGCGAACCGTTGTTGTGAGTTGCATTATATTTCCATATAATGCGGGGCAATTTCATTTTAGGAATGGGATGATTCAAATTCTCCCAACATTCCACGTTATGGAGTCGAAAAAGCCCCAACTTCACATTAGAGAGTTCGAGGAGGCATGTGAGACGTTCAATGACAAAACATGCACCCAAGACATAGTGCGCCTCAAGATTTTTCCCTTCTCTCTTAAGGAGAAGGACAAAACTTAGGTTTGGTCACTAGTACCGAACTTGATAGGTACGTGGGAGGATATGAAGGCTAAGTTTCTCCAAAAGTTATTTTGCCGCACATAAGACCAATTATATTAGGGATCAAATTCATCCCTTTAGGCAAAATGAGAATGAGCCTTTCGATAGATATTGGAAGAAGTTTAATGAGTTAATCAACATGTTCCCACACCACGATTTTAGAAGTGGAGACTGATATCCTATTTCCATTATGGGCTAATCTTAATATCCAAACAACTCATTGAAACTGTGTCGGGGAGAGTTCTTAGGATTAGACGTAGATGATGCAAAGGCCCCCTTTAAGTATGTCGCTGAGACGAGTCAAGCGTGGGATACATCAGATCCAAATACCTATCCCAAAGTTTGACACACTTCCACGACTCCTTCCACGTCCAGTCTTTATCAATTGGATAAGAAAGCCGAATTTGATCTTCAAATTAATCAACTAGACAAGAGGTTAGAAGATGTGGTTGAATATAGGGGAGAGATGTATCCGGATCCACGCGAGCAATAGGAGAGGAGGTGTGCGCTATTTGTGAGAGGGACATTTAACAAAGGACTGTCCGACGATACCCGCCTAAAAGTGATGGTCTATGAGAAAGTTGAGGCGGTGGGAGCCTATAAGGGTAATTTTAATGGCCCTCACGGGAATTCATACAATCCCTCATGGTGAAACCATCCCAATTTTAGTTATGGGAAAGTGAAAGCAAAAATCAACCCAAATCTACATGTTGCCCAACAACCTCCACCAATCCCACCTTATATAATCCCACAATGGAAGAGTCTCGAGGAAACTTTCACCCAATTAATGAAAATTAAGTCAGTGATAAATGCTCAAAAGGCCCAAAATTTTACCTACTTAAAAGAGTCGTTGTCTAAGTTGCAATCTTCCCTAAGTGTCCAAGAGAAGAGCAAGTTTCCCACCCAAGCCCACAGACATCCCTAAGGTAAAAATTGTGTTAGCTTTAATACCGATGAGAACAAAGAGCTATGTCAAACGGATACCCCTCTACGTAGTGGGAGAGTTGTTGACTTTTCACCTCCCTCACACGACGAGAAAATGACAAGGAGGTTTCACTTGGCACGAAAGAGGCCAAAGATTCCTCCTTGGACAAGAGTGAGAAAGAGGACACAATTAGAACCGGGGTGGTAATAAAACCCCAATAACCGCTCCTTACCCTCAACGATTGGTCCTTCCCCCTAAACGGGCCACCCGTGATGATATCTTAGAAGTGCTTAAGTAAGTAAGTCTTAATTTACCTTTTCTCGAGGCAATAAAGCAAATTCCCACCTATGAAAATTTCCTTAAGAACCTGCTAACGGTGAAACGTAGGCTAAAGGTAAAGAAGAAGGTTTTCCTAGAACAAAATGTAAGTTCGGTATTTTTGAATGGCCTCTCGCGAAAGTATAAATATCCGGGTGCACCTACCATTTTGTGTACCATTAGAGAGAGCCAAATTGAGAGAACGATTTTATATTTCGGGTGAGTGTTAATATTATCCCTTACTCCATCTATAGACAACTTGATTTGGGGGACTGATTAGGCATAAATTCTTCCCATTTATCCCGTTAATCTAAAGGCTTTTATCGCTCCTCAAAGTATAATTTGAGTGGATTGATAAGCACCTAAAACTGTACAGTTTATACCCCAAATAGATGTACTTTAGTTGCTAATTCTAAAAAATTTGGGTCTTATGCGCTTAAATATTCATTGTGCAGGCTTAATTGCAGTTGCGATATCAAAAGCTATATTTCGGAGCAATTTGCAATTAAAATGGAGCTAAATACCCAATCCCCTGATTCTAACCTAGCCCATCCTACCCTAAACATACCCTTAACCTTGTGTGTGCTTTATTTGTGCCTTTTTATTAATTTTTAGATTTTTAGTTTGAGTCATTTTTATTTTTAGGATTTATTTTAGATTTGTTTAGAATTTCTAGGATTTATTTTGGATTTATTTAGGATTTTTAGGTTTTATTTACTATTTTTATATTTTATTTGTATATTTTTATTTCATCTTTATTTTTATTAGTTATTAGTTTTATTTTTATTAGGATTAGAATTAGAATTTTTTATTTCATTTATTAGTTTTATTTTATTTTAAATATATTTAGGATTTTAATTTTTAGTTTAACTGATTTTTATTTTTATTTTTATTTCTTTTTAGTTTCATTTTTAATTGGAGTCTTTATTTTATTATTAGAAGTAGAATTTTTATTTTTATTAATTTTAGTTTTTTATATTATTTTTAAGTATCCAACTAAAACACACACATAAACTCCCATACACATATACCTAATACACTCACACACCCTAATGTCATACACCTCTCATACACTCTAACATTCCACACCATCATCTTCCACACCATACTACCCTATACCCCCACACACCATAACACCTACCCTTCATCTTCTTCCCAACAACCCATCTTCTCTCTCCTCTCTACCTCCATTTACACAACCATCATAGCTATCACAACCTATACCCACCATCTTCCCCACATCTTCTCTCTCATCTCAACCCCTCTCCGGCGCCCATGGCCGGAATCGTTAGCCAACCCGTCAACTCCAACACCTCCCTCGTCGCCACCAGTAGACACCCTCCAAACCGCGATCGCCATAGCCCCAGTCGCCGACGGCGACCGACCCTCTTCCGACCCCTGTCAAAGTCGGTGCCCTGTACCCGCGGCTCAAACCCGCCCTTTTCAACCCATATCCACTCGACCAGATCACCAAACCCACCCCCCTCCGACGGCCTGAACAAAAACCAGCGATCCCGCTTCCTTCAGGTGGCTGTCCAGCCTCACTCCTGCCAGCTACCACCCGACTCAACTCTCGAAACCACTCAACCCATCATCACCCGTGTCCAATACCCTATACCCATCCATCTTCCAAAACCCATTTTCCATGTTTATCCCAAGTCACGATTTGTGTCACCTGCCAAACCAAATCCAAAAAGCCAATTAAACTCACATGTGCTTAAAACCCTCTTTTACCTTTTTACCCATTTTATCCCCCAACCACATTTTTTACTCAATACCCAAAAATACCCTTGTAACAAATCAAATGTCTTTCCCTCTACCATTTATCCTCACACCTCATCATTCCCATGCACCCTCAAGTCCATTCCCAAAAATACCCCCATGCTCCATGTGCCTACTATAAATGAAGATGAAGACCCCATTTGAAGATGAAGTTTTTATTTCTAGAAAACCCATTTAGGGTGTTAGAGAGAGAAATAATATTTTAGTGTAGGTTTTTAGATTAGAATTTTTATTTTATTTTTTTAGATAGTAAGGAGAAAATAAATTTTTGTGAGGATTAATTTGAGTGGAATTTTTATGTAATATTGTTTGGATCACTCAAGTTGATGGATTATGAATTTCAACTCATGGATTGAAGATCAATTAAGCATCAAGAGATTGGGGTTTGATTGTTCTTTTCTCATCTCATTTATTTTATGCCTTTGATTATTAATTTGTCATATTTCATATCATGTTAGGCTAAATCCCCTTTCAAGGGGTGGGGTAAAACCCTTATTTGATGTTATTTTATTTTAATTAGTTTAATTACTTGAAAAGTCCTTTTGAATGTTAATTTTAATCCCTCACCCTTAAATTTATGCCTCGAGAGAGGGTAAATGATTTTCGAGAGAAAATCGAAATTCTAGTTATAATACCCATTTTAGATTCGAACCAGAGATAGGGGTTTCTTAAGTGGGGTATTATAACTTGAATTTCAACTCTAAATTTATTTTCTAAGCTTGACATAAATTTTAATTGATCGATCCTAGCAGTTGATTAATTAAAAGGAGTGTGGATCTATTTTCTAGAGTTGTGGGGTGTTAAACTTAATTTTCTAAAAGGTTACTATTAAAATTACATTTGCAACTTGTAATTTTGATATTAATTTGAGAGAATTCGATTAATTAAATTAATTAATTAGAATAGCTAAAATTTGTGGTGTAATCCCACTCATTGATTGTTCTCGCAATTATTTACCTCACTTTATCTCTTATTTTAGTTTAGACTTTATTTTCCATTTTAGTCACTTTCTAGTTAGTTGTTATCATATCACATTTAGTTTAGTTTAGTTTAAATCATCACCTCACCTTATTGTTTTAATATTGAAAAAGCTAAAAAAATTAGAAAAAGTGGAAAAGCACAAAAAGAAAATAAAGAGTGAATGACAATTTTGTTCCATTTGCTTTACAACCTTGAAAGTGGATTGTTACCCTTACTTACCTCTACACTTGAGTTGATATTATTTTGTAGGTATTTGAGGTTTTGATTAACTTGGCTTTCAATAATGACATACAAAAACCAAAGTTATCAAATGGCGTTGTTGTCGGGGAGATAAAAAAAGATACACCGAAAAGTCAAATTATCATGGATTTATCTCTATCACTGCTATTGACATTTTCTATTTAGTACGCTGAGTTTCATGTATCTCCTATCTATTTTGTAGGTATTCAGTGCACACAGGGAAGGAAATAATTAGAATAAAAGTCGAAGACCTCGCGCCTACAAGTGCTTAGGAAGAATCGACATTCTAATCCGAGTTCCGGATCAAAAGTTACAAGTCTTCAAAAATTACAAGGATGAAAAGTTCCTGAAAAGATGGAATCGAACCGAAGGGCTTGAAAAACGAATCGATCCTACCCTGGGAAAACTTCCTGTGAAGTACGAAGAGATGGAACCGAACCAAAGAGGAAATAAACGAACCGAACCGGTCCAAGGAAAAACTTTTGTCAAAGATGGAACCGAACTGAACCCCGTTAACAGGATCGGTTCGGTATCAGAAATTTGGACTTAACCACTTGAAAAATAAGAGTCTTGTATGGTTGAAACTCTTAGAAATTCATAGAGTATAAATTTTAAACACCTCCCAAACATTGAGGAGGCTTTTAATTCGTTAGAGACGTATTATAATTAGTTTAGAGAAGACAACAACAATAAACCCTAGTTTGGATTCAAGTTTTGCAGTTCAAGTAAATTTGTTTAAATTTTTGCTTTCATTATTGCAGTAGTTATTTCTTTAGTAAGTAATTTAATTCTTATTCACTTTCAATTGTTAGTAAAAATGTTTTCTTTCATTCAAAACATGTTTTCTTCAAGTTTCAATATATCCGGCTAAGTTTTTAAGGGTTGTGGTGCATGAACCCCACCCGATGTAATTCATGATAGTGGAAATAGAAGTTGGAATTAAAATTTTAGATGAATTGTATCGTAGTTCATACGACACTGCTTTAATTCTTCCTTTGCTTACGTACTGTGCGGGCTACAATCTCTCATATATGTAATACTTCAGAGATATAAAGACCGGATTTTAATTCATCCTTTGTTTATGTACTATGCGGGATACGATACCTCATATATGTAATACTTAGTAGCGTTAAAAAACGGATTCATTTAAAGCTTTAATTATGAATCTAGTATCCTACAAAGTGAATTACTAGGGTGTGAGGGATTGTAACCCGACCTCTCGTTCTCATCTCATAGTTAAAAGTTTTAGTCAAATCACCATTCATCCCTTAGTTAATTAGAGTAATTGCATTTCATTTATTCATAGTTTCATTAATTACTCATTTTCAAAATTGCATCTAGTTGTAGTTATTTCACAATTCAAATCACCTTTTCCTTCTTATTTTTTAGAGATAAAGTTAGGTTACCTTCGTGTTTCCAACGTCGTTACGACTCCGTTCATCCTGTTTCCCACAGGATCGATACCCAACTTATCAGATTATTACTTGAGTGACAAGCTTGCACTTGAGCCTAAATAACACGTACACTAGACACATTTTTGGTCGCGTCAAGTTTTTGACGCCGTTATCGGGGACGCGCAAAGTTCTTAAAGTTTTTGAAGGGTCCTTTACACATACTCTTTTCCTTTTACATTGCAAAAAAACAAAAAAAGTTTGAGACAAAATATTTAGGCTTTGTCTTATGCATACCACATATTCCAATAAATTTTTTGAAGGGTCCTTAACTCATACTCTTTTGCTTTTACATTGCTCGGGACGCGTAAAGCTCTAAGTCAGGGGGTTTGATTAGGCATAAATTATTCACATTTATACCCTTAATTTCGGTATTTTTATAATCCCGTGCATTGTAAATAGCTTCGATTTGTCTTATATTTATGCTACTAACACTTTTTGGCAAGTATTTCGTATTTTGTGTATCTCTTACGTATTTTACAGGTATTTCTTACAAATTAGTGCGAAAGAGAACGCAAAATAGTGAAAGAAAGCAAGAAATGGGGAATTCAAGGGCATTTTCATAATTTTACAGCCATATTCCTGAGGGAAAGTTGAAGATCTCTAAATTAAAAGAACACTAGAAAAAACGACACCTCAATCCGAGCTACGGTGAAGAAGTTATGCCCATTTGGAGTTAAGAAAGAAATCCAAGAAAAAAATTGTTAAGGACGAACTGAACCGAAGAGATTGAAAAACGAACCGATCCGTCCATTAGTCACGCACCAAATCCATTAGAAAATTAGTCACGCTTTCTAAGTGTGACAAATTGCCAGATACGGGATTTTTATTTCTTCCTTATCTTTTATTCGAAAGAGTTTTATGTTTGGGGACTCTTCTAAACGATCTCTAGCCTATATATTTAGTCATTAGGACTTTTTTTATTAAGATTTCATTCATGTAAAAGCTCCATAACAAGTAGGAACATCTAGAAGAATAATTTACATATTTTTCACCTTTAATTCAAGAGCTTTTCCAGTTTTTCTTCAATCTTTGATTTCTTCTTGCATGTTCTTGTTCTTCAATATTGGTAAATTTTATTTCCAGGACTTTTATTATTATTTCTCATGTTTAATCTCTCTTTCCAAGCAATATGAGTTCATGTGACATAGATAACATAATTTTTATTAATTTCACCATGTTAGGCTAGATTTTTAAAGGTTGGGATGCATGAACCCAACCTGATGTGGTTTGCACGGGTATAAAATTAGTTCTCTAAATTTAATAATTGATTAGATCGTGTTGTATGGTGATCACAACTGTTGTAAGACTTTTGATCTTGTTTGCCCAAGGTAATCGGGATGCTTAAGAGTGCAACGCGCGTGTATCTAATACGACACCGCTTTACTCATCCTTTGCTTACATACTGTGCGGTCTACGATCCCTCATATATGTAATACTGAGGACTGTTAAAGACCATGTTTTAATTCGTCCTTTGCTTACATACTGTGCGGGCTACGATCCCTCATATGTGTAATACTTGGGAGTACTAAAGACCAGGTTTGATCAATTATCTAATTTATGACTAGTTTTGTACTTGGCATACACACTAGGGTTTGGGGGATTATATTCCCAACCTGTTTTCCCTTCATTCTTATTAAGTTATTCTCAGTTAGTTAATTTTGTTCACATAGTTATTGCAGTAGTTTAATTTAGTGTGCATTTAGTTAATTAGTTATTTCCCATCTCAATCATCTTTTTATTTCTTTTTAAACTCAAGTTAGGGTTAACAGTCTTACCTTTATCGTCACGTTCACTCTTCCTAGTTCCCTGAGGATTCAATACCCAGACTAGACACTATACTCCACAAGAGTGTAGTTAAAGTTTAGATTTTTATATTGCGGTTGGAAGCCGATAACAACGACTAGCGTATTTATACGAACGCTTCGTTTTTCCACTCGATCAAAATGGCGCCGTTGCCATGGAATTAGGTATACATTAGGTTAGGTTGGTTAATCCCGAATTTGATCTTAAAAAAATCCAAAAATATGGGTGTCATGTTTTTGAATTCCCCAATTTGAAATGTCTTACTTTAACTCTTTTGGTGGCTTTAATTGTTATGATAATAGTGAGGAGGAGGAGGCGCTAAAGACTTATGAACATTGGATCAATATCACTAAAGATGAGTCTAAAAAATACAAGCCCAGTGCTAAGGCCATCCAAATTTATCAAAATGAATTGCTTGAAGAAAAAAGACTTGAAAAAGAATATCGGGAAAAAAATCGTTATTGGGAGCAAGAGTTAGATGCATTATTGAATCCAATGAGGATTTTTTTTCTAATATTTTTGAAGTTGAAGAATATTTTCAACCAAATGAGGAATCTGAGGTGTTAAAATCAAGGAAACCTACTTTGGAAGAACTCTTGGTTATTAGCAAAAAGCAATCTGATTACCTTGCTACTACACAGTTGAAAATTAGAGCAACTTGCAAGGAGTTTAATGATTATTTGGACAGCTTAGAGAAGGTCGAGACTTGCGCTTCATGTAACACTTTTGAGGATGAAATCATTGAGAGTGATCCATGTACTTTTGAATCTCAACCTCTTATAAATATTTCAAAACCTATTGAGGTTGAAGATCAACTGTCTCTTTGTGTCCCCACTATTATCGAACCATTACATCCATCACAAGAACTGGATGAAGGTCTTGATGATGTTGACCTGATTCTTGAACAAGAATGTTTGTTTGAAATGCTTCATATTATGGGTTATTCACTTACACGTGCACTACCTCCCGTTCCAATTGAAAAATATTTGGGAGATGAATTGAATTTTGATTCCCATGAGTTGGTTATAACTTTTGAAATATCTAAAACTTTTACCGACGAGGAATCTTTTGACTTCTAGTGTATAACTTATTAGAAGTTCAAATCGTAGGTTGTACAATAGTTAGCTTATTTCTTTTTTTCTTTGGTTTAGAGTTTTTGTTATTCTTTTTGCTATGCTTGGTTCTAACATGTTTTGTAGATTCAATGGACTCGTACTTTTCGGGGATCGCTCCATTTTGGGTAATATCTTTTTTTCCTCTATTTATGTTGTGTTCTTGATTCGCATTAAGGACAATGCAACATTTAAGTTAGGGGGTGTAGGATATTCTTCCCGTTTATTGTTTAGATTCATTTATTCGATCACATGTTCTTTCCAAGTGTGGTTTTTTTAGAAAATTTCAAAAAAAAACTGAAAATTTTTTAAAAGAGCCAAAAATATTTTTATTCAAAATAAATAAAAATTGGAATTTAAAAGCTTCAAAAATGTCACATTTTTTCTATCTCAAGTTGTAAAAATCCAATGCACAAAGCCAAAGTTGACCAAAGATGGGAATTGAGCAAAAATTGACGACCTAACGAATAAGTGTGGCGATTAATCAACCCGATGAGATTTTGAGCCTATCGATTTTTTTGAGTTTTTAAATCAATCCGAGTTTATGATTAACTCAATGTTCTTTTCATTGTTTTAATAAGTCATTGACGATCTCGATTTTATTATTTTGATCGATTATGAGAAATGTGTGAGATATTGTCTAGAATAACGTGCACTAAAATATCTCTAAACTAAATTGATCTCAAGACGCATATGGTAAACCAACTCGCATTTGGACAATGAAGTAGGCCCTCGGTTGTCACCCAAAAATAATGACCAGAAAAAGTCATGAAAAATTACCCTTTTTGCAACCCAATTTGACCCGAATAAGTTTTCCCTTTCGTTTGACCACTCGAAAAACCCCAATTAGCCCGGAATTGTGAAAGTTAATAATCCCAGAAATTTGAGTCCGAAAAGTGCAACAAAAAAGGAGTAAAAGAATAGTAATGCTCAACAAAAATAGCAAGAAAAAAATATAAAAATAAGAGAAAATGAGAAATAGCTCTGAAAAAGCACTAACGGATATCATAAAGAAAGTTTTCCAATTTCGAAGTTCCCAACCATTCCCAATTTTGCCCAATACTCCATATAACCCAAAAAAGTCCTAATTGAGTTCGAATTGTGAAATTGATTATCGCGTGGAGAGCTAAGATACAAAAAGATAATATAAGAGATTAAATGGTGTGAATAAAAGATGATATTTACCGTTTCCCAATAATCGTATTCCGATGAAGCGATCTTTCCACCCATAAATTTTCGTCTTTCATAATTGTGTGTGTGAATTTGTGTCCATCATATTTACTCTTTATATCACGCATACCGAGAGAAAATAGCCACATTTTGAGTGATTCTTTTGTGAGTGTATCCGTGAGCATTTGAAATCAAAGCGAACTTTCAGAAAGTAATGTAATGATCAATCGATGGTAGTTAGTGGTTCGATTTTTGGCTTCGCAAAAACACACACACTATGATTTGAGACTCTTAAATATGATTTTGCGGTCACCATTTTTGGGAAGTTTAAATTGTACAATTTTTAAGTATTTTGATTTTTCTTTGAGTCAATAACGATTTTTTTGGGTATATTCACAGCAAACCCTCACGAGACACCACTCATCCTACTAGGGTAACCTAGGGGTTTAAAGGCTTGTTGCATATGCTAAATGAAATTGCTCGCCTGCGACAGAGGTATTCTATCCCATTTTTGAGTTGGACCATATTTTGATTCTTTTACATTGCTCGGGACGATCAAAGTTCTAAGTTAAGGGGGTTTTATTAGGCATAAATTCTTCCCATTCATCCCCTTAATCTAGAGGCTTTTATCACTCCGCAAAGTGTAATTTGAGTGGATTTATCTTATATCACTTCTATTGACATTTTTTAATTAGTACGCTGAGTTTCGTGTATCTCCTATCTATTTTGCAGGTATTCAGTGCACACAATGAAGGAAAGAATTAGAAGGAAAGTTGAAGACCTCGCGCCTACAAGTGCTTAGGAAGAATCGGCATTCTAATCTGAGCTCCGGATCAAAAGTTACAAGTCTTCAAAAATTACAACGAGGAAAAGTTCCTGAAAAGATGGAAACGAACCGAAGAGGTGTGCGGTTGAGGATTCAACGTTTCTTGGTGCTCAATTATGCAAGCCTACAAAAAAAAATCCATCACAAGAACTGGATGAAGGTCTTGAGGACGTTGACCCGATTCTTGAATGAGAATGTTTGTTTGAGATGCTTCATCTTATGGGTTATTCACTTACACGTGCACTACCTCTCGTTCCAATTGAAAAAAATTTGGGCGATGAATTGAATTTTGATTCTCATGAGTTGGTTGTAACTTTTGAAATAGCTAAAACTTTTACCGACGAGGAATCTTTGCTTGAATTGGTTTTCAAGATAGATTCTTCCTTTTTGTATTCCCCTCTTCCCATACTACTTGAAAAATCTTTAGGAGGGGATTTTATTTTTCTTGGATCCCAATTGTATTTTTCACGCACCATCCACTTAATTTTTTTTATTGGTGATGGTTCATTTCTTCCGCTTTGCACATGCCTTCCGTTGTTCAAACGAAATTCTTATTTTTTGGGAGGCGTGCTTTCAAATGAGGGCACACCGATTATCCCTCAAAGTCAAATCGTGTTTTGGTTGGACCCTCAAATTTTTCAACTTCTAGTGTATGAGTTATTAGAATTATAAATCGTAGGTTATACAATAGTTAGCTTATTTCTTTTTTTTTGGCTAAGAGTTTTTGTTATTCTTTTTTCTATGCTTGGTTGTAACATGTTTTGTAGATTCAATGGACTCATACTTTTCGGGGATCGCTCCATTTTGGGTAATATCTTTCTTTTCCTCTCTTTTTGTTGTGTTCTAACATGTTTTGTAGATTCAATGGACTCGTACTTTTCGGGGATCGCTCCATTTTGGGTAATATCTTTCTTTTCCTCTCTTTATGTTGTGTTCTTGATTCGCATTGAGGAAAATGCAACATTTAAGTTAGGGGGTGTGGGATATTCTTTCTGTTTATTGTTTAGATTCATTGATTCGATCACATGTTCTTTCCAGGTGTGTGTTTTTTTTTTAGAAAATTTCAAAAATTTCAAAAAAAAAATTGAAATTTTTTTAAAAGAGCCAAAAATATTTTTCTTCAAAATAAATAAAAATTGGAATTTGAAAGCTTCAAAAATGTCACAAATATTTTGTCTCAAATTGTGAAATTCAAAATGCACAAAGCCTAAATTGACCAAAGATGGCAATTGAAAGAAAATTGACGACTTTATGAATAAGTGCGGAGATTGACAAGCCCGGTGAGATTTCGAGCCTATCGATTTTTTCGAGTTTTTAAATCAATCCGAGTTTATGATTAACTCAATGTTCTTTTCAGCGTTTTAATACGTCATTGATGATCTCAATTTTATTATTTTTGATCGCACTAAAATATCTCTAAACTAAATTAATCTCGAGATATTGTCCTGAATAACGCGATATGTGAGATATTGTCCTGAATAACGCACACTAAAATATCTCATAACTCAATCTGTGAGATATCTCATATAAAATATCTCATAACTCAATGTGTGAGATATTGTCCTGAAAAACGCGCACTAAAATATCTCTAAACTAAATTAATCTCGAGATGCATATGGTAAAGCAAATCGCATTTGGACAATGAAGTAGGCCATCGTTTGTTACCCAAAAGGATTGGCCATAAAAATTTGTGAAAAATTATCCCTTTGCTACCCAATTTGAGCCTAATAATTTTTTTTTCCTTTTCGTTTGATTACCCGAAAAACCCATTTTTCCCGGAATTGTGAAGATTGAATATTCATCAAATAAAGTTTGAAAAGTGCATAAAAAGGGGTAAGAAAAAAATAGTAGAAAAATGCTCAACAGAAATAGCAAGTACAAAAAAATGCAAAAAAAAAGTAGAGAAATTGAGCAAATGCCCGAAAAAGCACTAATGGACATCATAAGAATATTTTCCAATTCCGAAGTTCCCAACCATTCCCATATTACCCAATACACCTTTAACCCGAAAAAGTCCTAGCCGAATCCGATTTGCGAATTTGGTTTCCACATGGAGAGTTAAGGCACAAAAGATAATAAAAGAGATTAAACGTGTGAAAAAGAGGCGATGTTCCCGTTACCCAATGACCGTATTCCAATGATGAGATATTTTCTCCTAAAATATTTACGTCTTTCGAATGGTGTGCGTGAATTTGTATCCATTATATTTACTCTTTTTATCACGCATAACGAGAGAATAAGCCATAATTCTGACTGATTCGTTTGTGAGAGCATCCCGTGAGATTTTGAAATCGAAGCGAATTTTTGGAAAGTAACCTAATTGATCAATCAGTGAAAATCCGCAGTTAAATTTCTGGCTTTGCACACACACTATGATTTGAGACTCTTGAATATGAATTTGGGGTGACCATTTTTTGCGGAGTTTAAATTGTACATTTTTTAAGTAATTTAATTTTTCTTTGAGTCAATAACGAATTTTGTGGGTATATTCGCTGCAAACCCTCACGAGACACCACTCGTCCTATTAGGGTAACTTAGGGGTTTAACGGCTTGTTGCATCTGCTAAATATAATCGTTTACTTGGAAAAAAGGTATTTTATCCCAACAAAGTTTTTGAAGGGTCCTTAACTCATACTCTTTTGCTTTTACCTTGCTCGGGATGCGCAAAGTTCTATGTTGGGGGGGGGGGGGTTGATTATGCATAAATTATTCACATTTATCCGCTTAATTTCGATATTATTATGATCCCGTGCATCGTAAATAGCTTGGATTTGTCTTATATTTATGCTACTAACCCTCTTTGGCAAGTATTTTGTATTTTGTGTATCTCTTATGTGTTTTACAGGTATTTCATGCAAATTAGTGCGAAAGAGAACGCAAAATAGTGAAAGAAAGCAAGAAATGGGGAGTTCAAGGTCATTTTCGTAATTTTACATGGGAGAATTGGAAAGTTGAAGATCTCTAAATTACAAGAACACTGGAAAAAATGGCACCCCAATCCGAGCTACGGTGAAGAAGTTATGCCCATTTGAAGTTGAGAAAGAAATCCAAGAAAAAATTGTTAAGGACGAACCGAACCGAAGAGATTGAAAAACGAACCGATCCGGCCATTAGTCACGCACCAGATTCGTTAGAAAATTAGTCACTCTTTCTAAGTATGACAAATTTCCAGATATGAGATTTTTATTTTGTGCTTATCTTTTAGCCAAAAGAGTTTTATGTTTTGGGGACTATTCTAAACGACCTCTAGCCTATATATTTAGTCATTAGGACTCTTTTTATTCAGATTTAATTCATGTAAAATATCCATAACAAGTAGGTACATCTACGAGAATAATTTACATATTTTGCACCTTTAATTCAATCTTGGTAACTTTTATTTTCACCCAACCCGATGTGGTTTGCATCGGTATAAAATTAGTTCTCTAAATTTAATGATTGATTAGATTGTGTTGTATGGTGATCACAACCGTTGTAAGACTTTTGATCTCGTTTGCCGTAGGTAACCGGGATGCTTAAGAGTGCAACACGTGTGTAGCTAATACGACACCGCTTTACTCGTCCTTTGCTTACATACTGTGCGGGCTACGATCCCTCATATATGTAATACTTTGGAGTGTTATAGACCGGATTTAACTCGTCCCTTTCTTACATACTGTGCGCGCTACGATCCCTCATATATGTAATACTTAGGAGTACTAAAGACCAGGTTTGATCAATTAATTAATTTACGACTAGTTTTGTACTGGTAAACATACTAGGAGTTGGGGGATTGTGTCCCTACCTTAATTTTCCAATTAGTTTTAGTTAACTTCTTTATTTTTCCCTTTTTCCTTTCTCATTCAATCATCATATTTTACACTTTATTTTTTATAGTAATTAATCAATTACAATCTATCAAACATTCCCTATGGATTCGATACCCAGACTCGCCACTATACTCCATAAGAGTGTAGTTAAAGTTTAGGTTTTTGTATTGTGGTTGGAAGCCAATAACAACGATTAGCTTATTACACGGACGCTTGGTTTCCACCTCAATCAAAATGGGGCCGTTGTTGTGGAATCAGGTAGACTTTAGGTTAGGTTGGTTAATCCCGAATTTGACCTTAAAAAAATCCAAAAAAAAAAATCCATCACAAGAACTGGATGAAGGTCTTGAGGACGTTGACCCGATTCTTGAACGAGAATGTTTGTTTGAGATGCTTCATCTTATGGGTTATTCACTTACACGTGCACTACCTCCCGTTCCAATTGAAAAACATTTGGGAGATGAATTGAATTTTGATTCCCATGAGTTGGTTGAAAATTCTGAAACGTTTACACCTTTTACCGACAAGGACACTTTGCTAGATTTTTTTTCTAATATGGACTCTTCCTTTTTGTGTGCCCCTCTCCCCCTACTACTTGAAAAATTTGTGGGAGGTGATTATATTTTTTTTGGATCTCAATTATACTTGTCCCACCTAGCATCCAAACCCCCCATCATCTCGTTAAAAATTTTAATTGGTGATGGTTTATTTTTTCCATCTCACACATGCCTTTCGTTGTTCAAACGAAATCCTTATTTTTTGGGAGGCATGCATCCTAGTGAGGGTACACCGATTATCCCTCAAAGTCAAATTGTATTTTGGGTGGACCCTCAAATTTTTTGACTTCTACTGTATGAGTTATTAGAAGTTAAAATCCTAGGTTGTACATAATTAGTTTTGTTTTTTCTTTTTCTTTTCCTTTTTTTTATTATAGTCTAATGTCATTAGTTAAAGTTTTTGTTATTCTTTTTGCTATGCTTTGTTCTAACGTGTTTTGTAGATTCAATGGATTCGTACTTATCAGGGATCGCTCCATTTGGGTAAAATCTTTATTTTCCTCTCTTTATGTTGTGTTCTTGATTTGCATTGAGGACAATGCAACATTTAAGTTAGGGGGTGTGGGATATTTTTCCCGTTTATTGTTTAGATTCACTGATTTTATCACATGTTCGTTCCAAGTATGGTTTTTTTAGAAAATTTCAAAAACTTTCAATTGTGGGATATTCTTCCCGTTTATTGTTTAGATTCATTGATTTGATCACATGTTCGTTCCAAGTATGTTTTTTTTAGAAAATTCCAAAAACTTTCAATTTTTTTTTGTGAGTCATATGAGTGAGTCAAAGTATTGTAGTTGGGTGACACTACTTTAATAAATTAATTAATGTGAAATTGATTAGATTAATCGGTGTAATTTGAAATGTAACGAATTCGGGGGATGAGCGAACCTATTACTTAGATCAATAGGATATGCGCGAATCACTTACTGCAATATTTTAAAGGAAAATTGGCAGACTTTGAGTAGTGAGGGATACTCGGGAATATACGGTGAGACATATAATTGAAATTAAATAATACGTAGGATCTTCGGGACATTTATATTCTATGTATGGAATATATGATATAGGTTGTGTGTATACCTATATTGATTTGTATGATTTATTATGTGTGTAACATACCTACCATACTTGCTATCACTAGAGGTTGATTTTCGAAAAAGGACCATCTTATCTTTGTGTGCCTTCGTGGGGATTTAGATTGGTACCTTAAGTACATAGGACTATGAATGACTTATTTATGATTTGATAAGTCAGCAGACCATGGGAGCGTAGGTATGTGCGTGACCCATGGGTATGTGAACTATGTTCGCCTCAATATGTGTGATTTGTATTGATACAGTTCCAGAGTGATTCGGAATCCGTAGTCCTTTATACAGTGCGTGATGTACCGGGACTTTATAGCAGAGTATGCATGCACCGCAGGTCCCAGTCTAAGGGTGTTGTATTGTATATATATAATTAGTATGATAAATATATATATATATACTTGTCTACGTGTGTTTGATAGATGATGTACCAGGACATTATAGCATAATATACTCGCACCGCAACATAGATTAGGGGTGCAGTGTTGGTATATATATAACAAAGTGATATATGTATATGTGTGATTTTATTCTACTGTGTGAGTTTAGTAGAAGAGAAAGATAGTGACATTAAAATTAACTATATTATGGAGAGAAATAAACATATACTGAGAAATTTATAATGGGATAAAAGACATGGAAATTCGGTAACATATTGTATGGGTAATACGGGTGGGTACAATAAGATAGTATGTAGAAGGATACTTGTTATGGCAAGTTAGGTGGGGTAGCTTAACTAGGAAAGGTAAAAGGCAGGTGTTAAGTGTGCACATTAGATAAGGGGTGACTTATGTCTCAAGGGAGTGCAACAGTAGCTTAAATATGAAAAGTGTGCATGCATATTTAATTATTGCAATTTAACTGCTTGCTAAATATTTTCAAAATGTTTTACTTGGGCTCTGACCCGTGTCAAAATCTTTTCCAAAACATTTTAGGTTTCCAGCCACAGGGACGCCCAGTTCGAGGATTCAATTCAGAAATGCGCAGTTGCAGCTCATGTGGAAGTTGCAGGACTTTGTTATAGACGCTTCGTTCATTTACTCCTAGTGTAGGAACTTTTCAGTACTTATTTGGGCATGTCACCCTCAGATTTTGTATTTAGTTTACTCATCGAACTTTGTGTATCCAGGCTATTGCTTCAGTTACTTTTGTATTTAATTATTGATCGATAGTTGATTCGGTTATCTTAATTTATGTTACTCATCTATGTAGGATTCAGTTATTAGTTGTGTTGATGGTTTTATTATTATTATTTATTTTCTGCCCGTTGTTAATTAATCAAAGATAAAATTTGGCACCAGTTTAATTAAATTACTAGGTGGTTAGTAACTTTAAAACATTTTCGATAGTGATGCTAAGAATGAGCCATATGAGACCAACGTTTTATTTTGATCACGGGTTGGCCACCCAGTATTTTAGCAGGCTAGGTATCACAGATGGTGGGAGTTTAAGTCCACAAAAATTACTCTCTAACTCACGGATCGTTCCTTGAAGATACCTCGGGGGATTGTTGAGGACGTGATCGTTCAAGTCAACACTTTCTACTTCCCTATAGATTTTGTCATTTGAGACAAGGATCCCTCCTCTCCCTCGAGCCATCATGTTCTCGTAATTCTTGGCCACCCATTCTTAGCTACGGCTAATGCTTTGATTAAAACTCGAAATGGGAAAATGGAACTCACGTTCGATAATATGACACTCAGGACTAATATCTTCAAGATCACCAATAAAATGGGTGATAAGGATGAGATATGCGAGACAGATCTTGTAGAGGAGGTAGTACACAAACACTTTAAGGTAATCACACTATGGATTCATTATAAGCGAGTCTGTTACGGCGAGTGAGCGTGATAGTGCATAGATCGAGTTCGAAAGAGATGTGAAGGAGATAGGAGAGTTATTATATGAAAGTAAGAGCGATGAGGACATGAGAGATATTACTTGGGTATCTCTATTTGAGGAACTACCATCGAGGGAGACGCACACGATTCCCTTGAGAAATTTCCTACCCTATAAATGAAAAAGATTCCTTCGAATGTCAAATGTGCTTACTTGGGAGAGGATGAGACATTTCCTATTATTTTCTCCTCGAGCCTAAGTAAAGAGTAAGAGGAAAATCTTATGGAAATTCTGAGGAAGAACCAAAGTGCTTTCAGTTGGAGCATTGCGAATTTAAAGGGTACAAGTCCTTTAATTTGTACCCACAAAATCTATCTTGAGGAAGACGTGAAACCCTCGAAAGAGATGCAAAGGCATTTAAGCCTAATAATAAAAGAAGGCGTGGGGCTACGATCATTGAATTATTGGATGCGGGCATCATCTATCCTATCTCGAATAGAAAATGGGTGAGTCCTATTCGAGTTATCTCGAAGAAGTCGAGAATGACCATGATTGAAAACGTAAAGGGGGAACTTATTCAAAAACGTAAAACCACGGGGTGGAACATTTGTATTGACTACTGGATGCTCAATGCCAGGACTAGAGAATATCACTTCCCTTTCTCGTTTATGGACCAAATGCTTGAGAGAGTCCCTGGCTAACCTTTGTATTCCTTTTTAGATGATTATTCTGGGTATAACCAAATCGAGGTGGATGTGATAGATCAAGAGAATACTTCATTCACATGTCTTTTTGGAACTTTTGCCTACAAACGTATGCCATTTGGATTGTGTAATGCGCCCACGACCTTTTAATGATGCATGACTAATCTATTTAGCTATATGGTCGAGAGGGGCCTTAAGGTATTTATGGATGATTTGAGTGTCTTGGGCTCCTCTTTTGACTATTGCCTTGCTAATCTCGAGAAGGTGTTAGCCCAATGAATGAAAAAAACTTGGTACTAAATTGGGAGAAGTTCCATTTTATGGTTATCGAAGGCATAGTTCTTGGTCACATTGTGTCATCCAAAGGTATAGAAGTCGTTAGGGAAAAAATTGACATTATAGCAGATCTTCCGCCACCTAAGTCACTAAAGGACGTGCACTCTTTCTTGGTCCACGTGTGGTTTTATCATAGGTTTATTAAGGACTTTAGTGCCATCGGTAGGCCATTAAGCAACCTACTTATGAAGGATGCCCCCTTTGACTACAGTGAAGCATACCAATATGTTTTTTTCAAATTAAAAAGCATGATATTCTCCGCTTCCATCATAAAAGCTCCGGATCTGTCCCTTCCATTCGAGCTTATGTGTGATCCGAGTGACTTTTCAATTGGGGATGTTTTAAGGAAATGAATAGATAAGAAAGCCCACATTATTTACTATGCTAGTCGGACCTTAACCATACCTCAATTAAACTACTCCACCACGGAGAAAGATTTTCTAGTGGTAGTATTCTCCCTTGAAAAGTTATGCTCCTATCTTATTGAGTCGCCCATCATATTCTTTACCGACCACGCAACTCT
Source organism: Sambucus nigra (assembly GCA_949130495.1). Classification (NCBI taxonomy): domain Eukaryota; kingdom Viridiplantae; phylum Streptophyta; class Magnoliopsida; order Dipsacales; family Adoxaceae; genus Sambucus; species Sambucus nigra. The sequence goes on along the minus strand of OX422211.1, from coordinate 482,185,234 downwards.
CAAATATCTTCTTTCCAAAACATATGTGAATTCGCACCTCATTAGGTGGATCTTACTACTCAAAGTGTTTGACCCTTCCATTAAATAAAAAAAGGAGTAGAAAGCGTCATAGCTGATCATTTATTGAGGCTCTTCTCCGACGTACCTCAAGATCCTTTACCCATAGACGGGTGCTTTTCGAAAGAGTAATTATTTTCCACTTCCTCTCTCCCCTGGTTTGCGGATATGTTTAATTATCTTATCGCGGGGGTAGTCCCCTTCGATTCGACACCCCAAGAGAAGATGAAGTTTCTTACAACGACGTAGATGTTTTTTTATGACGATCCACATTTGTTTAAGTATTGCACTGACAAAATAATTCAGAGATGTGTATTGGATAACGATATTCCTAGTGTCATACAGTTTTATCATTAAGAAGCTTGTGGAGGCCATTTTTCCACAAAAAAGACGACCGCTAAGATTCTTCAAAGCGATCTCTATTTTCCCACACTTTTCCGAAATGTAAATGCCCATTACAAATCTTGCGGTAGGTGCAAAAAAATGGGGACCATTACTCGATGAGACATGATGTCGTCGACCCCTATTCTCATCATCGAGATCTTCAACTGTTGGGGCATCAGTTTCATGGGTCCTTTTCCTCCCTCATTTGGTTTCCTATATATACTCCTCGGTAGACTATGTGTCAAAATAGGTTAAGTCCATAACTATGAGGATGAATGAGAATAAGGTGGTCATAAATTTCATTCATGAACACATACTCTCTTACTTTGGTGCTCCGAAGGCAATCATTAGTGATAATGGCAAGCACTTTTGCAATTGGTCGTTTGATAAATTAATGAGAAAGTATGGATTCATCCACAAGGTTAGGATGACTTACCACCCCCAAATGAATAGGCAAGTCGAGTTTGCATAATTGAGAGATCAAATAAATTGTCAAAAATACCTTGGATCCTAACCGAAAGGATTGGTCTCCTCAATTAATCGATGCGTTATAGGCTTATCAGAACGTATATAAGAATGCCTTAAAATTCCCCCATATCGCTTTGTGTATGGAAAACCTTTCCATCTCCCTGCTGAGCTCGAGCACAAAGCGTATTGGTGCATTAAGAGGTTGATTTATAATCACAAAAAATTCGGCGAAGCGCAAAAACTACAATTTCACGGGTTGGAAGAGATATGCAACGACGCGTATGAAAGCACCCGCATATCCAAATATAGTATGAAAATTGCACACGATGGCACTATCCATCGAAAGGAGTTTCGTTCGGGTCAAAAAGTATTTTTTTACAACTCACGATTACATTTGTTTCCCGACAAACTACGTTCGAGGTAAAGCAATCCGTTCGTCACAAAGGAGATGTTTCTCCACAATGCAATCAAATTAAAAAAAAACTCAAAAGGTGGGGACACTCTCAAGGTTAATGGATAATGACTAAATCCCTATCTCTAGGCGTGTATTGAGGAAGCCGACACGATTTGGTTATCGGACCGAGTCTACGGGAATGATTGAACTTAAGAGAAAGGTTGTTGCACCCTCGACACGTATGGGGTGATTTTGTTGTATATATGGGCTTTTTAGGGTGTTAGTGAGTCCATGGAGTCCGCATTAGAAGAAACTTTTAACCCTACCATGCCCGAGTGAGCATAAGTCACAAAACAAAGACAATCCGTGGTTACCCGGTGCGCAAAGTTGAAAGGATGGTTTTAAGAGTCATTCTAGGGAGAAAAGGAGATTTTCCACACTTAGCTTATGAAAAATGGGGGTCAAAACTAAGTTGGGACATAAACATTTTTTGAACCAATTCACACTAGGAACGAACCGGTTCACTTGTCCCAATCGGTTTGCCCCAGGGTCGAACCGGTTTTCCAGACCTACTTCCAAAAAAAATTTGCTTCCTCTTCTTTTTCCCACTAAATTCATCCCCCTTCTTTCATATCCCTCCATTATGAAATTCATCACCTCAAAACTCCCTCCAACCACACCCAAAGTCCAATTCACTCCCTCCAGATCCTCCCACCAAAAACCCTATAAACTCCCACCCTTTCCCATCATTTCCCACCCTTCCACCACCTATAAATACCACCGCACCCCACATCATTTTCTCCACACCAATAATCTCTCTTATTCTTCTCTAAAGTCTCCTAAATTTGATCCGGTACACTAAATATGATTTCGTCGACATTATCGATGAGGGAGAAAATGATGGGTTACAATTGTGCCATGCATTCAATTGGGTCGAAGTCCATTTCGAACCCTTTAGATTGGTTTTCATTAAGAGGAAGGTCCTATGGGATGATCCTCCTTATGAGGTGACCGAACTATTAAACCGCTTTGTGTGGTGCCCTTTCTTGGGTTCGCTATTTGTCACACCTTGCTTTTTGGGATGAATGAACAAGAAGTACACATAAAGCAATGAATTAAAGCTACGGTGGAATAACATAACTTTTTATTAATTAATAATATGTCACATAGGGTTGAACCACCGTAGGGGTGAGTTACATATTTCTAGTACACACGACAATATAGAAAATTGAAAAGTTCCACTCCTTTCTCCCATATGATTTAATCTTTTCCCATACAGTCATATACGCGAATAGGTGACCGGGGTCTGTTTCTAGTAGAAAAGATATACTATCTTCTTTCTCCTGGTGCATCTGGAGAAGGAATGAATTAGCATAAATATGATAAGCAAGTCTACCAATTTTATAACAGTGATATAAATATAAATGAGAGTTGGAATGTGTATAGAATCAGTGCTTAAAACGTTGACAATAATAAGTTGATAATTCCATATTTATCAAATTATAAGACATGAAAATGTTGGAACTCGTAATTATATATTGATTAGTCTGTTTAAGAAATACGGTTCATTACAAACTTAGTTATGATCATGTAAAGAAATTCAAAGAGTTTGAACTAATAATCCCATTCTTACTAGTTCACTAAAGGGTATAGAGGTAATTATGCCATCAAATAACTTATAATAATCCGTCAATCAACCCATAGCTTTTGGGTAAAAGTAATTGCTATGCACATAATTAAAGTGGCACTCATACATATGTAGCAATAGTCAAGGCTCTCAATCATCTGAAGCCAGTAGGCCAGTAGAAAGTTTTGTGGGATAACACGCCGATCGACTTCCACATTAATACTAATGCTTATAGTAAAATTGGCACAAAGTGGTATGGCAAACTCAATCAATAAGGTACATGATATCAGTTATTAGATGAGAATGGTTCAAATTGATCCTTAAATTTAAATACTTGTGATAATTCAAATACTGATGATGGTTACCAAAATATGTAGTGTGGTGATATACTAACATGCAAATACTCAAAGTAAATGGGGTTATCACATAGTGATATCAATAACAATATTTCAAATACGCAAAGTATAATAATGAAAAGGTAGGAAAAACCTACTTTCTTGGTATTCAGTTGACTTGGTGTCAAACTGGGAAATTCAGAATAATTGGGAATTGATTTTCTATTATACAATGTGTGGTATATGAGTATTAATGGTTAATCAGAGTTCAGGGCGCTTATTTGTAAAAATCTTGGGACTTTAAAATAATGACCTTAAGCTCATTATTGAACTTTGGTGCAAGAGAGTTTTTATCTTAAAATAGTTTGATGTATGTATGGGCAAATTTTAGGGAACAAACTCATAAGTTCGAAAAGTTCAAAGGGGTTGAGGTAATACCCCGTGATTTTAATGACTTTTAAAATGGGTTATATTTTAAATTAATGGATTAATTGGATTTTATTATAAATAAATTCATTTGGGTTTTATCCAAATTGTAAATATTAAAATGAATGATTCTGAATATTACTTAAATATATCTAGGTAATAAATGAATGTGATGTTATTGATATGGCTGTGTGATATTAATTTAGTAATTTAAATTTTTAGTCGGACGCGATATGGGACGTGTCGGGACTAATTTGTTAAATTAAAAAGGAAACTTATTTTTTATCTACCTTACAGTCATTTGGACTGCATCGTTACGTCCGAAAGGGTTGAAATAGTCAGAAAAGTCTATTTTGATGTTGGTTTTGGGTCTCGGGTCATTTGGAAATTAAAAAACAACCCAAAAACGGCATTTTGGTCATTTTTACAAGAGGTGAATAGTGATTTTGGATTTTGTCCTATTATAAGTATTTGGAGATTAAGTGAACGTGGGTTCATTCATCTCTTCTACACAATATTGAGAAGTCATCTTCTTAGAGAGTGTGAAAGGTTGCTTGGAAGAAGAGAAGTGTACTTGGGAAGGAGAAGAACTAAGAACCAAACGTCACCACCACCAACCACCACCGGAAGTTGGTCGAAGAAGAGAGAACCATCTATGATATACTACACCAAAGGATCAGATCCTCATTAGAGGCAAGTGTTTGATAATGGCAATCTAAGTTTGTATATTGTCCACGTTAGAATAGTTATAAAAAGATGAGATTTTTCATGTTTGGAAGATAAATATGAAGTGGTAAATGGATTTATGGAAACTAAAAATATATAGGAATCAAACTCATGTTGTAGGTAGATAGTAATCCATGAAATAATCATAAATCTGTTGAAGAAATTATGAAATCCATTGATGTGTTCTTGAAGATATTATGTTTATAATTTTCTTGAAAAAGGAGGATATAAACATGCTTTTAATTCAAACTCTTGATGATTTTAGGATGTTTATATCATTATAAATCATTTATATATGTTGGTATATCATGAAGTAAGGATTATAAGTCATTTGGGTTGTTAATATGAAGGTTTATTGATAAAAAACGGTTAAACCCGTAGTATAAGAAATGCAGAAAAACTGGGTTGTTACCTGGGCGATTGATCGATCGGCCCCCTACCATCGATTGATCGACCTCCCCAGAATTCCTATAGTTGTTTCTTTTTAATGTTGGTTCTTATCCCAAACCTTTTGTAGATCTTTGATGATATTAATTGGATAATATGAGACTTAGAGAAGATCAGTAAGCGCTAGATAAGATTTGAATTAATTTGATTGGGATTTAATTGATTAGAATAATGATAATTAATTTAAAGGAATTTCGGTTGCTATATTCACTTGTTAGATTCTAATTGGTATTCTTGAGGATTAAAGATAGGACCAGTAGGGGTGATTGAATATAACACCTGGGTATCCTTAAGTTTAGAAGAGGGTTTAATCCTAAGTGATAGAGGATGTGTTTATAACAGATTTGGAACTATCGATTTTAACCCTAATTTAAGGGAGAGTTCAATTCATAGTAATTCGGGAGATAAGATGATATGGACCAGTAGGATATTAGTGATTTCTTACTGAATAAAATGTTTAGGAAAAACCTATTTTAACCTTGAGTAATGAGTGAGGCTCGGGGATAATTAAATTAAAGAAGTAAAGTCATGATATTTTAATACGTAGGATTTGAGAGATATAATGCTACGTATGGGAATTATCTTAGGGTAATGTGAGTACCTTATTGATATTATATTATAGGTATGATAATGCCTATTTGATTGATTGATGATTTATGTGTATGACATACCTAGCTTACTTGCTATCGATGGGGAGGTTTGCGCGTGAGGGCAGTCATATCCTGATGAATCCGTGGGATCTTTGATTTGTCGCTCGAGAAAATAGGTCTATGAAAGACTTATCGGGGAGTTGATAAGTACGCTGACTGTGGTAATTAGGTATGTGCGTGACCCATGGATATGAGAACTATGTTCGCCTCCAATTTATGTGTTGATGTTTGTGGTTCGAGGAATCTTCACCAAACCTTTAGTCCCCTATTCGGCGACCATCGATATTGGGACATGATAGCAGAGTAATGCATTGCACCGTAGCTGTGACTCGGGGTCCCATATTATATATGTATTTATATAATGTATTGTATGAATGTATATTGTGGTTAAATCATCTACTGTTATAATTGTAGATAACGGTGAATTGAGAAAGGAATTGAAATAATTCAATGAATATTTATTGAAAAGATTAATTCATATTAATGAGAAACGATTCATATAAATGAAAAACGTATATGAACGCTTATGTGACGTATGGTATGGGACATACGGGGTTACGATGGGAATGGAATCATGTTTTGGAAATTAGAGAAGAGGACCCATTAACTAGGAGGTTAATAGGAAACGTTGAGTGTGCACTCTATATGAGAGGTGAGAATATCAAGTGAGAGTCTGAATACTAACATGTACATAATAAATTCTTTATTGCACTTGTTAAATACTTGTTATTTTCAAAAATCATTTTTACCATTGGGCTCTGACCCGTTTCCTTGCATATTTTCTTTTCTATTGTACCTTCTATATCAGGTGTCCAGCAGCAGGGACGCCAACCTTAGTGGATTATGACGAGCTATGGAGCTATGGAATATTTCTTAGACGCCTATCTTCATTTGATTCACAGTATTCTCTTAGTTAGGGCAAATGATTCAGTTATCTCTTTTCTATCGAAGTCATACAGTCTTGTATTCGTGTTATTTTAATACATTTCATATTGTTGGGATTATTGTAATGGATTATTAAGTGGGAATGTTTATTCCAATTGCATTTAAATTCTTTTGTGTTATCTGTTCAGTATTATTGTGGTAGAATAAAATGTGTAGTGTTATTCTTAAACTAAAAATGGTTTTTGTTGAAATTAAAATTTGGAAAGTTTTTAACACCAGCTTAATTGGGTATTGGTTGAGTTGTAAATGTTTTCGACGGTGATTCTAAGAATGAGCCAACTGTATATTCTGTTTTAATTTGGTATGGGATTGGCCACCCGGTATTTAATTAGGTGGGGTGTTACAAGTGGTATCAGAGCATCAGGTTCTAGTGTCCTTTAGGGTCTGTACGACTTATTGTCTTTTCATCTTAGCGTTCTTTGATGTAGAGCCCTATGTTTAGGATTGTTGATTTCTTTGGTAAGATTCTGTATATATTAGTGAATCTTATTTGCGTTCGGAAGGGTTCGTACAAGAAGTATGGCAGATGAGGGACATTGGACGGATAACGAAGATCGTACTTAGGAAGTTATGAAGTATGTTCGAGTATGATGACCGTAGTCGAGGTCACCCCTATTATGGAAAATTGAGGAGAGTCATCAGTAGAAGTTCTTGAAATGCGAGAATTGTGTGTGTTACCTAACGAAGGCAATATATTCAAAGGCTTGGGCATATATTGGAGTGTGGTGAACTAGAACTGAAAATTTGGGGTAAAATTTTTCTTGACTCATCGGAGAAAAGTTATAATAGTGGGAGTTAACAACCACCGCCCACGGATGAGGGTATGTTTTCTATATAAGGAGTTATGAGGCGTATACTGATTTTGTAGCGATTAATATTGTGTGGGAAAAAAGGGTTGCTAAACTTAGCCTATAGCACTGTTATTTACGTAGACTCACCAAGGGGTTGTGGGACACCTATATTTTTCATGTCATCATGTGGGTTTGATTTTTATCATAGGATTACTTACTTTGGGCATGTCCGAGCATGATGTGACTATCTGCGTGCATTGACTTGTGGTATTTGAGAGCGTGTGTACTACTATAGCTAGCATCTTGTCTTTAAGAAGAGAGTAGATGAGTAGACTTTATTTGAAATCGATAAAACCTGTAGAGAGGTTATAAACTATTGACTAAGAACCTGAGGAGTTTCGATGACCGACTACTTTAGGTAGTAGTGTATCGGGGGGGTTCCTTGTTTGGATTTCGTTTGCAAGACACCCCACGCATGAAACTAATAACCGTTGGGAGTCGAAATAAGTTAGGTATTTAGGATATGAGTTTATAACCTTTGCAATAAATATTATAATGAAAGTTGTACGATAGGGTGTATGGGCGCCCTGGACGGTTGGATTGTAGTATGTTTCATAATTGTGAAAGATAAGTAGTTGTGACTTGAGGATTTATTTGTTTAATAAGTGAGGATCATTTTTTCCCAAACTTTGTCAGGAGGATGGCATAGGGAAGACTGCGTAAAGTTTAAATTCGATTCAGTTGAAACTATATGGTGAGGCTTGGCGTATAACATCAATGGGGATTTTCATTAATGTACTGTATGGGCGGTACGACTTAGACTACTTGCGATGTGAGATTTATACTCAGAGTTGACCTTACCAGTATGATTTATCTCTCCGAATTTCGAGGCGAAACTCTGTTATAAGGGGGGAAGTACGTAATACCCCGTGATTTTAATGACTTTTAAAATGGGTTATATTTTAAATTAATGGATTAATTGGATTTTATTATAAATAAATTCATTTGGGTTTTATCCGAATTGTGGATATTAAAATGAATGATTCTGAATATTACTTAAAGATATTTAGGTAATGTATGAATGTGATGTTATTGATATGGTTGTGTGATAATAATTCAGTAATTTGAATTTCTAGTCGGACGCGGTATGGGACGTGTCGGGACTAGTTTATTAAATTATAAAGGAAACTTATTTTCTATCGACCTTATAGTCATTTGGACTTCGTCGTTGCGTCCGAAAGGGTTGAAATAGTAAGAAAAGTCTATTTGGATGTTGGTTTTGGGTCTCGGGTCATTTGGAAATGAAAAGACAATCCAAAAAGGGCATTTTGGTCATTTTTACAAGGGGGTGAATAGTGATTTCAGATTTTGTCCTATTATAAGTATTTGGAGATTAAGTGAACGTGGGTTCATTCATCTCTTCTATAAAATATTGACAAGTCATCTTCTTAGAGGGTGTGAAAGGTTGCTTGGAAGAAGAGAAGTGTACTTGGGAAGGAGAAGAACTAAGAACCAAAGATCACCACCACCAACCACCATCGAAAGTTGGCCGGAGAAGGGAGAACCACCTGTGATATACTACACCAAAGGATCAGATCTTTATTAGAGGCAAGTGTTTGATAATGGCAATCTAAGTTTGTATATTGTCCATGTTAGAATAGTTATAAAAAGATGAGATTTTTCATGTTTGGAAGATAAAGATGAAGCGATAAATGGATTTCTGGAAACTGAAAATATATAGGAATCAAAATCATGTTGTAGGTAGATAATAATCCACGAAATAATCATAAATCTGTTGAAGAAATTATGAAAACCATTGATGTGTTCTTGAAGATATTATGTTGATAATTTTCTGGTAAAAGGAGGATATAAACATGCTTTTAATTCAAACTTTTGATGATTCTAGGATGTTTAGATCATTAGAAATCATTTATATATGTTGGTATATCATTAGGTAAGGATTATAAGTCATTTGGTTTGTTAATATGAAGATTGATTGATCAAAAATGGTTAAATCCGTAGTAAAACAAATGCAGAAAAACTGGGATGTTACCTGGGCGATCGATCGATCGACCCCCTGCCTTCGATCGATCGACCTCCACAAAATTCCTATAGTTGTTTCTTTTTAATGTTGGTTCTTATCCCAAACCTTTGTAGATCTTTGGTGATTATTAATTGGATAATATGGGACTTAGAGAAGATCAGTAAGCCCTAGATAAGATTTGAATTAACTTTATTGGGATTTAATTGATTAGAATAATGATAATTAATTTAAAGTAATTTCGGTTGCTAGATTCACTGGTTAGATTCTAATTGGTATGCATGAGGATTAAAGATAGGACCAGTAGGGGTGATTGAATATAACACCTGGGTATCCTTAAGTTTAGAAGAGGGTTTAATCCTAACTGATAAAGGATGTGTTTATAAGAGATTTGGAACTATCGGTTTTAACCCTAATTTAAGGGAGAGTTTAATTCGTAGTAATTCGGGAGATAAGATGATATGGACCAGCAGGATATTAGTGATTTCTTACTGAATAAAATGTTTAGGAAAAACCTATTTTAACCTTGAGTAATGAGTGAGGCTCGGGGATAATTAAATTAAAGAAGTAAAGTCATGATATTTTAATACGTAGGATTTGAGATATATAATGCTACGTATGGGAATTATCTTAGGGTAATGTGAGCACCTTATTGATATTATATTATAGGTATGATAATGCCTATTTGATTGATTGATGATTTATGTGTATGACATACCTAGCTTACTTGCTATCGATGGGGAGGTTTGCACGTGAGGGCAGTCATATCCTGATGAATCCATGGGATCTTTGATTTGTCGCTCGAGAAAATAGGTCTATGAAAGACTTATCGGGGAGTTGATAAGTCCGCTGACTGTGGGAACATAGGTATGTGAGTGGCCTATGGGTATAAGAACTATGTTCGCCTCCAATTTATGTGTTGATGTTTGTGGTTCGAGGAATCTTCACTAAACCTTTAATCCCCTATTCGGCGTCCAGCGATATTGGGACATGATAACAGAGTAATGGATTGCACCGCAGCTATGACTCGGGGTGCCGTAATATATATATATATATATATATATATATATATATATATATATATATATATATATATATATATATATATATATATATATATATATATATATATATATATATGTATATAATGTATTGTATGAATGTATATTGTGGTTAAATCATCTACTGTGATAATTGTAGATAACGGTGAATTGAGAAAAGAATTGAAATAAGTCAATGAATATTTATTGAAAAGCTTAATTCATATTAATGAGAAACGATTCATATAAATGAAAAACGTATATGAACGCTTATGTGACGTATGGTATGGGATGTACGGGGTTACTATATGGGAATGGAATCATGTTTTGGAAATTATAGAAGAGGAACCATTAACTAGGAGGTTAATAGAAAACGTTAAGTGTGCACTCTAGATGAGAGGTGAGAATATCAAGTGAGAGTCTGGATACTAACATGTACGTAATAAATGCTTTATTGCACTTGTTAAATACTTGCTGTTTTCAAAAACCATTTTCACCATCAGGCTCTGACCCGTTTCCTTGCATATTTTCTTTTCTATTGTACCTTCTATATCAGGTGTCCAGCAGCAGGGACGCCAACCATAGTGGATTATGATGAGCTATGGAGCTATGGAATATTGATTAGATGCCTATCTTCATTTGAATCACAATATTCTCTTAGTTAGGGCATGTCTCCCAAATGATTCAGTTATCTCTTTTCTATCGAAGTCATACAGTTTTGTACTCGTGTCATTTTAATACATTTCATATTGTTGGGATTATTGTAATGGATTATTATGTGGGAATGTTTATTCCAATTGCATTTAAATTCTTTTGTGTTATCTGTTCAGTATTATTGTGGTAGAATAAAATGTGTAGTGTTATTCTTAAACTAAAAATGGTTTTTGTTGAAATTAAAATTTGGAAAGTTTTTAACGCCAGCTTAATTGTAAATTTGTAAATTTTAACACCAGCTTAAAATGTGTAGTTTTATGTGGGAATGTTTATTCCAATTGCATTGGGTGAGTTGTAAATTTTTTCGACAGTGATGCTAAGAATAAGCCAACTGTATATTCTGTTTTAATTTGGTATGGGACTGGCCACCCGGTATTTAATTAGGCGGGGTGTTACAGTTGATTTATAATTTTAAAGAAATTTCTTCAAGTAAAAACTGTTTTTTACATAACTTGGCCTAGGAATATCCAAACATGGTCTTATCTTATACCATTTTGATCATAAACAAATTAATAAAAATTTTGGAAAAAATAGAATTTCCTGATTAACCACGCGCCCTCACGTGCGTGGTTGAGGTTTCTAAATAAACTCTTCATCTTCAACTTCTCGATTCTGACTTTCTAGGGTTTCAATATTTGACCGAGGTTTTATCCTTCATTGTTATACCATTTGAGATGATTCCTTAACAAACTTAACCTAATTATTTTGAGGAATCCAAATATATAAGTTTCATGGATTGACATTCAGTATAATTCAAGTTCTAAAACAATATTTTTTCATGAAAATTTGACCAAATTTTTGTGGATTTCTAGAGGATGGCAAGGTCTCTTATGAATTGGGTTTGGTTTCGGCTATATGTGAGAGTAGTTTGGTTTTGGTTTCAAAGGTTTTTATGGATTGTACATTAAGAATTTTGAATTTGTGGTTTTTGAGTTCGAAAAATACTTTTGATCGATTTGAACTCTACATGAACTTTCATGGCTTTTAACCATTACACTCGAGATCCTTAGGTTATAATGAAGTCATACATGGCTTCAAATCAATGTTTAAGGCAATATATTGAGTTTCACCATTAAATGTTACTAATTTTTACAATACTAGGCCATTTTACACGTAAAATCTTGCATATTATGAGTATTCTAACTATATTAACTATGCATAAAATTACTAGAATTGAAAGAATTAAAAATGAAGCATAAAATGTTGAGTTAACTGAATTTAGGGAAATTTCAAGATTTGAAACTGAAACGTGGGGTTAGTTTTTACTTCTTGGGTCGAGGGGTATTTACTCAATTTCAGGTGAGGGTTTGATTGCAGCTAAAAGGACGTGGATTTGAACTAGTTTAGGGAAAGTTTTAGTTGTGGGTAAATGGGATGCACAGGGGTTCATAGGGTTTTCCATGTGTTTTTAACCTCTTATGCTGATGTGGGGTAGCACGTGGACACTGTTTGAAACAAAATTTAAAAATATTTTGGTTTTAGTCCTTTATTGATTTTATAATTGCCTTTATAGCCCTAAAGGTACACTCTTTATAAAGTTCAGGAGTCTTTTTGTAATTTTGAAAAGTTTCCAAGGTTAAAACTTTAATTTTATATTACTTGAGGCCTAAAGGTTTAAATTAATGTAAGGTTAGGGTTTATGGGTGTCACACCCCGCGACATCCGACAGACGAGGTGGTCAGCCACCGCTGCCAAAATACGTCGGGTATGAGCTAAATAAATGCCATTCTCAGCATGAGATAGATATGAGACATAAATAATCAATCCACGAGATAAAAATTTAAATCAATCCCAACTGATAATAACAATTGAACGATAAATTATCCATCACATGGTAAAGCTCCGAATAATCCAAACTTCAATATTGATTAAATAAAATCTGAGTAATAACGATCTGAATAATCCAACTGAAAACCTCTAACAACTTTGGAACCGAATGGCCAAATAAAACCTAAATAAAGTCTCAATTAAATACGACTGAAAAGGAAAGTCTAACTAAACAAAGTAATAAAATGAATAAACTCCACCTGCACCTCCAAATGATAAATTCTGATAATCCTATGCATCTTCTCCAAAACTTATCCTGAAAAATTTAGTCAACGCACGAGGTTAGAGCCCCGAGCATGAATACACACTACTCCCCTCAAACAGAATCCTTGAATACAGACAGTAGCATTATACGCAATAAATATCACAATAGAATATTTTAATTAAACGATATAATTAAACATGATAACTATAAAGCACTAACTACCCTCAGAAATCCCCATTTCAAAAAGCACACCAATATGATTTTGGTTATCCCGCAGTTCGACAGTGTTAATTTAATTAAATTAACTCAATTTCATTACTATTCTCACTTTTTATTATGGCGGTCCTCCCGCCCCGGGTGGTAATTTCAACCAAAGTGTCACACTTTCCCTTGTTAATAGCCAGCCGGAAATCCGTTTAAATTGTCGATTTCCCCGCAATATGACAAGGTTCCAACACACGACACAACATAAATTGCCTAAGTTGACCCAGTTAAATTGTCGGTCCTTGACACGTTATGTTGCCACAAATTTTAATACCCATTTTTATCTTAGGCATTAAATCACAATTTTCTAAATTTCACCATTTATTAATTACCCTACCCTTTTAATCGATGTAATATAATCAAAATACCCCTTAGTCCCATACCTACGGGTCCCCAAGTTATCAAAACGTCCTACCCAATGTATATGATGAATTTCTGACATAAACCTCGACATAGTCTCATGCCTAGGCTAGCGTAACGACGATAAAGTAATAAAAATCAGCCCACCCCCGACATAATAAAGTCGTAATAATCTACCCCTCACTAGTCCCATAACTAAAAGGCGTAAATCATAAAAAAATCCTACCCATTAGTCCCATACCTAGAAGGCATCCTAAAGTATAGGGATAACATAAATACCCAACCGCCCATCGTCAAAAAGGCAGTTAAATAGTAAGAACAAGTAACACAACCAATCATAACTAATAAACGTATAAAACTATGCATGATGGCCCAGTTCAATTAAATCTTAATTTAATTATCAAATCGTCAAAATACCCAATTACTCCCATTTAATTATTTTAAATTAAATACAACGAGATTTCATCATTAATACAGGAATATTCCAATGTCATTATCTGTACACAATTTACATGAGTTATATGCCCCAAAATTCATTTAAAAAACTATGGTTTTTCTACATGCAACCTACACCAATGAAACCTAAAATCCACTCATAAATCCTACGTACCCAAGGGTTAGTAATATTAATCATATTAAAGGATTTGATAAACACATCCCCAAGTTTTATGTGTCAATTTCCTCTAATTATGTTGCTAATCGATTTTTAAGAAAATACTAAATTAAGGTTTAGGCAACACTTAAAATGCATAATACTAAAGGAAAATAATAGAGTATTCATGCCTGTGATTAATTTGATCAAAATCTGTATAGACTATTGAAGTCCTCTAGATGAAACACCAATTGAATCTTCAAAACTTGTTAAAAGTTGGGACTAGGGGTTGAAGATGAGAGGGAATAGGTTTGGAAAATCTTTCTGGAGAAAGTTTGAGAGAAAAGTGATTTTTCGAAGTCCCAGCCCCGTATCAGTTTATTATATAAAGGGTTTAGGAGTTAAAATATAATTAATACTCTCTAATCCATCCACCTCCCCTGTCGTTCGAACGACATACGCTGTCGTTTGAACGACCCCGGCATAAAAAAATGTAATCTTTTAAAATACGAATTTTTAATCAGATAAATATTCTTAAAAATGCACCTGTCAGTTAAACGATAAAAATCCTTATAACCTTCTTATAAAAGACTCGAATTAATTCTCGATAAAAATTTACTAATAACCCCAAGTTAAATTCTTAAAAGCCAGTAACACCAAGATTTTATTTTTCTCCATATTAATTAAAGTCAATTAATTAAAACACGGGGTGTTACATACTTCCCCACTAGCAAAGAATTTCGTCCTTGAAATTAGACAAACTGTATACATCAACGTGTAAATCTTGCAAAATCAAATAAGGCTCACATATGCCTACCCGTAGAATATCACAATTAGGCGCCCATACACATAACCTACCCGAACGTAATCCTTAACGAAAATACAATATATATATATATATATATATATATATATAAAGCCTACATATTTAAGTATCTAAGAAGATATTACGTACCGTGATACTCTACTAGCCACACAATCTATCCTGCTCTGACTGTCGCTGAAGTAAATAGCACCTCCCATACCCGGTTTGGTTTGGTGCTGCGATCACTCCCAGATTTCCTGATGTTGCCGGCACTGCTGGTGCCTCTTGAGCACCTGAAAATGCATGTGCTATTGGTGCTCCCTGAACACTTACTACTGCTAATACTGGAGGCCTCAGTCCTAGATTCCCCTGGACTCCTTGCCCTTGCATGAATTGTCTCGATTGGGTCTAGACTACTTGTCCTTGTTGGCCTTATTTCTTGAAACACTTAGCCGCCTTATGCCCTATTTTCCCATAAATGAAGCATTCACCCTTAAAAGGTTCGAAACGCCTAGAAGTTGTGCCTCCTCCCCTTGACTTTGTTGCTCCTAATTGGTCCTCTGCCTCGTCCATGCTTGATCATTACGACCCTTACTCTTACTTCATTGTCCATTAGACTCTTATCTCTTTCCCAACTTCTTTTGATAATTAGCCTTCTCTTGCCGTAGCAACATTACGATATCCACCCCCTGAGCATATGTAGTGTATGCAGGATTCCCTAACACCATTTGCCTAGTCGACCAAGATAATCCCTTAATGAAACACCCCATCTTCTTTCTCTCAGAATCCACCTCTTCAGGTAAAAAATAGATAAATTGGTGAACTCCTGCTCATACTCAACAATTGACTTTGATCTTTGCTCCAAGTCAATAAATTCTCTCTTGTTCGCACACCTAATTGAATATGGAAAATACTTATTATTGAACCTTATCTGAAATTATGCATAACTCAACCAATCTCTCTCCTATGATGTGGTGGCACTTTCCACCAATGCAACGCATCTCCTGATAGCTTAAATGTTGCTAACATCTTCTTTTGCACATCCATACAGTCCACCATCCTCAAATACCTCTCCATATAACTCCTCCATTGGTGAGCAACCGTTGGGTCAGATCCCCCTCCAAAGATGGGAGGATTGCCCTTAAGAAAGATGGCCCTCACCCTATCCTAGGTCGAAGCGGGTGTAGCCTACTCTTGCCCTTTCGAAGTCAACCATCTCTGCCTACCCACCTCAAAATCAGTCGCTGTGGCCTCATGAATGATAGCCACTAAATCTTCGGCCTCCAAAAAAATCTAACGCCGCCTCTCCTAAGTCGCGATACCAGAAATAGACTCCTCTCTCCTATTCCCAACACTCCTTGTGTTCCCCATCTGAAAAGATAGGAACAAAAAAACATCAGACTTGGAACGAATAAGAGTACAAATCATCAAAAAGGTAATCAAAGATAAGCAACGCAGAAGCTAAAACAGACTCATAAGCTATGAGACCTAAGACCATGCTCTGATACCAACTGTTACACCCCACGAAATTTGACAGACAGGGTGGCCATCCACCACCGCCGAACTATGCCGGATGTGATCTAAATAAATATCATTCTTAGCATGAGATAGATATGAGACATAAATAATCAATCCACGAGATAAAAATTTAAATCAATCCCAACTGATAATAACAATTGAACGATAAATTATCCATCACATGGTAAAGCTCCGAATAATCCAAACTTCAATATTGATTAAATAAAATCTGAGTAATAACGATCTGAATAATACAACTGAAAACCTCTAACAACTTTGGAACCGAATGGCCAAATAAAACCTAAATAAAGTCTCAATTAAATACGACTGAAAAGGAAAGTCTAACTAAACAAAGTAATAAAATGAATAAACTCCACCTGCACCTCCAAATGATAAATTCTGATAATCCACTGCATCTTCTCCAAAACTTATCCTGAAAAATTTAGTCAACGCACGAGGTTAGAGCCCCGAGCATGAATACACACTACTCCCCTCAAACAGAATCCTTGAATACAGACAGTAGCATTATACACAATAAATATCACAATAGAATATTTTAATTAAACGATATAATTAAACGTGATAACTATAAAGCACTAACTACCCTCAGAAATCCCCATTTCAAAAAGCACACCAATATGATTTTGGTTATCCCGCAGTTCCACGGTGTTAATTTAATTAAATTAACTCAATTTCATTACTATTCTCACTTTTTATTATGGCGGTCCTCCCGCCCGGGTGGTAATTTCCACCAAAGTGTCACACTTCCCCTTGTTAATAGCCAGTCGAAAATTAGTTTAAACTGTCGATTCCCCCACAATATGAAAAGGTTCCAATACACGACACGACATAAATTGCACAATCACCCAGTTAAACTGTCGGTCCCTGACACATTATGTCGCCAAAAATTTTAATGCCCGTTTTTATCTTAGGCATTAAATCACAATTTTCTTAATTTCACCATTTATAAATCACCCCACCCTTTTAATCGATGTGAGATCCTCAAAGTACCCCTTCGTCCCATACCTAAGGGTCCCCAAGTTATCAAAATGTCCTACCCTATGTATAGGATGAATTTCTGACATAAACCTTGACCAAGACTCATGCCTAGGCTAGCGTAACGATGATAAAGTAACATATATCAACTCACCCCCGACATAATAAAGTCATAATAATCTACCCTCACTAGTCCCATACCTAGAAGGCGTAAATCATGAAAAGGCCTACCCATTAGTCCCATACCTAGAAAGCAACCTAAAGTATAGGGAGAGAATAAATACCCAACCAACCGTCGTCAAAAAGGAAATTGAATAATACCAACAAGTAACACAACCAATCATAATTAATCAAAGTATAAAACTACGCATGATGGTCCAGTTCAATTAAATCTTAATTTAATTATCACATCGTCAAAATACCTAATTACTCCCATTTAATTATTTTAAATTAAATACACTGAGATTTCATCATTAATACATCAAAATTCAAATTTAATTATCTCTACAAAATTTACATGAGTTATACGCCCCTAAATTCATTTATTTCAAAACTATGGTTTTTTTACATGCATCCTACACCAATAAAACCCAAAATCCACTCATAAATCTTACGTACCCAAGGGTTAGGAATATTAATCATATTAAAGGATTTCATAAACACAACCCCAAGTTTTATGTGTCCACTTTCTCTAATTAGGCTGCTAATCGATTTTTAAGAAAACATTAAATTAAGGTTTAGGCAACACTTAAAATGCCTAATACTAAAGAAAAAGAAGAGAGTATTCATGCCTGTGATTAATTTGATCAAAATCAGAATAGAATGTTGAAGTCCTCTAGATGAAACACCAATTGAATCTTCAAAACTTGTTAAATTTGGGGCTAGGGGTTGAAGATGAGAGGAAATAGGTTTGGAAAAGCTTTCTGGAGAAAGTTTGAGAGAAAACAGATTTTTCCTAGTCCTAGCCCCGTAACAGTTTAGTATATAAAGGGTTTAAGAGTTAAAATCTGATAAGGACTCTCTAATCCATCCACCTCCCCTGTCGTTCGAATGACATACTCTATCGTTCGAACGAGATACTATGTCGTTCGAACGACATACGCTGTCGTTTGAATGACCCCAGCATAAAAAATGCAATCTTTTAAAATTTGACTTTTTAATCTGATAAATATTCTTAAAAATGCACCTGCCAGTAAATGATAAAAATCCTTATAACCTTTTTATAAAAGACTCGAATTAATTCCCGATAAAAATTTACGAATAAAACCAAGTTAAATTCTTAAAAGCCAGTAACTCCAAGATTTTATTTTTCTCCTAATTAATTAAAGTCAATTAATAAAAACATGGGGTGTTACATACTTTCACACTAGCAAAGAATTTCGTCCTCGAAATTAGACAAAGCATACACATCAACGTTTAAATCTCGTAAAAGCAAATAAGGCTCACATATGCCCACCCGTAGAATATCACAATTAGGCGCCCATACACCTAACCTACCCAAACGTAATCCTTAACGAAAATAATATATATATATATATATATATATATATATATAAATCCTACATATATAAGTATCTAAGAAGATATTACGTACCGCGATACTCTACTAGCCACGCAATCTATCCTGCTCTGACTACCGCTGAAGTAAATATCACCTCCCATACCCGGTTTGATTTAGGGCTGCGATCACTCCCTGATCTCCTGGTGTTGCTGGAGCTGCTGGTGCCTCTTGAGCACCTGACACTGCCTGTGCTGCTGATGCTCTCTAAACACCTGTTGCTACTAAGACCGGCTTCCCTTGAGTGAATTGACCCGGTTGGGTCTGGACTACTTGTCCTTGTTGGCCTTCTTTCTTGAAACACTTAGCCGCCTTATGCCCTATCTTCCCACAAATGAAGCATTCACCCTTAAAAGGTTCGAAATTCCTAGAAGTTTTGCGCTCCTCCCCTTTACCTTGTTGTTCCTAATTGGTCCTCTGCCTCTTCCATGCTTGATCATTGCGATCCTTACTCTTTCTTCATTTCCCATTAGACTCTTTTCTATTTCCCAACTTCTTTTGATAATTAGCTCTCTCTTGCCATAGCAACATTACGACATCCACCACTTGAGCAGAGGTAGTGTATGTCGGATTCCCTAACACCATATACCTAGTCGACCAAGAAAATCCCTTAAGTAAACACTCCATCTTCTTTCTCTCGAAATCCACCTCTTCAGGTAAAAAAAATAGATAAATTGGTGAACTCCTAGTCATACTCAACAATTGACTTTGATCCTTGCTCCAAGTATATAAATTCTCTCTTCTTCTCACACCTAATAGCATATGGAAAATAATTATTATTGAACCTTATCTGAAATTATGCATAACTCAATCGATCTCTCTCCTCTGATGAGGTGGCACGTTCCACCATTGCAACGCATTTCCTAACAACTTAAATGTTGCTAACATCTGCTTCTGCACATCCATGCAGTCCAACATCCTCATATGCCTCTCCATTTAACTCCTCCATTGGTGAGCAGCCGTTGGGCCAGATCCCCCTCCAAATATGGGAGGATTGACCTTAAGAATCTGGTCCTCACCCTATCCCAGGTCTAAGTGGGTATAGCCTGCTCCTGACCTTGCAAAGTCAACCATCTTTGCCCACCCACCTCCAAACCAATCGATGCGGCCTTACGAATGATAGCCACTAACTCTTCGGCCTCCAAAATAATCTGACGCCGCCTCTCCTGAGTCGCGGGACCAGAAACAGACTCCTCTCTCCTATTCCCAGCTCTCTTTGTGTTCGCCATCCGAAAAGATAGGAACAAAACAACATCAGATTCGGAACGACAAAGAGTACAAATCACTAAAAAGGGAATCAAAGATAAGCAACGCGGAAGCTAAGACGGACTTATAACCTATGAGACCTAAGACCATGCTCGCATACCATATGTCACACCACGCGAAATCCGACAGACCAGGTGGCCAGCCACCACTGCCGAACTACGTCGGGAGTGAGCTAAATAAATACCATTCTTAGCATGAGATAGATATGAGACGTAAATAATCAATCCACGAGATAAATATTTAAATCAATCCCAACTGATAATGACAATTGAACGATAAAATATCCATCACATGCTAAAGCTCCGAATAATCCAAAATCCAATAATGATTAAATAAAATTTGAGTAATAACAATCTGAATAATCCAACTGAAAACCTCTAACAACTTTGGAACCGAATGGCCCAATAAAACCTAAATGAAGTCTCAATTAAATACGACTGAAAAGGAAAGTCTAAGTAAACAAAGTAATAAAATGAATAAACTCCACTTGCACCTCCAAATGATAAACTTCGATAATCCTATGCAGCTTCTCCAAAAATTATCCTGAAAAAGTTAGTCAACGCACGAGGTCAAAGCCCCGAACATGAATACACACTACTCCCCTCAAATAGGATCCTTGAATCCAGACAGTAGCATTATACGGAATAAATATCACAATAGAATATTTTAATTGAACGATATAACTAAACGCGATAACTATAAAGCACTAACTACTCTCAGAAATCCCCATTTAAAACAACACGCCAATATGATTTTAGTTATCCCACAGTCCTACGGTGTTAATTTAATTAAATTAACTTAATTTCATTATTTTTCTCACGTTTTATTATGGCGGTCCTCCCGCCCCCCGGGTGGTAATTTCCACCAAAGTGTCACACTTCCCCTTGTCAATAGCCATTCGAAAATCCGTTTAAACTGTCGATTCCCTTGAAATATGACAAGGTTCCAACACACGACACGACATATATTGCCCAAGCTGATCCAGTTAAACTGTCGGTCCCTGACACATTATGTCGCCATAAATTTTAATACCCGTTTTTATCTTAGGCATTAAATCACAATTTTCTCAATTTCACCATTTATAAATTACCCCATCCTTTTAATTGATGTGAGATCCTCAAAGTACCCCTTAGTCCCATACCTAAGGGTCCCAAAGTTATCAAAACGTCCTGCCCTATGTATAGGATGGTATCTGACATAAACCTCGACCTAGCCTCATGCACTACACCAAAAATAGGAATCTGGCACGGTTTAAAACTGTGCCAGATCAAATCTGGCACGGTTTAAAACTGTGCCAGATCAAATCTGGCACGGTTTTGAACTGTGCCAGAATCAGGTGTTCCAAAATGGCAATTTTTTTCTGGCACGGCTCAAAAGTGTGCCAGATTTGGTCAAACAGGAACACTTCTGGCACACTTTTAAACCGTGCCATAATTTGATATTTCTATCACACTTTTGGAACAGTTTTTAACTGTGCCTTCAGCACAGTTTAAAAAAATTTGGCACAGTTCAAAACCGTGCCAAAGTATGATACACTTTTGCCACGGTTTTGAACTGTGCCAAATTTTTTTACAAAAAGAAAAAAAAATATTTGAAAGCACAAAATTCATAAATTAATAATATTGCACGTTGTTAACAAACTAATGTACATACAAACTTCAAAATATTACAAGTTTTTAATAGTTCACATGCCCAAAAAAAATTGGGCAGAGTTTCCTCTATTTTCTGGACATTCCAAAACCTGCTAATACAAAACCTGCCTAACATAAAGCCCGCACAACCACAAAATATAACAATTAACTTACAAAATCCTGCACGTCCATAAAAACAACAATAAAACAACAAAAGACCTCACGACCATGACACAAAAAAAAATGGAATCATGAATAAACCCCTTGTTGTAAACC
This sequence comes from Sambucus nigra, assembly GCA_949130495.1. Classification (NCBI taxonomy): domain Eukaryota; kingdom Viridiplantae; phylum Streptophyta; class Magnoliopsida; order Dipsacales; family Adoxaceae; genus Sambucus; species Sambucus nigra. The sequence continues at coordinate 482,162,891 of OX422211.1, read as the reverse complement.
ATTGAGTTCTCTGTGTGTTCCACGTGAATAAATGCCAATGACAAACTTTTATCCTGCAAAAAAATAGGATACAAAAAAGATACGATATTCCTAACCCAATAATTTACAAAAAAAATATTTACTCAAACTAAAAAATTACATATATGAGTGGAAATTATCATCATATTCTCAAACCGCGAGACCCGGGATTACGCGGTCAGTTCCTACAAGTTACATTGGTCCCGTACGAGGTGTTCGTGCCTCCTACGGGGTCGTTTGGGGACTGGTTTGGGTTTTCACCCTTTAACGGCTTGTTTTTAAGTCTAAGTGTGATTTTTACAAATTATTGGCATACTCTCAAACCGGGAGACCCAGGACTACGCGGTCAGTTCCTACAAGTTACATTGGTCCAGTGCGAAGTGTTCGTTCCTCCTACGGGGTCGTTTGGGGGCTAGTTTGGGTTTTCACCCTTTAACGGCTTGTTTTTAAGTCTTAGTGTGATTTTTGCAAATTATCATCATACTCTCAAACCAGGATACCCGAGACTACGTGGTCAGTTCCTACAAGTTACATTGGTCCCGTGCGAGGTGTTCATGCCTCCTACGGGGTCGTTGGGGGGCTGGTTTGGGTTTCCACCCTTTAACGACTTGTTTTTAAGTTTAAATGTGATTTTTGCAAATTATCATCATAATCTCAAATCGGGAGACCCGGGACTACGCGGTCAGTTCCTACAAGTTACATTGGTCCCGTGCGAGGTGTTTGTGCCTCCTACGGGGTCGTTGGGGGGGCTGGTTTGGGTTTTCACCCTTTAACGACTTGTTTTTAAGTGTAAGTGTTGATTTTTACAAATTATCGTCATACTCTCAAACCGGGAGACCCGGGACTACGCGGTCAGTTCTTACAAGTTACATTGGTCCCCTGCGAAGTGTTCGTGCCTCCTACGGGGTCGTCTGGGGGCTGATTTGGGTTTTCACCCTTTAACGGCTTGTTTTTAAGTCTAAGTGTTGATTTTTGAAAATTATCGTCATATTCACAAATCGGGAGACCCGGGACTACGCGATCAGTTCCTACAAATTACATTGGTCCCGTGCGAGGTGTTCGTGCCTCTTACGGGGTCGTCTGGGGCCTGGTTTGGATTTTCACCCTTTAACGGCTTGTTTTTAAGTCTAAGTGTTGATTTTTGCATATTATAGTCATATTCTCAAACCAGGAGACCCAGGACTACGCGGTCAGTTCCTACAAGTTACATTGGTCCCGTGCGAGGTGTCCGTGCCTCCTACGGGGTCGTCTGGGGGCTAGTTTGGGTTTTCACCCTTTAACGGCTTATTTTTAAGTCTAAGTGTGATTTTTGCAAATTATCGTCATACTCTCAAATCGGGAGACTTAGGACTACACGGTCAGTTCCTACAAGTTACAGTGGTCCCGTGCGAGGTGTTCGTGCCTCCTACGGGGTCGTTTGGGGGTTGGTTTGGGTTTTCACCCTTTAACGGCTTGTGTTTTAAGTCTAAGTATTAATTTTTGCAAATTATCGTCATATTCTCAAACCGGGAGATCCGGTACTATGCGATCAGTTCCTACAAGTTACATTGGTCCTGTGCGAGGTGTTCGTGCCTCTTACGTGGTCATCTGGGGGCTGGTTTGGGTTTTCACCCTTTAACGGCTTGTTTTTAAGTCTAAGTGTTGATTTTTGCAAATTATCACCATATTCTCAAACCGGGAGACTCGGGACTACGAGGTCAGTTCCTACAAGTTACATTGGTCCCGAGCTAGGTGTTCGTGCCTCTTACGGGGCCGTTTGGGGGCTAGTTTAGGTTATCACCCTTTAACGGCGTGTTTTCAAGCCAAATCGACATATTTTAAAAATATCATCATATTCTCAAACTGGGAGACCCGTAACTACGCGGTCAGTTCGTACAAGTTACATTGGTCCCGTGCGAGGTGTTCGTGCCTCTTATGGGGTCGTTTGGAGGCTGATTTGGCTTTTCAGCTTCAACGGCTTGTTTTCAAGCCTAATCTACATGTTCTAAAATTATCATCATCATCTCAAATCGGGAGGCCTGCGACTATGCGGTTAGTTCGTACAAGTTACAATGGTCCCGTGCGAGGTGATCGTGCTCTTACGGGGCCGTTTGGGGGCTGGTTTGGGTTTTCATCCTTCAACGACTAGTTTTCAAGCCAAATCGACATGTTTTGAAATTATCGTCATATTATCAAACCGAGAGACCCATGACTACGCGGTGAGTTCGTATAAGTTACATTGGTCTCGTGTGAGGTGTTAGTGCCTCTTACGAGGTCGTTTGGGGGCTTATTTGGGTTTCCACCCTTCAACGACTTATTTTTAAGTCTAAGTGTTGATTTTTGCAAATTATCGCCATATTCTCAAATCGAGAGACCCGGGACTACGCGGTCAGTTCCCACAAGTTACATTGGTCCCGAGCTAGGTGTTCGTGCCTCTTACGGGGCCGTTTGGGGGCTAGTTTAGGTTATCACCCTTTAATGGCTTGTTTTCAAGCCAAATCGACATATTTTGAAAATATCATCATATTCTCAAACCGAGAGACCCGCAACTACGCGGTCAGTTGGTACAAGTTACATTGGTCCCGTGCGAGGTGTTCGTGCCTCTTACGGGGTCGTTTGGGGGATGATTTGGGTTTTCACCTTCAACGGCTTGTTTTCAAGCCTAATCTACTTATTTTGAAATTATCATCATCATCTCAAACTGGGAGGCCTGCGACTAGGCTATCAGTTCGTACAAGTTACATTGGTCCCGAGCGAGGTGTTCGTGCCTCTTACTGGGCCGTTTGTGATTTCACTCCTTTAAGGGCTTGTTTTTAAGCTTAATGGTTATATTTTTAAATTATCATCATAATCTCAAACCAAGAGGCCCGTGACCACGCTGTCAATTCGTACAAGTTACATTGATCCCTTGCGAGGTGTTCGTGCCTCTTACGGGACCGTTTGGGTATTGGTTTGGGTTTTCACCCTCAAACGACTTGTTTTTAAGCCTAGTCTACGTATTTTGAAATTATCATCATATTCTCAAACCGGGAGACCCGTGACTACGCGATCAGTTCGTACAAGTTACATTGGTCCCATGCGAGGTGTTCGTGCCTCTTACGGGGTCGTAAGGGGGGTGGTTTGGGATTTCACTCCTTTAAGGGCTTGTTTTTAAGCTTAATGGATATATTTTCAAATAATCGGCATGATATCAAACCGAGAGGCTCATGACTACGCTGTCAATTCGTACAAGTTACATTGGTCCCGTGCGAGGTATTTGTGCCTCTTACGGGGCCGTTTGGGCGCTGGTTTGGGTTTTCACCTTCAAACTTCTTATTTTTAAGCCTAATCAAACGACTTGTAATTGAGGTCGGCTAGGAAATAATGATGTGCACAGCGAATTTTGGACAATTTAATCAAGTTGATAAAGAGATAATTTTTTGTAATTTGTAATATTATGCTGGTGTATTAATGTAGGTATATACATATTCCAAGGGAAATTGAGTATTGACCAATGCTATTGGGTATCGACCAATGCTGGTGTTTTTCTCACACCAAAAAAAGGTAGACCACATGCACCAATGGGTCATCAAGTTAGGCACTTACTTCATAACTTAGGTCTTTAAGAAGCCGAGTTGGTACAACTGCCAAGAACTCCTGCCACGTAAGGAAAGGGAGCTCAAAATTGTAAACGCAACTGATTAAGTTTTGAACTACCTGCAATATAAATTAACTCTTTAATAAGAAAAATCAAGTTAGTATAAAGGACAATAAAGAAGCAGGCCCAGAATAATAAAAGATATATGCATATATATGCATATATGCAAGCTGCATATATTCAAGTTATCTGCATATATGCAGATATATGCATATATGCATCTTGCCAAACATATATTAGTTATAAAAATTCCAAAGCATATATTCAGTTTTACCCACTGCTTTCCTCACCCATTCTTGTCTCACCCTCCTCTTTTTCTACTCTAGGGCTGAAAACCAAAAAATAAAAATGAATAAGTGTAACGGGTACCAAAAACACGCACTACTGTCTATTTCAGAAGAAATACTACCAAAGGAACAAAAACACAATTCCACAATGCTTAGAACTAAGAAAAAAAACATAACAGGTACCAAAAAAAAAACATAACAACTAAGCACCTGTGCACATCATTTTGAGTAAGAACCCATGCACATCCTAAGCCACAGTACTGATAAAATCCTAGGCCACATCACTGACAAACTTGGCCACACGCACGTCCAACTGGATTCGTCCTGCTATAAACAACGTCAGCATCATCAAAATACATAATTTGGATAATATCTTTATTCACATGTAACTCCATGAATTTGGGGGTAATGAAATGTTGGAATATTTGGCATTAAAATCACAATAAGTGGAATTTCACCATATTTTCTTATATAACTCAAACATAGTTGAACATATGACACCCTAAAATGTGTTTCTAAGTGCACACAAAGCCATAAAATTCATTTCCACGTGGAAAAGCTACATACCAAAGTAAAATGAGAATGGTCTTTAAAATTAAAACCGATGCATATCTCTATAATAGCAATGCACCAAATAAAATCAATAAAGCTAATAAGGATCCAAAGAACTCGTCTACATTAAACGCTTTTCATAAGACTACTTTCTCAATTAATCCTTTTGGGAAAACCACCGTAAGCAACGCAAAACAGGGCTGCATTGTAGGGCAACATTGTGAACTGTTATTCAATGAACATAAAATCGTATGCTACTCATAGTGGGACAACAAGGCTATATGTAATCAAGTCAATATCCCAATTGATTAAACAAATCCATTACGTAAATTAGAGGTGTCCTGAAATATACCTAGAGAATATGTAATAATTCCATTTACCTAAATTCCTTCACTTTAGTCCCAAAGTTTGAATATAACAGGGTTGCATTGTGGGGCAGCATTGTCAACTGTTATTCAATGAACATAAAATCGTATGCTACTCATAGTGGTACAATAAGGCTATATGTAATCAAGTCAATATCCCAATTGATTAAACAAATCCATTACATAAATTAGAGGTGTCCTTAAATATACCTAGAGAATATGGGTGTATTTGAGATTGTTCTGTGTATAAAGAACTGAATTAAGGCTATTACCTCCACAAAAACATCCCCAAAGTTCACGCCATTTCCAAAATAGGTACGAGAAATGTGACGATTCAAGGAGGCTGAGAATAATTTACAAGCAGGTATATAATTAAATTGGTAGACTCAGTAGTTTAATACAACTTGACGAAGGGCAAGTTTCAGATTAATCCAACCTCAGAGTTTTCTTCTCCAATATTCAAAGACTAGCTTCATGTATCCATAACAACATGAAACTAGTCAACTTCATGTTTTTGTAATGTCAACCTCTAGCTCTCCTAAAATTATAAGACTCTTCCTTCAACTGAAACTCAAACTAATAATTGCAGCCATATGTACCAAAAACTTCAACACATCCACCTTATTTCCAAATTTCTTTATCCCACTTTCAATGAACCTCAGATGAAGGAGGTTTGTACGTTGATTCCCAAAATGGGCCATTTATTTTGCCCCCATCTTTGTGAACTCCCAAATATCCCCCCCCCCCCCCCCCGCTACATGACTTGTGTTTCAATGTTGATCCAAGCCAGCGGAACCATTCTTGATTGCTTAAAGAAGAGACATGATCTAATTGTCGCGCATAAAATAAAATAAAAAGTAAAAAAGAAAAGATATATTCCAATATAAAGTCATGAACAAAGAATTAGTTAGCTTTTACAGAAGAATTATCCTCAATTATCATAGACATTGGTGTTTTATATGCACATCCACATGTAAGATTGTAAAATTGAGTCAAGTCAATGAATGCAACCGAAGGGGTTATCACATAATATTTGTGAAAATGGTAACTTAAACATGGCTATGTATTAAATTTTTGTTTTAGCATAGTTATCTTCCTCCAATTTTCCATCGGCTAATAAAAACTCTATTCTTTTCATGTCTTTTCAAAAGCATATCTATTCTGAGAATGAATAATGTTCCTCAGAAATTTGCTACAAATAGCAGAAACAATTATCATCTCGTTTATAAATAGGTGAGAAATCACCCCACCCCCAAACGTGGGGCCACACAAAAGGAAGAAACATATTTCAAGGTACTTGTGAATTATGACAATAAAACTTGCAAAGCCATATCTACAATAACATTAAGGTTGTGCACCATACTAACCTTTGAACTTTCTCGCTTAGATGGCATTGAAGATGACGCATTTCTTTCCATGACATGGCATAGTCTAAGTTCATTAAGCGCCTCCAAAATAACTTGAATTGATTTTATCAACTTGTTGGACTCGGTAAGTATATTCTCCTGTACCTGAGTACAAACAAACGACAATAAATGTTCTGTTTTCAAGTATCACTAGTCACTGGTTCACCAAAAGGCTACCTAACTACAGTGTTCCTTCTTTTCTGATATTGGCCAAATATTTTTCGTCACAACCCTTTTTCATTCAAGAAAGTCTCATCCACAAGTCTGAGTTGAACTAGCTGAACAGTTGAACCACTTCTATGAAAAAAGACCCTATGATGCTACATATTGACTCTCTATGGGAAAAAAGTAAGTGCAACTTCCCCCCTTCAATCCATGAATGTCACTACACATTTACAAGTCCGACGGAAATTTTATTAAAAAAAAGTAATCTTAACGTTTTGTCAGAATGTACAGTATTATCGTGAATCTTTGAGGAGGTTTCTGGTTAAAGAATAAACATGGAGAAGATTGGCATAGTAGGTATTGGTAGAAGAATCCCACATAAGGCCAAAGGGTCATAGTTTTATTCAATTAACAATCCAAGTCTACCGTCCGTAAGAATTATATTAGATACAAGCAAAAAAATTGAACTAAATTCCTCATAACATAAACTCCCTAAATTAAGAAATCCATAAGATAAGCCTTATTGAGAATTTAATAAATAGATCCTAAACTGAAATAATAATGATAATAATACACGGTTTAATTCACAATAATAAATAAATATAAACATTAATTGGTGCGGGTTGCGTTATACTCCCCAACATTTAAAAATACTTGACCTCAAATTTAGTGATCTTAAAAAATGAGAATCTACAGTCATGCATGGAGATAAAAAATGAGAATCTACAGTTTAATTCACAATGTTATTTGGGACCTTCATTGCAGGGGGATTGGGACTGGAGGAACTAGAACATTTATCTTGTGAGAAAATGGTCATGACAAAAAGTCCCGTCTGAACCAACCTGAATTTCATCACTGGATGATTTCATCGTCATGGCACCTAGGGGTGGACATTTTAGGCATTGCACGGTTACACGACATGATATATCATGTTCGTGTTCGGTTTTCCTAACACATCACGATCCTTGACAGTATATCTAACCATTTTTGCCAGCAGATGGACATCACGCGCCACCACTCTGGCTCGTGTACCTTATGTGCTTCACCTCTAGCGTGTCTCAACTCGATTCATCAAATAAGTTCTTACCATTTCGATTTTGCTGGGGTTTCGAGTTCTGATTCCTATTTTGGATCTACTCTGGATCGTGTACCTTGTGCAATTCAATAGTCATGATTCTTGAGATGCGAAAGAAGTTCAAATCAAGGTAGCAATTTAGTTATTCGAGTTCAATTGTAATTGGGTATTAGATGCATTTGTTAGACATTCCAAATAATCTATTACCATTTGATTGAGAACTTGCATTTATTTAAGTATGTGCAATCTGTAGCATTAGATCTCAATTTTTTTCTATCTCTGTAAATTTGATTCAATTCAGCAGTTGTTTCTAGTTGTGCAATTGCAGAATTGTTGCGATCAACACTGATGCACACCAAGTGTTAACCATCATGGTACAGGATGTATTAAAGCTGCAGGAATACATGAATATAACGATAATGGCATGAAACAAACTTCTTACAATTACCAGCGACGAAGCCAACACTGACCACAAAATTATACACACATACAAATAAATATAATCTGGAGTACACACACACACATTTTTTGGAATTTGAAAACTGATTTTGTTTCAGCATTCATGATTGTATGTGTGTATAGTCATAACTACGATACACTATACACTTTTAAATTAAATGTTATTAACCCCTACTTACGTAGCTACCTAAACCTCTCCAAAACAAACATTTCCATTAAAAAAAACTTTCTCCAACAACACAGATCACAAAATCTCAATCTTACCTCTACAAAAAAATTGTACATTTTTAGCTAATAACTTATATCCCCATCAAGCAATTGAAACCAAAATATCCCAAATTAGTTGTTCCTAAAATGCCCAGATCACAAAATCTCAATATAAAATCGAAAACCCATCTCATTTGCTCATCAATATAACAGAAAATGGTAATCAAGATTTCACAATCATTAGAATAAAGATAAAGTAAACTTTTTACATATATTTGTTTAAAATATCAAAACTACATTTCAAAGCTTTGGTTAGAGTTTACCTTGATTCGGAGCTTTTCTCAGTGGCCAAACACGATGGAATTGCTACCTTTGGTCGATTGAAGTCTCAGTGGCCAAAATCGATCGGAGGTTTTTTATCGGTTGAGGTTTTTTACCAGCGAGAGAGTGTCGTCCTGTACAAATGAAAAAAGAGATATTCGGAGAGAGAGAGAAAGAGCTGGCCGGAGCTAGAGAGAGAGAGAGAGAGAGAGAAAGAGCTGGTCGACGAGAGAGGGGTAAGAGCGCCAATGAGATGAAAAAGAGAGGGGCTTAAGCGGGAACGAAAGAAATGTTATCTAATGTTTTTTAGGTATTTTATATTTTGATAAGTGTACTCAATTTTGGCACACTTTAAAACAGTGCCAAATTTTAACACTGTTTTAAAGTGTGCCAGATTGTCATTAAACCGTGCCAAAATTTGGCACAGTTTAAAACTGTGCCAGATTTTTAAAATCAGGGTGTGCCAAATTGCTGTTTTTGGTGTAGTGATGCCTAGGCTAGCGTAACGACGATAAAGTAACAGATATCAGCCCACCCACGACATAATAAAGTCATAATAATCTATCCTCACTAGTACTATACCTATAAGGCGTAAATAATAAAAGGCCTACCCGTTAGTCCCATACCTAGAAGGCATCCTAAAGTATAGGGAGAGCATAAATACCCAACCAACCGTCGTAAAAAAGGCAATTAAACAATACCAATAAGTAACATAACCAATCATAATTAATCAACGTATAGAACTACGCATGATAGTCCACATCAATTAAATCTTAATTTAATTATCACATCGTCAAAATACCCAATTACTCCCATTTAATTATTTTAAATTAAATACACCAAGATTTCATCATTAATACAACAATATTCTAATTTCATTATCTCTGCACAATTTACATGAGTTATACGCCCCTAAATTCATTTATTTCAAAACTATGGTTTTTCTACATGCAACCTGCACCAATAAAACCCAAAATCCACTCATAAATCCTACGTACCCAAGGGTTAGGAATATTAATCATATTAAAGGATTTCATAAAAACAGCCCCAAGTTTTATGTGTCGTCTTTCTCTAATTAAGTTGTTAATCAATTTTTAAGAAAATATTAAATTAAGGTTTAGGCAACACTTAAAATGCATAATACTAAAGGAAAAGAATAGAGTATTCATGTCTGTGATTAATTTGATCAAAATCTGAATAGATTATTGATGTCCTCTAGATGAAACACCAATTAAATCTTCAAAACTTGTTAAAAGTTGGGGCTAGGGGTTGAAGATGAGAGGGAATAGGCTTGGAAAATCTTTCTGGAGAAAGTTTGAGAGAAAAGTGATTTTTCGAAGTTCCAACCCCGTATCAGTTTAGTATATAAATGGTTTAAGAGTTAAAATTTGATTAGGACTCTCTAATCCATCCACCGCCCCTGTCGTTCGAACGATATACGCTGTTGTTCGAACAAGATGCTATGTCATTCGAACTGCATACACTGTCGTTTGAACGACCCCTGCATAAAAAATGCAATCTTGTAAAATTCGACTTTTTAATCTGATAAATATTCTTAAAAACGCACCTGCTAGTTAAACGATAAAAATCCTTATAATCTTTTTTATAAAAGACCCTAATTAATTCCCGATAAAAATTTACTAATAAAATCAAGTTAAATTCTTAAAAGCCAGTATCTCCAAGATTTTATTTTTCTCCAAATTAATTAAAGTCAATTAATTAAAATACGGGGTGTTGCAAGGGGTTATATATATTTCAAGTTATCTTACTTTAAAAATTTTAGGGACTTTTTATAATTTACTGAAACTTTAAGGAGTCAAAACTAATGTAACAAAGTTATAGGTTTTTAAACATAGTTTCTTTTCTCTTTAGAAGACTTCTGATCTTACAAACTTATGAAGGTTTAAATCATGGTAAATTATGGATTCTTACTGTGTACCTACCTAAGAAAAACAAAATTCATCAAATTTTACATTAAAATAAGTCGGAGCATTGATTCTACATCGCTTGTTCTGGATGTGATATATATTGGCATAACTGTTATACATGAAACACTTTATAAAAAGTTTTTCCTCTCTCTCTCGGCGATTACAAACCTTAGCTACATGGACACGCATGAAGCCTCCACTTTGGTGGCTGGTACGTTAAACCCTAATATTCCTAGAGCTCTAGTTAATGGGGATAAAATCAACAAATCATTTGCAGAGATCGTTGGAAAGGTGGACTCAAATGCAAGAGTACAATTGAAGGATGTAAGTTCATATAGAGGAGATCCAACCATCTTTTTTTCAATGGAAGACATAACAAAACTTTCAGAACCATTCAAATACACTCTCGTTTGTAAGTTCTCTCATGGTCTCCTTTCCATTGACAGTAGCACTGGAAAAATTATGGGTTGGGCCTAATTTGGGCGGGTCAAATATGGGTTGGGCTAAATGTGTCCAAATATGGGTTGGGTTAAATGTGGGCCGGGCCAAATATGGACGGACCAAATATGGGTTAGGTCAATCCATTATTTTTTTACTAAAGTAAGTATTACAATTCGAGGTATATATAAAAAAACTCATATTTTACTCACAACTTTTAAAAATGAGTAATATATTTGATTTGTATCTTTTAAAATTGGGCTCTATATTTTATTCTTAGCTTTGAAATATGCGCTCATATTTATCTCATAGCTTTGAAATATGGGGCCCATATTTAACTCATAGCTTTTAAATATGGGCCCCATGTTTAGATGAGTGAGCTAATATGGGTTGTTTTATTATTTGGGCCACATTTTTCCACTACTAGGTGGTTAGTATGTAATAATAAAGTTTTCGACAATGATGCATAATCTGAACAAATTGGATATTCTGATTTAATTTAATAAAGGATTGATCACCCAATATTTAATTAGGCGGGGTATCACAGGTGGTATCAGAGCATCAGGTTCTAGAGTCCTTAGGATCTGTGCGGCTTATTATGCTTTCCGTGTAGCTTTCTTTGATATAGATCCCTATATTTTGGACTGATGCATTCATTAATTGCACATTCTACATCTTTAGCTATTTGAGATATTTACTATGGACTTATAAAGCTTCTCTCTCATTTTAGATGCCTCCCAAGTGTGCACAGCGAGCCAATAGGGATGCCTATCCTGAGCCTCGGCCAACTCCGGCTCACTCGAGTAATAAACATACAAAACATTGTTGTTAATACCCAATCTATTTGACTTCCATTTATGCATATTAAAGTAACATAACTTGATTCACTTGTATGCTAAATTTTAGCATGGCGGTTGGATTATGACTTGATTTCTATAAGAGACATCTCAGAGTTACTGTGGCAAGCACCAATTTCAAACAACGTGATTACCCAATCACACTTACATATCACATATATGACTTTACGTATGTATTCTAATATAATGTATGCGTCATTATATTTGTGAAAATTAGAGATGATCATTGTTGTATGCCAATATAATGTATGCGTCATTATTATAGACACCTCATTCTAATACCCCTTAACTTCTCCTAAGGTCCCTAGCAACTCCCTTCATCATTACAAACCCAAGTCATACCCCGAGTACTGACCTAGAGGTCATCAGACACTCCCAGGCTCCATTTGACCAAAAAGTCAAACTCTTCAGCTCGATAGAGACTAAATGAATCTTCAAAGGGTGCTAAATCCCCTTTCCAACAGTCCATCCCGTGCACGGTTCTGACTTACCAAGCGGACGAACGACCCATTTTCTCCCGAAACCTGATCTAGAAGCCACTGGACGCTCCCAGGCTCCGTTTGACCCAAGTCAACTCTTCATCTTGACCAATACTGAATGAATCTTCAAAGGGCACTGAAACCCTTTCCAACGGTCCGCCACGTGCACGATTCTGACTTGCAGTACGGACGAACAATATGTTTTACTCCGAAAGGACATCGAGCACTTCCAGGCCTCAGTTGACCAAGGTCAACTCCCCAAAATGATTCAAACTCTTTGGAATGTTGAAGTACATCTCCTCACCTTTCCAACGGTCCACCCCGTGCACGATTCTTACTTACCATGCGGACGAACGATCCGTTTGCGTTCGAAGTTTTCCCGTCCAAAGGACTGACGAGTGCTTCCGAGCCACATTTGACCCAAAGTCAACTCCCGAAGCCAGGAGCAGTCCAAAGGACTTTCGAAGGTCTCTGATCCAATGGTTCAGCCCGTGTGTGATTCTGATCAACGGTTTGCGCTCAGCGACCAATTTTCTGAAGGAGCCTGAAAGAGACTGCCAAACGGCAGGTCCCAGACACCGCCTATTGTCAATGTGCCTAAATGCACCTGCCGATGGGCAGGACCAGGGCTATGCCGATCGTCAATGCCCTGGGCCTATAAAAATGAGGGCTTAACCTCATTGCAAAAGGTCCCAAATCTGAAATACATCACTCTCAGCGAATCCAGAAAACCTCTCTCGAAGTCAGCGTGATTTCCACATCCAAATCCCTTTCCAACCTCCACTTTTTGTCATCCTTTTCATCCAACTTGGTGAATTAACTATCCTTTATCATCATCCAAGTGAAAGGGTTGCTCTCCAACATTCAAGATCAAGCTCAAGATCTTTAAGAAGGCCCAATTTTCTCAATTCTCTTCTTAAATTCTCATAAATTTGCATTAACTTGTTTTATTACTTAACACTTTTATTATCTAATCTCACATATCCTAATATACTTTTTATTTAGTCTTATTGCACATCTCTTATTTTCATATAAATAAAAACCCAAAAAATAAGAAAAAGAGGATTTGCTCATAAATTCCAAACTGGAATTCTCACACTTTTCTCATAACTAAAACACTTTTTTACACACACGCACATAAAAGATAAGTCCCCAATTGGATTTATGGGATAAATCCCACCCCTCATTTTACATACGAACTACGTGGACTTTGATGCCTCTATAGGCTACGTAGGCATCTCAGGATAAAATTCGAGACTCGATTCCCCTTTTTTTTTACTTTTTTACCATTTTTCCATATTCTTTAGACTTCACTCTCTTAAATTCCATGTATTTACATATATATATATATATATATATATATATATACTTGTTCTTAATAGTGCATTATTCCACATGCGTTATCACTCCCTTATAGTGATCGACGCTAGGATAATTGCATAAATCCTATTTTCTAATATTACTTTTAGGAACATTCATACGGATGACTCGCTTTATCTCTTCCATGATACAAGTCGATGATTCCTATCTCCACTACGTATACACATGCACACATATCACGGGGAAATAAAGGAAAATAGCAACAACCCATGAGAGACCGTAAGGGCGGAATGGGTGCCTAATACCTTCCCATTTCGTAACTTAGCCTCCGGACCCTTTTCAAATCATTTTGGTTTCGTATGTATCAGTATGTCTTTGGATGCTATCCTTCAGGATGGCTCCCTTTTATTTTGTCTGTTTTGAGTAAAATAGACTGATGACTCTATCTCTCTACATTTTTTACCTCATTCACCGACACCGGCCAAAGCACTCCCGAGAGGGACGCGCGAGACCTAGAGGGATCCTCTCCCTCCGCACCGCGAGGGGTATATCCGGGGATGGCCACAGTGGCGACTCTGCTCGGGATATTTTATTTTGAGGGATAGACTCTATTTACATGGGTGTTTTATTTTCTTATATATCCCCCTAATTGCATGTTACCCGTTACTATTCATATGTATCTCATGCTTATGCTTCTATTCATATACTTGTAGAAAATTCTCCATGTACACCTCACACCACGTGAACCTAGGATCACATATATCCTCATGTTGCATGCATCACCCATACTTAGTATTTCATTGGTACTCATACTTTGCTCCCCGTTGGTCATGATCAAGAAAGACACTATCATCATAAGATACTAATAAGAGGATCATGCATGATTCACACGATATCACCAAAGAACATTGTTATTGACCAAATTTTGTCCAGTAACTGGAGGGTCACTTCGTGATGGGCGCTGGTCTGGCAGGGCACAGTTAGCCTAAGCGATATGACTCTCACCTTCCATTGGCCAAGTACCTTCGACGTATATCCAACGGTTCCCTCGCATCGTACCGCTTGACCAAAGTCATGACGGGAGGTATATCGCAGGGAACTTGTTCACGTACGTCGAGTATATCGAATTCTCTCTCACACGTAACGTCCCCACGAGGTATATGGTGAGGTAATTCACGTACACTCAGGTATATCAAATGGCTTATCCACACGTACCGATTGCCCGCAAGAGCAAGACGTATATTGTGGAATCCACGCCAAAGGGGGGAACCTTTTCCATTTCACCCAACCAAGATGCATACCGCATATAGGTGTCAAGCCTAGGACACATATATTAGATTGCCGATTTCAACCCGAAACTCAACCGAAATTCCAGGACGGCCCTCCGCCCAAATTTTTTGCGCATTTTTAAAACGGGACCCTGTCCGTGAGCCTGGTTACAAGTGCAACCATAGCTTTGCATATGTTACAAACCCAACTTTTCCAAGCTCGAGTCCCGTCCGGCATTTCATTTTGTATTTAGGAGAATTTAATACGAGTGAGAACTTAATAATCATGCTGAGACCGTCTCCCAAAAAAATCAAAAAACATTTCTCCCTTCTTTACCAAAAAAAATCAAAACACATTTATCCCTTCTTTATCAAAAATCCAAAAACATTTCTCCCTTCTTTATCAAAAATCCAAAAATATTTTGTCTTTCAATATCAAAAAAGAAAAAAATGTCAGAAATATTCTCATTCCTTTTCTAAAAAATAAATCTCGTTTTACGCCTTCTCAGGTCGATCGCACGCCCTTTACTTAGCTCCTTATTGGCTTCAGTCTTAAGTCAAATCACCCCGGAGTTTTGTTCGTTCCCCTTCTACCTCTTCCGAGTCTGGTATTCATCCACTTCCCATGGAAAACACAGAACAACCCCGATCTGACGGCAGTCCTAGCTCAGCTTGTTTCCAAGATTGACAAACTTCAAACTGAGGTCCGGGAGATGCAACGAAACCATGTTCATGTTCCTGTAGATCTCGAGGCCCTATTCCCTAGCGCTATAGGTCCACCCGAGCCTATTTGGATTCCCGATGAATATCAGCACACTCCACGTGCCCCTCCTGTTAATGAGCCACCACCTGCCCAGCTTCCGATGCCGAATCTTGCCCAGCCTGGGGCTAACTTGCCTATGGCCATTGACCCAAAAGAGGAGGAGTTGAACAAGGTCAAATAAGATCTCAAGATGCTAACTAAGAAGTTCGTCTAAGTCCGAATCTCGGGAAATTACATGGACTACACCCATATGTCTCCTTATCCTAAGGTAAGGTTACCCGAGAAGTTCAAGATGCCGAATATCGAGAAATTCGGAGGATGTGGACCACCGATTGTTCACCTTCGCAGTTATCACCGTTCCATTACTCTCCTAGGGGCTTCTGAAGAGGTGATGGACCAATTGTTTCAACAAACCTTAAAAAATAGCGCTCTACGATGGTTTTTGTCTCTTGAGGAGTCCAGAATTCGTAGCTGGGAGGATGTGGCCCGAGAATTCATGTCACAATACAAGTACAACGAAGAGCTTGAGGACACCCGCCCTGATTTAGAGTTCCTCAAATAGAACTCTAGGGAATCAGTCAGTAACTTCATATCCCGATGGAGGGAAAAGGCAGCTACCATGACCAATTGGCCTTCCGAGGAAGAACAAGTTAGCATAGTGAAGAAGAACTTCTTGCCCCATGTCCGAGCAACCATGGGAGGACAATACTCCCCTAACTTTCGAGCTCTCAGAGAAGTAGGAGTAGAAATCGAGGAAGCCATAGCTAAAATAGATGTTAAACAAAAGAAGGTGTCTGGACAGTTGACCCCCCGAAAATATGATAAGCCTGTCAGTGCTACAGTCTCAACCATCAACAACATTTCTCAACCAACCACCTCATGGGCACCAGAAATCCGCCCTATCCCAATCCGAAAGGAATACACTGAGCTCCATGCTCCCCTCTCCAAAGTTTATCAAGCCCTACTAAGCCTAAACCTTATCAAACCCTTGGATCCTCGTCCATTGACAAGTCCACTTCCAAGAAACTTCAAGGCAGATGCCCATTGCGCCTTTCACCAAATTACTAGTCATACCACCGACCAATGCTTTCACCTATGAAACATAATCCAAGGTCTAATTGACCAGGGTAACATTTCCCCACAAGTTATTCCTAAGCCAAACACTACTCACAACCCACTCCCAAATCATGTCAATGCCATCTTATTAGAAGAAAACCCAGAATTTGATCCCTCAAGCCAAATCACATCCATACACTCTCCTAAACCTCTCCAAACCTGCCCATATTTCCTCCTACACCCTATTATCCTGGCTGATCAGTCACTGTCACTCCTTACTAGAGCTGAAGCACCTTATACCTTTGACTTGATTAAGTCTACATTGTATAAGTGCTCAACTAATTTGGAAAT
Organism: Sambucus nigra; assembly: GCA_949130495.1. NCBI lineage: Eukaryota > Viridiplantae > Streptophyta > Magnoliopsida > Dipsacales > Adoxaceae > Sambucus > Sambucus nigra. The sequence continues at coordinate 482,145,960 of OX422211.1, read as the reverse complement.
ATTGACAAAATTTGTAGTCCATCCTAGAATCCAAAAAGCCTCAGAACCTATCTCTCTAATCCCCTTCAATGATCTATGAAGATGCTAAATGAATCACACTACACATAATTAGAAGTGCATACATGTGTTAATATTGCTTAAAATTGAGTGTGTGTTTAATTCCCCTTTAATTGGAGCTTTAATAATTTTTGGGAATTTTTTAAATATATTTTAAACCTTTTTAAAAAATTTTAAACATTTTTGAATAAATGTTTTTATTAATAAAATTGGTTTATAAAGTTTTTGGGGTTAATATAATATTTTGGAAACTTTATTTTTCACTGCATTGTTTGGTTGGGTACGATCTCAAAGCGCTAGAGACTTCAGGGTGAGGTTTTGTAATTTCTTTGACGCGCGTGTGAGAGCCTATTATCAGCCAACACTTGTCATCCTCCGGGCTTATGTATTTGTGCTTCTTATGTGAGAGGGCTGGATGCATTATTGTTGATCGTTGGATCATTTGTTATCAAGGGCCAGCATGCGTTCTTGGTTAATTCCAGTGCATACATATGAACCAATCACTATGCTTTTAAGCCACCGCTTTTCTATAACCATTGGATCAAGTCAAAACCCTCGAAGACTTGATCTCAGCCTTTGATTTGCCTCGATCATCCAGAACCTTCCCCAGGCACTATATATACCCTTCCCTTCTCTGCCTTAAAAAACTTTTAGGCATTCGTCTTCCAGAGAAAAAAAAAATAAGAAAGAGAAGAGAGAAGTGAGAGAAGAGAGAGAAAGGGAAACAGTTAGCCAAAATCAAACCCTAACCCTAAACACTTCGTCTCTGAAACAAACTTTCATAAACCCTACCCCAAACACAACCTGAGTGTTTGAGAGAGAGAGAGAGAGAAAGTTTTGTTCATTTTGTTGCTGTAACCTCGTGATTTCTGATCTTGTACACAACTTAAACGTTAGAGTAAGGATCTAGTTTCTTTCTCCATAGAAATATTAGATCTGACTCTGCATGTTATATTTTTCACTAGATCTGCATATTTTAAACTTGGTTTAAGAAAATCATTTCTGTTTTGGTTTGAAAAATGTTTTATAGTTTCTGTTTTTACAAAACTTAACCTGACCTAGTTGGATTCGCACTTGGAGGGTTTTCAATCTCCTAAATATTTTCAAAAGAGATTGAGAAAGGTCTTGACCGATTTCTTAAGCAAGATCTCCGTGGAATCTGGGATATATTGAAAGGTCAAAAGGTTTTTGGTTTTGTAAGAAAGAAAAATAACAAAATCACTGCATATAGACTTTATATGTAATTTGTATAGGACTGTTTGTAAATCTAAGTGTGTGTGAGTTCATGCATGTGAATAGGAATCACTTCACAACACTTTACACACTACTACACTGGAAGTGTTGTGTTTAAGATCTGAGATCATTTGAGTCGACGTAAAGAAGCTAAAGCAAAGGAAGTTAGCAAACCAGAGAACATCATCAAAAAATCAGATCTATCAGAAGTTAGAAGGAGCCAATGGGGTATATTCCTAAACTTAGTATAGGTTGATTTGTGTTCTTGCATGTTGTGTTGTTTGTAACTTATTTTTGTTATTAGTGGACTTTTGTTTTTGTGACTTAGAAGTCACCGTGGATGTTTCCTCTGTTGGGAGAGGTTTTACCACGTTAAAAACATTGTGTTGATTATCTTCATCTACTCACCTCATTCTTTAAGTGTGCTAAATTTTTGAAACTGCCTTAGTTTTAAAACTGATTACACAATCTTAATTAATCTCGTACATAAGTTTCTTTGTAAACAAATCTTGTTTATAATTTTTATTTTCAAAAGAAAAGGGTTTCTCCAACAAACATTCGGAGTTGCTTATACAGTTTAACCTTGTGTTAAACGGCATTAGCGACATTTTTCAATTGGTATCAGAGCCCTGTTAACTTTTTATTTTCAAAGATCTTGTGTTTCTGATATCGTTTTCTGAAAAACCTAACTATGGACGAGAAGAATGAAAGGTTTGGTAATCTGTCCAGACCTCCTCTCTTTGATGGAAACAACTTTTCTTACTGGAAAGTAAGGATGGTTGCCTTCATGCAAGGGACTTTAGGAGATGATGTCTGGGATATTATCGAAAATGGTTACACTTATCCTACAAAACCAGCCACTGAAGGAAGTGATGAGAGGGTAAAGAAAATCTTGAATGAATTTACCCAAGAAGAGAAAACCATTTCTCGAAATAACAATAAAGGCAAGAATGCCATTTTTATGTCCATTAATGAGTACGAGTTCAAAAGAATCTCATCTTGTGCCACTTCTAAGGAAGCATGGGACACATTAATCACTGCACATGAAGGAGACTCAAGAGTCAAAGCTGCTAAAACCCAAATGCTTAACCAGCAATACAACTCTTTGATCATGTCTGATTCTGAATCTTTTGATGATTTCTACATGTACTTAACTGATATAGTCACTAAGTTACATGCTAATGGTATTACTTATGATAGAAATGAAATTGTTTCTAAAATCCTAAGGTCATTACCACAAAAGTTCGACAGTAAGAGGTATGTTATTGAGGAAATGAATGATTAAAACCTTACTCCTGAGTTACTCAGTAGCAAACTTAGAACTGTGGAAATGGAATTAGACTTTAAGAAACAATTGAATCATTTTCAAAGAAAACAATCTAACTCTAACTTGAGTTTTACCTCTAAGATACCTAAGCTTGAGTCCAATTTGACCAATTCTGACTCTGATGAGGAGTGTGATATAGATAAACTAGATAATCAGATTGCCTTAATGTCTAAACAATTTAAGAAAATTGTCAAATTTCGAAACAAACAGGCAACTAAACAAGGCAAGCCTAATTATCCTACTCTGTCTAATCCCAAACCTCATGATAAAGGCTTTGACAAACATCCTAAGGACAACAATTCCAGACCCACTAGAGACCTTAAAAAGATAGAATGTTTTAGATGTGGGAAACTAGGTCACATTGCACACGACTGCAGAGTTAATCTGAATAAATCCAACACACACAATAAAGCCAATGTCTGTAAAACTTGGAATGATTCAAGTGACTCTGATGAAGAGGAACTTGGGTCATCTAATTAACTTGACCCTTGCATGTCTTTTTATGCTAAGATCATTTACAATGATGATACTCATGTGTGTGATAATGATGCTACTACTCTTGCATGTGTGAATACTCCTTTGATTGGCCTAGATGCTTTATTGTCTGAAAATGTTGCTAGTTCTAGTTCTGTGTGTGTGAGTCAAAGTCATCTCGATAATGATGATGCAAATGGGTGCGTGAGTACTAAAACTGAATCGTTAGGGGTCACTACACGCACTTCACTTAGCGACTCAGACACAAATGACCTCCCTGATATCCATACCTTGTATGCTAAGACTCTTAAAAAAGGAACTAGATTGGAGAAGACTGTTAGCGACCTTACTAAGAAATTAGATGATCTAAGTCTTATTGTGAAGTTGAATGCTGAAGAGCACACTAACCAGTGTCTGACTCATCAATCTGAAATTGAAACCTTTGATCAAAAATTACAAGAGTTGACTAAAACTAATGAAATTATGGAAATGAAATATAAGGGAACATTATTAGAATTGGAGGAAGCAAAAACAAAGACAGCTACTGTTTTCAAAAAGTTTTCTAAGTTTGAAAACAATTCAAATTGTTTTACCGACTTTGTTGTTGACTCCAAGACCAATTCTGATGATAGAACCGGTATTGGATTTTGCCCTAAGAACAAATCTAACAACAAAACTTGAACCTATTAAGTTTGTGTCTGGGGGCAAAAGACCAATTGAAACATGTCCTGACTTTCATTTGATTAAAAATGAATTTGATCAAAAGCAACAACAGAAAGACATTGGAGAGTCTAGTACTTCTAAGGCTGACACTGCACATAAGACTAAATACGTCTGTCCTTTGATCAGAAAGGCTGATTCTACCTATAAGACCATAGCTCCTAGGAAGAACACTTTTGAACAGAATGCTGTCAAACCTATCATTAGAAGTTTTCCTAAGGAAATTCATCCCTCAAGCAATCAATATTGCTCTTACTGTGACATTTATGGTCACTCCTTTGAAGGTTGTTATGCTAGGCGTCTAAACACCCCTATATACAATACTTCTGTCTATAAGAACTTTAACTACTCTAGGCAAAGTCGTAACAACTATGTCCTTCCAAGACAACCTGATAAGAACTCTAACTACAGAAATAGAAAGACCAAAACTAAGAGTTCATTTAAAAAAAAGGCTCCCAGAAACTTTCCTAAACCAAAAGCTCAACTTTTTCACACCAATCAGTTTGCTGCTCCAAATGTTTTTCGACAAAAAACTGTATCTCGAAAATTTTATCAAATGAGGGCAAACTTGCGCAAAATTAAAACTAGAGCTATTTGGGTTAGAAAAGAGGATCTTTTACCCCAAATGAAGTGTAACATTGTCATCACTGCTTTCAAAGCTGAACACACTTCATCTGGTTGGTACTTAGATTCAGGATATTCCAAACATATGACAGGAGATGAAACAAAACTTCTAAACAAAACCAGGTTCGCTGGTGGGAAAGTAGTTTTTGGTGATGGTATCTCATCTCAGATCATAGGTAAAGGAACCCTAAAAGAAGAAGGAATTCCTATTCTTGAAAATGTTCTATTAGTTAAAGGCCTTAAAGCCAACCTCCTAAGTATATCAAAATTTTGTGACTCTGGCCATACTGTCACCTTTTCAAAGAACAATTGTAAAATTCTAAATGATAAAGGTGAATGCATTATTACAGGATTTAGAACACCTGACAATTGTTATACTGTCAAGACTAGTTCTGAAACCTGTAACATTGTCAGAATGGATGACAATGAGATCTGGCATAATCGTATGGGTCACTTAAGTTATGATATCCTTGGTAGATTGTCTAGTCAAGAGATAGTTAGAGGTATTCCTAAAATTAAACCTATTTCCAGTGTTGTCTGTGGTCATTGCCAGGAAGGAAAAATAGTTAAGACTTCGCATAAAAAGGTTAAAGACATCCTTACCTCTAGACCTTTAGATCTCATCCATATGGACCTTATTGGTCCCTCTAGAACTGTTAGTCTTTGTGGACACAGTTATATCCTTATCATGGATGATGATTTCACACGATTCACTTGGGTTGCCTTTTTGAAACATAAATCTGACACGTTTCAGAACTTTTTGAAAATTCTTTTAAGAATTGAAAATGAGAAGGACACACAAGTCAATCGCATTCGTAGTGATAGAGGAGGAGAGTTCATAGACACAGGAATAGTGGAATATTGTGACTACAACGGTTACAAACATGAATTTAGTGCCCCTAAAACCCCTCAGCAAAATGGTATTGCTGAAAGGAAAAACCGAACTCTTCAAGAGATGGCACGTGTCATGTTGCATGCTAAATCCATACCTAAATACTTTTGGGTAGAAACCATTAGAACTGCCTGTCACATCACTAATAGGGTCTATCTTAGGAAAAACTCTAAACAAACACCTTATGAGTTGTGGTACGGTAAGAAACCTAATCTGAAATACCTAAGAACCTTTGGAAGTCAGTGTTATGTCTGTAAAGATAGAGAACATCTGTCTAAATTCGAGACTCGTGGTGACAAATCCATATTCTTAGGATACTCTCCAAACAGTCGTGCTTATCGTATATACAATCTGCGTACTAAGTCTCTTATGGAATCGATAAATGTAATTGGAAGTGACACTATTGTCGAAAATAAGATATCTGAATCACCTATTGTGGTTGAATCTGAAAATGAGTTCAAAACTGATTCACCAGAAATAGATGACTCGTTACCTATTGAGAGTCCAGAAGTACCTGGCTGGGTCTCTAAAGATCATCCCATTGACAACGTGGTCGGTAATCCTAATGAGCCAGTTCGTACTAGATCCCAGTTAAGAAATTATGCTAATTATGCATGTTTTGTCTCCCTTGTGGAACCGAAAAATGTTAATGAAGCATTGAATGACACACACTAGATTTCTTCTATGCAGGAAGAACTTTTACAATTCACCATTCACGATGTCTGGTATCTCGTACCTCGGCCTCAAAACAAAAATGTTATTGGAACACGTTGGATCTTTAAAAACAAATCTGATGAAAATGGGGTGATTCTTAGAAACAAAGCTAGACTAGTTGCTCAAGGCTACTCTCAAATAGAAGGGATAGATTTCAGCGAGACATTTGCCCCTGTCACTCGTCTTGAATCTGTTCGTCTTCTTTTCGCCATAGCGTGTTACTTAAAATTCACACTTTATCAAATGGACGTCAAATCTGCCTTCCTAAATGGAATTATGTCCGAAGAGACATATGTAGAACAACCCAAAGGGTTCATTGACCCTAAATACCCTAACCATGTCTTTCGTCTAAAAAAGGCTTTGTATGGCTTAAAACAAGCTCCTAGAGCTTGGTATGAACGCCTTTCCAACTTTTTGTTGGATAAGGGTTTTAAGAGATGAGGAAATGACCAGACTCTATTTGTCAAACATTTTGATAAAAACATTATTATAGCCCAAGTCTATGTAGACGATATCATTTTCGGGTCAACTTCAAACTCTGAAGTTAAATCCTTTTCTGCTAGTATGCATAAGGAATTTCACATGTCCCTTATGGGGGAGCTACAACTTTTCTTAGGATTTCAAGTGAAACAGAATTCTGATGGTCTATTTGTTTCTCAAGCTAAGTATGCCTTAGACCTTGTTAAGAAATTTGGTTTAGAGAATGCCAAAGTCGCCAAAACACCTATGAGTACTACTGTTAAATTATGTAAAGATGAAACTGGAAAGTCAGTTGATTCCACCCTTTATCGTAGTATGATTGGTAGCCTACTCTACCTAACTGCCTCACGACCAGACATAATGTATGATGTATGTCTGTGTGCTCGTTACCAGAATAACCCTAAAGAGAGCCATTTATTGAGTGTAAAACGTATAATAAAGTACATAAAAGGCACTCTCAACCTTGGACTTAGGTACACTAAGGATACCTGTAGCACCATCATAGGGTATACTGATGTTGATTGGGCCGGTTGTACAGATGATAGTAAAAGTACATCAGGTGCCTGTTATTATGTCGGCAATAATTTAGTTGGTTGGAGTAGCAAAAAATAGAATTGCACATCTTTATCTACGGCTGAGTCCGAATATATAGCAGCAGGAAGTTGTTGTGCTCAATTGTTATGGATCAAACAGATGTTAAGTGATTATGGGATTAAAGAAGAATAATTACAATTGTATTGTGACAATCAAAGCGCCATTAACATATCTAAGAACCCAGTTCAACACTCGCGAACTAAACATATTAAAATAAGGCATCATTTTATTCGTGAACTTGTTGAGACTAAGGAATTAGAAATTCATTACCTGCCTACTGATCTGCAACTTGCAGACATGTTCACTAAACCTTTGGACTATAACAGATTTCTGTATTTGCGTAATTCTATAGGCATGGTATGCGCTGATTAAACTCTTAAGACTTTAAGTTTTTACCCTTTGTCCATTTGAGACAAAATGGGGGAGAAATTTGAGTTTTATGAAGTTCTTTTTTGTTCACATTTCATCTAAACTGCTTGATCTTAGTGTGTATATTTGCAGGAATATCTTCTGCTGATTGTCTACCATTTCTAGGGTACAAATTTGTAAATAGTTGAGTTATGTAATTTTTGAATTTCTAGGATATGGGTAGATAGAATCTTTTGTATAGGACTAGGTTTTATTTTTTTTTTGTTCCCTACGAGTCTTAAGATAACTCAAAGGAGATTTTGTCTCATATTTCCAAAGGGGGAGATTGAAGCACCTTATACCTTTGACTTGCTTAAGTCTACATTGTATAAGTGCTCAACTAATTTGGAAATATTGACAAAATTTGTAGTCCATCCTAGAATCCAAAAAGCCTCAGAACCTATCTCTCTAATCCCCTTCAATGATCTATGAAGATGCTAAATGAATCGCACTACACACAATTAGAAGTGCATACATGTGTTAATATTGCTTAAAATTGAGTGTGTGTTTAATTCCCCTTTAATTGGAGCTTTAATAATTTTTGGGAATTTTTAAAATATATTTTAAACCTTTTTAAAAAATTTTAAACATTTTTGAATAAATGTTTTTATTAATAAAATTGGTTTATAAAGTTTTTGGGGTTAATATAATATTTTGGAAACTTTATTTTTCACTGCATTGTTTGGTTGGGTACGATCTCAAAGCGCTAGAGACTTCAGGGTGAGGTTTTGTAATTTCTTTAACGCGCGTGTGAGAGCCTATTATCAGCCAACACTTGTCATCCTCCGGGCTTATGTATTTGTGCTTCTTATGTGAGAGGGCTGGATGCATTATTGTTGATCGTTGGATCATTTGTTATCAAGGGCCTGCATGCGTTCTTGGTTAATCCCAGTGCATACATATGAACCAATCACTATGCTTTTAAGCCACCGCTTTTCTATAACCATTGGATCAAGTCAAAACCTCGAAGACTTGATCTCAGCCTTTGATTTGCCTCGATCATCCAGAACCTTCCCCAGGCACTATATATACCCTTCCCTTCTCTGCCTTAAAAAACTTTTGGGCATTCGTCTTCCAGAGAAAAAAAAATAAGAGAGAGAAGAGAGAAGTGAGAGAAGAGAGAGAAAGGGAAACAGTTAGCCAAAATCAAACCCTAACCCTAAACACTTCGTTTCTGAAACAAACTTTCATAAACCCTACCCCAAACACAACCTGAGTGTTTGAGAGAGAGAGAGAGAAAGTTTTGTTCATTTTGTTGCTGTAACCTCGTGATTTCTGATCTTGTACACAACTTAAACATTAGAGTAAGGATCTAGTTTCTTTCTCCATAGAAATATTAGATCTGACTCTGCATGTTATATTTTTCACTAGATCTGCATATTTTCAACTTGATTTAAGAAAATCATTTATGTTTTTGTTTGAAAAATGTTTTCTAGTTTCTGTTTTTACAAAACTTAACCTGACCTAGTTGGATTCGCACTTGGAGGGTTTTCAATCTCCTAAATATTTTCAAAAGAGATTGAGAAAGGTCTTGACCGATTTCTTAAGCAAGATCTCCGTGGAATCTGGGTTATATTGAAAGGTCAAAAGGTTTTTGGTTTTGTAAGAAAGAAAAATAACAAAATCACTGCATATAGACTTTATATGTAATTTGTATAGGACTGTTTGTAAATCTAAGTGTGTGTGAGTTCATGCATGTGAATAGGAATCACTTCACAACACTTTACACACTACTACACTGGAAGTGTTGTGTTTAAGATCTGAGATCATTTGAGTCGACGTAAAGAAGCTAAAGCAAAGGAAGTTAGCAAACTAGAGAACATCATCAAAAAATCAGATCTATCAGAAGTTAGAAGGAGCCAAGGGGGTATATTCCTAAACTTAGTATAGGTTGATTTGTGTGCTTGCATGTTGTGTTGTTTGTAACTGATTTTTGTTATTAGTGGACTTTTGTTTTTGTGACTTAGAAGTCACCGTGGATGTTTCCTCTGTTGGGAGAGGTTTACCACGTTAAAAATCATTGTGTTGATTATCTTCATCTACTCGCCTCATTCTTTAAGTGTGCTAAATTTTTGAAATTGTCTTAGTTTTAAAACTGATTACACAATCTTAATTAATCTCGTACATAAGTTTCTTTGTAAACAAATCTTGTTTATAATTTTTATTTTCAAAAGAAAAGGGTTTCTCCAACAAACATTCGGAGTTGCTTATACAGTTTAACCTTGTGTTAAACGGCATCAGTGACGTTTTTCAAGAGCATCCATCACCGTCCTCACCTGTTCCGAAAATGGAAGTATGGAATTATCAGAAGTGTTAAACCAACTCTTGGAGTTCGGGATGAAATTACCCTCACAAATGACCATTGATTGCCATAGGTTCAGTACGCTGTTCTTGGAAGCACTAAAATGGGCCTGAGAATCAGATCGTTGGGTAGTACCGACCGATGAAGTCAGCCTAGATGATGTTGTCCAGATCATGACAGAATTATTCAGGCAAACCAACAACATTTTCAGTATGGCCGAGTTACTTGACACTCTGAAGCTACAAGGGCGCCTGGTCCCTTCACCCTCACATATCCCCACAGAATCGGAAGACCTGTATGAATAAGACATTGAAGTTATGGAATGGATCGACTTTGCATGGAAAGACATAACTGTTGCCACCGGATGGTGGGAAGAATTCGAAGATTCGAATGAAGAACAAGCTTTTGAAAAGGCTGGCCTGGTGGTCGACATGTGTGGGATGATATCGTTTGAGGAGATCCTCAGACAAATAAACAAAATGGCTGAATAACCTTAGATTGATGAAGAAACAGGGTTCGTGATATTTCCTTCTTCAGTAAATCACATGACTAGATCAGGGAGGCATTACCAAATCCCAAGCTCACTACCAGACAATGACAAGGGGAAGAGCATTGAAAACCTTCTTATGCCAGAAATAACCCTTGAGGAGAGCAAGATCCTCGATTAACTGAATAAAACTCAAGCTAACATCACTCTATGGAGGCTTTTCATGTCTTCCCAGCTACACAGAAACGCTTTGAGCAAGTTGCTCACTAGACCCATAGTTCCTCCGTCTACTACACCAGAAGAAGCGGTAAATTTGTTGGATCATTGACCTTTACTCGAATGCTATCCCTTTCCGAAGAAGAAATCCCAAGAATTGGGCCAAACCACAATCATGCACTCAACATCTCCGTTGAAGATATGGGGAAAATCGTACCACTCTCTCTTGTCGATAATGGATCCGCCTTGAATGTTTACCCATTAAGTACCTTCCGATGTTTAGGATTGAAGGAAAGTGACCTCGCTCCAACCTATGCTGTTGTACATGCCTACGCTAATACCCGTCGGGAGGTGATGGGATCCATAAAACTTATAATAGTTGTTGGCACTATAAACCCTGTCATCGAATTCCAAGTTATTGACATCCCAGCTTATTTCTCGGATGACCTTGGCTCCACAGTATCAAGGGTGTGTCTTCCTCACTCCATCAGAAATTGAAGTTCTTCATCGACGGACGTGTCATCGCCATTTTGGGCGACGACGACAATACCGAGGGTGCAAGTACCTGCAATCCAATCCTTGAGATATAGCACGGGTCAAATGATATTCTCCTATCAGGGTTTTGAGTTGAACCACTTCTACTCCCAGCAGGGGATGATTTCAAAGAAAGGGTTGGTCCAGAATACGACCCTCATGGCAATGTCAATGTGAATCAGATGTTCAAAAACATGCACTTCATGCCCAGACTGGGGCTAAGACAAAGACAGGAAGGGATACTTGATCCCATTGAACTGAAGAAAGCTTTCCCTCCTTGTGGTTTGGGGTATCAACCATCAGAATAAGAGCTCAAAATGATCCGCCAGTCTCGACCAAAGAGAAGATTAGACTGCATCCAGACTATCCCAGGTGACTCCTTGAATGGATGATTCATCAAAGTGGGTGAGGACTCCCCCTTTTGTGGCTTTCTGGAACCATGGTATAACCATACAGACGAGAAGATGAAACCCGGAATGGAGATATTTTTTTCAAGACAGCTTCCCATGGGCCGAAAGTTCCCACCACCATGTACAACCGCTCATCAAAGATATCGAAGAGACTAAGGAAAATGACCCCGAGGACTCGTTCAACTTACAGACACTAGGCTGACACTCTGCATGGGTCACTCAAGCACTACATCACAGGATCCATCCCACATGATTAAAGCTGCTGATACACCTCTCCTCAACTGGCGTGCTGCGCCAGTTCTACCTGTTAAAATCTCCCCTAATCCCAATGTTTACCCTATTTCTTATTTTGTTGTCTATCCTGGCTCAAATGTAATCGAGTCCTCCTTTGATGAGATTCTCAATGATGTTTTTCCTATCAATGAAATAAACGAAGATTTTGAGTATCTTGTTGTGCCTTATATTAATTATTTAGATTCTAATCAAACTTTTGACGATGATGATTTTGCAAATGAACAATTCTTAACTGATCTAAATAATGTTAATAATAAACAACATAACCGCATTCAAGTTGATAAATAAGAGACTGGTGTTATTAACCTCGGTTCTAGTAGCCAACTGCGCGAGATTAGGATAGGGGCTACCCTTGACGAGCATAAGCGTGCACAACTCAAATAATTATTGAAGGAATTCGTAGATGTCTTCGCATGGTCCTATGACGATATGCTCGAAATTAATCTTGAAATTTCTCAACACGAGATCCCCACTTTTCCAGATTACAAGTCGGTTTAACAAAGGGTGAGAAAGCTCCGCACCGAATGGTCTCTCAAAATCAAAGAAGAGGTGGTCAAACAATTGAATGTAGGCTTCATTCGTGTGATCGAATATCCCACATGGATGGCCAACATAGTGCATGTGCCGAAATCAGGAGGGAAGGTTCAGATGTGTGTAGACTATCGGGATTTGAACAAAGCCTCTCCAAAAGATGATTATCCTCTAACCAATATCGACATGATCGTGGACAACACATCCAGTCATGCTCTCAAGTCATTCGTCGACGGTTTTACCGGATACAACCAAATCAAAATGCACCCAGATCATCAAGAAAAAACCGCGTTCATCACCCCATGGGGAACTTTTTGCTACATTGGCATGCCATTTGGTCTCAAGAATGCTGGGGGGACCTACCAGAGGGCTGCCACAACCATCCTGCATGATCTGATTCACAAATAAGTTGAGGTCTATGTGGATGATAGGATTATCAAATCCAAGACTAGAGAAGGACATGTCCCCGCTCTCCAAAAGTTCTTCAAACAACTGCGACAGTATCAGATGAGACTCAATCCACAAAAATGCATCTTCGGAGTTACAAAGGGAAAACTCTTGGGATTCATGGTCAGTGAGAAAGGTTTAGAAGAAGATCCTTCCAAGCTGAAAGCCATACTTGAGATGCCACCTCCCCGAATCGAGAAAGAAGTCCGAGGTTTCCTTGGTAAATTATAATACATCAGCCGGTTAATCAGCCAGTTAATATCCATCTGCGAACCCATTTTCAAACTACTCCGAAAGGTATCAACCAAGGTTTGGAACGAGTCCTATCAATAAGCCTTCGACCAAATCAAACAATACCTGACTCAACCTTCGATACTTATGCCACCACAGCCTGGTCTCCCCTTGCTCTTATACCTAACCATAATCGACACTGCAGCTGGGGCTTTGCTAGATCAATACCTTGAAGATTACCGCAAAGAAGATCCATCTATTATGCCAGTCAGAAATTGGTCGGATACGAAGTCAACTACACTGCTTTGGAAAATGCATGTGTCGCACTTGTCTGAGTCACCCAAAAGTTAAGACACTACATGCTCGCCTTCCCCATCAGACTTGTATCCCGAATGGACCCCATTAAATACCTGCTTGAGAAACCCTCCTTATCCAGCCAAATGGCCCGGTGGTTGATGTTCCTATCCGAGTTCGATATCGTGTACGTCATGCAGAAAGCCATGAAAGGAAGATCGATCTCTAACTACCTTGCTGATTACCCCATGGATGAAGATGATGTCTGGATCTCTGAATTCCCAGATGAAAACAACCTCTGCACTTCCCAGGATAATCTCCGGTGGCAAATGTCCTTTAACGGCACTTCCAACAAAAAGGGATATGGCATTGGGATACTTGTGATTGCCCCAGATGACTCCCACACTCCTATCGCCATCAAATTGGATTTCCCTTGCACTAACAACATGACTGAATATGAGGCATGCACAGTAGGCCTCAAATTTGCTCTCAAGAAAGGTATCCAACACCTAAATGTCTATGGCGATTTCGCCCTCATCATCGGTCAAGTTCTCAAAAAGTGGAAAGTCAGGGATGAAAATCTCCAACCCTTTCATGCCCACTTAGAAGAACTAACATCTCAATTCCAAGATATCACCTTCCATTACTTACCCCGAGCAAAGAATAACCTAGCCGATGTCCTTGTTACCTTAGCCTCCATGGTCGACATGCCCTAAGGAATAAAAATGGCCCCCTTCCTAGTCCAAAAGCAAAACAAACTAACCCACTGCTACCACATTGATCTTATCACCACAGAAGATCCCGAGCTAGCCAATTGTTGGTACTATGACATTTGGCGCCTCCTCAAGCATGGTAAGTATCCCGAGGGTTCCAATAAGAAAGACCGAGCAACTCTTCGAAGACTGGTCACCCTGTACATCATTTGTCACAAAGCACTGTTTAAGATAAACTTCGATGGAACCCATCTACACTCCATCGCAGGAGCTGACATTGAAGAGGTAATGTAGACAATCCACAGCAGGGAATGTGGACCCCACATGAACAGTCACAAGCTTTCCAAGAAGATCATTCGAAAAGGCTAATAATGGACCACCATGGTCCAGGATTACACCGCCTATGTTCAGAGATGCCTCAAATGCCAACAGTTCTCTAACCTTAAACATCTGCCTCTGCATGAATTGTACAACATGACTTCACCCTGGCCATTCTTCACCTGGGGTATCAACATCATAGGGAAGGTTACACCCAAGGCCTCTAACGGGCATGATTTCATCTTAGTTGCCATTGATTACTTCACCAAATGGGTCGAAGCTAAGTCATACGCAGTGCTGAATGCCAAGAAAGTGGTCAAATTCATCAAGAAAAACATCATCTGCCGATATAGGGTCCCGCACGAGCTAGTATCAGAAAACGGGTTGCATTTCGAGGCAGAAGTCACATAAGTTGTTAACGAGTATGGGATCCAGAGGCACAAATATTCCCCCTACCGACCTCAAACCAATCGTGCAGACAAAGCTGCCAATAAGAACCTCAAATCCATCATCAGTAAGATGACTGAAAACTGCCGAGATTGGGCCGACTGAATCCCATACGCCCTCTAGGTCTACCGAACCTCAATTCGAACCTCATCTGGGGCTACCCCTTACTCTTTAGTCTATGGCATAGAAGCAGTCCTATCCGTGGAGCTAAAAATACCCTTGTTACGCGTCATGCTTGAAAGTAGGGTCAGCGAAGAAGAATGGTGCCAAAACCGTCTTGACGAGTTGACCCTCCTAGATGAAAGGAGATTCAAAGATTTCTATCACATACAAGGGTACCATCGCTGAATAGTGCATTCATTTAATAAGAGAGTCAAGGAAGGTGGTGTCCGAGAAAGGGATTTAGCCCTCAAATAAATAATAGAACCCATCTGGGACCCCAGAGGGAAATTCAAGCCAAATTGGAGTGGCCCATACATTATCAAGAAGATCTTGTTCGGTGGTGCCGCCATGCTCACCAACTTAGATGGAGAAGAGATGGCTCGTCCAGTCAACCTGGACCGTCTCAAGAAAATTTACCCCTACTCCGAAATCTCGGCGCGCTATGACTCTTCTCATCTCCCTTCTATTCTACAAAAAAAAATCTTCATTTCCCTCTACCCAGAACTACGTGGGCCTCATCCTCTGCAAAAACCATTTTCAAGAAAAATAATTTTTTTTCAAAACCCCAGAGGTACGTAGGCATCTCACATATTTTACATGAGCACGACCCTTTCTTTTTCACAAAAAACTATTCTTTTCTTATCTCCGAGAACGACAGTTCATTCTAACATATACTTGAACAAAAGGATTATGTATGCCTTAGCGATCGGTATAGATAATTTAAAAATACAAAACTCATCAAAAAGGCACAGCTGGATGATCAAAGGTTTGTTTATTTCACTAATAAGAAATTACGGTACAATTACATAAGAAAAGGAACGGATAATTCCCTCTCCCTACCTTCAAAGCCAAATAAAATCCCCACACTTATTTTTTATCACAAACTAACTCTCCAAGAGTCCTATCCACAGCTACCAGAGGAGATTGCTCCGTCATCATCATCTACATCATGGGGTCCCCAAGCTTCCCCTTCCTGAATAGAGTGTCGCAGACGCTCCATGGATCGATAAGCTCGAACCAGCTTCAAAAAAACCACAGCACCTCCTTCCATGGTATTAAATAAGACTATCCACCTTTGTCCAGTCTCCACTGCCAATATCTTGCTAACTACTCTCCTCCACAACCACTTCATATAATCCCCAGGGATATGCCAAACTCTCCCAACAGACTTAGAAGGACGGGTCGACGGACGCTGACTCCCCCATAAAGAGCCAAGCCGCATGCATAAACGCTCAGTCAAATACCTTACTAGAAAGAAGTCTAGTGTCCGAGGTGGCACGATCTGCTCCCAACCAAATTGGCGTAGAAGCCGCCAAGGGAAATAGAAAGAGGTTTGTCTGAGACCAACTAGCCAAACGTACGAATATTCTCCCAGCTCCAGAATAGGCAGCAGTTGTCCCCACCAAGGCACTGATCAGTACAGATTTAGACCCCCATGCTCCACAAACCAGTTCTCCCATCTCTCAATATCCAAGTCAACGCTGACGACAGGACACGAGAAGAAGTTGGGTACACCTGACAAAGGATATTCTGGAGGAGTCACTAGGCGAAGTCTTTCAGACAACCACATGAACAGCATCACGGGGCTACCCCTCAGAAAGTCAGAACGACCTTATTTCCAGGCATCCAGGCCATTTAAAGTCTCTGCTAGTATCACCACCGCACGATTGCGACGGTATGACATCCATGAAGTAATGGCTACAAGTTGTGGGTCCACCAGTAGTTCCCCAGTCACTAGTAGCAATTTTAAAGCCAAACCCATAACAACGGTTCCAGCGTATCCAGCATCACCAACCTCCTCCAAGTGCACGAATTGTAACACCGCCGAAAGGTAGATCATTCCTCCAACGACCAGTGGCCTAGCCACTGAAGGCGAAATACGAAGAAGCCCGGCCAACAAACCCCTAAGAGAACGAGAAAATTTAGGTAAAGCCGCAGGTAGAAAACTCTTCGTAGGTAGGAAAAACCTCATCCTACCCAAAGCGAAATACATGGTCTTCGGGATACCATAATTGAACCACTACCATCAGCATGTTCCATTCTATGGGCCGATTACGCCATAAAGAAACTCAACGCATGTTGAAAGCATCGTAGTCGACATTATAAGAGCACATCGCCTCCAAAGTCTCGATGTAGTTGGAAAACTCAACACTACCAGGGAGAGCCATCTCATGGAACAAGAAAGTAAGAATGTGAAGGTATGAGGAAAACACTCCACTCTTACCCCTCTTTTATACATGAAAACCCCCACAAAAGACATAACCTCTGCAGAAATCGGAGGGAATCCTTCCCCACAAGGTACTAAAGGCTGAAGACGGTACTAATCAAAGATTTGAATTGATGGAACTGGACTGACCTGTCGATAGGCAGGACAAGGTGCTATCGGCAACCCCCTACTTTTGGAAAATTTCCCTTTTTCCTCTTTTGTCAAAATTCAAAAAATAAAAATAAATAAATAAAATAAAAATAAAAAATAAAAAAATTGATATTCTCCACAGAATTTCAAAAATCCCCTTCTCATCTTTATAAAAATTCTCATTTTGAATAAAACTTTCTTTTTACGGTCTCAACAGCAAAGTAAAAAGCGCATGTGCATTCATTCATCATTAACAAAAGATAATAAAAAAAAAACATTGCATTTCATATATATGTTTTTCTGTGTTACATCAAATTTTGCAGGAAATAAGGAAAATAAAAAACAACGAGACACATCTTGAACCCACATTCTCTCTCTCTCTCTCTCACTTAACCTTCACCCTCTCTCTTCTAAGAGCTTCCACCCCTACGACGCATTCTCTTTCCCCTGTGGCGAGATGATGCACCACCGCTACCCGAATCGGAATCCTCCCCGGATGAGGCAGACGGAACCAAGAAAGAAGGAACAGGAATCGCATCCCGAATATAGGCAGTCGCCGAAGATATCCAGTCTCTAATGTCCCTCAGCCAAGTGGTGGACACCCGAACTTGCTGCAAGAAAAGGAAAAATCAGTATCAAGCAGAAAATATCAAAAGAAACCAAATAGAAATAATACCACAGGACGAAGGACCTCCTCTGTCAAGCCCACCTCCTCTGGAACCATCGCATGAGGACGGTGCAACATAGGCCCCATCCCTCCATCAGCCCGCCGGATGTTGTACAAAGGAGTATGCAACCGCACGAAGGGAACCTCCGAAGTCGCCTCCGCCACAGACGTTGACAGACCACCACCATTGTGGGAGGACCCCACTAGATGGCTAGAACCCGCAGGAGGGAAAGGCAAGGCATCATATATGCTAGGTGCCATCATCCATCTCGGCACAAAGTCCATGTAATCATACGGCGCAGCCATATCAGTGTACAACATGTAGGACTCGTCGATCATCGCCGCAATCCTCGCATCCTCCGGCAGTAGCCACTCCCGCCTCATAGACATAGGAGGATGCGCAGGTGGCACCACCACATCCTCCTCAGCAATATGTCGAACCACCCTCTCCCTGAGATACCAAGAGTGGCCAAACTCATGCGCCAGTAAGCGTCGCAGCTGTGCGTTCACCCCAGTCAACCCCGTGTCTTGAATAGAAACTCCCTAAGGGTAAAAGGTCACCTGAAAATCCCAAGCAAGTATAAGCCAATACAAAATCAGAGCATACAAAGAATATAAATAAGGAAGGAAAAGTCCTACCCTGCCACTAGTCAGGCCATTCAAGACCTGACGCACAGCCTCCAGAGAAAGAGATTCCCTCCACTTCCGATTGGCCTTGCGCCATGATACAACAGACAGAAGTCCCAACCAGTCTCATCCTTCAGAGCGATCAGCTGGGTATTAGACCCGATCACCTCGTAGAACCACGTCTTCCAAAGACAAAAACTTGCAATAAAAAAATGTGACGCATAAGGAACGTGCGAAGGCATGAAAGGAAAATGCGCAAATTAAAGAATACCTCAAGAAGATACATGGATCCGATAAAAGTCTGTCGGCAGCATCGGCTAAATGCATCCAGTGAAAAAATAGAGGGTCGCCAAGTGAAGATCCCCGAATCATAGAAAGGGATGTTCGAAAACACCCTCAAGTACGGCAAGAACCATAAGTGGAAGACGTCACCACTCGATGCCACCATAAAGCCCCCCAGTGCTAGCAAGATAAACGACCAGGCCATCTACCTCACCTGTAGCCCGTCCTCCACGTTAACCACACTACCCAATAAAATACCCTGCAACAGGGACAACCAAATGGAATCCCCAGATACTATCCTCCCCACATCACCGAGCACCACCAGCACCGCCTCCGATCTCACCAGCAGGGAGTGATCCACCTTTATCTGCTCCCCATCGCAATCCAACCCCAGCAATTGCTGCACATCTATAGGAGTCACAGTCATATCCCCGAAGCCAAAATGGAAGGTGTGGGTAGTATCCCACCATCTCTCCCCCAGAGCGCACAAGACCGCTGTCGAACGAGGTATCTCATCCATCGCAGATGCCAACCTCCCAAAACCCACTGATGATACACCACCCAATGCACCGCAGGTGGAAGATGCTCCCAGATATCCTTAAGCCCCGTCATCCCGCAGGCATGCATGTTCTTCAAAGAAACATCAGACTGCCAAAAGAGAAAAACCTTGTCAAAATCCAAGAAAAGAGGAAAACACAAAAAAGGAATGCCAAAGGTCATTTTTACTTACATAACTGCCAGGGTTCACCACCCTCGAAGAGCGATGATGCGATGGCTCCTACAGCAGGGTTCGCTCATCCGCAACATGCTTAAACGCATCAAAGGAGTTCTCACTACTCAAAGCAAGAGGCGCCGTGTCCCTCCATTCTACATTCACCCAGTCATCAACAGTCAACCACTCCTTGTGTACAGCAGTGCTCACAGAGGCGGCCATTTTTCAGATTACGGAATGCTAGAACGATTCGCAGAGAAAAATCATAAAAAGTGAGAAGGCAAGAAGATGTGAAAAATTAAGGGAATTCGCCCCCTTTATATAGGATGTCAAGGGTAATGCCGATCGACACTGCACCCCCATCTATCGAACGGCACTGCCCCTTTACCTTCTTGAGGCAGTCCAAAAGATCGTGCCACTACCAAATGGCACCCTCCACACCATGTCGACCGTCACCTCCCTTGAATTTTCGTACAAAAAATCCCCAAAAATATCAGAAAACCCTGAAAAATCCTCAAAAAATTCCTAAAAACCCCAGGAAAGATTTAGAACATCTCCACTAAGGAAGTTTCACACTCCCTCAAGTAGAACCCCTATTTTCCTAGTAGAACTCTCAAAAGCCAAGTGAATCTTCTCCCAACAACGTCCCCGGAGGATCTCTAAGGATCGCCTCCTATACCCCAAAGGTCTCAAACCTCCCCAAGCAATACGTCCAATACCTAGACCACCTAATCACTTCCCTAGTGGAGTTTACAGCATCAAATTTGCCTTTCCTGCGCAAAGCCTCCAAAATACACAAGGACTTTCCCAGCAATCAGCTCCCCAGCTCGAAACAACATAGCGAGGTAATTTCCCCAGCGGAATTCCAGAGAATCATTTTCCCCATCAATGTCTCCAAAGGACGCTCTAAATTTTCCCCAGCTCATTCGCTATTCCCCAGCAAAACCCAAAATCCAATCTTTATCCCAACAGAATCCCTGATTTTCCCGAAGGAAATGTACACCTCTCTTTAGGTCAGAATTGACCTCAGTCTTGGATCGACACCTTAGTTAGGCCAGAATTGACCTCGGTCCTCGGTCATCACCTCTCTTAGGTTAGAATTGACCTCGATCTTTGATCGTCACCTTAGTTAGGTCAGAATTGACCTTGATCCTTGGTTGTCACCTCTCTTAGGTCATAATTGACCTCGATATTGGATCGTCACTTTAGTTAGGTCAGAATTGACCTCGGTCCTCGGTCCTCGCTCGTCACCTCTCTTAGGTCAAAATTGACCACAGTCTTGGATCGTCACATTAATTAGGTCATAATTGACCTCGGTCCTTGGTCTTCACCTCTCTTAGGTTAGAATTGATCTCGGTCCTCTATCGTCACCTTAGTTAGGTCAGAATTGACCTCGGTCCTCGGTCATCACCTCTCTCAGATCAGAATTGACCTTGATCTTGGATCGTCACCTTAGTTAGGTCAGAATTGACCTCGGTCCTTGATCCTCGGTCATCACCTCTTTTAGGTCAGAATTGCCTCCCAAATGTTCATAAGGAGCCAATAGGGATGCCAATCCTGAGCCTCGACCAGCTCCGGCCCACTTGGGTAATAAACATAAAAAACATTGCTGTTAATACCCAATCTATTTGACTTACATTTATGCATCTTAAAGAAACATAACTTCATTCACTTGTATGCTAAATGTTAGCATGGCAGTTGGATTATGACTTGATTTCTATAAGCGACATCTCAGAGTTACTATAGCAAGCACCAATTTCAAACAACGTGAGAACCCAATAACATTTACATATCACATATATGACTTTATATAATACTCTGTCCCGAATTTAAAGGTTAATTAAGGATTAACCCGATCCAAGTCGTACGTTAATAGTGAAGTGCAATAAAACATCCTACATAATGTTTCTAATCCATTTTCATTAGTATTTAACGTTACACTTATTAGCATGCTAGTCTAAATTACAATCACTACGTGATATGACCCAAGGGAAGTACCCCCAAGGCCAAGTAAACAGAGCTACTAATCGTAAATGCAAATACTTACTTACTTGTATAGCGCTCTCAATGTACGAAATATCAAACAACCTGCCGCAACAAAGAAGGGATGTGAGCCGAATGCTCAGTGGGATCATACACAAATGAAGTATAGAAATGAGCGGCATAAAGAAGTACTCACACGCTACACTACATGCATGTGAAAATATGTATATGTCTACATATATACCTTTGAAAAATACATATGCCAATGTATTTAATCGTTTATTTCAAAAACATCATTTAATACAATTTAACTTCCCTGACATTACAAAACATTCATTTGCATTACCATGCTTAGGACTTGTACGTGTTTCCCATTAACCCACGCAGTTTAAACATATGGCAATTGTTTGGAAAATATTTCGCTTACTTTCAAAAGATTTAGTATCCAATGTTCATTAACTCACGCCAAAGTTACTTAACCATTTTAGGACTTCCATTCAGCACACACAGGTACCGTGTTTAGAAAAATACTCTTTTTCTTTGTAAACCTCATGTAACACACGCTTGTGTTTACTTTAATTCAAATCTTCTTAGGTAGCTTAATTTCATTAAGTCACCTTGTTAAACCACCCCATGTTGCCACATGAACTTCAAACATTTAATGCACTATTCTTGCATTAGTAAATCAATGAATTAGTGCCATTCAGTTATGCCTCTTTCATGAATATTCGATTCATTATTTAGAATTATTTTTAGGATTTTCCAACAAACACTCATGGACTTTGTGGCCTCACACCACTGATCTCCATCGCCATATACTACTGAAATCGGTTTGGGGTTTTTCACCCTAGGGACAGCATAGCCCTGCTTAATTTTTAACCCGGCATCATCCAATATCATTATCTTGCCAATGTGTTCAACATTTTCATAATTTGAGCTTTAATTTGCATTCTCTTTGGGCCGAAGCCACAGCCTTGGGCTTAACCGTCCATTTTCCCATTATACTTGGAAAATCACTACTTCTCTTTAAGTCCTTTATTTACACACGTGTTGATATTATACCTAAAATAGTTCACATTTTAGGACTTAATTCAAATTCATCGTACTTGTGTAAAAACATTCACTCACATTTTTATTTAATAACAATGTTCCACTTTAGGTGAATTACCGATTTACCCTTTTTCTTCACCAAAACTTGCAACCTTATTCTTTTTCAAGTGTTATTCATAAAAAACACCCTTTTTGAGTTCCGTTCTCGACATGTAGGTATTTTCGTCCTTAAAACACTTTTTCAACTTCTCACTTAGTCAAAAATTACACATTTTGCATTTTAGCCTCTTTAATATATAAAATCATGCCTTTCACATATTAAAGTCCCCGCACTTGATTTCGTGAGTTTAACACTAGAACCCCATTTTAACCAACATTTACACATTTGACACTTTATAATTTCAAACTTGGTACCACGCACTTTCATTATGACTAATTGCATAAAAACCCACACTTAGTCTTTTATTTCAAACTTAGTCTCCTATATTCTCATTATTTACATTTTTACCCAAAGTTCTCAGGAAGACTACACTTTTACATATTGACGCTTTTTAACCCCAAAACTTAGTTTTAAACAAACTAAATAGTACACTTTATAAATGAATGTTTATTTGTGCAATTTATAATGATTTATCAACAAAAATCACTATATCAATCTAAAAAAAGGGTACACACGCGTCAAATGTTCTTTTATCAAAGAAATCATTTGTTCACCTTAAAACTTGAATTTAAAACATTTTATTCCATAAAATGATTGTGATTTGGGGATGAAATTTATCTATTTTAAAAACCCATTCAACCTCTTGTTCTAAGTACCCATTTTCATTGAAAATAGTAAGCATGATATTAATAAGTCTATTAGTACATTTAATCCTCATTTTAAATACCCATCCTTACACAAAATACCAAGAGTGTAACCAATAAACCCATGATTGGATTTTAACCATTTTCTTACATATTTTTCTCCCAAATGGTGGAAAATACTATTATGAAATTTCGTCAAATTCATAACCCATTTAATTCACTTCTTTGAAAACCCTTTTGTTCAAGAAATCATAGAAACCCACCCAATGAACCCCGTGGATGCAAATTAACACAAGTCCTACATATATTAAACCTAATATATGTAAATAGCAATATGACATTATGCTAAATAATAAACCTAAACCAAGGTTAAAGAATCCCACCTCTAATGCTTCCAAAATGGTGTAGATATTGTAGAATATGGAGGACCCCTCAGCTTCAAAGGTGGCCTCAAGGGGGTCTCTAAAATCCCACCAAAGCTTCTCTCCAAGAATCCATACTCCATCTACAAGCTAGCTTTCTTCAATCTCTAAGAACTCTCTTCCAACTCCATTTTTAGAACACCCAACAACCTTCATGAACTTCATCTTCTACCTTATACCATATGTCTAAGGTTTTTATATGGTGATGTATGGGGTTTGTAGGATTACTAATGGTTGGTTAATCTTTATAAATGGAGGTGTAATATGGTGGTTTTGTCCTTATCATTTCTATCCATAAGACATCCTCAAGATCTACAACTTAGAGAATGAGAGGGAGAGTGGATGCAAGAATGAGGAGAGGGTTTTTCAACCCTAGCACACCCCCCACCTTTGTTTATATACCACCAATTGATGCCCTAGCCCGAAATCATCTTGGTCTGGAGTACATAAGAAGTTGAAAAGTGGCAAAATCAAGGTACCATAATCAAACAGCGCATCAAGTAAGGGAGACTGGCAGAAGTCATGTTCGATCGATCGACCCTTATCGTCGATCGATCGACCCCTTTTCAAAAACTTTTAATTTTTTTGTAATTTGACCGCATAGCCTTGTTAACCTTATTTTTAGTGACCATAATTTATGGTCAAACCATTTTTACTCCCTATGATTATTTTTCTAAAAATCACGCAAGGTTGCACTTTACAGTGTTGCGTACCGACTAAATTTCCATTTATACTTCCTCACGACCATAGGTCCTTCGTTTCTTAATTGAAACGCATTGTACTCTAAGAATATATTAATTTTGTCCATTTGAATCTAAATGTCCCTCCATGCAGCCCATGCAACGCCAATTTTTTTCCTTTTTATTCACTTTGCGCAACTTGTCATTTTATGTACAATTCTAGTTCACTCACTTATTTAATTATTTCTCCAATTCCAATTCAGAATGAAATACTCCAATTATTATTTAACATCTATTTTCTAGGGCGGGGTATTACATTCTTCCCTCCTTAGAAAATTTCATCCTCGAAATTCTTGGTGCATCAACTTAGAATCCGATTGCCCATAATTAGTTTCCAATCCTAGGACATCGTCAACACTATGTCCTAAAACCCAAAGATTTTATTCTCGTCACTTTCCCGTGCCAACCCCATCACGACGGACTCTAAGGTCTCATTGCTAATTCCTCAAGCTGGCCCAACCCGTCCATCAAAATGAACCTCGGGAATGATCGGTGTCCTCTAAGTGACACACTTTCACTAATGAACTCGTCATCAAGGATCATTCCTATAATAGGATTTTCAACCTACGTTTCCTTACACAATTTCAGATCGCGCCTAGCCTAGGCTGATAGAACCTCAACGTTTCTACTCATACCCATCAGTGATTTTCAAGATAATCACCTCACCTTCAAGGTCTACCTGACTGTTATATCCTACAAGATCCTTATGCTAACCCAGAGTCATCTTAAGTATTATTGAACAAATATCGCGGGAGATCATATCCTTGATAACTCATAACCAAGTGCAACGTCAATACCCAATGTCTCATCCAGCCATGATTTTCATAATATTATCAAATCGCAATCGCAAAACGCATGACCGAATCGCAACCAACTATACCAGTTAAATAACAAGACGTGTTAACCTAAAACGATTGCGTGATGTAAGTGAACTATTATGCAACAAACGTGAGGCCACACACATACACAAACTAGTGTAGAGCAAGGGTGTTTTTGAAGAAGAGTGCACTTATGTACCGCGACGCATCAGCCACAGCTGTCCTGCCCGCATAACTATCGAGCTTATGACGCGCTACACCCGAATCATAACTCATTAATAACTTCCCATTATCGGGCTCAAAGAATACACAAGAAGATGCAATGGATCAGGCGACTGCCACGCCAGAGTGAAATAAAAAATTTCTTTTCTGAAGTATCGAGTCAAACAAAAAATGGAACCACAATGTACCCTTGATTTCTATAGCCTTACCATATACCTTGCCCGACCCATTAACCATAAATCGTCCCTCCTTGATGGACGAACGAAAATACAAATAATTTTTGTGGGGGGATATGCACTGGGCTTCCCTCCTTAGGACCAACGCTACCTATTGATCATAGATAAGCCCAACCAAATCTAGATAAAAGTGCGTCTTTTAACATTCATCTTTATTCATTGACCCCTCAAACCTAGGTCTCCATAACCTTAATGCGTGATAACTAATCTTTTACCTCCGAGGTTACTCTAATCAGGAAATTGCATATGCTTACACAGTTTTCATCCATTTAATTCACAGGACACTGCTGTAACTCCTAACACGTCCTATACAATCCCAATCACAACTGACCTAATTGTGTCTAAAAACATCCAAGCCTTACCAATACTTAAGGCCCAATGATTTCTCTCGCTAGGGTTATACCGAACCATGAAAGCATATCGCACAAGTGTCATATACTAACATTCCATTACGAATGTTATTTCCAAAATCTAGATGAACATCATCATTTTTTGAGTCTTCCCAGTGTATACTCTAATAACTATCGACTTGTTGTCTATATTATCCACAACAGTCACAACACAAGCCTAAGAGGAAGCCATGGTACTAACCCAAAATATTGCCATAATTAGTATGACTGAACAGAACTGTAATAATTGGTATCTTATCATAGCTATGTTAACCTTAACACAAAATACCTCTAACCCAAATCATCTCCCATGAACATACACATCCTAAACTAAGAGTTATCACGACAAAAATCCCTTCAAGTATACACTCGAATATAATCGCTAAAATATTTCATCAAGGGCCAAACAAAAATACCAACCGCTATGTATTATACCCATCATAACTCTTCATTCCTGAAGTCATAAGGGATCCCATAATATCAACGATAGATATCAGCAGTACCGTACTACGTCGTATAACCTTAAATTTACCATTACTAGGGAAAGCCTATCATTTGCACCGACGCTTCATTTGCTAAGCCTTCCAATTGCCTCCAAGGCATCATCAACGCTAGGTCGAACTTATCACGGCACATCGTTTAACTTCAATGAACATTCAGTCATGATAATTCACTCATCTCACAATAAAGTTATCATACTCACTTGCTAAACCATAAGTTATTACCACTAGAAAACTTTGGTAGGGTACGGCCATCGGGTACTACCTATAAAACGTCTAGGCCAATACCTTTGACGCCACAAAGGATCGATTTTCCCGTATCATTATCTCTGAGACCATACATTAGTACTACTAGAGCCTTGGAAGGACATGGGACTTCGGGTTTTGCCTGAGAGGAGGCTCACCCTAAAGACACCGTGAGAGGTCCTACTCTAGAACATTACAAGGGTAGTTCTTAATACCGAACTACCAGGTTGTCTAAGTTCAATCCTAGGTCATCTCCAATCACCATGATCATATAGGCCCACATTAAAATCAAGGTACACCAACTCCAAGTCCTTAGCCAAAGGAAACAATTTATTCTCACCTTAGGACTAGTATTTATGAGCATTATCTGGTCACCTAACCTCTATAGATGAAAATACATAACCTTTAATGTCACGTTGCAACTAACACTACTCGACATTTGCCATCAATGTAAGGCTGCTCTCGAAACTAAAGTTGCCACACTATACATATCTTATGCGGAAAACTACGGTATTGCCACCATTTCTAATGCTAAGTCTCAAGGACTACATAGATCCATTCTTAATTTATCTTGAATAAATACGATCATCTAAACCCAAATCATGATCAAGTCACTTAGACATTCTAATTTCCATAGAATCATTCATTTACAAGTCACGTCACTTAGTCGCCCAATCCCATAGATGAAACCACAAGCATACCAGCTAAGATTCAACTAAAATTATTAAGTTTTGCTAATCATCAAACTTTCGTGTGATGTATATCGCACAAGACTAAGGTGTTACCACATAATGGTTTACAGTAACCCCCGTGACTCATAAACACACGAACATCAAAACGTAGCGGAACATGAATGACTACAAACTTAACCATTTTACTACCTCAAAAGATTTGCACATCGTGTTATCATTCTTGACATTACTGTCATAATATGAACTGAAATTGTCACTAGTTCGGCATGACCGGTCTAAACAAACATCGACGCCAAAAGATCCACTACCAACCTCACGATGTCACACCCGAAAGGAACATGAACCTAGAGCTCTGATACCAAGTTGTAACGCCCTGACCCAGATATAAAGGTTAATTAAGGATTAACCTGATCTGAATCGTACGTTAATAGTGAAGTAGAATGAAACATTGTACATAATGTTTCTAATCCATTGTCATTAGTATTTAACGTTACACTTATTAGCATGCTAGTCCAAATTATAATCATTATGTGATATGACCCAAGGGAAGTGCCCTCAAGGCCAATTACACAGAGCTACTAATCGTAAATGCAGATAGTTACTTACCTGTATAGCGCTCTCAATGTACGGAATATAAAATAACCAGTCGTAACAAAGAAGGGATGTGAGCCGAACGCTCAGTGGGATCATACACAAATGCATTATAGAAACGAGCGACAGAAAGAAGTACTCACACGCTACACTACATGCGTGTGAAAATATGTATATGTCTACATATATACCTTTGAAAAATACATATGCCAATGTATTTAACCGTTTATTTCAAAAACATCATTTAATACCATTTAACTTCCCTGACATTACAAAACTGTCATTTGCATTACCATGCTTAGGACTTGTACGTGTTTCCCATTAAGCCACGCAGTTTAAACATATGGCATTTGTTTGGAGAAAATTCCTCTTACTTTCAAAAGATTTACTATCCAATGTTCATTAACTCACTCCAAAGTTACCTAACCATTTCAGGATTTCCATTCAGCACACACACGTATCGTGTTTTAAAAAATACTCTTTTTCTTTGTAAAACTCATGTAACACACGCTTGTGTTTACTTTAATTCAAATCTTCTTAGGTAGCTTAATTTCATTAAGTCACCTTGTTAAACCACCCCATGTTGCCATATGAACTTCAAACATTGAATGCGTTATTCTTGCATTAGTAAATCAATGAATTAGTGCCATTCATTTATGCCTCTTTCATGAATATTAGATTCATTACTTAGCATTATTTTTAGGATTTGCCAACAAACACTCACGGACTTTGTGGCCTCCACCATCGGTATCTGCCGCCATATACTACTATAGTTGGTTTGGGGTTTTTCACCCTGGGGACAGCATAGCTCTGCTTAATTATTTAACCCGGCATCATCCAATATCATTATCTTGCCAATGTGTTCAACATTTTCATAATTTGCACTTTAATTTGCATTCTCTTTGGGTCGAAGCCACAGCCTTGGACTTAACCGTCCATTTTTCCATTATACTTGGAAAATCACTACTTCTCTTTAAGTGCTTTATTTACACACGTGTTGATATTATACCAAAAATAGTTCACATTTTAGGACTTAATTCAATTTCATCGTACTTGTTTAAAAACATTCACTCACATTTTTATTTCATAAAAATGTTCCACGTTAGGTAAATTACCAATTTACCCTTTTTCTTCCCCAAAACTTGCAACCTTATTCTTTTTTAAGTGTTATTCACAAAAACACCCTTTTTGAGTTCCGTTCTCAACACATAGGTATTTTCGTCATTAAAACACTTGTTCAACTTCTCACTTAGTAAAAAATTACACATTTTGCATTTTAGCCTCTTTAATATAAAAAATCATGCCTTTCACATATTAAAGTCACCGCACTTGATTTCATGAGTTTAACACTAGAACCCCATTTTAACCAACATTTACACATTTGACACTTTATAATTTCAAACTTGGTACCACACACTTTCATTATGACTAATTGCATAAAAACCCACACTTAGTCTTTTATTTCAAACTTAATCTCCTATCACTTTCATTATGACTAATTGCATAAAAACCCACACTTAGTCTTTTATTTCAAACTTAATCTCCTATATTCTCATTATTTACATTTTTATCCAAAGTTCTCAAGATGACTACACTTTTACATATTTATGCTTTTTAACCCCAGAACTTAGTTTTAAACAAACTAAATAGTACGCTTTATAAATGAAAGTTTACTTGTGCACTTTATAATGATTTATCAACAAAAATCACTATATCAATCTAACGAAAAGGGTACACATTCGTCAAATGTTCTTTTATCAAAGAAATCATTTATTCACCTTAAAACTTGAATTTAAGACACTTTATTCCATAAAATGATTGTGATTTGGGGATGAAATTTATCTATTTTAAAAACCCATTCAACCTCTTGTTCTAAGTACCCATTTTCATTGAAAATAGTAAGCATGATATTAATAAGTCTATTAGTACATTTAATCCTCATTTTAAATACCCATCCTTACACAAAATACCAAGAGTGTAACCAATAAACCCATGAGTGGATTTTAACCATTTTCTTACACATTTTTCTCCCAAATGGTGGAAAATACTATTATGAAATTTCGTCAAATTCATAACCCATTTAATTCACTTCTTTGAAAACCCTTTTGTTCAAGAAATCATAGAAACCCACCCAATGAACCCTGTGGATGCAAATTAACACAAGTCCTACATATATTAAACCTAATATATGTAAATAGCAATATGACACTATGCTAAATAATAAACCTAAACCAAGGTTAAAGAATCCCACCTCTAATGCTTCCAAAATGGTGTAGATGTTGTAGAAGATGGAGGACCCCTCACCTTCAAAGGTGGCCTCAAGGGGGTCTCTAAAATCCCACCAAAGCTTCTCTCCAAGAATCCATACTCCATCTACAAGCTAGCTTTCTTCAATCTCCAAGAACTCTCTTCCAACTCCATTTTTAGAACACCCAACAACCTTCATGAACTTCATCTTCTACCTTATACCATATGTCTAAGGTTATATGGTGATGTATGGGGTTTGTAGGATTACTAATGGTTGGTTAATCTTTATAAATGGAGGTGTAATATGGTGGTTTTGGCCTTATCATTTCTGTCCAGAAGACATCCTCAAGATCTACAACTTAGAGAATGAGAGGGAGAGTGGATGCAAGAATGAGGAGAGGGTTTTTCAACCCTAGCACACCCCCCACCTTCGTTTATATACCACCAAGTGATGCCCTAGCCCGAAATCATCTTGGTCTAGATTACATAAGAAGTTGACAAGTGGCAAAATCAAGGTACCATAATCAAACAACGCATCAAGTAAGGCAGATTGTCGGAAGTTCTGCTCGATCGATCACCCTCTTCGTCGATCGATCGACCCCTTTTCAAAATTTTTTAATTTTTTCCAATTTGACCCCATAGCCTTGTTACCCTTATTTTTAGTGCCCATAATTTATGGTCAAACCATTTTTACTCCCTATGACTATTTTTCTAAAAATCACGCAAGGTTGCACTTTACAGTGTCGCATACCGACTAAATTTCCATTTATACTTCCTCACGACCGTAGGTCCTTTGTTTCTTAATTGAATCGCGTTGTACTGTAACAATATATTAATTTTATCCATTTGAATCTAAATGTCCCTCCATGCCGCCCATGCAACGCCAATTTATTTTTCCTTTTTATTCACTTTGCGCAACTTGTCGTTTTATGTTCAATTCTAGTTCACTCACTTATTTAATTGTTTCTCCAATTCCATTTCAGAATGAAATACTCCAATTATTATTTAAAAACTATTTTCTAGGGTGGGGTATTACACTTTGCATATGCATTCTAATATAATGTATACGTCATTATATTTGTGAAAATTAGAGATGATCATTGTTGTATGCCAATATAATGTATGCGTCATTATTGTAGACACCCCATTCGAATACCCCCTAACTTCTCCTAGGGTCCCTCGTAACTCCCTTCGTCATTACAAACCCAAGTCATACTCCGGGTACTGACCTAGAGGTCATCAGACACTCCCAGGCTTCGTTTGACCAAAAAGTCAAACTCTTCAGCTCGACCAAGATTGAATGAATCTTTAAAGGGTGCTGAAACCCCTTTCCAACGATCTGTTTCGTGCATAATTCTTACTTACCATGCGGACGAACGACCCGTTTTCCACCACAACCTGATCTAAAAGCCACCAGCGCTCCCAGGCTCCGTTTGACCAAAGTCAACTCTTCAACTCGACCAAGACTAAATGAATCTTCGAAGGTAACTGAAATCTCTTTCCAACGGTCTACCCCGTGCACGATTCTGACTTGCAGTACGGACGAACGATCCGTTTTACTCTGAGAGGTTATCGAGCTCTTCCAGGCCTCGGTTGACCAAGGTTAGCTCCCCAAACCAAGTCATATTCTTTGTAATGTTTAAGTACATCTCCTCACCTTTCCAACGGTCCACCCCATGCGCGATTCTGACTTACCATGCGGATGAACGATCCGTTTGCGTCTGAAGTTTTCCCATCCAAAGGACTGACGAGCGCTTCCGAACCACATTTGACCCAAAGTCAACTCCCGAACCTAGGAGCATTCCCAAGTACTTTCAAAGGTCTCTGAATTACCTTTCCAACGGTTTTCCCCGTGCATGATTCGGATCAATAGTTTGAGCTCATCGATCGATTTTCTGAAGGAGCTTGAAAGAGACTGTCAAACGGCAGGTCCGAGACCCTGCCTATCGGCAGTGTGCCTAAACGTACCTGCTGATTGGCAGGACCAAGGCTATGCTGATCGGCAATGCACTGGGCCTATAAAAAGGAGGGCTTGACCTCATTACAAAAGGGAGCCCAGATCTGAAATACATCACTCTCAGTGAATCTAGAAAAACTCTCTCGAAGTCAGCGTGATTTCCACATCCAAATCCCCTTCCAACCTTCACTTTTTGTCATCCTTTTCATCCAACTTGGTGAATTAACTACCCTCCATCATCATCTAAGTGTAAGGGTTGCTCTCTCCAACATTCAAGATCAAGTTAAAGATCTTTAAGAAGGCCCAATTTTCTCAATTCTCTCCTTAAATTCTCATAAATTCGCATTAACTTGTTTTATTAATTAGCACTTTTATTCTCTCATCTCACATATCCTAATATACTTTTTATTTAGTATTATTGCACATATCTTATTTTCATATAAATAAAAACCCAAAAAATAAGAAAAAGAGGATTTCCTCATAAATTCCAAACGGGAATTCTCACATTATTCTCATAACTAAATCACTTTTTTACACACACGCACATACAAGAGAAGTCCTCGATTGGATTTATGGGATAAATTCCACCCTTCATTTTGCATACAAACTAAATGGACTTTGATGCCTCTATAGGCTACGTAGGCGTCTCGGGGTAAAACCCGAGACTCGAGTCCCCCTTTTTTTACTCTTTTACCATTTTTCCATATTCTTTAGACTTAACTCTCTTAAATTCCATGTATTTACATATATATATACGTGTTCTTAATGGCGTATTATTCCACATGTGTTATCACTCCCTTATAATGATTAATGCTAGGATAATCGCATAAATCCTATTTTCTAATATTACTTTTTGGAACATTCCTATGGATGACTCGCTTTATCTCTTCCATGATACAAGTCGATGATTCCTATCTCCACTTCGTATACACATTCACACATATCACGGGAAAATAAAGAAAAATAGCAATAACCCATGAGAGACCGTAAGGGCGGAATGGGTGCCTAACACCTTCCCATTTCGTAACTTAGCCTCCGGACCATTTTCGAATCATTTTGGTTTCGTATGTATCAGATGTCTTTGGATGCTATCCTTCGGGATGGCTCCCTTTTCTTTTATCTGTTTTGAGTAAAATAAACTGGCGACTCTATCTCTCTATATTTTTCACCTCATTCACTGACGCCAGCCAAAGCGCTCCCGAGAGGGACGCGCGAGACCTAGAGGGATCCTCTCCCATCGTGCCGCGAGGGGGTATATCTGGGGATGGCCACAATTATATTCGTGAAGATTAAAGATGATCAATTGTTACACGTATATATTGGCTGATTAATTCAAGAATGATGCGAATATAAAAAACATCTACATGTCAACATATGGTTGGGTACGTAGGATTACCCACAATAATTACTCGTTGCTCTTAACTAATCTCGAACATCCCATGAATTATGTGTAATGTCTACAAACTCGTCATGCCATTCACATTTATCTTGGCATAGTCCAAATATAAACATTTATATATCGTAATTTATGTGTTTGACTTGACTAGTATATCTTATCTGAATAACCAACAAACTGTGTTTTTGTTTTTTGTAAAGATTATTAATATTGTCAAAACTACGGTTGAAACTAAAAATAACAAAACATTACTCTCATTAAAATTTATAAAAGTGCATAGTCTTCACATGCCATTATCACTGCAAAAACACATAACACAACTACACTCTGCCAAATATTTCGTTACTTATAAAAGACCATTTGTTTACTACAAATTGGATCTCCAATGACTAAAACCTCGCT
The DNA here is from genome assembly GCA_949130495.1 of Sambucus nigra. Lineage (NCBI taxonomy): Eukaryota > Viridiplantae > Streptophyta > Magnoliopsida > Dipsacales > Adoxaceae > Sambucus > Sambucus nigra. The sequence goes on along the minus strand of OX422211.1, from coordinate 482,111,712 downwards.
TCAAAGCATGCCTTACAAACCCGTTATAACCTAAAATGAATATAACCCCAATACAACAAATTTTTCATCCACGTTCTCTATTTGTAATTGTAAGTGTATTTTAAAATTGTCATTCAGATACTAGTTTGGCTAAAGAAAGACATATTTAAATAATGGATTACGAAGAATAAACTAATAATGTGCCTAATGCTCAATGAGATCGATGAAATCCCACAATTATATTGCAAGAAGAAGAATAGTGTGGGAATAAAAAATTTGTGTATGAAATTGTGCTTCAAAACATAAGAACCTGTAGCAAGGTACTTATCTTGTTACGCCTTGGAGATGACTTCCACTTCACTTTACTATTCCTTGACAAGGAACATGGACTTTGGTACCATTGTAACCCATTAAACAAGACTATGGAAAACATCACACATAGATGTTATAATGAGATTAAACAAATGGTACTCACACAGTTAGTACGAACTTTTTTTATTAATAAAATAACAGCAACACAATACAATCATATAATCTTTAACATAATGAGCTTCATGATGTAACAGCATATTGTAATCCATAAGTTTTTATGGGACATAAGGAAAGATGGGGAGAAACCGTTCCAAAGTACCACCAACCACAAGATCACTAGGAACCTGAGAGGGAATCCAAAATCATATCAATCGATGTCCAAGGAGCACGAAGACATGATCCAATGAATGATGCGCGAGGATGAATATTTCTCATTGTACAAGTACCCTGAATACCCACACTAAGAACCCAGAATGTAAGTTAAATAAATACATTGAATGCAAGATTTTTATATGTGATATGTACAATTCATTTGCTAATATTTTTTTCACAATGTTAACAGATATGATTGTGGAATAGCTGTAATGTAGTTCATCCGGGAGCTATATATATGCAATGAATATAGTGAGTATTATACACCGAAAGTGCTATTGCATATGCGATCTCTCCTTGCCGACATTTTCCTTAACCATAAATACAGTTGGAACTATAACGACATGAATAAGATGATCACCCTTGGAAAACTATTCGAAATGGACACAAATGAACAAAATGGGGACAAACACATTACAACTTAGAGACACAACATCGTCCATTGATTATAGGGGGGGTTTTGTATATACATGTTAATATTTTTTTATTTTAAGACATCTAAATGTAAGAAAAATTGTGGTTTTGTTTGACACTTTATTGTACTTGGTTTTGAAATATCATTTTCTTTGCATAATGGCTCCGATTCCATAATACTGAATTGTTGATTATAACATATATACCACTTGGCTCATTTCGAACTTGTCATCTGCCAGATAAGACTATTATGCTTCAAACCTTATGGTTTTGTTCCTTAGTTTAAACACTTTTATGTGTATATGACAAGAACATATGATATACGATGGATCAATATGATCAACATTCATCGTATAACCTTATTAGAATAAAAAAATGATTAACCATTTCATAAATGCTATGTCTTGCAGACAATCATAAACTGAAAAACAATATGAAACTGTGTACTAACAGCATCAATGATAAACATTTGATTGAGTGTCTGCGGTAATAAAACATGCATACAGATTGATATTCCGAATTAATATGAAATCTCAAAAATGAATAATGCAAAGTGAGCATGATATAATTTTTTTTAGGAAAATATAGATTACTTCAGGGTAATTATCGCAATAAATTTTCCGAAGCCATGAAATGAGTTCCCGTGCATACTTGGTGAAGTTTTCAATTCCCAAATGATTGAAAATAAACGATTACCATACAAAATTCCCAATATAAATAATATTGGGTTTGGTATGACAATTTAAACGCTGGTTCCCGATATTTGGAATTTCAATAAATATCGCAACTCTTAGAAGTTCATGATCATTCTCTGTAATATTCATGTAAGGTCCCTATTACTCCTAGATTCATTGTGCTCATTTTGAGATCGATTTGCATAATGAATAAGTTTTTTGAGTTATGTTTTGCTTTCCATGAATATACCTAAATACCGATAATTTTATTTGTCAATAATCCGTATTAACTATATGGAACTGTAACTAGATGATGATTCAATTTTTTGAAACCATTGTTACTCACATATATTGAATGAGTCTTAATTAAACAATAACATATAAAAACAAACATCATTTGGTTCATTTTGAGATCGATTTGCAAAACAAACATGTTGTTTGAGTTTTTGTTTAACTTTCAATGAATATACCTAAATACTGATAATTTTATTGGTTGATAATCCGTATTGACTATAAGAAACTGTAACTGGATGATGATTCAATTTTTTGAAACTATTTTTATTCATTTATAATAAATGAGTCTCAATTCAGCAATAATAAATACAAGCAAACATCCTTTGGGGGCAGAGTTATGTCTTTGTCTGTGTCTTTGTGTCTGTCTCTGTCTATAAAAATGTAGTATGCTCTTTCTCTTTTTATTTGTTTCTAAATTATATTAGGCTTTGAAATCATTATTTTTTTAATTTGCTTGGTGTTTCTTGAAAATTATTTGGGCATTTATTTTCAATGTCAATTGTGTTGTTATTTCATTACAACCGCTATCTAGTACTTCAAGAAAATTATAAAATATATGGCAAAATACCCATCCTTAAACATCTAAAATTGTCGTTCTCGGATCAATGTGCCTTTTTGGATCAATGGTGCAAGATGGAAACTTAATGGAAAATCTTTTCTCAAACTCTCGCACATGGTACTTTACGTACCGATACATCTTCCTAAAGTATATATCCAAATATGACATTTACTTTAAATGCTTGGTATTTCTGCCTACTGTGTTGAATTAGATACTTGGTTGTTTGTTGAAGAGTGTTCAACTTATGATTATAACCTTTATATGTATGCATTTTACGCATCGCATAAATTTGTGTAAGTTACATACAATCCATTTAAACAGCTCATCATTTTTGTTTAAGTACTCATAAATTTTGCAGTTCAATGCATATTACCAGTTATTTTTAACAAGAACTTATCCAAACATAGAACATTCACTTTGCACTTCAACTGATATTTGTTTTTAGGTTATGATGATGGAAAATGGCTCCATCCCAGGTTTTTCAAGCGAATCAATAACTTTGTCGGTGTTTTGAATGCTTGCATCTCAGTTTTGGGTTATCCGTATTTTATATTGAATTATTTATGTGATTACAAAGAATGAGTAGGTCATAAACTGCAGTAACAACATTGATACTGCGTTCTTATGTTCATGATATGAGGGTGAATAATAACTGTGAACTATGTGATAGTTGGGATTAATTCCATGACATTATAAATCATATAATGAACTCTAATCTGGTTGTTACGACATTTGATTAATCGAGAATGAAAGTTTGAATGACTCCTAACCGATCTTATTGAATCGTGCAATATAACATCCATAGGCTCGTAACATGTTTTACCTAAAAAACCACATCGTTAACGGGTGTGAATGCAAATTAGTCCTAAAGTTATTACAATAAACATAATTCAGTCATACGATAAACCATGGTTAAACATTCCATGCATATTACCAACAATTTTCTTTAACAATAAGTTATCAACACTTGGAACATCGAGTTTGCACTACAAGAGCAATCGACTATGATTAAATGCATGTACTAAAAAGTCTGTACCACGACTATATCAGGTAGATGACTGATATTAGTTTTAACTCGACAATGATCAAAATGACCCCATCTGAGTTTTTTCGAGTGAATCAATATCTTTGTTGGTATTTTGAAGTGCTAAGACTTCATTAAATGAAACGTACAGATATTATCAAAAACAAAATATGTGAACATGAAAAGTAAAAATGGTGCATGTACATGAGAAAAATCTATAATCATGTATTGTCAATCGAAACTAACTTCATATTTCAACAACAGATTACCCTAAGTTAACCAACTCAAATATATGATTAATACATAATACTACCAAGAAACTTATAATTTCTACCATTCAACAAATAAAGTAAATGAACAGATGCATAATTCCATCATCTAATTATCGTGCATGTTTTAACATTATGGCCGCTACGCCCACACCAACTGCACTTTATCTTCCTCATTACAATCCTACACCAGTAGACTTAATACGCTTATTCTTAGGCATCCTCGGATGCTTATTGATTGGCGGTGGCCTTAACTCATCATCATCCAAGTTTCGATACATCTCACCATCTAGTATCATGTCAGGTACGAGGTAGAAAAGCTCAGCATGTGATTAAATAAAGAATTTTGTGGTAAAATAGCATTGGAAGTATGAGTAAACATCCTTCCTATTATGGTGGATTACAAAAATTTCATGTGAATAGGGAAACCCATTTATGGCCCACACATCGCAAGAACAACGCCAATTAGACAAATCCACAACATACCGATGACGCGATTCAACCTCAAAGATGTCATTTCCAACACGACGAACAATGTAAGGCCTCCCATCCTCTGCCTTACTAGACAATACCTTTTCCATTTTGGGATATAGCATCGATGCCCACTGATTATATACCAAGATATGTTCGAACATTATATCCATTAACTTACGCCATATACCATCTACCAACTGCATTATAAGCATGTGTCTCTCTTCCAAAATCTAGTTGTTAAATGACTCTACAACACTTGAACACATCTTACCATAATGGTTACCTTTGAAAAATGCCTTTGCCTATCTCTTTAATGGTATACCCTTAAATAAATGCTCAATTGGATCTTTCCCTTAATTTTTTAACATATTCAAGTACTTGTAAAATAAAAATTGAGTGGGAGCATAAGAGCATTTCTTAAAAAGGCTTTCCATCCTCTTACGAAAGTGTGTACCATAATTTCCAGGAAATCTATGTAATAAGTTATTCTTTAAGTGGTGGAGACAATAACCATAAGCGGACTGAGGAAATACACGAGTCAGTCCATTATGAATACCCTGATGACGATCAGAAATAAATGTGATATAGCGCTCATCCTCAAACAAAACATCTTTCAAAACCTCCAAGAACCATCTCCAGTTATCATCATTCTCTACATCAACCACAGAAAATGCAAATGGGAAAATACCAATAAACAATCCAAACACATAAGCATGATATACATAACATTGAAATTCAATAAAAACACGTGTTTATTCCCAATATATCAATATATCATATGTTACCTTAGTTACCATTATTTCCTGTTGCTACCAACAAAGTCCCACGATACTTATTTTTTAAGAAAGTACCATCCAAGCACAAAAATGGTCTACAATACTTGAAACTAGTAATGCATGCCCCAATAGTAAAAAAAACATCTCTTTAAATTTCATGTCCCATATTCACACTCGAACACAATATAAGAGTCGGGATTACATTTCTTCAGCGTAGTTAAATATGTTTGCAAACTACTCTACGATAGTGACTCATCCCCATATAATTCCTTTTTTGCCAAATATTCACAGCACCACGCATTCCAATATGAAATATCAAACCCATAAGATTGTTTGATATCCCTTAAAATTTCCTTAGGGGATAGATATGGCTTGTCATGTACCTTTTTTTGAACAATTGATGCAACCATCTTCGAGTTTACTATATTACTCTTTTGGTACCTAACAAGACCTTTACAATTATAAACAATATTTAAGTTAGTAATATAAAAAAGCATTGGCCCGAGACACACGTAAATGGAAAAATGATTCACATCCATATGAAATCCTCCTCATATAAACAGCAGTGACCCTAACTGAGTCATTTTTTACGTAAAAAAAGGCAAACCCACACTCTGCCGTGTACTTCACTAATTTATCACGAAGATCTGTAACAGACTCAAACCGCTGCCCAACATGGCTAACGTAAATCCTCCATGTCTTGAATAAATATGTGGGTGGTGGCTCTATTATTAAAATCCCTTCGTATTCATCATCACTAGCACCCAACAACCTCACATCTCTTCCCAACGGCATATCCAGATCAGATATGGGCATAATTTCATTAGAAATCCTACTAGACTGCCCAACATCCAATATATATATATCAACAAAAGAGCAATTCACAAACCCTTGATACATGAACATCATTTTCACATCCGAATTTGATTTTAAATTGCACACCGGGTGATTGGGAAATGAATAACAAACATCAAATGGACTGTTGTTAAGTAAGAAAAATTTGGATCTAATCGCATCACAAAGATCCATAAATGTCAACCCGAGCGACAAACCGACTATAAAAGTTAATGAATGGGGTGTACACCTCAACAACCTCAAATCAACAATATCATTGCATAAATAAATAACAATGAAAACTTTGTGTTAGATTATCATAACAATATTAAGACTATGACTTAAGCCTCAAAGTGAATGGTAACATGATGCCACTGATTGAAATCTATCCATAAACATAAAAAAAATTAGCAAAACTTTTTTTCCCGATGCGCTGCCACCAAAACGACACTATATGGTTAATGGGGACTGAGCCAAAAAATCTAATATTATAATTAGCACCTCCCACAATACTACTCAAATACATACATAACCAAATTTTGTCTCCATAAAACTTATAATTACATCATAAGAATAACAATCTATTAATAAGTCAATAACCATAAAACCTAGCATCATGTATATGATGAACATCATATGGATATCTTATTAGTAAATGAATTTGTAAACAAAATTACTGATAAACATATAAGTTTATGTTGAATTCTAAGAATTTCACATATATCCATTGTAACAGGCATATACTAAATATATGATTTAAAAAACCGATTTCATGGTGTATACGTAATTATTTGATCACTAAATAGTGAACATAACAACAAGTACTATCATATAGTAAATTTGTATTACATTCGCAAATTAAATAAGACAAAGTAATATGTGTCCACAAAACCAACTATTTTCAGGATAAAAAATCAAACGATAATTAATATCAATTGTTTTACACTACATCAACTCACGCATTCATATTCAACCGCTGGTATGGTCTCCGATTGGATTATTTTTTGTTTTTTCTCTTGAAAATAGTTGGTTTTGAAGAGGAAAAAAAGGAACAATGTGATTTTCTATCAAATACAAATTTGGAATCCCCGTTTCTGTTAAACGAACATGAAGATGGTAAAGAAAAATTCTCAGAGAGATAATATATGTTCATGTGTATTGAATTCATATTTGTTGTGTATAACATGAAAAGCAACTGCTCAAAATGGCTTTGTTTGTAAAGGGTATATTTGATATATTCATGTTCTCTTTTCCTAAGTGTATAGTCTTTCGGCAGTCATAGGACAATTTATTAAAAACAATATACATGGGTCTCCCGGCATTACAATCTTGTAAATGAGGACTGAGTCGAAAACTCAAAAAAAATAAAAAGTGATGATACTCTTATCGGTGCTTAGTACCGGATTAGTACCAACTACGCTTTATATAACTTGTATCCTGACGGGATCCATATCATAGTACAAACATATTTCCTACTAAACCAGTATTAAGTAGCGTGTCTCTAACATTATTCAAAAAACTAAAGGGTCCTGTTATTTCCACCCAAAACATCTCTCCAAAACACCACATAAAAATTAAATACAAACTTTACTAAACACACCCAAAAGTGTTGTACATTTTATTTCCTTTAAAATGTGTAATATACCCTAAACTAAACAAAACATTATACACAAACTAATACTATATAATATATAACACCGCGATAAATTAAAATTAAAACTGTTGATCTTCCCACCAAAACCTTTAAACCCACGGTTAAACCTATTCCAATTCATCTTGTTCATTTCTCCCCCAAACTCTATTTTCGTGTGTTTGTTGTATTGTTGTGTTGTTGCTATATAGAAATCAAGGATAAAGGGGCTACATTGCAATGATTGAGGAAAAGAAAGTTGATGTTCAAGCTTCCTAAACTCAAAAAATCCAATGCTCTCTTGATGATTTTGAGGTATTAAAACACCTCTACACACTATATAATCTGTAAAAGAGCATTTAAAATGATGAAATGATTCAAAAATAAAACCTGGGTTGACTGCACTTATGGCCACCCATCGCGGTAAGTGATGGAAACTTTTGGTTATAAGTGATTATATTATCTTGTACCACGGTTTCATTTGATCGTGGTTTAATGTTAGTCAATAATTGAATCACGCTTGTATGAGGCCATGGGATCATACACTGTGGTTCATATAACAGTGGTAAGGATTCCCCAGTTGGAAGTGGACGTGGTTTTACCAATTATGGTTACCTTACACCGCATGTATCCCTCAAGTGGTTGTAATTAGCCTTGGGTTCCATATTGAAATTAAAGTTCAATTATTAAATGGTGTATGTGTTTTTATTTATTTTTGTTATTATATTCTCAATTATTATTGTACTGATTATTGTATTATCATTTCAATTAGATGACTCGGTACTTGATGATACATTTTGGTAAGATATAGACAATATTATTGTACCGAGTGTATCCAATCAAAGTGCTTCCACCGAGGAACTGAATATGCGTGAACTAAATATGAGCGAACAAGCAACGACATCAACCTTGCCTTAATGTTTGTGTCATTTATTTCTAGATTTGACATCGTCTATGGTAAAAAAACCATATCACGTAGTTAAATTTCAAAATTTTGATATTTTGAATGTATGATATAATTGTATGACATAATTTGATTGTATACATTGTTAGGATGCGGCAATAGAAGAAGGATTGGATGTTAATACGATTAATCAAGACCATACAGTCGAATCCACCACTGAGGAGGTATGTTTAGTTTATTTATATTATACTCAACATGATTTTTCATTTAAACATGAAATTTCCATTTAAACCGTCCTTTCATCTAACAATGTTCGTCTTGTGCAAATATTTTATGACCGCGACAAGATGCTTGATCGGTGTTAATAAGTTTGTAGCATTATTCATGCAATCATGATCATTTTGAAATTCGGCAAGGCCAGTTTAGTCCGAAAAGGGAGGGTCATACTTGGTTTTGAGCAAAGCGAGCTTCATGGAAATAAAAATGATGAGGGGGTGGATAAAAAGAGGGTGCGGTGTTCTAGAACGCGAAAGTGTGATTGTCCCTTTCGATTGAAAGGCGTTCCCCATGATGATGGTCATTGGGGGGTAGAAGTCGTATGTGGGTTACACAACCACAAGGAGTTTAAATCACTTATTGAACACCCATACGCCGGTCGACTCTCCTAAGAAGAGTGGAACATTGCTACTGAGATGATCAACAATGGGGAGTGCCCGAAGGAAGTACTCCAGACATTGTAAAAGAGATCGAAATATAATTATTCATCCATACGAATAATTTCTAATGCTAAAATCAAAATAAAGAACGTTGAGATGCAAGGTCACACCACCATGTAACATTTGATACATTTTCTCATGGATAAGAGTAATGTCCACTGGCATAGAAGGAATGAGAAAACTAATGTAATGGAGGATTTATTTTTCGCATATCCCACCTCATGCTTGTTGGTGAATATGCTTCTCGAGTGTACTGGTGATCGATTCCACCAACAAGACCAATAGGTACAATATGCCATTATTTGAGATGATTGGATTCACTTTCAATGGGTAATCATTTTACCATTGCATTTTCTTTTTTGAAGAGTGATAAAGAGGAGAATTTTAGCAGGGCTCTACAACATTTGCGGGCACTATACGAGCCAGAAGCTTTGCCGCAAGTTATTGTCTCTGACAAACAACAATCTTGTCTAAACTCTTTGCCAAACGTGTTTCCACTTGCCACCATTCTATTGTTTTTATTTCATTTTCAAAAAAACATTAAAGGTGTATGTGTGAAACACAACATCAAAGACCATGATAAGAATGTACTTATGCAGGGTTGGATTGGGGTTGTGGAGTTGAAGAATCCAATCGACTTTGAGAATGCATGTATGGATTTATGTCAAAATTGGCAAAACTACCCGAACATGATTGGGTACATACAGAAGAACTAGATGCCTTTCCGTTTTTAATTCACACGTGCATAGACTAATCACGTACCCCACTGTGGTAACTGCACAACTAAAAGAGCGGAGGGTGCCCATGACTAACTGAAAAAACACTTAAATATAACACCAGTTCATTTACAATGGTGTGGAAGGGTATGGACGCATTTCTTAGCCACAAGGTCACTCAAATACAAATGAAGTTTCACATTTCACTCCAATCTACCAAGCATGGTCATAATGACGCGTTGTTATGCGAGATCCATGGTAGGGCATTACACTATTCCTTAAACCTAATTATTGTTAAGATCGATTGCATGCAATCATTATTGAGTGTATTAGCTTCTAACACCCAATATACTCAGATACGATGCTCCCACATCCTTCACACCATTTAATGATTACCATATGTCCACGAGTTTGCCCAATGGGAGAAGCTAGGTTAAGAAATTCCATAGTGGGAACTAGACGATCATTAAAAAAAACTTGTTATTATCCCGGACATCCCTCGGTACCGTGACCTTAAATATACTCCCGAGATGATATTGTTTAAGAAATGGTGCACTGAGGTAGGTGAAGCAATTAAAAAGATGATTCTAAGCAAGTTAATGAAAATTGCTCAACCCTTTAGCACCCACTTGATGAATCCCGTATAAATTAGCCAAAAGGGTAGGCCACCTAAGGGAAAAAGTCTACTGAAATGTCTACCAAAAGGACCCCTTGTGCTTGGGAGTAGAATGTACCGTCCACAACAGAGCTTAAAAAAATCTTTACAAACAAGACCCCATTGACGGGCGAGAAATCGGATACATGGTCTCAGGAGTAGAAGATGTTTATGAAGCATGTTCCTGAGTTCTTCCAATCATTTGTGGGGGATATATATGATGTAAAATTATAAGGGAACTGTGGATATACGGATATTTCTAAAGGTACGGGAGTTGGGGATGGACTAGAACATTATCATGCTATTCATAGTGCTATGTTGTTCGAACTACGTAGGGACAATCCGTTTTGGGCTACCATTATGAAATCCTATGATATCGATGAGTATAAGAGGAGATTGGACTATTTCAGATGATTGTAACTTTTTGTGTAAATTTTGGTTATATGTAAAACGGTTATTATTGAAAGTCTTCTGGATGATTGTAACTAGATGTAAATTTTTGTGCAAATTTTGGTAATATGCAATTATATACCAATTATTGGTTTTTAATGTGATAAAGCAATTATGGTCACTCAATTTGGTTATATGCAATTATATAACAATTATTTTTTTTAATGTGATAAAGAAAGATATTTGAAATCTTAAAAGTCATATACGGTCACCTCAAACTATAATTATAAGATAAACGGTAACACCACACCATCATATAAATATCCACGGTTTGATGTCACCGTCCTATTTATGCAGAAACTTGGGGTATTTTCAAACCAAAATTAGTCGGTCACTTGAAATCGTGTATCACAATCTTACCGTCACTTGTAGCCATGAATTCATACACAACGGTTTGATGTCACTGTCCTATTTATGCAGAAACTTGGGGTCTTTTCCATCCTAAATATGTCGGTCACTTGCAAGCGTGTGTCACATACTCATGGTCACTTGTAGTCGTACCTTTATATATATATATATATTACGATTTAGTATCACCATCCCATTTATGCTAGAACTTGGGATTTTTTGGGTGGAATATGTCGGTCACTTGAAACTGTGTGTCGCATACTCACGGTCACTTGTACCCATACCTTCATATACCACGATTTGGTATCATCAGGAACTTGTTTTTTTTGGGTGGGATATGACGATCACTTGAAACCGTGTGTCACATACTCACAATCACTTGTAGTCGTACCTTCATATACAACAGTTTGATATCACCATCCCATTTATGCAGGAGCTTGGTTTTTTTGGGGTGGAATATTCTGATCACTTGAAATCGTGTGTCATATACTCACGATCACTTGTCCACACGTACCGATTGCCCGAAAGAGCAAGACGTATATCGTGGAAGTCACGCCAAAAGGGGGAACCCTTTCCGATTCACCCAACCAACTGCATACCTGCATACATGTGTTGAGCCTAGGACATGCATGTTAGATTACTAGTTTCAACCCGAAACTTTGCCGAAATTCCGGGTCGGCCTGCCGCCCAAATTTTCGTGCATTTTTTAAAATAGGACCCTATCCGTGATCCTGGTCACAAGTCCAGCCATAGCTTTGCATATATTACAAACCTAATTTTTCCAGGCTCGGGTCCCGTCCGGCATTTTATTTTGCATTTAGGAGAATTTAATAAAAGTGAGAACATAATAATTATAATAATCATGCTAAGGTCCGTCTCTCGAAAAAAAAAATCCAAAAACATTTTTTCTTCCTTATCAAAAATCCAAAAACATTTCTCCTCTCGTTATCAAATCCAAAATTTTTGTCTTTTCATCTCAAAAAGGAAAAAAAATTCATCCCTTTTTTTCTCAAAAATAAATCCCATTTTGCGCCTTCTCAGGTCGATCGCAAACCCTTGGCCTGGCTCCCTATTGGCTTCGGTCTTCACTCAAGTCACCCCGGAGTTCTTTCCGTTCCCCTATTACTCCTTCCGAGTTCGGAATCCATCCGCCTTCCATGGAGAACACATATCAAGTACCTATTGTGCAGCCGGATCTGACGGCAGTCCTAGCTCAGCTTGTGTTAAGATTGACAACCTCCAAACTGAGGTCCGAGAAATGAAACGAAACCAGGTTCCCGTCCCTCAAGAGACCGAGGCCCTATTCCCTTATGCTATGGGTCCACCCGAGCCTATCTGGGTTAGTGAAGAATGTTTGCACGCTCTACGTGCCCCTCCTGCTAATGGGTCGTCGCCTGGCGAGCTTCCTATGTCGAATCTTGCCCAGCCTGGGGCTAACTTACCTATGATCATTGATCTGAAGGAAGAAGAGTTAAACAAAGTCAAAAAGGACCTCAAGATGCTCACTAAGAAGTTTGTCCAAGTCAGAATCTTAGGAAATTACATGGACTACACCCACATGTCTCCTTATCCTAAAGCGAGGTTACCCGAGAAGTTAAAGATGCCAAATATCAAAAAATTTAAAGGAAGTGGACCCCCGATTGTTCATCTCCGAAGCTATCACCGTTCCATGACTCTACTAGGGGCTTCTGAAGAAGTGATGGCCCAATTATTTCAGCAAACTTTGAAGGATAGCGCCCTCTGATGGTTTTTGTCTCTCGAAGAATCTTGAATTCGTAGCTGGGAGGATGTAGTTCGGGAATTCATGTCGCAGTACAAATACAATAAAGATCTTGAGGTCACCCGTCGTGATTTAGAGTTGCTCTAACAGAACCTTGAAGAATCAGTTAGTAACTTCATCACCCGATGGAGGGAAAAAGAAGCAACCATGACCAATCAGCCTTCCAAGGAAGAACAAGTCAGCATAGTGAAGAAGAACTTCTTACCCCATGTCCGAGCAACGATGGGAGGACAATATTATCCCCATTTCTGAGCACTCGGAGAAGCAGGAGTAAAAATCGAGGAGGGTCTTACCAAAACAGATGTCGAACCAAAGAAGGTGTCCAGACAGTTCACCTTAGAAAATATGACAAGCCTACCAGTGCTACAGTCTCAACCATAAACAACATCTCTCAACCAACCACATTATGGACACCAGAAAGCCACCTTGTCCCGGTCCGAAAGGAATACACCGAGCTCCATGCTCCCCTCTCCAAAGTTTATCAAGCCTTATTAAACTGAAACCTTATTAAACCTTTGGATCCCCATCCATTGCCAAATCCATTCCCAAGAAAATTCAAGGCAGATGCCCATTGCGCCTTTCACCAAACTGCTGGTCATACCACCGACTAATGCCTTCACCTCCGAAACATAATCCAAGGTCTAATTGATCGAGGTACCATCGCCCCACCAGCCAATCCTAAGCCAAACACTACTCACAACCCATTTCCAAATCATACCAATTCCATCTTCTTAGAAGAGAACCCAAAATTTAATCCCTCAACTCAAATCACACCTATATACTCTCCTAAACCTCTCCAAATTTGCCCATATTTCCTCCTACACCCTACTAGCCTCGCTAATCAGGCACTGTCACTCCTTACCAGAGCATGTATCGTTGTCCGTACCCGTTCTGAAAATGGAAACATGGTATTTTCAGAAGTGTTAAACCAACTCCTAGAGTTCAGGCTGAAATTGACCTCACAGATGATCATTGATTGCCAAAGGTTCAGTATGTTATTCTTGGAATCACGGAAATGGGCCCGAGAGTCAAATAGTTGGGTAGTACCAACCGATGAATTCGTCCTGGATGATGTCACCCAGATCATGGTATAATTATTCAGGCAAACCTATAACATTTGTAGTATGACCGAGTTACTTGATGCTCTGAAGTTACAGGGGCACCTGGTCCCTTCACCCTTACACATCCCCATAGAAGGGGATGACCTTTATGAAGAATCCATTGAAGTTGTGGAATGTATCGACTTTACATGGAAAGATAGAATTGTTGCCACCAGATGGGGGGAAGAATTCGAAGATTCAAATAAAGAACAAGCTTTCGAGAAAACTGGCTCGGTAGCCGACATGTGTGGAATGATATAATTTGAGGAACTCCTCGGAGAAATAAACAAGGTGGCAGAATAACCCAAGATCGACGAGGAAACGGGGTTCATGTTCTTCCCTTCTTCAGTAAATCACATGACCAGATCAGGGAGGCATTACCAGATTCCAAGCTCACTACCAGCCAATAACAAGGGGAAGGATGTTGAAAATCTTCTTATGCCAGAAATGACCCTTGAGGAGAGCGAGATCCTCGATCAACTAAAGAAAACTCAAGCTAACATCACTCTATGGGGGCTTTTCATGTCTTCCCAGCTGCACATAAATGTTTTCATCAAATTACTCATTGGACCCACAGTTCATCCTTCTACCACACCAGAAGAAGTGATAAATTTGGTCGGATCCTTGACCTCTATCCGAATGCTATCCTTTTTCGAAGAAGAAATCCCCAGGATTGGGACAAACCATAATCATGCACTCAACATCTTCGTCGAAGTTATGGGGAAGGCCGTGCCACTCTCTCTTATCGATAATGGATCCGCCTTGAATATCTGCCTACTAAGAACCTTAAAATGTTTAGGTCTGATAGAAAGCGACCTCGCTCCAACCTCTGCTTTTGTGCGTGCCTACGATAATACCCATCGGGAGGTGATGGGATCCATAAAGCTTATAATAGGGGATGGCCCTATAAACCCTGTCGTCGAATTCCATGTTATTGACATCCCAGCTCATTTCAATCTGTTACTCGGACGACCTTGGCTCCACTGTATCAAGGGCTTGTCTTCCTCACTCCATCAGAAATTAAAGTTCTTCACCGACGGATGGGTCATTACCATGATCGGTGACGACGACTATACCGAGGGTGCAAGTACCATCAGTTCAATCCTTGAGATACAGCACGGGTCAAACGATATGCTCCTATCAGGTTTTCGAGTTAAACCACTCCTACTCCCGATAGGGGACGACTTCAAAGAAAGGGTTTGTCTATAATACGACCCTCATGGCAATGTCAATGTAATTCATATGTTCATAAACATGCACTTCATGCCCGGACTAGGGCTAGGACAAAGATAGCAAGGGATACTTGAGCCGATTGAAATAAAGAAGGCTTGACCTCCTTTTGGTTTGGGGTATCAACCGTCAGAACAAGAGCTCAGAATAATTTTCCAGTCTCGACCAAAGAGAAGACTAGACCGCATCCAGACTATCCCAAGTGACTCCTTGAATGGACGATTCATCAAAGAGGGCAAAGACTTACCCTTTTGCTGCTTTCTAGAACCATGGTATGACCATACAGATAAGAAGATGAAGCCTGGAATGGAGATCTTTTTCCAAGAAAGCTACCCATGGGTTGAAGATTCCCAACACCAAGTACAACTGCTCATCAAAGATACCAAAGAGACTTAGGAAAGTGACTCTGAAGATTCCTTCAGCTCACAGACACTGGGGCTAACACTTTGCATGGTTCACTCAGGCATTATATCACAGGATCCACCCTAACTGATTAAAGTTGTTGATACACCCCTCCTCAACTGGCATGCTGTGCCAGTTCTACCTGCTGAAATCTCCCATAATCCTAATGTTTACCCCATTTCTTCTTCTGTTATCTATCCCTGTTCAAATGTAATCGAGTCCTCTTTTGACGAGGTCCTTAATGTTGTTTTTCCTATCAATGAAATAAATGAAGATTTTGAGTATCTTGTTGTGACTTATATTAACTGTTTGGATTCTAATCAAACTTTTGATGATGATGATTTTGCAAATTATCAATTCTTAACTGATCTAAATAAGGTTAATAATAAATATCATAATCTCATTCAAGTTAATGAAGAAGAGACTGTTGTTATTAACCTCGGCTCTAGTATCCAACTGTACGAGATTAGGATAGGGGCTACCCTCAACGAGCGTGAGCATACATAACTCGAAGAATTGCTAAAGGAATTCGTGGATGTCTTCGCATGGTCCTACGACGATATGCCTGGCATTGATCCTGAAATAGCTCAGCACGAGATTCCCACTCTCCCAGATTACAAGCCGGTAAACAAAAGTTAAAAAACCTCCGTACCGAATGGTCGCTCAAGTTCAAAGAAGAGGTGGTCAAATAGTTGAACGTAGGCTTCATTCATGTGATCAAATATTCCACGTGGCTAGCCAACATAGTGTCCGTGCCAAAATCAGGAGAAAAAGTTCGGATGTGTGTAAACTATTGGGATCTGAACAAAGCCTCTCCAAAGGATAATTATCCGCTACCCAATATCGACATGATCATGGACAACACAGTCAGTCAGGCTCTCAAGTCATTCGTCGCCGAATTTGCCGGATATAACCAAATCAAAATTCACCCAGACCATCAAGAAAAAACTGCATTCATCACCCTATGGGGAACCTTTTGCTACACTGTTATGCTATTTGGTCTTAAGAACGCTGGGGCTACCTACCAAAGGGCTACCATAAACATCCTGCACGATCTGATTCACAAATAAGTTAAGGTCTATGTAGATGATATGATTATTAAATCCAAAACTAGAGAAGGTCATGTTCCTGCTCTCTAAAAGTTCTTCGAATGACTGCGATAGTATCAGATGAGACTCAATCCACAGAAATGCGTCTTTGGAGTTACAAAGGGAAAACTCTTGGGATTTATGGTCAATGAGAAGGGGATAGAAGAAGATCCTGCCAAGCTGAAAGCCATACTTGAGATGCCACCTCCCCGAACAGAGAAAGAAGTTCGAGGTTTCCTTGGGAAATTGCAATACATCAGCCGGTTCATCAGCCAGCTAACCTCCATCTGCGAGCCAATCTTTAAACTCCTCTGAAAGGATTCAACCAAGATTTGGAATGAGGCCTGCCAAGAAGCTTTTGACCGAATCAAACAATATCTGACCCAACTCCGATACTCATGCCACCACAACCTGGTCTCCCCTTGCTCCTATACTTAACCATAACTGACACTACAGCTGGGGCTTTGCTAGCCCAATACCTTGAATATTCTCGTAAAGAAAGATCCATCTATTATGCCAGTCGTAAATTGGTCGGGTATGAGGT
Organism: Sambucus nigra; assembly: GCA_949130495.1. Lineage (NCBI taxonomy): Eukaryota > Viridiplantae > Streptophyta > Magnoliopsida > Dipsacales > Adoxaceae > Sambucus > Sambucus nigra. Next base: position 482,094,168 of record OX422211.1, on the reverse strand, counting down.
CTACTACACTGCTTTAGAAAAGGCTTGTGTTGCGCTTGTCTGGGTCACCCAAAAGCTACGACAGTACATGATCACCTTCCCCATCAAACTTGTATCTCGAATGAACCCCATCAAATACCTGCTTAAGAAATCCACATTGTCCAATCGAATGGCCCGATGGTTTATGCTCCTAGCCGAGTTCGATATCGTGTACATCACGCAGAAAGCCATGAAAAGAAGAGCCATCTCTAACTACCTCGTTGATTACCCCATGGATGAAGCTAATGTTTGGATCTCTAAATTCCCAGATGAAAACATTCTCTATGCTTCTCAAGACTACCTTCAATGGAAAATGTTCTTTGACGGTACTGCCAATAAAAAGGGATATGGCATTGGGATACTTTTGATCGCCCCAGATGACTCCCACACTCCCATCGCCATCAACTTGGATTTCCTTTGCACTAATAACATGACTGAGTACGAGACATACACAATAGGCCTCAAAGTTTCTCTGAAGAAAGGTATTCAATGCCTAGATGTCTACGGGGATTTCGCCCTCATCATCGGTCAAGTGCTTAGAAAATGGAGAGTCAAGGACAAGAAGCTCCAACCCTTCCATGCCCACTTAGAAAAACTAGCCTCCCAATTCCAAGACATCAACTTCCATTACCTACCTCGAGCAAAGAATAACCTAGCCGATGCTCTCGCTACCTTGGCCTCCATGGTCGACATGCTCGAGGGAATAACTACGACCCCATTCTTGGTTCAAAAGAAAGACAAATCAACTCATTGTTACCACATTGAGCTCGTCACCACAGTAGATCTTGAGATAGCCAATTGTTGGTACTATGATATCTGGCTGGCGCCTCCTTAAGCACGGTAGGTATCCTGAGGGTTCCAACAAGAAAGATCGAGCAACCCTTCTAAGACTAGTCGCCCAGTACATCATTTGTTATAAAGCACTGCTCAAAAGGAACTTCGATGGAACTCATCTGCACAACATCGTAGGGGCTGACATTGAAAAGATAATGCAAAAGATCCATAACGGGGAAAGCAGACCCACATGAACGATCACATGCTTGCCAAGAAGATCATAAGACAAGGTTACTACTGGATTACCATGACCTAGGATTGCACTGCCTATGTCCGGAGATGCCTAAAATGCCAACAATTATCTAACCTTCAGCATCTGCCTCCGCGCGAATTATACAACATGACCTCTCCCTAGCCGTTCTCCACCCGGGGCATCGACATCATAGGGAAGGTTACACCGAAGGCTTCTAATGGGCATGAGTACATCCTAGTTTCCATTGATTACTTCACCAAATGGGTCGAAGCTGAGTCATACGCAGTGTTGAACGCCAAGAAAGTGGCCAAATTCATCAAGAAAAACATCATCTACCGATATGGGGTCCCGCACGAGTTAGTGTCAGATAATGGGTTGCATTTCGAGGAAGAAGTCATAGAGGTGGTCAACGAATACGAGATTCATAGACACAAATCTTCTCCCTACCGACCTCAGACCAACGGTACAGTTGAAGCCGCCAACAAGAACATTAAAGCCACCATCAGCAAGATGACCGAAAGCTGTCGGGATTGGGCTGATCGGATCCTGTACGCCCTCTGGGGCTACTGAGCCTCAATTCAAACCTCTACTGGAGCTACCCCTTACTCTCTAGTTTACGGTATGGAAGCAGTCCTACCCATGGAGTTGGAAATACCCTTATTGCGCGTCATGCTTGAAAGCAAGGTCAGCGAAGAAGACTGGTGCCAAAACCGTCTTGACGAGATGACCTTCCTAGACAAAAGGAGATTAAAAGCACTATACCACATACAAGGGTACTATCTCCGAATAGCGCATTCATTCAACAAGAGAGTCAAGGACCGCGGTGTCCGAGAAGGGGACCTAGCCCTCAATGAAATCATAGAACCCATCTAGGACCCCAGAGGGAAATTCAAGCCCAATTGGAAAGGCCCCTACATTGTCAATAAGATCTTATCCGGCGGTGCCGCCATGCTTACCGACTTATATGGAGAAGAGATGGCTCATCTGGTCAACCGGGACCGTCTCAAGGAGTTCTACCCCTAGTCCGAAATCTCGACGCACTACGACTCTTCTCATCCCCCTTCTATTCTAAAAAAAATCTCTCTTTATTTCCTTCTACCCAGAACTACATGGGCCTGATCCTCTGCAAAAACCATTTTCAAACAAAAGTAAAAAATTTCAAAACCCCCAGAGGTACGTAGGCAGCTCATACACCTTACATGAGCACGACCCTTTCTTTTTCAGGAAATACTATTCTTTTCTTATCTCCGAGAACGACAGTACTTTCTAACATATATTTGAACAAAAGGATTATATATGCATTAGCGATCGGTATAGATAATTGAAACAATACAAAATTCATCGAAAGTCACAGCTGGATGATCAGAAACTTGTTTACTTCACTAATAAGAAATTACGGTACAGATTACATAAGAAAAGGAACGGATAACTCCCTTCCCCCTACCCTCCTAAAAAAGCCAAAATAAAATCCCCACTTTTATCCCCCCATTACACAGTAAACTCTCCAAGAGTCCTATCCACAGCTACCAGAGGAGCGTGCTCCGTCATTATCATCTACATCCTGGGGTCCCCAAGTTTCCCCTGCCTGAACAGAGTGTCGCAGACACTCCGTGGATCGATAAGCTCGAACCAGCTTAAAAAAACCATAATACCTCCTTCCATGGTGTTAAAAAAAACAAGCCACTTTTGTCCAATCTCCACTGCCAACATCTTTCTAACTAATCTCCTCCATAACCACTTCATATAATCCCTAGGGATATGCCAAACTCTCCCAATAGACTGAGAAGAACGGGTCGACGGACGCCAAATCTCCCACAGAGAGCCAAGCCCTAGGCACAGACGCTCGGTCAAATCCTCTACCGGAAAGAAATTTAGTGTCTGAGGTGGTACTACCTGTGCCCAGGAAAATTGTCACAGAAGCTGCCAAGGGAAATAAAAAGAGGTCTATCTGATACCAACCAGTCGCACGTACGGGTATTCTTCTAGCTCCAGAACATGCAGCAACTGTCCCCACCAAGGCACTAACCAGTACAAATTCCGAGCCCCATTATCCATAAGCCAATTCTCCCAGCTCTCAATATCTAGGCCAATACTGAAAAAGTGATGCGAAAAGAAGTTGGGTAGAACCGACAAACGATATTCTAGAAGAGTCACCAGGCGAAATCTTTCAGACAACCAGATGAACAGCATCATGGGGCTACCCCGCAAGAAGTCAGAACGACCTTCTCTCCAGGCATCCAGACCGTTCAGGGTCTCTGCCAGTATCACCGTCGCAGGATTGTGATGGTATGACATCCATGAAGTAATGGCTGCAAGTTGCGGATCCACCAGCAGTTCCCCAGTCACCAGCAATAATTTTGAAACCAGGCCCAGAGCAACGACTCCAGCATAGCCACCATCACCTACTTCCCCCAAATGCACGGACTGAAACACCGCCGAGAGGGAGATCATTCCTCTAGTAACCAGTAATCTAGTCACCGAAGGCAAAATACGAAGAAGCCCAGCCAGGAAATCCTTGGGAGAACGAGAAAATTTCGGTAAAGCCACAACAACACTGGGATTTATCCCCAGTATGACAGAAAATTTCTCGTAGGTAGGACGAACTTCATCCAACCCAAAGCAGAATACATGGTCTTGGGGGTACCAAAATTGTACCGCCGCCATCAGCATGTTCCACTCAATAGGCCGGTTGCGCCACAAAGAGACTCAACGCATGCTGAAAGCATCGTAGTCGATGTTATAAGATCACATCGCTTCCAAGGTTTCTAGGTAGTTAGCAAACTCAATGCTACTAGGGAGATCCATCTTGCAGGACTAAGAGATAGTAGGCAAGTAAGTAAGAATGTGAAGGTGTGATGAAAACACTCCACCCCTACCCATTTTTATACTTGAGAACCTTCACAAAAGACATAACCCCTGCAGAAATCGGAAGGAAATCCACCCCACAAAGTACAAAAGGCTGAAGAGGGCACTAATCAAAAGATTTGAATTGATGGGACTGGACTTGACTGCCGATAGGAAGGACAAGGGGCTTGTCGATCGGCAACCCCCCATTGTTGGAAATTTTCCTTTTTCCTTTTTTATTAAAATCAGAAAAACCCAATAAAAATAAAATTAATATCCTCAACAGAATTTCAAAAAAATCCTCCCCACCCCTATATAATTTCTCATTCCTAAAACTTTCCTCAAAATCCCAAAAATATCTCTTTTTACGGTCTCAGCAGCAAAGTAAAAAGTGCATGTGCATGCATTCATCATTAGCAGAAGATAATAAAAAATCTATTTTATTGCATATATGTGTTTCTCTGTATTACATCAAATTTTGCAGGAAATAAAAGAAAAGCAAAAAACAATGGGACTCAGCCCGAACCCATATTTATTCTCTCTCTTTCACCTACCCTTCACCCCTCTTTCTAAGAGCTTCCATCCCTGCGATGCACTCTCTTTCCCCTACGGCGAGACGACGCACCACCGCTACCTGAGCCAGAGTCCTCCCCGGACAAAGAAGACGGTGCCAAGAAAGAAGGAACCAGGACCGCATCTCGAATATGGGCAGTCGCCGAAGATATCCAATCTCTGATGTCCCTCAGCCAAATGGTCGACACCCGGACTTGCTGCAATGTAAAAGGAAAAATCAGTATCAAGCAAAAGAGGGATCAAAACAGAAAAGGAACCAAAAAGAGCAAGAAGGTATACCGCAGGACAAAAGACCTTCTCTGTCAGATCCAACTCCTCTAGATCCATCGCATGAGGAAAGTGAAACATAGGCACCATCCCTCCATCAACTAGTCGAATGTTGTACGAAGGGGTATGCAACCGCATGAAGGGAACCTCTGATGTTGCCGCCACCACAGACGCCGATGGACCACCACTGTTATGGGAAGACCCCACCGCCCGACTCGAACCCACATGAGGGAAAGGCAAGGCATCATATATGCTGGGCGACATTAACCAGCTCTTCACAAAGTCCATATAGTCATACGGCATGATCATATCAGTGTATAACAGGTAGGACTCGTCGATCATTACCTCGATCCTCGCATCCTTCGACAGCAGCTGCTCTCGCCTAATAGGCATAGGAGGTTGCACAGGGGGCACCACCACCTCCTCCTCCGCTATCTGTCGAACCACCCGCTCCTCGAGATACCAAGAATGGCCTAACTCATGCGCCAGTAAATATCTTATATGTGCATTCACCCCGGTCGCCCCCGTATCCTGAATAGCTGTCCCCCAAGGGTAAAAAGTCACCTGAAAATTCCCAGCAAGCATAAGTCAATACAAAATCAGAACATGCCAAAACCAAGACTAAAAAGGAAAGAGTCTTACCCTACCACTGGTCAGTCCATTCAAGACCTGATGCACCGCCTCTAGAGAAAGGTATCCCTTCGACTATCGATTAGCCTTCTGCCATCAATACAATCGGCAGAAGTCCCCAACGGTATCGTCCTTCAGAGCGATCAGATTCACAATAAAAAAGAGACGCATAAGGAAAATGCGAATGCATGAAAGGAAAATGCGCAAAATTAAAGAATACCTTGAGAAGATACGTGGCTCCAGTAAAAGTTTGTCGGCAGCACCGACTGAATGCATCCAAAGAAAAAGAGAAAAATTCCAAAAGTCAGGCTCCCCCAATCATAGAGAAGGATGTTCAAAAACATCCTCAAATATGGTAAGAACCACAAATGGACGATGTCGCCACTCGACGCCACCATGAAACCTCCCAGCACCAGTAATATGAACAACCGGGCCATCTGCCTCACCTGCAACTCATCCTCCACATCAACTACCCTACTCAGCAGAACATCCTTCGGAAAGGATAGCCGGATGGCATCCCCAGAGACTATCCTCCCTACGTCACTAAGCGTCGCCCGCACCGCCTCCGGCCTCACTCTCAGAGAGCGATCCACCTCTATATTCTCCCCATCGCAATCCAGCCCCAGCAGCTGCTGCACGTCTATGGGACTCACGGTCATGTCCCCAAAACCAAAATGGAAGGTGTGGGTAGTATCCCACCACCTCTCCCCTAAAGCGTACAGGATCGCTATCGACCGAGGCGTCTCATCCAGCGCAGACGCCAACCTCCCAAAACCCGCTGATGATACCACCCAATGCACCGCAGGTGGAAGATTTTAAAAAAACTTGTCAAAAATTCAAGAAGGAAGGAAAAATCACCAAAAACAGAAGAATGCCAAAAGTCAGGTTGCTTACATAACCACCGGGGCTCACCACCTTAGAAGATAGATAACGCGATGGCTCCCGTAGCAAGGTCCGCTCATCCGCAACCGACTTGAATGCATCAAAGGAGTTCTCACTCCTCAAAGCAAGAGGCGCCCTAACCCTCCACTCCACGTTCGCCCAGTCATCAATAGTCAACCATTCCATATGCGCTGCAGTGCTCACAAAGGCAACCATTTCTTAGAGATCAAAATGCTAGAACGATTTGCAGAGGAAAATCACAAAAAAAAGAAGTCCAGAAGAAGTGAAAAATGAGGGGAATTCGCCCCCTTTATATATGATGCCAAGGGTCATGCCGATCGGCATTGACCCCCCACCCACCAATCGACACTGACCCCTTACCTTTCCGAGGCAGTCGAAAAGTCCGAGCCACTTCCGAATGGCACCCTCTTCACCATCCCGACCGGCACCCCCCTTAAAATTTCGTACAAAATTCCTAGAAAATACCCGAAAGCCCTAATAAATCCTCAGAAAATTCCTAAAAATCCTAGGAAGGAATTAGAACATTTTCACCAAGAAAATTTCACACTCGCACAACGGAACCCCCATTTCCCCAGGGGAACTCTCAAAAACCAAGTAAAAATCCTCCCGGCAACGTCCCCGGAGGATCTCTAAAGGTCTCAAACCTCCCCGAGCAATACGTCCAATACTTGGGCCACCTAATCACTTCCCCAGTGGAATTTATAGCATCAAACTTACCTTTCCTTTGCAAAATCCCCAAAATCACAAGGATTTCCCCAACAATCAGCTCCCCGACTCCAAACAACATCACGAGGTGATTTCCCCAGCGAAACTCCCGAAAGTCATTTCAATGTCTCCAAAGGGACACACTAAATTTTCCCCAGCTCATTCGCTATTCCCCAGAAGAGTCGCCACTATGGTCGTTCCTCCCGGATCCACCCATCGCGTGCCCGCCCGCCGCGAGGATTCGGGAGGGATGACCATAAGTACCGTACACCGATTTACCTACTATCGGGATTTAAAGGATATGTTACACATCATTAAGGGTGATGGTCATATCACCGAACGATATATGAAATGAATTCGTCTTCGGTTGCTACTATTCGATGAATGCCAACACCGATACATAATCTATGTACCGAAAGGAGTATTTTATCAGACCCCATAGACCCGAGTTCTTCACCAACTCGATAACCTTCTCATCTTCCTTATCTATGTCTCACTCATAATTTTTTTTTTGTAGTGGTACACACACTTCATTATGCCCCTCTTCGCATCTCGATTCCATATCGAATAACCGATATGGTTATGAAATTTTTTTAGCAATTCAGGGTTATTTGGCATGCACCCCTCAAGATTTTGTTAATCTGAGTGCCTTATTTTTTTACGTGATTTCTTATCGGGCGCTTTAGATATGGCCCTTTGTATTTCATCTTTCGATGAAGAAGACTTGTGCATATCATCTTTGGGGTCTTCTACTTATTTCTCTCCTTCACCATCTCCCGCTTCATCTCACATTACACCAAAAAGGCTAAATTGTCACCTTTGATTCGGACAGCCTTATCACGGTCAATGACCATGATAAAAAAATACGTGTTTTTTTTATCGCAGTTAATGACTGTAACAAGGCCTTGATAAGGAGTTCGGTCATTGTCCATGACAACTGTACTTGTCCCGGTCAAAGACCTTGACAGGTCTGTGATAAATCTTTTAAAAAAATACCCTGGCGCCTAAATTTTACCACCGTATTGTTTTCCCCCAATTTCTCTCTCTCTCTCTCTCTCTCTCTCTCTCTCTCTCTCTCTCCTTTGTGTATATGAATATGTGTGTGTGGTGTGCTCTGTGTGTGTGTGATGCATGTGTGTGTGTGGGGGGGGGTAGGGGTTTGTGTGTAGGGGGAAGTGTGGGGAGGGGGCAGGGTATACATGTGTGTGTGATTAATTGGGCATAAATCTGAATTGGACCCCTTTGTTGTGTAAATATCAAATTAGATCCATTTCTTGTGTAAATATTGGACCGCTTTTTTGTGTAAATATTGAACACCTTTGTTGTGTAAATATTAGACCCCTTTGTTGTGTAAATATTGGACCCCTTTATTGTGTAAATATGTTGTGTAAATATGAAATTAAAATTTGTTGGACATATTATTGTGAAATTAAAATAGAAATTGGGTCTCTGTGTATTTGTGAAATTAATATGTGTATAATTCTTAGAAATAAAAAACTATATTGAAATTGATATAAATTGGTATTGGTATAAATTGAAATTGAAATTGCAATTGATATCGTATGTATTAAAATTGGTATAAGTTTTAGTTCTTATGCGAACTTAAAATTAAATGAAACATACTTTAAATTACATATAGTGCGCATAAATACTAGCGTTCTAGTTATTATGCGTACGCATTCAATAGCCCTTAGACCCGTTCGAGAGTCATTATCCCTATAATGAAATCTCTCAAATTGTCCCGTTTGGACAGTTTCAGACTGCATAGTTTCTGTATAATAATATTCTTAGTAACTTAAACTTGTTACTTTGGGGGGAAGTTTTGCAGTCATATCGATCTTAAGTTCTCTGGGTACATACTAGATGATGCGATGTTAAGTGTTATTTCAATTGAAAATTTGAAATAACACTCACACTTACGAATCTATGTCGTGTACTTCGAGAACTATGGGGACATGCTATCGAATTTTCCTCAAATTGGAACAATGTGCATGAGTTGTTAAGTATATTACAGAAATATGTGGTATCGAATGGGATAGGACCACTCACCCTTTAGAGGAGATGGAGGAAATAGGAATTAATATTATAAATTGAATTTTAATTTTGCACTTTCGTTTATACTAATGGGAACTAAATATTTGCACTTTTTTATGCTAATCCACGTATATACGCTTCCTACCCATAATAGGTGATTATTTGTAGTAGCTGGGATGGAATATCCTAACTACAAAGAGTGGTTGGTTGGGGAAACAAATAGATTAAGGGATGTGTTTCGCAGAGGTGCTAATGAATTTGTAAAATACGCAAAGAGATATCATAATGATAAAGAGTTTTCGTGTCTGTGTGCTAGGTGTAAGAATGGTAAGGTGTTTGAGTGGAAAACAGTTGAACTACATTTGTTAAGATCAGGTATGCAAGATAGTTATCGAAGTTGGGTATTTCAGGGGGAATCGAAAGTTCATTTTGTCCCCGAGCAACCTTCACAATAATCTTCAACGAGTAGGATATATGTACAAGGGGAGGATGGCAATGTCGATCATAATATTCTAGAGAATTTAGTTGATGATGCGTATGAAGTTCATGATGTGGAAGAGAATGAGGTCACTGACGATGTGTAAGGTTCAGGTGCTCATGAAGATTTCGGGATAAACCTTGACGATGACTACCAAAGTTTAAAATTTAAGGCGAGACAGTCGTTATACTCTGGCTGTGAGAAGATCAAACAACTTTACATGCCATGGTTGGTTTTCATAGTTTGAAGACTCAATATGGTTTGCCTGGCACTAGCGTGATAGGAAATTTGAATTGGGTGAAGGGCTTTCTACCCAAGCAGAATACACTTCCAAACAGCTATCCTACTATGAAAAATAGTTTGAAAGGTTTGGGAATAAAGTATAAATCAATTCATGCTTATGTGTATGGATGCATACTATACCGAAAGGAGTATAAAAATCTCAATTGGTGTCCGGTATGCGATGAACCTATATATGTCGAATCAACTGGAAAAAAAGGCGCAAGCTCAAAAGTGCCTCAAAAAGTGTGAAAATATTTTCCCCTGGGCCTAGATTAAAGAGGTTTTTACATTACAATGGATAGCAGAGGCAATGACTTGGCATGCTAGGGAAGAAGCAGGGAAAAATCTCATGTGCCATCCTATTGATTCTACAGTTTGGAAGAGGATGAATTTTGAGTATCCCGATTTTTCTCGAGAACAGTGCAATATTCGTTTGGAAATATCAAGAGATGGTTTCAATCCAATTGGAAATCTAAGCGCCAATCAGAGTGTATGGCCAGTGATCCTAGCCCCCACTTAACCTCCCTTCTTCAAAGTGTATGAGACCTGAATTTTTGATGTTGTCTTTGTTGATCCTTGGGCCAAAGGCACCAAGTGAGGACATTGATGTCTACCTGGATCCTTTGATATAAGAATCAAATGAGTTGTAGGAAGAGGGTGTTCAAGCATTTGACTCTTTTATAAAATAAAAGTTTACGCTAAAAGCTATGCTGATGTGGGCAATTCATGATTTTTCAGCTTATGGGACATTATTCGGTTGTGTAGTATATTATTATTTGGGTTGTCCTATTTGTGGAGAGGAGAGTGAATCTCTTCGTCTCCACGCTAGCTTAAAAAATAGGAGGTTTTTACCTCCCTCTCATAGTTTTAGATTTGAGAAAGGTTCCAATTTTTTACCGAGTGGGGTTGAACATAGGCTATGGCCAAGAATACTTTCAGGCTCAGAAATTGAAATTAAATCTTTTGATTGTGGCTCTAATATGCCAGGTAAGAATCCTAAATTTAATAATGTCAAGCATAAGAAGACCTCAACTGGGAATGAAACTGAGATAATAAAGGCATGGTCTAGGAGGTCAAATTTATTTGACTTGCCTTATTGGAAGAATAACCCGGTGCGCCATATATTGGATGTGATGTATGCAGAGAAGAACATCGATGAACATATTATGGACACATGCCTTAGGGGGAGTGATTCGAAGGATGGAGACAATGAAAGAAAAGAAATTAAAGCGTTGAAACTTAAGCCACAACTATGGTTTAAAGAAGATACTCTCTGGTGCGTTTACTTTGACGAGTAGGGAAAGAAAGGTGCTTTTAGACACAATATATAATTTGAAAGTTCCATCTAATTTTTTTGCCAACCTGCAAAGTATTGTGAATTATGCTGTCCATGATTTACATAAGTGTAAGTTCCACGATTGGCATGTGATCATGCAATTGGTTCCTCTATTGTTTAAGCACTTTTTCTCTAAGCACAAGGATTTGTGGAGGGCTATTATGCAAATTAGTATCTGCTTCTCACTTTTATGTGAGAAATTAGTCAATAGAGATCACATAGTGGCCGCGAAATTGGCGGTGAACGAAGCGATTTGTGTCTTGGATAAGTACTTTCCCCCATATTTCTTTGACATAAGTGTTCACTTGTTAGTACACCTGTGCGACGAGGCACTTCTTTGCGGCCCAGTTAGATATCGGTGGGTGTATCCGTCTGAAAGATTGATGAAAGTTTTCAAAGATTACGTCAAGAATACACGATACATTGAAGGATCAATTGCATAGGAATACATCACCATGGAGTCATAAATCTACACTCGGTAATATATGCCTGACTCGACCAGCGTGGATGACAATGATGAGTTCATCGATGAGGGTGGTCATGTGATGGGCAAACGAGCGAAATTAACGAGTTTGCAACATGAATAAGTAGCTCGTTATCTATTTGACACACATGAAGATGTCGAAGAATGGAAAAAGAAAGTTTAAATTATTTTAACTTTTAAATTATTTTAATTTTTACATGATTAATTTTGTAATATGTTCATCGCGATCTATGCAGAAAATATGAAGCATGTGAGAACAATAAAAGACGATAAACAATGGCACAATAAGACAATGAATTTAGGCTGTGGTTATTACACGAGGTAATTATAATGAAAATGATTGTTATTAAATGTCACAATACAAGAAATCTTTAGAACTAACCTAATTAATTTAACTATATTCTCAACTCCTAAAGACGGGTGATGCGACATCAAGGCTTGCTCGTCTAGCCACTGGACCCTTGTTCATGGCACAAGAGTACAAAAAGTATCGATTGAACGGTTACATATTAGGTCCAAGGGTATACGAGGAAAATACAAATGTACAGAACTAGTCCATTTCATACAAGGCTCTTACTTTCTTTTGAGCGAGAGCAAAAGATAAAAACCTTGTTGAAGTTGAAATGACTTACTATGGTTTAATTCGAAATATATTTGAATTGGACTATGTAAACTTTAAAGAGGTTATATCTTATTGTGATTGGGTAAGAGTTGATGATATAAATGCTTGTAAAGTTGATCCTGGCACCAATTTGATCGTAGTTGAGTTGTCCAAGTTGAAGAACAAAGAATACGTGAGCGATGAGCCGCTTGTTTATGCTTTTCAAAAATGTCAAGTTAGTGTTTTACTCAGAGTATATCAACAACGAGCCGTGGTCAATAGTCCTACATGCGCTAAAGCGTCTAAAAAGTAGTGTGAATGACATGGTCGCACCTACCGAATATCAATCCATTTTTTATGATAACCCGAATTTGAAACAATTTTTTGATTTGTAATAAGTATTCAAATTATTTGTAATGACCAGTGGCTGTATTATTCTAGTGCTTTATTATTATCGGGGGATAATTTAATGTTGTTTATTCATTTGTACTTGACCATTTTAATGCTTGTAATAACTAAATGAATATGTTAATTAGAATTTTAATCAATTTAATGCTTTAATTCAAAGTCCATGACCCGGGAGTGTGTGTGCGTTAGGGGAGGATATGCGCGTGTGTAAATTGAATTTGGTATTGGTATTGGTATGTATTGTTATTATCGGATTTGAGAATTAATTCAAAGTTCATATACATGTTTGTACAAATAATAACAATTTTTGCAGAAAATGACTTCATCAGGGAGCAGTAGCAGAGTCGATGAGGGCTCCACGGCCGGTAGGCCCCCAAAATGGGGTAAATTGTGGTTCATTGTCGAGAATAAGAAGACATTATTAGATAGAGTGATAGAGTTGTTGAAGGCGATTATTGGCCTAGGGTACACTTATTAGAGGGTCGTTTATATTGACCTCAAGATGAACATCTGGGGGGCACTACGGGTTATGTGTTTAATATTTATATTTATATTTATAAATGTAACACTTACTTTTTTTTGGGTTTGTATTTGTTTGACAAGAACAATTGGGTCTGCCCGCATATCTCCGCGACTCCACATTGGAACAATTGAGGGATCAATATAAGATGTGGAAGAAGAATTTGCGGGCACCGTAATTTGGGAAGACCCGAGAGTCCATTATGAGACTCCATGAAACCGTCCCCCCCTCCCCCCCCAAGGAGTCGATATCATTAGCACAGTGACAAAAGTTTATTGATAATGAAACCAATGAGCGAAAATTGGCATCTTGCCAATCGAAGAGGGATAACTGGCGAAAAAGTTGGATGTGCACTACTCCGGGCGGACGTCTTACAACGAGGTGGAGCACAAGATGGCAAGTTTTTATTTTCCTTAATTTTAGTTATTCTAATTTAACATTATTTTGTGTTACTTACTAATTCTGTATTATTTTATTTCAGTACACTAGGAGTGGCCCTAGGGGTAGGCCATATAGGGTCAATGTCTATGTCGCAATTCAGACGAAAAAGGGCAAGGACAAGGAAGTGGCCCCGAGCATTGCAGCCACCATTGTAAGTTATAAATGTTTAATTTTTTTATTTACTTAATTAAATAATCATATACTTTTTATTTTTTCAGGCAAAGCTTAAGGATGTGCATGGATCACAGTCTGATGCTGACAAAGCATCTTTGGCTACGGACGCACTCAACCAAGTGCTCGGGGCGGATCGCAAGGGGAGGACTATAGGATAAGCTCGGGGGTGGGGAAGTCTAGGATCATCGGCATGGAGATGAGAAATAGTGGGTTGGCACATAAGGTGGACTCCCATAACTATTATGTATTAAGGTTGAAGGCAACGATCCTAGATATGTACGCCTTAATGAAGCTTCTACTGGGTAAGAACAAGGGAAAGGAGAAGGAGAAGGTGGTATAGGTAGATGAGGACGAGGACGCCGGTGCCACTACTTCATCGCTGATACGCACAGACTCGGTGCCATATGATGATCCATTTCCCATAGTGACCCCCGTTGATCAGCCTATGTCAACACTCGATTTGGGAGCGTACATTTACTCAACATATATTGCAGGCAACCGATAGCGAGGGGGTTGAGTGATCCGAGCTTCCTCCCGAGTATGCTGGTTCATGGACGTCCCCTCCAAGACATTGAAGGGAGAGTGCGCGTCACGCATGTGGTGGAGAGAAAGGAGAACCCACCTTTGTGGTTGCGTGAACAATGCGGCATTCATCATATTGCAGGGTGACTCAATTCATATGTCATGTGGCATTTCTTCCTCCTCCGACTTGCTAAAGATTGACATTATTCCTATATTTTTTATTTGGATATTGGATTGTATTTGTATTTTTTGATTTTGGTATATGTTGGTTTGGATATGGATGTTTTCATTTATATTTGGATATGGATTATATATTCCATGATTTTGTATATTATTTGTATTTTATTTGGATAAATGCTTTTTGGAGAGGTACATTTTGCTGTAACAGGTACAAACATAAAGCTGAACAGTGGCAGTGGACAAACTGCACAACAATTTTGTAACACCCCGCCTAATTAAATACCGGGTGATCAAACCTATACCAAATTAAAAAAGGAGTCTCATATGGTTCATTCTCAGCATCACTATCGAAAACAAATTTAATTACTAATAACCTATTAGGTTGGCGTCAAAATTTTATATTAACTAATCTTTTTAAGCAAACCAGTCAAATAAAACATCCACACAGTTTATATACACGAAATTGAAATGAAATAAAAATAACCAAACACTCGGTTTAACATAATACAACCAAATCAAAAGCCGCACTAAAAGGCAGTAAAAGAATAAATGAATACAGTTGGGCTATTGGCCGTAATGTTTCTGCCATACCTCCTATCTAGATCTCAAGGATAGAAGGGTCTACAATAAACCTGCATGCATCCACAGCTGCTGCAGCAAACATCTGACCCGAAAGAATCATCATCCAGGCGTCCTTGTGTTTGGACACCTAATATATATACATATATAGCAAGAGAGGGGAAAATAGAGAAACAGGTCAGAGCTTGAGTTTTGAAAATATTTTAGCAAGTGTTTAAATTCCATATTTTAAAATATGAAATATCTCATATTTAAATTGGTATCGCACTCCCATGAGATACACCTCACCCCTCTTCTAATAGTACACACCTATCGCATACCTTTTAGACAACCTAGTTAAGCTACCCTGCCTAACTAATCTGTTTCACCCATCTTCAAAAAATCCTCATAAACCGATTACTAAGGACTAAACTTCTCCCCATTCCCAACATTGCATTACGTTCGTGCATGGGGTGTCTCGTGAAGCGAAGTCCAAACAAGGAACCCCCCCGATACACTACTACCTGGCAATGTTGATTCTTCTAGATTCATTAGGCCCTCAGCACATAACGCATATACATAAATTCGTATAGAAATATATATAGTTGTCATTAGAACCTATGATTCATATTCATATAAATTCGGATATATATCTACGGGAATGGGGACAACTCTTATTCATTTTTTTTTTCATTTTATACACGTTTAATTTATATGATATCTCATCTCATATACAAGCAATATATTATACGCAATAAGTATAATTATACCTATCACAAACATAAGTATAATAACCATCCCACCGAGCTATAACTCGAGGATGCAGTCTCATAGTGATTTTCCAAATTCGGGTTTACTCACTCAACCACGGTACCGAGCCAGACTCACTCAAGGTCATGGTAAAAATACACAAAGATGGAGGCAATCATGTTCCCTCCTGCAAGTGCAATACACATCGCACTCGTATACGGGACGATATGACCTAGGTATATACTCTCCCCTCTCCTCAAGCCAAGGGATTCACCCACATCGCGTAACCTCCCCGGATCACACTAGAGAAAATATATAATCTGGTTGTTCCAACCCTACGCCCGAGAAAGCATGTGGAACCAGCATCTAAGATACAAATATACCCATCACACACACACACACACACACACACACACACACACATATATATATATATATATATATATATATATATATATATATGTATTTCCGTATCATATAATATATACTGTAACAAAGTCGTATATATAATCTATATCACTGCTTAATACATATGGCTATAATTGCCAAACTCTCATAGCAATAGCCAAAAACCTCGAATCTTCCCATTTGTAATAGTATATAAGTATTCGCACACTTACAATACTAAACTGATAAGTATTCTCTTACTTAATATATAACTCGCACCATAATCACTTTTAAGGATTTATATATAATCCTGAATATACCAATTCGTACTAACTAAATAAGTATACTCTCAACCTATTTTAGTCCTATAGGTATGGCATTACCTATTATAATAGTCATCAACCGACACTGGATAGCCGCTCATGCATATCTAGACCCTATCCTCAATTTCCATCCTATTCGCATCCTAGGATTTACTCCAACATATAGGCGGTATATAAATATATTTTCGACACGCATAATATATATATAATCGCCTACCGAAATACCACCCCGAGTGTTACTCGTCCCGAACACCCCTAAATTAGTCATTCCTGGATTTTACTTTCAACTAACCCAAGTTATACTTCTCACTCAAATATTAATTTAGAGTTCCTCATAGTACATTTAGGAACCCCAAATATTTAACTCCATATATTATTTTCCTCAAAACCACACATTAAGTGCCACCTAATTTTGCACCCTCCTAGTCCCAATTAATTCCCTTAAATGGCTAGGTATGATTTTCCATAGTTGGATATTTATTTCCCCAAATAAATAAGATAGAAATAATCAATGTAGAAATTTATCCCATAAATACAACACAAGCCAAAATTTCCAAAATAACAGTAAGGTCGATCGATCGACCCCTAGTTGTCGATCGATCGATCGAACAGGGCCTTGTCTTCTCTAAGACTTTGTTTCGGCCATTAACATACCCCAAGCTTTTTATCTTCTCTCCCAACATCAACCAACCTCAACCAACAATATATTCACATATAAAAAGGTTTCTAATCATCCTAGAACCAAAAAACAACAATCAATTTCAATTAATTTCTAAGTTTTTTAAATCGAATATTATCTGGGCTTTACTCGTTAAAATTCTGAAAAACCCGTTTTGATTCACGAAAACCCAACCCAAAAATCATATAGTTTGTTATTACCAACTATGATATGAGATACACGCTCAAAAGTATAAAGCAAGTAAACACTTGCCTCGTGGATAAAATTCGACGACCTCGAGTCGAATCCCGCAGAGTTTGGGCCAGAATCCCCTTTCTCTTCCTATTTCTCCTCCTTTATTCGCCTCTTTTATTTAACTTCTCTTTCTCTCTATCGTGCCTTTTATAGAGAGGAATAAGGGTTTATCCCTTATAAACCCAAAAATGACTCGTTTACTCAATTGCGAGTCCCTATTACTCCAAAAATCCCCGAAACCAACACACTACACCCAGATACTCTATTCTGACTATCTTAGCCATTCTGACACCAACCGCGCACTCGAAATATCCTTCTGAGTCACTTAACTATAATTCACTAATATAATCCAACACATCACAATACGGGTTTTCCAATTAAAATATTATTCTTTGTCTCTTTACCTAACTACGACACGTAATTAAAATAATCCGGCTTATTTACTTAGTCCCAAAAGTAAATGTAACACACATCGGAAATCATCTAATCACTCATAAACTCCAAAAATTATTATTCACAGAAATTCCTCAAATTTCCAAATTATGCCCATTTATGTAATTTAAATTTTTATAAAAGTACAGGGTATTACATTCTCCCCCTCTTACAACGGAATTTCGTCCCCAAAATTTGTATACGACCGGTACTACCAACTTAAGATCGCTAATCACCCTACATCCTAGTGCACAAAAGATGAAGGGTGCTAACCCAAATGGTACCCTACCATATATTTATTCATGGTAACCACCTATCTCAAGGCCTATTCTCTAACACACTAGCTTAACCACAAGCTGAACTAAATCTCAACATAGTAACACACTACCTCGGTCATAAGGTTAACTCTAACAACATCACATCGCACCTAGTGTTTCTTTGAACGCATATAAGGAAAACGAGCCTATAACCGCCGCTCTAACATATAGATTCCACCGGAGAACCACGACTCTAAGCGTTCGCTCATCTATAACAGGACATCGAATTTCTCTCAAAAGGAAACTACATTATCGCTTGATTATTTCCGTTTGTCTTCTCTCTTATCTTAGGTGTATTAACTCTTGTTGCGCCTACACCATTGGGTTATCGCGTGCCTCTTACGACGTTAAATCCAACCCATAACTGCTTCAAAGCATATTCTTGAGCTTTATATACTACGCCCCTTCTATTTCTAGCGGTATATAAAATCAACTTACCAAGGTGCGTATACACCCTATAATCCGTGCCTATCAACACACCATTGCAAACGTCACACACGTAACACTCTCTCTAAAAATGGGCCTCACATTCGTGGCCTGGTGCTAACACCTGGGTATTCTCAATAATCTTCTCAAGATTTAATTCTTCTTATATTTAGAAATCTAATCCTTCTCAAGGGTAATCCACTGATCTTCTCGTGGTTAACTCACAACTATATCCTTATATTGGTGCCACTAGTCCTACTAGGCTTACTTCACAATAATCCTAATATCGATGTGTTTCCTACACATAAAATGAATACTATACTAACCATGTCCCTAGTGCCCAAGACCTCCCCCGACTTTTGACATTCGCTCGATTTCATGCATGAGACATCTCAAAAAGCGAAATTCATACAAAGAACCCTCTTGTTACACTACTTCCTTGCATTGTCGGTCATTGAGATACAACGGCCTAAGGCACACCATCAGGACATTCTAAATCCTACCTCACTAATCTCCTAACGTACTTCCACTACTATGTCCTCCCATCTTTCGAAATGGAAAGTCTAACTAATCGAGGCGCCTACTCTTTGCAAAAGTGTTACGACCATCATGCCCAAAACATAATTCTTCTGAATTTTCCTTTTATTTAAGCCCTGGCTTTAAGTCTCAACCCGACTTCCTTTACCTTGCCTTCCCCACATACTTGCCGTAAGAGAAACCTTTTCCAGTGCTTTTCCGCAGCATTTTTATCTCCATAAGCATGTGATCCTCACACGGTTCTCAGTCTATAGTATTTTCTTCACACGAGGTAACTTATCATCAAAACCAACATCCTTGCATCTCATAACATCTCTCCACTCCCAAAGTTGTTAAAGTTCATGCGTGGAGTGTCTCGCAAGAGAAATCCAAATAAGGAACCCCTCCTATACACTACTACTTATCTTTATCGATCGTGGAGGTCCGTTAGTTTCAAAGATGCCACTGGAATAATCCCATCCCATCTACCAACAAAATGTGGTCAGAACTCCTACTTCTTTCCAGGAGCCACACCAAAAAGCGCTTGTACTAACACTAAGTCATTTGCGCAAATAACAACGAGCTTAAACTCACAGCTTAACAATAAATCCCGTGTACCTTAAATCATATCTATAAGGTCGCCACGCACTAAAATCATGATAATGTAACAACCCAGGTTTTTGAGCGACTATTTTATACTATTTTTCCTAATGGGCTAATTTTATAAAATAGGGGAAGTTGGAGTAAATATTATTTCCCGTGAGATTTAGGGATAATATTTACTATGTTTTGTCTATTTACCGTTATGAGTAGGTAAATAGCATTATATTGTGTATTATTGCGTCGTTATATGTAAAACGACGGTTATGACCTATATTTAAAGTTGGGTAAAATTAATGAAATAAAATGAAATTTTGAACATAAAAATGGTTCACATTTTTCCAAATGCGAAAATAGGGGGTGCGGTTGTTTTTAGAATAGTCGAGATAGTCAAAATAAGTGCCACGTTGTATTTTTGAGTTCCGGGCACTTTTGGGATGTTATGACTCAATTATGTGGATACGAGTCATTTTAATGGTGTATTAGCAATTAAAAGAGGGGAGTTGTGTTTAAAGACCCATATAAGTCCCCCACCCCTTTTTTTCTCATTTTATGGGAGGAGCCAAAGGAGAGAGAGAGAGAGAAGAGAGAGTTGGGAGAAATGGTGAGAGAAGAGAGAAATGGAGATTTGGGCCGGATTTTCGTTGCTACCGGAGGAGGATCAGAGACTACGAACCTCAAGGCAAGTTTCTTACTTGCTAAATATTGATTTAATGTGATAAATTGCATGTATAGTTAGGTTTTTGGAGATTTAAACCCTAAATGGGTATTTGTTGATTTTGGTGATTACACCCTTGAATCTTAGTTTTAATTTGATTTGGGGAGATTATTTAAGTTACTTAATGTGTAGAAATGATTGGGTAGCTATTTTTGTGGTTGTATTTGGTTGGATTGACGGGTAGAAGCTTGGAGGCTTCGGCAATGGCCGAAACAGCTTCTCGGGGAAGAAGCTGTCCGCCAGGATCGATCGATCGAGCCTGGGGGATCGTTCGATCGAAGCCTTCAATCGATCGATGGCCAGGGGTCGATCGATCGACCCCTTCTGAAAGGGTGAGGTTTTTCTAGTTTTGTTTTTATCCCTTTTCTTTTAGGTTTGACGTTTAGGAACCTTGCTTTGGGAAGTAACTAAGAATTCTAGAGGGTTGTATTGGTTATGCTATTGTCTTAGGGTAAAATGGGGATAATTAGGTTTATCATAAGGGTTAGTTTTTGTAGGTTAGTATCCTAATGATGAAGGAGGTTAACCAAAAATTAATTGGAGATTAAATGTTTATGTTGGGACTTTTGGGGGTCAATTATTGAGGGAGACTCATTTTGATGATTTATGGTTTTGTGTTAAACTTTGGAGACTAGTTTGAGGATATTGGAACTTCGGGTCTTAGGTCGTTAATAAATATGACTTAATGAATTAAAGAATGCCTATTCCAAAATATGTTACTAAATGAATATGTACAAATGGATCATTTTTGAAAAGGTAAAATAAGATGTTTTCAAAAGGAAAAAGTAATGTTTTTCATAAAAGTTAATTTATGATTACACACCTCCTTAAATCGCTATCATAAGGGAAGTTGCGCGCGTTGTGGTGAATCCCCTGGCTAATGAACGCAGGGTGGATATATTCCCTAGGCCATATGTGCGTTTATTGTACTGCGCTGGTTAGGTGATTCTGGGTGTGGTCATGACTATCCCGCAGGCATATGGCCGCTTCCCGATGTTTGGTAAGTTCCCAGGTTTTCTTATACATGATAGGCCCTGGAAGATAATAGCCATTTAGGGGTGCGTCCAGTGGGGAAGCCCGGAGGGACGGTCTTAGATTTGTGAAATCATTTTATGGTAATAAAATGGCTTTAAATACATTTCCTGGATGGAAGAAGGGAAATGGGATATGGTTTGGCTTCGGATACATTCCCCGGATGGAAGAAGGGGGATGGAAGCATATGGTATACAAAAGTATTTTTATGATAATAAAAATGACTTTTGATTACACTTCCTGGATGGAAGAAGGGAAGTGGGATTTTATGAAAAAGGATAAAGCATTTTTATGTTAATAAAACTTGCTTTAAATTAAATTTATTTTCCTGGATGTAAGAAAGGAAATAAAATTGGTAAAAAAGGCTTTGAAAAAAGATTTAATTGGTAAACATTTGATAAAATGTTGTACCATTTATATATTCCTAAAGAAAGAATTAGGAATTTTGCTTTTAGATGGTGAATGAGTTTAATTTTAGATTTCCTTGTGTAGCTGTAGATGTGACCTCCCACACTTATGCACACACATATATATTTATTAATTATTTTATGCTAAGGATCTAATGGATCTCGACGATCAACCTTGCCTAAGTAGTAGTGTATCGGGGGGTTCCTTGTTTGGATTTCGCTTTGCGAGACACCCCACGCACGAATAAGGCATAGTGTTGAGACTGGGGAGAAGTTAGCCCTTAGTATTTGGGTTAACTAGATCATCTCACGATATTGCGCTAGGTTGCTTTTAGATTGAGAGGTGAGAATTATATTATGTTAATTGCGAGAGAATCACGCACTTAACTATCATGCATTTTAGTCACATGGTAATCATATCAAATCGGGCCCTGACCCGTATCTATATTTCTTTGTTTCTGCATATACTCCTTGCCGTACAGGCGCTCTTCCGCATGGACACCCGAATTTACATTTCCATTCCAGTTGTCATGGAGCTACAGCATATTGCGGATGTTGTAGGTTAATTGAATTAGATGCCTCCCTCCATTGTACTCTATTTATGTTCAGTTTATTTATTCGGGCGTGTTGCCTAAGGGTTGCACTCATTTACTATATTGTAAATATTGAATTGTAATACTCGGTGTAAATATTTGTATTGGTCTGTTCACCGACAGCTTATTCAGTGATTATTTAGTATATTGTTATTCTTTATTCGTTGATTTTTTTATATCCACCATTTTTACAAATGGGATTGTCGAAGTTTTACTCTTACTTGCTAATTTTTTTTAATTGGCAGTCCGTTTTCTAAAATGATTGGTGGTTATCTCGTACTATTATTTTAATCGACAGTGATGCTGAGAATGAACCATCTATGATTCCTGTGATTATTAGAGTATTGGGATGGCCACCTATTATTTTAGTAGGCGGGTTGTCACAGATGGTATCAGAGCATTAGGTTTTAGAGTCCTTAGGAATCTGTGCAGACGTTCTACATCTTCTGCGTTTCTTTTGATTTGATATAGAGTTTTAGGATTAAGTTCGTTGATTTTTCCTGTGAGATTTCGTTCTCCTGCTATGATGTGAGAACCCCGACGATCTTTTGCGCGTTCGTGTGAGATTTGTAAAATCGTAAGATGAAGGGCGTCACGAAAGGCCGTTGTGAAGGCGTCACGGGACGGGATTACTATATGCTATAAGAGGTAGTCAGGGATGAGGACTGCTTTAGATGTCACTTCCCCCATAGCATTATTCTAGTATTGTTACCGTGACTACTAAGTACAGTAGATATAGTTTTCTATGTATCGCTGCCAGTAGAAAGTGGTACTAAGCTTGGGATTTCAAGCTATATTAATTTAAAGTTGAGAGGTCCTTGACAAGGACCACATGTTTAAGTTCGGTCGGATTGGAGAAAGTGTAACCTCATTCGGTGGAAGTGTAAGGCCCGAGGGTTTGGCCTAGAGATGGGTATAAAAGTGCCCAGGTGCGAAGATTGGAGGAAAATCTTTCACTTATAGGAGTAAGCTTGAGGTGGCGGACATGGTAGTCACCGTATTTTGGGTGGAACAGGAGGTTTTGCCCTTAGAGAGACCCAGTGGATATTTTCAACATCGAGTTTCTCTGGGATATTAGGAATGAGGAGAAAGTAGATTCTCATTTATTCACGTGAGGTTCGGTCAGAAGTCGACCATGAATAAAGGGTGTTACGGTTAATGAAACTGTGCACCGAAATAACGTTGGTACAAGGAAGAGAGAGAGCCTTTCAACGGAAACGATAGGCTCACAAGTAAGTGTTGCTAACACTTTTGGAAAGGTAGTGTTCATGAGACCCCATCGGTGGACCTCCACCTGGTGAAGACTCATTGAACTAAGGCAGGGGAGGTCGGTAGAATGTTCTCTTTGCTGAAGAAGTTAAGGGAACTATGCGTTTTGATCTTTTCGATTGGAGAACAAGGGAAAGAATATGATGCCTAGTTGGGGCATTAATGGAAGTAGTTGGTTCGGATAAGACTAGAATGATGTGTCTTGGAACCTTTAGTGGTGGCCAAAGAGATTGGCATAAATTGTGGTGGAAATTTCCACCTTAGGTGAGGGTGGAGCATTCCTCATAATAAGATGGAGTAGTGTGGTACTTACCCTAGATTCGGGTGTGTAAATTTGAGCTTGCAATGCTATCGGTATTATTGTAGTTATTATACTTACATGGCTTCCATGATAGGGAAGTTCTGTATTTTCCTTTCACTCGTTATGGGGCGAGTGGTGATATGTGTGGTATGTGCTACTTGCATTATATGTAATATACGAGTAGATATATTCTTAGTTTGGTGGGTGCGATAGCAAGCGAATAAATCGTGAGGCTATCCTATTTCTAGTTCTGGAGAAGGACTAGTGGTTCTATAATATCTCTCCTGGATACAGGTCGAGACTTTATCGAGGTGGTTTACGGTACGTAGGTAGTTTTTCATTATTTATTTTGTTTGTTTTGCTTGATTGTTTGTTTGCTTTGTTTGTGCATGATTGTTGCATTTTCTTTTCTTTTCCTTCATCTTTTATTTTCTTTTCCTTTCTTTATTTCTTTCTTTTATTAGGTTATGATGATGGGTTGGACAGGTTTAGCCGAAAATCATGTAAATGAGTGATTAAGGGCTAAGTTGATGTGCGATATATGAGCACAGCGATCGTTTTTCCTCTGATTTATCGATGTGGGGAATACTAAGATATGAAGTCTGATAGAGACTTATGGTTATGCCTTAATAAGAAGGCCATTTATAAAGATGTGTATACGTGTATATTAGGATCAAGTGGTTGTGGCATCTAACAGAAAGTAAATGCCTCAGTTGATTGATATGGTAGAACTTAGAAGTAGAAGTACATTAGTAGGGTTACTAGTTAGAGCCTTAGCGTTCCCGATTATGTGTCTTAGACCGTTACTTCTTGACGACTGACGATACGAGGTAGTAGTGTAACGGGAGGGTTCCTTGTTTGGATTTCGCTTCGGCGAGACGTCCCATGCATGAACCCGAGCGAATGTTGGAAGTTGAGAAAGGTCTTGGACACTAGGGATATAATTAGGATAGTACTTACACGACTTCATTAGGATATAGATCGACTTGAGGATTCTTAGGACGCTAGGCCCTTAGGGCATGTGACGTTATTTTAGGAAGGTGGTAAGGAGTTGACCACAATAGGTTTGTGGGTTAACTCCAAGTAGGATTTGGTCCCTAGATAGAGAAGTGTGGGATTACAAGTGATTTGGAACGTTAGGCCATTGATGGTGGGGCCTCTCTTAGGTAGAGCGTTACGTCGGTAACCTAACTTTTGGAGGAGTTGAAGGATGAGCCGACTTTTACTCCTACACTCGTGTTATTAAGATCGAGAGTGGATTTAACGAACGAGTCTTTGCCAGGAATGGGAAGTGTTAAAACGGGAGCATAGATCCATTGTTCATGCGTCTCGCAAATTTGAACTTCGCGAGAAGTGTTATTCCCCGCTTGACGAAGAGTTCGTAGTGAAAATACTCGCCTTAGAGAAATTGAGGCACTACTTCCTGGGTAGGAAATTGGGTATTTTTACGAGCAATAAGTTACCTCGTAAAGGACTATCAATTAGATATTCCCTTTCGCTAAGGAAATGCAGATGGGGTAACGGTAGATGTGCCAAGTAGAAACCGTCGGAGAGATTAGCTGACGCATGGAACGAGCTTCACCGAATGGACACTATGGTAAGAGCGTTCATGTCCGTGGCAGACCAATTCACTTACTGGTGTGAAGAGACTAGTGGTGGAACGAGGTAGGTTTGGGTAGTAGCTTTTATGGATCGAATTTCTGTACAATAGTTCGGATCTTCTCCTATAAGTATAGTGCCATGTGTGTGGCCTAGTTTAGTCGGCTGTGTACCTTGCCTATTTGTTGGAATGGAACCAGCGAATAGTATATTTCTTGGACTGGGAGTGGTTCGGGAACATTTCTTTAAGGATTGGGCTCATTGAGCCGCATACTTTCGAGGGCTACACCAATGCGAATAGAAGTTAGTATTGTTGGGGTAGAGCGATAATAAGTTAGAGTAGTTATTCCTTAGTAAGGGTGTAACGTATTTTGGGAGGTAAGGCAATTTGTGCCGACATGTGTAGGTATCTCCTTCCGTAGTATAACGGTAGGATCGATAGTTCACGAGGAATAATTTGGCGCTATGTTAGGGCACGATGAGGCGGACTGAGATCGAATAGTAATGACCTTAGTCTGAGTCAAATGGGGACTCCGCACTATCGAGGGGTTTGCTAGTATGATAGAATGGTAGTTTAAGTATAGTGTACCTTTATATGGTTATACGCTGCGCCTGAATTTTGAGGGCAAAATTCTCCTCTAAGGGGGGGAGTATGTAACAACCCAAGTTTTTGAGCGACTATTTTATACTATTTTGCCTGCTGGGCTAATTTTATAAAATAGGGGAAGTTGGAGTAAATATTATTTCCCGTGAGATTTAGGGATAATATTTACTATGTTTTGTCAATTTACCGTTATGAGTAGGTAAATAGCATTATATTGTGTATTATTGCGTCGTTATATGTAAAACGACGGTTATGACCTATATTTAAAGTTGGATAAAATTAATGAAATAAAATGAAATTTTGAACATAAAAATGGTTCACATTTTTCCAAATGCCAAAATAGGGGGTGCGGTTATCTTTAGAATAGTCGAGATAGTCGAAATAAGTGCCACGTTGTATTTTTGAGTTCCGGGCACTTTTGGGATGTTATTACTCAATTATGTGGATACGAGTCATTTTAATAGTGTATTAGCAATTAAAAGAGGGGAATTGTGTTTAAAGACCCGTATAAGTCCCCCACCCCTTCTTTTTTTCTCATTTTATGGGAGGAGCCAAAGGAGAGAGAGAGAGAAGAGAGAGTTGGGAGAAATGGTGAGAGAAGAGAGAAATGGAGATTTGGGCCGGATTTCCGTTGCTACCGGAGTAGGATCAGAGGCTACGAACCTCGAGGCAAGTTTCTTACTTGCTAGATATTGATTTAATGTGATAAATTGCATGTATAGTTAGGTTTTTGGAGATTTAAACCCTAAATGGGTATTTGTTGATTTTGGTGATTAAACCCTTGAATTTTAGTTTTAATTTGATTTGGGGAGATTATTTAAGTTACTTAATGTGTAGAAATGATTGGGTAGCTATTTTTGTTGTTGTATTTGGTTGGATTGACGGGTAGAAGCTTGGAGGCTTCGGCAATGGCCGAAACAGCTTCTCGGGGAAGAAGCTGTCCGCCAGGATCGATCGATCGAGCCTGGGGGATCGATCGATCGAAGCCTTCAATCGATCGACGGCCAGGGGTCGATCGATCGACCCCTTCTGAAAGGGTGATGTTTTTCTAGTTTTGTTTTTAGCCCTTTTCTTTTAAGTTCGACGTTTAGGAACCTTCCTTTGGGAAGTAACTAAGAGTTCTAGAGGGTTGTATTGGTTAGGTTATTGTCTTAGGCTAAAATGGGGATAATTAGGTTTATCCTAAGGGTTAGTTTGTGTAGGTTAGTATCCTAATGATGAAGGAGGTTAACCAAAAATTAATTGGAGATTAAATGTTTATGTTGGGACTTTTGGGGGTCAATTATTGAGGGAGACTCATTTTGATGATTTATGGTTTTGTGTTAAACTTTGGAGACTAGTTTGAGGATATTGGCACTTCGGGTCTTAGGTCCTTAATAAATATGACTTAATGAATTGAAGAATGCCTATTCTAAAATATGTTACTAAATGAATATGTACAAATGGATAATTTTTGAAAAGGTAAAATAAGATGTTTTCAAAAGGAAAAAGTAATGTTTTTCATAAAAGTTAATTTATGATTACACACCTCCCTAAATTGCTATCATAAGGGAAGTTGCGCGCGCTGTGGTGAAGCCCCTGGCTATTGAATGCAGGGTGGATATAGTCCCTAGGCCATATTGGCGTTTATTATACTGCGCTGGTTAGGTGATTCTGGATGTGGTCATGACTATCCCGCAGGCATATGGCCGCTTCCCAATGTTTGGTAAGTTCCCAGGTTGTCTTATACATGATAGGCCCTGGAAGATGATATCCATTTAGGGGCGCGTCCAGTGGGGAAACCCGGAGGGACGGTCTTAGATTTGTGAAAGCATTTTATGGTAATAAAATGGCTTTAAATACATTTCCTGGATGGAAGAAGGGAAATGGGATATGGTTTGGCTTCGGATACATTCCCCGGATGGAAGAAGGGGGATGGAAGCATATGAATACAAAAGTATTTTTATGATAATAAAAATGACTTTTGATTACACTTCCTAGATGGAAGAAGGGAAGTGGGATTTTATGAAAAAGGATAAAGCATTTTTATGTTAATAAAACTTGCTTTAAATTAAATTTATTTTCCTGGATGTAAGAAAGGAAATAAAATTGGTAAAGAAGGCTTTGAAATAAGATTTAATTGGTAAACATTTGATAAAATGTTGTACCATTTATATATTCCTAAAGAATGAATTAGGAATTTTTCTTTTAGATGGTAAATGGGTTTTATTTTATATTTCCGTGTGTAGCTGTAGATGTGACCTCCCACACTTATGCACACACATATATATTTATTAATTATTTTATGCTAAGGATCTAATGGATCTCGACGATCAACCTTGCCTAAGTAGTAGTGTATCGGGGGGGTTCCTTGTTTGGATTTCGCTTTGCGAGACACCCCACGCACGAATAAGGCATAGTGTTGAGACTGGGGATAAGTTAGCCCTTAGTATTTGGGTTAACTAGAGCATCTCACGATATTGCGCTAGGTTGATTTTAGATTGAGAGGTGAGAATTATATTATGTTAATTGCGAGAGAATCACGCACTTAACTATCATGCATTTTAGTCACATGGTAATCATATCAAACCGGGCCCTGACCCGTATCTATATTTCTTTGTTTCTGCATATACTCCTTGTCGTACAGGCGCTCTTCCGCATGGACACCCGAATTTACATTTCCATTCCAGTTGTCATGGAGCTACAGCATATTGCGGATGTTGTAGGTTAATTGTATTAGACGCCTCCCTCCATTGTACTCTATTTATGTTCAGTTTATTTACTCGGGCGTGTTGCCCAAGGGTTGCACTCATTTACTATATTGTAAATATTGAATTGTAATACTCGGTGTAAATATTTGTATTGGTCTGTTCACCGACAGCTTATTTGGTGATAATTTAGTATATTGTTATTCTTTATTCGTTGATTTTTTTATATCCACCATTTTTACAAATGGGATTGTTGAAGTTTTCCTTTTACTTGCTAAATTTTTTTAATTGACAGTCCGTTTTCTAAAATGATTGGTGGTTATCTCGTACTATTATTTTAATCGACAGTGATGCTGAGAATGGACCATCTATGATTCCTGTGATTATTAGAGTATTGGGCTGGCCACCTATTATTTTAGTAGGCAAGTTGTCACAGATAATTAAACATCTACTCACCGAAGTTCCATCTAAACATATAATAAATGCGAGCTCGACCTGTATCCAGGTGAGATATCTCACAAACAACTTGTTCCACCCTGGAACCGTGGATACGATAATCTCGTAATCATCATAATGCTATCACTCCGATAATACAATAGCATTACTCTTATAATAGTACCATACTCGTATAACACACGCAAAACGAGCAATACAAACCAGATACAAATCCAAAATACCAACACCCGTTTTCATAATGAATGAAGAAAAATAGAACCTTGCTACCGAGGAAAAAACATATAGACATACACTATATAATGTTATTGATACTGCAAGTAAACTCGAATCACACGCGAATCTAGGGAAAATAAAATATTGTGACTCAATCTTGCCACACAGAACATACCTCCTTCATTCGAGGTGAAACTCATAACAACAACTGTGCCAATCTCCTTGGATGCTCTATATGGTTCCCAGGCGTAGTACACTTATCTTAACTGAACCAAGAGCTACTCTAACCAATGCCCCATCTATGCACCCTACTCTTGTCCTTTAACTCCTACTGGAAAAGGATTAACCGTGTGGTTTTACACTCCACATCGCAACATTCCCCATCTCTGGCCACCCTGACCATATTAAGGTTATCAGTATCTCGAACTCTATAGTCTCGATCCTGATAATTGCTTTCATAGTTCCCTCAGCTCCTCCTACAAAAGGAAACACACTACCGGCCTTAACTGCCGTATTCCAATGAATCCCCGAGTGGATGTCCACCAATGGGGTTCCACGAATACAAATAATCTCAGTCTTTACCCTTGGACTTAATTCTTTAAATCCTCCAATTCCACTCTCATGGAAGCAATTAACATCCCCTGTGTAAGAGGTACGACATTGCCCTCGCATATACAAGAAGTCTGGGTAAAATCTCCCTAAACATTAGCAACACTTACGAGTGAGCCTATCATTCCAGTGAAGGACTCTCTCTTCATTGTACCTTCCTCACTTCGTTTCAAGGTTCACTTCTCCATCTAACTCTTTATTCACTGTCGGCGTCTAACCTATCCTTATGCGAATATCCCAGAAACTACATTCCTTTTATTCCTGATAAACTAAAGGAACTAACGGTTAAAACCATCTGTAAGATTCCTCTATGAGCAAAACATCCCGCTCCTCCAAATATGGTGACTACCGTTCCTACCATTTAAACTTTGCTCTAACGAGTGAAAAAGTTTCCTCAAATTTTCACATCTAGGCATTCCTATACCCCTCTCTAAGCCAAAGCTTCTGAGCCTTATACGTCCGTTGAATCACGTTACACTGACTTCGTATAACTTAAACTTTAACATATGGTCCTTATCAAAGACCTTTCGAACCTTTTCCCAATTTAACTTCACTGGGTAATTCAAGTTTAGCACCACTCTCTACTACAGCGGTACATGAATAATTATAACTACTATACTTTAGTAGTCATTGCAGTAATCTTTGGCAATGCCATGAAGGGGAGTGGCCTCGATTGCGTCCCTCATCCCCAACTTCAACTTATAGCTCCAACTAAGACACACCTCCCGCTGCCCTCATAACGGACTTCCTTGGTCGCCCTTCCTCGATCAGCACGTGAGCCTCGAAGGAGCGCGCAAAAGATTTACTATAATCTTATATAATGGCAGGAGAACGAAATCTCACAAGAGGAATCAACAATCCTAATCATAAGGCTCTATATCAAATCGAAAGCAACGCTGAAAGCGTAGTACGTCCGCACAGATTCCTAAGGACACTAGAACCTGATGCTCTGATACCATCTGTGACACCCCGCTTGATTAAATATCGGGTGATCAATCATATACCAAATTAAAATAGGAGTTTCATATGGTTCATTCTCAGCATCACTGTTGAAAACCAATTTCATTACTAATAACCTATTAGGCTAGCATCAAAATTTTATATTAACTAATCTTTTTAACCAAAACATTCAAATAAAACATCCACATAGTTTATGTACACGAAACTGAAATGAAATAAAAATAATCGAACACTCGGTTTAACATAATACAACCAAATCAAAAGCCGCACTAAAAGGTGGTAAAAGAATAAATCAATACAGTTGGGCTATTGTCCCGAATGTTTCTACCATACCTCCTATCTAGATCTCAAGGATAGAAGCGTCTACACTAAACCTGCATGCATCCACAGCTACTGCAGCAAACGTCTGATTCAAAAGAATCATCATCCAGGCATCCCTATGTCTAGACACCTAATATATATACATATATAGCAAGAGAGGGGAAAATAGAGAAACGGGTCAGAGCCCGAGTTTTGAAAATATTTTAGCAAGTGTTTAGATGCAATATTTAAAAATATGAAATATATCATATTTAAATTAGTATCGCACTCCCATGAGATACACCTCACCCATCTTCTAATAGTACACACCTATCGCATATCTTTTAGACAACCTAGTTAAGCTACCCCGCCTAACTAATCTGTTTCACCCATCTTCTAAAAATCCTCATAACCCGAGTACTAAGGACTAAACTTCTCCCCATTCCTAATACTGCGTTACGTTCGTACATGGGGTGTCTCGCGAAGCAAAATCCAAACAAGGAACCCCCTCGATACTACTACCTGGCAATGTTGATCGTCGAGATTCATTAGGCCCTCAGAACATAACTCATATACATAAACTCGTATAAAAATATATATAGTTCTCACTAGAACCTATGATTCATATTCATATAAATCCGAATATAAATCTACCGGAAGGGGGACAACTCTTATTCAATTTTTTTTTCATTTTATACACGTTTACTTTATATGATATCTCATCTCATATACAAGCAATATATTATACGCTATAAGTATAATTATACCTATCATAAACATAAGTATAATAACCATCCCACCGAGATATAACTCGAGGATGTAGTCTCATAATGCTAATCTGAATCCGGTTTTACTCACTCAACCATGGTACAAAGTCAGACTCACTCATGGTCATGGTAAAAATACACATTGCTGGAGCCGGTCATGTTTCAACCTATATATGGAATACACATCACACTCGTATACGGGACGATATGGCCTGGGGATATACTATCCTTGCTCCTCAAGCCAGGGGATTCACCCACATCGCGCAACCTCCCCAGATCGCACTAGAGAAACTATAAAATCTAGCTGTTCCAACCCTATGCCCGGGAATGCCTATGGAACCAGCCTCTAAGATACAAATATACCAATACATATAGATATATATATGTATTTCTGTATCGTATTATATATACTGTAATAACGTCGCATGTATAATCTATATCACTTCTCAACACATATGGCTATAATTACCAAACTCTCATAGTGATAGCCAATAACCCCGAATGTTCCCATTCGTAATAGTATATACGTATTCTCACACTTACAATACTAAACTGATAAGTATTCTCTTACTTAATATATAACTTGCACTTTAATCACTTTTAAGGATTTATATATAATCTTCGTACTAACTAAATAATTATACTCTCAACTTATTTTAGTCCCATAGGTATCGCATTACCTATAATAATAGTCGTCAACCGACACTGGCTCATGCATCGCTAGCCCCTATCCTCAATTTCCATCCTATTCGCATCCTAGGATTTACTCCAACATATAGGCGGTATATAAATATATTTTCGACACGCATAATATATATATAATCGCCCACCGAAATACCTCCCCGAGTATTACTCGTCCCTCCTGGATTTTACTTTCAACTAACCCAAGGTATACTTCTCACTAAAATAATAATTTAGATTTCCTCACAGTACATTTAGGAACCCCAAATATTTAACTCCATTAATTATTTTCCTCAAAACTACACATTAAATGCCACCCAATTTTGCTCCCTCCTAGTCCCAATTAATTCCCTTAAATGGCTAGGTATGATTTTCCATAATTCGATATTTATTTCCCCAAATAAATAAGCTAGAAATAATCAATTTAGAAATGTATCCCATAAATACAACACAAGCCAAATTGCCAAAATAACAGTAAGGTCGATCGATCGACCCCTGACAGTCGATCGATAGATCAAACAGGGCCTTGTCTTCTCTGAGACTCTGTTTCGGCCATTAACATACCCCAAGCTTTTTATCTTCTCTCCCAACATCAACCAACCTCAACCAACAATATATTCACATATAAAAAGGTTTCTAATCATCCTAAAACCAAAAACCAACAATCAATTCCAATTAATTTCTAAGTTTTTTAAATCGAATATTATCCGGGCTTTACTCGTTAAAATTCTGAAAAATCTGTTTTGATTCACGAAAACCCAACCCAAAAATCATATAGTTTGTTATTACCAACTATGATATGAGATACATGCTCAAAAGTATAAATCAAGTAAACACTTGCCTCATGGATAAAATTCGACGACCTCGAGTCGAATCCCGCAGAGTTTGGGCCGGAATCCTCTTTCTCTTCCTATTTCTTCTTCCTTTCTTCTCCTCTTTTCTTTTCCTTATCTTTCTCTCTCTCGTGCCTTTTATAGAGAGGAATAAGGGTTTATCCCTTATAAACCAAAAAATGAGTCATTTACTCAATTGCGAGTCCCTATTAGTCCAAAAATCTCCGGAACCTAAACACTACCCCCAGATACTCAATTCTGACGATCTCGGCCATTCCGAAACCAACCGCGCACTCGAAATCTCCATCCAAGTCACTTAACTACAATTCACTAATTAAACCCAACACATCTCAATATGAGTTTTCCAATTAAAGTATTATTCTTTGTCGCTTTACCCAACTGTGATACGTAATTAAAATAATCCGACTTATTTACTTAGTCCCAAAAGTAAATGTAACAAAAATCGAAAATCATCTAATCACTCATAAACTCCAAAAATTATTATTCAAAGAAATTCCTCAAATTTCCAAATTACGCCCATTTATGTAATTTAAATTTCCTTAAAAGTATGGGGTATTACAAGTTTTTTTTTAAATTCTTCCCAGAATTGTCACTGCCAAAGACCGTGACAAGTCCGTGAAAAAGAAACTTGTCATGGACTTGTCACGTCTTTGACCGCGATAATTTTTTTGGTTTTGTCACGGGCTTGTCACGGTCTTTGACCCTGACAAAACTTGTCAAGGTCAAAGATCGTGACAGGACCGTGATAAGTTCGTGACAAAAGAAGTTATCCCCCCCAGACTTGTCACTGTCATTTACCTTGACAAGTTGGAGTTGTCACGGTCAATGACCATGAAAAGTCGACAGTTTTGGTGTAGTGACTTTCCTCCTCTTCCTCTCTTTATTGCTTTCTTTTCTCCCCACTCTCTTGCTCTCTTTCATCCCCTATTTCCTCCTCTGTTTCTTTCTTTCTTTCTTTCTCTCTTTCCTCCTCTCTACATTTCGCTCGTGATTTTTCTCCTTCTTTCTCTTCTTCTTTACCTCCCTCTTTTACCTCACCCCCTTCACTAACCCCTAAGTAAATCACCTACAACCTGCTCGACGTATCACCCTCACCAAACATCACTAAACCCCCTACTACTTGGTCGACTACTTTATCCAATGACCTCATAGGAGGATATCCTTTGCTCAAACTAGTGGAACTACCGAAACTACAACTAGACGAGGACGATACGGGTGGTCGTACTTCCTTCAATGCCTCCAACCTCATCTTATGCTCGGATGTGGTAAGATGATTTTGACTTCTTCCTATTTATATGACCTACATAAGAAATTAACAAAATTATATTAGCAAATAAACAACAAACTAATAAGTTCATACCAACAAAGAAACAATAAACATATAGCCACATTTATATACTAAAATCATATATACGTGCATACATTAATACGTTCATCGTGTTGAAACTTGTAGAATCAAATATACATGCATACATTAAAAATTACTATAAATATTTTCAATATGAAGAAAATATAAAATAAATGACTGTTAAATAATATGTAAGGACCTAAAATTGACAAAATTTTTATTACACAAAAAGTCAATAAATTAAAGTGATATAATTACACAACAATTTTAATGTTTCTTTTTGGTATAATTAATTTTTGGTATAACACGGTGAGTATTGACCGTGAAATAACACACCACGGTTAAAAGTGGATGTGAAAAGAAGATCTCGACGGTTTATGGCCATGAACATCAAAACATGGTAGGATATGATGGTAAATAGTAAACCATGGTGGGATATGACCGTATAGTATTGGCACCTTCGGCGACGGGAAGTCGTAGGTGCAGAGAGCAGGTATTTTTTTTCTTCAAATTGGTAAACCCTAGCTCGTTAAATAGGTTAAATACTAGTTTTTTTTCCCGATTATGCAATATATAACCAGTTATAATTATGGGAGCCCACTTTTTACAAGACCATGAAAGTACCCAACCAGGATAACTTGAGTTATTTGGTCCGGCCCAAATCATGGCTTACTTCCTACACGAGCAGTTTAGTTAGAGAAGGATACTCGCAGATATGGTCAAATCAGGTACCAAGAATCTCGGTCGAGATATTCAAGTAACTCATGGCCAAGCCACATACGATGATGGAGTTTCTTAAACAACTCAAACTCCGTAATAAACATATGTATAAATTGTACTCCCTGACCCGGGGCAAATGGACGAAAAAATTATAATCGTTAAGAGACACTTAATAGAAAACAAGTAATCTCTCTGTGGACGTAGGCAAGTTGCCGAACCACGTACATCATTGTTGTGTGTGATTCCATTTACTTTCTGCCTTTTGTGATTGCTTTCGCGAATCTTTTTATTGTCAATTTTTTTGCACTCACAATAATTATTAAGGTTATATTTTGTATGGTTTAATGAGTTAATAATTGGATTTTTATATGTAGTTTGCATTATAGAGTTTAATACACAAAATGAGACCATATATATGATAAAATGATAGTAATAGAGGTATGTTTTAATGGGGTAACATACCAGAATTGAAGTTTGGCGAGTACGAGGGTTTGAGAGAAAATAAAAGTAAGTTAACCAAGTCTCTTGGCCTAGTGGTATAACGCTGTCACTAAGACAGTCTTGGAGGTGGATTGAGTTCGATCCCGAGTTCGATCCCTGACACTATCAAAATAATGTTTCGCCAGTGAAAGTCACGAACCGCTAATGAAGATTAGTCGAGGTGCGTGTTAGCTGTCCGAATACCTCATGATATGCTATAAAAAAAGAGTAAAGCTAGGGAGACCCATAAAAAAAATCCATTTGGTAAACCCAGTGAATAAGACAAAAATGGGTACAAGTTTTTAATGCATATTTTGATGCCCTGGCGGGATCCACAACAATAAGGTATAAACGTTTAATGCAGTGGGCTTACGAAATGGATTTTTTTGTGGGTCTTCCTAGATTTATTCATAAAAAAAAACATTGAAAGACCAAAAGATTTGAGAAAAAGTCACAGAGAGATAATAAAAAATATAAGGGTTAAAATTTAGTCTTGTGTGTTAAATGTTTTATACAAATAATGTATACTTACGTGATGTTTTAGAGAAAAGACATTTTAAAATAATATTTTTGATAGGGATAAGAAGATGCAAAAATAAATATGAAAAGTGAGGTAAGAACCGACGTAATAACGAGACTAACAAAAGATGCGCATACTTTCGCGGTTCTTTAAATACGGATCAACTGAATGCTTTTGTTCTCAACCCCTTTCAAGTTTCAATTCAACCATCTCTATTCTCTCTCTACCTTCATCTCCTCATTCTCAACTTCTAACTCTAATCACACCCCTTTCTCTCTCTCGTACATACACATCTATTCTTTCACTATTTAGAAAACAATACAAAAAAATTAAGAATATGTCATACACTTTTTTTTTTACACAAATGGTCACAATGCTAACCTATTACCTAATGAACTGACAACCAAGAAATTCTTGAAAGATTTCCCATATCCAGGTTCCTCTCTCTCTCTCTCTCTCTCTCTATATATATATATATATATATATATATATATATATATATATATATATATGTTCTTGGGCTGATTGTCTCGCATTTTAAAAGTGCAAACGTCACATGTGTCACATAGCGTTGACTCTAGAAATTATCGGCTAAATTATATTCTCTTTTTTTTTTACGCACGGTTACATGTTCAGTGCGCTTAAAATGCGGACCGATTCGCACAAGACCAATACATATATATATATATGCTCTCGTGCTAAGAGTGCGGACCGAATATTTGTCACTTAACGGTGCGCCTATAAATTATCGCTAGGGCTGCATTCTTAAAACGAGGACTAATCCGCACAAAAGCAGAACTATATATATATATATATATATATATGTTTTTATTTTTGTGTGTATTTATATTAATGCAGCCACCCAGGTGACGACGTATAAAAATGGATATAGATATGCATGGGTACTTATAGATCAAGACAGGATTTATACACATTTTGTTAATACTAAGGTCTTTCCATTTACATTTGAATTTGTTGGTGCTTCAAATCATGCATACACCACGCGTAGTATATCTATTCAAAAGGCTCGCAATCATGTGTCTAGAATATTAGGTAAGCGTCCGGAAATGACACGCAATAAGGTGATGAATTTGTAATACTTAAAATCGTGTCACAAAATGACAGTCTTTTCTCATATTTTCGGAAGCAATTAATATATTTTGTAATGTTGCGATGAAAATGGTTGATATTTGAAAGTTGAAAATGCCATGTGGAATTAAATTTAACATTGGCATTACGTGGTTTGGTAGAAGAGTGAAGACACGTAGTTGCAGGTTTTGAACTGGATACTACTGCTCGATACATTATTATATTTATTATATATGATTTTGGACTCCGTGCCGTGTATAATCTTTCATGGGTCGCATTGATTGATTATTTGCAGTAGGCTTCGTCATCAATTTATAGTCTCTCTCTGTCGAATCTTAATTTGATTAAACAATCAGCCAACAAAGCAGTTGGGCCTGTCATTGGTCTTCAATTCGATCTTCAACGTTGTTTTGACAGCGAAAGTTACAAATCGCGAATATAAATTAGTCGAGATATGCTTAAAACTGACGTGGTAGGATAAAAAAAATACAATTAACCATAGATTTTAAGAGTTAATTCAATAATTGTTAACATGTGGGGTAAGTAAATGTAGGCTTCTCTTGGCCCTTTTAAATTTTGAACCCCTCGGTGAGGGTTAACATGATTTTTAAGGCTAATGGTTGGAATATTAATAATTCAAAAGGTACTTCCTCAATTTAAAGTAGTCGATAATACTTTAACCAAGTGTTATGATGTAGGGATGGCAATTCCCCAAACCTATACGGTTTATGTGCCTTTACGTTCCTAATGGGATGCGTTTGGGGATGATATAGGCCGATTGTT
The DNA here is from genome assembly GCA_949130495.1 of Sambucus nigra. NCBI lineage: Eukaryota > Viridiplantae > Streptophyta > Magnoliopsida > Dipsacales > Adoxaceae > Sambucus > Sambucus nigra. Next base: position 482,055,529 of record OX422211.1, on the reverse strand, counting down.
GTACATACCACATATAAATATCACTTGTTCGATTAATTTTTTTTTTAAATAGTAAAAAAAATATTTTTAAATTGATTTTTTTGGCGTAGTATATAAACATTTAAGGAAATCCCAGAAAAATCAATGAGCTTACATATGAGTTATATTTTCTCCTTTACTAATCCTATTAGTTTGTAATCACGATGGTGTAGTTATGTATTCTCTCTCTCTCTCTCTCTCTCTCTCTCTCTCTTTCTCTCTCTCCCTCTCTTGAATCCTGGTTTCTTGCGGGTCGGGTTGAGTCAGGATTGGGTTTCATTGATATCAATTCGGGGCGGGTTTGGGTTTCAAAACATAAAACCCGTGGCAAGTTTCGGGTAGGGCGAATTTACAGTTTTCCTTTACGGGTCGGGTTTTCTGAAACCCGATCCGTTGCCATCACTAGTGTTACATCGCTAGAGTTTAAACTTAGTAATGAAGAAGAATTAATTGGAATATGTGTTTTACTGATACATATCAGACTATTGTTAATATTTTTGTATGTTTTTAACATGTTTGTGTCCTTTTTCCCAACACCAGGAACAAAATTGTCATAATTGAGGGCCAATTATAATTATTATTTTTCATAAAAAGAAAAAAAATGAGAAGAAGCGTTTTGCAAGTTCAAGTACTCACTACTCATCACAATTGTAAATTAGCCTTGATTAGTATATATTTAAATTTCTCTGCGACAATGATTTCCATCTCATAATCTCTCAAACTTGAGTACTTGATAACCACTTTTTTTTTAGTACTTGAGTTGGTTGAAAAATTTGAGTTGGCTGCCTTTTAAACTATGCTTAGATTTTATAAAATATTGAGTAAAGTAAGAGCAAAAGAGAGAGAATAATAAACTTGCAATAATTTCCACTGGGGAAGAGGAGGGTGGAGAGATTTGAGAAGTTTAGTTGTATGTTTTTTGGCTTGTTTTTGAGATAGGGGGGAGGGTGGAGAGATTTTGGCTTCCCATCCCTCAATATTATTTTTTGGTCTTCTATGGACTTTTGTATAATTCTTGTATACGGGATCTGACCCCTTATGCGGAACTGATTTATTTACTCTCTTTACTAATAAAAAAAAAATTATTTCCACCATATCTTTCTTTTTATTTTCATTTTTCTCTGTACATCTCAACTTCTTAAACGTACTAGGGGATAGAGCTTAGAATTTGTAGGCTGGCTGTTAAATGATGATCTAAATTTGCAGGTATTGAAGTGAAAATTTGTTGTTCCTGTTAGTTTGGGTTTACTTTCAGCCAAAAATGGCCAGCAATGGTACAGTTATATGTCCACCTCCAATGAAGGCTACATCTGATGGCATTTTCCAGGGGGATAACCCCCTTGATTATGCACTTCCCCTAGCCATTTTACAAATATGTTTGGTGTTTGTGCTCACGCGACTGCTCGCTTATCTTCTTAAGCCAGCAAGACAACCTAGAGTGATTGCCGAGATTATTGTAAGTTTTAATTCTCTCTATATTAATAAGATTTCAGCTATATTGTTCTCTGCCTATTGTATAGGTATCCACACATTATTCTTTTGAATCCTAATAATTTAACTGACGGTTAGTGTGTGGTGTTTGAAATCATTTTCCCTTTTATGTTATGGCTTTGATGAAAGTGTCATGTGAAAGTTCATCATTTGATATTATATTTTCTTAAATAGTGATGGAGTGGGACATACGAAAAGTCGGATAGATATAATATAGTGAAGATACAATTTTCTTGTTTCTTTGTGAAAGGAGAAAAGGAACAAACAAGAAGTGATGAATATCTGTTTGACCATTTATACCATATCACCAAAAGTTGTGATTTATTTACCACGTGATTAGAATTAATGACTAATTAGATAATATTACTTTTCATTGTCTTTTTCACTTTTTTTGTCCATTAAAATAATATTGATTATGGATATAGGACAACAAACGTTTCGTTTCCATTTTTAGTCCCTATTTTCAAATTAAAGGAACACATGGCCTGCTGTGATTGGTTGACGTTTTATGAATATGAGTCTGCGCCAGAGGCTTTATTCAAAAATAGGGACTAAAACCATAAATAAAATGTTTACTGTCCTATTTCCAAAATACATATTACAATAAGTTCTAAATTTATAAAGCCTCTTATGAAAATTGCATGCTTCCACTTTAATTTTTCCTGTAGAGGCATTAGCCTGTTTGTTACAAGTTATATATTTATGGCACAATTATTAATGTTAAAATATACAGAGCGGGCTATTTGCAATTCTTGCATAGCGCCTCAAATTTTTTTATCGAAATCAGGGCCGACCTACGTTTCCTTTGTTCCATTTCATTCCCCCAGTTTTCTACGAAACCAAACAAATGTGAGACAGACAGTATAGAAATGAATTAGAAATCTGAGGTCTGATTGTGGATATGATACTGAGATCAGAAATCAAATCAATTATCGGACTACAGAGTTCATGGAATTAAAAAACTTATAGGCTTAGAGCAAGTTGAGACAGTAGTAAGATTTTGAAATCACAAATGTTTCACAAAAAGGACTTCACAAAATATTTGTAAAGTAAACGATATTAATGGTCAATAATAGTATATGAAATTGAGTCCTTTGATAGGCGTCCATAGCAAAACGATTGCATTTATACTAATTTCTATTTATTTCCAGAATGGGAAGGCATTTTTCCTGTCCTCATTTCAATCATAATAATCAGCATAAATTTAACAGTATATATAACCTTTCTTAAACTTTGATTTCCCTTGAAAATCAGGGAGATAAAGTTATCATCTGCTTCATAACTTAGAAGATACAATTTTGTCGTACTTTTTCTTTGGTATGAAGATACAATTTTGTCGTACTTTTTCTTTGGTATGGGGAATGTACAGGCATCTTTTCCTATCTTATATTCTTATGTAATAAATACAAGTATTAAACTTAATTCTGTTGCTCAGAAATTTAAACATTTTTGAGCCACACGGTTTATGATTGACACAATATTTCTTATTAGGCACCGGCAAAGTTACCTGCATGTATAATGAAGAATTCACATAATTAATTTATCTTTTGACAGGGAGGAATTCTACTTGGCCCATCGGCACTGGGCCGCAGCAAAAACTATTTGCACAATGTTTTTCCAGCCAGGAGTATCACAGTGTTGGATACTCTAGCCAACCTTGGCCTCCTCTTCTTTCTATTCCTCGTCGGCCTCGAGCTAGACCCCGTGTCCCTTCGTAGGACTGGAAAGAAAGCTTTGAGCATCGCCCTCGTAGGAATAAGCGTCCCCTTTGCATTGGGAATTGGAACCTCATTTGTACTCCTAGGTACAATCGACAAAGGCGTGAGTGAAGGCCCATTTCTTGTATTTATGGGAGTATCCCTTTCCATCACTGCTTTCCCTGTACTAGCGCGTATTCTAGCTGAACTCAAGCTCTTAACAACCGACGTCGGTCAAATGGCCATGGCAGCAGCGGCTGTCAATGACGTGGCAGCTTGGATTCTACTCGCTCTTGCCATCTCCCTCTCTGGCACGGGCCATTCTCCACTAATTGCAATATGGGTCTTGTTGTGTGGGTCCGGTTTCATCATCGCTTGTATATTGGTTTTTCCGCCTATATTTCAATGGATGGCGAGGCAGTGCCCTGAGGGTGAGCCAGTGGATGAAATGTACGTGTGTGCTACTTTGGCCATCGTTTTAGCGGCGGGATTTGTGACTGATTTGATTGGGATCCATGCCCTGTTTGGTGCTTTTGTAATAGGAATTATCGTCCCAAAGGAAGGAGCATTTGCAGGGGCACTTGTGGAAAAGGTGGAGGATCTCGTGTCCGGCATGTTCCTTCCTCTTTACTTCGTCTCGAGCGGACTGAAGACTAACGTGGCAACTATTCAAGGGCCTCAGTCCTGGGGTCTTCTCGTTTTAGTCATATTTACGACTTGTTTTGGGAAGATCGTTGGCACCATTGTTGTATCGCTTTTGTGGAAAATGCCTTTTCAAGAGGCTGTAGCTCTCGGGTTCCTGATGAACACTAAAGGCTTGGTGGAGCTCATTGTCCTCAACATTGGCAAAGACAGAGGGGTAACATCAATATCACTTACTAATTTGTGTATATATATAGTGAGGCTCTTCAACAAATTTTATCTAAAACTCTAAAGAATGCACCTCACTTAATGACTGAAATATTGCAAAATCTATTTGTTGCTGTTTTTCCCGTACTTATCGCTATAAGGGTTTATAACAACATTTTTTAGTGACATAGAAGGGGTTTTTCTAGACTTTCTCAGTTTATAGGGGATTGTTTGGTCGCCAATATTCTTTTTTATTAAAGAAGAAAAGGTACTACACAACCGGGGCCAGCCCTACCTACTAATATGTATATAGATATATTTTAAGAAATCTAAAGTTTATTTATTTTTAATACGGGTAAATTAAAAGAAACCGACTGACATTTTGCAAAATCTATTTGTTGCAGTTTATCCCTTACACATCGCTAAAAGGGATACTGACAGCAGTTTTTAGTGACATAAAAGGTTTTTTTTGCATCTTTTTCGGAGTTTTGGGGATTACTTGGTTGCAGATATTCTTTTCTATCAAAGAAGAAAAGGGGCTACAGAACTGTGGATATTTCTTTGCATTATGAATAATTTTGAAGATTATGTTCCTACCACCTTGTTAAGATTGTTGGGATAGCCCTTTGTTTAATTTAGTAATTATTGTCTCCATTCTTGATTTTAATCTTTTCACTTGATTGATTTGGCAGGTACTAAGTGATCAAACATTTGCCATTATGGTTCTGATGGCTCTGTTCACAACCTTCATTACAACACCTATAGTTCTTGCAGTATACAAGCCAGCTAAAAAATTGGCCAAAGCTGAATACAAGAACAGAACGATTCAAAGGAAGGACACAAGCACTCAACTCCGAACGTTGATCTGCTTCAACAGTTCAAGAAACATTCCCACTTTGATTAATCTCGTGGAGGCTTCACGTGGGACCGGGAAGAGGGAAGGGCTTCGCGTCTACGCAATGCACCTCATGCAATTATCTGAGAGGTCATCTGCTATGCTCATGGTCCACAAGGCGAGGAGAAATGGCCTCCCTTTTTGGAATAAAGGACAAAATTCAGGTTCCAACCAAATCGTGGTTGCTTTTGAAGCCTTCGAGCATTTAAGTCGCGTGTCTATCCGACCAATGACGGCAATCTCACCAATGTCTAGCATGCACGAGGATATCTGCACAAGTGCCGAGAGTAAAAGGGCAGCTATGATAATTCTTCCATTCCATAAACATCAGAGGCTCGACGGGCAATTGGAGACTACTCGTGCCGAGTTCAGGTATGGATCTATTGTTTTGACATGGTGGACACTTGCCCCATTATTTTCTGAAAATTATCACAACTGAAAAAAAAAAAACTCCCTCCGCCCCAAAATTAGTAGTTTCCATGTAAAAGTATATTTTATAGAAATATTTCACTTTACACATTTATCATCTTAAGAATTATGAATATCTTGGAATGTGATGGATAATTCCTCCCATTAGCATTGCTAGGATGGGTAATGTTGTAACTTCTCCTAGTTTTATATACAATTTTTAGAAGCTGGACTATTATTTTGGGATGGACCAAAAAGAAAGACGAGACCATTAATTTGGAAGGAAGTGGGGGTTTAAATAATGTAACAATTTGCCCACCTTATATTTCTAAATAAATATATGCGTATTATAGTTTGCCTTAATGAAAGTTTCCGAATCCGTCCCAACAGATATGTCAATCGGAGGGTCCTTAAGCACGCACCATGTTCGGTTGGAATCTTAGTGGACCGTGGGCTTGGTGGGAACACACACATATCGGCTAGCCATGTTCACTCGGTCATAATGGTCCTTTTCTTTGGGGGACATGACGATCATGAGGCTCTAGCATACGGTGAACGAATGGCTGAGCACCCCGGTATTAATTTAGTCGTCGTTCGTTTCAAGGTGGACCCCAAGCTTGTCGGAGAAACCGTGACCCTTGATATTAATGACTTTATTGCTGACTCAAGGGCTGTGGATGAAGAGGTGATTACCGAATTTAAGGAGAGACTCTCGAAGAACGGTTCGATAAAATACGAAGAGAGGGTAGTGAGTAAGGGTGTAGACACGATTAATGTGATACGCGAGTACAACCGGTGCAATTTGTTTTTGGTAGGGCGGATGCCCGAGGGACAGTTGGCTGCAACTTTGAAAAATAAGACCGAGTGCCCAGAACTGGGTCCCGTGGGCGGGTTTCTGGCCGGCCCTGATTTCTTAACAACAGCATCTGTTTTGGTGGTGCAGCAGTATCATAGTCAGTTGTCCATGCACGCCTTGGATTCCCTCAAGGATGAAGAATCCACTGATCGGGGAGATTATGATTCCAACTGATTTCTCTATGTTTTCACTGCTGGGATTTGGATTTCATTTCTAGAATTGTATGGAAATGTGATGGAATTTACTACTCATTTCAAGGTTTGTTGTTTTTGGCAACTTCTCTCATGTAACTACAAGGTTTGGGGTAAAAGTATGTTACAGGCTTACACAATGAGGTTTATTTACTTCTTTTTGATGTAAAGCTCAGCTAATGTAAATAATGTATGAGAAAATATGAGTGTGTTAAGTGCTCCTCTGGTATAGTTTTGGTGGCCCCCTGAATCGTGGATTGGTAATTGTACATATGATGTCCCATGATTTTATGTTAAAAGTTCGAATCACATAAATATGAATTCCTTTCCCGATGCTCAAATTTACATGCGAATTTTTCAACATAGTACCTTGGAACCACGAGAACTTCTACAAAACGAGTATTAAATGTCACTCGTGAGTTTAAATTTGTTAACCCATATTAAGGTGACTCTTGAATTGTCAAAGACCAAATTTAAATAAACAATTAAAATGATAACTTATATCGTGTGATTATATCCGACTTTCAATAACATAAAATCTACATGGCTTTTACAAAACATACCACTATTACATTAAAAAGAACAAAATATCAACTCCAAACATATTTACAAAATTTTTGAAATAGGTTGACCGATGGTTACAAAAAGTCCATTTAGGGGATCAAGAAGTGAAAACTTTGGGCTATAATCGGTATAAATAAATTTGAAAAGTCAAAACAACCCATTAAATTAAGTGGGCGCTAAGGCCACCGCAATTTTTACTCTACAGTATAATATCACACAAGTTTTTTACATTTTTTTTATTAAGAGTCACCGTAGAGTACAAATAATTTTACCATATTCTAACTAGTCCCCACCACCATTTTTCATCTCAAACCATTTTCTCTCTCAAACCATTCTCTCATTCAAACCATACAAACTTCACCATCACACTATCTCGAATCTTCACGTTTGAACTCGGGATAGTGATCAACATTGCTGAAACCACATAACTCGAGATAGTTATGTTAGCGCAACTTTCTTTACCGATTAGGTATTTTCATTATTTACCTTAGGAAATGTTTAATATTGTTGTATGTTAAACTTATGAGTCGATGTACTAACTAATTAATGCTTATATTTTCAGATATTTTCCACACGTGAAGAGTTGGTGGATTGGGCTCAAAATCAAGCGCGGTCGGTTAGAACATTTATTGTAACCACTAAGTTTAATGCACCTTCTGCGACGTGGAAGGGACATTTCCATTTGGGTTGTGAAAGAGGAAGGGAGTACCGAAACCATCATAAGATGAAATGTGAGAACGAATCAGAAAGTCATGGTGAAAAGAAATGGAAGAGAGATATGACCATTAGAAAGTGCAATTGCTTGATTCCATTGAATTACATTCCACTTGATGATAGAAGTTGGATGTTACAAGTTGTAAATGGAGTTCGCATACACCATTTGCCCAAAACATTAATTGGGCATCCATACTTCGGGCATCTTACTGCAAAGTAAAGAAAAATCGTTGAAGAGAAGTCGTTGAGTTGTATAAAGCTAGGCACCATTCTAACGACGATAAAACATCGGCATTTAAGTAATGTGTCAATGATGAAGACAATCTACAATGCCAAGTTAAATCTAAGGAATGGATAGCGTGAGGGGGAGAACGACGATGCAACAATTAATAAAATTTCTTAGCGACAAGCATTAAGTCTACCGGTATCGTATGAATGAGTCCACGATGGAGGTGAAAGACATATTTTTGGATCATTCGATATCCATTTTATTGACAAAGTGTTTTCCTTCAATTGTCATCGTCGATTGCACTTACAAGACGAACCGGTACAAGATGTTGTTGTTTGAGATGGTAGGGTAATCTCATGCGAACGCACCTTTAGCATTGCGTTTGCCTTTTTAGTAATAGAGAAATAAGATAACTACAGGTGGGAATTGAAGCAGGTAAAAATGTTATTTTATCCATCTGCATTCCCTAATGTCTTTATCACTGATCGTGAGTACATGTTTATGAATGCATTATGGGTGGTGTTCCCCGAGGCTAGTTACATATTGTGCACTTTTCACATTTCTTGCAACGTGAAAAACCATAGTCGGAAAGAGATTCACGATGGTAATTTGTTAAAATATTCTTAAGAGACTGGGTTCATTTTGTTGAATCCCCAAAAAAGCAAGATTATAAAGAATCTTGGTTATTATTCCACGTTGATTGGGTGGCATACCCTAACACTCTAAATTACATTGAATATATGTGGTATAACTTGAAGGAGACATTCGTTCATGGGTGGAAAAATATGATAAAACATCGTGGAAATCAAACTACAAACTGATGTGCTGGTGCCCATGGAAAACTTAAGCACCACTTGGATAGTTCTCAACTAGCCTTTAACTCGGTGTGGGCTGATATGCACAATTTCATTAAATTGAAGGTCACAAAAATTAAGAAGTAATTTGTTATGTGAACTCATGGGTCAAACTTCACATTATGTAATGGATGGGCATAATTCTCGAGGAACAAAAAAATGTGATAATGTTGGCATGAATTTCAAATCGTGCGACCATGTTTTGTGTAATGTCTATAAAGTACTTTGTGCTCACGAGTTGTCCATTAGAAAAATGGAGGGTCGGGTTATACTTTGAGCGAAGTTGGATGGTGACTAACATAAATTAACTATGGTGCCCGATTTGTCCAAGTATCACATGGTTGATTATGAGGCAAAATGATGTTATTAAAAGAGAGGTGTGAAAGGTCAACTGTAGAGGAACAAGGAGCCATGTTACGTAAGTTGAAAGATATAGGGTGTCTCGCTACTACGAGGCTATTTAAGCCATCCATGCTGAAGCAAGGGAAGGGTTGATCGGGTGGTCGAAAACTAACTGATCATGAGCAAAAACACGATAAGTCGACTAAAATGGATCCATCTTCTTTTGAATAAGGTAGGGCATCAGGCGAAAGGGAAAATCACGAAGTTCAGAGACCTAAAAAGAACATTAATTTTACAGGGTTCGCGCGTCTAGCCCCATGGTGCCCTAAGTACACAGCCACAAACAAGAAGTGTGTGGTGGAGATACCAGGATTTTATAGAGATTTTGTACAAGAAATTATGGATGTCGATGCGGTGCGGATTTAGATGTGTGTATAGATATTTGAGGAATGGGTCTGAGAGTTATGGGTGGAGAAATGCGAGAGGGGATTTAATGGATGAAGTCCTTGAAAATAATGATTTTTACATAGAATATTTTGGGTCGGAGACCGTGCTAAATATGTTAGACAACTATAATACCCCGCGTAGTAGTAAGTTTTGGATGCTTATGCCGGAATGTGGTTACCTTTTGGATGAGGCAAACAAATGTGTGTGCGTGTATTTTTATCACTGAGACAGTGACCTATATTTCTACCCGTGAGAAAAGAACAGAAAAATTTCCCATATTCGTGCAGATGACGCTTGTATGAGGGAATCATTTTGTCATACTGAAATTGAAGGATGTTTATCCATTGCCACCAGTAACAAGGTACCGTTATTGGTTAGGCATAAATTCTTCCTAATTTATCCCTTAATTTAATTACTCTTAGCACCTCGAACAACGTAATCGAGTTGACTTTATCTCATAATCTTGCTACTGACTTATCCTAATGAGTACACCGAGTTTCTGGTATTTCGTAGTGATTTTACAGGTATTCGATGTCAAGAAACGAATGAAGGAGACCGGAAGAATCAAGAAAGAAAAGAACGAAAGTCAAAAGGGCAAAAGTGTAATTTTCACCCGGAATTCGGATGAGGTACCTAAAGAGAAGTTGAAGATATCACATTCATGAGCACATAGGAAGAAATGACACCTCAATTGGAGTCCCGAAACAAAAGATATGAGCAGTCAAAGTTGAGCAATAAAAGTCAAATAGGCAGACCGGTCCGCCCCTACCCCGGACCGGTCTGTTGTGCAAACTCCAGTAGACTTCGGATCAAAAGTAAACCGAAGAAGGTAGAAATTAAAAGAACCAATTCGCCCCCGGACCGGTCCGCCCCAAAATAAAAAGAACCGATCCGCTTTAGAGGCAGATTGGTCCGCCTAAGACCCGAATCGGTCCGGGTATCGAGATTTGCAAATCTGATCTTCTCTTAAAAGAGTCCTAGTGCAGTTGAAATTCCTGATTTCTTGGAGGGTATAAAAACCCGTTTTATTATTGTTATTTGGGACGGAGATTTTAGGGAGAATAATAGATTTTTCCTTTCTTTTCCAGCAAACCCTAGTTTAAATACAATTTCTAGTTTTAATTCCAAGATTGAAGCTTTGTTCAGATTTTATTTGATTACCAGTTTTATTCATTGTTGTTGTTACTGCTTTGGTAAAAATTAGTGAGTAATTCCCTCTTTTCAATTCTATTCTACATCAATTCATAAGTTTCCTTTAGATTAATCATGAATTCCTGCACATCAAACATTGTTTTCATTAACTTCAGCATGTTAGGCTAGATATTCTAAGGCCGGGATACATGAACCCAGCCTGATGTGTCAATTGCATGTGTATAACATTAATCCTCTGAATTTAGTGATTGATTACGACCGTATTACGTAGTAACATAACAGTTGTTGGTCTTTATATCTCGTTTGCCTCTAGGTAACCGTGATGATTTAGAATGCAATTCAAGTGTTACTATCGCGATACCGATTTAATCGTCCTCAGATTAAGTATGACGCGGGCTTGAACCTCGTATACGTAATGCTTGGGAGTACTAAATTCCGGGTTAAATCAATCAGTTAAATTTACGATTAGTATTATAACTGCAATACACTAGGGTTGGGGGATTGTATTCCCGTCCTGTTTTTCTCATCACTTAGTTCAAAAGTTTTGAAATCATCTTTCATTAGCATTTTAGGTAGTTTAGTGTAGTTGCAATTTTCATAATTTCATAATTGCATTTAGTATAATCATTCCCAAAACCAAATCATTTCTCTTTTTCTTTTTAGAGTCAAAGTTAGGATTCCTTCGTCTTTTTCCGTCGTCACAACTTCGTTGTCCTTTTTCCCTGAGGATCAATACCTGACTTACTGGGATTATTACTTGAGCGAAAGGCTTGCACTTGAGCCTAGAGTGAACGCATTTCTGAGACACATTTTCAGTCACGTCAAGTTTTTGGCGTCGTTGCCGGGGAATTAGGTAGACTTAGGATTAGATCGAGTCAATCCAAAGCTTTGACCAAAAATTTCCAACAATCTAAAAACATAAAAAAATTCAAAAAGCACAAAAAGATTCACCATCATATCTTATAAGCTTTTAATGCAAAATTCTGAACTCACTCCCACACCTCATAATACTCCAACCAACATTCACGAAAATCCAATAGTTGAGTATAACCCTGATAGCCCCCACACTCCTAACGCCCCACAGTTCTGGATCCCACCTCCAACACTGGCACACTCAATCTCCAATAACACTCCGTTTTCCTTCTTAGGCCACACCCCCTAGTACACCTCGAGCACACCAAGCGAGAGCACCGAGTCGTTAAGCGAGAGAGAAATGTCACAACACAGTAATGCACCTGTCGGTGAGGAAGATCCCCCATACTGCCCGCTGAGAGAATTCTTATATCCCGAGCACACTGTCACTCCGGGATTCATTATACTCCCGTATAATGTCGGGCAATTCCGTTTCAAAAATGGGATGATCCAGATGTTACCTCATTATCATGGTATGGATTCTGAAAAACCATATCTTCACATTAGGGAATTTGAGGATGTGTGCGATACTCTCAATTATCAAACTTGCACCCAAGAGGTGATCTGCCTCAAACTCTTCCCTTTCTCGCTCAAAGATAAAGCTAAAACCTGGCTATGGTCTTTACCACCAAGCTCGATTCCATCTTGGAACGAGTTGCAATCGAGATTTCTCAAGAAATTCTTCCCAACACATCGAACAATCTCCATAAAGGCTCAAATTCAAGCGTTCAGATAATTTGAAAATGAGCCATTTCATCGATGTTATGAGCGTTTCAATGAGTTAGTTACTTCATGCCCCCATCATGGATTTGATTCAGCACAAATCATCTCTTTTATCTATAACGGGCTGAATCTTAACTCCAAGCAACTTGTTGAAACCATGGGAAGTGGTCTGTTTGTCGATTTAGATGCCCACGATGCTGAGCTTCACCTGAGGTATGTCGCCGAGACTACCCAATCCTGGGATACTTTTGATCCTAACGCTCAAAATCGAAATCGTCAAGTAACCACCACTCCGTCGGCGTTCGGTCTATTTCACGTAGATAAGAATTCTATGACGGACAGTCGATTGGATACCCTTGAGAAAGGATTTCGAGACCTATGCGAGATATATGGAAAAGGACCGGATGGATCCATACCAAAACCCGTCGAGAAGGTGTGTACGATTTGTGAGGCGGGTCATCCAACTGAGAAATTCTCGACTATACCCGCCTACAAAGTAATGCTTCAGGAGCAAGTTAGTGGTATAGGAGGATTTAAGGGAAATTTCGGTGCCCCGCACGGGAATTCATACAACCCTTCATGGAAAAACCATCCCGGTTTTAGCTATGGGAAACAACATGCTGCGATGAACCCTCCTTCACATGTTGCCCCTCCTCCACCATAACACTTCCAACAAGCTCCACATATGCAAGGACATGTGCAAGCACCACCACCTCAAGGATCTTATATCCCACCACCGCGGAGAACTCTCGAGGATAACATGAATCAATTCATCGCAAGCCAGACTGCAACCAATGCCAAATATGATCGTCTGATTGGCGACATAAATGCGAATCTGTCAAAGATACAATCCTCGCTGAGTTTCCAAGAGAAGGGTAAGTTTCCTGCCCAAGGCCAAAGACCTCCCCAAGGTCAAACTAGTGTTATCTCCACCTCCACTGAACATCAGGAGCAATGTCAAGCTATTACCACTCTACGTAGTGGGAGAGTAGTTGACTTGTCACCTCCCCCACAAGACGTACCTAAAGACAAGGAAATTTCTCCCGGCACGAAAGAGGTCGAAGATGTCCCCTTGAATGAGAGTGATAAAGACGACACTAGTGAGCCCGAGGTAGTTGTGAAACCACCCTCTGCGGCACCGTTTCCTCAAAGGCTAATTCATTCCCATCAAGGAAACTCACGTGATGACGTGCTAGACGTGCTAAAGAAAGTAAAGCTAAATTTATCGTTCCTCGATGCCATTAAGCAAATTCCAGCCTATGCAAAAGTGATTGTTGATACCAAATTTAATCTGCTGACTTGGATCAATCATATGAAGACACGTGGCTATCTACATGGCAACAACAAGCACTTCCAAGATAATCACACGCTCCGAGGAACCATGTTACTCCGAGGAACGCATACACTCCGAGGAACAGACCTCTCCGAGGAACTCATACGCTCCGAGGAACAGACCTTTCCGAGGAACTCATACGCTCCGAGGAACAAACCTCTCCGAGGAACTCTTGAATACCACAAAGCTTAGGCGATCCGAGCTACTCAGGCGGTCCGAGCTGCATCTCTAACAGAGCATTAATTGATGAATAACCAAGAGTTCAACTGGTTCATTAAATGCTTATCATTTAGACGCATACGCTTAAAGGGCATTAAATGTATTACCCTTTCATATGTATATCATTTAATGTATCACCCTTTCAGATGACAGCCTCAAGGCTATAAATACGTTGTACAATCCTCATTGTAGGAGATCGGATCCTGAATCCAAACTTTGGGATCCAGAACGGAATTTCTTGTAATCGAGAATTCCCAAACACTCAGCAATAAAATAACAGTGGACGTAGGCCATTCTTATAAGGCTGAACCATTTTAAAATCTTTTGTCTCATTTATTTATCTGTGATTGAATAATTAGAGTGATCTAATTTTTTACATCAATAGATTGGCGCCGTCTGTGGGAATCGACTGGTAATATCGTTTTCTCACCAATAACAATCCAATACCAATGGCTGATATACCTGGATCCAGCAATCGAAACACTGGAACCCCTCCAAATCCATCTGCTCCACTAATTATTCCAGATCTGACTGGAATGATGGCGAATCTGGCTCAGGGCCAGACCGTCATGTAAGAAACGATGCGACAACTCATCCAAACCCTCCATGGCGGTGCGCTAGCCCATTTCGGATCACGAAGCATTCAAAGAAATATCCGTGCGCCTTCTGTGCGTACTAGGTGTCACACCCTAACCCCATTAGGATATAATTAACTAGATAGTTTACAAACAACAATTATAATTTATTTATTATTTAGGTAATACATATTTAAACAACTTCAAGGTTAAAATGCGGAATATTAAAAAAATCCAATCGTTTTAAGGAGACATAATTTCAACATAACTCACATATCATTTAACTTAATTACAACTAGTGCAGATTATAAAAACAAACTAATAAGACCCTACTTCTATGTAATCAACCTCCTACACCTGGCAGTGGCAGCTGGAAAACCTGAAAATGTAAACATATAAAACCATGAGTTTAAAAACTCAGTGAATGTACTACAGCTATCTATAGTAAAAGTACTATATTAACATATCAACATAGCAATATATACATCTTTGTGCCAAATTAGGCCATATACATATCCGGAGTTAATAAACCCCAAATCTCCTGCCCGTAGGCAATGATCATATCCATAGGTTTTAAAAACCTAACATCTCCTGAATTGCATAGCAACTCAACATATCCTGACTTTTATAAAGTCATAACATCTCAACATCTCTTAGCTTTTAAATAAGCCATAACATCTCAACATCTCTTGGATTTTAAATAAGCCATAACATATCAACATCTCATGACTTTTAAATAAGCCATATCATCTCAACATATGCTATATATATGTCATATCCAAAATCAACTCAGTAAGTACACTCACCTTGTGTTGTCAACTATGTATTCATGTTTCCCTCGGGTGGAGCTGAACTTGGTTGATTTGACCTTACACCTGTTAATCCAACTAAATCAGTATTGAAACTCAATCATAAGTATTATCTTAATATAATTATGTAACTTTAAATAAGTACACAACCACAATATGATTCTACTCAAGTCATATTCCATGAAACATATGTAAAGACGAAACGATGGTATATATGTTGATAAGGTCATGAACATTCAACCCTAGAAACTACCTCATAAGGAATTTATAACTAAACTCAAGTAAACATAAAAGTATACTTCTGAATATATATACACATGAAAAATGTACTCCAAATACCCTTGGGAAGGAGTAGATACAAACATTCTTTCATGGGGTATCCAATATGGCATCAAATCATTGTCCTCCATACTTAACCATCCCATATTCATAAATAGTACACATACAGGTGTTCAAGCTTATCAATATGGAAACACATCTGAATATACTTTCCGTCACAAGTGACGGTGTAATTTTTCAAGCTTCCTAGGGCATGTTATGGCCATTTCTTTACAACACAAGAAATCTGTCCTACAAACTCCTCTATTGTTCCTTTGACTTCCAAGAATTTTCATAATTTTTCTACAACATAACTTTCCATGATTTTTGACACACTTTCAGTAGACATACTTAATAGTAAATAATTAAAGTTTCATAATATTTGGACTTCATTTTCTATCTCAAAACCTTGACCAAACTCAGGGCATACCGAAATGAAATATTCAAACAGCAACTATATACCAACTTGCAACCATCACTAAGACCTAACCATAAGGAGTTAAATTCTGATTTTCGGATATGATATGAATATATAAGTATATTTTCATATCCAATTGAAATTTCTGAATTCCAGTAAGAACACAAAGAGATATGCAAGTTTGAATACAAAGGGTTTCAATACAAAGCAATATGACCTATAACACCACTTATCTCACATATGAACCAATACATATTATCACAAAGGAGGATGGAATTTGGATCAATAATTCACGATTTATATACTTTGAAATAAGTATAATAGAATATTAAAACAATATTAACACATAATATTACCTTGGAAACACCTTAAGGATTTTCTTGGAATTGTTTTCCTAGATTTTCCTTGTAACCCTTTCTTCCTTAACTTCTACCTCTCTTTCCTCAAGCTAATATCACCTCAAACTGAACCTAGGGACTTATTTGCTGAAGAAATAAGGTTAATAGAGAGTTTTAAGTCGGCCAAGGCTGCCTCCCAATCCATCCAATCAAATTAAAACATTTGGTTTAATAAAAGACAATTTACCACTTAAGGGAATTGACAGATTCGCCCCTTCTCGTAATTTCGACCTAACTTCTTACTCGAACATCCGTTTGATGCACCGTTTGTTGTGTTACAACCCTAACTCACATATATACAACTATGTAGTTTTCACCTCAAGTCAATTGTAATTTTACAAGGGTCAAAACTAGTCTTAAATAGGAACATTTCTATCGAAAATAACCAAATCTTGTGTTCGTAAATAATTTGACAATTCATGATTTATGAAAGTAGAATTATACTAACCATAATCAATTAACATTAGATATACTAATAAAACATTATTCATATCACATAGGATAATTATGATTTAAATATAATTTATCATAATCATATACGGGTTGTCACAACCTCCCCCCCTTAGAAAATTTCGTCCCCGAAATTTAATACAAATGACACTTACCAAACAAATGGGGATACTGTTTCTTCATGCTATCTTCCGTTTCCCAAGTTGCTTCTTTAATTCCATGGCTCATCCACATAACTTTAACTAAGGGAATAACCTTATTCCTTAATACTTGCTCCTTACGATCAAGAATTTCCATCGGTTCCTCGATGTACGACAAGTCTTCTTTCAGTTCAATAGGTTGGGTTTTCAGTTGATGAGATGGATCTGCCAAATACTTACGAAGCATTGATACATGGAACACATCATGTAAACGAGATAACTCTAGAGGTAATGCCAATCTATATGCCAGGGTCCCAATTCTTTCCAACACTTTATATGGTCCAATGTATCTTGGACTTAGTTTCCCTTTCTTTCCAAATCTCATAACGCCTTTCCATGGTGAAATACGTAGGAATACAAAATCCCCCTTCTGAAATTCCAATGGATACTTCCTCTTATTTGCATAAAATTTCTGCCTACTTTACGCTATCTTTATCCGTTCCCGAATCATTTTGATATTCTCAGTTGTCATATCTATCAGTTCAGGACCCAAAACTTTCCTTTCACCCACTTCATCCCAACATAATGGCGTTCTACATCTCCTCCCATATAAAGCTTCATAAGGAGCCATACCAATGGTGGACTGATAACTATTATTATACGCAAATTCCATCAATGGCAAATGATCATCCCAACTGCCCTTGAAGTCAAATACACAAGCTCGTAACATGTCTTTTAATATTTGAATCGTCCTCTCAGATTGCCCATCGGTTTGTGGATGAAATGCAGTGCTGAACTTCAAACTTGTGCCCATGGCATTCTGTAAACGAGGCCAAAACTTAGAAGTGAACGTTGGATCTCTATCTGATACAATTGACACTGGTGCCCCATGTAAACGGATAATCTCATCAACGTACATACGTGCATACTTGTCAACCGTGTAGGTAGTCTTAACTGGAAGAAAATGAGCTGACTTTGTCAATCGATCTACAATCACCCAAATAGAATCATGCCCCTTTGGTGATCGTGGCAATCCTACAAAAAAATCCATCGTTATATGCTCCCACTTCCATTCCGGAATAGGCAATGACTGCAATAATCTTGCCGTCTTTTGATGCTCCGCTTTCACTTGTTGACATACTAAACATTTAGCTACAAATTCAGCAATCTCACGTTTCATATTGTTCCACCAGTAATACTCTTTCAAATCTCTGTACATTTTGGCACCTCCCGGATGCATAGAGTAAATAGAACTATGTGCCTCTTCTAATATATCCTTCTTTAAGGACGGATCATTCGGTACACAAATTCTATTTTTATAACACAATGATTCATCCTTCTTAATTTCAAAGTCACTCTCTTTACCATCCAGGATTTCCCGTTTCTTCTTTTCAAGGAATGGATCACTGACTTACAAATTTCATATGCGTTCTTCCAGTAAAGGTCTCACTTTAACATGTGCAAATAACTCCCCCATTTTAGATAAGTTCAACTCGACTCCTATCAGTCTTAATTCCATAATATTTCCAACCCGTGCACATTGAATACAAGATAACCTCCCCAATGACTTTCGACTCAGAGCATCTGCAACAACATTGGCCCTCCGGGATGATGGTGAATGGTACAATCATAATCTTTAATTAACTCCATCCAACGTCTTTGTCTCAAAATCAAGTCTCTCTGTGTAAATAAATACTTCAAACTTTGATGGTCAGTGAAAATTTCACATGTCTTTCCATACAAATGATGTCTCCATAATTTCAAGGAAAAAATAATAGCCGCAAGTTCTAAATCATGTGTAGGATAATTACGTTCATGCGTCTTCAACTGTCTAGATGCATAAGAAATTACCTTTCCATGTTGCATGAAAACACAACCCAGGCCCTGATGTGAAGCATCAGTATAAATCACAAAACCTTCTCCACTGGATGGAACAGTGAGAACTAAAGCTGATACTAGCCTATTTTTCAACATTTCAAAGTTGTGCTGGCATTCATCATTCCACACAAATTTCACTTCCTTTCGGGTCAATTTAGTCAACGACAAGGCTATAGAGGAAAACCCCTTTATGAATCTTCTATAATATCCAGCCAATCCTAGGAAACTCCTTATCTCCGTTACATTCCTCGATCTTTCCCATTTCACAATTGCCTCTACCTTTTTAGGGTCAACATAAATTCCATCTCCCTAAACAACATTCCCCAGAAATACTACCTGATTTAACCAAAACTCACATTTGCTAAACTTCGCAAATTATTGACTATCTCGCAAAACTTGCAATACAACTCTTAGATGCTTCTCATGTTCCTCTTGGCTAGGTGAGTATATCAAAACATCATCGATAAAGACAATCACGAACGAATCTATGAAAGGATGAAATACTCGATTCATTAAATCCATAAACACCGCAGGAGCATTCGTTAACCCAAATGGCATTACCAAAAATTCATAATTACCATAGCGAGAACGAAAAGCTTTCTTAGAAATGTCACAATCTCTCACCCTTAGTTGATGATAACCAGATCTCAAATCAATTTTTGAAAACACTTTAGCACCCTGTAATTGATCAAACAAATCATCAATACGAGGCAATGGATATTTATTTCGAATAGTCACCTTGTTCAACTGTCGATAATCAATGCAGAGTCGCATGGTGCCATCTTTCTTCTTCACAAATAATACTGGAGCGCCCCATGGTGATACACTGGGTCGAATAAAACCTCTATCTTACAAATCTTGCAGTTGAACCTTTAACTCCTTTAGTTCCACAGGTGCCATTCTATATGGAGAAATAGAAACTGGAGCTGTACCAAGCACTAAATCGATAGCAAACTCTACCTCTCTGCTAGGTGGCAATCCTGGTAATTCATCTGGGAACACATCTGTAAAATCCTTAACGACTGGGATATCTTCTAATTTTTGCAATTCCCTGTTTATATCCACAATATATGCTAAAAAGCCTTGACAACCCTTATTTAACAATTTCCTCGCCCGAAGGGCTAAAATAAGACAGTTCGGAACCACATTTCTTTCCCCAGTAAATTTGAATTCTTCCTCCCCCGGCATATTAAATGTAACCTCCTTACGAAAGCAGTCAATTGATGCATGGTAGGAAGATAGCCAGTCCACACCCAAGATAATATCAAAATCTCGAATATCTAGGGGAATTAAATCAATGGTCCACTCCCTCTCCCCCATATATAATAAACAATTTTTATACACATGCTCAACTAACATCACATCCCCCATAGGTGTAGAAATATATAAACCACAATCTAGACAAGAACATGGTCTACCCAAATGCATGGTAAATGACAGTGCTACAAATGAATGAGTAGAACCTGGATCAATAAGCACGTAAGCATGTCTGTTCATGATAGAAAATGTACCTGTCACCACCTCTGGGGTAGCTTGAGCA
Source organism: Sambucus nigra (assembly GCA_949130495.1). Classification (NCBI taxonomy): domain Eukaryota; kingdom Viridiplantae; phylum Streptophyta; class Magnoliopsida; order Dipsacales; family Adoxaceae; genus Sambucus; species Sambucus nigra. The sequence goes on along the minus strand of OX422211.1, from coordinate 482,035,109 downwards.
TCCTGTAAAGTCATAGAAAATATCCTTCCCGGAGCCCTGGATCCACTAGCCTGTCCTCTACCTCCTCCTCTCCCTATGCCTCCTGGTGATGAGCCTCGACTAGTAGTAGCTGATTGAATCCCTCCCAGTAGCATAGGACAGTTCTTCTTGGTATGACCAATTTGATGACAGTGATAACACTCTACCCCTTTAACTTGGGACAATCTGGACTGATATGGCCCTCAGCTTTGCAAAAATAGCATGTAACAGGCTTAGACTGCCCATTGTCATTCTCCTGCTGTCTATTCTGTTGGCCCATCAATCCTGCACCCCTAAAACTGCTTGGTGTCCTATTCTGAACAAAATTTCCAGACCCTCTACCGCGCTGAAATCTTTGACTCCCCTGTTTCGAGTATTCCACATTGCCTTCCTTTTGCTGAGATGGATCAAATCTACTCCTCTTTCCCCTTTGTTCCCTATTCTTTATTGCGTCGTTAACATCTCCTTCAACCATCATAGCTTTGTTAACTAAGGAAGAATAATCTACCATCTCAAGTGCATTGAGTCTAGACTTGATAACCAAATTCAACCCATCCTGAAATCTGGTGCATTTATCCTCCTCATCACGTAAGAAATGTAATGAAAATCGAGACAAAGATGTGAATTTAGTTTCATACTCCCTGACCGACATATTCCCCTGAGTCAATGATAAAAATTCTCTCTCCTTTTGCTTCCGGTACATGCGAGGAAACTACTTTTCATATAAGACTTTAATAAAGGAATCCCAAGTAATTACCTCACCTCCCTCCGGAGTAAGCAATAAATGTTTGGAAGACTCCCACCAATATTTAGCTTCTCCCTTTAACATGAAAGTAGCCAAAATCACCTTCTGCGCGCCAGGTACATTCATCACCCCGAAGATAGTTTCTGTGTCTCTAACCCAAGCCTCAACTTCTAAAGGATCTACAGAACCTGAGAATGCTGGAGGGTTCAATTTGATAAACTTCTCGTACAGAGTACTCTTCTCCTCTCGTTGTATTTCCCTTTCTCTTCTTGCCAAAGTCTGCTCCTCCAAGTACTTGGCTTGTTGTTCTGCTATTTGCATCATAAACATGTTTTGTTGTTCTGCCATTAAAGTCATGGCACGAGCCATCTTCTGCATATGTGTAAGTTGTTCAGGAGCCCCCTCTACATTAATTGGATTTTGCTCGTTTACTGTATTTGAAGACTCCTCATCTACCCTCTCATGAGCATTTGCTCCTTCTATAGCTTACTATCTGTCATAAACCACAATTATCGAAACAAGAATACAACATTTATTTCTAACATAATGGTTAGTATTTCTCAAAAAAATAATATAAATGACCCACACAACGCTATTTCTGCCACTGCCATATCTAGACTCTTTAACCCCAGAATATAAAAACCTAAGGCTCTGATACCAACTTGTCACACCCTAACCCCATTAGGATATAATTAACTAGATAGTTTACAAACAACAATTATAATTTATTTATTATTTAGGTAATACATATTTAAACAACTTCAAGGTTAAAATGCGGAATATTAAAAAAATCCAATCGTTTTAAGGAGACATAATTTCAACATAACTCACATATCATTTAACTTAATTACAACTAGTGCAGATTATAAAACAAACTAATAAGACCCTACTTCTATGTACTCAACCTCCTACACCTGGCAGTGGCAACTGGAAAACCTGAAAATGTAAACATATAAAACCATGAGTTTAAAAACTCAGTGAATGTACTACAGCTATCTATAGTAAAAGTACTATATTAACATATCAACATAGCAACATATACATCTCTGTGCCAAATTAGGCCATATACATATCCGGAGTTAATAAACCCCACATCTCCTGCCCGTAGGCAATGATCATATCCATAGGTTTTAAAAACCTAACATCTCCTGAATTGCATAGCAACTCAACATATCCTGACTTTTATAAAGTCATAACATCTCAACATCTCTTGGCTTTTAAATAAGCCATAACATCTCAACATCTCTTGGATTTTAAATAAGCCATAACATATCAACATCTCATGACTTTTAAATAATCCATATCATCTCAACATATGCTATATATATGTCATATTCAAAATCAACTCAGTAAGTACACTCACCTTGTGTTGTCAACTATGTATTCATGTTTCCCTCGGGTGGAGCTGAACTTGGTTGATTTGACCTTACACCTGTTAATCCAACTAAATCAGTATTGAAACTCAATCATAAGTATTATCTTAATATAATTATGTAACTTTAAATAAGTACACAACCACAATATGATTCTACTCAAGTCATATTCCATGAAACATATGTAAAGACGAAACGATGGTATATATGTTGATAAGGTCATGAACATTCAACCCTAGAAACTACCTCATAAGGAATTTATAACTAAACTCAAGTAAACATAAAAGTATACTTCTGAATATATATACACATGAAACATGTACTCCAAATACCCTTGGGAAGGAGTAGATACAAACATTCTTTCATGGGGTATCCAATATGGCATCAAATCATTGTCCTCCATACTTAACCATCCCATATTCATAAATAGTACACATACAGGTGTTCAAGCTTATCAATATGGAAACACATCTGAATATACTTTCCGTCACAAGTGACGGTGTAATTTTTCAAGCTTCCTAGGGCAAGTTATGGCCATTTCTTTACAACACAAGAAATCTGTCCTACAAACTCCTCTATTGTTCCTTTGACTTCCAAGAATTTCCATAATTTTTCTACAACATAACTTTCCATGATTTTTGACACACTTTCAGTAGACATACTGAATAGTACATAATTAAAGTTTCATAATATTTGGACTTCATTTTATATCTCAAAACCTTGACCAAACTCAGGGCATACCGAAATGAAATATTCAAACAACAACTATATACCAACTTGCAACCATCACTAAGACCTAACCATAAGGAGTTAAATTCTGATTTTCGGATATGATATGAATATATAAGTATATTTTCATATCCAATTGAAATTTCTGAATTCCAGTAAGAACACAAAGAGATATGCAAGTTTGAATACAAAGGGTTTCAATACAAAGCAATATGACCTATAACACCACTTATCTCACATATGAACCAATACATATTATCACAAAGGAGGATGGAATTTGGATCAATAATTCACGATTTATATACTTTGAAATAAGTATAATATAATATTAAAACAATATTAACACATAATATTACCTTGGAAACACCTTAAGGATTTTCTTGGAATTGTTTTCCTAGATTTTCCTTGTAACCCTTTCTTCCTTAACTTCTACCTCTCTTTCCTCAAGCTAATATCACCTCAAACTGAACCTAGGGACTTATTTGCTGAAGAAATAAGGTTAATAGAGAGTTTTAAGTCGGCCAAGGCTGCCTCCCAATCCATCCAATCAAATTAAAACATTTGGTTTAATAAAAGACAATTTACCACTTAAGGGAATTGACAGATTCGCCCCTTCTCGTAATTTCGACCTAACTTCTTACTCGAACATCCGTTTGATGCACCGTTTGTTGTGTTACAACCCTAACTCACATATATACAACTATGTAGTTTTCACCTCAAGTCAATTGTAATTTTACAAGGGTCAAAACTAGTCTTAAATAGGAACATTTCTATCGAAAATAACCAAATCTTGTGTTCGTAAATAATTCGACAATTCATGATTTATGAAAGTAGAATTATACTAACCATAATCAATTAACATTAGATATACTAATAACACATTATTCATATCACATAGGATAATTATGATTTAAATATAATTTATCATAATCATATACGGGTTGTCACACTAGGCGTACTAGTTCATATCGCAATGAGGAATCTGAAGATTTTTCTTATCAACCTGGACGAACTTCATCAGTGCGAGCCACAGATACTGAACAATGTGTCACCCTCTCCCCTGAAAGGGCCAGTGCATTGGAAAGATTAAGTAGGGCCTCTCCTTTTGATCGATTAGGCCCTAGGAGGAACAAGAGTCCTCTTAATGCAGCGTCGAGGAGTTTTCGACGACCATCAGATTTAAGGGAAGGATCTGCCCAGTCGCGACCAGTTGCTCGTCAAGATGGATCCGATGACCGACCAACTGCTCGTCAAGATAAATCCCAGGAAGCCACTTCAACGCGATCAGTTGCTCGAAAAAATAGGCCCGAGGAAGGGAATGATGCATGGAAAGGATCTATTCAAAGTCTGGAGGATAGATTAGGGGAAATAACTAAGGCTAAGAACCCTCTACAACGAACCTTTGTTCGAGGAACACCTTTTGTCCAGGACATTGTTGATTTTCCAACACCATCAAAGTTCAAAGCACCTGTTGTAACTCCCAAGTATGATGGGAAGACTGACCCTGTCCTTCATATAGAACAATATCAAGCTACTGTCGACATCTATACTGTCCCAGACGAGATGAGATGCAGGGAATTCTCGGGAACTCTCACCGGATCTGCTCAGATATGGTATAATAATCTTCCTCGGGGTAAGATTTCAACTTTTCTTCAACTGGTCGAGTTATTCATTGGGAATTTCTGCTTCGGAGCAAAGCCAGTTAAACGAGTAGCACATTTGTTAAGTGTTAGACAAAAAGATGGTGAGAGTATTAGAGACTATATAACTCGTTTTAATAACGAGAAGCTCGAAGTCATTGATTATGAGGAGAAGACAGCGATTACTGCTTTGATGAGTGGACTTCTGCCAAACAAGTTGTACAACACTTTGGCCAAAGATCCACCTCGAACCATGTCGGACCTGATGGGAAAAGCGTCCAAAATTATGAATGCCGAGGAGGCTATGTCTGCAAAGAAGAATATGGACGCCAAAGAAACCAAGGTGGAAGGTGATAAAGCTAAGAAGAAAGAGCATAAGAACAATGGTGGTGACAAACATTCCAAAAGTAGGTCGTCATGGGAGGTCTTGAAGAAATTTGATAATTACACGCCTTTGAAGGCAAATATCAACCACGTCCTGGAAGAAATTAAAAACAGCGAGGAGTTAAACTGGCCAAAGAAAATGAAGTCAGACCCTGACACGAGGAATAGGGAGAAATATTGTGAGTTCCATAAGGATCATGGCCATATGACAAAAAATTGCATAGCTCTTTAGAACGAGATTGAAACACTCATCCGACGAGGAAAGCTAGCAAAGTATGTTGATCGGGGAGGCGAAAGAAGAAACAACGACCGAACTAGAGAGAGGTCTAGATATCCTCGTCGAGCAGAGGAGAAAAAGAAGAGAAACCATGAAGATGATCCAGATGATGACCCCGATCTTCCCAAGAAACCAAGGTAGCCAGAACGAGAGGTATTCTCAATACGCTTTGGGTTATTTGATTGTAATGTTATTACAGGAGGAGATGCAGGAGGAGGAGACCTTACTGTAGAAAGAAAAGCTTACCTCGGAGAGGCTCAAGCTTGCTCGTACATTCAGCGAATAAATTTAGCTGAGGAAGATCGCCCGAGAAAGGTGAACAAAGAAAAATTGGTCATTGGGTTTTCAAAGAATGATCTTGCAGGAGTTTTATACCCTCATGACGACCCACTAGTGATCAAAATGAGAATGAAGGAAGTAATGATTTCAAGAGTGCTGGTCGATAACGGTAGCTCAGCAGACATCATGTTCTACTCGTGTTTCGATAGTTTAAATTTAAAGCTATCTCAACTGGAGCCTTACCACAGACCCCTCATCGGTTTTGCTGGAGAGAAAGTGTTTCCACTTGGGACGATCAAGTTGGATATATTCATTAGTACGTGGCCTGCTTGTCGGACAGAAAGAATACGCTTTTTCGTGATGGATAAGAATGTCCAGTCATCACAGAATATCATCATGGGAAGAGTAGGATTGAAGAAGTTCGAGGCTGTACCATCTACAGTGCATCAATGCCTAAAATTTCCAATAAACTTTGGAGTAAGAGTTATGAAAGGTGATCAGAAAGTAGCTCGGGAGTGCTATTATTCATCCACCGAGCAAGATGAATTGGAAGAATCAAAGAAAAAGACTACTACTTATCAAGTGGATGAAGGTGCAGAAATTGAAACCTTAGATCCTCGGGATGAGTCGCAACTCGTGAAGGGTCAAGTGGTGGAAGCTACTGAAAATATCATTCTGGACGACGAACACCCTGAACGAACTACTCAAATAGGTTCATCATTGGAAGCCTCACTAAAACAGGAATTGATAACTTTCCTTAGAAGCAGAAGACAAACTTTTGCGTGGAGTCATGAAGATATGCCTGGGATAGACCCAAATTTCTTATGTCACGAGCTCAATGTGAATAAGGAGATCAAGCCTGTGAAGCAGAGAAGATGAGTATTCAGTCCCGAGAAGAATCAAGCTATACAAGAGGAAGTCGAGAAGCTCCAGATTGATTAGCCAATGTGGTGATGGTAAAGAAGAAAAACAACAAGTGGAGGATGTGTGTGGACTTCACCGACCTCAACAAAGCATGCCCAAAGGATCACTTTCCATTGCCCCGAATTGATCAACTGGTGGATGCTACCTCGGGACACGAGTTGCTGAGCTTCATGGATGCTTATTCTGGCTACAATCAAATTAAAATGAAACCTGAGGACAGGGAAAGTACTTCTTTTATTACCCCTAGGGGAACTTATTGTTATAATGTTATGCCTTTTGGTTTGAAAAATGCAGGTGCGACATATCAGAGGCTGATGAACAAATCAGTGACAACATGGAAGTCTATGTTGACGATATGCTGACAAAAAGCAAGAAAGCTTCCGATCATCTAGTTGACTTAAGCCAGACTTTTGATCAACTAGATAAATATCAAATGAAGCTGAACCCGACGAAGTGCGTCTTTGGAGTACGAGAAGGCATGTTTCTCGGGTACATTGTCAATCAGCGAGGCATTGAAGAAAATCCTGAAAAGATTAAAGCTCTATTAGGGCTGCGATCTCCAACAACGAAGAAGGAAGTATAGAGTCTCACTGGATGAGTAGCAACACTCAATAGATTTGTGTCACGAGCAACTGACAGATGTCTCCCATTCTTCAAGACACTCAGAAAGACTTTTGAGTGGAATGATGAATGTGAGAAGGCTTTTCAATACTTGAAGAAATACTTGGGAGCACCCCCACTATTGTCCAGGCCGGTGATGGGAGAGAAATTGTATTTGTACCTTGCAGTATCTGAGAATGCAGTTAGCTCGGCGTTGATCAGAGTGGAGAATGGAGTACAAAATCCAATTTACTACACAAGTAAGGCCTTCCGAAATACAAAGATCAGATATCCAAAGCTGGAGAAATTGGCATTAGCGCTGATTGAGGCGAGTAGGAGAATGAGGCCATACTTCCAGGCTCATACTATAGTAGTATACACCGATGTGCCATTGAGACAAGCCCTTCATAAGCCATAGAAATCGGGGAGATTGATGTACTGGGTAATAGAGCTCGGAGAATATGATATAATTTATGAACCCAGATCATCACTAAAAGGGCAGGCTATAGCAGATTTCATAGCAGAGTTCACCTATCCTGATACCCCCGAGGAGCAAAAGTTACTCGCTGATCAACCTGTGGATGTTACAGGATCAACAAACACAAGCCCAGACCAATTCCGATTGGTAAAAGGGCGTGTGGATGTTACAGGATACGATGCAGAGATAGTTCCGGATGAGGAACAAGAGTTGCTCGCTGATCATCCTGTGGATGTTACAGGATCAACAAACACTGGCTCAGACCAACTCCGGTTGGTAAAAGGGCAAGAAAAGATGATCGACGAGGAGCGGAAAAAATCCGGGGAGGATGAAAGGAAGCAGCAAATATTTCACCGAGGAACTCTGGCTGATCAAAAATTTGAAGACGAGTTACCTATATGGAGGCTATATGTAGATGGCTCATCTTGCACTGCAGGATGTAGTGCGGGGATAATTCTGAGCACTCCGGACGAGGTCGACATGGAATACGCCTTGCGTTTCCAATTCAAAGCTTCCAACAATGAGGCAGAATATGAGGCCATGATTGCAGGGCTTAATTTGGCAAAAATTATGGAGGCACAGCAGGTTGTGATCTTCAGTGACTCTCAATTGATTGTAAACCAAATGATGGGAGTATATGCAGTTAGAGGAGAATTAATGATCATATATCATACGAAGGCAAAGGAGCTGTTTTCAGAATTTTCCGCTATTCAGCTGGTCAGAATACCAAGAATGGAGAATGCGAGAGCAGACGCCCTAGCTCAACTAGCATCAGCTACTCGCACCGAGCTACGACGAACAATCCCAATTGAAGTGTTAGTTGGTCGGAGTATAGATGAAGATCTGAAGATGAACTTTATCACCCTTGATTTAGGACCATCTTGGATGGATCCCATCAGGGTATATATCGAGGAGGGAGAATTGCCAATTGACAAGCTCGCAGCCAAGAAATTGAAGTTTAAAGCTGCTCGGTATGTACTAACTAATGGTGTTTTATATAGACGAGGAATTATGGCGGGTTTGCAGAGATGTGTACATCCCACCGAGGTGAAATATTTGATTGAAGAGATCCATGAAGGGTCTTGTGGAGCACATGTAGCAGGTCGGACACTTTTACAAAGGGTGATGACGCAGGGATACTACTGGCCGACGATGATGGCAGATTGTATAGCCTATGCCAAGAAATGTGACAAGTGCCAGTGCATTTCCTCCATCCGAAGAACTCCACAAGCATTGTTGACACCCATAACTTCCCCTTGGCCATTTGCCATGTGGGTAATTGATTTGGTTGGACCACTGCCAACGACCCGAGGAAGGTTCAAGTACCTCGTCGTCGCAGTGGATTATTTTACTAAGTGGGTAGAAGCCGAGCCACTCATTGATATGACTTACGAGAAGGTGTACCAATTTGTTTGGAAGAACATCATTTGACGATATGGTCTCCCTCATGCCTTCATCACAGACCATGGGACACAATTTGATAACGAGGAGTTTGCCACCTATTGTCATCAGTCAAATATTTTGAAGGTCCACTCAGCACCAGGCCATCCTCAAAGCAATGGTCAAACTGAAGTGACAAACATAACGCTGCTGAACGGTTTGAAGAAAAGATTGGATGATGCGAAAGCAAACTGGATCAACGAGTTACAATCAGTACTCTGGGCTTACCGAACTACTCCCCGAGTAGTAACTGGAGAATCACCATACATGTTGACGTTTGGAAGTGAAGCTGTCATACCTGCCGAGTTGGGACTCCCAACACACAGGGTACTGAATTTCAATTCCCTTGTCAGCGATTTAATGATAAGACTGGATTTAAACATGCTCGAGGAAGTTAGAGAAGAAGCAGCCATTAGAAATGCTGCTTACCAGCAGCGAACAACCTTGTTCTACAACAAGAGGGTGAAGAAGTGCGACCTGAAAGAAGGAGACTATGTGCTGAAGAAAGTAATTCAAAAGCATAACAAACAGGAGGCAAACTGGCATGGACCATACCGAGTTACAGAAGTTGTTCGACCAGGAACTTATCGAATAGCCACTTTAGAAGGCGAGGAGTTTAAAAATGCCTGGAATGCAGAGCACCTGCGCAAGTATTATCAGTGATGTATATGTAACACAGTTTCCATCAGTATGAATAAAATGAAAATATTCTGCAAGTCTCTCTATTTATTGAAAAATTTTCGGGGAATGCTAGTGCTATGCACTACTCGGAAAAGCTCGGCAGACTACTCAACAAAAAATTCCAAACTGTACCAACTTAGTTGGTCGACGAGAAGAAAATATTCCAAACTGTACCAAGTATGGTTGGTCGGGGATAAAAACCCACTAACTGTAGTTGGTCGACGATGAGAAATATTCCTAAAAATGCCAACCTGTTTGTCTAGGAAACGAAATATTCCAAACTATACCAACATAGTTGGTCGACGAGGAGAAAATATTCCAAATTGTACCAACATAGTTGGTCGACGAGGAGAAAATATTCCAAACTGTACCAACATAGTTGGTCGACGAGGAGAAAATATTCCAAACTGTACCAACATAGTTGGTCGACGAGGAGAAAATATTCCAAACTGTACCAACTTAGTTGGTCGACGAGGAGAAAATATTCCAAACTGTACCAAGTATGGTTAGTCAGGGATAAGAACCCACTAACTGTAGTTGGTCGACGAGTACAATTTAACAACCTTGGTTGGTTGGAAAAATTTTAAACATTTTTATACTCATTACTTTATTATTAAGTGATCGAGCAACATTACTGATACTTGTAACTTTTTTTATTAATAAGTTGGTCGATGAACAACAATATTGTTATCTTTTTAACAGATATGCATAAATGTAAAGTGTTTACAAGACAAATAGCAAATTGTAGACAAAAATGAAAGTTTTTCATTAAATTCGAAATAAATTACATTGATGATAAAATGAAAGTTACATTGATATGTATGCTAACTATTACATCAAAAATTTCTATTCTACTGGTCTTTTCCCCTCAGCTTTTGATGCAGGTTCCTCGCCAGCAGGCGGATCATTGAAAGACTGAAGAGAACTGATGAAGTTCAAATCCTTCAGCATCCTGACGTTCATCACAGAAGGTCGATCTAAAAGATGCTCGGGACGAGATACCTCAATTTGAGAATGTAAATTGTAGTCACCGAGGTATTTTGCAATTAAGCTCCAAGGAATGGCACGAGCTGGGATCCATTCCATGTCCAAATTATACGGTGGCACAGGCAAGTCGAGCAACCCGGGATCATGGTAGTCCCACAGATAGTGTCCTTATTCAAGCTTCAGCACACCTAAGGCGTTCAGCCAGCCTTGCTTGTAGCCCTCATTGTTGGCATTCTGGATACGGTCGTCCAAGTGAAATAATGCTTCGTTGTATCCAGCCATCTAAAATCCCCTGGGCTGTTTGTGGAATTGATATGTTAGCCTTTCTAGCTTCTCGTGAAGACTCTTGATGAAAAGCTCATTAGTCTCCAACACTGATTTCTTTGCAGAGAGTTGTTTTTCCAGGTCTCTAATTTTCTTTGACATGTCAGACAAAGCTTGGTTCTTCGCCATTAATTGGAAGGCTTGGTTCTCTAAGGCAGATGATGTCCTCTGTTCCTCAACAAGCACCCGAGCTGCTCTTCCTCATCCCCGAGGAGCTCTTGCTCGTCCCCGAGGAGATGTGGAAGGGCCCGACCTTTTCAAGGTGTCCAACTCTTGCCTCAATTTGGCATTCTCAACCTCTAAAAATGAAAATCCCTCGTCAGTCACTGGGATTATAGTTGTTAAAGAAGAAGCTGCAGACTTCAACTGTGCTAGCTCTTTCTGCAAATTGTTATTCTCTTGCTCCAACAGCTCGGCAATCTGTCTGCACTGTTCAACCTCACCCTTCAGAGTTCTCTCCCTCAGATCATACCCAGCAAAAAGCTTCTCGTAGCCCTTGTCAGTAACGATCAGCTTATACTTCTTCTCGTACCCCTCATTCAGTAAGGCAGTTGATTCCTTGTACTGATTCTGAAGGTCTTCGAGGGTACACTAGAGATCCTCTATCATTTCATAGTAAGCCACATTATTGGCTACAGCTCGATCAAGTAAACACTTCAGGTACTGATATGCTTCGATTGCCTGTTCTAAAGAATCATGACCAAGGATGTCGGCAATTTCTTATGCACTCAGGTATGTGTGACCAGCCTTATAATATTCATTACATTATTGCATCATCTTTGTATCATTGGCAGATAGAAGATCCATCATGTCCAGAAACTAGCAGAGAAAGAAAAAATAATCATCAAAAAGAAGATCAAGACAGAATACAAATAGAAAAGAGACAACCGTACGGAAGAAAACTCAAGTTTTATTAGATCATAACGCAGAGTTACAAAGATCTTGGTTACATTTGACAAAAAAGAAAAATAGAAAGAGAAAACCGAACAACACTACACCTTTTCCTTATCTCCCAAAACCTTATCGGGAGGTTGGGAAGAGGAGGCAGGTTGCTCGGAGGGAACTATGACTTATTCGGAGAGCACCAACTGTTGCTCGAAAGAAGAAACTACTTGCTCGACAGCAAGCTGGCTGGTTAGGGCATGTTCTCCCACTACCATTGAAGACTCCTCAGAGGTAGTTTCGTCCTCTTTTAATTCTTCTGGAGTAGGAGGGGGACTAGGGATGTGTCTCTGGAAGAGCTCGGATGACTCGTCGACCTTCAATTCCTGAAGGGCAGCAACCCATCCGTCCCTGAAATACTTTACACTGCCATAATCCACTTGAGAGACCATGACAGCACATCCCTTATCCCAACCTTTGTCCCAGCCAGAGTTGAAGGACTTTTTCACGGAAGCTTTCCTTTTGGCCTTCTCCAAGGCAAGTTTCTCGGACAGCAAAACATCAGTAGCTTTCAGTTTTTGTTCAGCTTCCTCCTTCTGCCGAGTTATTTCCCGGAGTTGGACAAACCTCTCCTCAGCAGCCTTGAGTTTATTTTCAAATTCCCCAGTATTCTTGAGCTTCACATCGAGCTCTTTATTAGCCTTCTCCAAGGCATTCACTTTCCTCTCCAAATCCCTGGAGGCCTCAGCAACCCGAGTTTTCTCCTGCTCGGAGGAAGCAAATTTCTTCTCCCAGAGTGCCTTATCAATATCGTACCTCTGGCGAGATTCCTCCAAGGACTTGGTAGCTTCTTCCAGAGCTCCCTCCACACTGGACGAGGAACAAGAAGCTTTGATTGCTTCATCCTTCTTAAGGATTATGTTGAAGCAGCTCATCAACTGTAAACAGAAAAAGAAAGCAAAGTCATAAACAAATATGAGAAATAACAAAAGGAAAATATGAAAAGTTAAAAGTAAAGGTACTTACTGAAGCAAGATGACGAGCAGACAAAGAAGTAACCATATCCCGAGTAAGGTTATCTTCATTGCGTTGCACCTCAGGAATGGTCAAGGACTTTACCGAGATCGTGTCAGAGCTCGGGGGAACAGATGTGGGAACTACAGTCCCAGCAGCTGGGGGCTGAGCAGTGGTGTCAGCCAAATTGACCGAGGAGATTTTCTTCAGCCTCCTCGGGGAAATAATTACAGATTCAATCATGGATGAATCCTTGGTCGGTGATATCACAATCACCTTTCCAGGAGCAGCAGAGCTGCTCGGAGCCACTGCGGGCTTGTCATCAACCTTCTCGGAGACTTTAGCAGGAGCAGCTGGAGGAACTGCACCAGTCTTCTTTGTCCCCTCCTTCGGGACATCAATCTTTATCCTTTTTACCTCCCCAGAACCGGAGGCAGTTTTCTCAAACAGAGCAGGAGTCCTCCTCTTCTTCATCCTTTCGCTCAAAGGAATATGGGATTCTGGCGAAGAACTTGCAGAGGGTGGTACTAGCTCTGCTTCACTGATCACTGGACGAGCAGTGAAAGAAGTTGTATAGCTCTTGTATTGGAGCAGATAGGAGGCTGATCGAATGTGCTCGTCAGCAACCCTTTGATGTAGACCCCGGATAAGTCCCAAATGCCTTAGATTGATATCTGTTTCTTTTGGGCACTTTCTCTTGCTATCAACTGCAAATAAACAGACATTGTTATCAGTAACACATTTTATCAAATATAAAACAAACATGATTTCAAGATAAATAAAATAAAATAAAAATAACCTATCCCATTGCCATAAGGAGGGCATCTGGGACCCTGGTAAACCTCATCTCCGATTAAAGGAGGGTGTTGCCAATTTTTTACAACAACCCCATGTTCAAAATAATCCTTGTTGGCATCAGGGAGATTGACTACTAAAGCTCTATTTATAAACCTAGTTTTTAAATAATAAATATTATCACTAACTGCCCATCTATAGCAGTAATGATTTCTGGAATTCCTATACGAGTTCCATGCACTTGATTTAATTTATACACCCCATTAACTATTCTCCAGGTGTTGGGGGCTATTCGTGCAGGAACAACATCAAAGTACTGACAAAATTCCAGACACAGAGGATTTGGTGGAAAAGAAAATCCACACTCAGCAAAAAAGAGACTGGGGAACCAATGTCCCTCAGCCAAATTGAAATAATTAGAAGGCTCAGAAAGCTCTTCCAATAAAACCCAAGAAGGAATGGAAAAATCAGATCAAAATATGTCAAGAGACTCAACAGGGTAAACCATGATGATGAATTAAAAGAAATGAAGAAGAAGAAGAAAGAAGATCTTACAGAAAAAAGACTGAAGCTGTTGACAATGAACGACGGAAGAGATGAACGCACAAGAGAGTAGAAAACAATGAAAAACTCGAAGATGAAAATTTGAAAAGATAGAAGACGATGGGAGTCTCTGTGAATTTTAAATACCTTGCCTTGGGAACTGGAAAAGTAATGATTATAAAAAGTCTGATTACGTTACCGACGGTTAAAAAGGCATTAAATATTGGCGCGGGAATCAAAGCGAACAACAGCGGCTAAAAAGGCGAAAAGTGACGCGAGAACCGAAGCAAGCAGAAAAGTCCAAAAAAGCAAGATTCTACGAATTGGGAAGGAGAAATAAATACAAGGGAGATGATCCTAAAAATCAGGAAGAACTATTTAAAGCTACCGTATTCCGAGAAAGAATGTTCCATACTCCTCAAATTTTGAACTATGAAACATTGGGGGCTTCTGTTGATACTAAATTTAATCTGATGACTTGGATCAATCATATGAAGACACGTGGCTATCTACATGGCAACAACAAGCACTTTCGAGATAATCACACGCTCCGAGGAACCATGTTACTCCGAGGAACGCCGAGGAACTCATACACTCCGAGGAACAGACCTCTCCTAGGAACTCATACGCTCCGAGGAACAGACCTCTCCGAGGAACTCATATGCTCCGAGGAACAAACCTCTCCGAGGAACTCTTGAATACCAGAAAGCTTAGGCGGTCCGAGCTGCATCTCGAACAGAGCATTAATTGATGAATAACCAACAGTTCAACTGGTTCATTAAATGCTTATCATTTAGACGCATACGCTTAAAGGGCATTAAATGTATTACCCTTTCATATGTATATCATTTAATGTATCACCCTTTTAGATGACAGCCTCAAGGCTATAAATACGTTGTACAATCCTCATTGTAGGAGATCGGATCCTGAATCCAAACTTTGGGATCCAGAACGGAATTTCTTGTAATCGAGAATTCCCAAACACTCAGCAATAAAATAACAGTGGACGTAGGCCATTCTTATAAGGCTGAACCACTTTAAAATCTTTTGTCTCATTTATTTATCAGTGATTGAATAATTAGAGTGATATAATTTTTTACATCAACAGTCATCAAAGACTTGTTGACGGTAAAGAGAAAAATGAAGGTAAAGAAGAATGTCTTTCTAGCACAGAACGTGAGCTCCATTCTACTTAATGATCTCCCCCTAAATTCAAAGATCCCGTTGCACCCACTATTTCCTGCATCATTGGAGAAAACAAAATAGAAAAAGCCTTACTTGACTTAGGAGCAAGCGTAAATATTCTCCCTTACTCCATCTATAGGCAACTTGACTTGGGCGACCTCAAGCCCACAAAGGTCACTCTCCAATTAGCGGATCGAACCGTGAAGATCCCAAGAGGCATAGTCGAGGACGTGATCATCCAAGTTGACACTTTCTACTTCCCGGTAGACTTTGTCATTTAGGACACGGAGCCCTCCTTCAACTCAAGCAACCATGTTCCCATCATTCTTGGGCGCCCTTTCTTAGCTACGGATAATGAAATCATCAATATGCGGAATGGGCGAATGCAACTCACCTTCGGGAACATGACCTTAGAGACCGACATCTTCCACATAGCCCAACATACGGGGGAGGAAGATGATCTTCACGCGGTGAGCCTCATAGATGAGATCGTAGGGGAGTACTTTGAGGAAAATGATTGTGGAGATGCCTTAGGGTCCTCTTTAGTGTCGAATCACGAGAATAAAGGGTCCCACAAGAGAGAGACATTAGGGGTGTGCCCTATTTCATCAAGTAATAGTGGTAGTTGTGACGATGAGAGAAAAGTGGGGGAGAGTTGTGTAGTGACCACGATTGAGAGAAAGAGAGAGGGTTTAGAAGAGAGAAAAATGGTGGAGTTAGAGATCGAGCAAGTAAGAGAGGACGTAGGCACTACTCGAGAGAGAGAGATAGGTGACATGAGTATGGAAGAATTTGAAAAAGAATTCGGTCCGGTGGATGAGAGCCTTAACGACGAAGTCCAAACTCTATTGGATTCATTTAGTCACCTAGAAGAAAGCGAATGGAAAGGTAAAATCGATAAATTCCTTCTTTGTGACCATACACCCATACCACTAGAGGTCCCGAAGGCGAGTGAGGAGAAAATGTGTGTTTCATCCAACTTAGAGCCCGACCCATGCATTCCAAAAATTGAACAAAAATTAGGAGTTCCCTCCGAGTCGGTGCACACAAGCTATGCTTTGAGTAAGCATCCCAGGGATCCCTTTCCAATTAGTCACGATGAGTCTCCCGGTCTATCCTTTATCTATGGGCGATGTCCCAACTTGTTCCGATTGTTGGATTATAATCCAAGAACGGGAGAGACGAGGAGAACATCGAACCCCGTGAGTGGGGTCGGGTGAGTTTGTGGAGAAATGAGAGGTCGTCGCACCCCCGACGCGTATGGGGTGATTTTTAGTGTATTATTGAGTCATGTGTTAGGGTCATTTAGTGTCGTTATGCATTTTAAATATTTGTTTGTTTTATTTATCCGCACTTTTCATTCGCTTTGAGTTAGATTTTAGTCCTTTTTGCTTGAGGACAATGCAAAAGTCTAAGTTAGGGGGGGGGTCACAAGTGCGTATTTCTAAAACTTCAGAAATTTTCCAAAATGCCCAGAAATTTCCAAAAAAATCATAAAATTTTGAAAAACCCAAAAATATTTTTGTTCAAAATAAATAAAAATTGGAATTCAAAATTTTCAAAAATATCATTAAAAGTCGAATTGAAGTCTCAAGTTGTAAAATTCAACATACACAAAGCCAAAATTGACCAAAGATGGAAATTGAGCGAAAATTGACGACTTAACGAATAAGTGTGGAGATTAACAAACCCGGTGAGATTCGAGCCTATCACTTTTTAGGAGTTTTTAAATCAATCCAAGTTAATTGTTAACTCAAAGTTCTTTTCAGCGCCTAAAAAGTCGTCAAGGATCTCAATCCTTTCATTTTGATCGGTTATGAAAGACATGTGTGATATTGCTTTGAAAAACGTGCCAAAATTGATCTCTAAAGTTAAGTTCATCTCGAAACGCATATGGTAACGCAATTAGTATTTTGGACAATGAAGTAGGCCCTCGTTTGTCACCCAAAAATATTGGCCAGAAAAAGTAGCGAAAAATTACCCCTTTTGTAACCCAATTTGAGCCAAACAAATTGTCCCTTTCGTTGATAACCCAAAAAACCCAAATAGCCCGAAATTGCGAAAAATAGAAAAATTCGGAATTTAAGTCCAAAAAGTGCATATAAAGGGGCAAGAGAAAAAAAATATGTGCTAAAAAAATAGTGAGAAAAGAAAAGAAGTGAAAAACAGAAAAAAAAAGTGAAAAAAAATGTGCAATAGCCCGAAAAAAGCACAAATGGACATCATAAATGACTTTTCCAATTCCAATCTTCCCTACCATTTTCATTTTACCCCATATACCTTAAAACCCGAAAAAGTCCTAACCGAGTCTAAATTGCTAAATTGGTTACTGCGTGGAGAGCTAATACACCAAAAGATAATAAGAGAGATTAAGTGCGCGAATAAGAGGCAATGTTCCCGATTTGAAAACCGTAATCCGTTGATGAGATCCTTTCACCATGAAATTTCCGTCTTTCTAACTGTATGCGTGATTTTTCTTCCATTACATTTACTTTTTATATCACGCATACCGAGAGAATAGCCACAATCCGAGTGATTCGTTGGAGAGAGCATTCCGAGAGAATTTGAAATCAAAACGAATTTTCGGATAAGTAACGTAATGATCAATGGATGGAAATTGGCGGTTATATTTTCGGCTTCGCACACACACACCACGGTTTCAGAGTTGTACATATGACTTGATGATGAATATTTTCTGGAAAAGTTTGAATTGCATAATTTTTGCGTATTTTGAGTTTTCTTTTAGTCGAATTTTGTGGGTATATTCTCTGCAAACCCTCACGAGACACAACTCGTCCTACTAGGGTGACCTAGGGGTTTAAAAGTTTGTTGCATACGCTAAATGCAATCGCTCGCCCGCGAAAAAGGTATTCTATACCAAAAAAATGTTTTCAAGAGTTGAGCCGTGCTAGGATTCTTTAACATTGCTCGGGACGCGCAAAGTTCTAAGTTAGGGGGGGTTTGATTAGGCATAAATTCTTCCTAATTTATCCCTTAATTTAATTACTTTTAGAAATTTCCCCTCTAATATTGTCCCCCTGTTGTTGATCCCTTCTAATTTGCCTTCTCACATGAAATGGTTTTATTTTTAATCTGTCTACATCCCACATCCCATAGACATGCAATTTGGCTATGATCAAGGAAACCCTATGTTGAGCCATTTCACCCAAGAAAAACCCACCAATTTTTCCTTTGCATGCAGTAATTTCCTTACCTCAACTGTTGTTAACGTTTTCTCAAATTACCCCACAAACCCTCTCATCCCATGTAAGGATGCTCGAGGAGGTAGATCGGCGATGTACCTTGCAGTACTCTGGCAGAACTGGCTTGGTCATTTTCAGAGTAATCTTCTTAAGGATTCTCATTATCCCGAGGTTAAAAGTATCCTCCCACGGAGTTAGGTTTGAGAAATATTACGACCTTCAACCCAATGTTCCCTCTCAGCACCATCTATAATTTTGCTCCCTCTTAGTTTCCTCCACTTTCTCCCATAGATTAAGAAATAGTGAAGAGGAATAAAGATGCTCAACTTTCTGTTGCGATCGAGGAAGTTGTCATTACCCCTAGTTCTTCCAGGCCTAGCGAAGGGGGTGATACTTCTCATGATGCTTCAATTGGGGCGGCTGTGAAGGACACTAGGAAATCCCCAACAAAGAAGCCTAAAATTACACATCAAGTCCCTCCAATCCAAACTCCTGATCCCAAGATTACCCAATAAGTTAGCTTGATGTTTGAACAACTTAGGTAGACTTGGGAGAATTTTATCGAGGAGAATAGGGATTTTATGTCATCCCATATGGCCTCTTGTGGGTTTACTATGTTCCCCCTTCTTTCTAAGGTAGAAAGAAGCGAAAGTTGGTTAGTCCTATCAAACTTGTATTGGAGGAATCATGCGTGGTAAGTGAAGAAGAGCAGTCTGAAAGATATGCATTTGTTGGTGAAGGTGATGATAATTATGATGATGAGGAGGAGGAATGAGAGGGGGAGGAAGAAGATAAAGAGGAAGAAGAAGAAGAAGAAGAAGAAGAAGAAGAAGAAGAAGAAGAAGAAGAAGAAGAGGAGGGTGAGTCTTCCCTTGTTCGCAAACACAGGTTAAGAAGGATGGTTTCTCCTTCTAAGCCACCTTCACCTCCTTAAGATTATGAGGTTGTGGAGGATGTTTTGGAAGAAGAAGATGTATGTCTGCTATTATCCTTTTAATCCTTTAGCTTCTCTTTCTTTTTCCTCATAATAGTGACTCCGGTTTGTTCCAATTCTTTTTTTTTCAGGTTGGTGTGTGAGGTGGTTCACACGATGATGTTGAAGAAGGCAATCTGTTGGAAAAGTTAATAAAAGTTTTACCTGCTTTGAAGGAAGTTGCATTGAAAGAGATAGTTGCCCCTACAGCTTCGCAGGTAACCTCACATTTCCCCCTAGGGGAAGTTATTTTTGATACTTCAACTGAATCTAGTAGTGGTTATTTGCCTGACCTGCTTTTTTGTGCGAGCAAGATGATCTTGGGGCAGGTGCTCCTAATGAAAGTATTGTTGAATTTGTACATAATTTTCCCACTCCTGTTATTCCTTCATCCATGGTAAGCTTTTCCTTTTATTGTTCTAAGATTTTTATACGCTTATTTTACTATTATAACTTGTTCTCCATTGTGCTTTACAGGTATCTGTACCCGAACCTGTTTCTATGTTAGTCCTCACTCCCTCTAATGACCAGGTACTTGTTACACTTTTTGGACCTTAAATCCACAACCAGGAGCGATTCGAAGTTGCTTCTATGGTTCAGGGAGAAGGAATACGGAAAGAGGTTATTGAAATAAGGAGGGAAGTGATTGCCCCCCAAGAACAACGTCTTTTAGTGGCACCTATTTTGGCTGAGGAAGAAGATATAGTACAAATAGCTACTCATCAGTTTAATGATGATCAACATCTAGAGGTATGCCTTTCTTCTCCTATATATCTCCTGCATTTAAACTTTATTAATTTTGCCAAGTTATATTGGTCTTAGAATATCCCATAGTCGAGGGTCAGGCGGGCCAAGTCATATTGGTCTTAAAATCTACCATAACCGAGGGTAAGGCGGGCCAAGTTATATTGGTCTTAAAAATCTTCCATAATCGAGGGTCAGGTGGGCCAAGTCATATTGGTCTTAAAATCTCCCATATCCGAGGGTCAGGTGGGCTAAGTCATATTGGTCTTAAAATCTCCCATAATCGAGGGTCATGTGGGCCAAGTCATATTAGTCTTAGAATTTATATTTGCAAGGCAATTTGAATGTTTGTTTCCTGACTTGGAAAATTCTTGTATTTCAGGTGGAAGTTGTGTAACTTGCGATGCACGAACCAGGAGTTGAGTCTACCGCTCATGTAATTGCACAGGCGAGCACCCTGGCTGAGTTTGCATCTCTGGGAGGGGCACCTACTATGCAGGTTCGAGGAATGGTGCCTAATGTTAGTTAAGTGCGCAAGGTGGTTTATTCTAGGGCTAATAAAGTGACAGTGCTTCGCACACCAGAATCCCTTTCGCAAGTGATAGAATTTTCAGTGCACACCCCCCTGAGGTAGCCCCTAAAGTGGTTGTAAGGTATACCGTGGCCAATTTCCCCCATTTACTGACTGAGGGCCCCCATGCATTGATTGAGCAACTCTTTGCCCGCTTTTCTTCAACTTACACTTCTCGCAGTCTTCAGCCTATTCCTGGGATGATGGTTTGTTGCCTGCTCGGGCTCACTATCATTTTGGAGGAGATCCTCAATCCCCCTTTGATGTCACTCAGTTCTGATACAATTAAGTAGTTGTTGAGGAAGGTTAACGTCCTTATTAATGATGGTTTCTCATTATCTTGGTTGGTAAATCTGCTGCGTGTATTCAAGAAGGCTGACCTACCTGCTCTCTATCACTGGCTACAGTGTTCTCATCGTTCACAGGTGGCCATTTCGAAGGAGCTTGTAAGTATTGAGATTGAGCTAATTATGTTTGAGCAGGGGTGCAGGAGGCACGTGAAGCTGTTATTTGGGCAGAGGCTGAGCTTCTTAAGAAGGAGAAAAACTTAGAGAATGTACAACAAAGGATGGAGCTTCGTTAAAAAGGATTTGGCTGACCTAATCTTCGACCAGACTAGTCTTGAGAAAATTCTTCCTCAGCATCACCATCATCTTCTTGGCTCGGCCAATCTTCATTTTATCATGGATAGCCCGTAGTAATCTTTTTTTAATTTCCTTTTTTTGGATGTTCCCCAGTTTGTTGTTTTGGACTTCTTTGGCATGTAATCACAACACTTCTATATTTAAATAAGGTTTATGGCATTTGATGTTTCTTCTTTTCTATTTTGTTTGAATATCGACTGGTCTATTACATTAATGTAAGTCACATCATTCAGAGTATGGAAAATAGCTAACACAAAAGAATAGTGGGTTAACATTTTCAACACGAACATTACTTCACACTATGTTAAATAAGGGGCATGCTCCGAAACAAGTATTAGCAAAACATAATGCAATAAACAAAAGTATGGGCAAAACATACATTTAAACATGATAGGTTTTCATCCACTTGTTGTTTAGCTTGAAGGTAACATCATCTTCCACTTTGGATATCTCGTAATAACCATAATCATAAGCTTCTCGAACGATGTAGGGTCCTTCCCAGTTGGCTTCAAACTTGGGCAATGACAAACCCCTAATGTGCCTCATGCATGCTTTTAGAACCAGGTCCCCTTCTTTGAACTTCCTTAGCCTCAGCATTTGGTCATACAATCTGGACAACTATTTTCTATACATCTCAAAGTGCCTCGTTGTGTTATCCCGATGCTTTTCCAGTGCTTCAAGTTGGACATGCCGGTTATGAGGGAGCTTGGCACTTTGCAAGTTGTAGTGGGCAGAGAGTACCTCGAGCTCAAATAATAGAACAAATTCTTCCACAAAACTAAGGAAAATGGAGTATACCACGTCGGTTTCCTCTTTGTTATTTGATAGGCCCGTAGTACTTCGGGGATTTTGTCATCCCATGTGCCTGGGAAATCCTCTAACATTTTTGCTAAAATATTCACCAAAGTCTTGTTAGTGGCTTCTGCCTGCCCGTTGCACTTCAAGTATGCTATTATTGACTTGTGGTGGATGATGGAGTACTTATCTATTGTTATGTTTACTTCACTATTCACGAAAGGGGTGCCATTATCTGATAGAAACACCTTCGGGATGCCGAATTGGCAGATGATGTACTTTTTATGAATCGAGCACCCACCCCCGCTTTGTCCCTTTTAAGTGGTATAGCCTCTGCCCATATCGTGAAATATTCGATGGCAACCACTATCTAAATCTTTCCTTTTGAGGAAAGGTTTATTTCCCCTACTAGATCGAATGCCCATGTGTGAAATGGGAAAAAGGTATATAAAGAGAATGCAATTCCACCGAAGGAGCGTGGATCATGTTTTCGTGCAGTTGACAAGCTTTGCATTTAGGAATGCACTCAGCTGATTCTTTCTCCATTATAGGCCAGTAATATCCCAAGGTCATGAGTTGATCATAGAGTTTGGCTCCTCCGATGTGTCCCAGATCGTGGGCTTGCTTCAGCACTTCTTCAGCCTCCTCCCCTCTGATGCACCTTAAAGTCTTGTCATGATAGCCTCGTCATTACAAATACCCTTCTTTAACAAAATACATAGGTTCTCGTCTTTTCACCTTCCTGGAATCTTCTTTGTCTGTTAGCACTACTCCATCTGCCAACAGTCCATATACGATTGCCTCTAGTCTTAGGGTTGATCGATGAAATCACGTTCTGCTGCCCGATAGAACAAATAACATTTCACGCAATTTCTTTGTATCATCGCGGAGTCTTGCTTCATCGATGATAAAAATACCGTGCCCATTGGGTCGTTTCGTATAAGGGGTCTCAGTGGTCTCACAGCTATCTTCGTGCACTTTGGTCAGTCTGTTATTAGCTTCTTCGTGGTCTACACATATGGATAACCAACTACCTTTATTTTTATAATATAAGTTTCCCTTGGTAATAATATACTCCACCAGATCAACTAGGCCTAGTGTGACTTCGCCTCTTTCCAATTACTTTCTAATTTCCCCTCTCCAATCATCTTTGTCATCCGTGGGAAACATCTCTGACACGATCGAGGGAGCTGTCCTCTTTGTGATTCGAATAACTATTGACTCCCCCTCAAAGGCAATCTTCTGGGCAATGGTAGCATAAGCTTTGTCATGACGATTCATCATTTGGGGATGTCTTCTGATTTTTACCACTTCGAATTGCCTGAGTAATCGTTATATGATCGTTCGGTAAGGCTCTAGACTTATGTGCTTCAAAGAGAATTCACCGGTTACCTATTTCACCACTAAGTTGGAGTTCCCTTTTATTATTAGGACTTGGATACCTCTTCTGAGGGCCTTGAGCATCCCTACTACCAGCGCTTCATATTCAGCTTCGTTCTTTGAACATTCAAATTCCAGCTTGTAAGATAATCGATTCTTTTTGCCATTATTTCTCAGAATGACCCCAACTCCCCCTTCTTTTCGATCGAGGAGCTGTCAAATTCCATGCTCCACTCGTCTAGGCTGGATGATATGAAGTTGGCTTGAAGATCATCACCCGAGAGCTCCTCCACGAGTTAATCAAACGTTCCCAATGGGAAGATGACCAACAAATCAGCATAAGCTTGGCTCTTGATAACTTGAGGGACTATGCATTTGAGATCATATTCCGAAAGGATTAAGAACCATCAAGATGCTCTGCCTATTAGTAGAGTTTTAGCAAATAAAAATTTTATGGGATCATATCTAGTGACAATATGGACTGTGAATGAAAGTAGATAGTGCCTAAGTTTTTGTGCTACAAATACAAGAGCTAAATAATGCCTCTCTATACTAGTATATCTGGCCTCAGGCCCATATATGATTCTACTCAAGCAATAAACAGGTTTTACTACACCATCCATCTCCTGAGCCAACAGTGCACCAATAGATCGTTCAGTTGATGTAAGATATAGACGTAAAGGGATACGTACCTTCGGGGGGATCATCATCTTAGGGGACATAAAGAGTGCTTTCAGCTTGTCCATGTCCTCCTGGTGCATCGATTCCCATGCAAACTCCATGCCCTTTCGTAGCAACTCCATCAGCGGGTGCGTTACCTCAGCCAGCCCTGGAACAAACCTTCTCAAGTAGGAGACTTTTCCTAGGAAACTTTTTAGCTCTCTTTCTTACTTTGGTCTTAGCATATAAAGAACGGACCAACGCTTGTATAAGTCCATCTGAACCCCTTTTCGATTTACCACAAACCCCAGGAGTTTCCCTCTCGTCACTTCAAAATCACATTGGAGGGGGTTCATCTTTAGTTTGTATTTCCTGCATCGAGTGAACACTCTTCTCAAGTCAGCTAAGTGGGATCCCTCCTTATTGGATTTGATTACCAGATCATCAACATAAAATTCCACGATTTTATGGAAATGGTCATGGAAAATAGCCATCATTATCCTCAGATAAGTGGCTCCTGCGTTCTTCAACCCAAAAGGCATAACTGTGTACATGAAATTACCAAAGGAGTTCGAAAGGCAGTCTTCTCCACATTAGTATGATCCATCTTTATCTGGTTGTACCCCACATAACCATCCATGAAGCTATACATCTCATGGCCCAAAGTTGCGCCGATCGAGCTATCTATGGACATCATTGGGAATTTATCTTTCAGGCATGCTCAATTCAGGTCCCTAAAGTCCATGCAGATTCTGATCTGGTTTTTATCTTTCTTTCCCACATTCATAATACTAAAGAGCCAAATTGAATGTTGGATTGGGACTATGAAGCCGTCTGAAAGTTGTCTTCGAAATTCCTCTTTGATCTTCAGATAAAACTCCGCCTTTTATGTTCGGGTGGCTTGATTTATTGGGATGGCTGATGCCAATACATTTAACTTATGGAATATCACCTCCTTATTTACCCCAGGCATCTCGGTGTACTTTCACGAGAAGATGTCTTTGAACTCTAGCATCAACTTGATTAACTCGTCTCGAGTCACCCCTTCTAGGTTCCTCGAGATAAAAATAGGATTATGATCATCAGCCTCTTTGGCCAAGTCTATTTTCTCTAACTCCTAGATCTACGACCTGGGTATGTCCTTCATGTACTCAGGTTCCTCTTCTATATCTTCTACGAACTCCTGGACTCCAGAATTATCAATCATCTAACACTACCCCTGGTTGTCCTCCATAAAGCATTCATAAACTGGGCCAGCCTCATCGTTTATACTTTTAGAGGTCCGCTCACACCTTCATAACTTGTTTATAATAATGCCACTTGGTAAAACTACCCTCTTGCACTGTCAAGAGGCTTCCTCTTTGAAGGGCGCTTTCGACGATTATCATCCAACTCTCTCATAGTATGCCCACTAAGAATTCTCTGTGTCTGGACTTGTTGCTATATTGGATTAATACGCGGAGTCATTCGGTCTCGGAGCTACCTTGATAGACTAGGAGGCTTATTGCGTCTAAATCGCGCTCTTCTTCATAAGCCACCACCGCTCGAGTGTGCTCTCTCACTCTCTCTCGGGTAGTCGGGACCCTTGTTCCCCCAGTATATTTTAATACCATTGTGGCTTCTTCTATCAGATCTGTGTAAAAGGCAGCATCCACCATATGAGATTCCTCCTTTGCAAAGGGTTTCTTAAACGCTTGAATCACCACTCCTCGCCTTTTATGTTCGCCTTAGCACACTAATGATAGGTTGAGGGTACCAACCCATGGTTATGCATCCATACCCTGCCAACTAGAAGTTGGTACGATGGCTCACAGTTCATGATATGAAATTTAATATGGGAGGAAATATTCCCCATTGTGATGCCTACACTGACATACCCCACTGATTTGGACAATTGATTGTCATACCCCATAATTGCCAATGAAAGTGGCACTATCCTTGTCTCTAACAGGCCAGTGCCATAAAAGAACCCCCCAATAGGCATAATGTTGATGGATGCTCCCCTATCCAATAGGACACGAGAGAAAACATAATCATTAATGGATGATGTAACATACAAAGGTCTGTTATTGGGGTACCTAATCAGTGTATTAGCTTTTGAGAATGTGACTTCGAAGAGGTACCTTCTTATGAGCTTGGCCATAGGCCCTTTCCATTTCAGGTGTGGCACCATATTCTTCTTTGAAATTTCCAAGATGGCCCGCGTAACCTCTAGTTGTGAGTTCTCGGGGAGCCTAACCTGGTCGAAGAACTAATAAAACTTCAGCAAGCGAGCAACCACCACGCATTCGATCCACGGGTCTGTTTGTTCCTCATCTAGCTCATAGACTTCTTCTACATCCCTATATGCAGCCTTATTATAGGATATCACTGCATTTACCGCCTCCGGAGATTAGGCTCCCATCTGCCTACTTAGTCCCTCAATGTGGTCATACTCTTCTCTTTCTTGTTCATCTTTTTTCTCCGTCTCATCCTCCAATTGGAGCCGAGCTAGCTCAAAAGTGAATTCCTCCAGAGATTCTTCAAAGTCATTTTCTTCGAACTACTGTTCTCTTATCAGTCGTTCAGCCTCTTCATCAAAAGCGCTGGCCATATGGGCCCTGTGAGGTGGTAAAGGATTATTGTTCACGTTATCTTGTGGCAACTGGATGTCTCCATTCTTTACGTGATGATCAATCAACCTCCTTAGCGAGAAACACACCATGGTCGGGTGATCCACTCTATTATGAAGTTCACAATAATGAGGTTTCTCTCTGTCTTGTCAGGGAAGTTGCGTCGTACTGACTTTGATTGGCCTATAGACCTTGTTACAAACCATGAGATCATATATGTTCAAGGCTTGTTCCACCGTACAAGGTATCTCGGGGGGATCTTCCTCGCTTTCAAATCTTCTCTTGTTGCTTCTACTTCTTCTGCCTCCTCGTCCGCCACTGCTTTCCCCTTACCCCCATCGTCTGCATAATTGACCCTCAAGGGTACTCCCCTTCCCGAGGCAACCGTTGTCCTTAGCACTAAGAAGTACAGGGCTTGACCACAAAGGCGATGTTCCTCGATTCCTTCAAGAACACTGCAAATGTCTCCTCGCGTGTTTCATTAATCAAGTGGCAAATATATTTAGGCAGCAACCCATCTACACAAACTTGAAAATTTTTATCCTATCGCGTTTCCTCTCTTACATCTAGAGAGTACTCGCGAAACCTCCTAATATAGACCACAATATCTTCCCCTGGCTTCTTCTTCTCACATGCTAGATACATGAGTGTAAACTCATCTTCAGCCAAAAATAACTTTTGTACAAACATAATAAGAAATTCCTCCCAGGAGACCACGCTACCTGGGGCCAGGTGGGGATACCACGTGTACGCTTTCTCTATTAAGGACTTGGAAAATTCCCCGAATCTCAACTTTTTATCGTTGTAATAGGCCCCAAGGCTCTCACTAAATATCTTCCTGCTCCTCAGGGTTTGCACCCTTCCTCGTGTACTTCTCGAAGATTAGTGGAATATACCCTACTGGTTAGAGTTTGTTGTTATATACCTCTGGATATGGAGTACAGAAGTTATCATACACTGAAGAACTATCTCCCCCTTTAGACACTACTATGAACTTCAGCAGCTCCTTCTTCATTTCCTCTAAGCTGTCCGGTGGAGAACTGGTTGGCTGCACTGTCACCACCACTGGAGAAGGTGGTGTGTTTTTCTCCATGCCACTAGTTGTGGCCTGAGTTACTGAAGTCATTCCCCGATCTTGTGCCGCTAGCCCTGCCGTTAAAGGTGGGACTGTAGTGGGAGGAACGTTGCTAAAGGTTGGCGGAGCAGTGGAGAGAACATCGCTGAAAGTGGGCGCAACAACACCTCCTGTAACAGTAAGAGGAGGTATTCCTACTGGTGACGTCATGAAAGAGCTTACTCCCAGCATCGCCTAGTCCTCTGGAGTCTTAATGAACTCTTCATACAAACCCATGAGTCCTTTCATTTGTGCTGGGCCTACTCCTGCCTTTGCACCCATCGTTTTCGTCACACCGGTAGTGGACGCACTAGGCTCCGTTCATGCTACTCTCATTCCCTCAGGCAACATGGAGAGGTCCGCTTCCTCCTCACTCTGTATGGCGTCAAAGTTAATGATCCTAGTGGTTTTATCCTCTGACATATTTTTAAAAGAGAAAACCTTCCCAACGGCGTCGCCAAATGTAAGATGTGGGTTATTGGAATACAATTAGTATCAAGTGCGGCGTAACCCCTTATCAAGATCAAGATTAACACTCCATACATTATTAAATAATGACAATGGATACAGGTGGATAGGAGGCAGTGAGATTCAATATTTTGACTTATATTAAATGATATATATGCACCATAAATATGCAACAGGTATAATAAATAGATGGGACCAGCAGGTAGCTTGGTCGGAGGGAGAAAGAGCAAGCACTCTGGGCATAATATAGGTAAGATAGGAACTTCAAACTCAGTAATACTCAATAATATGGGTATAAAATGGGAGTGGGAGTAATTTCCTCACGGGAGCTCTCGTACATGAAAGAAGTTGGGCAACAATTCGAGGTTCAGAAGATTCTCCCTGTAAACTATTTAGTTGGTCTATTTATATGAAGGCAAGGTTACTTGAGTCACCTTGTTGGTATTCAATGATTTTTTTACAGTATTAAATGCGCAAGTACCTCCCTCAATAATATGGAAGATATTGCATTAAATGCATGGGATCTTATAATTTGGTGGGAAACTGCTTTACCAGTTGGAAGCATGGTGGACATTAAAGAGGGACGTGACGTGGCAACTTAGGGGCTTATCTTAGAACGGCTAAGGGGTCAGATTTTTTAGACTAGACCTGCCATCCTAAGGATAAACACATTCGAGTGTTGTAATTTTGAGTCCCTAAATTCCAGTCATGCTGACGTCAGAAAGTGGGTGAACAGTGACCCTATTAGGTATATGGTCACATCAACCAAACGAGATGCTGTTTGGTTTGAGGTTGCTCGACTGATAGGTAGCTCGAGTGTTTATCCTTCTATTTGTTGGTAAAGAACTATCTTTAAGCTAAGGTTGCAAGATTGAGGTACCTCGAGGAGGTTCCCTTGAATGCGTGGAGGTTATGGTAGCTCGGCTGTAGGTGGTTCGAGCAACCACATATACTAGGTGAAGTTTTTCCCGAGTGTGCCAAGAGGGTTGGTAACTATATTCCCAATGTTTCCTTACTTCCGATCCGCCAAACCATGTCCCTGCGAGGTTCCAGGGGGATATTGTTCGATAGGGCATGTTATCCCTCCCATGCCCTACTAGGCATGGTCCTTCGCGGGTACCAAACAACCTCGCTCAACATATAACATAAGATAAATTACATGTTACAATTCATTATGTTTCATCTTACAAACTATTGTCATTCGAGTGACATTGATCTACGAGTTGGATCTTTGATAGATTCTTTGAGTCACATTTGTAGAGAATCTTCGAGGTAGGTATTTCGAGAGAACTTGCTCGGGTGATCTTTACCTTCCTCTTTTGTCTGCCAAGCAACGGATTAACTAAGGGTGTGTTTGATAACACTAATTTTCCATGGAAAATACAATATATGGAGTCATTTTCCATCTTTTGAATGTTTGGTAAACAAAATTTTCCATGGAATTGATTTCCTTAAAACAATTCACATAACCACTTTTTTCACAAAAAAGTGGAATTAAAAAACCTCCTCCCACTTGTTATTCATTTTCCAGGGAAAAGAATTGCCACGCCAAAGAACTTGATAAAAAATCCAGAAAATGAGTAAAAACCCAAAAATAATGAAAAAAAATTCATAATATGAATAAAAACCCTAAAATAATGAAAAAAAAATACAGAAAGTGAATAAAATCCCAAAAATAAGGAAAAAAATTGAGAAAGTGAATAACCTCCCCAAAAACTGAAAAAAAATCCAGAAAGTGAATAAAACCACCAAAAACAATGAAAAAAAATCCAGAAAATGAATAAAATCCAAAAATAATGAAAAAAATACATAAAGTGAATAAAATCCCCAAAATAATGAAAAAAATCTAGAAAATGAATAAAAACCCAAAAATATTGGAAAAAAATTACAGAAAGTGAATAACCCCCCCCCCCCCCCAAAAAAAAAAATGAAAAAAATCCCGAAAGTGAATAAAAAATATAATGAAAATTTTCTAAAAAGTGAATAAAACCCCAAAAATAATGAAAAATATTCGAAAAGTGAATAAAACAAATTAAAAAACGTGAATAAAACCCCCCCAAAAATGAAAACATTTCTAGAAAGTGAATAAAAACAAAAAATATTGATTTTTTTTTTTAAAGTGAATAAATTCTCAAACATATTTAAAAAAAATTTAGAATGTGAAATAAAACCAAAAAATAAAGAATTTTTTTTCCAAAAAGTGAATAAAACCCCAAAAATAATAATAAAAAATATAGAAAGTGAATAAAACCCCAAAAATAATAATACTAAATACAAAAAGTGAATAAACCCCCAAAAATAATGAAAAAAAATCCAGAAGGTGAATAAAACCCCCAAAAAATAATGAAATACATACAGAAAGTGAATAAAAATATAAACATAATGAAAAAATCTAGAAAGTGAATAAAAACCAAAAATAATGAAAAATATAGAAAGTGAAAAAAAAACACCCAAAAATTTGTTAAAAAGTCTGAAATTTATTAATTGAGAAAACAAATAACAGAAAATTTAAAAAATACAGAACATGCAAAAAAAATACATAAAATAAATATTAGTCCCATAATTAATTTAAAAAAACAACAGAAAATAAAAAAAAATGAGAAAAAAGAGAGAAATCAATAAAAACACACAAAAAATGAAAAAAAAATACAGAAAATGAATAAAGAATAGAAAACAAACATTAAGCCCTGAATTAATTTTAAAAAACACCTAGAATTTTATTAAAAAGTCATAAATTTATTAATTCAAAAAAATAAAAAAGCCCTCAAAATATTGAAAAAATGGAAATGAATAAATACCCAAGAAAACAAATAAAATTGCAAATTTTTGAAAAAATTAAAAAAAAGAAGAGAATTAAAAATAAGAACAGACCTGACGAGGGGGGGGGGGGGGGGGACGAAACAGTTGGGGGTTGGGACGGAGTGGGGGGGGGGGGGCGTGGTGGATTTGATACCGTTTTCCATTTTTTATATTTAATATCGGGTTAGTATTTATTTTCTGCTCTTTTATTAAATTTTTGTGTGTTTTTAAAAAAAATGGTTATTTTTTATTAATATTTTGGAATTTTGATTAATTTTATGCTATTTTTATTAAATTTCTGGGATTTTTATTAATTTTCTATTTTTCAGATATATTTTCTACTTTTTTTCATGAAAAATATTGGAAATCAAACACACAAAAGATGGAAAATAGAACATTTTCACTGGAAAATAATTGCAATCAAACAACACCGAGAAATTTTTTCCATGGAAAATATTTCCAAGTTTTCAATTCCATGGAAATTGACTCTTAGGAGTTATTTTCCATCTTATTTATCAAACACACCCTAAGTTAATCATTATTTGGTGGGGACTCCCCCTACAGAAGCAATAAACTGTTTTTGAAAATTTGTAAAAAAAATTAGTATATAAATATACATAAAAGTACAAATACAAACAGTCACACTATGGAATGACATGAAAATATCTCAATCATGGAAATGGAATAAAAATGTGTGAACTTAAATCACGAAAAAATCAATATAGACATACAAACCAAAGGTGCATGAAGTCAACTAGATACTTCTAGAGAAATAACTCAATTCAATCTTTGGTGTAAAATTATTGAACGAAGTGAAATTGACTCGACTTATGCAAAATGACATAAATTTTAATGCTTCTCAAATAAATAATGCCAAACTATTTAATATTTTTTTATACAAGTTTATTATCTAAACCCATTGATTTTCAATTTATAACACCCTCAAAATCTCAGATTTTAAGCATAAACTCCCAAAGTTTAGAAGGAATCATAAATATCATGATAGTTAAACATCAACGAAATAAAAATTGGCCTTAGCATTTATGTTTTTATGTGCCAAAATCATCTTTTAGGCTCTAGACAATGGTGGCCTTTAACGCAAAGAAGATTTCTTATTTCGTAGCCCCTTTGAGAATGCAGGGATTCTTATGGAATGATTTGTATATTAGTCAGCCACACAAAAATTCAATTTTACTAAATTTTATCTTTGATTTAATTTAGTGTGCGTAGAATGATTTTGTACAAATTTAATTCAGCAAACCAAGCATGCAAAAAATCGAAGAAGTAAGGCAAATCCCTAAAAGGGAAAAACCTTTATTCCGCACTATACAAGATTTGATAGACACAGTCAACTTACAAACTAATTAGAATGACTAATTATGATGCATAGTTCTTCAAATCTTCTATATCAATGGCACAGTCCATCACCGCCCATAGGAAACATTCTTCCCTCAGTATCCATCAATCAACCTTCTTGTTGAGCAGTAGAGCGTCAGTTCCATAAATAAATAGAAAAGATTAACTCTACAAGGCAATTTGAACTACAAAGGTTTTTTATATGATAAAGTGATCTCTAAGTTTTCAAGGGGTTTGGAATAATATTGGATGAGTTTGTTCATAAATAGAACTCAAAAAGGGTGTAATAAGCTTTCAAAAATAATTCTTAAAGACTATAATCTTGTATCTCGTTTTATAAGGTAGTTTGTTATAAAGAGATAATTATAAGAGATTTGGATGAAATTTAATTAAAAATAATTTCTTGCGCGCTCATTCAAAAGACCATGTACCTCGTTCGAACGACATACCCAATTTCGTTCGATCAATTTTCTAACGACATATCGAATGAGATTCCAGATCTTGATGAAAAAATAACACTGTCGATCGTTAGAAATCTCGTTCTAACGAACTACCCATTCTCGTTGGAACGACTTCAAGCGAGATTTTAGAACTTGACCAAAGGTGTCGTTTTAGATTTTTTTCGAACCAAGAGAACTCGTTTTGATGATATAGCTCATTTGAACGATAAGCGATTCTCGTTTTAAAGAGTCAGCGAGTTTTTCAAAATTTTCTTAAAACATTTTAAAACCATTTTGAAATACGAACTCTTACAAATGCTAAAACCCCTAGAAAAATAAAGCTTTACCAAATGCATCACTGACTTCTTTTAACTGTTGTTGAGACGTACGATTCTTCAATATTCCAAAAGTCTTCAACTTTATCTTCGAATTTATTGAATTAGTCATAAAAGTGCAGTGTATATGTAACGAGATAAGCCAAAATAAAATACATTAATCAATTATAAAATTTTCTCTTATAAATCTTTCCCTTTGGATATTCTAGTAGAAAACATAAATCAAAGAAAAATTTATCCCTAAAGATTAATACAATAAATACCGTCCCAAATCAAGAAACGAAAATGTATTATTGGAAAAGTCTTCAACTGAAATTGTTCTTCCCTATTGGTTAGCTTTGTCTTCATCTTGTGCAGGTCCAAGAAATCATCATCTAGGTGGAACATACTACATATACACGAGTTTTAAAAGATAAATAAAACCCCTCTTAATTTGTTCTCCCCATTTTTGTTCTAATAGACAAAGGAGTAGAATCTAAACAAGAATAATAAGCATCACCGGAAGAAGCAAGATATCATCACAAAGATAATAAATGAAAGCACATGTACTGATAATCTCAAATGACATATTTTCTCCACCAACTATTTTTGAAAATTTTCAAAATTTTAGAATACAAAGTATAAAATGTACAAATACAACACACCATGGACTAACACTAAAATATCTGAATCGTGAAAACGGAATGAAATTGTGTGGACATTTTTCATTAGTAAGCAATCATAACATAGGTGTATGAAGTCATGAGACACTTCTAAAGAAAGCATTCAAAGTCTACCTTACCTATAAAAGTAGTGAACTCATAAGAAATTGACTTGACTTAATCAATTTGTCATGAACTTAAATGATTCTCACACCGATAGTGCCAAACTATTTAATGTTTTTTAAGAAAGTCCGTTGGGCCAACCCATTGATCTTGTAATTTATAACTCCCTTAAAATCTCACACATATAAGAATTCACGCTCAATTTTTTTTAAGAAATCATAATGCTCTTGTATGGTGAAGCATCAATCAATCTAAACTAATTGGCCTTGGCACTTCTGTTTTTATGTGTTGTTAATCTTTTTAGGCTCTTTTATGCAAATGGTGGATTTTAACGCAAAGAATATTTTGATCTTTCGTAGCCCCTTTCAATTGCTTAACACATAATAATATTTTCTAGAAAAAATTATATTTGAAAATGGTTCTTACATTCACAACTTATCTCTTTTTACATTTATTTCGTTATTAAGCAGAATTGAGATGAGAACATCGTATTCGACACATGAAAAGTAAGCACAATCACTACACCAAAACTGGCGATTGGTCACGACCAAAATCCCTGACAAAAACTGTGAGTCGCGGACTTGGGCCATGACGATTTCAGACGTGACCAATTTCGTGGGTCGCGGCCCAAGTTCGTGACCAAAAAATGATCACGGCTTAGAGGGGTCACGACAAATGGTCGCGGACTTGGACCGTGACCCATGCCGTGACAGGTCGCGGCCCTCATCCGTGACCCACAACTGTGACAAATTGGTCGCGCCCAAAGTCCGCGACCCACGACCATGACAAAAAAATAAAATAAATTGGTCGTGGCCCTTATCCGTGTCCCACAACCGTGACAAATTGGTTACGGCCAAAGTCTGCGACCCACAACCGTGACAAAAAAATGAAAAAAATGGTTGCGGCTCAAGTGCGTGACCCACAACCGTGACAAATTGGTCGCGAACTTGGGGCGCGACCCACAACCATGAAGAAAAAAAATGGTCGCAGACTTTGGCGGCGACCATTTTTACGCGCAACGAAAAAAATAAAAATGGTCATGGACAAAGTCCATGACCATATTTAACTATAATTTAAAAAAAATGTATTTTTTTGGTCCAATCCTAAAATTGGGGGTCCTGTGAGTGAACCGTCGATTGCTATGTGTAACGTTGGACGCATACGAGGTGTTACAAATATTTATTATTGGTAAAACAATAAAAAAATCACAAATTACGAATCGAGAACGCTGTTAATAAATAAATATATATACAAACTTAAAAATATTTCACGTCTTAATAATTCACAGACAAAAAAAAATTGGGCAGAGTTTCCTCTATTTTCTTGACATTCCAAACCCTGTAAATGTAAAACCTACTTATTATAAATTCCGCACGACCATAAAATTCAACAATCAAATTATAAAAGCCCGTACAACCATAAAATAAATAATAAAAGCTCACACGACTGTAACACATAAAAAATATAATCCTGAATGTCCACAACATATAAATAATCTTCATGTTGTAAACCATTGCCTCCTTCATTTGTTCCACGTACAAAAATCCTACAAATGATTGGACACACAAAAAAATATCAGTAACCAAGTAGTTTTACAAAAAAATTAATCAAGCTGAAAAATTGCATATATGAGTTAAAATTATCAACCTATCAATGTTTTTATGCCTAAGTCTAAAAATATACAAATTATCGTATTCTCAAACCGGGAGTCCCGCGGCTGCGTGGCCAGTTCCTACGAGTTATATTGGTCCCGTGGGAGGTGTTGGTGCCACCCACGGGGCCGTTCGGGGGCTGTTTTGGGTTTTCATCCTCTAACGCCATGTTTTTAAGCCTAAGTCTAGAAATATCCAAATCATCATCGTATTCTCAAACCGGGAGACCCGCGGCTGTGCGATCAGTTCCTACGAGTTCCATTGGTCCCGTGGGAGGTGTTGGTGCCTCCCACGGGGACGTTCGGGGGATGTTTCGGGTTTTCCCCCACTAACGTCATGTTTTTCCTAAGTCTAGAAATATGAAAATTACCGTCATATTCCAAAACCGAGAGTCCCGCGGCTGCGTGGTCAGTTCCTACGAGTTACATTGGTCCCATAGGGGGGTGTTGGTGCCACCCACGGGGCCGTTCGGGGGCTGTTTTGGGTTTTCACCATCTAATGCCAAGTTTTTAAGCCTAAATCTAGAAATATCCAAATTATCGTCATATTCTCAAATCGGGAGATCCGTGGCTGCGTGGTTAGTTCCTATGAGTTACATTGGTCCCGTGGGAGGTGTTGGTGCCTCCCACAGTGCCGTTCGGGGGCTGTTTTGGGTTTTCACCCTCTAACGCCATGTTTTTAAGCCTAAGTCTAGAAATACGCAAATTATCATCGTATTCTCAAACCGAGAGTCCCGCGGTTGCGAGGTCAGTTCCTACGAGTTACATTGGTCCCATGGGAGGTGTTGGTGCCACCACAGGGCCGTTCGGGGGCTGTTTTGAGTGTTCACCCTCTAACGCCATGTTTTTAAGCCTAAGTCTAAAAATATGCAAATTACCGTCATATTCTCAAACCGGGAGTCCCGTGGCTGCGCGTTCAGTTCCTACGAGTTACATTAGTCCTGTGTGAGGTGTTGGTGACTCCCACGGGGCTGTTCGGGGGCTATTTTGGGTTTTCACCCTCTAACGCCATGTTTTTAAGCCTAAGTCTAGAAATATGCAAATTACCGTCTTATTCTCAAACCGGGAGTCCCACGACTGCGGGATCAGTTCCTACGAGTTAAATTGGTCCCGTGGGAGGTGTTGGTGCCACCCACGGGGTCATTCGGGGGCTGTTTTAGGTTTTCACCCTCTAACGCCATGTTTTTAAGCCTAAGTCTAGAAATATAAAAATTATCGTCGTATTCTCAAACTGGGAGACCCGCGGCTGCATGGTCAGTTCTTACAAGTTACATAGGTCCCGTGGGAGGTGTTGGTGCCTCCTACGGGGCCGTTCGGGGGATGTTTTGGGTTTTCACCCTCTAACGCCATGTTTTTAAACCTAAGTCTAGAAATATGCAAATTACCGTCGTATTCTCAAATCGAGAGTCCCGCGGCTGCGAGGTCAGTTCCTACGAGTTACATTGGTCCCGTGGGAGGTGTTGGTACCTCCCATGGGGCCGTTCGGGGGTTGGTCCTTGCATGTGTCAATAGGTCATTCGGGTATATGTATAAACTCCCAATTTGTAGATCCTAAATAATTATTTTCGAGCACACGCAACATAGGGCATATATTAAGTAGTTTTGTGATTAAGGTTTTTATGCAAAAAATAAATGATTAAGTTTGTTGAGTGCTACGAACCTCAGCGAAACAAGTAGCGAAAGCACTACTGATGTAAGTTCCAGCGAATAAAATGTCTGATTTGGGCTTATGATTGGCCATCGAGTTGGAATAATTTGATTGATGCTTCCAAGTACAAAATAGTGGAAGTAAATTAACTTTACTAAAAATGTTGAAAACACATGAAGTAGTAGTGTTTGGAAAATTTACTGTCGAAAATGCATAAACATATATGCACACCGTATGTTGCTGCATACATGCTGCATAAAAAGTAGGTTAGAAATAAGCAATTTACTGCCCAAATTTGGTGCATATATGTTATTGTATGGATATATGTTGCATATATGCCGTTGCGCATATATGCATATAGTTATTGCATACCATAAAGGGCTAACCGTAAGTCCGTTGCAGCATATATGTATGTATGTAAATGTAAATGCAAATGGAGATGAGATGAAAATCTGGTTAGGCTTACGAATTTTGAACATCTTTGCTCAAGGTAGAGGCTGATTTTGATCAATATCCGCGGTTATTTCATCTTCAGCCTCTGATGTTGACTTTGGCACGATTGGGCAACAATCACACCAACTGGTTCTCCTGACTGTGAGACTCGAAAGGTATTTTCAGAACATCATGCAAAAAAGGAGAAAGATAAACGCAGTAATGAATCTCTCAAATGCAGACGCAATAAACATTGTGGAAGCAGAATATTAGCAATAAACACTGTGGAAGCATCTCTCAAACGTAGTAATGAATCGATTAGAAAGCCCATTGTGGAAGCATCTCTCAAGCGCACATTTAAAATATTTTATCCGCTCCAATAGCATTTTATCAAAGTGATGTTATAAAACTCAGTAAAC
Source organism: Sambucus nigra (assembly GCA_949130495.1). Taxonomy (NCBI): domain Eukaryota; kingdom Viridiplantae; phylum Streptophyta; class Magnoliopsida; order Dipsacales; family Adoxaceae; genus Sambucus; species Sambucus nigra. The sequence goes on along the minus strand of OX422211.1, from coordinate 481,996,803 downwards.
AGTTGGAAAAAAATATTTAAAAAAAGGTTGTTTCAAATTGTAAGTCTTGCTTAAACATAACCAAATCGCTTATTAAAGATGGTTTCAAAACTCTGTTTTGGATATGAAATCCCTAAAGCCAAAAGAGATTTTTATCCGTAAAGAGATTTTAAATGTAAAAGTTCTTAGGCTTGCAATTTATAACGTTTTGTAATTGGGATAGAAAAATCTTGAATTGATCAGCAGCAGGCGTGTGCTTATACCTGAAATATGGATCTCCACCAAGGGAGCACTCTTTTATTACAATGGGGTTGTCCTCTATCTAAATAGTATTTCAATTCCAATCATCTTTGAGCTACCAATTGCCACTGCATTTGAAAGGAAACTGATCAAAAACAAAATCATTTTTGTATCACATCCCTTCTTTTTCCAAGATTCCTAAGCAGGCAAGGTTTACAAATAAAGAATATCAGAATCTGCACCTACACTTTCCTGGCAACTTCTGCCTCCCCAATATATTTCTCGATGGCCATAACCTCCCCAATAGCTAACAGACTTCTTGTGTTTCATTCATTCACCGCGCTGAGAAGAAATTTTCACCATTAGTAAGCCACTACTATATCAACAACATATTTAAAAGTCATTCATACATCAACATAGGTAACTTATATCAACTGAACCAAAGAGACAAAGAACTTTAATAAAAAAATGCAGAACACAATAAACATATTCGTGGAATGTGGAATAGGAAAATTTCAATAGAACTAATTAATTACCTTGAAGTTTACATACTTGGAGAGTCATGTATATGGGATGTATCCAATTTCAGAAATCAAAAAACAATATTCACCAATGCATTAAAATGTCCTACAGTCCTACTAACACAAGATATGGCAGTGTCCTTCATATCCTGAATATTGCCTTTTCCTTGAACAACATGTAGTAGAATCCATCTAGGTGAAGCGGGTTACCACCACATCCCGATTCCCATAATCAATGCAATAGGGATACTGGTTCCATACATATAACGCAAACCAGCAATCGCATCAACCAAATGGCTACCAACTGTATAACCTACATGTGAAACATTCCACATATAACAAAATATTATAAATCAATAGTAATAGGGTTCGGTCCTCAACACGGAAAAGAAATAAGATTCAGTATAGTGTGTTGTCCCTTGTCTTGCTCTATAACTATGTATGTATGTTAATAACTGTTTGGAATGGTTATACTGTGTATGTATGTATGTTAAAGCCAAAATCATATTGGATTGCACCCTAGTTTTTCCTAACTTAGAACCAAATCTCCACCCCCCCCCCGACCCCCCCCCCCCCCCCCAAAAAAAATATTCTAAGTAACACATCACAAAAGTAGGAAAGAAACCATTCCGGATCAATTCTTGCTTCGTAGACTGTTCATCAAAATTCAATCTACTATTAGAACTCTCAGAGCAGATTTGTGCATATATATGCAGTATATATACTAGTATATATACTGATATGCATATATATGCATATATATACCAGTATATATATTGTATATATATATGCATATATATGCAGAGCAATATATATACTAGTATATATATGCAGTATATATACTTCATATATATACCATTATATATACTGTATATAGTATATATATGCAGTATATATATTATTTATACTGTATATATAGTATATATATGTAGTATATATACTGGTATGCTACTCTGCAGTACACTGCATATATATATATATACGCGGTCGATTTCTACGACTCACATTGGTCCCGTGCGAGATGTTCGTGACTCTTACGGGACCATTTTGTGTTCGTTTTGCGTTTTCACCTTTCGATGGCATGTTTTTATGCTTCAGTCAAACTTTTTGTAAATTTACGACGTACACTCAAACCGGGAGCCCCCGTGACTACGCGATCGGTTCCTACGAGTCGCATTGGTCCCGTGCGAGGTGTTCGTGACTCTTACGGGATCGTTTTGTGTTTATTTTACGTTTTCACCCTTCGATGGCATGTTTTTATGCTTAATTCTAACTTTTTGCAAATTCATGTTGTACACTCAAACCGGGAGCGCCGTGACTACACGGTCGGTTCCGCCGACTTACATTGGTAAACTTGTTTGAACTGAAATTCGTTAATCCTGATTGATATTTTCTTTCACGTATATAAGGATTACTACTAAGAAAAAAATAAGATGCACACATATTGAGAAGATTACAATTGATTTTGATTACATTTCAAAATCCAATACTTATTCAATTTCAACAATAATATAAAATGGCATAACAGGTATATCATAATATAACCAACACCAATCTAATTAAACCAGGTATATATCTATTCCTTTTTTTTTCACAAGGACAAATCTAAAAACAAATTGAAAATACCAAGGACAAGAACAAAATTAACACTTACAAAATTCTTAAGGGACTATTTGTTGCTTCTAACCCCCAACTCGGTCTCCACTCGTCTCCACCGCATACTATTTAGGGTTTACTAAACCCTAATATTTTTTTTGACATAAATATATACATACACACACATACAATCTATACATATTTTTTTGACATAAATCTATACATACACACACACACACATACAATCTATACATACACACACATACAATATAGGGTTTATTGACAAAAAAATAATTTATTTGTTCATAGTTACACACATAAACATACATATACACATAAATCTATACACACACACACACATATATAAACAAAAATCTATACATACACACACATACACACATACAAACGTAAATCTACACATACATACACCAAAATTAGGGCTTTAGATAGAAATCACAAATCCAAATGAAATCAAAATGAATCAATACATACCAGGGTTAATCCAAATGCAAACCAACTGAAATCGCTTAACCCTTGCAAATTTAACCAAAATCCAACTCAAAATTGCACTGAGAAGCAGTGTCCTTACTCCAAATGAAATAAATGAAATAATAAGCAGCGGGGCGGGTCTTTTTTTTTAAGACCTAGAACTGGTCACGGCCAATAGCCGTGACCCCATACGCGCGACCCTTAAAATTAAGGTAAGGCAGAGTTGGGTTCTTCAGACCTGGTCACGACCTAGAGCCATGACCCACCATGCGCAACCCTTTTCCATGCTTAATTGAGGTATGGTCACGGCCCAGAGCCGTGACCCTCAATCTGTGATGCGTGACCCTTTTTCATTAACCCTAGTGCTTGAATGAGGTATGGTCACGGCCCATAGCCGTGACCCATACGAAGAAATGGTCACGACCCTAAGCCGTGACCCTCAATGTGTGTACTATCTTCTTCGTCATGCCATGGGTCACGGACTTGGGCCGTGACCCCTTCGCGACCAAGCTTGGAGGGAATTTTGGCGCGAGTTTGGCGCCAAGATGGTTACGACCTCGTCACGGCCCAAGTCCTTGACCCACATGGTCAGGGATTTGGTCCGTGACCACTTTCAGAGCATCAATAATTTAGTGTGGTAATAAATATGATCACTACAAATATTAAGTGGCTCACGGACAAAGTTCGCGACCAGCTGGTCATGGCCCAAGTTCAAGACCCACTGGGTGTGACCATTCGTAGGAGTTGGTGTAGTGAATGCTCATAAAACTCGTGCATGTGTGCAATAAAGGTGACAAGGAGTCAAACATGTAAAAATTATTCATTAATGATCAATGTAATGATATCCACACATTATTAAGCACATTAACGAAATAAAATAATGTCTCAAAGCATTCTGAAAAGGTCACATGAATGGATGGAATGTAAAGGTTATCTCAGTATCTTAAATGTTCATCCATATACAGTGAAAAATGAAAATAAAAAACTCTTTGTCTTTTTCTAAAATTTTATCAAAATAAATACTTTTCACTTTTTTAACTTTTTCTGAAAAACCAAAAATCTTTTTGAATTGTTCACACTTTTTCCAAAAAATAAAAAATCTTTTTGGAATTTTCTAACTATATCAAAATGTAGAATATACAAATAAAATGTTAATATAATATAGTGGTAGATATATAAGAGATGAACATGATAAACACCCTATTCTAGAAACAAGTCTCTACCTCAATCATTAGGCTTAGAGGAGTTCTCAAAAGAAGAAGACATCTTATGAAATTCCTTCCTCAAACATTGTGAAGTCTTGACTAAATACTCTACTTACTCTCGAAGAACTCTCAAATTCTCTATGAAGATGTGCGGGATCATGAGGTGTAACACATGTGGGTACGTGCGGGGACATGTGTAGGAACTTATGTGGGAACATACCGGGGAACACACATGTGAGAAACTCTCCTAAGCTTCGCAGGTAACCTCACATTTCCCCCTAGGGACAGTTATTTTTTAAATTTGAACCGAATCTAGTAGTGGCTATTTGCCTGACCCTGCTTTTTTGTGTGAGCAAGATGATCTTGGGGCAGGTGCTCCTAATGCAAGTATTATTGAATCCGTACATACGTTTCCCGCTCCTGCTATTCCTTCATCCATGGTAACATTTTCCTTTTGTTGTTCTAAGATTTTTATACGCTTATCTTACTATTATAACTTGTTCTCCATTGTACTTTGCAGGTATCTGTACCCGAACCCGTTTCTCTGTTAGTCCCCACTCCCTCTTATTACCAGGTACTTGTTACACTTTTTGGGCCCTCAATCCACAGCCAGGAGCGAGGCGAAGTTGCTGCTGTGGGCTAGGGAGAAGGAAGACAGAAGGAGGTTGTTGAAATAACGAGGGAAGTGATTGCCCCCCAAGAACAACGTCTTTTAGTGGCACCTATTTTGGCTGAGGAAGAAGATATAGTACAAATAGCTACTCATTAGTTTACTGATGATCAACATCTAGAGGTATGCCTTTCTTCTCCTATATGTCTCCTGCATTTAAACTTTGTTAGTTTTGCTAAGTCATATTAGTCTTAGAATATCCCATAGTCGAGGGTCAAGTGGGCCAAGTCATATTGGTCTTAAAATCTCCCATAACCGAGGGTCAGGCGGCCACGTCATATTGGTCATAAAAAATCTTCCATAATCGAGGGTCAGGCGGGCCAAGTCATATTGGTCTTAAAATCTCCTATATTCGAGGGTCAGGTGGGCCAAGTCCTATTGGTCTTAAAATCTCCCATAACCGAGGGTCATGCGGGACAAGTCATATTGCTCTTAGAATTTATATTTGCAAGGCAATTTGAATGTTTGTTTCCTAACTTGGCAAATTCTTGTATTTCAGGTGGAAGTCGAGCAACTTGCGGTGCGCGAACCAAGAGTTGAGCCTACCACTCATGTAATTGTAAAAGCGAGCACGCTGGTTGAGTTTGCATCTCTGGGAGGGGATCCTACCATGTAGGTTCGAGGAATGGTTCCTAATGTTAGTTAAGTGCACAAGGTGGTTTCTTCTTGGGTCCAAGAAAGTGACAGTGCTTCGCACACAACATTCCCTTTCGCAAGTGATAGCATTTTCAGTGCACCCCTCCTGAGGTAGCCCCTGAAGTGGCTGTAAGGCATACCTTGGCCAATTTCCCCCATATACTGTCTGAGGGCCCCCATTCGTTGATTGAGCAACTCTTAGCCCGCTTTTCTTCAACTTTCACTTCTCGCAGTCTTCAGCCTATTCCTGGGATGATGTTTTGTCGCCTGCTCGGGCTCACTATTATTTTGAAGGAGATCCTCAGTACCCCTCTGGAGTCACTCATTTTTGATACAATTAAGTCATTGTTGAGTAAGGTTAACTTCCTTATTAATCATGGTTTCTCATTGTCTTGGTTGGTAAAGCTGCTGCGTGACTTCAAGAAGGCTGACTTACCTGTTCTCTATCACTGGCTGCAGTGTTCTCATCGTTCACAGGTGGCCATTTCGAAGGAGCTTGTAAGTAATAAGATTGAGCTAATTATGTTTGAGCAGGGGGTGCAGGAGGCACGTGAAGCTGTTATTTGGACAGAGGCCGAGCTTCTTAAGAAGGAGAAAAACTTAAAGAATGTACAATAAAGGATGGAGCTTCGTCAAAAAGGATTTGGCTGACCTAATCTTCGACCAGAGTAGCCTTGAGAAAATTCTTCCTCAGCATCACCATCATCTTCTTGGCTTAGCCAATCTTCATTTTATCATGGATAGCCCCTAGAAATCTTTTTTTAATTTCCCTTTTTTTAGATGTTCCCCAGTTTGTTGTTTTGGACTTCTTTGGCATGTAATCGCAACACTTCTATATTTAAATAAGGTTTATGGCATTTGATGTTTCTTATTTTCTATTTTGTTTGAATATCGACTGGTCTATTACATTAATGTAAGTCACACCATCTAGAGTATGGAAAATAGGTAACACAAAAGAATAGTGGGTTATATTTTTAACACGAACATTACTTCACGCTATGTTAAATAAGGGGCATGCTCCCGAACACATATTAGCAAAACATAATGCAATAAACAAAAGTATGGGCAAAACATACATTCACCTTCCTCGAATCTTCTTTGTCCGTTAACATTACTCCATCTGCCAGTAGGTCCATATATGACTGCCTCTAGTCTTAGGGTTGATCGATGAAATCACGTTCTGCTTCCCGATAGAACAAACAACATTTCACGCAATTTCTTTGTATCATCGCGGAGTCTTGCTTCATCAATGATAAAAATACCCTGCCCATTGGATCGTTTTGTATAAGGGGTTCTCAGTGGTCTCACAGCTGTCTTCGTGCACTTTGGTCAGTCTGTTGTTGGCTTCTTTGTGGACTACACATATGGATAACCAACTACCTTTATTTTTATAATATAAGTTTCCCATGGTAACAACATACTGCACCAGATCGACTAGGCCTAGTGTGCCTTCGCCTCTTTCCAATTACTTTCTAATTTCTCCTCTCCAATCATCTTTGTCATCCAATGGAAACATCTCTGACACGATCGAGGGAGCTGCCCTCTTTGTGATTCGAACAACTATTGACTCCCCCTCAAAGGCAATCTTTTGGGCAATGGTAGCATAAGCGTCGTTATGTCAATTCATCATTCGGGGATGTCTTCTGATTTTTACCACTTCGAACTGCCCGAGTAATCATTATATGATCATTCGATAAGGCTCCAGACTTATGGGCTTCAAGGAGAATTCACCGGTTACCTATTTCACCACTAAGTTGGAGTTCCCTTTTATTGTTAGCACTTGGATACCTCTTCTGAGGTCCTTGAGAATCCCTAATACCAGCGCTTCATATTCAGCTTCGTTATTTGAACATTCAAATTCCAGCTTGTAAGATAATCGATTCTTTTTGCCATTCTTTCTCAGAATGACCCCAACTCCCCCTTCTTTTCGATCGAGGAGCTGTAAAACTCCATGCTCCACTCGTCTAGGCTGGCTACTATGAAGTTGTGAAAAAGCGGTGAGCTTTTCTATGAAAATCTGGAACCCCGGATTGTATAAATTTCTTTCAATTAAAAATATTATAATTTCCTTATATATAAATCACGAGATGATGATGCGGAAGCGAAGATGATGGTTCAATAAAATTAAACAATTTATGTAATCACTTAAACCGATTAATTCAATCCAAGTCCTAGAATTTGCCTAAGTCATATTTATCAATATTAGCAAATTAGGCGAAACCAAATTTTAGCAAATGACTTGAATTAAATAAACTTTACCCAATATTTAATATAAGTCCTAATTAAATTGAGTGTGATGATTTAAACTGAATTTTATCTTGAATTATGCTAAGCATGCGTTCTACTTTATTATGCAAGATAAAATAAACCAATCACACTACGCCGCGATGTACGAGGAAAAACCCAAGACGGAAAACAACCTCGGACGGCCCTAGCCACAAATCCACTAGATACGGAATTACAATTACAAGACAGATAGACTTACAACGCACGACTCGATCCCTCTCAAGCCTCGACGCTTCTTCTTGTAGAAACCTCTTCCTAGCGAATAACCTTGGAACACCACCGCGGTCTCGGAATCCACCGATAGGACTTTATATGGTCACCGTCACCTGAGCATGGAGCCTTTCTCCGCGTGGGTAAATTAACATAGAAACACTTCTTCTTTCTTTGTGGGTGGTGGGAGCAAAACCCAAAACTTCTCTTCAATTCGGTGTAGAGAAAACCGGTGCCAAACTCCAAGTAATTGATAAGTATATAAGAACTTGGAATAAACTCATTTGGGTGTAAACACTAGAGTGATGGAAATTTTTTTCTAAAAATCTCACTCAAAACATGAACATTTTCCTAAACAATTTTTGCTCTCAAACTCTCTCTAAGAGATAAACTAGGATGAAAAGTTATGGAAATGTTCAGTTGGAAAATGTCATTCCCGCACATATTAAAGTCTGTAAAAGTTGGTTAAAAACCAAGTGGGGAAGTGGGTGCAAAACTGCCAAAAAACTGCCAAAAACTGTTCCTGCCTGGCCTCTCGTTCGAACGACATTTCGTTCGAACGAGATCTCATTCGAACGAGACTTCTAACGACGCTCCAGTATGGACTTCGTTAGAATCTCGTTGGAAACCTTGTTAGAACGAATAATCTCGTTCGAATGACATTTCGAACGACAGACCAATATACCTTGGTGGGAACTCGTTGGCAAACTCATTCGAACGAAACCTGGTTCGAACGAAAAAGTCGTTCGAACGACATTTCGAACGACTTCCAGAAATTTTGTAAAATTCGATTTTAAAGTTTTAATTAATTCTTTCTTAAAACAAAACGCAGTTTTTATAAAACCTAACACCCAATAAACTTGTTCCAAGCTCTTATATATATATAATTGCATTCATACCTTTGGAGCATGGAACTATGATTGATGACATAGAAACGAGGCACGCAAACCGGCACATTTGATGAGGCTTTATACTCTTTGCCGCTACATCTTCAACAAACACTTCATAGGCTTGAGAATATTACAATTAAATACTATCCTATGAATAAATGTTTTTGTCCGGAATTGAGCCAAAACTATATATGGACACAATTGGAAATTTGTGTCCTTACAAATCTCCCCCTTTGGCTATTCCGGGACAAAAACCAAACAAAAATCCTAAAGGGCCGTCAAGCTCTACTAAAAACATAACCTACCAAACTTGACGCAACCCAAGGATCACACGCTTTGCCGTTTAAACAATGCCGCTTTAGAAGAAATCCTGCACACTTAAGCAAACACATCAAATGCATAGGGAATATCAAAGTATTAAATGCAATTTTAATTAATTACCCCCCCTAAATTAATTCTCCCCTTTATCAAACACATGACCTACTTAGAAAGACGTCTCCCCCTAAGATAAATCTCCCCCAAACTAAGATACGATAATAATAGGATTAGATACCATTTCTCCCCCTATCATCATTCTCCCCCTTTTTGTTCAGGAATAGGCAAAGGATAAAGAACTAATAAACATAAAAGCATGTTGAAGCTTAAAGTGTTAAGACATTAAAGCATATAGGCAATAAAAGTAAGGCAAAGACAAACAAATATCATATATATATAAAACAGACATATACCAATAAAGCACTTGCATATACATATAGTTATAAACACACACATAACACAAAATACAATAAGTTTGCACACTCGTATGGCAAAAATGTGTCATATGGAAACGGAAGTGTTGGGGTGTGAACTAGCAACAATTAAATTAAGACCCAAACACTTAATAAACATTCACGGAGTTCTCATTTGATTACAAACTTTATCACATTTAAATATAACCTCATGTGACAATATGAAGATTGAACTCAATGAACAAACATACACAATGCATACAAGCCTAGCATGATAATGATTCTACAAACCAAATAGAGTCATGACATTAAAGATAACTAGGATAAACAAACATTGTGCAAACCGTTGATATACCATCCAATTCTCCCTCAATAAGCATATATAGACTTTTGCTTTTGAATGAATATATCAAACAAACATAGGCCTTGGCAATTGTTTTCTTTTTAATGCCAAATATTTTGTTTTTAGGCCTTTGGATCACGTATTTCTTTTAGATCCAATAAACGGTGGCTTACTATCGCAAAGGATTTAATTCATCCTTTCGGAGCCCTTCCCCGTGCAAATTTAGATATATAATTTTTTATCTCACAAAGCTCACGTGCAACGGATTTTGACATGCACTAGTCCTCCTAGGTCATAGATATGTAGATGACTAGATTGGTAGGAGAACACCTCAAAAAGCTCAAATATAACATGTGACATTAAGATTTCAAAAGAGCTCGTGCATGTGTGAATAGAGGCATATAGAAATAGAATCCATTTAAACAATACAAAATCCAACTACTCCATATAAAACATGGTAAAGAACATTTTAAGGATTGAAAATCTAAACCAAAAGTTCTAGCCACGTGGGAGCGTTAAAGATGGGATCCAAACACAAATATATGCCACATAAAGTGTTTCAAACAAAAATACACAAAAAAAATATTTTTGAGTTTTTAACATTTTTAATCAAAAATAAATATTTACTCAAAAGGACAAACAAAAATCATTTGTATTTTTCATTAAGTTTAAATGAAATAAATAAAACACAAATGATAAACAAAAATCTTTTTATATTTTTCAGATAATTCAAACACAAAATATAATACAAAAAGATAAACAAGTCATAATTTCTAGCATGTGATATGAAATAAGGCAATGACTAGAAAATGACTAAACAAGCATACATTTAGCATGTGAATATAGCATGAAGTAAAATGCTAAAGTATGCAAACACTAACACATTCATCCTTTAGATTTAGCAAGGGAGGAAGCATGTGAAAGTAAATGAGAATCAAAAAAACCTATTTTGCAAGGCAACCAAGTCGGATTTCCTAACCCAAATTAATGAAGAATGACTATCTTGGGGTGTTGGAACGTTAACTACCGTGGTTACTTTACTATGGGATTTTCTAGGAATTCGTTTAAGATCAAAACAAAATTTCCTAAGATGACCTTTTTTACCACAATGTGTACAAGCAAAAACATGTCGAAAAGATTTACCTAAGGAGTGATCTTTAAAAGCATTCCTAGTAGATTCTCTTAAAACATTGATCTTGGCTTTATGAGTAGATTCATTACAAGTACTGAAGCCTAAACCACAAGTGTCATTTTTAATTTGGACCGTTCCTAAGATTTTATCTAGTTTTTCCGAACGACACTCCAAATCAAATTTGACATGACTAGAATCTTTTAATTTATTTTCCAATTCAAAAATGTTAGATTCTAGTAAAACATTTCGCTCTTCAAAAGCAAGAAGCTCCTTTTTCAAGGATTCCATTAAACCCCTAAGGCTATCTCTTTCGCCTTCTACATATTCTAGCTTCTCTTGAAGAGTCCTCTCACGTGTCCTAAGGTCTTCTATTAAGGCATTTTCATCAACGACCTTGACACTCTCTCTTAAACAAGCTTCTAACTTCAAATTAGCCCTTTTCAATTTAATAGATTCTTTATAAAGTTCTTGAAAAACATTTTGAAGTTAACTCACATTAACCTCTTCTTCATTTTCACTCTCTCTTTCTTCTCCACTCTCACTATCATAAAAAACAAGAGAATCATAAACAATGACCTTGGAAGTGTCATGAGTTAAAGTTTCATCAATCGATGAGTTCTCACTATCACTCACATGACTAGCCATAAAAGCCACAAAATTTTTCTTAGTGGGGGAATCGGGCTTCTCTTCCTTATCACTATCACTAAGGGTCGCATTATATGAAATGGGTCGCTTACCCTCTTTCCTTAGTTTAGTGGGGCACTCATAAGCCCGATGGCCATAACCTTCACAACCAAAAAAATTATTAGACTCGTCCCTATCTAAATTTTCATTACTAGGTTTAGGGATCTTCTCGGCTTTAGGAATCTTCTCGGCTTTAGAAATCTTTTCGCCTTTGTCATGCTTAGAAGATTCAAATTTCTTAAAATCATTTTTAAATTTATCTTTGTTAATTTTAAGAAATTTTCTAAATTTGCGAGCAAATAAAGCCATGTCTTTCGAGTCACTATCACTATCGCTCTCTACTACTTGTTTAACCTCTTTTTGGGCTTTTAAAGCAACGCCCTTTTCGATTTTCTTTTCAGTTTTAGAGGGAAACATATACAGTTCATAGGTTTGTAAATCACCTACAAGCTCTTCTAATTTCGTAGAGGCTAAAGTGGGTAAAGAATTTAAAATGGCCACCTTTGGAATAAATCTATCGGGTAGGGACCTTAAAATTTTCTTTACAACACGGTCGTCAGGTATTTTCTCTCCCAAGTTAAATGATGAATTAACAATATCGGAAAGTCTAGCATAAAATTCATCAAAAGTTTCTTTTTCATTCATTTTGATAGTTTCAAATTGAGTGGTGAGGTTTTGGAGTTTTGAAGCTTTAACGACACTAGTTCCTTCATGAGTTAATTGTAAAATATCCCAAGCTTCTTTAGCGGTTTCACACGTCATAATACGACGGAATTCATCCCGTGTGACAGCGCTAAATAAGGCATTTAAACCACGGGAATTGAAATTAGCAAGTTTAAACTCATTTTCAGTCCATCTATCGGCGGGTTTGATAACACGTTCATTTTCAACTAAATAAGTTGGTGGGGACCACCCGTTAACAACAGACATCCAAACTCTCTCGTCAATAGATTTTAGTGCCGATCTCATACACGCTTTCCAATACGCGTAGTTTGAACCATCGAAAATAGGAAATTTTGAAAAAGGGGAAAAATCCATTTTAGCCAAAAATTTAAAGGATCTTAACGAAATAATTTATCGTTTTTGGCTCTGATACCAATTTGAAAAAGCGGTGAGCTTTTCTATGAAAATCTGGAACCCCGGATTGTATAAATTTCTTTCAATTAAAAATATTATAATTTCCTTATATATAAATCACGAGATGATGATGCGGAAGCGAAGATGATGGTTCAATAAAATTAAACAATTTATGTAATCACTTAAACCGATTAATTCAATCCAAGTCCTAGAATTTGCCTAAGTCATATTTATCAATATTAGCAAATTAGGCAAAACCAAATTTTAGCAAATGACTTGAATTAAATAAACTTTACCCAATATTTAATATAAGTCCCAATTAAATTGAGTGTGATGATTTAAACTGAATTTTATCTTGAATTATGCTAAGCATGCGTTCTACTTTATTATGCAAGATAAAATAAACCAATCACACTACGCCGCGATGTACGAGGAAAAACCCAAGACGGGAAACAACCTCGGACGGCCGTAGCCACAAATCCACTAGATACGGAATTACAATTACAAGACAGATAGACTTACAACGCATGACTCGATCCCTCTCAAGCCTCGACGCTTCTTCTTGTAGAAACCTCTTCCTAGCGAATAACCTTGGAACACCACCGCGGTCTCGGAATCCACCGATAGGACTTTATATGGTCACCGTCACCCGAGCATGGAGCCTTTCTCCGTGTGGGTAAATTAACATAGAAACACTTCTTCTTTCTTTGTGGGTGGTGGAAGCAAAACCCAAAACTTCTCTTCAATTCGGTGTAGAGAAAACCGGTGCCAAACTCCAAGCAATTGATAAGTATATAAGAACTTGGAATAAACTCATTTGGGTGTAAACACTAGAGTGATGGAAATTTTTCTCTAAAAATATCACTCAAAACATGAACATTTTCCTAAACAATTTTTGCTCTCAAACTCTCTCTAAGAGATAAACTAGGATGAAAAGTTATGGAAATGTTCAGTTGGAAAATGTCATTCCCGCACATATTAAAGTCTGTAAAAGTTGGTTAAAAACCAAGTGGGGAAGTGGGTGCAAAACTGCCAAAAATTGTTCCCGCCTGGCCTCTCGTTCGAACGACATTTCGTTCGAATGAGATCTCGTTCGAACGAGACTTCTAACGACGCTCCAGTATGGACTTCGTTAGAATCTCATTGGAAACCTCGTTAGAACGAACAATCTCGTTCGAACGACATTTCGAACGACGGACCAGTATACCTTGGTGGGAACTCGTTGGCAAACTCATTCAAACGAAACCTGGTTCGAACGAAAAACTCGTTCGAACGACATTTCGAACGACTTCCAGAAATTTTGTAAAATTCGATTTTAAAGTTTTAATTAATTCTTTCTTAAAACAAAACGCAGTTTTTATAAAACCTAACACCCAATAAACTTGTTCCAAGCTCCTATATATATATATATAATTGCATTAATACCTTTGGAGCATGGAACTATGATTGATGATGTAGAAACGAGGCATGCAAACCGGCACATTTGATGAGGCTTTATACTCTTTGCCGCTACGTCTTCAACAAACACTTCATAGGCTTGAGAATATTACAATTAAATACTATCCTATGAATAAATGTTTTTATCCGGAATTGAGCCAAAACTATATATGGACTCAATTGGAAATTTGTGTCCTTACAAGTTGGCTTGAAGATCATCACCCGGGAGATCCTTCACGAGTTACTAGAACGTTCCCAATGGGAAGATGGCCAATAAATCAGCATAAGCTTGGCTCTTGATATCTTAAGGGACTATGCATTTGAGATCATATTCCGAAAGGATTAAGAACCATCGAGTTGCCCTGCCTACTAGTAGAGTTTTAGCAAACAAAAACTTTATGGGATCATATCTAGTGACAATATGGACTGTGAATGAAAGTAGATAATGCCTAAGTTTTTGTGATACAAATACAAGGGCTAAATAATGCCTCCCAATACTAGTATATCTGGCCTCAGGCCCATATATGATTCTACTCAAGTAATAAACAGGTTTTTCTATACCATCCATCTCCTGAGCCAACAGTGCACCAATAGATCGTTCAGTTGATGTAAGATATAGATGTAAAGGGATACCTGCCTTCGGGGGGATCATCATCTTAGGGGACATAAAGAGTGCTTTCGGCTTGTCCATGTCCTCCTGGTGCAACGATTCCCATGCAAACTCAATGCCGTTTCTCATCAACTCCATCAGAGGGTGCGTTACCTCGGCCAGCCCTGGAATAAACCTCCTCAACTAGGAGACTTTTCCTAGGAAACTTTTTAGGTCTCTGGCTAACTTTTGTCTTGGCATATCAAGAATGGACCAACGCTTGTCAGAGTCCATCTGAACCCCTTTTTGGTTTACCACAAATCTCAGGAGTTTCCCTCTCGTCACTTTAAAAGTGCATTGGAGGGGGTTCATCTTTAGTTTATATTTCCTGCATCGAGTGAACTCTCTTCTCAAGTCATCTAAGTGGGATCCCTCCTTATTGGATTTGATTACCAGATCATCAACATAAAATTCCACGATTTTATGGAAAAGGTCATGGAAAATAGCCATCATTATCCTTTAATAAGTGGCTCCTGCGTTCTTCAACCCAAAAGGCATAACTGTGTACATGAAATTACCAAAGGAGTTCGAAAGGTAGTCTTCTCCGCATTGGTAGGATCCATCTTTATCTGGTTGTACCTCACATAACCATCCATGAAGCTATACATCTTATGGACCAAAGTTGAGTCGATTGATTTATCTATGGACATCATTGGGAATTCATCTTTCAGGCATGCTTAATTCAGGTCCCTAAAGTCCATGCAGATTCTGATTTGGTTTTTATCTTTATTTCCCACATTCATAATACTAAAGAGCCAAATTGGATGCTGGATTGGGACTATGAAATCGTTTGTAAGTAGTCTTCTAAATTCCTCTTTGATATTCAGATAAAACTCTGTCTTATACGTTTGGGTAGCTTGCTTTATTGGGATGGATGATGGAAATTCATTCAACTTATGGAAGCTCACCTTCTTATATACCCCAGGCATCTCGGTGTACTTCCACGAGAAGATGTCTTTGAACTCTAGAAGCAACTTGATTAACTCGTCTCGAGTTACCCCTTCTAGGTTCCTCGAGATAAAAATAGGATTAGGATCATCACCCTCTTTGGCCAAGTCTATTTTCTCCAACTCCTGGATCTGCGGCCTAGGTTCGTCCTTCACGTACTCAGGTTCCTTTTCTATATCTTCTAGGAACTCATGGACTCCATAATTATCAATCATCAAACACTGCCCCTGGTTGTCCTCTAGAAAGCATTCATAAACTGGGTCAGCCTCATCGTCTATATATTCAGCTGTCCGCTCACACCTTCATAACTTGTTTATAATAATGTCATTTGGTAAAACTACCCTCTTGCACTGTCGAAAGTCCTCCTCTTTGAGGGGCGCTTTTGACGATTATCATCCAACTCTCTCATTGTATGCCGACTAAGAATGTTCTGTGTCTGGACTTGGTGCATAATTGGATTAATACGTTGAGTCATTCGGTCTCGGAGCTACCTTGATAGACTAGGAGGACTTATTGCGTCTAAATCACGCTTTTCTTCATAAGCCAACATCGCTCAAGCGGGCGCTCTCACTCTCTCTCAGGTAGTCGGGACCCTTGTTCCCCCAGTATATTTTAATACCATCGTGGCTTCTTCTGTCAGATCTGTGTAAATGGAAGCATCCACCATATGAGCTTCCTCCTTTGCAAAGGGTGTCTTAAATGCTTGAATCACCACTCCATGCCTTTTACGTTCGCCTTAGCACACTAATGATAGGCGGAGGGTACCAACCCATGGTTATGCATCCATACCCTGCCAACTCGAAGTTTGTACGATGGCTCACCGTTCATGATATGAAATTTAATATGGGAGGTGATATTCCCCATTGTGATGCCTACACTGACATACCCCATAGATTTGGACGATTGATTGTCATACCCCATAATTTCCAACGAATGTGGCACTATCCTTGTCTCTAACATCCCAGTTCCGTAAAAGAACCTAATAGGCATAATGTTGATGGATGCTCCCCTATCCAACAGGACACGAGAGAAAACACAATCGTTAATGGATGCCGTAACATACAAAGGTCTGTTATGGGGGTACCTAATCAGTCTGTCATCTTTTGAGAATGTGACTTAGAAGAGGTACCTTCTTACGAGCTTGGCCATAGGAGCTTTCCATTTCAGTTGTGGCACAATATTCTTCTTTGAACTTTCCAAGATGGCTCACGTAACCTCCAATTGCGAGTGCTCAGGGAGCCTAACCTGGTCAAAGAACTAATAGAACTTCAGCGAGCGAGAAACTGTCACGTATTCGATCCACGGGTCTGTTTGTTCTTCATATAGCTAATAGACTTCTTCTATATCCCTCTATGCAGCCTTATTGTTGGCTATCACTGCATTTACCTCCTCACGAGATTAGGATCCCATCTGCCTGCTTAGTCCCTCGATGTGGTCATACTCTTCTCTTTCTTGTTCATCCTCTTTCTCCGTCTCGTCCTCCAATTGGAGCTGAGCTAGCTCAAAAGTGCATTCCTCCAGGAGATTCTTTAAAGACATTCTCTTCGAACTACGGTTCTCTCATCAGTCGTTCAGCCTCTTCATCAAAAGCAATGGTCATATGGGCCCTGTGAGGTGGTAAAGGATTATCGTTCACGTTATCTTGTGGCAATTGGATGTCTCCATTCTTTACGTGATGATCAATTAACCTCCTTAGTGAGAAACACACCTTGGTCGGGTGATCCACTCTATTATGAAGTGCACAATAATGAGGTTTCTCTTTGTCTTATTAGGGAAGTTGCGTTGTACTGACGTTGACTGGCCTATAGACCTTATCACAAACCATGAGATCATATAGGTTCAAGGCTTGTTCCACTGTATAAAGTATCTCAGGGGGATCTTCCTCGCTTTCAAATATTCTCTTGTTGCTTCTACTTCTTCTGCCTCCTCGTCCGCCATTGCTTTCCCCCTTACCCCCATCGTGTGTATAATTGACCCTCAAGGGTACTCCCCTCCCCGAGGTAACCGCTGGCCTTAGTAGTAAGCTTGACAAGGTAGGTAGGGGAAATACGGGGATTGACCACCAAGGCGATGCTTCTCGTTTCCTTCAAGAACACTGCGAACGTCTCCTCGCATGTTTCATTGATCAAGTGGCAAATATATTCAGGCAGCAACCCTTCTGCACAAACTTGAAATTTTTTATCCTCTCGTGTTTCCTCTCTTACATCTAGAGAGCACTCGCAAAACCTCCTAATATAGGCCACAATATCTTCCCCTGGCTTCTGGTTCTCACATGTAGATGCGTGAGTGTAAACTCATCTTCAGCCAAAAATAACTTTTGTACGAACAGAACATGCAATTCGTCCCAGGAGGCCATGCTGCCTGGGGCCAGGTGGGGATACCACGTGTACGCTTTCACTGTTAAGGACTTGGAAAATTCCCTCAATCTCAACTTTTTATCATTGCAATCAGCCCCAAGGCTCTCAATAAATATCTTCGTGCTCTTCAGGGTTTGCACCCTTCCTCGTGTACTTCTCGAAGATTGGTGGAATATACCCTACTGGGTAGAGTTCATTGTTATATACCTCTGGATATGGAGTACGAAAGTTATTATACACTGAAGAACTATCTCCCCCTTTAGACACTACTATGAACTTCAGCAGATCCTTCTTCATTTCCTCTAAGCTGTCCGGTGGAGAACTGGTTGGCTGTACTGTCACCACCACTGGAGCAGGCGGTGTGTTTTTCTCCATGCCACTAGTTGTGTCCTGAGTTACTGAAGTCATTCCCCGATCTTTCGCCGCTAGACCTATCGTTAAAAGCGGGACTGTAGTGGGAGGAACGTTGCTAAAGGTTGGCGGAGTAGTAGAGAGAACATCGCTGAAAGTGGGGGCAACAACACCTCCTGTAACAGTAGGAGCAGGTATTCCTGCTGGTGGAATCATGAAAGATCTTACTCCCAGCATCGCTTAGGCCTCTGGAGTCTTAATGAACTCTTCATACAAACCCATGAGTCCTTTCATTTGTGCTGGGCCTACTCCTGCCTATGCACCCATCTTTTTCGTCACACCGGTAGTGGACGCACTGGGCTCCGTTTATGCTACTCTCACTCCTTCAGGCAACATGGAGAGGTACGCTTCCTCCTCACTCTATATGGCATCAAAGTCAATGATTCTAATGGTGTTATCCTCTAACATCTTTTTAAAAGAGAATACCTTCCCAGCGGAGTCGCCAAATGTAAGATGTGGGTTATTGGAATACAATTACTATCAAGTGTGGCATAACCCCTTATCAAGATCAGGATTAACACTCCATACAGTATTAAATAATGACAATGGATACAGGTGGATAAGAGGCAGTGAGATTCAATATTTTGACTTATATTAAATGATATATCTGCACCATAAATACGCAACAGGTATAATAAATAGATGGGACCAATAGGTAGCTTGGTCGAAGGGAGAAAGAACAAGCACTCTAGGCATAATAAAGGTAAGATAGGAACTTTAAACTCAGTAATACTCAATAATATGGGTATCAAATGGGCGTGGGATTAATTTCCTCATGGGAGCTCTCGTGAATGAAAGAAGTTGGGCAGCAATTCGAGGTTCAGAAGATTCTCCCTGTAAACTATTTAGTTGGTCTATTTATATGAAGGCAAGGTTACTTGAGTCACCTTGTTGGTATTCAATGCATTTTTTACCGCATTAAATGCTCAAGTACCTCCCTCAATAATACGGAAGATAATGCATTAAATGCATGGGATCTTATAATTTGGTGGGAAACTGCTTTACCAGTTGGAATCATGGTGGACATTAATGAGGGACGTGACGTGGAAACTTAGGGGCTTATCTTATAATGGCTAAGGGGTCAGATTTTTTAGACTAGACCTTCCATCCTGAGGATAAATACACTCGAGTGCTGTAATTTCGAGTCCTTAAATTCCAGTCATGATGACGTCAGAAAGTGGGTGAACAATGACCCTACTAGGTATGTGGTCACATCAACCAAACGGATGGTGTTTGTTTTGAGGTTGCTCAACTGATAGGTAGCTCGAGTGTTTAGCCTTCTATCTGTTGGTAAAGAACTATCTTTAAGCTAAGGTTGCAAGATTGAGGTACCTCGAGGAGGTTCCCTTGAATGTGTGGAGGTTATGGTAGCTCGGCTGTAGGTGGCTCGAGCAACCACATATACTAGGTGAAGTTTTTCCCGAGTGTGCCAAGAAGGTTGGTAACTATATTCCCAATGTTTCCTTGCTTCCAATCCGCCAAACCATGTCCCTGCGAGGTTCCCAGGAGGAGATTGTTCGATAGGGCATGTTAGACCTCCCATGCCCTACTAGGCATGGTCCCTCGCGGGTACTAAACAACCTCGATCAACATATAACATAAGATAAATTACATGTTACAATTCATTATATTTTATCTTACAAACTATTGTCAGTCGAGTGACATGGATCTACGAGTTGGATCTTTGATAGATTATGCGAGTCACATTTGTGGAGAATCTTCGAGGTAAGTATTTCGAGAGAACTCGCTCGGGTGATCTTTACCTTCCTCTTTTGTCTGCCAAGCAACGGATTAACTAAGTTAATCATTATTTGGTGGGGACTCCCCCTACAGAAGTAATAAACTGTTTTTGAAAATTTGTAAAAAATTTTAGTATATAAATATACATGGAAGTACAAATACAAATAGTCACACTATGGAATAACATGAAAATATCTTAATCATGGAAATGGAATAAAAATGTGCGAACTTAAATCACGAAAAAATCAATATAGACATACAAACCAAAGGTGCATGAAGTCAACTAGATACTTCTACATAAATAACTCAATTCAATCTTTGGTGTAAAATTATTGAACGAAGTGAAATTGACTCGACTTATGCAAAATGACATAAATTTTAATTCTTCTTAAATAAATAATGCCAAACTATTTAATATTCTTTATGCAAGTTTATTATCTAAACCCATTGATTTTCAACTTATAACAACCTCAAAATCTCAGATTTTAAGCATAAACTCCCAAACTTTAGAAGGAATAATAAATCTCATGATAGTGAAACATTAACGAAATAAAAAATTGGTCTTAGCATTTATGTTTTAATGTGACAAAATCATCTTTTAGGCTCTAGATAATGGTGGCCTTTGACGCAAAGAAGATTTCTTATTTCGTAGCCCCATTGAGAATGCGGGGATTCGTATGGAATGATTTGTATATTAGTCAACCACACAAAAATTCAATTTTACTAAATTTTATCTTTGATTTAATTTATTGTGCGTAGAAAGATTTTGTACAAATTTAGTTCAGCAAACCAAGCATGCAAAAAATCAAAGAAGTAAGGCAAATCCCTAAAAGGGAAAAACCTTTATTCCGCACTATACAAGATTTGATAGACACAGTCAACTTACAAACTAATTAGAATGATTAATTATGATGCATAGTTCTTCAAATCTTCTATATCAACGGCACAGTCCATCACCGCCCATAGGATATATTCTTCCCTCAATATCCATCAATCAACCTTCTTGTTGAGCAGTAGAGCGTCAGTTCCACAAATAAACAGAAAAGATTAACTCTACAAGGCCATTTGAACTACAAAGGTTTTTTATATGATAAAGTGATCTCTAAGTTTTCAAGGGGTTTGGAATAATATTGGATGAGTTTGTTCATAAATAGAACTCAAAAAGGGTGTGATAAGCTTTCAAAAAGAATTCTTAAAGACTATAATCTTGTATCTCGTTTTATAAGGTAGTTTGTTATAAAGAGATAATTACAAGAGATTTGGATGAAATTTAATTAAAAATAATTTCTTGCGCGCTCATTCAAACGACCATGTACCTCGTTTGAACGACATAACCAATTTCTTTCGATCAATTTTCTAATGACATATCGAATGAGATTCCAGATCTTGATGAAAAATAACACTTTCGATCATTAGAAGTCTCCTTCTAACGACCTACCCATTCTAGTTGGAACGACTTCAAACGAGGCTTCTAATGAGATTTTAGAACTTGACCAAAGGTGTCGTTCTAGATTTTGTTCGAACCGAGAGAACTCGTTTTGATGATATAGCTCGTTTGAACAACAAGCCATTCTTGTTTTAAAGAGTTAGCGAGTTTTTCAAAATTTTCTTAAAACATTTTAAAACCATTTTGAAATACAAACTCTTACAAATGCTAAAACCCCTAGAAAAATAAAGCTTTACCAAATGCATCACTAACTTCTTTTAAATGTTGTTAAGACGTACGATTCTTCAATATTCCAAAAGTCTTCAACTTTATCTTCGAATCTATTGAATTAGTCATAAAAGTGCAGTGTATATGTAACGGGATAAGCCAAAATATAATACATTAATCAATTATTAATTTTTCTCTTATAAATCTTTCTCTTTGGATATTCTGGTAGAAAATATAAATCAAAGAAAAATTTATCCCTAAAGATTAATATAATAAATACCGTCCCAAATCAAGAAAAGAAAATGCATTATTGGAAAACTCTTCAACTGAAATTGTTCTTCCCTATTGGTTAACTTTGTCTTCATCTTGTGCGGTTCCAAGAAATCATCATCTAGGTGGAACTTACTACATATATACGAGTTTTAAAAGATAAATAAAACCCCCTGTTAATTTTTTCTCCCCATTTTTGTTCATAATAGACGAAGGAGTAGAATTTAAACATGAATAATAAGCATCACCGGAAGAAGCAAGATATCATCACAAAGATAATAAATGAAAGCACATGTACTGATAATCTCAAATGACATATTTTCTACACTAACTATTTTTGAAAATTTTCAAATACAAAGTATAAAATGTACAAATACAACACATCAGGGACTAACACTAAAATATCTGAATCGTGAAAACGGAATGAAACTTTGTGGACATTTGTCATTGGCAAGCAATCATAACATAGGTGTATGAAGTCATGAGACACTTCTAAAGAAAGCATTCAAAGTCTACCTTAGCTATAAAAGTAGTTAACTCGTAAGAAATTGACTTAACTTAATCAATTTGTCATGAACTTAAATGATTCTCACACCGATAGTGCCAAATTATTTAATGTTTTTTAAGAAAGTCCGTTGTGCAAACCCGTTGATCTTGTACTTTATAACTCCCTTAGAATCTCACACATATAAGAATTCACGCTCAATTTTTTTTGAAGAAATCATAATGCTCTTGTATGGTGAAGCATCAATAAATCTAAACTAATTGGCCTTGGCACTTATGTTTTTATGTGCTGTTAATCTTTTTAGGCTCTTTTATGCAAATGATGGATTTTAACGTAAAGAATATTTTGATCTTTCGTAGCTCCTTTCAATTGCTTAACACATAACAATATTTTCTGGAAAAAATCATATCTGAAAATGGTTCTTACATTCATAACTTATCTCTTTTTACATTTGTTTCGTTATTAAGCATAATTGAGATGAGAACAGCGTATTCGACACATGAAAAGTAAGCATAATGTTCATTAAACTCGTGCACGTGTGCAATAAAGGTGACAAGGAGTCAAACATGCAAAAATTATTCATTAATGATCAACGTAATGATATCCACACATTATTAAGCACATTAACGAAACAAAGTAATGTCTCAAAGCATTCTGAAAAGGTCACGTGAATGGATGGAATGTAAAGGTTATCTCAATATCTTAAATGTTCATCCATATACCGTGAAAAATGAAAATACAAAACTCTTTGTCTTTTTCTAAAATTTTATCAAAATAAAATCCTTTTCACTTTTTTTAACTTTTTCTGAAAAACCAAAAATCTTTTTGAATTTTTCACACTTTTTCCAAAAAATAAAAATCTTTTTGAAATTTTCTAACTATATCAAAATGTAGAATATACAAATAAAATGATAATCAAATCTAGCAGTAGATATATAAGAGATGAACATGATAAACACCCTATTCTAGAAACAAGTCTCTACCTCAATCATTAGGCTTAGAGGAGTTCTCAAAAGGAGAAGACATCCTATGAAATTTCTTCCTCGAACATTTTGAAGTCTTGACTAAATACTCTACTTACTCTCGAAGAACTCTCAAATTCTCAATGAAGATGTGCGGGATCATGAGGCGTAACACATGTGGGTACGTGAGGGGACATGTGTAGGAACTCATGTGGGAACATACTGGGGAACACACATGTGAGAAACTCTCCTAAGCTTAAAACATAATTCTCTAAGGTGACATCTTTATTTTCAATTGGAACAAACATAAATGGTCTTAGGTCTACCTTGATCAAAACATCTATGACGAGATCTCCTTGGTAGGTTACGTCACCTTGGTAGGTTGGGTTGAGGGCCATAATGATCCATCACAAACTATAGAACCAGCTCGGGTGCGACTTTGGAAGTGGATGCACCGTCAAAACATATCCCTTACCTCTCAACATTACCTAATGTGAGACTGATGAGCATTTTTCCAAGCTTCTTAGATGTGACCTCTAATGTGACCTTGGCCTCTTGGGTACGTTCAAGATCACACTCGAGTTGAGATACACGGGCTTTAAGTTTCTCACGAGTCTTGAAGATCTTTCATAAGACTAGATATAGTATTGGTCAAATCGGTCTTCTCTCTACCTAAAACAATCAAATGCTCAGACAAAGAAATTTTCACCTTCTCGAGTTGACTCACTAATGCCTCACACTCTCTCAAAACATTCACCTCCATCTTTAAATCACACACCCTAAGAGACAAATCTTTATTAAGACTTTTTATTTTTAAAGTCTCAATATAAAATCACTAAAATCTTTTTGGAGTCCACCTTCTCCCTTACTTAAATTCTCTTCCTCACTCTTACTCTCTCCAAAATGATTCGAAACATCACCGAGGCTCTCACATTTAGAAATATCCTCATCGCCATGGGATAACTAGAAGTGTTAAAGTGACTTGCCATGAATGCACAAAAATTCCATTCATGTGGTGATTCATCTTGAAATAAACCAACTCGACATCACTATCGCTAAAAGTGGCCTTATGTGCAACTTTCTTGCCCTGTGTCTTTAGCCTAGTGGTACACTTATGGTCTTTATGTCCCCTGCCCTCACAATTATAGCATCATATGTCATTTTTGTCACTAACATTCTTTCCCTCAGTCTCCTTATTATTTTCCCCCAAAGTCTTTTGTTTTGAAGAATTTTCTTTACTAAATTTAAGAATTTTTTTGAATTCTTTTGTAAAAAGGGCTAATTCATCCAACTCAAAATCAAATTCAGGCTCAGAATAATTTTTTTTAATTTTTTTTAGACTGAGCTTTCAATGCAATCCCTATTACCTTTCCCTTAATAGTTTTGTAAATCATATCAGTTTCATAAGTTTAAAGGCCTCCTACGAGTTTTTCTAACTTAAGAATATCTAATATTCCTAAGGAATTCAAAACGGTGACTTTAGGGAATAAAATGGGCTGGCAAGGATCTCAAGATCTTTTTAACAACTCTTATGTTAGGAATTTTCTCACCCAAATTAAAACTAGATTTTATAATGTTAGAAAATTGTGCATAGAATTCATCAAAGGATTCAGACTCTAGCATAGTGATAGTCTCAAATTGTGTCATGGGGTTTTGATGCTTAGAACCTTTCACAACATTGTTACCATGGTGAGTGAGTTGGAGGATATTTCAATCTTCTTTAGTCATGGTACATATCATAATGTGGCGGAATTCTTCAAGGGTGAAGACTAAGTTGCGCGAGTTAAAGTTACTCCATTTAAAATCATCTTCTATCCATGCAGAGACAAGCTTTAGACTTTTGACATTATTGTTGGTCACTGTGGGTGGTGTCCACCCTCTTTCATAGACAAGCCAAGATCTTTCATCTATATAGTTTAATGCAGACCTCATCCTAACTTTCCAATAAGCATAATTTAACCCATTAAACACAGGCATCCTATTCTAGAAATTATCCATAAAATCCAAATTTGTATCAAAACACATAAAAACTTAGTGTAACCTGCTCTGATACCAAATTGAGAATGCGGGGATTCTTATGGAATGATTCGTATATTTGTCAACCACACACAAATTCAATTTTACCATATTTTATCTTTGATTTAATTTAGTGTGCATACAAAAATGTGGTACAAATTTAGTTCAACAAACCAAGCATGCAAAAACTTGAAGAAGTAAGGAAAAATCCCTAAAAGGGAAAAACCTTTATTCAATACTATACAAGATTTGATAAATATAGTCGACTTACAAACTACTTAAGATGACTAAGTTTGATTCGCAGTTCTTCAATTCTTCTACAATAACGGCACACTTGAGTACCGACCACAAGAAGCAGTCTTCCCTAGATATCCACTAACCGGCCTTGTTCTTCATAAGGAGATCCTCGGCTACATAAATCAGCAGTTGAGATTAACTCTACAAGGGTATTTGAACTAGAAATATTATTCTTGATTTGATAAAGTGAACTCTAAGTTTCCAAGAGGTTTGGAATGATATTGGAAGAGTTTGATCACAAATAGAACTAAAAAAGGATGTGAAAAGCTTTCAAAAAGAGTTCTTTAAGACTCTAATCCCGTATCTCCTTTTATAAGGAAGTTTGTTATAAATAGATAATTATAAGAGATTTTGATGTCTTTAACTTTGTCTTCAAATCCATAGAAGTAGTCATGAAGGTGAAGTGTATGTGTAACGGGATAAGACAAAATAAAATACATTGAGAATTATAAAACTTGCTCTTTCACCCTTTCCACTGCATAAAAAAAAATATAATTTACCCGAAAAAGAAATCCGAGCTACGGTTCTTACAAGAACAATTAGTTCCTAGTACATTTGGTTAGTTATTAAGCACGATTGAAATAATGACACCTTATTAGACATATGACAAGCAAGTAAAATGTTCAAGAGGTTCATGCATGTGTGCAATAAAGGCGATATAAAAAGTCTTGAATGAAGGAAGTACTAATCAAAGAACAACGAAATGTTAAACATGCATTATTAATCACACTAAAGAAAAGAATTAAAGTCTCATAACAACATGAGTAAGTCACATGAATGGATGGAATGTTATTATGATTCGAACATCTTAAATGTTCATTCATATATGGTGTAAAATAAAATACAAAAACTTTTCAATTTTTGAAAGATTTTATCAAAAATAATAATTTTAATTTTTTTTTGAAACTTTTCCTAAAAGAAAAGAAAATATTTTTGGATTTTTAAAAAAATATAAACATAAGAATACAATCTAATAATAGGGACAAATGATAGTAATATGATAATCACCCTATACTAGAGACAATATCCTAACTCAATCAATGGCACAAATACCCAAAAACTTCTTAAGATACTCAAATGTAAGTTTATTTAAAGGTTTAGTTAAAATGTCGGCCAATTGACATTCGGTACTTAATGAGATTCAAAATGAGTCTCTAGTGCATTCTAATTACGGTTCAAGTGCAAACCGGTCGCCCAAGTAATAAACCCAGTAAGATGGGGTCGGATCCTTAGGGAAATAGGACGTAGAGCGTGATGACACATAGGAAAGATGCTTAACCCTAAACTGACTCAGAAAAAGAAAGGACAAGGTGATGAGTTTTGAGTATTTTTTCTACAAACTAGATACAAATTAATTAGATTAGTAATTAAACTATGTAAGAAGAATTAAACTAACTATGAACTAAGGAATATGAAGGAGAAATTTAGGTTAGACTACAATCCCCCGAACCCTAGTACGTTTACCGGATATAAAAATTAATTATAAATTACATAATTAATAAACCACAGACTTTATTAATTTCAAGCATTACATATATTAGGGTACAAGCCCATATCATACATAATCAAGAATAGAAATAAAGCGTTGCTGAAATAAATAACACGCGCATTGCACTCTTAAACACCCCAATTACCTAGGGCAATGACGTTAAAAGTTCTACGACAATTGTAACAACTAATTAACATGATTCAATCATTTATTTAATTCATGGAATTACTTTTGTATCAATGCAAACCACATCAGGTTAGGTTCATGCATTCCAACCCTTTGAAGTCTAGCCGAACATGGTTATATGATAAATAACACAAATATTAAAGTTGCATGCGATGAAAATCATAATTATGTGAAAAGTGTAATGGAACATGCAAAGAAGAATTTTAACTAAGGAATAATGAATTACCAACTGAAAATATGAAATCAATTGAAAGCAACGAAGAAAATATTACTGGGAATGAAGAAGAACATTAAATTATCCAAAAAGATGAACAAAATATTGAACAAGATGAATCCTAAAGTTCTTGGCTTCAAAAAACTCTCAAAACTAACTAAAAGGAAGCCTCCTAATGTCTGGTATATCAAAAGAATAAACACATCACGTTATTTTAAGTTTTTGCACCATGCAAAACTCTATTTTTTAGGAATAAAGAACTAACAATTCATCCATGCGAACTGGTTCGGTTCTCCTTCATTACTGTGGCGAACCAGTTCAGTGTATACAAGTTTGGGTAACTGGTTCTACTTCTTATTCATCGGTTCAGTTTGGTGTTGATAATGTGGAGAACCGATTCGGTACTGATTTCATCGGTTCGGTTTGGTTCTGACAGTGTGGCGAACTGGTTCGGTGATGATCTCATCGGTTCGGTTCGGTGACTTTATATTTTTCTTCCTTTTTTCCATGATTTCTTCTCAACTTCAAAGTTTCATAACATTTCACTCGGGACTCGTATTAGGATGCCATTTCTTCTTACGTGCTTATGGAGTTGAGGTATTCAACTTTCCTTTAGGTTCTATGTCCGGATTCTTGGTGTAAAATTACTGTTTTACCCTTGACTTTTCTTCTTTTCTTTCTCTCTTGATTTTGAATTTTCTCTTTTCTTCACTTGCACAAAATATCTGCAAAATGTACAAGAAATACACGAAACTCGATGGAAGATGCCAGTAGAAATTATATGAGATAAATCAAGACAAATTAAACTACCTAGGGAAATAAAGTCTCTAAATTACGGGGATAAATTGGAAGAATATATGCCTACTGAAACCCCCTAACTTAGAACTTTGATTTTCCCAAGCAATGTAATGTAACAACCCTCGCTTTTGAGGTCCTATTTTATATTTAATTTTCTAGATATAATGATTAGATATAATGATGTTGATATGTGGAGTAGGTATTAATTTAAGAAAGAAAAGTTAATATCTACTATGATGTTGCATATTTACCGTATGTAAAGGTGAATTTTGCTATGTTATGTTTTGAAATGTCACATGATTTAAAAATGACATTTGGCTTAAAATGAAACCGGAACCTAAAATGAATTATAAAATCTCCAAATGATAATTTGGAGGGTGCCATTAGTTCCAGGAGGTTCAAGATAGTCAATTTTTGTGCCATATTGTATTTCTAGTTTTCGGGCACTTTTGACTGGTAGTAACTTAAATGAGTAGTTGCGTATTATTTTACCGCATATTAATCACTTAAGCTGGAAATTTGGACTTAAGCCACGATTTATGTCTTGAACTAAGTCACTATTCCCTTAATTAAATTGGTAAACCTAGAGAAATAAAGAGAAGAAGAAACCTAAGGAGAGAAAGAGAGATTGAAGCTTGGGTGTTTGATCTTGCCTACAATCCTCACCAAATCTGAAGTTACAACCTTGAGGCAAGTTTTCTACTTGCTATTTTATGATTTAAGTAGAGTAATTTGCATTGATAGTTGTGGTTTAAGAAATTTAGGGCTTTTAATTTATTTACGGGCTTGGAATGTTGGAGAAGGATTAGAATGGTTATTGATGGTGAAATTATGGTTGTTGGATGTATTCATTCTCAATTAGTAGAAATAAATGATAAGGGTTTGGGTTGGTTGAGTTTGGAAGAGATTAGGAGTCCAAGACTCCATAGCCAAAATTGGCAAAATTCGAAAGACTGAATCGATTCGGCTCCTGGCCGAATCGATTCGCACAGAGGCAGTGTCCAGGCCTGGTGAACCGAATCGATTCGGTCATCCCCCGAATCGATTCGGCTGTTATGCAGAATGTTGGTTTTCCTGACCGAATCGATTCGGCTAGTTCGAATCGATTCGCTTGTCTGATCGAATCGATTCGCCCTAGTCCGAATCGATTCGGAATTCCTGCATTTTTTTTTATTTTTATCTTCAAATTTTGACCCTTTCTCTTAGGATTATGACCTAGGACCCTTCTTGAATGAAGTAAACATAGGATCCTAGAGTTTTAGTCGAGTTTGGTCATTACCCTATAGTTGAGTGGGATCACTTGGGGTTAATTCAGGAGTATTTAAAGTGATGTTTAGGCATCACTTTTTATTTATTAGATATATTGGAAAATGGAATCCTAAGCCCATTATGTGGAGATTTTGAGGCCCTTTTTTTAGGTATATAAAACCCTGCGACTTATGAGATTTTGGGAAATCGTTTAAAGAATACTTCGGGACCTAAAAATATGACGAAATTGAATAAGAAATATTCAAAGATAAATGTTTCAAGTAAAATGAAACACAGGAGATTCATGGTAATGAAAATGAAATTAAATTGTTAATTGATGAATTAATTAAACACACCTCTCTAAATGTTATCATAAGGGAAGCTCTCGCATGAGGTGATGTCCCCTGACTATTGAATGCAAGCTAACTATAGTCCACGTCCATATGCGGGTTTTGTATATGTTTTTCTGCGCTACTGAGGTAATTCCGGGTGTGGTTATGACTCACTCGCAGGCATATGGCCACTTCCCGACGTGCGTTAGGTGCCCAGGTTGTCTTATATAGATAGGCCCTGGAAGATGATAGTCATTTAGGGGCGCACCCAGTGGGAAAACTCGGAGGGGCGGTCTTAGAAACGTTATATGTATAAGAATATAACCTTTCTAACTCAAGTGGGACTTGAGGTATGTAAATTTCCATAAGATATGAGATGGTAATAATATTCCTGCTAAGGAATGGAAAACAGAAAGATATAATGGAAACTGTATTCCTATTAAGGAATGGAAAATGATAAGACATGAGAAGAATTGAGATTTAATTTAATTTCTCTTGCTTAATTTAATAACTGTTAGAATTCTATATAATTGAATCATCACCTTTTATGATTAGGTTGTTAGATTCTCATTTCACATTATTTATTATTCATTGTCCATATCTATCATGTTTCTTACTCTTCTGGGAATCATATATAAATTGGGCCCTGACCCGTTCATTTTCCATGTTGTGCATGTTGTTGTATCCGCTCAGGTGCTCCTCCATAAGGGCGCCCGTTATGATTTTTCCCACTCTTGTGCTTTTGACGAGATGTATGACCTTGCGAATTATTACAGTATGATTGTTAGACGCCTTCATTTTTGGAATCTAGTTATGATCGGGTCTTTCATTCGGGCTAGTGGCCTATCTTTTGTACTTGTTAATGATTGTAGTATGTAAAATATTGAATTGTGGAAACGGTGAATGTAACTGTGGACAGACAAATTATTTGGTTCTTTTATTGTATGTTGTTTTGGTATTTATCTAGATCTTCCTTTGAAATTCCACTTTCATCAGATTTGGGTTGTTTAATTTATTCCTTAACTCTTTTTCTTTTAAACCAAATTTTTTGACAACCTGCTTTCTGATTTATGGAGTGGTTTTCCCATATACCTATTTATTTGTATTGATGCTGAGGATGACATCCATCTATGATTCCGTTATGTCGAGTTATCGGGCTGTCTACCCCCTATTTCGAAATGCGGGTTGTCATAGATGGTATCAGAGCATCAGGTTCTAGAGTCTTTTGGATCTTTGTGGACTTGTCACGTTTTACCGTAGCGTTCTTTGACATAGAGCCTAATATTATGACTGCTTTGTTGTTTATGCTTACGATCTTCTGCAAAAATAGATTGATTTAAGTAAGATTCTAACTCTATTGTTTCTCTATCTCAGATGCCGCCTAAAAGAGGTCGTCCGACGAGACACAATAAGGCCTTAGATGAGGACATTGGTCCTCCTTCGCTGCCACAAGGAACATTCAATGCCGCGGATGTGGCGAATATAATGGCTCAAGCCGTTAATGCGGCCATGACAGCAGTGGCCCAACAAGCGCCACAGGCTCAACATAG
Source organism: Sambucus nigra (assembly GCA_949130495.1). Lineage (NCBI taxonomy): Eukaryota > Viridiplantae > Streptophyta > Magnoliopsida > Dipsacales > Adoxaceae > Sambucus > Sambucus nigra. The sequence goes on along the minus strand of OX422211.1, from coordinate 481,965,054 downwards.
AGTGCTAGATGCCCAAGTTCCTACCGGACCTTCTCCGTGGGAGAGAGCTAGGGAATCTTTTCTAAAGGGTCAGCCCCCGGAATTTGACGGGAGCTTGGATGTTATAAAGGCGAATCAATGGAAGAAAGATATGCAACGCCATCTGCGTATGGTGGAGTATTGTGAGGACAGGAAGCAAGTCCTTGCTACTTTTAAATTGGTTGGGGCCGCATTACACTGGTGGGAGTCCGTGACTACGCCAGAACAGAGGGACACATGTCGATCTCTGAATTCTGGGTTTTGTTCGATCATAAGTACTTTCCTCCTGCAATTCAAGGGGAGATGATAAGAAGGTTGCAGGACCTTGTGCAAGGGGAGAGGTCAGTAGCGGAATATGAGGAGGAATTCACCCGGTTGGCAAGTTTTGTACCGGATGAAGTAACTCCCGAAGAAAAGAAAGTTTCGAAGTTTATGAGAGGGTTGAACTGGAGGATCCGGCAACACTTGCTGGGTAATCCGGCTTTACAAACTTTTGGGGATGTGATGAATGCAGCTCTATTACATTGCCAAGAGCATAGACTATTTTTGTATAGTGGCAAGAAGACCTCCGTGGTGGGACAAGCGGGAAGTCCGGGAGGTAGTGGGACTGGAGGAGGAGTCTTTCCCTCATCCCAACCTTCGGGAAGTAAGCAGAAAGAAAGGGATACCCAACAAGGGGACTTGTCGAAGAGGCATCGTTCTGGTGGGTTTAATTTGGGGAATCAAAATAATAGGCACGGTCAGGGTGCCCCACAACAACAAGCAGGCCGTGGTGGTCAGGGAGGCAGAGGCCAGCAGGGCCAAGGTGTGAATCAGTTTCGAAACAATCGTGGTCGAAATGCCGAGAATATGATAGGTCGGTGTTTCCAATGCGGGGAAGCAGGTCACTATAAGAAGGAATGTCCTCAGTTGATTGGGGGACAGTTTCCTCGAGCTCCACAGCAGCCGTACGTTCAGTTCCCTCCGCAGGTGCCTAACCCAGTTGCTCCTCCACAACAGGGTCAATTACAGTATGGTAGGGTCTACCATATTCAATATGCTATGCTTCCTCCAGCTCCGCCTGCACCGCCAGCCATTGAGGGTAAGTTCCTTATTCAGGGACATATGGGTCGTGTTTTTTTTTATACCGGTGCAACACATTCTTTCATTTCTAGGAGCTTTGCTCAGACCACCGAGTTGATTATATCTGCTGAAAGAACTTTTACTAGTGTGGAGTCCTCTATGGGTGATGGGTCACTCATCTTCTTTGTTTGTAAAAATATAGAAATCTCTCTCGGTAATTTATGTTTTGAGGCCGACTTACTCGTCCTGGACATGGTCGGGTATGACGTGATTTTGGGCATGGATTGGCTTATGAAGTATCATGTTATAGTAAATTGCTACGGGAAGAGTATAGTCTTCGCCGTTCCCGAACAAGAAATGTTCCGGGTAGTTTTACCTCGTTTAGAGGGGAGTACTAGTACTTATTTATATTGCCTTGCCGAGGAGACTTCTAGGGATGTAGTTATTCCCTTATATTCCATTCCTATTGTGAAAGATTTTGAGGATGTTTTTCGGGAAATATCGGGTTTGCCTCCTAGCCGTGAGATTGAGTTTGTGATCAATTTAGCACCGGGAACAAGGCTTATTGCAAGGGCTCCATATCGAATGGCTCCTATTGAAATGAGGGAGCTAAGAGATCAAATTCAAAAGTTGTTGGAGCAGGGATTTATTCGGCATAGCACATCGCCGTGGGGTGCTCCAGTGTTGTTTGTTAAGAAAAGAGATGGTTCTCTCCGGTTATGTGTGGACTTTAGAGAATTGAATAAGTTCACCATCCGGAATAAATACCCTTTACCTCGTATCGATGACTTGCTTGATCAGCTTCGAGGAGCGACGTACTTCTCCAAAATTGATTTGAGGATGGGGTATCACCAATTGAGGATACGAGAGGAGGATGTATCCAAGACTCCTTTTCTTACAAGGTACGGGTCCTATGAATTTTTGGTTATGCCCTTTGGACTAACCAATGCCCCCGCGGTATTATGGATATCATGAATTGGGTGTTTCGGGATTTCCTGGACCAATTTGTTATTGTGTTCATCGATAACATTTTAGTCTATTCTCGAACAAAATCTGATCATGATATGCATTTGAGGTTGGTCCTACAGAGATTACGGGACCATCAACTGTATGCCAAGTTCAAGAAGTGTGGCTTTTGGCTACAGGAAGTATAGTTTTTGGGTCATGTAGTGACGTCCCAAGGTGTATCTATGGATCCAGGCAAGGTAGCTGCAGTGAGGGAGTGGGGCCAGCCCACGACACCTATCGAGGTTCGCAGTTTTCTGGGTTTGGCGGGTTATTAACGTCGGTTCATCATGGGTTTTTCCAAAATAGCTAGCCCTTTGACAAATTTGACCCGGAAAGGGGTGAGTTTTATTTGGGATGATTCTTGCCAAGCTGTATTTGATGAGCTTAAAGATAGATTGACTTCGGCTCCAGTTCTTGCATTGCCAAAACTAGGATTGAAATATCTAGTCTTCACCGATGCATCTCTTCAAGGATTAGGAGGTGTACTTCAGCAAGAGAGACGGGCTATCGCTTATGCTTCCCGCAAGTTGAAGCCCCATGAAAGAAACTATCCGGTGCATGACTTAGAACTAGCCGCAGTTGTTTTTGCCTTGAAGATATGGAGACATTATCTCTTGGGAGAGAAGTTTAGTCTTTTCACGGACCACAAATCGCTGCAATATTTATTCTCACAGAAGGATTTGAACATGCGTCAGCGTCGATGGTTGGAGTTCGTGAAAGATTATCAATTTGATATTCGTTATCATCCGGGTAAGGCGAACGTTGTAGCGGATGCCTTGAGTAGGAAGCCCGATGGAGAATTAGCTGAGGTTTGGCAAGTTAATTCTAAAAGCTTAGCAAGTTATACATTCGAGAAATTATTCGATTACATGGAACCCTTTATCCTTTATATCAGATAAATATTCTCATTTCATCAGAAAATTTTGGCAAGCATTGCAAGCTGCAATGGGTACTAAACTTCACTTAAGTACTGCATTCCACCCCAAAATGTATAGACAATCAAAAGGTACGATTCAAATACTAGAAAATATGTTACGTGCTTGTACGTTAGATATGTCTGACCATTGGAATGTATATTTACCCCTTGTTGAATTTTCATATAATAATAGCTATCAAGCCAGTATTAAAGCTGCCCCATTTGAAGCTTTATATGGACAAGCTTGAAGATCCCCTGTATATTGGATAGAGTCATGATATAGTAAACACTTTGGTCCAGAGATAATATAAGAAACCATCGAGGTAATGAAACAGGTTCGAGAGTAGTTTAAGACAACCCAAGATCGACAGAAGAGTTATGCATACAATCATAAAAAATCGTTAGAATTTCTAGGAAACAAGAAAGTATTTATGAAAGTGTCCCATGAAAAGGAATTTTACGTTTCGAGAAGAAAGGAAAATTAGCCCCCTGATATACTAGACCTTTCACAGTTTCTAAAAGAATTGGCTCTGTAGCCTATGAATTAAAATTGCCTGTGGAATTACCCAATATCCATAAAATGTTTCTTTTTTTTAGAAAATGGTCGCATGAAATCAAATCAAAGCTTACAAGAATGAAAAATGACTTTATAACATAGACACCTTTACATTTATTTCCTTCCCTTAGTATATGGAAAAACTTGATGCTGAGACCTTGAATATTGTCTTGGATCTTGGCAACAATAGGCATAATACTCCATGGGCATTTTAACTGTTGAGACGGGAGTTAGATAATCATTAATGAATCAGATTCCACTTGCAAACCATCTAAACACTCTGAAGGACACATCTCTAATCCTTTAAGAAGAGCTAAAACTTATTCTTGAATATTAGTTCCAGTGCCAAATGAGAAAGAAAAAGATTTAATAAATCTACCTTCTGAATTTCTCAACAAACCTCCCCCTCCCATTGGATCTGGATTGCCTCGACAACTTCCATCAACATTGAGCTTTAAATGATCAGGTTCAGGGGGTCTTCATTGAACCCTTCTAACTGCCTTAGGCTGCATTTCTTTATTATGATTAAAAGACCATAAAGATAAAAGGTCAAACCTTTATGAAGAGAAATTAGGGAACGTATCTCATTTATAGCTCTTGAAGCCTGCATATTTATATTATCATATCTCCATTTGTTTCTTATCTTCCAAATGCCCCAGTTAATAGAAGATGGAATCAGCTTCAGATTCTTTCCCCATAGAAAATTATTAGGGATAGACCACCAAGTAATAAGTCTACCTCTAATTGAAGAGTTTATCATTGACTCACCACAGAAGTTTCCAAAATGATTCCAAATTGCAATAGCAAATTCACTGTTCCCAAAAAGATGGCCTGTAGATTCTATATTTGGATAGGAGAAACATCCACATTTGGAGGGACCTCTGACCCCTAGTCCTTTAACAGCTTCATCTACTGGGAGGCAATCTTTAATGAGTCTTAAAAGAAAGAAAGAGATTTTGATTGGGATATATTTATGCCATATGAACCTGTTTGTCCAAGAAGAGATGGAATGTTGTCTTTCCATTTGCCAAGCTGAATGGAGATTGAATGAACCATTAGAGATTGGAGCCCATAATAGGATATCTTTGTGAGTATTACCCATAACTTCCACTTTATAGCTCATAGAGACAGAATTATCAGGCATTAATAAATTTATTTTATTAAAGTCCCAATTTACTGAATAATCAAGCAGATAAAAAATGAGAAAAGTATTAAAAATGCTATTGGAGTCTTTCATACCTTCACCAGACCAGTTATCCCATTTGACATTGATGTCCCCCTTACCTATGAGCCATCTACAGTTTATCTTTGCATTTTCTCTTTGCTTTGACATTCTTTTCCAGATATGAGATCCTCTATTAGCTTTAGCTACCACTGGATGATGAAGTATGCAATATTTTGCCTTTAGAAATTTAGCCCATCAAGACTTTTGGCTTCTGAAGTTCCACCATAATTTTATGCCAAAGGCATAAATCAAGTAATTTAAAGCTTTGAATCCTAATCCTCCCTCTTCTTCTGGCTTGCATAATTCATTCCAAGCTATCCAGTGATGTTTTTTAGTTCCCTCATTTGAACCCCATAGGAAATCAGCCATTATTTTTTCAATGATGGAAATGATTTTCTTTGCTGGTTACATAGCATCTAGGGTGTAAATTGGGATTGATTGAAGAACATGTTTAATAAAAGTAATCTTGCCCCCCATAGATAAGATCTTATCTTTCCATCCCTCTAATTTGGATCTGATTTTAGTAATCAAAGACTTAAACAGAGAACATTTCACCCTACCAACATAAATTGGACATCCTAAGTACAGAAATGGAGGATTTTTAAGAGGAATCTGCAACAGACTTGAGATTTTCTTAGATTCGATATTCTCCATATGTTTAGAACAGTAGATGGAACTTTTGTTATTATTGACTTCTTGTCATGAGATGATTTCATACTTATTCAACACTGATTTGATTCTCTTTATAGTATTGAAGTTTCCAGAAGAAAAAATGATCAGGTCATCACCATATTCCAAATGTGACATAATAGGGAAGATGGTTGGAGTTTTAATTTGATGTTGCAAGGGGATTGAAAGATATTATCAACGTTCCTGCTCAAAACTTCAACCCAATAATTAATAACAGAGGATATATGGTATCTCCTTGTCTTAAGCCTCTATAAGCTTTAAAAAATTCACAAGATTACCCATTAATCATCACTGAGAAGAAATTTTTGGAAATGAGCCTCTAGATCAAGTCTGTCCATAGCTCATTGAATCTAAATTTTCTCAAAACTTTGATTAAGAAAAACCATGAAACCCTATCATAGGCTTTGTGCATATCAATCTTTATAGCTACATTGCTTCCTTCATTTTTAGAATTAATCATTGAAAAAATCTCTTGAGTTAATAGGATATTATCAAAATGCCTCTTTCTTTAACAAAACCACTTTGGTGTGAATATATGAGCTTAGGAAGAATAGAAGAGAGTCTAGTGGCAAGAATTTTTTAAAGAATTTTGTTGAAGAAAGTGCAAGGACTTATACGTATGTATTCTGTAAAAGACTGAGGATTTTCCTTCTTGGGAATTCGAATGATAATTGTAGATGTAAAGAATTTGGGGATGCCCATACCATTATAGAAGCCTTCAACAGCTTTACATATATCTCTCCTAATGATATCCCATGAAGTGGTGAAGAAATGACCAGTAAATCCATCGATTCCTGGAGCACTATCTCCACTAAGATCCCAAACTTCCTTTTTGATCTCCTCCATATTTGGCATAGAAGTCAGAAAAAGATTGCCATCCTGATTAACTATTAATGGGATATCTCAAGAAGTCATATTCAATCAAATTTTTGAAGCAAATTTTACCTTATTCTTTAATAAAATTTTGATCTTTAATCCATACTCCTGCAGAGTTCTTGATCTTATGGATAAAACTCTTCTGTCTTCTAGCTTAAACAGATTTATGAAAGAATTTGTAATTGAAATCCCCCTGATTGGCCCATTTTTAATTACCTTTTTTGTCTCCAGTATTCTTCCTCCAGTTTTAATTGGTGAGCTAAATTGGCAGCACATTTGTTCATCGCTTCTCTATTTGCATTAGTAGGGTCATTTTCAAAGATTGTTTCACTTCTCATAGCCCCATCTTCTGTAGTAACTGAGTTTTGGAATAAATTTACAAAATTTTCCTTATTCCACTTTTCCAAACCTACTCTCAAATTATTTAGATTTGGAGACAGACTATACATGGGATTACCTCCATTAAATTGTTGCCAGGTACTATGAATGAAGGATTTATAATCAGTATTTTAAGTCCAAAATTTTTTAAAGACAAATCTATGAGGATGGATATCAACCATAGTTGATAGGGAGATAAGTAAAGGGGCATCATTAGTATTTAATTAATGCTTTCCCAAATGGAGGCAATATTATCTCTTTTATTCCACCAAGTAAACCTAGAGCCCAGGTATCCCAAATCAATAAGGCCATTAGACTCCATACATTGCAAAAAATACCCTGCTGAATTTAGGTCATAAGGCAATCCTCCCACCTTATCATAAGAATTTGCTACTGTGTTAAAATATCCCCCTACAAACCAAGGTTCCACTATATAGATTGAGTTCAGATAATCCCATAATTATACTCTATCTCTTCTAGTACATTTATCATATACCAAAGAAACTTGAATAGCTTCTATAAGTAAATGATGAGAAATTATGAGAGTTAAGCATTGGGCCATTTGGGACTCTAGAGTAGCAGTTATATCGAATTTAAAGAAGCACCATATAGAATTGACCTGATTAGACATTATTGTTTGAAACCCAAATTTTATTCTAAACTCCCCCAATCTACTTGAATCTAATTTTGGCTTTAGATATACCAACATAACAAGCTTATTTTTCTTCACTAGATGTTTGATTCTTCTCACAACACCTTTCTTCCTAATATCTCTAACATTCTAGACCATCAACTTTATCATTTAAACACAGGTTTGGGATGAGTCTTAGTTGATGATCTTAATAGCCTATTATCTGTTGATTCCTTATTCTTCCTGATAAAATTCTTCTATTTTTTTCTAGTAAAATTTGTCCACTCCTCATTAGTTTGCTTCTGATTAGTCTCATCTTCAGCTGGAACTTTCCTTGGGGATAAGTGGAGAACTTCAATAATTTCATTATTCTTTGCTTCTTCATTATTGTCCTCCTCTTCTATGACTGCATTCATATTCTCTTCTATTGCTTCAAACTGTTCTTCATGCTGAGAATTTTCCTTCAAAACAACCTGCACTGTGCTATTTTCAGTTTCCAACCCTATATTCTCAGTGGTGGCGTCATTTTGAAAAATTTGTCCCTCTTCAATGCTTTATTTTTCAACATGTGTTACTTTTATTTGAACCTCTTTGCTAAAGCTCTTTTGAACCCATTCTTTAGTTGTAATCCTTTCAATTGCCTTTTCTTGATTCCCTGAAGGCCCTTCTGCTATATTAGACTTATTCCATCCATCTAGTTTATTAGCTTTCTCTTGATCTAGAATTTTCTTGGTGACTTCTTGATTCTTCTTTAGTAAACACCCCTTATCCTCATGACCTTTCTTGTGGAAGGTATTGCAAAAGAGTGAAATGTCTTCATAATCACATATTTCCCAAAAGCCTTTACCTTTAGACCCATAGCCTATCCATACTCGATGGTAGTAGTGGCAAAATGTGGCCCAAATAATAAAACAACCCATATTAGCTCACTCATCTAAATATGGGGCCCATATTTAAAAGCTATGAGTTAAATATGGGCCCCATATTTCAAAGCTATGAGATAAATATGAGCGCATATTTCAAAGCTAAGAATCAAATATAGAGCCCAATTTTAAAAGATACAAATCAAATATATTACTCATGTTTAAAAGTTGTGAGTAAAATATGAGTTTTTTTATATATACCTCGAATTGTAATACTTACTTTAGTAAAAAAACAATGGATTGACCTAACCCATATTTGGTCCGTCCATATTTGGTCCGACCCACATTTAACCCATCCCATATATGGCCCAACCCACATTTAGCCCAACCCATATTTGACCCGCCCAAATTAGGCCCAACCCATAATTTTGCCAGTGCTTCAACCACCTAATATTTAAAAAGGTCGATGTCAAAATTTTTATCTTTTAATCAATATAAAGCTAGGTTAACGAATCATTAAACATTTACCATTCACTCCAATATCATATTATGGAAATAACTGCAATAATAAATGTAATTGGGGTAAACACATCCAATCTAAGTACCAAACACAATAATCCAATAAAAATAAACTAGCAACTGAAAGAAGTAGTTAACTTAATGCAAAATCTCTTAATATCTGAATAGAAAAGGTGGAAAAATCCCCTAACTGAAATAATAACTCAAAAAGGAAGAAACGATGGACATAAAGTGGGTACTACCAAGGTCCGGTACCTTCCACAGCAGCTACAACTCGTCGAATGAATGGAACTCCTATTCTTGGTGTCCCTGTGGCTGGGCACCTAAAATAATTTGACAAAGAAAAGAGATTTGCAGAAAACGGGTCAGAGCCCGAGTTGTAAAACAGTTTAAAAATGAGCAAGTGCTTAAATGAATCTATAGCACATATATTATTCATGTTAGATTATCATACTCTCACTTGAGATACTCATTTCTCAACTAATGTGCACACCTAACACATGGACCAATCTATCCTAATCACGCTACCCCGCCTAACTAGACTGACGATAAACAGAATTAGACTAAGACTCTCAAGTGATTAACCATATTGCCCATATCCCGCATTAACATATGTTAGGGATAGCTATATAAATATTCAACCGTTATTCTCATACATTCTTTTTCTCATTAAGTTAATATAATAAATATTGTTATTTCCAAAACTACTAAACACACAAAGTAAAATAGACAACATGTATACATGTATCTATCTCTCTATATTTACATATACTAATATTGCACCCTTAGATTAGGGGCCCCATGGCCCCTCTTTGTAGGAACTATCAGGCTGTAGATCAATCTACTCTAAAGCAATATGGGTTTGGGCCAAGTCATCCCGAAGATATCTCTTCAGTGAAGAAATATAGAACACATCTTGAATCTTATGCAGGTGTTCCGGTAACCCAAGTCTGTAAACTACTGCCCCAATCTACTCAATAATAGGAAATGGCCCAACATATCTCGGTCCCAACTTACCTTTATTTCCAAACCGCATTATCCCCTTCATTGGAGGGACTCGCAACAATACCTGATCCCCAACACTGAACTCTGAAGAACCTTTTGGCATCGGCATAACTCTTCTGCCTATCTTGAGCAACCCGAATGCGACTCCGTATCAACTCAACCTTAGTCGAGGTGTCCTGAATCACCTCCGACCCAAATAACTTGTTATCCCCCACCTCAAGCCAACATGCTGGGGAACGAAGAGGTCTACCATATAACGCCTCAAACGGGGCCATGCCAATAGTAAATTGGTCGGAGTTATTATAAGAAAACTCCACCAGTGGAAGGTACTGCTCCCATCACCCTCCAAAATGAAGGGTACACATCCGCAATATATCCTCCAAAATCTGATTCATCCGCTCTGTCTTCCCGTCCGTCTGCGGGTGATAGGCCGAACTCAATCATAACTCCGTACCCATGTCTTGCTAGAAACTCTCCCAAAATCTAGACACAAAAATCTTGTCCCGGTCGGACACAATATCAAGGGGCACCCCGTGTAGTCTCATGATCTAGGCAATGAAGATCTGAGCATACTGCCCCGTAGTATAGTCCGTTCGAACTGGTAGAAAATGAGCTACCTTGGTCAACCAATCCATAATTACCCATATATAATTATGACCCCTCTGTGATGTAGGTAGCCTTGTGATGAAATCCATGGAAATGCTCTCCCATTTCCACATAGGGATCTCTAATGGTTGTAGTAATCCTCTCGTTCTCTGATGGTCTGTCTTCACCATCTAATAAATGCCACACTTCGAAATAAACTTGACGATGTCCTTCTTCATTCTACTCCACCAATACTGTCGCCTAGTATCCTATTACATATTTTCCCCTCCGGGATGTACCACAAATCGTGAACCGTGCGATCCTTCCATCAGTGCATGTTGTAACTCCTCTCCTTCTGGAACTACTAGTCTGGAATTGAATCGTAAACTCCCATCTAAGATGACGGAGATGGACTCTGCTCCCTTGGCTAGAAGCTGGATAATATGATCTTGACTAAAGGGATCCGCTGCCTGAGCCTGTATCACCCTGGTAACTATCTCAGGTGTAATCGTAATCACTGACATGAATGAGCGAACAACTGCATCCTGATGTCCGAGTACTTTCCATTTCGCCTTCCACACCTCGACCACCTCACCTGTTGGCCTACGGATCAACGCGTATACTACCACATTAGCCTTACCTGGGTGGTAATGGATGTCGAACTCATAATCCTTCACAAATTCAAGCCACCTCGACTGATGCATATTCAACTCCCGCTGTGTGAACAGATACTGCAGTGACTTGTGATATGTGAATATGGGAAATCTATCCCCAAGAGATAATGTCACCATATCTACAATGCAAACAGGACTGCCACTAACTCCATGTCGAGGGTGGGGTAACTCCAATCGTGAGGCTTAAGATTACAGGAAGCATAAGTAATCGCCTTATCCTCCTGCTAAAGCACACCCCCAAGTCCTAGTAAGGATGCATCAGTGTAAACCAGGTATTCCACCCCCGACCTGGGTAATGCTAGAACTGGTGCCGAAGTTAGCTTGTCCTTCAGTTCGTCAAAAGCAAAATGGCATGCATCATCCCATATAAATGGTACCCTCTTGCGGACCTACTATCTTTGAGAATCCCTGAATAAACTGCTTGTAGTATCCTGCCATCCCAAAAGCACTACGTATCTCAGTCGGCGTCGTGGGTTATCCCCACTCCCTCGCCGCTGACACTTTCGTGAGATCTACCGATATCCCATTCGTTGAAATGATGTTCCCCAAGAACTGAACCTCTCTCAGCCAGAACCCACACTTATCATATTTCGCATATAACTCGTGCTCACATAGTGTCTGTAAAAACCATCCTTAGATGCTCGACATGCTCCTTCTCAGTCCGGGAATAAATTAGGATATCATCAATGAAGAGAATGACAAACTAATCTAATAACTCTCTGAACACCCTATTCATCAAGTCCATGAAAATGGCCGGTGCGTTGGTTAGCCTAAATGGCATAACCCTGAACTCATAAGATCCATACCTAGTCAGAAAAGCAGTTTTAAGGACATCCTACTCCCTAATACGTAACTGATGGTACCCTGACCTTAAGTCTATCTTATAAAAGTAAGAAGTTCCCTTCAACTGGTTAAATAGGTCATCGATTCGTGGCAATAAATATTTATTCCGTATCGTGACCTTATTAATCTCCCGGTAGTCAACACATAATCGTAGCGACCCATCTCTCTTTTTCACGTACAATACGGGAGCACCCCAAGGCGAGGTACTCCTACAGATGAAACCCTGACCTAAAAACTTCTTGATTTGATCTCGTAGCTCCCTCATCTTTACTGGAGCCATACGGTAAGGCGCACAGGCTATTGGCCGATTGTCTAGCGCCAAATCTATCTCCATGCTGGGCAGTAATCCCTGTATGTCCTGGAATACCTCAGCGAACTCAGGAACAACTAAAATTGAATAAAGCGGTATCACCACTCCCTTAGAGGCCTCCTCTTATATATAATATAAATGGGTCGATGAACCTCCCTTAGGATGAGAAATCGCCACCAACAACATCTCCTGACTTGGTATGGCAAATAAAATACTATGGATATGGCAATCAATCATAGCCCTATACGTAACTAGATAATCCATCCCGATAATAGCGTCATACTCGTGCATCTCTACGACAAGCATATAGGCCAGTAAAGTCAATCTCCCAATATCTATGCCTACTCCCCGACATATAAAGAATATCAAAGACCCATAGCCATCGGTGAGTCTACACTAGTAACTATGCTATCTTCCATGTCTAATAACCCCATGGCGCGAGCAAAACTAGTGGCAATGAAACTATGTGAAGTCCTCATGTCAAATAATATCTGCCCCAAAGTCCCCTGGATAGAAAACGTACCCTCGACTGCAGGCGGGTTTTGATGTACCACCACCTGATGGACGTTGTAGACACACTCATACTACAACTATCCCTACTGCACCGGAATTACTGGAGCGACTGGTAAAGCTGGTACCTGGGGTGGTGCTGGGAGGGCCGTTGGGTCTCCTGACGAGCACCCCGCCGGTGCTGTAGGGCTCTACCCCTCTGAGGACAATCCTGATGTTTGTAGCCAGTGTTATTCAACTACATGCAATCCCTGTACCACATTCATGACTAAATTCCCAATTTCAGTCCCAATTACATGATATTATGATTTAACATCAACTAAATTAACATGAATCATATATGCTCTAAAATCCAGCAAGATAAACACTTTACTTTTTATGAACTTCTAATTCGCTGAATGAAACTGGTATATGGGTGATCCTCTCTTCACAATCTATGAGTTGGTGTGATTTTTGGTGTTAGAGCTTGAGTCTTTATCCCAGGGCACGTATGGAGTTCTTCTTCTCCCTCTTTGGTTCTCTCTCTCTCTCACTTAGGTTTGAAAACTTACAGATAACCTATTACCCATGTACACTTCCCTTTTAATTATCTATTTTCGTCCATTTTAGTTCTCCAAAATCTAAAAAGACCAAAATACCCCTCTAGGGTGTCTGTTTGTCCTAAATTGCCCCGAAATCTAAATAAGACACTCGAGTAGAGTTTTCTGACTATCTCGACCCTTACGGACTCATCCGTGCACTCAAAATGACCATACGAGTTACTTACAAATAAATTATCTTTTTAACCCAATAAAGTAATACCGACAAGACTCACACACGCGTCCCAATTAAGTGTATTGCAACTGTCATATTTTTCACTCCCGACCATAATAATATTTTCGTAATCATATATTACTTTACTCGCAAAGTAATATTAAACATAATTATCACCAATACATACTAACTCTCGTCGCACTAGTAATTGTTACATTTAAATCCAGATTAATTATAAATAAATTTTCTCCATTTAAATTAATTAATCCTAATTCCATAATTAAAATAAAATCCCTAAAAAAGATGGGGTATTACATTTAACTCACGTATTTGGTCATCAAGAGCCTTCACGTGTTCCGAAAATCAATCTTCCACGGTTTTCTTCAAGTTCAAATAGTTTAGTAACTTAAATTGAGAGGTGATCAATCTGCTTCTGTAGGTTCAATACTAAGCCGTCAACTTCTGTGATTTTGTTTGCACATTCGTCCTTCAATTTCGCTGTAATTTTCTTCCATTTTTCATCCGATTCCTTAATTTATGTGCAATCTTTCTCTAATGTGACAAGTGTGTATTTCAACTGCGCAATTTCTTCATTCTTATTTCCTATCACCCTGGATGCTCCGATACGTATACGAATATCTGCAAAAGAGAATATCCACACATATGGATACTGCGCATCAGATACGAATTATTCGTGTCAGATACACATACTATCCGTATTCATATTCGTTTTCTCGGATATTTTAAGACACTATCCATATCCATATCCATATCCATTTTTTGGATAAATATCCGCAAAATTCGGACTCGAATAGCGGATGGATTCAGTTTTTCAAATATCCGTTTACGCCCCTAATTTAAACCAAATGAAATGAACTTTGTGAATAATCAATGCTACTATTTTATAAAACAAGTTGTATTCTAAAAAAATCGAAAAGCAATGCCATTGAAAATGAAAAAATCGTAATATCCTCAAAATTTTAATAAAAAAAGATACAAAAATTGGGTTATTTGTAATTTTTAGTATGTTTATTCTCATTTATTATTGGTTAGGCACAATTGTTTTTCTTCTATTGGACATTAGGTACCAAAATAAATGGAAAACATTAGAAAGAAGTAGACAAACATTATATATCTCATTTGGAGATATAAATGACACTTTTAACCCTATTTTAAAAAATAGATATTTAAAACTTCTTTTTTAAAAAATGTTATAAACAACGTCCACATTTTTTTATATAAATATCTTATAATAAATAATTTTTTTTGAAAAACAAAAGTTAAATCTAACTACTTAAAAAAAATGAAAACAAATTTTTTTAACTTTCTTACAAATCAGTTGTTTTGTAACATTTTTTTTATAAAAAATGTTATAAATAACATCCAGATTGTTTGGTTAAGAAATACTTATTTTAAACTTAAATCCATCTAATTTTTAAAAAAAATCATATTTCAAATAACATCCTTTATTTTTATAAATAGTGTCCTTTATTGTTTCGTAAAATGTTATGAAATAATTTTTCTTAAATATTTTAAATAACTATTGCTTCGTAACATTCTTTAAAATAAGTAATAAATGTTATAAATAACGTTTGAATATTGTTTTTTATTAAAATCTTGTAAATTTTTTATAAAACATTATTTTATAAAACCTTTTGTGCGAAGTGTTATAAAATGTATTTTTTTTATATTCATCCAGTTTTTATCTAATAAAAAAATGAAAACCCTTTTTTCTGTTTTTCATCCCGTATTTGTCTTCTTCCATCCTAATTTTTATTTAATAAAAAAATAGAAATGTTTTCCAATATAAAAAGAAAAATGTTTTTCTATCACGATTTTCCTATATTATTTATATAATTAAAAACATAAAAAATAGTTTATGATAGCAAAAAGTAGTTTATATACGATCATTAGTTATTCCTAGTTAGTATGGCAATGTAGAGACCATTTATCATATTATGACTTGGGTTGGGAATGCGTATAATATTGCACTTTAAAAATAGGTGATATATATATATATATATATATATATGTGAGAGCCGGTGGGTGGCATGTACTGCAAATTGACTGCATTATTATCTATTGATTTTGAAAGTTAATTATTGCAACATTAGGTCTCTACCCAAATTATCAAAATTATTTTTTCAGCATGGTTGACGGAGGATCAAACTTGCAGTTTTAGTTGCTTACAGATTCATCTATCTGATCTTAGCTAAGGTTGCTACTCCTTTTCCATTTTAGTCATTTACATTTCAGAGATTGTATAGGCATAAGCCTGGGATTTATTTCATTCAGTTGGTTTATATCCAGTCATATTATGAAGATGTTCTATGTTAGTAACAATTGGGACTTATGTATTTAGGCAATTTATTACTTCCCTTACTCATTGTATTCGTGAATGTTTTAATTTAAAAAACTTTTATTATACGATTTAATGTTAAGAATGATATAAATTGTTAGATAAGACCCATCTTCAATGTATTATGTGTGACACCCCGCCTAATTAAACACCGGGTGATCAGTCCTTTATTAAATTATAATCAAGGTGAACGGTTGGTTCATTCTTAGCATCACTGTCGTAAAAATAACTTTTCCAATTAAACACCCTAAATAATTAAGCTAAGTGTCAAAACCATTTTTAGACATTACTTTCCAAATTTTATTTTAAAAACCAACATTTAAACTTTATATATTTCATAGTTAAAGAATCACACAACAACTATTCTGGAACATATAATCCAAACAATTAAACATTCAACTGATTGATTCCAACATTTAAAACTTAAAGGAAAAACAGCCTGCCATTAATAAAACCCAAAATGTAAATACTGGAAATAAACGAATCACAATATCCAATAAAACAACTGAATAATGGAAAAGGGCGACACATGCCCAACTAGATAAAATAATGCTTGGAGTGGAATAAAAAATGAGATCGTCAAAGCAAGAGGTCTGCAACTCCCACCTAAGCTGCAACGCGTTCCTTCCAAAGGATCCTATGCAAGACGCCCCTGCGGCTGGGCACCTGTAATATATACATATATATACAAGAGAGGAGAGATAACAGTAAACGGGTCAGAGCCCGATGGTAAAACAGTTTAAAAATTTAGTTTAGCAAGTATTTAAAATTTTTACTGGCTAATGTAACAACATATTAGTAACGTCACTCTCTTGAGAACGTCTCACCTCTCTTCTAGTGTGCACACCTATCGCACTAATCTTCCCAACAGTTAACTTATCTTATCTTAAGTTGCTCGTGAGGTTTCAAACCGACCAATTCAAATGTTTAAGAGATTAATTTTATTTAAAAGCAAAGTTCTCAATTAAACCTTATTTAATAATAAAGTTTCTCAGTAATATATCATGCCTTTCAAACACTTGTACCCAAGTTGAAATAACTATTCATTTCTCACCTACCATAATCACAGCAGGTAGTTTCCAAATTTCTAGATTTAAAAAATATATATAAATACTCATAACATATATATATATTCTAACAGCACCCCACATAAAATCTATGGTGTGGGCATACTCTGCTATCCAGTCCCCGTATCACTCGTACAAAGGGGAATACTAGTTCGGAGTCACTCTCGAACTGTATTAACACACACAAAATGAGGCGAAGTATAGTTCCAAGTCACTAAGAGGATAACACATACCCTCACGTCTCTTAGGACCGTCTGACTATCGATTCGATAGCCTGTACTAAGGATTTCTATCTTCTAGGGTACGGGTCAATATCCCCCATAAAGGTCCCATCGAGACAAGACTGTCCCAGCGCGATAACCTCAGGGATAGCAAGTAGCGTGGACATGATTTTTACACATATATAAGATATAGAATCAATCATAGAGTCATATAGATATATAACTATTCACATTCATAAGTTAGGTACGCCCATGACCCAACATTATATTATTCCATTCTTAGTACATTTTTATTCGGTTACTTCTTATAACGAACTTATTCATGTTTATTTTCGAGATTTAATTTATTCCAACTCACTTCTCATCTCTCGAAGTATTTCCCTTAGCTAAGTACAAATTCAGTAGGCCCTCTCTTACCTTCTAATCCAACTCCTAGACATTTCGATTATTAAGTCCACACATATTAAATTTCTTAGGTATGAACCTTTCCCGTTTACCCTTCATTTTCTCATTTCATTAAAGTTCCACTAACGGGGTTTACCTTGACCCTACTGGTCCTTTTATGTTTCATTATGTTCTAATAACATTAGTCATGAGTTATTACGCATTTAATCGGATTAAGTCAACGTAAGGAAAAATCTAGTTTTTCCCAGGAGGGGTCGATCGATCGATAGAAGGGGGTCGATCGATCGAAGCTCTTGGCTCGATCGATCGATCAAGCATGTATGGCGAAAACTACAGAATACCAGTTACGGGGATTATCATCCAAAATCATCCAAATCCAAGTTTTTAACTCCCAAACTCCCAGAAATTTATACCACAATCATTATAAACCCAAATGAACAATATTCTACGTAAGGCATGCGAATTTTCATCAAGTATCATGGATTAAAAGGGGAAAAATTCATATAATTCCCATGAACCCTAAAAACTTCTTTAACTTAATTCTTCTCATTATTTTTCTAGAATTTCTACTTCTAATCCAATGTAAATTCATGGTACAACCTCTACATATGAAGGGAATTTCCAGAATGATGTTTATATCTCTACAACATGCGATTTCTATCCTCAATCATGGGTTTTCTTTCATAATAACTCATCCTAATCAACCCTAAACTAATATGAATGAAGCATTAACTAAATTAAGCAAGATAAATACTTGCCTGGGAATTTTTGTTTCTAATTTGTGGAAGAAATCAGTGTGGTGGTGATCCTCATTGCGCGATCTAACTTTTGGCGGTGACGGCGGTGCAAACGGAGGGGTTCTTGGCCTAGAACTCCTTGGTAAGCTCTTCCCTTCCTTCTCCAATGGCCGTATTTTGTTTTTGGTTGTGTTAACCCTAGAAGACAACCCTAAGCATCTGATATAACCTAGAAAATTCGTAGGTTTCCAAGGCCAAAAATACAAAAATCCTAAAACGCCCTCCCGAGGTGTTAATTAAGCCTAAAAACACCCCGAGACCCACACTAAACCCCTGGGTACATTATTTTGACTATCTCGACCCTTCCAGACACTTTGGCCCACTCAAAATGACCATACGGGTGACTTATAATTTATTCATTTTTTTTAATCAAAATTTAGTCCCGACACGACACGGGCGCGTCCCGACTTTAATTTCCAAAATTGTCATTTTATTCACTCGTGAAATTTAATAGGACCAATTTCATATATTACTTTTCTCATTAGTAATATTCAACAAGTTTCCAATAATTACTAACTCTCGTCACGTTAGTAATTAAAATAATTAATTTTTGAATTTATATTAAACTAATAACTCACATTAAATTTAATAAATCTCCAAATTTAGAAAGCATAAAAATGCGGGGTATTACATACTTCCCCCTAATAATCGAATTTTGTCGTGAAATTCGGAAAATAAGGCATACCTGGTAAGAATAAATTTGGGTATTTCTCACGCATATCTGCTTCGCGCTCCCAGGTGGATTCCTCCACATTATGATGCTCCCACTGGACCCGTACAAGTGGAACTACCTTCGACCTCAATCTCCTTTCACTATGGTCTAGGATAGCCACTGGTATTTCCTCGTAAGAGCTGTCGAGCTGTAAGTCAATCTTTTCAATCGCGATATGGGTATGGGCCATGTCATCCCGAAGGTATCGTCTCAACGACGAGATGTGGGATACATCGTGAATGCGATGTAAATGCTCTAGTAGCCACAATCTGTATGCTACCGGTCCAATCCTCTCGATGATGGGAAATGGTCCCACGTAACTCGGGGCCCATTTACCTTTCTTCCCGAATCTCATCACTCCTTTCATAGGAGATACACGTAGTAATACTTGGTCCCCCACGTTAAACTCTCAGAAGAACCGTTTTGCATCGGCGTAGCTTTTCTGCTTGTCCTGGGCTACCCGAATGCGACTCCTGATAATCTCAATCCTCGCGGAGGTTTCTTGAATCACCTCTGGTCCGAGCAACTTGTTATCCCCCACCTCTAGCCAACAGGTTGGGGAACGACAAGGCCTGCCATACAAAGCCTCAAATGGATCCATGCCAATAATGAACTAATAGGAGTTATTATAAGCGAACTCTACTAGTGGAAGATGTGGCTCCCAACTTCCTCCAAAATTAAGGACACACATGCGTAGCATATCCTCCAACATCTGATTAGTATGCTCTGTCTGTTCATCTGTCTGTGGGTGGTAAGCTGAACTCAACCTCAACTTTGTACCCATGGCCTCCTGAAAGCTCTCCCAGAAATGTGACATGAAAATTTTATCTCTATCTGACACAATATTCAGGGGCACCCCATGTAATCTGACAATCTCAGCAATGAACAACTGAGCATACTGGCCTGTGGTATAGTCTGTTTGTACCGACAGAAAATGAGCCACCTTGGTCAAACAGTCCATAATCACCCAGATGGAGTCGTGGCCCCGCTGTGATGTAGGCAACTCAGTAATAAAATCCATAGAAATACTCTCCTACTTCCACGCGGATATTTCCAATGGCTGAAGTAACCCCGACGGTTTCTAGTGGTCTACCTTTACCAGCTGGCAGGTAGAACACTTGGACACGAACTCAGCAATGTCCTTCTTCATCCAACTCCACCAGTATTACCGCCTCATATCCTGGTACATCTTATCTCCCCCAGGATGCACCGCAAATCGGGACCCGTGAGACTGGGTCATTACTGCATGACGTAAGTCTGCACCTTCTGGAACCACCAATCGCCCATTAAACCTCAAACCTCCATCAAAACTAACAGAATAGCACTCAACTCCCTCAGTTAAAAGTCATACAATATGCTCCTGGCAAAATGGGTCTTCTGTCTGTGCCTGTATTACCCTCATAATAATCTCGGATCTTACTGTCATGACAGATATGAAGGAACGGGCTACTGCGTCTTGGTGACCCAACTCTTTCCACTTTGCTCTCCATATTTTTGCTACATCGTATACTGGTCTACGGCTCAACGCATCAGCAACTACGTTGGCCTTTCCCGGATGGTACTGTATGTCGAACTGATAGTCCGTCACCAACTCTAACCACCTGCGCTGATGCATATTCATCTCTCGCTGAGTGAACAGGTACTGCAGTGACTTGTGGTTTGTGAACAAGTAAAATTTCTCCCCCAACAAATAGTGTCTCCATATCCTCAATGCAAAGACGACTGCTGCTAACTCTAGGTCGTGTGTGGGGTAATTCTTCTCGTGAGGCTTAAGCTTGCGGGAGGAAAAAGCTATAGCCTTCTCTTCCTGCTGAAGTACTCCCCCAAGTCCCCGTAAAGAGGCATCGGTGTAAACCAGATACTCCACGCCCGTCTTGGGTAAATCAAGGACCGGTGCTGAAGTAAGCTTATCTTTCAGCTCGTCGAAAGCTAATTGACAAGCATCATCCCATACATATGGTACCCCCTTGCGAGTCAAGTTCGTCAATGGACCCGCTATTTTAGAGAACCCCAGAATGAATCTCCTGTAGTATCTGGCTAATCCCAAGAAACTACGCACTTTCGTCGGTGTCGTGGGCTGTCCCCACTCCCTCACCGCTGACACTTTACTCGGGTCAACTGCTATTCCTTGTTCAGAAACAACATGCCCCAAGAACTGCACTTCCCGTAACCAGAACCCGCACTTCTCGTACTTAGAATACAACTGATGCTCTCGTAGAGTCTGAAGAACCTGCCTCAAGTTCTCGGCATGCTCTTCCTCAGAGTGTGAATATATCAAGATGTCATCTATGAAGACGATGACAAACTAATCCAAAAACTCTCTAAACACTCGGTTCATCAAGTCAATGAATACGTCTGGAGCATTTGGGAGTCCAAATGGCATCACTCTGAACTCATAGGACCCATATCTCGTCAAGAAAGCAGTCTTTGAAACATCTTGCTCCCTAATACGTAGCTGATGGTACCCTGACCTCAGATCTATCTTCGAAAAGAAAGTTGCTCCCCTCAACTGGTCGAACAGATCATCGATTCGAGGCAACAGATACTTGTTCCGTATCGTGACCTTGTTCAGCTCCCGGTAGTCCACACATAACCTCAGTGAACCGTCTCTCTTTTTCATAAACAACATTGGAGCGCCCAAAGGTGAGGTAATCCTATGAACGAAGCCCTAACCTAATAGCTGCTCTATCTAATCTCGTAACTCTCACATCTCCGCCGGAGCCATACGATATGGAGCGTGTGTTATAGGTCGAGTATCCGGTAATAAATCTATGACAAAATCTATCTCTCGACTGGGAGGTAGGCCTGACATTTCCTTAAATACATCAGAATAATCATGAACAACTAGGATCGAATCTAAGGGAATCACGACCTCCTTAGAGGTATCCTCCTCAATGTAATACAAATGAGCGGTCGAGCCTGCCTCTGGGCGAGGCATCGCCACTACAAACATCTCTTGCCCTGGAATAGCAAAGATAATACTCCCACCGAAACAATCTATCATGGCTCTATAAGCAGCGAGCCAATCCATACCAATAATAACGCCGTGCTCATGCATATCTAAGACTAACATGTCTGTTGGTAATACCAAACTACCAATATCTACTCCCACACCCCGGCATATAAAGAAAATTAACGATCCATTTCCCAGTGGTGAGTCTACACACGTTACAATGCTCTCTGCTATGGCTAATAACCCTAAAGCCTTCGCAAAATGGGTAGCTATAAAATAATGTGTCGCTCCAGTATCAAATAAAACCCGACCCATAGTACCATGGATAGGAAGCATACCCTCAATCGCAGGTAGTTTCCAAATTTCTAGATTTTAAAAATATATATAATTACTCATAATATATATATATATATATATATATATATATATATATATATATATATATATATATTCTAACATCACCCCACATAAAATCTATGGTGCGGGCATACTCTGTTATCCAGTCCCCGTATCACTCGTACTAAGGGAAATACTAGTTTGGAATCACTCTCGAACTGTATTAACACATAACACATACAAAATGAGGCGAAACATAGTTCCAAGTCACTAAGAGGATAGCACAGACCCTCACGTCTCTTAGGACCGTCTGACTATCGATCCGATAGCCTGTACCAAGGAATTCTATCTTCTAGGGTACGAGTCAATATCCCCCATAAAGGTCCCATCGAGACAAGACTGTCCCAGCGCGATAACCTCAGGGATAGCAAGTAGCGTGGACATGATTTTTACACATATATAAGATATAGAATCAATCATAGAGTCATATAGATATATAACTATTCACATTCATAAGTTAGGTACGCCCACGACCCAACATTATATTATTCCATTCTTAGTACATTTTTATTCGGTTACTTCTTATAACGAACTTATTCATGTTTATTTTCGAGATTTAATTTATTCCAACTCACTTCTCATCTCTCGAAGTATTTCCCTTCGCTAAGTACAAATTCAGTAGGCCCTCTCTTACCTTCTAATCCAACTCCTAGACATTTTGATCATTAAGTCCACACATATTAAACTTCTTAGGTATGAACCTTTCCCGTTTACCCTTCATTTTCTCATTTCATTAAAGTTCCACTAAACGGGGTTTACCTTGACCCTACTGGTCCTTTTATGTTTCATTATCTTCTAATAACATTATTCATGAGTTATTACGTATTTAATCGGATTAAGTCAACGTAAGGAAAAATCTAGTTTTTCCTAGGAGGGGTCGATCGATCGATAGAAGGGGGTCGATCGATCGAAGCTCTTGGCTCGATCGATCGATCAAGCAGGTATGGCGAAAGCTGCAGAATACCAGTTACGGGGATTATCATCAAAAATCATCCAAATCCAAGTTTTTAACTCCCAAACTCCTAGAAATTTATACCACAATCATTATAAACCCAAATGAACAATATTCTACGTAAGGCATGCGAATTTTCATCAAGTATCATGGATTAAAAGGGGAAAATTCATATAATTCCCATGAACCCTAAAAACTTCTTTACCTTAATTCTTCTCATTCTTTTTCCAGAATTTCTACTTCTAATCCAATGTAAATTCATGGTTCAACCTCTACATGTGAAGGGAATTTCCAGAATGATGTTTATATCTCTACAACATGCGATTTCTATCCTCAATCATGGGTTTAATAACTCATCCTAATCAACCCTAAACTAATATGAATGAAGAATTAACTAAATTAAACAAGATAAATACTTGCCTGGGAATTTTTGTTTCAAATTTGTGGAAGAAATCAGTGTGGTGGTGATTCTCGTTGCGCGATCTAACTTTTGGCGGTGACGGCGGTGCAAACGGAGGGGTTCTTGGCCTAGAACTCCTTGGTAAGCTCTTCCCTTCCTTCTCCAATGGCCGTCTTTTGTTTTTGGTTGTGTTAACCCTAGAAGACAACCCTAAGCATCTGATATAACCTAGAAAATTCGTAGGTTTCCAAGGCCAAAAATACAAAATTCCTAAAACGCCCTCCCGGGGTGTTAATTAAGCCTAAAAACACCCCGAGACCCAAACTAAACCCCCGGGTACATTATTTTGACTATCTCGACCCTTCCGGACACTTTAGCACACTCGAAATGACCATACGGGTGACTTATAATTTATTCATTTTTTTAATCAAAATTTAGTCCCGACACGACATGGGCGCGTCCTGACTAAAATTTCCAAAATTGTCATTTTATTCACTCGTGACATTTAATAGGACCAATTTCATATATTAATTTGTTCATTAGTAATATTCCACAAGTTTCCAATAATTACTAACTCTCGTCTCGTTAGTAATTAATATAATTAATTTACGAATTTATATTAAACTAATAACTCACATTAAATTTAATAAATCCCCAAATTTAGAAAGCATAAAAACACGGGGTATTACATTATGTTTGAAAACCTTTATGTGGAAAATAAGGGTTATCACAGTTGGTATCAGAGCATCCAGGTTCAATTGTTCTTAGGATATATGTTGAACTCGTTATGTTTTGTGTTGCCTTCTTTTATATGTAGAATCCTATTTATAAGAATCATAATACTCTTTACGATTTTTTACTAATATGAACCTTGTTTGCTTTCAGATGGAAAATGCTCGATGGGATGTACCATGATGTGTTGCCAATGCGACTGCAAATGACATGGCTCAATAGGAGCCGCAACCACACCCACAACCACCACCAGTACCACCTGTAGCTACAACAATCGACATAGCTACTATAGTTACTCAGGCAGTCTCTACAATGATGGTTGCCATGCTTCAGCACTTCGATCCACAACAACATCCACCACCACCACCATCCCCACAGCAGGTGGCACTACTTGTTCTGCCACAGGGTTCCATTTGGTTGAGAGCGAGGGAGGCCTTTCCCCCACTAGAGTTTGATTGGAGTACAAACATTTCGTCAGCAAAATAGTGGAAGAAAGATATCCAAAGGCACTTGAGGATAGTAGAGTGCACAGAGGTACATAAGAATATGTTAACTTCATTCAGACTTGGGGGAAAAGTACTACAGTGGAGGGAGTCAGTCACCACATTAGAGGAATGGGACAGGATGACTATCGATGAGTTTTGGGTTAAGTAGGATGGGAAGTATTGTCCACCCCAAGTGAAGTCAATTATAAGGACACAGTTTATGGATATGAAGCTGGAGAACCTCACTATAGCAAAGTATGAGGAGGGTTTTACCGCTCTATCACTATTTTTCGCAGGTGAGGTAAGCACCGAGGAGAAGAAAATTGAGAGATTTGCGAGGGGGTTAGCCTGAAACATCAATAAATCCATAATAAGGAACCCGATTTTTATCACCTAGACTCAAATGGTAAATGCCATTATATTGAATTGTTAGGATCACCAGTCATTCCAGAAGAGTAAGGGCGAGAAGAGGCCCAATTCAAATTCGTCGAGCCAGTAGATCAAGATAGGTGGAATAGGAATCAAGGAGTCCAACAATTTAAGGGTTCTTAGTAAGGATATGAGTTCAAAAAGAACATGGGTTTCAATGATCGTAACAAGAAGGGTCATCATGTCCATGGACAATAATAGAGAGTCATCAGGGCTAGTGGCAGCAGGGTCGTGGCCAGCAGGGGAGCATTTTACATCAACGAAGAGAGGGGACACCCATAGAAGAAGTTCCCTCAGGGAAATCAGGGGGTACAGGAGCAGGGAGGACATAGTGGGTATCAGGCACCTTAGGCAAAACACTAGCAGTTGCCAGTTCTGTGAGTTGTCGCAGTTCCAGCATTACCTCCACCACCCGCCCCACCTCAGGGGTAATAGTAGCAAATGTAGTATGGCATGTGTATCACATCATATCGAGAGAGGTACTATCACCGACATCAGCAGTGGAGGTTATGTTGACTATCTTTGGACATGTAGGGCGCATTTTATTCGATATTGGTACATCACACTCATTTATTAGTACTAATTTTTCTCAGTCATCGGGGATGGTAGACTTAGCATATGATATATTACTTTGCATCAACTCACCCACGGTTAGAGGGGAACCTTTACGTTCTATATACAAGGATATAGGGATAGATATTGGGAGACTTAGGTTCATAGTAGACCTACTTGTGTGGATTGTTATGAGAGGTCCATCTTCTTTGCCATTCTAGGTTAAGAGGTGTACTTGGTTGCGATTTCTCCCCCGATGGTTTGGTCGAGCACGCGTTTATACTACATTGAGGAGGAGACTTTTGAGTAGGTTGGTGTTTCTTCAGATTCTATTTAGGTCATTTGGGAATTCTCGGTTGTGTTTTGAGATATTTAAAGGTTATCACCGAGTAGGTAGATCGAGTTTTTTATCGATTTGATTCTGGGAATGAAACCTATTATCCATGCACTATATCACATGGCTACTTTAGAGATGAGAGAGCCTAATGATCAGATTTAGCAGCTGTTAGGCCAGGGATTCATTTGGAGGAGTACGTTACCTTGGGGTGCTCCAGTCCTATTTTTAAAGAAGAAGGATGGATCATTGAGGTTGTGTATTGATTATCGGGATTTGAACAAGGTCACTATATAGAATAACTACCCATTGCCCCGTATTAATGATTTGTCTGACTAGTTGAAGGGTCCTTCATACTTTTCTAAGGTTAATTTGAGGTCAATGTACCATCAATTGAGTATCCGGGATCAAGATATTCTGAAGAAAACATTTTTTATGAGATCATGGTTATGCCTTTTGCTTGAGCCAGTGCATCGAACTGTTTATGGACCTGACGAATAGGATGTTCAAGGACTTCTTAGATTAGTTTATTATCATCTTCCTAGATGACATAATGATTTATTCTCAGACCACAGATAAGCACACTCACTACTTATGAATAGTCTTATAGACATTGCGGGACCATCAACTGTATGCTAAGCTTGAGAAATATAGATTTTAGTTGAAGAAGGTTTAGTTATTAGGCCACATTGTATCTGAGGTGGGGATATTAGTGGACCCGAGGAAGGTTTCAACGATAATGGAGTGGGGATACCCAACTACACCTATGGAGGTGCATAGTTTCCTGGGTTTAGATGGGTACTACCATCAGTTCATTCAGGGGTTGCCAAAGATACACGGACAAATTTAATGTAGAAAGATGTACCATTTGTTTGGGATAATGTGTGTTAGCAGGCCTTTGACGAGTTAAAAGTCAAGCTGACTTCATCTCCGATGCTCTCTCTACCTCTTCGGGTAATAGACTATAAAGTATTTACTGATGCATCCTTGAGGGGTCTTGGAGGAGTATTAATGCAAGAGAAGAGGCTGATAGCTTATGCTTCCCAAAAGCTTAAGCCTCACGAAGGGTTTGGAGTTGGCAGTTGTAGTGTTTGCACTATGCATTTGGAGAAATTATCTTTGGAGAGAGAAATTTCATTTATTTACGAACCTTAAAAGTTTGCAATAATTGTTCACAAAGAGGAAGTTGAACATGAGACAACGTTGATGGCTTGAGTTTGTGAAGGACTACCATTATGACATTCAGTATCACCCACTCAAGGAGAATGTAGTGTCAGACGCCTTGATCCATAAACTAACAGTCAAGTTAGAAGTAGTGTGGAAGGAGAAGTGGAGCTCGCTTCGCACAAACGATGAGAAATCACGTGCTTTTATGGAAGTTCTTACCATCACACCTGAAATAATCATTTGGGTCATGGAGGCACAGGCAGGAGATCCTTTTTATCAAGATAAGGTTGGGCAGTTGTTATCATGGGGAGCAGAGAATTATTCGATTAGTTATGATGGAGCATTATGGTTCCATAGCAGGTTAGTAGTTCTAGAGGATGAGGAATTACAACAGACAGTTAGATAAAGGTGCATGGGTCACATTTTTTTATATATCCCGTTAAAGATAAGATGTACTAGGATATGAGGCAACAGTATTGGTGGGAAGGCATGAAGAAGTACATCGCTATTTTTGTGTCCAAGTGCGCTATATGCCAAATGGTGAATATGGATCATTAGCGTCCAGTCGATGTTCTACAGCATCTTGTGATTCCAATGTAGAAATGGAAAATCATTTCTACGAGATTCCAATGTGGAAATGAAAGAGCATTTCTATGGATTTTAGTGTGGAGTTACCTACGTCACAATAGGTACACGATGTCCTCTGGGTGATTATAGACTGTTTGATAAAAATGGCTCACTTCTTACCAATCCGGATAAATTACACTTCATAGTAGTATGCCAAACTCTTCCTTGCAGAGATTGTGAAGTAGTATAGTGGACCACTCAATATCGTGTCAAATAGAGACACGATGTTTGTGTCTCATTTATGAGGAGTTTCCAGCAGGCATAAGGGGCGTAGGTGAGGTTGAGTACCTTGTATCACATAGAGACAGATGGTCAGATGGTCAGATGGTGAGGGTGAATCATATGTTGGAGGATAAGTTAAGTATGTGCATTTTGGACATCAAGGGTGGTTAAGAGAATTATTTACCATTGGCGGAGTTCTCTTATAACAATAATTACCAGTTCACCACTAGCATAGCGCCATTCGAGGAATTATATGGGAGACCTTATCATTCTCCCTCTTATTGGTTAGAAGTAGGGGATAACAAGCTTCTAGGATCAGATTTTATTAAGGACACGTCGGAGAAGGTGAAGATGATCAGGGCTGACATTCAGATTACCTAGAACCGACAGAAGAGTTACGCTAATGGGGACATAAGGCACTTGGATTTTGAGGTTGGAAATTAGGTGTTGCTCAGGGTGTCTCCCATGAAGGGAGTGATGTGATTTGGGAAGAAAGGGAAGTTAGCTAATCGATATGTAGGACCATTTACTATCATTAAGAGGATTGGACTAGTGGATTTTTGATTAGCATTATCGAATCACTTGCAGAGGATCCATGATGTTTTCCATGTCTCGATAGTACGAAGGTTTCTTAGGGATGAGGTAGCTTACTAGCATATAGATCTTCATGAAAAAGAGCTCTAGACTAACATGAGTTACGATGAGAAACCTATCGCTATCTTGGACCGTAGGGAGCGTAGAATTCATTCTAAGGTAATTCCTTTAGTACCCATGTAGTTGGGGAACTATAACGAAGATGATCCGATCTAGGAGAGGGAGGATGGCATGCGAGAGAAGTATCTAGAACTCTTCTAATCAGGTAGGTGTCGAATTCTAAGGATATGATTCCATTCTTAGAGGAAGAATGTAGTGACCCGTACTTTTACATAATTTAAAGTGGTAGAATTATAATAATTAAGTACTTTGATATTATTAAGTATAGTTATGTGACTAAATTATATTGCATGTGTTGCATTGGTAGAATAATTTATTTGCATGTTAAATAAATGATTTATATTGCATGATCAGTATAATAAAAATATGTTATTTATTGTGCACCTATATAAAGTGGCTCCAGAGTGATTTAGAAGCTCGTTTAGATGTTTAACATATATTAAGTTGGGCCCAGAGGATAGGTACACCCTTAGGGGAGATTTTGAACCATTATGGGTAGTATTTTAGGCTTATTTGGAGGCCCAAAATTGGGCCTTATGGGGAGATACGGGATTAGGAAGATTGTTTATAAAATAAATAAACCTAATTAGATTCCCCATCTATTTCTAATTAAACACAGTAGCCACAATCCATCTCGGGGAAGTTAACAAGTTGAGAGAGGAGTAAAGGAAGAGAATCTCAAGGGAAGAACCTTCATTCATCTCCTAAGGCAATAATTTCTTGCAAAATTTTTAATAATATGTTTCTTAATTTATAATCATGCCTCTTATACAATTTTGGATTTGCAAACATGTTGGAGGATTGATTTTCAATGCAACTACTCTTCCTGTCAGCTTTTGAATATCTTTCTTGTTAGTCAGGGACTGCATTTCATGCAAGGCTTCAATTTTGGCAGGGTATGCTTCTATTCCCCTTTGATTGATGATGTACCCTAGGAAAATTCCTTCATGTACCCGAAGATAAATTTGGTTGGGTTGAGATTCATCTGATGTTTTTCTAGTTGATCAAAGCTTTAAACCAAGTCTGAAATGTGGTCAGTAGAAAATTTTCTCTTGGTGAGCATATCATCTACGTACCCTTCCATGTTTTTGCCAATCTGGTCTTCAAAAACCTTGTTCGCTAGTCTCTGATAGGTTGCTCTAGCGTTCTTTAACCCAAAGAGCATGACATTGCAACAATAAGTTCCTCAACTGGTAATAAAGGAAGTGCCTTGCTTGTTTTCAAGTTTCATCTTAATCTAATTATAACCAGAATTAGCATCCATGAAACTAAGGAATTCATAACCTGTTATAGCATCGACCAATTGATCAATCCTTGGCAAAGGAAAGTGATCTTTTGAGCATGCCTTATTGAGCCCTGTGAAGTCTACACACATGCGCCATTTGCAATTCTTCTTCTTAACCATAACCATATTATCCAACCAGTTGGGATACTTAACATCTTCAATGTACTGTGCTCGTTGGAATTTCTCCACTTTCTCCTAGATTGCCATATTCTTCTCAGCGTTGAAAACTCTTAGCTTTTACTTGATGGGCTTAGAATCTGGGTAGATATTAATCTCATGGAAAATGAAGTTGGATCAATCCCCGACATATCTCCGTGTCTCCAAGCGAACACATTTTTCCTTTCTCTAAGGAAGTAACTAATTCCTGTTTGAGAAAGGGAGACAATATTGAACCAATCTGGGTAGTTTTTTCTGGTTTCTCATCGTCCAATAGAATAACTTATATTTCTTCCATAACTTGTCCCTTCACCAGCTACTTCTTTTCCTAAGGATTCAGATTATCAATGTGGAAAGTGTTTATACCCTTCATATGTATCTCCTGTTGGTCGACTGAAGTATAATAGCATTCCTTAGCTTCTTTCTAATTGTCATTTACTATGCCTACTCCAAAATTTGTTAAAAATTTCATACAATTATGCATTGTAGATGGCATAACCTCCAACTTATTTATTTCCACTCTTCTTAGGTTGATATTATAAGATGATGGGACATTTTTATCTAACACAAAGAAACAAATTCATTCTTTCTTGCTCGTCGGCCAGGTACCCACCAAAACTTCCAGCTTGGTCGTTCCCAATGGGTATACTTTTTCTCCTGCAAATCCTATGAGTGGCCTATATTATGGTTCCATCTTACTGTCTTTTATCCTTAAGGTTTAAAAACAGTTATAGAACATTATATCAGGTGAACTCCCATTATCAACTAATATCCTTGCAACTATGCCATGATGAAATATTCATGTGATAACTAACGGATCGTCATGAGGATAAAGAACCCCACTCATATTTTTTTTGGAGAATCCGATCACTAGCTTATCTCCGTTGACTTTCCTTAGCCGACTATCACTACATTCGACCATATCAATCTAGTTTACCATTGGGTAGGTATTGGCTTCATTTAAGTAAAATTTTCATTTTGTAATTGTGTCTCCTCCTCCAGCATCTCCTTCTGCGATGAAGTGGCATCCAAAGGATATCATGCCTACCTCCACCTCTCGTTGATTAGTCTTTTTCGACAAGTATGAATCTTCTTTAAAATCATTATTTATTTCCGTTTGTTGTCTTCCTTTACTCGGACTGGAGATTACATCCTCCGATTATCTCGATTTCCATTTCGTTCAGTAAACTTGCTCAGTTTTCCTCGCCAAATATGATTTTCAATCTCATTCTTCAGTGCAATGTAGTTTGAACGAATTAGAATTAGTTTTTTTACTCTCACCTTTTAGTCTCAGGATCTTCCTTAGCTACCATAAACTCCTCGACTTTCATTATCTTTACAGTCTTACCCATTAATTCTTTAGTTTTAGGTGAATTCTTTGTAAAAGCATAGTAGAGATCTTTAGCGAGCAACCCACTTATAGATGCTGTAATGACTGTCTTCTCCTTATAATCCACTACCTCTAATTTTTCATTGTTAAAATGTGTAATATATTCTTTAGTGTGTTCTCCCAGATTTTGTCGCACAATTAAGATATGAGTGACACTCTTGATCGACTTAGCCCCAAAGAAAAAGTTATCTATGAATAATTTAGCTAATTGGTGAAAACTAAAGATTTTACCTCTTGGGAGATTATTATACCATATTTGGGTTGGCCCTGTGATAGAACTGGAGAAAGATTTACACCTTATCTCGTCGAGCACTGAGTAGATGTCGACAACAACTTGATATTTCTCAATGTGAAAGTTCAAGCCACTTGTGTAACACAAAGTTCTCCCAGCATGCTTGGTAGTGACCACAAGTGGCTTGAACTTGGAAGACGTGGGGTAGTTCGCTATAGCCTGGAAAAAAAGATGAGCCTTTAACAAAACTCCTTTGCAATGGATTCTTCATTTTGGCCATTTCACCTAGACGATCCTCCAATCCTTGCATGGATCCCTTATAGAGTTGTTCTTCTGGATTTTATTTGGTTGAGGTAGATTTAGTGGTTTTATTGTGTCTATGTGCTGAACTCTCCTCTTGAGAGGTCTGCTCGGCATTCATAGAGCCCCTTATAATGGACTTAGATCATCTGGACCCTTCTCTATATTCCTGATGATGCTCCTGCTCCCTACGATGACCTCTAGTTACTCGAGGACCTAAAGGATAAAAAGTAGACTCCCTACTTAGCCTCTCTATGACACTTTGTCTTTATTTGGAAAAAAGGTCTACCATTATAGTAATCCGTTGATCGGAGTGAAGAAGTTGTGCCAGGACAGTATGACATATCATGAGAAAAACGAAAATGATAACTCCATTCATTTCTGGCTGGTGGAGGTGGCATATATCTTCTAGAATTGGAAGACTTGTCTTGCATTGTACGAGACAACTATCTGAATGACTCTTGTATAGCCTCTTGTCCCTTAGCCAAATTGAATAGGATTCGTTAGAGGTATGTTTCACCAGGGGGAACGAATATTTCTTGATTATTTCCTGCAGCTTCCAAGCTGCATTCAGGGGCAGTAGTCATTATTTAAGCCAAAGAATGAAATATATAAAGTAGAGAACAATAACTAACAGTCATTTCCCAGAGACGGTGCCAATTTGTTGAAATCTAAAAATGGACTTAATTTAGATTTAAAATCATAGATAAAGATATCGTATGTTAATAAAATCACACACACAAAAGAAGAGATTTTTAAAGTGGTTTAACAGTAAAATACCCTACATCCATTGTTAGTATTATTTCGTAGGGTTTATAATAGCTCAATATTGTATGCATATGAGTTATTCGAGTTATTCCTTCAGTCGGGGGAGTCTTTTGTATTTATAATGGTGTAAAACCCTAAACATGGAACGCTTGAAATTTTTGTATATTAAATGAAACTCTTGAAATTTAGCGTTGGTTGGCATCCCATCATCGTAACTTTTGATTTTCCTGATGGCTGGCATTCTGGAGTTGGTCGGCCATCCTGCCGACTAAATATCTATGATGCCGATTAAGGGGGCTAGTCTTCCACGTAAGAGGACATGTTTACTTTATCGTTGGTCCACATAGGAGACTAATTTTTACATACAACATTTAGATTGAAAGAAAAAAGACACAGTCATCCACAAACGCCAGAGCATGTATGACTAGGCCAGATTTTAAAGTTCGGAATGATATAAGTTTTTTGGATATACTATCTTATTCAATTTGACGAAAGAAAACATCAAACGTTATTATAAAAAGATACGATGAGAGCAGGTATCCGGGCGAATACTCTTAGAAAGATAAAAAACGGGACCAAATATATCCATTTGTTAGATTTTAAAAGAAGTAGTAATACATTCCATAATGCATGGAATTCAAAAGTCGAGAAAATCATCCCAAGCAATAAAAGACCATTGCTGTTGGTCGTGGGCCTTTTATAAATCTATTTTTAAAGTATATAAACCATTTATTTCTTTAGATTTGCGCATTTTGTGTAATAATTCATGAGTAATTAAAACATTATCTTGAATGAGTCTATTAGGGATGAAAGAATTCTCTTATGGAGATATAATGTACTATAATATTGGCTGTAAGCGAGAAATCATTACGAAATGTTTAACTTGAGTTGTGTTTTGAATTTTTGGTATAAAAAATTGATAAGTATGGTTAAGTTCAAATAATTGATAAACATTCAGGAAAAAAACTTTGACTTCATGAATAACGAATTGTCTAACTATATTCTAATTATTTTTAAAAATTTCACAAGTTAATCCATCAGGTCTCAGGCTTTTTATAAAAGCCATATGGTTGAAAGTATTTTTAATCTAAAATTTAACGACAGACTTTAGTGGAGAATTCTTATCAGTGGGGAGTAATTTAGTGAAAATGAAGTCTGAATTCGGCAAAGGACGACAAGAATATGAAAACAGATTAGAATAATTGTGGCCATCCCCGATCCTTGCGACGGGCGGGCAAAGTGAGGATCCTAGGTCCTGCGCATCCCTCTCGGGATCTCTTTGGCCAGCGTCATTGATGAGGTGAAAATGTAGGAGTCGGAAGTCTATTTTACTCAAAACAGACAAAAGAAAGGGATCCATCCCGAAGGAAAGCATCCAAAGACATACTGATGCATACGAAACCATAATGATTCGAAAAGGGTCCGGAGGCTAAATTACGAAATGGGAAGGTGTTAGGCACGCATTCTGCCTTTACGGTTTCTCATGGGTTTTTGATATTTTCCTTTATTTTCCCCGTGATATGTGTGCATGTGTATATATAGTGGGGATAGGAATCCTCGACTTATATCATGGAAGAGATAAAGCGAGTCATCCGTAGGAGGGTTCATAAAAATAATATTAGAAAATAGGATTTACGCGATTATCCTTGCGTTAATCGCTATAATGGAACGATAATGTATGTGGAATAATACCCCAGGTGGAGAACGTCTAAGGGGAAGTCATGTTGTATAATTCACGCGGAGGCAGATGTTGAAGGTTGGAGAATTATAGGAATTTGAGGCATCTCCGGACATAGGCGGTGCAATCCTGGGTCATGGTAGTCTAATAGTATCCTTGTCAGATGATCTTCTTGGCAAGCATATGACCCTTCATGTGGGGTACGCATTCCCCACTGTAGATCTTCTGCATTATCTTTTCAATGTCAGCCCCTGCAATACAGTGTAGATGAGTTCCACCGAAGTTCCTTTTGAGTAGTGCTTTGTGACAGATGATGTACTGGGCAACCAGTCTTCGGAGAGTTTCTCGGTCTTTCTTATTGTAACCCTCGGGATACCTACCATACTTGAGGAGGCACCAGATATCATAGTACCAGCAATTGGCTAGCCCGGGATCTTCTATGGTGATAAGCTCAATGTGGTAGCAGTGGGTTGGTTTGTCTTGATTTTTAACAAGGAAGGGGGTCATTGTTATTCCTTTGGGCATGTCGACCATGGAGGTCAAGGTAGCAAGGGCATCGGCTAGGTTATTCCTTGCTCACGGTAGGTAGTGGAATGTTCTATGTGAGCATGTAAGGGTTGGAGCTTCTCGTCCTTAACTCTCCACTTTCTGAGCACTTGACTAATGATGAGGGCGGAATCCCTATAGACGTCTAGGCATTGAATACCTTTCTTGAGAGAAACTTTGAGGCCTACCGTTCATGCCTCATATTCAATCATGTTATTAGTACAAGGGAAATCCAGCTTGATGGCGATGGGAGTGTGGGAGTGATCTGGGGCGATCAGGAGTATCCCACTACCATACCCCTTTTTTTTGGCAGTGCCATCAAAGAATATTTTCCACCGGATATTGTCCTGGGCAGTGCAGAGGATGTTTTCATCTGGGAATTCGGAGATCTAAACATCGGCTTCATCTATGGGGTAATCATGGAGGTAGTCAGAGATGGCTCTTCCTCTCATGGCTTTCTGCGTGACGTACACGATATTAAACTCGGCTAGGAGAATCAACCATCGGGCCAGTCGGCTGGATAAGGCAGGTTTCTCAAGCAGGTATTTGATGGGGTCCATTCGGGATACAATTTTGATGGGGAAGGCAAGCATATAGTGTCGTAACTTTTGGGTTACCCAGACAAACGCGACACATGCCTTTTCCAAAGCAGTGTAGTTGACTTCGTATCCGACCAATTTGTGATTGGCATAATAGATGGCTCTTTATTTATAGGAATCTTCAAGGTATTGGGCTAACAAATCCCTAGATGCAGTGTCGGTTATGGTTAGTGTAGGTGCAAAAAATCTCACCCGTCGGAGGGTGTTAATTCATCACGATACAAGTATAAAAATAAATACGAGAGAGACAAAGATTTACGTGGTTCGACCATGAATGGCCTACGTCCACGGAGCTGCTGGTGTGTTTCATTAGAATGATCAGAGAGTTTTACATGAGAGTGTTTCTCTAATTTCCAAGCCCCCTTTCACAATGGGGGGTGTCCCCTTTATATAGAGTTAGGGGTTACATTAGGGTTACAAATATGGATGAGTAACAAATATGGATGAGCCCTATCTTCGTGGAGTTTCATTCCAATCATATACTGCTCCTCGGTCTTCTCATTTACTAAGGACTTTAGTCGTCCCTATATTATTGGCACATCGCCATCTTCACCGGGGTGCTCCCCACACGTCATGCTATTTCGTAGGCATATATTTTGCCCCCACAATAGCCCCACAGGTCGCAGTTCAGCTGAGTTGATTCTGAGATGAGCTGGGAGCTGGTACACAATCCCTTTAAACATATGCAGTTGGTGGTGTGAACTGGATTGGCATTCTTTGATCTGTCGTTCAACTTTTAAGCCTTCTTTGGTTGATCTTCTCGCCTTCATAGATTTTTAGATGAATTCTTGGCTTGAGTTGAGAGGCGTTCAATCGATATGGGAACCGGACTCGAGAGTGTCGAGTTTCCTACGTACCCTCTTGGGATCAGGTCGAACGTAGTTCATTATCTGTTTTATTATATGGCCCAATTTGTGAGGCTGACCACAGGCCTGTTCAGAATTTGTTTGCTGAGGCTTTATCGAGCGTGTATCAAGTTCAGGGCGTCTTCCTATATTTTGGTCTCGTATGGTCCATTTGTTGAGGCCGACCACAGGCCTATGCGTCGAGTCTTGCTCGAGCATGTACCTAGTAGGGGTAAGACCCTGCCTTAGGTTTTTCATATGGTCCAATTAGAGAGGCCGACCAGAAGCCTATGAGTCGAGCCTTGCTCGAGCTTGTACCTAGTAGGGGTAAGACCCTGCCTTAGGTTTTTCATATGGTCCAATTGGAGAGGCCGACCAGAAACCTATACATCGAGCCTTGCTCGAGCATGTACCTAGTAGGGGTAAGACCCTGCCTTAGGTTTTTCATATGGTCCAATTGGAGAGGCCGACCACATGCCTATACGTCGAGCCTTGCTCGAGCATGTACCTAGTAGGGATAAGACCCTGCCTTAGGTTTTTCATATGGTCCAATTGGAGAGGCCGACCAGAAGCCTATGCGTCGATCCTTGCTCGAACATGTACCTAGTAGGGGTAAGACCCTGCCTTAGGTTTTTCATATGGTCCAATTGGGGAGGCCGACCACAGGCCTATACGTCGAGCCTTGCTCGAGCATGTACCTAGTAGGGATAAGACCCTGCCTTAGGTTTTTCATATGGTACAATTGGAGAGGCCGACCAGAAGCCTATGCGTTGAGCCTTGCTCGAGCATATACCTAGTAGGGATAAGACCGTGCCTTAGGTTTTTCATATGGTCCAATTGGAGAGGCCGACCAGAAGCCTATGCGTTGAGCCTTGCTCGAGCATATACTTAGTAGGGGTAAGACCCTGCCTTAGGTTTTTCATATGGTCCAATTGGAGAGGCCGACCGCAGGCCTATGCGTCGAGCCTTGCTCGAGCATGTACCTAGTAGGGGTAAGACCCTGCCTTAGGTTTTTCATATAATTTAATGTAATACCAATTACGTTTACATTTTTCCATTTTCTAATGCCTCGCATGTAAATATCCGCCTATTTTACCTTTTAGGTTGTGCCGTCACACTTCTTTAGGCCTAAAAGGCGATGGTACAAATGCACCTGGTTTGAGGGTCATCCACCCGTTCAGGATTTTAACTGACCAACATAGTTGGCGACCAACTTGGGTTGGCTTTTTGCCTAGGGATCCCCCATAGGGCTTTTATTGTTGCCTGGGCAACTCGTGAGGACATTTCTGTTTGGAGATAACAAAGGCCTGTAGACGTACTTAATTTAGTGGGAATGAGCAAGAAGGCCGTCGTAACTAAATCAAGCTTAATCATGATCGTCATTTGAAAGACTAATTCTGGTGTTAGCCATGTTGGCAATTGTCTTGAGTTGACCTCTTCTATTTTTCTTTAAATGTTGTAGTGAATCTATTCATGTGCCATCGCTGTTATGGAGCCCCCAATCGGGATGTGAAGAGAAGGCTGCCTGACCGTCCATTGGGTCACTAGATTTGTATAATCGAGATGATAAGTGTGCCCGATCGTTCCTCGGGCTTTGTTGTGTCGAGGAGTGTCACGTTGATCGTTCGTCGAGCTGGATATAATTAAGGATTATCTTGCTCATATAGTTCCATGTAATGTATCATTTCTCGGGGCGCACTTGTTCGTCGACCATGCATGGTGGTTCCGGGAGGCTGTGGAAGACTCCATATAGCTCGTGCAACTAAAGAAATTGATATGAATTCAAAGCGTCCCTCTGCAGAAATGCGTTGATCTGATATGGTATTCAAGAAATGTTGTTCCTCTGGAGTGGATATCGTGATGTTGACGACGCGTTAATTTGTTGCTTGGTGATCGTCGATCGCCATGGGTTGTCTGACGATGTTCGCTCGATACATTCAGGATGGTCTAGTGTTGTTATCAACATGTCTTGCTCGTTGACTGTAATTTTGTTGGGCGTGTGACTTCTTACAAGTTGGATTCGTCCTTGTTGATAAATATAGTTGATCGTCGCTCTTCATGCTGCTTTATGTGTTATTGGATCTTTGTGGTACAAATCGCTCAACTTTTCATTCGACGAGGTTGAATTAAATAAGAACTGTATTGCCCAACTGTTTGTTGGAGCTTGAGACATGATCACACAATGTCAACTATCGATCGAAGTTGAGAGTCCGTTGAGGCAAAATTGTAAAGGACCTAGTAGATGTTGCGAACGATCCATGCCTGAGCATCTGTCGGAGTATTGATGAGATAAATGATGCCTGAATGCCTGTCGAGGCAAAAACTATAGAGGATCTGGTAGATATTGCAGGTGATCCATGCTCGAGCATCCGTCGAGGCAAAGAGGACCGAGCAAGTATTACGAATGATCATGTATTGTTAGTGAAAACTAACCTTCCAATAAATGCAATGTTGATTATTAATCGACTCTGCCAACCATCTGTTGGGACTGAATACAAGAGTTATCCTTACCAACCATTTGTTGGGGATAAAATGCGACATGTGTGGCAAATATCCTCGGGACTAAATATATAGAAATATTTTGCCGAGCATTTGCCGAGATGAGCCTTGAATATGCCTGATCATCCTACAGGTCAAGAATCATAGAGCCAGATAACCTATTCTGAAATTCAAGAAATATCAACATCCGAGCATCTGTCTGTTATAAATAATATTTCCCAAGCATGGGTTGGGTCCAAAGTGGTGTAAAGTGTTCAACCATCTGTCGGAGCATTAACAAAATAAGTGGTGCCAGACTGGTTTGCCGGGGCGAAGTTGTACAGGTCCGAGTAGATATAGAGAGCGATCCGCGCTCGAGCATCTATCGGTGTGTTAATAAGATTTTCAAGAGCTTAATATTATCGCTGAGCATCCGCCGGGACCGAATCTTATACCTGTAGAAGTTAATAAGTTGCTCGACCATTTGTCGAGGCTAATTCAAATAGAATTCATCATGCAATATGATGTGCATCAGCTCGATCATTTGTCGAGGAAAATATTCATAGTATTGAATGAATGACATGAATTATCCCATAATTTTTGTGATAAAATCTCACGAGAATGGCCGCTCCCTAGCATTCGTTGGGGCTACGCTAAGTATAAGTAAAGATATTACACCGACCATTCATTGGTATAACCAATAATAGCTAGACGAAAATATTGAAAATTAAATGACCGGATAAATGACATGAGTGCTATAAAAGTGGCCCCCACTTATTTATGTGGACAAAATAATTTGTAATAAAGTCGA
Source organism: Sambucus nigra (assembly GCA_949130495.1). Lineage (NCBI taxonomy): Eukaryota > Viridiplantae > Streptophyta > Magnoliopsida > Dipsacales > Adoxaceae > Sambucus > Sambucus nigra. Next base: position 481,925,020 of record OX422211.1, on the reverse strand, counting down.
ATGAAAGATGCAAAGTTTATCACATATATCCAGATGTATGGCACAGGAGTTAATTTGGAATTTGGGCAAATAGATTTAAGCAAATACTTAAAATACAAGTTTGGTTCCAAAAAATTATTTTCACAGAAAATTTGTGTAGTGGCAATCGATTGTTTTTCTCATGTGAAGTATAGAGTATAGATAGCCCCCTGCTAACAAATTTATGATGATAAAAATCGTGAGCATAATTTGTGAGCAAATGAAGTATTATGAGATGGAAACGAACAATGTACAAATAAATGTGTGTATCCATCAAGTGGGGTTGTGCTAAATACAAGAATTATCCTGACCAGTTATCCACTGGGGATAAAATGCGACGTGCGAGGCAAATATCTTCGGGACTAAATATATAGAAATATTTTGCCGATTATCTGCCAAGATGAATCTCAAATGTGCCTGACCGTCCTTCAGGTTACCGAATCATAGAATCCGAGCTTCAGTCGGAGTAATAATAATTTTGCCCAAGCGTTTCTTTGGGTATAAGGTGCCATAGTGTGCTCGACTATCTGTCGGAGCATAAATAAAATGAATGGTGCCTGGATAGTCCGTCGGGGAAAAGTTGTAGAATACCAAGTAGATATAGCTAGCAATTCGTGCTCAAGCATCCGTCGAAACATCGATGAGATTTCCAAAGACTTAAGATTATTGCCGAGCATCCGTCGGGACTGAATCTTGTACCTGTGGAAGTTAGTAAATTCCCCGACCATTTGTTGAAACTAAATCAAAATAGAAGTTATCATGAAAATGATGTATTCAACAAAGTATATAAGATATGCATTCGCTCGGCCATATGCCGGGTAAAAAATTCATAGTAGCGTATGAATGTAACAAATGATCCAATGATTTTTATCAATAAAAATTCTACTGTGATAATTGCGCCCGAGCATCCATCGGGGCTGAGCTAAATAACCAATTGTTGTAGCTGAATGACAATATTGAAAATTAAAATGTTCGAATAAATGACGTGAGTGCTATAAAAGTGCCCCCCACTTATTTATGTGAGCAAAATAATTTGTAATAAGGTCGCATAAAAAAGTGCCAACTAAAATCGTTGTAAAAGATTACACGGTCCCTTAAAATAATTTTATTTTTAGAGAGAACCGAGCAATGCAAAGATTAGTCAAATATATTCCAAGTGTAAGACAAGGATTAATTTGGAATTTTTGCAAATTATTTGAAGCTCATAGTGAATACAAGTTTGGTTTCAAAAATTTATTCTCACACAAAGTTGTGAAGCATGAAAGTATAGGGAGGTATACTAAAATCTTTTAAAGTGTAAGTTGGGCTTTAAATAGATCTGGGGACCCAATCCCAGAGTTACTGTGCCCCTGTTTACCAACACGCACTGAATGTGTTGAGCTGAGATTGCAGTCGTCGCTGCTCGCCTCTGCTCGCTGACCAGTTGGGGCGGAGCCGATGATGCTTGATGGTGAAAAACCACGATAACAGGTTGCTAGGGGTTCCGTTACTGGTCCGTCACCGACAGCGGGCGTTGCCCGAGCAGGTTGGAGATGAGATCGTCCACAGGAAGGTGAGATTGCTGATGCTCAAGCACAGGTGGTGAATTCGTTGATGCTCGCTGATGCTCGCTAAGTGTGGTTTAGCACAGGTGGTGACATTGGGTCTTATCTCTGTTCGCGGGTTCCACGCCTGAGATCTGTGCTCGGAGCGATGTTATTCTCTGGTCATCCTCGTCGTGGTCATCGACCAGCCGGAGGAGAGGTGCCGACCAATAAAGAGTGTTCCGATGATGCTACTTTTACTGTGATGCCCTTACCCAGCTCGTAGCACTGATACAGTGGTTGCTGATGTACGATGATGCTCGACCGGGAAGTTTGTTGGTCGGAAATGAGCTCGCTGATGCTCGATTGAATGGATGACTTTGCTCGTCTTTGCCGCCGACCAGTTATTTGGTCGTGATCTTCTCTGAGCTCGTCACCGTGGCACGCTGTTCGCCGACCTCGCGCTTTGGTTCAAATCACTGGTTGTGCTTGGCAAGATGCGTATCCAGCTATTATTAGGTCGTCCTCGTCGTGGATGTCGACCAGACAGAGGAAAGATGTTGCAGATGAAAATTAGCTCGAGAAAAATTTTGCTCTGCGTTTTTATCCTTTATTGCTGATGTGTGATAATTGTGGGGCTATTCACCCAAGAAGGTCACAGTTCAGAGAGTAACCAGAGTGGAGACCAGAAAATTGTGCTCGATCGAAGAGACGACTATGCTGATCCGAGGGCGTTAGTTCTTCCAAGAGCCAACCCTCTGCTGGTGGAGCTTGGCTGGGTGACAGCCTCAAAGGACAGGTTGGAGACGACCTCTTGAACTGCGGGTGTGACCAAAACCAGTACATCTTTGTGAAAAATCCCTGTTGAGACAATTTCCTTCCAAATTCCGAGATCTCTCATGAGAGAGAAACTTTTAGACGGTTAACCAGCCCGGAAATTTTGGATATGGGAATCAAGATATGATGTATCCCACTAGCCCAATAAACAAACGTGTTTGACCAGGATAGAGTCCAGATATTTGGAGTCTTCATAGACACATCTGATAACGAATTTCTTATGAAACAAACAATGAAAATTGTCTAGAATCAAAGCAGTTGTGCAGATTTGCAGATAACAATTAAATATAGGATTTGTAATTATAACTGTATTCAATGAAACGATATTTGTTCAAAAGAAATAATTATATATGAAACACATAACTGCTCGTGCACAGATCAAAAAGGAAAACTTATCTCTTGATTATGTGCGCAGTGTAGGCACCATTGTTCTTGAACGTAAACCTAGATCTCTTCTAGCAAGAAGGGGAAGGCCTTTTGTGCCGTTTCCCACAGACGGCGCCAATTGTAGGTGCAAAAAATATCACCCGTCGGAGGGTGTTAATTCATCACTATACAAGTATAAAAATAAATACGAGAGAGACAAAGATTTACGTGGTTTGACCATGAATGGCCTACGTCCACGGAGCTGCTGGTGTGTTTCATTAGAATGATCAGAGAGTTTTACATGAGAGTGTTTCTCTAATTTCCAAGCCCCCTTTCACAATGGGGGGTATCCCCTTTATATAGAGTTAGGGGTTACATTAGGGTTACAAATATGGATGAGCCCTATCTTCGTGGAGTTTCATTCCAATCAGATACTGCTCCTCGGTCTTCTCGTTTACTAAGGACTTTAGTCGTCCCTATATTGTTGGCACATCGCCATCTTCACCGGGGTGCTCCCCACACGTCATTCTATTTCGTAGGCATATATTTTGCCCCCACACTTAGGTATAGGAGCAAGGGGAGACTTGGCTGTGGTGGCATGAGTACCGGAGGTTAAGTCAGGTATTGTTTGATTCGGTCAAAGTCTTCTTGGCAGGCCTTGTTCCAAACTTTAGTTGAATCCTTTCGGAGGAGTTTGAAGATAGGTTTGCAGATGGAGGTCAGCTGGCTGATGAACCGGCTGGTGTATTGCAATTTCCTGAGGAAACCTCGAACTTATTTCTCTGTTCGGGGAGGTGGAATCTCAAGTATGGATTTCATCTTGGCAAGATCTGCTTCTATCCCCTTCCCACTGACCATGAATACCAAGAGTTTTCCCTTTGTAATGCCAAAGACGCATTTCTATGGATTGAGTCTCATCTGATACTATCATAATCGTTCGACGAACTTTCGGAGAGCGGGAACATAACCCTCTCTAGTCTTGGATTTGATAATCATATCATCCACATAGACCGCAACTTCTTTGTGAATCAGATCGTGCAGGATGGCGGTGGCAGCCCTCTGGTAGGTAGACCTAGCATTCTTGAGACCAAATGGCATAACATTGTAATAAAAGGTTCCCCATGGGGTGATGAACGCGGTCTTTTCTTGGTGGTCTGGGTGCATTTTGATTTGGTTGTATCCGGAAAATCCATCGACGAATAAATTAAGAGCATGACTGGCTGTGTTTTCCACGATCATGTTGATATTGGGTAGCGGATAATCATCCTTTAGAGAGGCTTTATTCAAGTCCTGGTAGTCTACACACATCTGAACCATCCCTCCTGATTTCAGCACAAGCACTATGTTGGCTAGCCACGTGGGATATTCGATCACACGAATGAAGCCTACGTTCAACTGTTTAACCACCTCTTCTTTGAATTTGAGCGACCATTCGGTGCAGATCTTTCTCAACTTTTTATTAATCGGCTTGTAATCTGGGAGAGTGGGAATCTCATGCTGAGCTATTTTAGGATCAATGCCGGGCATATCGTCATAGGACCATGCAAAGACATCCATAAATTCCTTTATCAATTCTTGGAGTTGTGCACGGTCATACTTGTCAAGGGTAGCCCCTATCTTAATCTCGCGCAGTTGGCTACTAGAACCGAGGTTAATAACAACAGTCTTTTCTTCATTAACTTGAACACAATTATGTTGTTTATTATTAACCTTATTTAGATCAGTTAAGAATTGTTCACTTGCAAAATCATCATCATCAAAAGTTTGATTAGAATCTAGACAATTAATGTAAGGCACATCAAGATACTCAAAATCTTAATCTATTTCATTGATAGGAAAAACAACATTGAGGACCTCATCAAAGGAGGTCTCGATTACATTTGAGCAAGGATAGACAACAGAAGAAGAAATGGGGTAGACATTAGGATTAAGGGGGACTTTAGCAGGTAGAACTGGCACATAATGCCAGTTGAGGAGAGGTGTATCAGCAACTTTAATCAGTTGGGATGGATCTGGTGATGTAGTGCCAGAATGAACCATGCAGAGTGTCAGCCCCAGTATATGTAAATTGAATGAGTCCTCGGAGTCACTTTCCTCAGAATCTTCAATATCTTTGATGAGCAATTGTACATGGTGTTGGGAACTCTCGGTCTATGGGTAGCCATCTTGGAAAAATATCTCCATTACAGACTTCATCTTCTTGTCTATATGGTCATACCATGGTTCTAGAAAGCCGCAAAAGGTAAGTCTTCGCCCTCTTTGATGAATCGTCCATTCAAGGATTCACCTGGGATAGTCTATATGCAGTCTAGTCCCCTCTTTGGTCAAGACTGGCGAATCATTTTGAGCTCTTGTTCTGACGGTTGATACCCAAAACCACAAGGAGGGAAAGCTTTCTTCAATTCAATAGGCTCAAGTATACATTGTTGTCTTTGTCCTAGCCCTAGTCCGGGCACGAAGTGCATGTTTCTGAACATCTGAATCACATTGGCGTTGCCATGAGGGTCATATTCTGGTCAAACCCTTTCTTTGAAGTCATCCCCTGCCAGGAGTAGAGGTGTTTCAACTCAGAATCCTAATATGAGCATATCATTTGTCCCGTGCTGTATCTCAAGAATTGGACTGCTAGTACTTTCACCCTCGGTATTGTCGTCGTCACCCAAAATGGTGACGACTTGTCCGTCGATGAAGAACTTCAATTTCTGATGGATTGAGGAAGACACACCCTTGATACTGTGAAGCCAAGGTCGTCCTAGAAACAAATTAAAATAACCTGGGATGTCAATAACTTGGAATTCAACGACAGGGTTTATAGGGCTAGCCTATATTACAAGATTTATGGATCCCATCACCTCCCGGCGGGTATTATCGTAAGCATGCCCAGCAGCAGAGGTTGGAGCGATGTCACTTTCTTTCAGGCCTAAACATTTGAAGGTTCTTAGTGGGCATACATTAGATCCATTATCGACAAGAGAGAGTGGTAAAACCTTCCCCATAGCTTCTACGGAGACGTTGAGTGCATGAGTGTAGTTTGGCCCAATTTTGGGGATTTCTTCTTCAGAAAAGGATAGCATTCGGGTAGAGGTCAAGGATCCGATCAAATTTATCGCTTCTTCTAGTGTAGTAGCAGGAGGAACTGTGGGTCCAGTGAGCAACTTGGTCAAAGAATTTTTGTGCAGATGAGAAGACATGAAAAGCCCCCATAAAGTGATATTAGCTTGAGTTTTCTTCAGTTAATCGAGGATCTTGCTTTCCTCGAGGGTAATTTCTGTCATAGGAAGGTTTTCCACGCCTTTCCCCTTTTCATTGGCTGGTAATGAGCTTGGGATCTGGTAATGCCTCCCTGATCTGGTCATGTGATTTACTGAAGAAGGGAAGAACATGAATCCCATTTCCTCGTCAACCTCGGGTTGTTCTGCCACCTTATTTATTTTTTCGAGAAGTTCTTTAGATGATATCATCCCACACATGTCGGCCATCGAGCCAGTTTTCTCAGAAGGTTACTCTTTATTTGAATCTTTAAACTCTTCCCCCCATACGGTGGCAATAATTCTGTCTTTCCATGTAAAGTCGATGCATCCCAAAACTTCAGATCATCAAGTAAGGCGCCCTTGTAGCTTCAGATCATCAAGTAACTCAGTCATACTGCAAATATTGTTGGTTTGCCTGAATATTTCTGCTATAATCTGGACAACATCTAACTTAACTTCATCGGTTAGTACTACCCAATTGTCTGACTCTCGAGATTATCTTCTTGCTTCTAAGAACAGCGTGCTGAACCTCTGGCAATCAATGATCATCTATGAGGGAAATTTCAGCCCGAACTCTAGGAGTTGGTTTAACACTTCTGATAATTCCATACTTCCATTTTCAAAACGAGTATGGACAGCGATTCATGCTCTGGTAAGGAGTGACAGTGCCTGATCAGTGAGGCTAGCAGGGTGTAGGAGGTAATGTGGGAAAATTAGGAAAGGTTTAGGAGAGTATATGGGTGTGATTTGGGTTGAGGGATCAAATTCTGGGTTCTCTTCTAAGAAGATGGCATTGACATGATTTGGGAGTGGGTTGTGAGTAGTGTTTGGCTTAGGATTGGCTGGTAGGGCGATGGTACCCCGGTCAATTAGACCTTGGATTATATTTCAGAGGTGAAAGCATTGGTCGTTGGTATAGCCAGCTATTTGGTGAAAGGCACAATGGGCATCTGCCTTGAAGTTTCTTGGGAGCGGATTTGGCAATGGATGGGGATCCAAGGGTTTGATAAGGTTTCGTCTTAGCAAGGCTTGATAAACTTTGGAGAGGGGAACATGGATCTCGGTGTATTTCTTTCGGACTGGGACAGGGCGACTTTCTGGTTCCCATGAGGTGGTTGGTTGAGAGATGTTGTTGATGGTTGAGACTGCAGCACTGGCAGGTTTATCGTATTTCTTGGGGGTGAACTGTCTGGACACCTCATTTGGTCTGACATCTATTTTAGCAAGACCCTCCTCGATTTCTACTCCTTATCTGAGAGATCGGAAGTGAGGATAGTATTGTCCTCCCATGGTTGCTCGGACATGGGGCAAGAAGTTCTTCTTCACTATGCTGACTTGTTCTTCCTCGGAAGGTCGATTGGTCATGGTAGCTACTTTTTCCCTCCACCGGGCTATGAAGTTACTGACTGATTCCCCAGATTGTTTTTTAAAAGGCCCTAAATCACGACGGGTGACCTCAAGCTCTTCGTTGTGTTTATACTGTGACATGAATTCTCGAGCCACATCCTCCCAGCTACGAATTCTGGACTCTTCGAGAGACAAAAACCATCGGAGGGCGCTATCCTTTATAGTTTGCTCAAAAAATTGGGCCATCACTTATTTGAAAGCCCCTAGTAGAGTCATGGAACAGTGATAGCTACGGAGATGAACTATCGGGGGCCCACTTCCTCCGAATTTCTCGATATTTGGCATCTTGAACTTCTCGGGTAACATCTCTTTAGGATAAGGAGACATGTGGGTGTAGTCCATGTAATTCCCTAAGATTATGACTTGGTCAAAATTCTTGGTGAGCATGTTGAGGTCCTCTTTGACTTTGTTCACTCTTCTTCCTTCGGATAAATGATCATAGGAAAGTTAGCCCCATGCTGGGCAAGGTTTTGCATCAGAAGCTGGGCAGGCAGCGACCCATTAACAGGAGGGACACGTGGAGCGTGCTGATACTCTTCGAGAACCCAGATGGGTTCGGGTGGATCCATATCATGAGGGAATAGGGCCTCAAGCTCTTAAGGAATAACAACCTGGTTTCATTGCATTTCTCGGACCTCAGTCTGAAGGTTATCAAATTTGGACACGAACTGAGCTAGGACTGCCATAAGATCCGGCTTCACAACGGGTACTTGATCTGTGTTATCCATGGAAAGTGGATGGATTCCGAACTCGGAAGAAGTAGCAGGGGAACGAACGGAACTCCGGGGTGATCTGACTGAAGATCGAAGCCAATAAGAAGCCAGGCCAAAGATTTGCGATCGACCTGAGAAGGCATAAAATGGGATTTATTTTTTAGAAAGAGGGATGAATTTTTTTTTCCTTTTGAGATAAAAAATAAAATATTTTTGGATTTTTGATAAAGAGAGGAGAAATGTTTTTGGTTTTTTGATAAATAAGGGAGAAATGTTTTTGGATTTTTGATAAAGAAAAGGAAAGAAATATTTTTTTTGGGAGACGGTCTCAGCATGATTGTTATAATTATTATGTTCTCACTTGTATTAAATTATCCTAAATGCAAAATGAAATGCCGGACGGGACCCGAGCCTGGAAATATTGGGTTTACAATATATGCAAAGCTATAGCTAGACTTGTGACCAGGCTCATGGACAGGATCCCATTTTAAAAATGCATGAAAATTCAGGGGGCAGGCCGACCTGGAATTTTGGCAGAGTTTCGAGTCAAAACCGAAAATTTTATATGTGTGTCCTAGTCTTGACACCAATATGCGGTTATGCAGTTGGTTGGGTGAATCGGAAAGGGTTCCCCCCTTTTGCGTGACTTCCACGACATACATCTTGCTCTTACGGGCAATCGGTTTGTGTGGACAAGCCATTTGATATACCTGAGTGTACGTGAATTGCCTCACTATATACCTCATGGGGACGATACGTGTGAGAGTGAATTCGATATACTCGGCGTACGTGAACGAATTCCCTGCGATATACTTCCCGTCATGACTTCGGTCAAGCAGTACGATGCGGGGGAACCGTTCAATATACGTCGAAGGTACTTGGCCAATGGAAGGTGAGAGACATATCGCTTAGGCTAACTGCGCCCTGCCGGACCAGCGCCCATCACGAAGTGACCCTCCAGTTACTAGACAAAATTTGGTCAATAACAATGCTCTTTGGTGATGTTTTGTGAATCAAGCATGATTATCTTATTAGTATCTTATGAGAATATTTTTCTTGATCATGCCCAATGGGGAGCAAAGTATGAGTAACAATGGTATACTAAGTATGGGTGATTCGTGCAACATGAGGATTTATGTGATCCTAGGTGCACGTGGTGCGAAGTGTACATGGAGAATTTTCTACAAGTGTGTGAATAGAAGCATAAATATGGGTTATATATGGAAAGGGGGAACATGCAAAAATTGGGGAAAATATAAACATAACACCCATGTAAATAGAGTCTAGCCCTAAAAATAAAATATTCCCAACGGAGTCGCCACTATGGCCATCCACGATCCTCGTGGTGGGCGGGCAGAGTGAGGATCCTAGGTCCCGCGCGTCCCTGTCGGGAGAACTTCGGCCGGCGTCATTGATGACGTGAAAATGTAGAGAGGTGGAGTCGCCAGTCTATTTTACTCAAAACAAACAAAAGAAAGGGAGCCATCCCAAAGGACATCATCCAAAGACATACTGATGCATACGAAACCAAAATCATTCGAAAAGGGTCCGGAGGCTAAGTTACGAAATGGAAAGGTGTTAGACACCCATTCCTCCCTTACGATCTCTCATGGGTTTTTGCTATTTTCCTTTATTTTCCCCGTGATATGTGTGCATGTGTATATATAGTGGGGATAGGAATCCTCGACTTATATCATGGAAGAGATAAAGCGAGACATTCGTAGCAAGGTTCATAGAAATAATATTAGAAAATAGGATTTACGCGATTATCCTTGCGTTGATCGTTATAATGGAACGATAACGTATGTGGAATAATACGCCACTAAGTACAAATATATGCATATATGGATATATGTAATCTAAGAGAGTTGAGTTTAGAGAAAATAGAAAACGAGAGAAAAAGTGAGAATAGGACTCGAGTCTCGGGTTTTACCTCTAGACGCCTACGTAGCCTATAGAGGCATCAAAGTCCATGTAGTTCGTATGCAAAATGAGGGGTGAGGTTTATCCCATAAATCCAATCGGGGGATTCTCTTATTTGTGTGTGTGTAGAAAAAGTGTTTTAGTGGTGAGAGAAGTGTAAGAAAAGTGTGAGAATTCCCGTTTGGAATTTTTGAGCAAATCCTCATTTTCTTGTTTCTGAGTTTTTATTTGTATGAAAATAAGGGATGTGCAATAATACTAAATAAAAATAATATTAGGATGTGTGAGATGAGACAATAAAAGGGCTAAGTAATGAAACAAGTTAATGCGAATTTATGAGAATTTAAGGAGAAAATTGGGAAAATTGGACCTTCTTGAAGATCTTAAATGTTAGAGAGAAACCCTTGCACTTGGATCATGATGGAGGGTAGTAAATTTACCAATTTTGATGAAAAGTGAAGGTTAGAAAGGGATTTGGATGTGGAAAACATGCTGACTTCGAGAGAGGTTTTCTGGATTTGCTGAGAGTGATGATTATCAGATCTGGGCTCCCCTTTGCAATGAGGCCAAGGCCTCCTTTTTATAGGCCCAGGGCATTGACGATCGGCATAGACCTGGTCCGGCCAATCGGCAGGTGTGTTTAGGCACACTACCGATAGGCAGGGTCTGGTACTTGCTAAACGACAATGTCTTTCAGGCCTTTTCGGAAATTTGGCCATAGAGCGCAAATAGTTGATCCGAATCGCGTACAGAGCAGACCATTAGAGAGGTAATTCAGAGACCTTCGAAATTCCTTTGGACCTCTCCCATTTTTAAGAGTTGACTTTGGGTCAAATGTGGTTCGGAAGCGCTAGTTAGTCCATTGGACGGAGAATCATCGAACGCAAACGAATCGTTCATCCACATGGTAAGTCAGAATCATGCATGGGGTGGACCGTTGGAAAGTTTAGGAGATTTAATTATACATTCCAAAGAGTTTCATCCGGTTCGGGGAGTTTACTTTGGTCAACCGGGCCCTAGAAGCATTTGGTGGCCTCTCGGAGTAAAACGGATTGTTCGTCCGTACCGTAAGTTGGAATCGCGCACGGGACGGACCATTGGAAAGGGGTTTTAGTGCTCTTTGAAGATTCATTCAATCTCGATCGAGTTTAAGAGTTGAGTTAGGTCAAATAGATCTCGGGAGCATCCGGTGGCCTCCTGATCGAGTTTCGGGGGTAAACGGGTCGTTCGTCCGCATGGTAAGCCAGAATCGCGCATGGGATGGACAGTTGGAAATGGGTTTCAGTGCCTTTTGAAGATTCATTCAGTCTTGATCGAGCTGAAGACTTTGACTTTTGGTCAAATGGAGCCTGGGCGTGCCCGATGGCTTCTAGGTTAGTACTCGGGGTATGACCTAGATTTGTAGTGATGAAGGGAGGTGCTAGGGACCTAAGGAGAGTTTAAGGGGTAACAGAATGGGGTGTCTATAATAATAATAATTATTAAATGGTTCATGAATGGTAAGTGGGTCATTATACCAACCAAATTCAAAATATAAAATTCAAAAATATTATTATCCCATATTTGTTGATTAACACAGGCATGGAAATTTTTTGTGTTACACTCTCCTTCCACAACCATTAATTTCATGTTCCACTCTACTACCACGGTCTAACTATTCTCTAATATGGTTTCCCACATGACTATTACTTTTCAAAGTAAATGAAGGTCTAGTAAAGCCTAAATCATATACGTCGCATATTAGATACGCACTCACAGACCCACTCAAAGATGATGACGAAGAGCCACTCAAAGATTCCACCTTTTAAATATTCCCATCATATCTCTTTTTTTAACAAGACAAAGAGCACATGTCTACCCTATTCTTTTAAAGTAGAGCAATAAAAAATGATCAAGCCTATAAATTAGATCAATCAACAACTCTTAATATTTATATATTCTGCTTGTACATTTCGTGTAAAGTATGCAATTTGAAAATAAGAAATGAATATCTTCTTCCACTTCACTCTTTATTTTTGCCACTTTGCAAATTATTTCTGCAATTTACATTCACCGTTCTTTTTATTCTTTCTCTTAAACATAAACTTCTTCATGGTATCAGAGCATACCATGGCCAACACCAATTCAAACTCCACTTCTGGAGTTTCTCTTTCATTGAACTCACTACACCAGCTCATTGCCATTTGCTCTATAAAACTCAAACCCTATAACAATTTAGTATGGAGGAAACAAATTCTACAATTGATTCAAGCGATGAATATTGATCATTTGGTCTTTAATGACCCACCCTCATCCACTGTAATAAAGTAAGAAGACCATAAAATCTCAAAAGCATGGCAAGACAAAGATATCTTGTTAAGAAGTTGTATAGTTGGAACAACAACATAAAAGTGCTTGTATGTTATTATGGGTTGTACCTCTGCCAAATATGTTTAGAGTTTATTAAAATACCACTACCTTCAAGATACCAAGGATAAAGAATTTCGGTTGAAGGATTTAATCCAAAATGCATCCATTGATGGCAAAAGTCTAGATGAGTACATTAAATAATTCAAGGAACTATGTGATGACTTATCTTGCAACAACAAGCCATTAGATGAAGAGAACAAGGTGATTTCTTTTGCCAAACGTTTGGGGTACAAATACCAGACTATTCATACATTAATGCTTGGTAAACCTCCATACCTAGACATAGCTAAATTAATTTCTTTACTTAGGAATTTTGATATTTGAGATAATCTCCCCAAAACACAACCAAACCATTCATCATCTCCTGACCCTAGCATCGCCTTCACTATTTATATAGGATTCAACCCGAATAGAGGTAGAGGATAAAACAGCTGAGAAAGAGGAAGCTACTACAATAATGAAAATTAAGGTGGCAACTATAAAAATAGAAATCAAGAAGGAAACTATAACAGTGGAGGTTACAACCTTGGAAACCATCAGTACCAAAACTATAGTTCGAGGGGAAGAGGATTTCGGCCTAGCACTAACTACAATCAAAGTGGAAGAAACCATAATTATCACAATCTACAAGATCCTACAACTAATACCAAGTCCAACATGCCTAAATCTGGTAAGTTCAAAAACTCTAATACTAGTGCTTATCAAATTTATGGAGGCAATAAACATACTGCAATAAATTTCATGCATAGGTGTGATTTCTCTTATCAAACCAATGCGCAGACAAGTAAAGAAAATATAGCCATTCATGAAAATATTGGCAACACCTTTTATATTGACTCGGGGGCCAATGCCCATATAATTCACTATTCAGGTACTCTTACTAACCTAAAGCCTTACCATGGTGATTTGTACTATACAACTTAAGTATGACATAGACCAATAAAATCATGACACCTGCCATCATTAAATAGTTATTTGGACACTTTCAGGAAATCATTATCTTGGTCAGCTCAGTATTCTTTAGTGGTCGGCAAGATGGCCGCCCATCAGCAATTCAGTCTATTAAGGCATATGTGTGAGATACATGTGTGAATACATACAATCTCGTTATATATGCGCACGCGGGTTAAATATCCTGACTATCTATGAGTAGCTCATCATTAGTTGTTATCAAGAATATAAAAATGTATAATGAGTTGACTTATAAAGGATTTACACATCTTCTTCTTCCTACTCCTATAAATAACATATCATATCCCCTAGTTGGAACATGAAGAAAATGACATATACTAAACTATAGAGAGATTCTTGAGAGCTTGTACCCACCTCTAATACAAAATAACACTGCACTTGTGAATACAGGCATCTTATTATGCTGAACCACATTAACCTTTTGTTTCCTTCTTTATCTCTTATCTCTTTTAAGCTCAAACTATTTTCTTCACTATTTGTTATTGTTTATTATTGATAATTCCTAGCTAAGACCTACAAATATCTCTTTATCAGTTTTAGACATTAACAGATTGGCATTGTTTGTGGGAAGATTAGACAAGCCGTTTCTTATTTCCTATTAAAGTTCGTTTAAAACACTTGTCAACTCCTCTTACGTGTGAAATGGGGGACAATATAGAAAATAACTAAGCGAATGATATCATTCCTCCCTCCACCCATATAAGGATGAGGTATCTATAAGAAATTTTGATGAGCATAGCCAAAGGTCAAGAGGCAATGTAGGAAACCATGAAGAAACTAACTCAAGCACTCCGGGATAGTCAGAGCAGGCCCACAGCTGACCCTATCCTTCCATCTATAACTCTCTAATAGAAGAGGATAAATGTTGATTCCTTACCCTATAAAAATAGGCAACCATCCTATCAGTAATGGGTGCAACTAAACCCTACCAAGATAAATATTAGATCGCAAAACAAAACAAGAAGATCTATATAAATTATATCATAAGATGATAGGTCATGCCGAAGTTGTGGGATGTAAAAATACATTGATAGGGAGCATTCTTCCTTAGAGGTAAGCATTCGCATGAGCAATGGTGGACGAAGTAGAAGCGAGAATGTGGCGACCTTGACCCTTTTTATTTTGAGGTCATATTTATTATTCACAGTTTGCCTCGATTTGGTACCGCTCAACACTGGTTTAGCTTACGATGTGTTTAGATGCCCTCGGCTAAACGTGTATTTTACTCAAGAACCACCTTATCCTTTTGGACCAGTAATCACTATGATGGGCAATAATTCTCCGAGGAAAGGCCAAGCATATTGGAAAGGACGAGCAAGGGATTCGTATTTGATTGGCTAGGCCCCCAAACATTGAGAGGGCGACATCACAGGGAGCCTAGAGGGTCTATGGTTCGCTGAGAAAGATTTTTCAGGTCAAGGACTAGCATATGAGGGTCACTGTGCATCGAGAAGACTTCTCATGAAGAGATCTCAACACAAAGTAATAATCGAGCAATTAAAACTATCTCGGCCAAAGCTAATCCAGATGACCAGCCATAGAGGGGCTTAACCCAACGACTAGAGGATCATTTGGGGGGGATAGCCAAGTCAAAAAAATCCTTTACGTAGGGGTTTCATGAAAGGATTAACCTTCATAACTTCAACTGTGAGTTACCCCACACCTGCAAAGTTCAAACCGCCCATGATAACTCCGAAGTATGATGGCAAAACTGATCTAGTACTACATGTAGAGCAATACTAATCTTCCATCGACATTTATTCTGTCCTTGATGAGATGTGTTGCCAAGCATTATCCAGTACTATCACTGGGTCAACACAGATCTAGCACAATAATCTTCCACGAGGGAAAATCTCGAACTTTCAGCAGTTGGCTGATTTGTTCTGAAAAGACGTGATAGGACCCCAATTTTAAAAATCTTTCAAAATTAATTTCCTTTTAGATTCAGAATAAAGATGATTCCTAATAATAATTTAATTTTCAAAATTATTTAATTTTCTTTTCTTAAAAGGATGAAAAATTAAATTAAACACAAATTTCAATTTCTAAAAACAAAATTAAAATTAAACTTAAATAAGTGAACTATGGTGAACACACACACACACAAAATTCACATAAACTAATTTTTGAATTTTCTCACAAACAAAGATAACACTTGAAGTTAACTATGAGAAATTTACATTTAGCCCAAAATTAATTTAACACAAGTCCTAAAATTTGCCTAACATGATTAATTCATTTTCCTATGTAGGCCAAAACAAATTTTATCAAATTAAATTATTTAGACTTGAATTAAATTAAGTTAAACATTACCCAAATATTAAACTAGCACCAAATTAATCAAGATTTTAAATTAAACCCAATTTTATCTTTTTAACCTAAGCATGCATTCTAGATGAGTTAAACAAGATAAAATAAACAATCTCACTACACGACTATGTACGAGGAAAAACCCAAATCGGGAAAAAACCTCGGACGACCCTGGCCTAACAAATTCACTAAGGATGGTATGAATTTTACAAAGACTCGACAAGAAGACTTACACAACTGACTTGACTCCCTTAAAGCCTTGACGGGCTCCTTCGATGTTCAACCTCCGCCTAGAGAATCATCCTGGAGTCCACCGAAACCTTGGATTCCACCAATCGAGACCAAGCTACTATCAACCACACATGGTGCCTTTCACCATGTGAGAATGCCGCAACAAACAAAGAACTTCTTCTTTATGGGATGTAGAAGTAAACCCAAACTTCTCTTCTTTGAGATGTAGAGAAAAACCCGGTGCCAAACACTGCAAGTAAATATATATATGTGGTTCTTGGAATAAACTAGTATGGCTGTAAACACAAGTGCTTAAGAATGATTTTCGTGAAAAACAAACACTTAAAACTTGAAGCTTTTCATGGAGGAATTAAGCTCTTAAAACTCTCTCATAGAGATTGTAGAAGATGAAAAAGTTAGTTTGAAAAGTTTGGTTCCCGCACATCTTAATTCTGCCAAAAATTAGTGGGAACAAAAGTAGTGGAAAGATGGAGAAAACTTCGAGAAACTGTCAAAGAATTTTCCCGCCGCAAATCTCGTTCAAACGAAGTCTCGTTCAAATGACCCTTATAATGATGTTCCAGAGGACAATTGCTAAAAGTCATTGGCAAACTCGTTCAAATGACATTCTCGTTCGAACGATAAACTCGTTCGAATGACAATATCGAACGAACTGACAGAATGTTCTTATTTCGATTTTAGGCCCAAAAACATTATTTTAAATAAACATTACACCCATTAAAATTATTCCAAGTCTCCTACAAATATATAAAAGTGTTCGTACCTTTGGAGACTTGAAATATGATGTTGATGACTTGAAACAAGGCACTGAAACTCGGCATTGATGTTCTCTTGAAAAGTAAGGCCGCAACGTCTTCAACTTTAACATGTCATAGGTTTGAAGGATACACAAGAACACTATCCTTTAACTCAAATGTTTTTGTTCGAAATGGAGCCAAAGCTACAAAGGACTCAATTGGATATTTGTGTCCTTCCATGTTCATTAGCAAATTTTGCTTTGGAGCCTAGTCGGTGAAAAGGGTAGCTCATCTGCTAAGTGTCTGCTAAAGATTTGGAGTGACCACTCACAAATACATTACACCATTTAATAGTGAAAAAATAGAGGTCATTTACTACGATGAGAATTTATCAATCTCCACATTAATGAGCGGCCTACTACTCGAGTAGTTATATTATGTGCTGGCAAAAGAATCCACCCAAGACTATAATCCAACTGGTAGCTAAAGTAGGTAAAATCATGAATACGAAGGAGGCTATGGATGTTAAAGAGACTAACAACTCCAAGATCGATGCCAATAATAGATCAAAGATAAAAGAGAAAAAAATTAAAAAGGTAGAGAAGTAAAAGAGATATGATGAATACACTCCTCTGATCATTGGCGTTCTCCATATTCTGGAAGAGATCCATTGGAGAAGAGACTTGAAATGGTTTAAAAACCTACAAGCCCCTCCAAACTGAAGAGATAAATGTAAATACTGTCAGTTCCATAAAGATCGTGGCCACAACACTGACAATTGCATATCCTTAAAGAATGAGGAAGCCAACTTGATCCTAAGATGAAAAATGTCAAAATTTGTGGATACGGGAGGCCGAACAGATCTTGCGAATGAGTTGGAACCCAGGAGGCGATCGAAATACCCTTGTATAAGAGGAGATGATAATAAAAGAGGTAGGGATGAAAACTCCGAAGATGATCTGAACCAGCCAATGAGACCTAAGGAGCTTGTGCATGAGATAAAAATGATCTCTTTTGAACGTAACTTTATTGCAAGAGGTGATGCAAGTGGAGGAGATGAAATAGCAGAGTGGAAAGCCTGCCTTAAGGAAGCCAAATCCTATGATTATACTCGGAAGATCAACCTAACTAGTGATGTAGACACCTGTATGAGGAAAGTAAATAAATATCGTCTGGTGGTGGATGATTTGACACGAATATTTCATATTTATCCCTCTAACTTAGGTATTTTTACAGTCCTGAACATCTTATTTATCTTAAATTTATCGCATCTTTATAACAACTAACCTTTTCGGCAAATATGTCATATTTTGTGTATTTCTTATGTGTTTTTTTAGATTAATCATGTAATTGGACTGAAGAGAAGAGTCGAAATAATGAAAGCTTTGCGAGAAAGGGAAGTGAAGGGAAAAATGGTATATTTCTAGCCAGAACTCAGAGAAAGAGCCAACATGAAAGATTACGATCTCGAGCTCACGAGAATATAGGAAAAAATGATGCCTCACTCTGAGTTACGATAAGTTATGGCCATTTGAAGTTGAAGAGAAGTCCAGGGGTAAAACGAAAAATAAGGAAAAGAAATAATCTAGAAGGAGAATTTACAAACCCAGAGACCAAACTAGATCGGTTCTCGTAGTGAACCAGTTTGCTTTGCCTGAGGGTTCAGTCTTGAGGGTTTGGTTTCCAACGGGATTTCTTGTCTTTTTTTTACATTTTAGCTAAAGTAGTTTGGGTCAATGCTTACCTCTTTGGCTTAATTTTGGCACTTGTTTAGTTAATTAGGGGTCTAACTATAATTAATCTACACATTATTATGTAACTAATTAACCAATATTGATTGGAAAACAAAGATTGGATCTTTCGACATGAAATTAATTGAAGTTTTTCTATTTCCGAAGTTCTTCCATTACTGTGAATATTTATTGTTGCATATTTGTTTCTATATAATTGGTATAAAATTTCCACATTTTTTCTCTTTTTATTTAATTATGAACACTTGCATGATGATGATAATTGCCATAGAATTAGAATCCATGTCTAGCTAAGCTATTAATGGGTTGGGGAACATGAACCCAACTTAGGGTTTTCAAAGTTAAATGTAAAGATGCAACATAATTAAATAATTAATCATTAGAGTTTGATACATTAATCGAAAGTAATATCATAGGTTTCTTAACTCCGTTTGTTGAAAGTAACCGGAGTGTTTGAGGATGCAATACATGTGTCGGTAAATTTATCATTCATGCTAATTAATTTGTTGACCAATTATCATGCGGGTTAATGCCCAAACATATTTGGTGCTTGGAATTAGTTTGTGCTCTCCTTTTAATTAATTAATTAATTTTATAGAATTTTACATTTAGCAGAGATACTCTATGGTTCGGGGATTAGATATCAACCCCATTTTTTCGAATGTGTTTTCAAAACCAAAAGTTCAAGTTTTTTCTTTTAGTTGTTTAATTTCCACTTGCTTAGTCAAATTTGCATAGATAATTAGAAATTTCTCAAAATTATAAAATCATTTTTTTCTTTCTTTCTTGAGTCGAAACATAAATCTAATAAAACAATCCCGTTGTCGTGATCATTTTACGACCTATTTCCTGAGGATTCGACCACGTCTTGTCGGTTTTTTACTTGAGATACGTGCATGCACTTGAGCCGTAGGTACACACATAACACACACATTTTATGTCACATCAAGTTTTTGGCACCGTTGTTGAGGAACTAGGTAGATTTTAAGTTAGTTCGAATTGATTTAAATTTGACTCTAATTTCTAAAAAGCAAAAAAAAATCATAAAGTCCAAAAATTCAAAAAAAATAAAAAAAAATAAAAATATGTTCTCTCAGGTCCTTAAATGCAAAATACATAGCTCACTCCAAATCCCGAGCCAATAGTGAATCCCACATCTCCTAGCAATAACACTCCAAATTTTTGGGTACCACCTTCAACACCTCCTATAGGGAGTAGTCACACCATGAGTAGAACGTCCAGAAACTTCGATGAGGGTAGTTATTCTTTAAGTGTGAGTAAGATGTCAGAACATGCTAATTTCGGGACGAGAGAGGGTGAGATTCCGTATCGCCGTTTAAGAGACTTCTTATATCCGGAGCAAACCGTCACACTGGGATGCATTATATTCCCATATAATGCGAGAAAATTTCATTTTAGAAACGAAATGATCCAAATTCTTTCTAATTTTTATGGCATGGAGTCGGACAATCCATATATCCACATCCGTGAGTTCGAGGAGACATGCAAAACATTTAACAATCAATCTTGCACCCAAGACATCGTACGTCTCAGGATTTTCCCTTTCTCACTTAAGGATAAGGACAAGAATTGGCTTTGGTCTTTAGCATCAAACTCTATCAGTACATGGAGAGACATGCAAGATTAATTTCTCCAAGATTTATTTCCCACTCATAGGACCAACTCTATTAGGGATCAAATTCAAACGCTTAAGAAAAATGATAATGCGTCCTTCGATGGGTGTTGGGAGAGGTTGAATGAGTTGGTTAACATGTGACCACATCACACTTTTGAGAAGTGGCGGCTCATCTCTTACTTCCAATATGGTCTTACACTAATCTCAAAGAAACTCGTTGAAAAAATGTGCCCGAAAGAGTTCTTCGAGTTAGAGACAGACGATGCAGAGGACAACTTTAAGTATGTCACCAAGACTACTCAATATTGGGATGCATCGGATCCGAACACCCAACCCAAGGTTAAAATCACGTCAAAATCTCCTTTTGTGTCTGGACTCTACCAATTGGATAAGGAAGCCGAGTTAAAGTTTTAGATTAATTAATTATCCAAGTGGCTAGAAGACGTGGTAGAAGCTAAGGGGAGTGACACCTTAGACCCATCTAGAGCTTTAAAATAGGAGATTTGTGCTATTTGTGAGGCAGGACATTTAACAAAGGAATGTCCAGCTATCCCCACCTATAAAATTATGCTTCAAGATCAAGTTGAAATGATGGGAGCTTTAGGATCCAGTGTGCGAACTCAATTATCGTACCTTCAAAGGATGAATTCCCCATTCTCGGGGAGCGATAAACTGTTTTAAAATATCCTTGCTATAAGAAATAGGAGACTTGAAATTGTTCTGGTGTTTGTTAGTATGATTACACACCACAGATTCAGTCTAAGTGAGGATCGCCTCGTATACCGTCCGATACTTTCCTTCTTGCACATCATAATTATGTGTATCAAGGTAAAGGAACTTAATTTCCCATGGAGAAGACATCTTCTTTTTGTATTCGTCATTGAGGATGAGCATCAATTCTGAATTCCTCTGATTAGGAATGAAATCATACTTGATGGTTTCCAAAACTTCTTTAGCAGATATCTTTTTGCTAAAGGGGTTAGGAGGGGAACTCAATTTTCCCCTATTCTGCGCGCTCTGGCGGTGAAATTCCAAATAATCCTGTATCGAAGGATATTGGTCATCATTGATCACCATCTTCTCTTTTCCAGGCCGTTGGTGGGATTGCCCACGGCCTCTGCCGCGCCCTCTAGAGGGGCCACTCATTGATTCTACAAAAACTCCCTAGTTAGAAAATCAGGGAGGGAATTGTTTTCACCTTTGATATGAACAATATCAAAATCAACTGAGAATAAATTTGCTTTCTATCTGGAAAAAAATTGTTTTGAAACAATATTTTCAACATCTTTTGGCAAAACCTGTTTTACAGCACTACAATCAATTCGTGGTAAAAATTTCTGATTTAATAAATCATCTTAAAATTTTGTAATGCATTTAACAACCGAAATAATTTCTTTTTAATGGTAGAGTAATTTTTCTGAGCATCTTTCCAAGATCCAGAGATAAAACGAACAAGTTCTTCTTTTTTAGTTGAAGAATTAGGTTGTTTTAAAATACCACCATAGCCTATATCCGAGGCATCGGTTTCAACAATTTTTGAAAATAAAGGATTAGCCAAAGCTAGACAAGGTAATTGCTTGACTTTCAGTTTAATTTTCTGGACAACTTTGGTGTGCTCTAAGGTCCAAGGAGCAGGGTTCTTTTTCAACCTAATGTAAAGGATTTCACTGTCTTGTGCAAGGTTTCTGTAGTAATCACCAATATAATTGAGATTACCAAGAAATCTTTGGAGTTGAGTTTTTTCTTTTAACTCATCAGGGAATTTGGAAGCAAATTCAATACTTCGATCAATAGGGAGAATTTTCCCTTCTCCAATGTTATGCCCTAAAAATCTAATATTAGTTTGAAAAAATTTCATTTTAGGGGCTGAGATAACTAAACCATGAGTTTTAATAAAATCTTTAAATGTTTAAAGTGTTGATCAATCGATTGAGAAAAGATGAGGATATCATCAATATAGACAATAGAAAAATCAGAATAAGGATTGAAAATATCATTCATGATATTTTTAAATTCAGAGGGGGCATTCTTAAGTCCCAAGGGAAAACATTCCATTGGTAACAAAAGTAGTTTTATACCGATCTTATGGGGCAATTTGGATCAGCCAATAACCAGATTTTCAATCAAATTTGGAAAAGATAGTGGCAGAGTTAAGCCGGTCAAGTAAATCCTTTTTATTAGGAATTGGATATCTTATCCATTACAAAACGTTATTAAGGGGCTTGTAATTAATTACAAGCCTAGGAACATCTCATTCCTTTTCAGCAGCCTTGCTAACATAAAAACCTGTACAACTCCAAGGAGAATAACTTTTAGTTATAAGTTTTTTTATCTAAAAGACTCTGAATCTCATTCTTACAAAGTTCAAGGAATTCAGTCTTCATTTGACTGGGTCTGGCCTTGGTGGGAATGGATTTTTCATTAAAATCAGTTTCATAAGGAAGAGAAACAATATGTTTCTTCCTATCCCAAAAAGCATTAGGAATATTGCTGCAAACTTCAGTAATTAACTGGTTTTTTACAACATTAATCTTTTGCATTATATTTGGTAAATCAAGCTTTTACTTTATAGTTAAGAAAGAGATTTCCTTTTGATGAAAATTTCAATGGTTTTCTTTGAAAATGATACCATTTGTCAAAGAATTAATTTTTTGAATCTCAGGTCGGGTAATAAATTCAAAAGCAATTCTTTGGTTTTGAATGGTGGTATATATTCCACTTGAATCAATTTTATCAATTGGCATAAGCAAAGATAAAAAGGGAGTACCTAAAATTATCTGTTGGGATAAATCTCTAATAAGCAAAAAGGTACGATCTAAACAAATTCCATTGTTACAAATGGAAACCCTAGTTAATTTGTATTTAATGCCCATGCTATCACCACTAGCATTAAACAAGTATTGAGTAGTCTTCTCCAAGTATTCAGTAGGAACAATTCCTTGTTGAATACAATTCATATCAGCACTGCTGTCAACTAAAGCAATGATATTACTTAGAGTAAATTCATTGTTTATAACCAAGTTGACAGTAGTATACCATTTTTGACTTGGTATATGGTTAATAACATCCAAATAATCCACAGAGTCTTCAGATTTATGTTTGAATTTTCTGGATTAGAATTATTAGAGGCGTTCTTGAGATTACTGATCTCAATTTGCATGTTATTCTGTTGATCCCTAAGTTGTCTTAACTCACTTTTTAGGTTATTGACTTCATTTCTTAGGTCAGTAATGCTAGACGGCCTACTAGATTCTCCGCCCTTTTCTAAATGGTTGAGTACTTCGTTAAGGCTATACTCTTGAGTTTTAGTAAGGAAGTCTGAAGGATTAGGAGCATTCTCCTGGTTATAGCAAGATTTAATTAATTTAAGCTTATTATCAGGGCCAGTAACTTGATTGATAACATCAATCATGGTTTGTTGCGGATTGGAAAGGACATTAAGGCTTAATCCATTCACTTGAAGAATAGATTGGAGATTATCTCATCTCTTAGTCAAATTATTACATTGTCAATCTCCTTTCTCGGAGATATCTAAGTCACTAGAGCTTTGAATATTGTAAAGCTCATCATCGCTCTCAGAGGAGTCCTCTAGTTCTTCGGAGGAATTGGAATTAAGCAAGGGTTTGCTTAATTGAATTTTCAAATGTTCATCGATTTGATGGTTATTAATTTTTAGTTTCCATTTTACATTTATTAGCAAAATGGCCATATTGACCACATTTAAAACATTTAGGGTTAGATTTGTTGGATTTTCTTTTTCTAACAAATTTTCTTTTAGGATTATCAACATTAGTATGTTTTTTACGTTTATACTGGGATTTTTTAGAACCTTTCTTGTTCTTTTTGGAGACTTTATGAGTGGAAGTCTCATGAGTATTGTAAGCGAATTGATCACAAAACTCACCAAGCACTTTCTTTCCCAAAAGATTCTGTTTTTTAAGCTGCCTTTGCAACTTAAGGTCATTGCAGAGAGAAAGACCCTCTTGAATGACAACACTAATCAGTTGACCATAAGTATAATTATGGTAAGAGATAGAGATTCTATCATTAGCTTCTCTTAATTTATTTCTAACTTTCTCAGCAAAGAAAGTGGGAAGCCATCAATGAATTTAGCTTTTCAGTGCTCAGAGTTGCCATCATTTCTCTGAGTAACCCTAGCAAGAAAGACATCCTTGTACCACCTAAATTGGTTAAGGGTAGGATATTTTAAGTTTTGTAATATTTCTCTAGTACGTTCTCCACTATGACCACTGTTGCCAACAAAATGATGAAGAATGGCAAGCATTAAAGTATAAATAGCATCCTGAATTCCTCTATCTTGCATATGTTCATCTTTGACAATTTTTACGGCATTAACGATATCATTTCTCTAATTTTCTGTGAGAATATTCCCCCACCAACCATGAAGAGTTCCAGTAAATCCAGCAATGATCATATGAGCAATACTTTGGTTAGAGTTATCAATCTTTTTACAAATGGTGGAATACATGGCCATCTGGTGAATCATTTCATGTATCGATGCTTAAGATTTTCCATCAATATTCCAATCGTAAATGGATTTACCATGGAAAGTGGTCTAAGGATTGTGCAAAGTGTTCTCCTCGAACAAAATATCCTGAGGAGTTGGTCTGTGGTAGTAATTACGAACAGGACCAACGTAGCCTATATGATTACTATAAGTAATTTTATTGACTTGATTTTTGAGAATTTTTGAAAGATTGTTCAAAGTCATGAACTTCTTTCAGACGAAGGTCAAATTCTGAATCAGAATCAACGTGGGATAAAGTGTAAAGTTTTAACCCTTTGAGATTATTCTTAATCTCTTTAAGTTGGGACATAAAATCAGTTTTATTACCCATTTTAAAACCTTTAACATCTATAGGAGGTAGAACTAAAGGTTGGTCAATATTTTTATCAAAGTCTACAAGTTTCCTAATAATAATATGTCTCTGTAGGTTCTCAATTCTATTGATCTGTTTACCTATCGTGTTAAGGATTAAGTTGGTATAATTACCTTATTTATAAAGTGGATTTAACATTGTCTTATGTATAACAAGTCTTTCTTCAGTTTCAAGGTTAAGAAAGGCATTGGATTCTAACCTATGAGAACTACCACTTTGGCTGGTTCTACTAACTTCTAAGGAAAGGGGTTTAGTAGGAGGATGGACAACAGATATAATCTGATTATTAGCAGTACTCTAATTTTTCAGATGTTTTTCATCAGTTTTAAGAATCTGTTTATCCTTAGTTTCAAGAACAAAAAGATGCCTATCTTTAGAAAACATTTGAAATCAAACCACAAAAGAAGTAACAAGTTGATTTTCTTCAACCCAATTATAAAATTCATTTTTATAATTATCTAATTCAGACTTGATGTACTTAGCAAAGTACCAGGTCCAGAAGTTAGCATATCCTGGTAAGTAAAATGCAACATTAATTTCTTTTCTATTAATTGTAAAAACCATAAGAAAAGAAAGAAAGTTAAAGTCTGACATTCATTTCAGACGGCATAGGAGATTCTCTATGCTGAGAAGTATTCTTCTCATAAATACCATGAGATATTTGTTAATTGGTAAAAATACCATGAAGGTTCATATCATCATGATATGGATGGTTCCTAGGATTTTCTTCACAAATAGAATTTCATGAAGCAGATGGAGGATAGGTAACAAAGGGGGGGCTAGAAGACTGACCTCTAAAGGATTGACACCTATTAAATTTTCTAAGATTTAAGAAAACATCACCATTTTTATCCTCAATAATATCCCTAATATATTCATTTTCACGTGGCTAGGGAGGAACAACATTTTTTATAGCCCAAGTCTCTGGGAAGTCAATTTCGTCCCAACTTATAGTTCTAGGTGTGTGAACATTAGAATCTATAAGATGTGTGTCAATTAACACAGATTTACCAAAAAGGAATAAATTGTTTAATATTGGGAGCCATAGTATTCATTACCTTATAATAAATCCTATAGATAATCCCAATAGTTTCCGATCCGGGAAGAAAATTATAACCTTTAGTTTGAACCCTAAGACTCAAAGCTTTACAAAGGTGCATTTCAGACAAAGACAAAGTTATATTTGGAAACACATCAAAATAAACAGGTCCATTACAAAGACTAGTTTCAATATCTCCCATCAAATATTGTCTAAAATTAGTACACCTACCATCACGTAGAGTAGCTTGCAAACAGGCATTCATACCAGAAAGGCTCAAAGGTTTAAAAGCAATTTGAATCAACATGAATAAAATGATAATTTTTATCTTTTATATGATCTTTAAGATCATCCCATTTAAAGATCTCGATAGACTTATCTTCCTCATTTAGACTAATGGTTTGTTCCATAGTCTTTATAGCATACTTACTTCTAAAGTTATACTAGTTTGTAATATAAATAGTTTTAGGCTAGACTTTAGGAATAGTCCACCTGTTCAAATCCTTTTGAACATCAAACTGAATCAAGGAAGAGTTCTTCACGAACTCTTGTGAAGTGTGTGTATCTATGGTGTTTAAATCCATAATACAAATGTTAATATTTAGAGTAGTAATAACCATATGATATGAATCAGAAAAATAATATGCAAATCAAAATTCTAAATTTAAAAGAATATAATAAGCCGAATAAGAAATCACTTCTGACACCCAGTGGTCAACGATTTACTCAGGAATAAGCCTCAACGCCAACACACGGTAACACGGCAACCCATTATGCGACAAATACCAGTCCATATCAAAACCATATTTTTATTTCTCCTTATTATTATCATTTAAATTAGGTTTTTAATGTGAATAGTAACTTACTATTACGGCATAATTTCAGACCATTATTATCACTAATCTAAACAATAACACATAAATTAGCCAATCATGGCTCTAATACCATAAATAAGAGGATCAATATAAGAGGAATAATAACTGAAATATATAACAAACTTTTATTACAAACTGAAATTAAAACAAACTTAAAACTTACAAACGGAATTAGAGTCCACCGGAATAAGGCCGGAAAGTTCACAAGCTTATTACAAATTTAGAGAGAGAGATTAGGTAAAGAAAGAGGTATAAAATGAGGAAGAGGAGGCCCCAAATTTATACTACAAAGAAAGGAAAAAATAATTCCTAAGAGAACGACCCTTGGGTCCCTCCATATTCGAGGTTGATAATGTCTCTTATCCTGAAGCGTTGGTTGCTGGGCCAATGAGTCCTACAAGTGGGTCCTTCCACGATCGTCGAGTTGCCGAGATAGAGACCTATTTGTCCTTATGCTTCGGCGAGCATCTTTGAGTGGCCAGATGGGCCAGCTATCTCAAATTATCTAGGCCATCCTCTGGGTCCGGGTCAGGAAATCTACCGTCCAATCTTCTAGTTGGAAAGGCATAACTCAGTGAGTTGAAGAATGCCTCCATTTCTGGCTTAGTGGGCAAGTTGGTGTCGAACATGTCACCGATAAAATCATCATCTTTTGGGTTTTGGGATTCTCCGGCAAGACAGAAGAAGGGATTATCATTCTTGATAGAGGCCATTGATGTATCATCATCTGAAGGTAGTGGAATAGGATTAGAATCATCATTAAGGGGATTGGACTTCACTCCAGGGAAGTCGAAAGCTGATCTGAATTGGCTTTGAGTATAATCCATCACTTTCTGTAGTAGCTCTTGCTCCGTTGCTCTGGGGAATTTCTTCTTGATAGCAAACTTTAAATCCTTGATTGGATTGACAGCTGGCGTCATCTTCTCAGCTGGAGGAGGTGAATCTTCAACAGTAGTCATGTAGTGTTTTAAGCTATCTTTTATTTTAGAGATAGTATTATTAATGTCAACACCACTCCATCATCTGTAATAAAAGGTTCTTTCAAGTAGAGGAATATTGAGATGGTTAACTCTACATTGAAGATCCTATGGAGAGATCCAGGGAATACCTATCTCGGTAAAAAATAGTAGGGTATTGAGACCTACTCGGATCTTATTTTTCCCTCTTAATTTAGGATGAAATTGGGTCCAAGGTAGAAAGAGTTTTTCTTTGGTAATTTCATCAGGGAACAAATCAATTCTTGGTCCAAATTTATCCCACCAATTGATAACCCATCCTGGGTAAGTATGTTTTAAGGAGTTTGGGCACAAACCAAAGAACCAGGTGTGTTTGTGCTCATCATTTTGGTAATAAAATGCCTTAGTCCAAGCCTGGATATAATCCCAATAATTATAGGATCCAGTGTGCGAACTCAATTTTCGTACCTTCAAAGGATGAATTACCCATTCTTGGGGAACGATAAACTGTTTTAAAACAGCCTTGCTATAAGCAATAGGAGACTTGAAATTATTTTGGTGTTTGTTAGTATGATTAAACACCACAGATTCAGTCTCAGTGAGAATCGCCTCGTATACCGTCCGGTACTTTCCTTTTTCCACATCATAATTATGTGTATCAAGGTAAAGGGACTTAATTTCCCATGGAGAAAACATCTGCTTTTTGTCTTCGTCATTAAGGAGGAGCATCAATTCCGAAGTCCTCTGATTAGGAATGAAACCATACTTAATGGTTTCCAAAACTTCTTTAGCAGATTTCTTTTTGATAAAGGGGTTATAAGGGGAACTCAATTTTCCCCTATTCTGGGCGCTCTGGCGAAGAAATTCCAAATAATCCTGTATCTGAGGATATTGGTCATCATTGATCACAATCTTATCTTTTCCAATCCATTGGTGGGATTGCCCACGGCCTCTGCCACGCCCTCTAGAGGGACCACTCATTGATTCTGCAAAAACACCCTCTAGAGGGGCCCCAAATTAAATTATTTAGACTTGAATTAAATTAATTTGAACATTACCCAAATATTAAACTAGCACCAGATTAAGCAAGATTGTAAATTAAACCCAATTTTATCTTTTTAACTTAAGCATGCGTTCTACGTGAGTTAAACAAGATAAAATAAACAATCTCACTACCCGGAGATGTACGAGGAAAAACCCAAATAGGGAAAAAACCTCGGACGACCCTGGCCTAACAAATTCACTAAGTATGGTATGAATTTTACAAATACTCGACAAGAGGACTTACACAACTGACTCAAATCCCTTCAAGCCTTGACGCGCTCCTTTGATCTTCAACCTCAACCTAGCAAATAATTCTGGAGTCCACCGGAACCTTAGAGTCCACCAATCGAGAACAAGCTACCATTAACCCCACATGGTGCCTTTCACCATGTGAGAATGCCGCATCAAAACACATGTTTCTTCTTCTTTGAGGGATGTAGAAGCAAACCCAAAAATCTTTTCTTCTTGGGTAGAAAAGTGAAGCTGGTGCCAAAATACTCAAAGTAAATATATAAAGGTAGAAACTTGGATCAATTAAATAGTTGGGTGTATGTGTTTTGGTAGGATTTATTTCACGGATTCACAAAAACACAAAACTATGAACTTTTGATATTGGGAAATCTTCTCTTCAAATTTCTCTTAAGGAATGTTTAGAAGTTATCAAAAGTTATATTTTCAAAAGACGTTCTCGCATATTATAAATCTGGAAAAGTTAGCGGGAACAAAAAAGTGGGATCATGGATAAAAACTGTCAAAAACTGCCAAAAAGTTTTTTCGCCGGAAATCTCGTTCGAATGAGAATTTCGTTCGAACGAAGTGGCCAAAAGTGAAAATTTGTTGGCAAACTCGTTCGAACGAAATTCTCATTCGAATGACAAACTCATTCGAACGACAATTTCGAATGAAGTGACAAAATGTACATTTTTTTATTTAAGCCCCAAAAATTTATTTTAAATAAATATAACACCCATTAAAATTTATTCCAAGTCTCCTACAGATATATAAAAGCATTCATACCTTTGAAGACATGAAATATGATGTTGATGACGTGAAACAAGGCACTAAAACAAGGCACTGAAACTCGGCAATGATGTTCTCCTGAAAAGTAAGGCCGCAACGTCTTCAACTTTAACATGTCATAGGCTTGAAGGATACATAAGAATACTATCCTATGACTCAAATATTTTGGTCCGGAATTGAGCCAAAACTAAAAAGGACTTAATTGGAAATTTGTGTGCTTACATTTTTCATCTTCTTTTTAAGTTTTTTTAGGGACTACTTACTAAAAACATGATTCTAGAAATTTCAAAAAAAAAATCTGAGTTTTTTCAAATTCTTTATGTATTGTATGATAAAGTAGCGCTAAAAGTGCTATTTACTAAAAAATCCTTAAATCTGATTTTTTTTACTAACTAGAAAAACAGAATTGTTAGTAGCTGATTTGTTTTACAAATTTTATTTATTTTATTTTTTGTGCCATTTATGAAAATTTAATAAAAATGCGAAAAGAAAAAAAAAACTAGTCCGAACGTCACTACTTCTTTAAAAAAAATTGCTAAATCCCCGGCAATGACGCCAAAAACTTGTTGTTAATTTCTAAGATACCGCAAGTGCACGGGCTATTAGAGAATAGCGAGTGTAAGTACGGTTCGAACCCACGGAGATTTATTCATTTTTTCGTTCAAAATAATTGTGACAGACCAACTAGAAAAAATGGTTGTAGAAAAGATATGTTATATTAAACTAAGTTAACACAATTAAAAAAGTTTGAAGATTAAAGATATAAACTAGTGTATGAGAATCTAGGACATTGGATCCAGTTATCACGTTTAACTAATATTGTGCAACAATTTAAACTCGTCATTCTCAATTTTACAACGCAAATTAAATCGACTCTTGTCACATTTAATTCAGAAATAATACGGTTATATTCACACTAAAATTTAACGTCTCCAAATTTAAACAACTAAAACCCCTATTCCCCTTACAATTTCATTTTTAAATTTTGAAGTATAGTCTTTAAGAATGGACTATCAAAACAATAGAGTAAACGAAGGTTTAAAAGACATTCTCATGTCGTTTTGAACGAAAACCGAATTTTTAAAACTTTTAGCACATATCGGGAACAAAGACGAATTTAAATCACGCACAATATTAATCAAACATGGTAAATTTCTTCTAGTGCTAGTAAAAAAAATAAGCTAGCATAATTAAAGATGTAATAAAATTGCAAGAATGAATACTAATTTTCATGAATAAAACAAACTTACAAATGTTGTGTCTCACAAATAAAGTTGAAAAAATTCCTCCCACAAAGATATAATTCTTGGCCCTCAAATATAAATAAAACTACCAAAAATTATTCTCAAGTGGCTCTCTACAATCTTCTTCGAAATAATGAGCCCAAGGGTCTTATTTATAGGCTTAGGATGAGGTATTAGGGTTTTAGTGGAACGCTTATTGATTAGTCAAAACCTGTTGAAACTTATCACTCCACCTCTTCAATCTTTAGATAGGGACAAGGGACCAAATTTTCCCCTACTCGAAAAGTCTCAGATTTCCTTGCTGAACACGCATGTCAAATTTTGTCCAAATCGGAGAATACAAATTCTCGTCTTTTTTTTACGATTTCACAAGTGTAAAAACGACTTTTTTAGGACGACTGTATTTGACACCCCGCTTAATTAAATATCGGGTGATTGGGTCTTTATTAAATTAAAACAAAATATTCACATTGGTTCATTCTTAGAATCACTGTCGAATTTTTTTAACATTTACTAACCACCTAATATTTAAAAAGCTGGTGTCAAAATTTTATCTTTTTATTAACATGCAAAGATTTAAAACAATTAAGTATCTCATTCTCCATACTAAATAAATAAACACCAAAAATAATGAATTACTGAACCAAATAAGATATGACTGGAGTAAACACCATAATCTGAAACTCTAATACAATAATCCATATAAAAACTAAATCCACAACTGAATAATAAAGGAAATACAATATCTCTGGAAACAACTTAAAAGAAGATGGGAAACACGCCCGACTGAGATAAAGTAATGAATGCATCAGATCTACCAAAAAAGGGAGGCATCTACCAAACTAGGACCTGTAATCGACCATAACAGCTACAACGATGACAAATGGAAATGAACTCCTAAGCTGGGCCTCCCTGTGGCTGGGCACCTAAAAATGGTTTTTACAAAGAAATAGATTTGGAAAAGGGGTCAGAGCCTGAGTAAAAACATTTAAAAATTTAGTAAGTATTTAAAATGCATAAATACCAGATATTATATACATGTTAGGTTTACGTATCCTCACTTGAGATTATTACCTCTCAACTAATATGCATGCCTAACGCATATTTATAACCCATCCTAGTTATGTTATCCCACCTAACTAGTCTGACTCCAACATCTTACTATACATGCTAACTTGTTATGTCCACCCGTATTACCCAAAAAATACGTTATTGAATTCTCAATATCGATTAACCAATTGTGAATATTTCATTAGTCATTTAAATTCTCACATACTCAAATTATTTTAAATGTTTTTTATCTTTCTCATCTCCTAGGCCAACAAAGTATAATAAACCACAAGTATATATACATACGGTACCCTTGGGCTGAGCTGTGGCACATGCGTACTCTGTTATCAAGTCCCATTACATCACGTACTAAATAAATGATTATTGGTTCAGAATCACTCTCGAACCAAATAATTACATTTCACACACAGTTGGAGGTGAACATAGTTCTAAGACAATGGGATACGAACATACCTACGCACCCATATGACAGTGAACACTACCCTTTTCACACTTATCATGTACCTAGTTTCTATGTTCTGAGGCACCAAACTAAAATCCCCCCAATTAGCTCATCAGGATAAGACGGTCCCCTTTTTTTATCACCTCCCGTGATAGCAAGCATTGAAGGTATGTCATACATATAAATATCATAATTGGTATACATACTACATGTACATTTATATCGATAACATAGGTATACTCACCACATATAACATGATACTCCATATAGCATATAACCCTCAAATGTCCTACGTATTATTTTTTTTAAGCATAACACTTCTTTTCATAATAATCCGAATGTTCCCTATTTCACATACGGTCCCTAAGTGTCAATTAAGTTAATTAATTAGGTACTCCCACTATTTCCTACTGGTCTAAGTCGTAGGTTCCCTAAGATACCCGTGACATAGTTTTATTTCTCCCGAATTTAATTTCCATTCTTTAATTAAGTCCACTTAGCCTTGTCCCTTTATTTATCTTAAAATCTCGAGTCTCAACACCTAAAATCTATCCATTGGTGTTTATTATATCTCCTAATATAATTAAAAATCAATTAGAAGGTTAATTCGATCATTTCCCATCAGTTCTAAATCGAAAAAGGGGGAAATTTTCAAAATTTGGGTAACCGAATCGATTCGCTAACCGCATCGATTCACCTTGGGCCAAATCGATTCGAAATGGAATAAGTCTCTTCTTCTTAAGAAGCCTAGGTGATTCACCAATTTTAATCTCTAAACCTCCATAATTCTAACCCATTCACTCAACTAAGATTACCAATCATTCTACCAACACATATACATGATTTCTAACGTTTCATAGTCATTAAATTCATCAAAAACATCGATTAATTAGGATTAAATCAAGATTTTCCTCTAAAATACAAGTTCATTATTTTTCCTCAAGAACACATGTAGAACTCAGATTTCTTCTCATTGTAATTATCAGTAGGTCATCAATTTTGTCTCAATATAACAGGGTTCAATCTAAATCATTAATTCCATCTAGAACATGATTTCAAATCCATAAATTTGTCCTCTACATGCATAAAATCAATCTTTTAATCACCCTATACTAACATGGATAATATATCTCTTTAAAACTTAGAAAGATAAATACTTGCCTTTAATAGTAGGTCTGATCCATTGTAGATGATGGTATGGTTTTAAAATTTCTCTCCCGATCTATGCGATGGTTGTGACGGTGGTGCAAAAATGGTGGTTCTTGGCCTTGGAACATCTTGGGCACCTCTCCCTGTCCCTCCTATGCCCTCTCACTCTTTTTGTGTTTGGTTACCCTAATTGCCTCATTATAGATGATATACACCTTAGAATTTTGTAGGTCCATTTCCTCCAAAAGTAAAAATAACCAAAATACCCTCCTGGGATGTCAGGTTGGTCTAAAACTGCCTCGGAACCCAAACTGAACCCCCGAATAGAATTTTTTGACTATTTGGACCTTTTCAGACACTTTGGCGCACTCCAAATGACCATATGGATGATTTATTTCCAATTTACTTTTCTATTCCATAATTTTAGTCCCGACATGACTAATACGCACATCCCGACTAAATTACTGTAATTGCCTGTAATTATCATATTTTGCACTCACGACATTTATAATATCTTATTATCATTACTATTACTCATTCACTAAGTACGATATAACATAAATAAATATTAATCCTTATCTCGCTAATCAATATTTATTTCAAACTGGATTAATTTTGCATTTTAATTTAATTAATCCGTATTTTAAAATCATTAAAAACACGGGTATTACATACTTCTCCCCCAAATAACATAATTTCATCCCAAAATTAGGAAAAATAAAAGTACACCTGGTAAGAATAACTCTGGATATTTGTCGCGCATCGCATACTCGCACTCCCAAGTAGACTCATCGGCACTATGATGCCCCCACTGAACACGTACAAGTGGAACTACCTTCGACCTCAATTGCCTCTCACTATGGTCTAAGATAGCCGCCGGTCTCTCATCATATGAACTATTAGGCTGTAGTTCACTCTCCTCCAACATAATGTGAGTGTCAACAAACTCATCCCGGAGATCCCGCTTTAGCGAAGAAATATAGAACATATCGTGAATACGATGCAAGTGCTCCGACAACCCAAGTTTATATGCCACCAGTCCAATCCTATTGATGATAGTAAATGGCCCCACGTACCTCGACGCCAGTTTCCCCTTCTTCCCAAATCTCATTATAATATTTATAGGAGATACTCGCAGCAACACCTGGTCCCCCACAGTAGACTCCTGAAAGAACTGTTTAGCATCGGCGTAGCTTTTTTATCTGTCTGGGGATAACCGTATGCGACTCCGAATCATCTCAATCCTGACCAAAGTATCCTGAATCACCACTGTCTTGAGAACCTTGTTGTCCCTCCACCTCTATCCAACAAGTGGGAAAATGATAAGGTCTACCGTACAATGTCTCGAATGGTGTCATCCCAATCGTAACCTGATAGGAGTTACTGCAAGAAATCTCCACCAGTGTAAGATATTGCTCTCAACCTCCACTAAGATCAAGGACACACATTCGTAACATATCCTCTAACATCTTATTCGTCCTCTCCATCGGACCATCAGTCTGCGAGTGATAGGCCATCCTTAATCGCAACTCCATACCCATGGTCTCTAAGAAACTCTGTAAAAAATGAGATACAAATATTTCATCCCTATCGAACACGACATTAAATGACATCCAATGAAATCTCACTAGCTCAGTTGTGTCATTCTGCTGTTCCTTCTATATCTCTACTAACGATATTCTTCAGTCTAAAGGTCTTCCCCTACCATCCCATATAGTGACTAATTCTCTTTAGTCATCTAATATCAAAATATTTCGTCACTAAATCTACCAATTCACCTTGGTGCCTATACAGGACTTTACAATTTTGTTCCCTTTTGCCACTTATTATGAACCCCTCTATGCACGGCTAAAGTATTTCCTCTATTGGGGAAAACTCCAACATCCCCATGTGTCAACTCCCTTATCCATTTGCTCTTATTACACAAATAGTTCCATATATTTCCAATTTTTGGAACATTATGCTATTCTCGGTACCCCTTCATTAATGGTATTCTTTAGTTCGATGGTTTGTACTCTACGATTCGAACTAGTGATCAGTCAGTTCGTGGAAGATATCTGCAATCATACCCGACAGTTTACACCAGACCTTTATGTCTTTAGTTATTAATGATGAAACTCTTGTCATATTACTGTTCTGCACAGAGCAGCTCCTGATTATCCCCAAAAATATAAAACGTATATTCTGTGTACTTTTTAACAGTATAATCACGTTTTTTTGTCCATTCTTCAGTTCCTGATGACTCGCCTCGCTCTCAATGCCACTACATTTTCTTTGTCTCATTTTGTTTCAGTTATAATTTTCTCATGCATCTACGTTTATTTGATAAATTCCCACATCTATTCATCATGAATGATACTGGAAATCTCAACTAACTAAGGCGCCCATACACCCTTTGTCCCGTGTATTTATACATAATTCCACTAAACGTAATAGACTTGTGTTAAACTTATTCTCACGTACATAACATGACTATACGGTAAGGTTATACTTTATTAACCTACTAATCGTAATTTAATTATTCTCTAGGTGGCCCCACCGATATACTCGCGGTATAAATGTTCTACACTTGTTTTCACACCGGCATTATTCGGTTCTTCCATCCTTAAATGGTAATATAACTATCAACTCCCAGTTATTATTACATATACGTACTGTAGATAGGGAACTAAACACTAGTCCTAAGGAACAAACTTCTCTCAACCTCCAACGTTCTCTAAGTTTCATGTGTGGGATGTCTTGCAAAGAAAAATCTAAACAAGGAACCCCCTGATACACTACTACCTAACCTTGCCGGTGGTCGAGATTCGTTTGTCTCTCAGCCCACAATATGTACCCCCAAAGTCCTATCTGCTGACATTATAATTCTACTCTTCCACTCTCATGTCACTAAGGATGATATACAACACGGTGCTATTACTATCACAATTTATCAACGCTATATAAATAATGATCTATTTATATATTCGCTCGATAAGGAACACAACGCACCCTAAATCACATCAGTAAAAGTTCCCCTGCACTGGGATCAAATATAATTAGGCAACATGCTTACAGAAGTATAAGATAAAACACAATTTAGACATATATAAAGGCCCCATCCTCTTTCAATTGATGCCTTGCAAAACCATGCAACTCATCCTAGGATAACAAGCACGATAATCTTATCACACAATCTACTATTGCTCAAACCCTCGGTATGATGCGACTATACATGTTCATAATAAGTCCTACTTTCCTAACCCGCATGATTAATAAATCATAACATAAAAATTATTTTAGTTCCACACTGGTTCCCAAATAGGTGAGACCAAAAAGTCTCACCACCAAACGGTAAACGTATTTATCATAAGGTTAGTATCGCCAACGCATCCATTAAACTCGACTCTTACTCAAATTATAGTGTTAGAAATCATATGTTATGATTCACTCATGTCACTTGAACTAATCCCTTACTCACAAGGATGAAACAAAAATATTAATTCCATTTTCCATCTGCCTCGCCTGATCGTCGGGTCCCTGAATAACTCTCGCGATGGAACTGACCCTCGATCTGTTGTAATGGTTGTATATTCAGGATCTCATCTTGTAGTTACCCCTTGTCTCATTTTGGGTAAACCTCCTTGATGTGGTCTCCCTTCCCACAAGCAATATTAATGCCAGAGAATCTCTCTTTCTTCTGGCATTGGCCCTACTGGCCTCCCCCACCATTTCCTTAGCCCCAACGACCCTGAAAATCTGACGTGATGCTATTGTTGTTGAGGACTTTTTTGGTCCTACCTGAACCTATCGTTCTCGTGTTAGTAATTTTTGGATCTAAATCTCTTAGTCCTATTCCCCTGCCAAAAGTCTCCCTCATGCTGTTGTTGTGCCCCACTAGCAACATTTCCACCAAATTTCCCAATCTAACCCATCTCACTTTCTCGTTGTGGACCCGTTCAATACAGGTGGACCTACTCTCCACATATAAGACACTTTATGTTCCTTTCCCCTATCTCTGGTCCCCCTAACCATGTCGGGGTGTCCTTATCTCGAACCTGGTAGTCTTGTCCTCAATTTTCTACCCCCCATTGTTCCTTGGGATCCACTACCCCTATGGAACTCGTTGTTGGTTTCAGTGGCCCTGACTGAATCCACCATAATTTGGTAGGAGTTCTATTTAACAGAATCATTGAAATGGGTCCCCCATTGGATACCCTTAAGTGCTGCTTCACTAGTATCATTTACTACAGTCTTGCTTTTGGGATAGATACTCAACACTCTTAGCGCCCTTCTCAAGGAAGCATTAATATAAGCTTGTAAGTGTACGTTCTTG
Organism: Sambucus nigra; assembly: GCA_949130495.1. Lineage (NCBI taxonomy): Eukaryota > Viridiplantae > Streptophyta > Magnoliopsida > Dipsacales > Adoxaceae > Sambucus > Sambucus nigra. The sequence goes on along the minus strand of OX422211.1, from coordinate 481,886,859 downwards.
ATGACATTGACACTAGTCATCCTAGTCGAATTTCCCATCCACGTTTGTGTATACTACTCACGCCGAAAGTCCATTTGCATATTTATCTGAACAACATATGTAATATCTCACGGTCAAACCGCACCCAAGTTCCTCTTTTAATTCCATATATGATCATTTATATGTGTGACTGACTCTCACCACTCTATGCTGCTCCAAAGGCTAAAACTTTTGCTCGAAATTTAATTATGGGTGTCATTGCACTCCACCCTACATAATTGTCTTTGGATTATCTCCTTTCATAGTCCCATCACACTTCCTTTTTTTCAAAAATTCTTACAGATGACTCTTTGAAAGAGTCCCTCCGACTCTCCCCCTTCCTAATATGCTGGGTGAGTCTGAGTTTATACCACCGTTTTCTATGACAATGTTTGGTAAAGTTACTGCCCCTGAGTGATTATTCTATTTTCATCTGTCGGAACAATAATTTTGGCGACTTCTATCGTGATCCCCGTTCCTAGAATATTACATGGCTTTTGTTGTGCCTGTCCTCTTGTAGTCCTTCTAGTAGCCTTCACTGGTTGTCATATACTACTCGGTGTACGAAGTCCAACCGAACTCGAATGAATCATATCACTAAATTTAATAGCAAATGAATGTAAATCGCATACGTAGAGGAATACAATAATCATATAATAAGTCTTTATAACAAGGAACACTAAGATGAAATGTGAAAATCCGCATAGATCCTAAGGACTATAGAACCTGATGTTCTGATACCATTTGCGACACCCAGCTTAATTAAATATCAGGTCCTCAGGAATTTATTAAATTAAAACATAATATCCAGATTGGTTCTTTCTTAACATCACTGTCAATTTTTTTAACATCTACTAACCACCTAGTATTTGAAAAGTTGGTGTCAAAATTTTATCCTTTTATTAACATCTAAAGATTTAAAACAATTAAACAATTACATATCTCATTTACCATACTAAATAAATCAACACCAAAAATAATGAAAAACTTAACTAAATAAGATATGACGGGAGTAAACACCCTAGTCTGAAACTCTAATACAATAATCCATATAAAAACTAAATTCACCACTAAATAATAAAGGAAATACAATATCTCTGGAAATAACTCAATAGAAGATGGGCAACATGCCCAACTGAGTTAAAGTGATGACTGCATCACATCTGTCAGAAAAGGGAGGCGTCTACAAAACTAGGACCTACAATCGACCACAACAACTGAAACAATGACAAATGGAAATGAACTCCTAAGTTGGGCCTCCATGTGGCTGGGAACTTAAAAATGGTTTTTACAAAAAGAAATAGATTTGAAAAACGGGTCAGAGCTCGAGTAAAAATATTTAAAAACTCACCAGGTATTTACAATGCATAAATACCAGATATTATATACATGTTAGATTTATATACCCTCACTTGAAATTCTCATCTCTCAACTAATGTGCACGCCTAACGCATATTTCTAACCCATCCAAGTTATGCTATCCCCCCTAACTAGTCCGACTCCAACATCTTACAATACACACTAACTCATTATTCCCACACGTATTACCCAAATAATACGTTACCGAATTATCAATACCAATTAACCAATTGTGAATATTTCATTAGTCGTTAAAGTCCCCACATACTTAAATTATTTTAAATGTCTTTATCTTTCTCATCTACTAGGCTAACAAAATAGAATAAATCACCAATATATATATTTTTCACTCTAGTGTGTGTGTGTGTGTGTGTGTGTGTACACACACACACACACACACACATTAATACGGCACCTTTAGGCTGATCTGCGATGTATGCGTACTGTGGGTACCTAAATTTACCATTATGTGCCCGGATGAGTAGCCTAATGAAAGCGGCCCAAAATCCGGACCCCCCGCCTTAACCAAATAGAAATAGGACTTAGTCTCCTCCCATGTTCTCGTATGGAGATGTTCCAGGAGAAGATGGTAAACGTGGGGGAGTCCAACACCCCCACTCCCTGAGGACAGACATGTATATAATAAACCCTAAGTCTGGGGCAAAAGACACGCACTGTATTCTCTATAAACGCTCCCCGGAGTATATAGAAATAATACTGACTGCACCACCGTGGACGTAGGCATTCTTGCTGAACCATGTACATCTCCTGTTGTGTGATTGTAATTTTATCTTCTTTATTTTTCTTGGTTATTACACTTCTCTTATCTATCTGTGTTGAATAATAATTGTCACCACAATTGGCGCTGTCTGTGGGAACGTTTATCTTCCTTGAGAAAGTCCACACCAACAAAGAAGTTTGAAATGTCTGGTCACAGTAGTAACGCTCCTCAGGCAGGAGATATCCAAGAACAACCTGCTCCTCCCAGGATCAGATCTGAAGTTCGGCGTTCAGATCAGAGGGCTCGCCTAGAGAGGCCAGCCTCAAAAGAAAGCCGAGGACCAGCGAGGTCCACACAAATATCCAGGTTGATTGATGCATATGAGGCGAGGCTCCAAGAGCAAAGGGAGTCTTCTCGCAAGCAAGAATCTGAGAATGCTCGCCTCAAAAGAAGGTTAGAAAGAATGGAGAGAGAGCTCCATCGTGGCATCCGGAGACGTCCGTACCGTACTCCTAGCCCTCAGGCAAGCAAGTCTCGCAGCCGAGGAAGGAGCCCTAGACACAGGTCCCAGAAAGTTGAGGGAGACGAGTCAGAGGATGACCTGCTCGAGCAACTGCGACTAGCTCGCCATTACAAGAGCCCAGCTCACAGCAACGAGAACATACGAAATTTGGTCCGAAGGGAGATGGAACAACACCCTGCGCATCACGGTGCCAGATCGACCCGAGAGCTCCCTAGGCGAGCCCTTAAAACTTAGATGAAATCACCTTTATCAAGGGAAATAGAAGAATAGGAAGCCCCCAATAAATTTTCTATTCCAAGGTTCAAGATTTATGATGGTAAAACTGATCCCATTGATCACATTAGGCAGTACAAGAAAGCCATGACCCTCTGAAACCATCCGGACGCACTGATGTGCCGAATTTTTCCCTCGAGCCTACATAAAGTGGCCCAGAAATGGTTCAAAAGGCTCCACCACAGGTCCATCATAAGCTTTGAGTCCCTGGTCGAGCTCTTTACGGCCCGCTTCATTACTAGTAGCTCCTATCCCAAAAGGATGGATGCCTTGCTAACAATGAAAAAGACACCCGAAGAGACCCTCCGAGACTACGCGAAGAGGTACTGGGAGTTATTTAACGAAGTCGAGGACTGCTCGGAGCAGATAGCGGTGGCCTCTTTCAAAATTGGGCTGCCCAGCTCTTCCCTTCTGTACCAGTCCCTAACGAAGAAAGAGGCCACGACCATCGACGACCTGATGGCTCGCATTGAGAAATACGCCAAGGTGGAGGATGTCACTCACCTCAGCACGGGAGAGAACGGTTGAACCAAGCTCGCCGCGAAAGGAAGCGACAAAACTAAGAACCATAAGAAAGGAGGCAAGAATGGGGGCAAGAATGGCTCCAAGAATGGAGGCAAGAATGATGTGTCGAAAGCATTTCATGCAGTTAATATTATCTCCATAGAAACGATTTATAAGATTCTCATAAAGATCAAAGACGAGCATTTATTAAGTGGCCCAGAAAGATGGGAGGAGATCCCTCAAATAGGATCAATGCACTGAAGTGCGCTTTTCATAAAGAGGGGGGACATAATACCGAGCATTCCAAGGCTCTTAAGTCCCACCTCAAAGAACTGGCCCAGTCTGGGCATCTGAACGAATTTGTGGAAAAGAAAGCAGAGAAAGTTGCTGCCAATGGAGAAGCAAGGCCTGACAACGTGCTCGAAGACGATGCTGGCCATGAATTCGTAGTAATTCATGGGGCATCTGATGTGAAGTAGATTCAAGGAAATTCATCTTGAATGGAGGTAAAAAAGCTTACGGCGGTGATGCAAGATTTTCAGATCGATCCAGCAAAAACACAATCAGGAAATCGTCGGCGAGCAGATGACGTCAACTATAGTAAGTATATCGTATTCACAGATGAGGATCTGGTGGGAGTGAGAACCCCTCATCATGATGCTTTGATCATTACTCTCAGGATAGCTAACTATGACATCGACAAGTTACTCGTCGACCAAGGAAGCTCATCCGAGGTAATGTACCTCGACCTGTTCAGAAAATTGAAGTTAAGCATCCCCGACCTAAAGGAAGCCACTGTCCCTTTAGTTGGCTTCGCTGGGAAAGTGACTATGCCCTTGGGAAAGATCGTACTTCCAGTAAGGGCAGGAAATGTCTCCAAGATGATTGAGTTTCTAATGGTTGATATTGACTCTCCATAACAAGCTATCCTTGGCAGAGGATGGCTGTAAGCGATGAAGGCAGTCTCCTCGACCTACCATCAGAAGCTCAAATATGTGACCGAGCGAGGAGTAATGGAGATCCATGGTGATCAAGCGATGGCAAGAAAGTTATTCATAGAGGCCATCCGCCCAAGACCAGAGAAGAAGGCCGACATGCCTAGCGAGAAATTTGAGGAACAAGAAGGTCTGATACCTTTTAAATAGTAGTTAAAGTACGGAAGACCCGGAGTGGAGGAGACCAGGGTCCTCCCCTCTGAACGGGTCGTCGAAAACCTGGAGAAAGTTATAGCTAGAGGTAGCGATGATGACAGGGTTTTCTTGATTGGAGCTTCTCTCACAGATCAGGAACATAAGGAGTTGACGATTCTACTAAGAAGTAATGGAGACATTTTCGTATGGGAACCATACGAGCTGCTTGCTATTGATCCTAGTGTGGTTTGTCATCAGCTACACGTCGACCCCACTTTCAAACCAATCATCGAGAAGGAATGGAGAACTGCACCCGGGAAGGCAAAGGCCGTGGAAGAAGTTCAAAAACTACTGAATGCAGGATCCATACGGGAGGTCCAATTCCCCAAATGGTTATCCAACCCAATAGTAGTTCCAAAGAACAATGGGAAATGGAGAGTCTGCATCAACTTCACTGACCTTAATAGGGCGTGCCCTAAAGACAGTTTCCCTCTTCCAAGAATCGATCAACTAGTGGACGCCACAGCAGCTCACGAGAGAATGAGTTTTCTAGACGCATACTCAGGGTATCATGAGATCCATCTGTACGCTCTAGACCAAGACAAGATAGCATTCATCACCACCGTTGGATTGTACTGTTACAAAGTCATGCCCTTCAGGCTCAAAAATGCAGGGGAAACCTACCAACGGCTGGTCACCAAGATGTTCAAAGACCAAATCGGAGACACCATGGAAGTTTACATCGACGATATGCTCGTCAAAAGTAGGAAGAAAGAAGACCACCTCTCAGATCTGTCAAGAACCTTCGAAATCCTCAGGAAGTATCGAATGAAACTTAACGCAAGCAAGTGTTCTTTCGGTGTCCAGTCAGGAAAATTTCTTGGGTACTTGGTCAGTAAGAGAGACATCGAGGCTAATACAGACTAAATCGATGCAGTAAACAGGGTACAACCTCCTCGCACAATTCGGGACGTACAGAAACTCACCGGTATGCTCACTGCCTTGAACCGTTTTATCTCAAAGTCCTCCGAGAAGTGCAAACCGTTCTTCCATCTCCTAAAGGGAAACAAAACAGTAGAATGGAATCAAGATTTCTCGCGGGAATTGGACGAGATCAAGGCTTACCTAAGCTCACCACCACTGCTCGTCATACCCCAGGAAATAGACTCCTTGTACTTATACCTCTCCATTTCCAACCACACTGTCAGTTCCGCATTAATGTGCGAAAAAGCAGGAATCCAGCACCCCATTTATTATGTGAGCAAGACTTTATTAGAGGTCGAGCAGCGGTACCTACCACTAGAGAAGCTCGCCTTTTCACTAGTAATGGCTTCAAGGAAGTTGAAGCGCTATTTTGAAGCTCACACTATCATCGTCCTTACATCGCACCCCCTTAAAGTAGTCCTGAGGAAAGCGGATTTTTCAGGCAGACTGTCTAAATGGTCAGTTGAGCTCGGACGATTTGATATCCAATTTTAACCAAGGAACGCAATCAAAGTGCAGGTCCTTGCTGATTTCATAGCCGAATTCACAGGCGAGCAGCCTCTCGACCAATTTCAACCTGTGAAGCAAAGAGAGAATGACACAACAAAGGGAGTCTGGAAATTGTTTATTGATGGAGCCTCCAATTCAAAGGGGGCAAGAGTAGGCATTGTGCTTATCACTCCAGAGGGTATGATCCTCGAACAAGGAATCGGGCTTGGATTTGAAGCCTCCAATAACGAAGAAGAATATGAGGCTTTAATATCCGGCCTCCAGAAGGACCATACTTTAGGGGCAAAGCAGTTACAGGTGTTTAGCGACTCACAATTAGTCTCCAATCAGATAAGTGGAGACTACAATGCAAAAGATGAAAGAATGTTTAGCGACTCATAATGAAGGAAGGCTATTGGTGGCCATATATGCAAAGAGACTTTGTAGTGTATGTTCGCAAATGCGAGAAATGCCAACTTCATGCTCCTATGGTCCATCAACCTGACAACGACCTTAGATCACTCTCCAGCCCATGGCCATTCGCCCAATGGGGAATGGACATCGTAGGACCTTTTCCTACCGTTGCCGGTAATCGTAAGTATCTATTGGTCGCAACTGACTACTTCACCAAATGCATCTAGGCGGAACCCCTGGTGAACATCCGAGACACAAATATGATAAGATTTATATGGAAAAATATAATCACCCGTTTTGGCATCCCCAGAACCATCATCACTGATAATGGAACGCAGTTCGAGAGCAGTTCCTTTCAGAATTTCTGTAATGAGCACAAAATCAGATACTATTTCAGCTCGGTGGCCTATCCTCAGAGCAATGGCTAAGCCGAGGCTTCCAACAAGACAGTGATCGATGGGTTAAAGAAACTATTAGAACGAGCCAAAAGCACGTGGGTGAATGAACTACCGCATATTCTGTGGGCCTACCGTACTACCCCCAGTCGAGCAACGGGGGAAACCCCATTCTCACTAACGTATGGAATGAAAACGGTCATCCCATTGAAAGCAGTCTTACCCACTATGAGGTCCACCCTTGTCGACCAGGGCCAGAATGATGCAGCATTGCTCGCTGAGCTTGACCTAACCGATGAATGCCGAGAACTTACCTTAGTGAAACTAGTGAGCTATCAGCAACAGCTCGCAAAGCACTATAACAAGAAGGTCAATCCAAGCGCATTCCGAATTGGGGACTATGTCCTAAGGAAAGTCCTGGGCAGCGCTGTAAAACCATCAGACGGCAAGTTAGGGCCAAACTATGAAGGACCATTCAAGATAACAAGAGATGATCTGCGAGGAGCCTATCACTTAGAAACGCTGGAAGGAAGAGAGATACCCCGAGCATGGAATGCAACCAATCTTAAGAAATTTTATTTCTAGATTCTTATTTGGTTCTTTACTTATGAAACTGGAATCTCATTTCCTTATCATTAATAAAAGTTGTTTAGAAGTTTCCTTCTACGAAGTGCCAGTTAACTAGTACATGAAATTTATAACTCACACACCCTTTCCAAATGACAGACACACTAATCATTACACTATAGCAGGGAAATCACCCTCATCGAGTTTTTGTTATGAAACACTGAAAACCTCTTAGCATTGCCCCTGGAAATATATGAAGCCCTACAGGAGATCCTTAGGCAATATGGCCAGTTCAAACTTGGTTGCCAAACAATGTTTGGTTAATAAAATCTTGATCGGATAGAGCATCCAACACCAGGTGTGTCCTCGTCAATTGCCACACTTAGGCCTAAGGGAGTGTGATAACACAACCTAAAAGATAAAGTGGGGCAGAATGGTATCTCATAAACATATTGGACTGGAGGGACACTCGCTTAACAACGCAAATTTACAATTTTAGTCAGCCAAGAGAGGCCCAAGATCATTAAGCAAAGTCTAAAAGATGTGGAAAATATAAAACACTTATTTAGTCGACATATTTGCCCAGGACATAAATTTTATATTACTTCATCATATTTACAACAAATACAACCCGTGTTTAGTCGGCGAGCTCGCCCAAAACATCAACATTACATTACTTCATTACATATGTATACAAAGTTACTACTGGCAAAATCTCAATGAGGTCGGGGCCTCTGAATGAGATAATCAACCACTTAAGCTCTTCGACCATCGTCGGGATGGGAAACTAGATCCTCCTCGACTTCATTCACATCCAACTCCAATAGCTTCCTAGGGATGACATCGATAGGGATCCACTGATCATCTCTTCGGAAGGGGTTAGGCATTAGAGTGGAAGGAGAGATCTCATGATGATACCAGAGCATTGAGTTCCTTGGGACTCACATCTCCCTCAGGGCACTCAACCATCCCCTGATAAAGGCGAGCTCTTCAAAATCTGTCAGCTTCATCAGAGCATCTATCAAACCTTGGTCGTAACCATCGGCCCATACTCACCGAGGTCCTCTTTTAAACAGATCCCTCAGTCGAGTGACGTCCCTTTAAAGCCCAGTAGCAATCACGTATGCTCGTCGGATATCATCACAAAGCTCTTCCATTTCCCTAGCTAGACTTCTTGCATTTGTACCAGCTCACGGAATAATCGACGGGGTAGAACCTCACAGCACTGGAGGAGCATCGCTCGGTCCAGCTCGAGCTCGTGATGAGGAGGAACCTCGTAATACTGTAGGAGCAGTGCTCGGTGCATGCTCCCTGAGTCGCGATACTTCCCTCCTCAAAGCTTCATTCTTCTGCTGAAGAATTTCTCTAACCTGGTTGATATCAGAAGCATCTAGAAGCCTTGCCCTCAGGGTATTCACCTCTTCTTAGACTGAGGCACCGACTTCTTCCATTTTTTGGAGCCTGTCTTTTAGTTTAACAATGAGCTCAGTCTTCTCTATGAAACACTTGTTCCTCAATCGCAGCAATTTGCAAATCCTCACAAAGGTATGACGAACTTCGGGACTTACATCAGGACTAAGTATTCTTCCCAATTGAGAAGTGACTGGTATATAATCATCAACATCAACCAATTACAGGCCATAAAAGAGCAGTAAAGGAAAAAATAAATCAGTACACTAGGGGAAGAAACCTTCTCATTTCATTAAAAGGATCAGATTACATCGAGGAACAGAAAGGAAGATTACAAATAAAAATACAAAAGGGACCCTAAAGGTAAATTAGCTGGAGACCTTGGGTTGCCCATAAGAAGCTGGTTGATTCCCCTTGTTAGCAGAAGTAGGAGCATCTCCTTTAGCAGGGACAACCTCTGTCTCCTGAACAGGAAGGGCATCGGTAGGAACTGACTGGGAGGCAGGGTCAACACCTTCGATGGCTGGGACAGGGACTTCATCCACAATTGGCTTTGGTCCTGAATTGTGCTCATCGAATAGGGGAGAGGCAACGTCCACACCAGCAGCTAAAAGGGCCTTATTCCAGCCCTTCTTGAAGTTCAGGCGGCTGATGTAGACTATCTAAACCTCAGCATATTCATACGCAACAGCCCACCCAGAGTTATATAAGTCCTCCTTAACGGTGGATGCCTGAGACTCCTTCTCCTTTAGATGCTCGGTCAGCACTTTGTTCTCCTCCACGACAGCCAGTTTGCTCGAACTAACCAAATCGTAGGCCTGCCGCAGTTCATTCAGTTCTTTAACTACTGCCTCCCTCTCTCGATTAGCATTAGCAAGAGCCAGATCGAAAGACGTCCGAGCAGCATCAGCGGCCTTCAAACTAGCCTCGAGATCTGTACCTTTCACTCTCAATGCAACATTTTGCTTCTCCATCTCACCATTAGTGTTCACCAGGTCGTCGCGAGAGCGATTGAGGCCCGCAAAGTCGGTCACAAACTGCAAGTAAAAGAAGATATTAGAAGAAGGAAACAAACAGAATTTGACGAACATTAGAAAAGAGAAATAAACTTACCAAGGCTAGCCTCTGACTTGCTTGCAGGGCTAACTGGTCAGTCCCTATCGCCCTTTGGCTATCAGCAGGAAGGACTGCTCTCTCAAGCAGTGCATGGGCCAATTAAGGAGAAGTGGCAACCGAGGCCCCCTCTGGCAACGGGTATACAGACACTAAGGCCTGCCCAGCCTTTCTCCTCGCCTTCATTTTTCTCCTCTCTTCCTCTTTTTCCTTCTCCTTCTCTACCCTCCTCCTCTCCTCAACCTTCTTCCTCTCCTCAGTCTTCTTCTTATCTTCTTCCCTCTTTCTCTCTCTCTCTCTCACACCTTCTCTTCTTCCTTTCTCTTCTTCTCCTACTCCTGAGCAGCAGATCGAGAACCAGTAGAAATAGCCCCACTGATGGACTTTTGCTTCTTCAACCTTTGAGCAAGGAGCACATCATCATCATCGTCATCATGAATCAAGTTCTTTCTTGGGGGAACCATTTCCTCGCTAGAGCTGATGGATGAACTCGAAGGTTCTTGGGCTTCAGAAACCTCTTCTGAGCTAGAAGAACTGTTATTGATGGAGCTCTCCTCACCAAAAACACCTTCGGCACCTCCTCTGGTATTACTCTCGGAACTTCTCTCTTCCTTGTCCAACTGAATGGGATCGGTAGCAGCTTCTTCAGAGGTATCAAATTCAGGAATACTATCCACATGACTCGCAATAAAACTGGACCCAATGTTTTTGTACTCGAGCAAGAAAGCAGCAGATCAGGGATGTTCACCGTCAGCCAAGGGCTCCCTAATATTACAAGCTTTAACCAACTCTGAAAGTCGAACCTCGCTGAGGGCAGGTTCCAAGTTCTTCGACCTCGCTGAAAAGAAAATAGGGAAGAGTCAGAAAGATCACACATTAACAAAGAAATTGAAAGGACAGAGCAAAAACTAACTATGTACTCTTCCCCATAAAAGAGAACAGTAAACCTATCAGACCTCGGCCCCTCAGTCTGAGGGGAGAACTGCCAATTTCTAGCAAGAAAGCCATCTTGCCAGTAATCCTTGTGGGAATCAGGTAGGTTTACTACCAATACCCTATCAGGACTCCTGACATTGGGATAAAGAACACCAGAGCTAGTTCGAGAAAATGAGTAGCAAAAACAAACTTTGGCCAGCCCTAATTTGGTGCCATAAAGTTAATTTAATATATGGACGCCATTGATTATCTTCCATACATTGGACGAACACTGTGCAGGAACAATGTTGAAATAACCAAAGAAATGAAAGAATAAATCGTTTGGAGGAAAAGTAAGCCCCCCTTGGGAAAGCAACAAGACGTGAATCCAATGAGCGCCCTCTATCTCTCTAACATTTTTAGGAAGAGAGGCGCACTCAATCTCTACCCACTCTGGGATATTGCAAAATTTCCTAAACTCGGACACTGATCTATTACCTATCTTTGGCATTTGTAAATCCTAAACTACAAATTCAAAGAAAACAAAGAGAGAAAACACAGAGAGAAAGCAAAGGAGACTTACGATGCAAAGAAAATGAGTCCATAAATTAAAAGAAAATGAGACTTGGACGATGCAAGATCATAAGTCCAAATGACGAGGGAGATTAAAAGCAAAGAAAATGAGGACTTGGAGGAGAGGGCACAAATCGCTAAAACTCGCAGAAGATGGAAGAATACTAAGAACCTTGAAACGGCAACTATGAAACGCTGCTCAGAATGACTTTTAAATATTACTAATCATCGCGCATAAGACACAAAGCAACTGCCGCCTAAATCAGTCCTCAAACTTTGGGAAGAGTTACACGATTTGCAAAAAAGCCATTATGACAAATCATTTAAATTTATTGAGCCCAACTTGTGACCTAATAACTTTAGGGGCAATTGTGGGTACTTGAATTTACCATTATGGGCCCGGATGAGTAGCCTAATGAAAGCGGCCCAAAATCCGGACCCCTCGCTTTAACCAAATAGAAATACGACTTAGTCTCCTCCCATGTTCTCGTATGGAGATGTTCTAGGAGAAGATGGTAAACGTGGGGGAGTCCAAGACCCCCACTCCCTGAGGACAGACATGTATATCATAAACCCTAAGTCTGGGGCAAAAGACACGCACTGTATTCTCTATAAATGATCCCCAGAGTATATAGAAATAATACTGACTACACCACCATGGACGTAGGGATTCTTGCTGAACCACGTACATCTCCTGTTGTGTGATTGTCATTTTTTCTTCTTTATTTTGCTTGGTGATTGCGCTTCTCTTATCTATTTGTGTTGAATAATATTTGTCACCACACGTACTTTGCAATCAAGTCCTGGTACATCACGTACTAAATAAAAGACCACCGTTTCGAAATCACTCTCTAACCAAATAATTACAATTCACACACAGTTGGAGGGGAACATAGTTCCAAGCCCATGGGATGCGCACATACTTATGCACCTATATGACCATTAACACTACCGTTTTCAAAGATAGCTAGTACCTAGGTTCTACGTTTTGAGGTACCTATCTAAAATCCCCCCAATGGACTCATCAGGATAAGACTGCCCGCTTTTCTAAGACCTCCTATGATAGCAAGCACCGAAGGTATGTCATACACATAAATCATATAATAGGTATACATACTTGACGCACATTTACATCGATAAGATAGGTACACTCTCGACCTATAACATGATACTCCATACGTAGCGTATAACCCTCAAATGTCCTACATATCATTCATTTAGCATAACACTTCTTCTCATAACAACCCGAGTGTTCCCTATTTCTCATATGGTCTCTAAGTGTCACTCAAGATAATTTAGTAGTTACTCCCACTCTTTCCCACTGGTCTAAGTCGAAGGTTCCCTAAGATACCCGTGATATAGTCGTATTTCTCCCGAATTTAATTTCCATTCTTTAATTAAGCCCACTTAGCATTGTCCCTTTATTTATCTCAAAATTTCAAGTCTCAACACCTAACATATGTCCACTGGTGTTTAGTATATCTCCATATATAATTAAAAATCAATTAGAAGGTTAACTCGGTGATGCGACAGCAAATGTCTACCTAGTGTGCGTTCGATATAGGCTCAAGTACAACTCAGTCGCTCAAGTAATAATCCGATAAGTCGGGATCGTCTCCATAGGGTAATAGGACAAAAGCTCATAACGATGTAGGAACAGATGACTAACCCTAAATTGATTCTTGAAAAGAAGTAAAAAAGATGATTAATTGTGAACTAAATGACTACTAACTAAATGCAAAGGAAATTTAAGTACTGATAAAACTAAATGCATAGAAATAAATCTACTGAGTGAATTAAATATGAATAATGGAAAAATAGGTCAAGATACAATCCCCCAATCCCTAGTACATTTACTGGATAGAATAGTAGCTTTTGAATTAGAAAGTTAATTGAACCCAATCTTTAGTAATCCTAAGCATTACATAAATGAGGGTACTAGACTGCATCATACGTTATCAAAGGTAAGAATAAATAGGTGTCGAATATCTAACACGTGCATCGCATCCTTAAATAGCCTAGTTACCTAAGGTAAACGAGGTTAAAGGTCTACGATGGTTGTGTGTACTACACAACACGATCCAATAAATTTTCAATTCAAAACCTATTTTCTACACATGTACATTACATCGGGCCGGGTTCATGCATCCCAACCCTTGGAAACTTAGCCGGACGTGAGTAAAGTAAAAATTACCTTAGAATTAATTTGCATAAATGCATAGCTATGTGAAAAATTGAGAAGAAATTTTTAAGTAATAATTGCAACCTAAAATTAATGAATAATTAAGCAAAACTATGAAAGCAATTAAAAGCATAAATGAAAGAATAGTTGCAATAAATGAATATGGACTTTAAGCTTGAATCTTTAGTAAATGTTGCAAAACTTAAAAAACTAGGGTTCTTGAATACAAGAGCCCTCTAAAACTAAGAATAATTTATCCCCTAAATGTCTGGCACTAAGTTAAATTAAATACACAATGAAATTTACAAGAGTTGGAGCAAAGTAAAACTCTTAACTAGAAAAAAAAATCAAAAAATCTCATCTGAACCGGTCTGATGGGGATCTTCGGTTCGATCTTCTAGCAATCGAATTGATTTAGTTTCCTTCTCTAATAGATCAATTCGGGAGACAAATTTATGCATAGTTCTTAAAGGCACCGGTCCGGTTCATTTTCATCAGTATTCAGATCGATTTGGGAGCCAAATTTATACAAAGTCTTCATGCTTCCCGGATCAATTCATTTTGACAATTCCCGGTCCGGTCCGGTTCTGGAATTATCCTTTCTTCTTTTCTCTTGAATTCTCATCTTTGGAACTCAACAGCTTCTCACTCAGGGCTCGATTTGTGATGTCGTTTCTTCCTACGTACTGGTAGACGCGAGGTCTTCAATTTTTATGTTGGTCCCTCATCCGAACTCTAGATGTGAATTGACTATTTTACCCTCCGACTTTCATTATAATCCTAATTTCCGATCTTCGATTCCTCTTCTCTTTAGTTGCATTAAATACCTGTAAAAAGCATGAAAATACATAAAACTCGAGGCACTATGTAAGAATTGTCAGTATCGCATATATGAGATAATTCAATACAAATTACATAGTCTGAGGTGCTAAAAGTTACTAAATTTAGGGAATAAACTCAGAAGAATTTATGCCTAATCAAACCCCCTAACTTAGAACTTTGCGCATCCCGAACAATGTAAAATAAGTTAACCAATGCTCAACTCTTGAAAATCATTTTATTAGAATATAACACCTTTTTCACGGGTAAGCGATTGCATTTAGCGTATGCAACAAGAATTTAAACCCCTAGGTTACCCTAGTAGGATGAGTGTTGTCTCGTGAGGGTTCGCAGTGAATACACCCACAAATGTAAATTTTTTACTCAAACAAAATTCAAAATACCTAAAAATTGTATAATTCAAGCTTTTTGAAAAATAATCACCATATATTTATATGCTAAAATCTCAATTTGTCGTGTGTGTGAACGAAGCCAAAAATTTAATCGTAAATTTCCACCGATTGATCATTACGTTACTTTTTTGAAAATTCATTTGGATTCAAATGCTCACGGGATACTCTCACAAACGAATCACTGAAAATGTAGCTATTTCACTCGGTATGCGTGATATAAGGAGTAAATGCATTGGCACGCACACAAAATTGAAAGGCACAGATTTATGGGTGAAAAGATCTCTTCATCGGGTTACGGTCATTGTGAAACGGGAGCATTGCCTCTTATACACACCATTTAATCTCTTCTATTATATTTTATTATTATATCTCTCCAGACAGTAATCAATTTCACAGTCAGTTAGAACTTTTTTCAAGTTTTTTAGGTGTATTGGGTAAAAATGGAAACTTCGGAATTGGAAAATCTTCTCTGATGTCCATAGTGCTTTTTGGGCTTTTACTCTTTTTTCTCTTCTTTTTCTCTTTCTTTTTTATTCCATATTTTTATTTTATTGCTGTTGAGCATTATTCCATTTTTCTTGCCCCTTTTCATTTTCGCACAAATTGGACTTAATTACTAAAATTTTCAATTTTCTCAATTTCGGGTTATATGAGTTTTTCTGGTTATCAAATGAAAGGATAAATTTTATTTGGCTCAACCTGGTTTGCAACAAGGAATTTTTCACTATTTTTTATGGCTAATATTTTTGGGTAACAAATGATGGTCTACTTCATTGTCCAAATTACTAAATATATTACCATACGCGCCTCGAGATTAATTTAGTTTAGAGATATGTTAGCGCTCTTTTTAAGACAACATCTCACACATTTCCCGCAACCGATCAAAATAAGGGTATTGAGATCTTCAATGACTTATTTAAACGCTGAATTGAATGTTGAGTTAACCGTTAACTCAGATTGATTTTAAAAACTCGTAAAATCGATAGGCTCGAAATCTCACCGGGTAGGTTAATCTCCACACTTGTTCGTTAAGTCGTCAATTTTCCTCAATTTCCATCTTTGATCAATTTTGTCTTTGTATATTTTAATTTACAAATTTAAGACTTTAAAAAAATCTTCAATGATATTTTTGAAAATTTTAAATCCCAAATTTTATTTACTTTGAAGAATTATTTTTTTTGGATTTTTCAAATTTTTTGGAAAATTTTGAAATTTTCTAATTTTTTTTGGTTTTTTGGGCATTTTGAGATTTGTGAAATTTGGAAGCACATGCGTACCCAATAACATAGGTTTTTGCAAAATCCCGATGCAAAACAGACTAAAAGCTAAATTAAGGAGAGAAACAAATAAAATGCGACCAAGTACAAAATGCAATACACACATAAGCAAGCGTAAAACACACATTGATAGGGAATCCAATTCCATTATATATAACAAGCATACAAAAGCTGTGGAAATAGGAACTATGAAACATTACATAAGCAACCTAGGAAGAGCAACCTATTGAGGGGGAGGGGGAGCAGGGTCGGGAGCATTTTTGTTGTACGATTCATAGAAATAATCTGGGGGAGGGGTACCCATGGTCATACGGTACATTTCAGCTTCGAATCGATGTAACATTCTCGTGTCTCACTGATATGATCATCGGTCCTCCTCCTTATGAGTGTTGTATTGATTGATAAACCCATCAAATAGTTCTTTCAGTTCTGTGATTCGCCTATCAAACTCGGCTCCTGGGGGCTCAAAATCTAAATCATCATCCTCTTTACATTCCTCCTCATCACCCTCTCCCATAACTATATCGGCGTCCCCAGTTGCTCCCTCCTCGGAATGATCATCATCTGAATCATCCGTCTTGATATCATCTTTGTCATCATCATCATCCGCCTCCTTCACCTGTTGTGCGTGGATAATCTCCCGTTGTCTCTCGCTTTTGTTACGGGTGCCCTGCCCAAGAGGGTTAGGAAGGCGAGGAAACTTATTGGAGGTTCAATTTCGACATCGGCTAGTATGAATGTGATGAGTCGCGCATACGGGAGAGAGTTGGTTCCCTTTTCCTCGAAGGCCGCATAAAATATGTCTTTTTAAATAATATGGCCGAGGTGGATCGTAGTGGCGGGGTGAAAAATGTGATACACAAGAGTCACCTGCAGGGGGCGCATTACAGAATCGTTAGAGGTTTGTAGGATATTTTCACACACGATTTGGAAGGTGATGCACCCCTTGTCACTCATACGACCCACCAGAAATGTTTCGATGGCCCAAACCTCGTCGGGTGCTATACGGGCAATGCAAATGGCTTTATCGAGTGGGACAAGACCGTTTGGATATGTGAATTGGGTCGGGATCGGTACATCCTTCTTCATAAGTTTTTGGTTGAGAATCTCTAAGAAGAATGGAATGCATCGGCCGTCAACAAATGCCTCAAAAACAAAGTCACCAGTGCGAACAAGGGCTCCATAGAAAGCTCGCACCTCGGCTTCCCACACCGCATCGTGGGGCTCATTAAGGAACCAACACCAACTCCGTGGAAGGAAGAGGTTAGTGATGGAATTTAGCAACTCGGTCCAACGCACTTTGCGCTCCATATGTAGTTTATGAGATTGATCGAAAAAACGTTCACACCATATTTGTTCTTAATTGGAGCAGTATGAGTCATTTTCGTGGTTAATGAATACGATGGAGTTGTATTTTTAGGGGTGGATGCGGTTGGCCATGTTTAATAGTAGTGGTTGGACACTAGAAATCGGGAATAGAGATAGTATGAGAGTTAGGATAAGTGGTGGTGGAAAGAGGGAGGGGTAAGGGTGTATTTATAAGTGGGTATGGGGGAAGGAAATGTTGGTTTGGAGGGAAGGGTTTTGGAGTGAATTTGGGAAGTAAATGGTGGTTTGAGGAAGAGGGAAAACAGATTGTGAGGGAAGAATAAGGATTGGGGAATGGGGGTTGTATTTTTGGAAGGAACAAAATACACAGAAGACAACTGATTCGGGTGCCCAGGATGGATCGGACCGGTCCGGTCCTATTTTTATTTTTATTTTTCTCAAAAATGAACCGATCCGAACCCCCAAAGGTGAAACGGTTCGAACCCCTGAAATATGTAGAAATCCCAATTTGCAGACTTCACTCATATATCTCATTCTCTGGATGCTTCCATAACTATACTTACACATAATCAACCTAACTTTGCTCAACACTTGCTCTGAACACCTAGGTTCGCTCTCAATGAGTGTTCTCCCACACCGATCCTATGTGTCCGATACCTACCGACTCTAACTAACCTAACCGACTCATGTCTACTATACACAAGAATCACCCCATTTGAGTCGGGGGTGAGACGACCTTCTCATACTTCTCAATTAGTCCCCATAGATGGGTTAGTACAACCAAATGGTGTCAGTTTCTTCAACGCAAGACTCAAAATACGATTTGAGATGTTGTCCACTCACCTTGAAAGTATTTGCCCCTTTGCATCTTTCAACTCTATAGCTTCGTGGGGGAATACTTCTCTAACCACAAATGAACTCTTCCACCTTGAACGGAACTTACCCGGAAAAAAGGGTCATCGAGAGTTGTCGAGAAGAACTATTTATCCCGGATGAAACTCTTTGCGTCGAATTATCTTATCATGCGCAAGTTTCATTTGTTCTTTTGAAATTTTAGCATTCTCATATGCATTATTGTTCATATCTTCCAACTCGTTCAATAGAAGCTTGCGAGCTTCACTGGCTTTATCGAGATTATAGTTCAACCTCTTGATGGCACAATAGGATTTGTGATCTAGCTCCATAGGGAGATGGCAAGTTTTGCTGACGCGACCAAAAATGTGTCAAAAGTGCATGCTTTATAGGCTCAAGTGTAACCCTGTCGCGTTAGTAATAACCCGGTAAGTCGGGATCAAATCCACAGGGAGTAAGGATGACAGTTCTTAACAACGTAGGAATGGTTAATTTAAATCCTCAATTGATTCTTAAAAAGAAAAGAAAAGATAATGGTTGGTGATTTTCGAATTCCTTATGACTGAATTACATTGAAATTGAATTTTAGAATGAACTATCCTGACAGAAGAACTAACGAAATAGCAAGATAATGGTTATGAATATAAGGGAAACTAAGTCAGGATACAATCCCCCAATCCCTAGTAATTTACTTGATAGAATACTAGAATTGTAAATTAAAAGTCTGAATGAATCCAGTCTTTATAGATCCTAAGCATTACATATATGAGGATTCCAGTCCGCATCATATGAAATCAAAGGTATATATAAAGCGGTGCTAGATGATTATACACGCCTCGTATTCTTAAACATCCCAAGTACCTATGGCAATAGATATTAAAAGATGTACGATGGTTGTGAAATTATTCCACACGATTCTTTCAAATTTTTAATTTAAATTCTACTTTCTGCATTAGTAATTTACATCGGGATGGGTTCATGTATCCCAACTCTTAAGAACTTAGCCAGATGTGGTTTTATTAGATGACAACACCATTCTAACTATGTATGAAATCATTAATCTACGACTTGTTTGTTTAAGATTGCATAATTGTAGAACAATTTAAGATCTAATGAAAACAAATGAAACAGTCAAGAAGAGAAATTTAAATAATACTTGTAATGAATTAGCAACTCTGAAATTAACACTTGAATCCTGACTGGAACTTTGAAATCTTGAATGATTCCTTGCCGAAACTACAAACTATAGTTTCTAACCAATAATTCTTGATGAATAGACTAATGACTAACTAGATCCCTTCTCTTTTAGGTCTTACCCGCACTATATACACGAAACATGACTCCCCTTATGCCTATGGACGACTCTTTAGTTCCAGAAATAAATTCCAGAATTTGAGCAGGCAGATCGATCCAGATATCATCAGATCGGTTCATTTTTGTCAGACGAAACGGTTTGGTACTGGACCAATTCTTTTTTCATCGGTTCTGTATCAATCCAGAGTCTACTGGAATGTGCATGTTCTGATCGGTTCGTCCTCCATCGGATTGGTTCCATATTCTGCAAGTTTGACTTTTGTTTCTCACCTTTGAATTGCCATATCTTTTTATCCAAAGCTCCATTTTGACTGTCGTTTCTTCCTACACTCTTGTAATTGGATTATCTTCAACTTTCTTTAGGCTTCAAATCTGAACTCCGGGTGTAAAGTTATGCTTTCTACCTTTGACTTTTCTTCTTTTGTTTTCTTCCATTCTTTCGGTTTCTTTCTCTCTTTTCTTTCACTAAGCACCTATAAAAACAATAAGAAATACACAAAACTCGTGGTACTTGTTAGAAGAAACCATTGGCAATGATATGGGATAAAACAAGTCAATTATGTTATTCGAGGTGCTAAAAAATACTAAATTAAGAGGATAAATTCAGAAGAATTTATGCTTAGTCGAATCCCCCTAACTTAGAACTTTGCGCGTCCCGAGCAATGTAAAAGAAATTAATATAAAATTTAACTCTTAAAAATTCTTATATTGAAATAAAATTCCACTTTCTCAGGCAAGCGATTGCATTGAGCATATGCAACAAGCCTAAACCCCTAGGTTGCCCTAGTCGGACGAGTTTTGTCTCGTAAGGGTTTGCAGTGAATATACCCACAAAATTCTTTAGTGACTCAAGTAAATATCAAAATACTTAAAAATTCTACAATTTAAACTTTTCGAAAAATGATCACAATAAATTCATATTCCAAAGAGTCTCAAATCATAGTGTGTGTGTGTGTGTGTGTGTGTGCGAAGCCAAAAATTAAACCTCCAATTTCCACCGATTGATCATTATATTACTTTTCGAAAATTCTTTTTGATTTCAAATTCGTACAGGATGCTCTCACAAACGAATCAATCGGAATGTGGCTATTTCTCTTGGCATGCATGGTATAAAGAGTAAATTTAATGGACACAATTTTACGCATACAAAATGGAAAAGAAAGAAATATATGGTGAAAATATCTCATCATCGGAATACAGTTATTATGAAATGGGAAACATCATCTCTTAGTCACACCAGTTCAATCACTTTTATTATCTTTTCGTGCCTTAGCTCTCCATGCAGTAATTAGTTTCGCCATTCGGACTCAGTTAGGACTTTATCGGGTTATAAGGTGTAAAGGGTAAAAATGGGAATGGTATTTTTCACAACGTTTTCTGGATAATATTTTTGGGTTAAACAAACAAGATCCTACTTCATTCTCCATATTGCTAATCACATTACCATATGCATCTCGAGATTAATTTAGTTTAGAGATATATTTAGCGTGCATTTCGAGACAACATTTCACACATTTCCCGTAACTGATCAAAATAAAGAATTGAGATCATCAACGACTTATTAAAACACTGAAAAGAACTTTGAGTTAATCATAAACTCATATTGATTTAAAAACTCATAAAAAATTGAAAGGCTCGAAATCTCACCGAATTTGATTAATCTCCACACTTATTCGTTAAGTCGTCAATTTTATTTCAATTTCCATCTTCGATCAATTTTGGTTTTGTGCATTTGGTTGTTAACAATTTGAGACTTTGAATAGAATAAAGGTCACATTTTTGAAAATTTTAAATTCCAATTTTTATTTATTTTGAACAAAAATATTTTTGACTTTTTCTAAAGTTTGGACTTTGCGAAGTTTTATAAACACGCACTTATCACCCCCTAACTTAGACTTTTGCATTGTACGCAATCAAAAGGACTAAAAGTAAATAAGGTGAAATAATGAGTGCGAGAGATAAAATAAGTAAATAACTAAAACGCAGAATTGTCATCACTACATAGTTGTGATACACAAGAGAGAAAAACATGAAAGGATTCACTTATAGCAAAACCAGATGTGGACTATTAAAGCACCAAAACAGGGATGCCTATTGTGCGGGAGGGGGTACGAGCTACTGGGCACACTTGGGTCATAAGGATCATAAAAATAAGCAGGAAAAGGTGCATTGGGACCCAACTGAAGGCGATAAAGATCAGACTAAAGGCACAACATCATACTCGTGTCGCGACGGTAAGCGTGTTAGTCGTCATCGTACGGACCCATAAAACCATCGAAACGCGCCTCAAGAGATACAATGCAAGTGGTGATCCTCTCACTTGCTGGGACGTAATCTGGATCAGCGGCTTCATCATACTCAGCCTCATCCCCGTACCCGATCTTAACTTTCGCCACAACATCGTCCTCCTCATCATCGTCGGAATCACCCTCCGATGCATCACTATAACCTTACCGTGCACGGATCACCTCCAATTACTTGACACTGCGAGTGAGGGATTCTTGCCCAATGGGTTTAGGAAGGTGAGGTTTATCATACGGTGCTACAATACCGGCATCGGCAAGGAGGGATGCAATGAGACGGCCATAAGGCAGAGGCGTCTTGCCTTTCTTATCGAAGGTTGAAAAAATAATATCAACATATAGAATGAGGGATAAATGGATAGGGGTGTCGGGGGAAACAGGTGGTACACCAAAGTGGCTTGTCACGGATGCATGGACGAATCATTGGATGTTTGCAAAATATTGTCACACACAATCTGGAAAGTGATGCAAGCTTCATTAGTTAGATGACCCACCGAAAAGGTCTCGGTGTCGCAATTGGTACCGGGGGCGAGACGAGAGATACAAGTAGTTTTGGAGACAGGTGGGACATTAGCGGGATAGGTGAAGACATTAGGGATAGCCACCCCCTTGGATTCTAATTTTGGGGCTAGAAGGGCTACGGAGAAAGGGATGGGTGTGGCGTCGATAAACGCTTGAGATTCAAACTCGCCGATGCAGCCGAGAGAGCCATAGAAAGACCGGACCTCGGCTTCCTACACTTTTCCATGTGGATCGTTAAAGAACCGACACCATCCCCCTGGAAGGAAAAGACTTGTGACATAATTGTGGAGTTCATTCCATAATAAATGGCGCTCGTGGGACCGAAAAAGCGTTCGCACCATTGGCGTTCTTGGCGTGAGCGGTACTCACCATTGCCGTTGGGGAGCACATCAATGGAAGTGTATTTATGCGGAATAGCCATGGGGAGTGATGGAGAGGGTGCTGGATTAGAGTGAGAGAGAAATAGATGGGATGAGGTGAAGGAAAATGGGGAGAAGCGGTTGGGATTTATAAGTGTGAGGGGGAACATGAATTGGAGGGAAAGAGAAGATGGATTGTGGGAGGGAAAATAAAGTGGATGAATTTGGGGGGTAAGGGAAGGGATTTGTGAAATAAGGGGGATTAACGTCAGGAAGGGGAAAATTTGTGTAGAGACCGGACCAGTCCGGTTCCAAGTACCAGATCGATCCGATCCTCAATTTTTTTCAATTTTAAATAACCGGACCGGTTCGTTTTTGAAAAATCGGGCCGATTCGGTATAAAAAAAATTATTTCCCCTGTTCTGAATATGGGTCACACTCCCCTCAAGCAAGAATTCCTCAACATGACTTCCTTTGCAAACGGAATTCAAAACTCCCAATACTTCTAGCCAAACCCGAAATACTCGCGTGACGTGTGCGTGACTCTCTTCTCTGCTTGTGATGCACTACTATGAATTCTTAATTATCCTAAGGTACTACCCCTACTATATACAAGAACTCACCCCATACATGTCGAGGGTGTGACGATTTTTTCGAATTATCTCATTCAGTCCCCATAAATGGGGTCCGACAACCAGATCGTGTCGACTTCCGCAACATACGCTTCTAGATAAGGCTTGAGGCATTATCCGTTAACCTTGAAGGTGTTTCCCCCTTTTTGATCCTCCAATTCGACAGCTCTATGGGGGAATACTTCCTTCACAATGAATGGACCAGTCCATCTTGATCATAATTTTCTGAGAAACAAGTGTAACCTCGAGTTGTAAAGAAGCACATTCTGTCCTGAATGAAATTCTTTACGCCGGATGATTATGTCGTGGGATATTTTCATTTATTCCTCTGAAATTTTAGCGCTTTCATATGCATCATTGCGTATTTCTTCCAATTCATTCAACTGAAGCTTGCGTGTTTCCCCGTCTTTGTCCATGTTAAATTTTACCCTCTTAATGGCCCAATATGCCTTGTGTTCAATTTCGACAGGAAGATGGTAAGGCTTGTCATACACAAAGAGAAATGGGGACATCCCAAGAGGATTCTTGAATGAAGTTATATAAGCCCATAGCGTATCATTCAATCAGAGTGACCAATCTTTCTGGTTAGGTTCGACCGTCTTTTCCAATATGTTCTTAATTTCTCGATTCGCTAGCTCGGCTTGGCCACTCGATTGAGGGTGATAAATCGTCCCAACCTTATGGACAACCCCATACTTTCTCATTAACTTTTCAAACGACCTATTACAGAAATGAGTGTCGTTATCACTTATGATTGCTTTCGGAACACCGAAGCGAAAAAGTATGTGTTCTTTTATGGACCTTATCACGACCTTATTGTCATTCTTCCTTGTAGCTATTTCCATTACCCATTTTGAGACGTAGTCTATTGCGACGGGGAAGTATAGAAAGACAAAAGAGGGTGGAAACGATCCCATGAAGTCAATACCCCAGTAATCGAATAACTCAATGACTAGTATGGGAGTTAATGGAATCATGGCACGATGAGTAATCGCTCCCATCCTTTGACATCTATCGCAAGATTTGCAATAAGTATTCACATCCCGGAAAATTATGGGCCAATTGAGTCCGCTTTGCAGGATTTTAGCAACCGTCTTATTTTTAGAAAAATGACCTCCACAAGCCTCCGTATGATAAAATTGGATTACCCCTTGAATTTCTTCATCAGGTACACACTTTCGGATGATTTGATCAGCGCAATACTTAAATAGATATAGATCATCATAGAAGAACATTCGTGGCCAAGAAATGAATTTCTCTCTCTTACGGTGTCCACTCGGAGGGAACAGAATCGTGAAAAGGTAATTCATAATATTCGCAAACTAGGGAAGAGAAGAAGTGGCAAATAATTGCTCATCTGGAAAATACTCATCTATGGGTATTGGATCATTAGGTATGTCAGACGAGAGCCGTGATAAAAGGTTGGCAACGACGTTTTCTACTCCTTTCTTATCTTGTATACTCTTATAGGAGTAGGATCCACCTGATGAGGCGCAATTTTGCATCTTTCTTGGTTAGAAGATACTTAAGTGCCGCATGATCTATAAAGAAAATAACGGGCGACCCAACGATGTATGAGCGGAATTTATCTAGAGCAAAAATGACTTCTAGTAACTATTTCTCCGTGGTGGAGTAGTTAAGTTTTGGTCCAGACAAGGTCCTACTAGCATAGTAAATAACATGAGATTTATTATTTTCCTCTGTCCCAAAATAGCCCCAATCTCGTAATCACTTGCATCACACATTAGCTCGAATGGGAAAGACCAATCTGGAGCTTTCATGATAGGAGCGGAAATCAGCATGCCTTTTAATTTATCAAACGCCTTGTGACATATGTAATTCCACTCAAATGGAGTATCCTTCATAAGGATATTACTCAAGGGTCTAGAGATCGCGCTAAAGTCCTTGATAAACCGTTTATAAAACCCAACATATCCCAAAAAGGATCTCACAGCTTTCAGTGATTTTGGCGGGGGTATCTCAGCTATCACTTCTATTTTTTCTCGATTAACCTCTATACCTTTGGATGAGACTACGTGGCCCAGAACTACACCCTCAGTGAGCATAAAGTGGCATTTTTCCCAATTGAGGACTAAGTTCTTTTCCACACACCGGAATAAAACTTTATCAATATTAGCTAAACATTGGTCGAAAGAGGGGCCACAAAACGCTGAAATTATCCATAAACACTTCAAGTCCTCTCTCTACCATGTCACTAAAGAGACTTAACATACACCGTTGAAAATTCGCAGGTGCATTACACAGTCCAAACGGCATGCATTTGTATGCAAACGTGCCAAAGGGACATGTAAAAGTCGTATTTTCTTGATCAAGAATATCCACTTCAATTTTATTATATCCAAAATATCCATCCAGAAAATAATAGTAAGGATGGTTTGTTACTCCTTCAATCACTTGTTCGATAGAAATCAAGGGAAAATGATCCTTTCTTATTTTGGCATTGAGTTTTCGGTAATCAATGCAAACATGCCACCCGATGGTGGCACGTTGAGGTATTAAGTCTCCATTAGCATTATCGACCACAGTCATACCCAACTTCTTTGGGACAACCTAAATTGGGGTTACCCATTTTCTATTTGAAATGGGATAGATAATCCCAGCATCTAACAACTTAATGATCTCTGCTCTAACCACTTCTTTCATGGTTGGATTTAATCTCCTTTGCATTTCTCTCTAGGGCTTCACATCCTCCTCGAGGTGGATTTTGTGGGTAAAAATCAAGGGACTTATACCTTTTAAATCTTCTATTGACCAACCAAAAGCACCTCTGTGCTTCCTCAAAACCTTCAACAACTTACCCTCTTGTTCTTCTTCTAGGCTAGAAGAGACAACAACAGGAAATGTCTTGTCCTCTCCTAGAAAAGCATATTTAACATTAGAGGGTAGTTTCTTTAACTCGAGACTAGGAAATGGAATCATACGTGACAATTGTGGGGGTAACTCCTCAAATATAGAAACCCACTCAACATCTCTCAACTCTTCAAACGTCACTTCTTTTTGTAACAATACTCTCAACTCCTCCACTTCACGCTCAAACTCAGTACAGGAATTCCTGCTCTCAACACTTTGTACTAAAAAAACTTTTAGCACATCCCCACCTATGATTTCCTCAAAGTTCTCATCCACAACCTCATTGATAAGGTTAACCGCATGAATTTCATCATCATCACCCATTTGATTAGCAACATTGAAGATATTGGTCTCGAGGGTCATATTCACAAAATTGAGTTGCATTTCCCCATTCTGTGTGTTAATTAAAGCATTAGTCGTAGCTAAAAATGGGCGGCCTAAAATTATAGGAACATGATTGCTAGAATGTAGGGAGGGCTTCGTGTCCCAAATGACAAAGTATACAGGGAAATAGAATGTGTCTACTTGGACTATCACGTCCCCCACAATCCATCGAGGTACCTTCATTGTGCAATCTTCTAACTATAGAGTGATTCGTGTAGGCTTAAGATCACCTAAATCAAGCTACTTATAGATAGAGTATGGAAGTATATTCTCACTAGCACCTAAATCTAGTAAAGATTTTTCAACTCAACTCTTTCCAATCACACACAAGATTATGGGTGTACCAAGATCTTTAAATTTGGGTGGAAGATCATTAAGAAGGGCATAACTCACATTTTGTGCTAAAAAGACATTCTTCTTCACCTTAAGCCATTGTTTGATAGTTAAAAGATATTTTAAGAATTTGTCATAGGAAGGAATTTGCTGGATGGCATCCAGGAATGGAAAGTTCAGCTTCA
Source organism: Sambucus nigra (assembly GCA_949130495.1). Classification (NCBI taxonomy): domain Eukaryota; kingdom Viridiplantae; phylum Streptophyta; class Magnoliopsida; order Dipsacales; family Adoxaceae; genus Sambucus; species Sambucus nigra. The sequence goes on along the minus strand of OX422211.1, from coordinate 481,859,696 downwards.
CTTGCTTAAGAACATCTAGCATTTCAGTATGGGAGGCTCCTTTTGGGTTGATGATAAGCGTTGAGGGAATGGAGCAACAGTCGGCATTTTGACTTCTACTTTAGACTTGCCATTTTTATTTTTGTTGTCCATATATAATGGGGTCTCATCAAACTCTTTCTTGTCGATCGAAACCTCTTTAGCCTTTGGTTCTTTAGGTGGGGGAGACAATAGATCAACTACCCGACCACTTCGCAGAGTGGTGATAGCTTGGCATTGCTCTTGCGATTCCGATGATGTAGAGCTAACAGTAGTTTTCCCTTAGGGAGTTCTTTGACCTTGAGCTGTAAATTTCCCTTTCTCTTGGATATTCCATCCAGCTAGCAACCTAGAGATGCTAGTATAAATTTCAGTGAACATCCGATCATACTTAGCACTGTTATCCTTTTTAGATTGGATGAGTTGATTCAAGATATATTCAAGAGATCGCCTAGGTGGGGTAACATATGGACCAGTAGAGGATGCTTGCAAGTGGGGCTGCATTTATGGCACTTACTAAAATTGAGGAGGGGGTAGAGGTAAAGCAACATGTGAAGTAGGATTTATCACAACTTGTTGTTGCCCATAGTTTAAACCAGGATGATTCCTCCACTATGGATTGTACGCATTCCCTTGAGGCATATTAAAATTTCCTCTAAACCCTCCTATAGCTTCCACTTGCTCCGTTTACATTGCCTTGTTGGGAGGTATTGCAGGACATCTTTTTGTGGAATGACCCGCCACACAAATGGCACACACCTTCTCTTTTTCATCTTGAATATGTCCAGTAGCTTCTCTCAATCAAACCTCGAGTATGTCTCTTAAATTCTTTTCCAACTAATCAAGTCGATGGTCTAGTAAAGTGTCCTTGTCCAGTTGATAAATACCGAATACAGCAGGAGTGTTGGACACTTGCCGATGTCTGTTTAGGCTATTGGGGTCGAAAACATCCCATGCTTGAGTAGTCTCGACTACATATTTCAAATGGGCCTCAACATCGCTCAAGTCTAGCTCCCAAAATAGTCTTTCACACATTGTCTTCACGAGTTGTTTAGACGCCATAGTAAGCCCTTGATGAAAAACGAAATGAGATGATGTTTTTCAAACCCAAGGTGTGGGTAAGCGATAACTGGGTCCTGCAAATGTTCCCAACATTTATCAAAGGCTTCATTCTCATTTTGACAAAAAGCTTGAATTTGAGCCTTGATAGAGTTGGTTTTGTGTTATGGAAAGAACTTTGAGAGAAACTTAGTCTGCATATCTCTCTAAGACAGAATAGAGTTCGCAGGTAAAGACCATAGCCATGTCTTAGATTTATCCTTTAGGGAAAAAGTGAAAAGCTTCAAATGGATACCTCTTGCGGGCAGGCTTGCTCACCAAATGTTTCGCACGATTCTTCGAATTCTCTAAGATGGAGATATGGCTTTTCGGAATCCATTCCATGGAACGTAGGAAGAATTTGGATCATCCCATTATGAAAGTGGAACTGTCCTGCATTGTACGGAAGTAGAATGCATCCAGGAGTGACAGTTCGTTCAGGAAATAAGAGCACTTTCATGGGAAGATAAGGCAATTCTCCCTCCCCAGTCCCAGTACTACCTTGCATAGACATGTTGCTATCAAATGATTCTAAATCCCCACTCAGTGTTTGACTCAAAGTGCGACTCATGAGTGAATTATTAGATGAAGAAGGTGGAACCCAAAAGTTTGGAACATTAGGGGTTTGGTAATTATCAGAGTTGACTTCAGCAATGAGATTTTCGTTAAGTTGAGTCGGAGACGGTGGGGGAGTTCACTCTCCTAAATGTAATGTAAGCCTCCCCGGCAACGGCGCCAAAAACTTGACACGACCATAAATGTGTCTAAAGTGCGTGCTTTATAGGCTCAAGTGCAAGCCTATCCGTTAGTAATAACCCGGTAAGTTGGGATCGAATCCACAGGGATCAAGGCTGACAGTTCTTAACGACGTAGGATTGGTTAATTTAAACCCTCAATTGCTTATTAAAAAGAAAAGAAAAGATAGTGGTTGGTGATTTTCGAATTCCTTATGACTGAATTACACTGAAATTGAATTTTAGAATAAACTACGCTGACAGAAGAGCTAACGAAATAGCAAGAGAATGGTTATGAATATAAGAGAAACTAAGTCAGGATATAATCCCCCAATCCCTAGTAATTTACTTAATAGAATACTAGAATTGTAAATTAAAAGTTTGAATGAATCCCATCTTTATAGATCCTAAGCGTTACATATATGAGGATTCCAGTCCGCATCATATGAAATCAAAGGTAAATATAAAGCCGTGCTAGATGATTATACGTGCATCGTATTCTTAAACATCCCAAGTACCTAGGGAAAGGGAGATTAAAAGATCTACGATGGTTGTGAAATTATTCCAAACGATTCTTTCAAATTTTTAGTTTAAATTCTATTTTCTACATTAGTAATTTACATCGTGATGGGTTCATGTATCGCAACTCTTAAAAACTTAGCCAGACATGATTTTATTGGATGACAACACCGTTCGAGCAATGTATGAAATCATTAATCTACAACCTGTTTGTTTAATAGTGCAGAATTGTAGAACAATTTAAAATCTAATGAAAACAAATGAAACAATAAAGAAGAGAAATTGAAATGATACTTGTAATGCATCAGCAAATATGAAATTCACTTGAATCTTGACTAGAACTTTGAAATCTTGAATAATTCTTTGCCAAAACTACAAACTATAGTTTCTAACCAACAATTCTTGATGAATATACTAATGACTAACTAGCTACCTTATCTTTTAGGTATTATCCTCTCTATATACACGAAACATGACTCCCCTTATGACTCTGGACGACTCTTCATTTCCAGAAATAAATTCTAGAATTTGAGTAGGCACACCGGTCCGGATATCATCGGATAGGTTCGGCTCCAAATCCAAATCGGTTCATTTTTTTTAGATGGATCGATTTGGTATCGGACCGGTTCTTTTTTCACCATTTTTGTATCAATCCAGAGTCTACTGGAATGTGCATGTTTGGATCGGTCTGTCCTCCATCGAATCGGTTCGATATTCTTCAAGTTTGATTTTTGTTTCTCAACTTTGACTTGTCATATCTTTTGATCCAAAGCTCCATTTTTACTGTCATTTTTTCCTAAACTCTTGTAGTTGCATTATCTTCAACTTTCATTCAGGCTTCAAATCTGGACTCCGGGTGTAAAGTTATGCTTTCGCCCTTTGACTTTTCTTCTTTTGTTTTCTTCCTTTCTTTCGGTTTCTTTATATTTTTTCTTGAACTAAACACCTCTAAAAATAGTAAGAAATACACGTAACTCGGGGTACTTGTTAGAAGAATGCAATGGCAATGATATGGGATAAAACAAGTTAATTACGTTATTCGAGGTGCTAAAAACGACTAAATTAAGAGAATAAATTTAGAAGAATTTATGCTTAGTCACTTTCCATAGAGAAAATGAAATAGGGACATCCGGAGGGGGTTCTTGTAGGCGGTACGGTAAGCCCATAGCGCATCGTTTAATCGAATGGACCAATCTTTTCCAGTAGGGTCGACGATCTTTTCCAAAATGGTTTTGGTCTCATGATTTTATAGCTCGGCTTGCCCACTTGTTTGAGGGTGATAAGTCATCCCAACCTTGTGGATGACCCCATACTTTCTCATTAACTTTTCAAACGTCTTATTGAAAAAATGTGTACCGTTATCACTTATGATCGCCTTCGGAGCACCGAAGAGAGATAGTATGTGTTACTGTAAGAACTTTATCACCACTTTATTGTCATTTATCTTTGTAGCTATTGACTCTACCCATTTGTAGATGTAGTCTATCGCGACGAGGATGTATAAAAAATCGAAGGAGGGAGGGAATGGTCCCATGAAGTCAATACCCCTGCAATCAAATAACTCAATGACGAGTATAGGGGTTAGTGGAATCATGTCACGGCGGGTAATAGCGCCCATCCTTTGGCATCTATCGTAATATTTTCAATTGGCATTCACATCCCGAATATTGTGGGCCAATAGAGACCGCTTTGTCGAATTTTAGTGATCGTCTTATTCTTGGATAAGTGGCCTCCACAAGCCTCCGTATGATAAAACCGGATTACACTTTTAATTTCCTCATCTGGTACGTATCTTCGGATGAGCTGGTCCGCATAATATTTAAATAGGAATGGGTTGTCATAGAAGAACATGCACGACCAAGTGATGAATTTCTTCTTCTCTTGCAGTGTCCATCCAGGAGGAATGGCTGTTGTGATTTCGGTTCGGTCTGGTAGCATCCAAATCGATTTGGTTTCCTTATTTAACGGATCGATTTGGGAGCCAAATTTATGCAGAGTTCTTAAAGGCACCGGACCGGTTCATTTCCATAAGTATCTAAATCGGTTCGGGAGCAAAATTTATACAGAGTCTTCATGCTTCGCGTATCGATTCATTTTTTACCAACCCCGGTCCGGTTCGGTTCTGGAATTCTTCCTTTCTTCATGTCTCTTGATTTTCTTCTCATCTTTGGAAATCAACAACTTCTCACTCAGGTATTGATTTGGGATGTCGTTTCTTCCTACGTACTGGTAGACACGAGGTCTTCAATTTCCATATTGGTCCCTCATCCGAACTCTAGATGTGAATTGACTATTTTTCCCTCTAACTTTCATTCTAATCCTGATTTCCCGATTTTGGATTCCTCTTCTCTTCACTTGCATTAAATACCTATAAAAAGCATGAAAAGTAGACAAAACTCAAGGCCCTATGTAGGAATTGTCAGTATCACATATATGAGATAATTCCATACAAATTACATAGTTCGAGGTGCTAAAAGCTTCTAAATTATGTGGATAAATTTGAAAGAATTTATGCCTAATCATTCTGTCATTTCCCATCATGTCTAAATCCTAAAAGAGAAAACTTTTAAAATCTGGGGAACTAAATCAATTTTCCCAATGGACGAATTGATTCACTAATCGAATCAATTCGCCCTTGGGTCGAATCGATTCGCTAATCGAATTGATTCGCCTTTGGGTCGAATCGATTCGAAATGCAGCAGGTCTCTTCTTTTTCCTTAAGAAGCCTACGAGATTCACCGTTTTTAATCTCAAAACCTCCATGATTCTAACCTATTCACCCAACTAAGATTACCAATTTTCTACCAACACATATACATGATTTCTAACATTTCATAATCATTAAAATCATCAAAAACCTTAATTAACTGGGATTAAATCAACATTTTCCTCTAAAATCCTAGTTCATTATTTTTCCTCAAGAATACATGTAGAAATCAGATTTTTTTTCTCATTTTATTTATGAGTAGGTCATCAATTTCGTCTCAATATAACAGGGGTTCAATCTAAATCATTAATTCCACCTAAAACATGATTTCAAATCCATAAATTTGTCCTCCACATGCATGAAATTAGTCTTTTAATCAACCTATACTAACATGGATAATATATCTCATTAAAACTTAGCAAGATAAATACTTGCCTTTAACAGAATGTCTGATCCATTGTAGATGATGGTATGGTTTCAAAATTTCTCTCCCGATCTATGCGATGGGGGTGATGTCGGTACAAAAGTGGTAGTTCATGGCCTTGGAAAACCTTGGGAACCTCTCCTTCTCCCTGCTATGGCCTCTCACTATTTTTGTGTTTGGTTACCCTAATGTCCTCACTATAGACCATGATATACACCTCACAATTTCGTAGATCCTTTTCCTCCAAAAATAAAAATGACCAAAATACCCTCTCTGGGTCTAAAACTGCTCCAGAACCCAAAATAAGCCCATGGGTAGACTTTTCGAACTATTTCGACCCTTCTGGACACTTTGGTGCACTCGAAATGACCATATGGAAGATTTAATTCCAATTTACTTTTCTATTCCATAATTTTAGTCCCGACATGACTAATACGCACGTCCCGACTAAATTAGTGTAATTATCGTATTTCGCACTCACGACATTTCTAATATCTTATTATCATTATTATTACTCATTCACTAAGTACGATATAAATAAATATTAACCCTTATCTAGATAATCAATATTTATTTCAAACCGGATTAATTTCACAGTTTAATTTAATTAATCCATATTTGAAAATCATTAAAGACATGGGGTATTACACCGTAAAAATCGGCTTTTTCGCACCTTTTTGTGTTGATCATCAATTGGCACCAAATTCCATCATTATATGCAAAATTTTCACTAGGCAATTTTTTTGGCAAATTAGCACAAGAATATTATAAAATTATCGAAGTGCCCATTTTTTACTTAAAACTGCCATTTTCAATCCAAATTCAATCATTTTTGCATTTTTTTTCTATTTCTTATAATATGAACGTAAGAACTTATTAAATAAAATAAAATGGGACTAACAAAGTATAAATTCGGGTATAAAATATACAAAATAATGAACTCATCAAATATCCCCAAACCTAAACTTTGTTAATCCTCGAGCAAAACTAAAATTTTAAAATCTAACTCACTTTCGTAGGAATCACGATTTCACTGAGCATGTGCAACAAGCCGTTAAACCTCTAGGTTAACCTAGTGGCCGAGTTTTATCTCGTGAGGGTTTGCAATGAATATACCCACAAAATTCAAAAAATTGACTCAATACAAAAGACACAAAAGTAATATAACCAAGTTTGAATGAAAACTTCATAAATATAGTAGAACTTCATTTTTCAATCTCAACTTATCGTGTGTGTGTATGCATAGCCAATATAACTGTCCATTTCAAAAGATTTGATCGTTAAGTTTCTTATCCAAACGTTCGTTTTGATTTTGAATTCTCACATAATGTACTCAAAATCGAACACTCCAAAATGGATTATTTTCTCTCGGTATATGTGAATAAAAGTGTAAATTTAGGTGAGCAAATTTCACATATACATGATCAAAAACAGACTTTTTATAATGGATGAATATGATCTCATGAATGAAAAATTGATTACTTATTGAAAACGTTGAATCGCACAATAGATCCTATTCATCTTCTCTACACACTATAACTAACTTTGCTTGAGATCAATTAGGACTTTTTTTGGTTGTATTGTAGTCTCAGGTTTGGCTGAAAAGAATGGTTTTTCGAGTTCAAAATTTCCGAGAATATAGAGGTTTTTCGATATTTTGACTTTTAGGCAATTTTTCTTCCAACCTCCATTTTCCTTTTTTTTCTTTTTTTTTTCACGAACTCCTTTTTTACATTCTTTCTTCCTTTTCTTATCACACATCATTCTTTTGCAAACTTATTCTTCTTTCATTTTTTTGGCCTTTTTCCTTACCGTAATTTTTACCCTACCATTCTCATAAAATGGGTATGGCTAATTTTTATGGGCTTTGAACTGCTAGTTAGAGTTAGGTAGTATAATGGGTTTTCAACAAAAGGCATATTTTATTTTTGGCTCAAATGGGCTTGCAACTAAATAATTTAAAAAGGTTGGAGTTTCGGCTTAAAGTTCAGCTTTAAAACGATGATCTAATCTCATTTTCTCAAGTTTCATTAAGTTGATTTGTGTCTCAAGATTATTTACTAAGACTTCTAGTTCTTAAGATTCACATTTTTACTTTTTTGTTTTCAATAGTCGAACAAAATAAAGAATTTGAGATCATCAATGAATTTATCACGGAAGTAAAGTTTGAGTTATTTTAACTCGGATTGATTTAAATCTCCCAGAAACGATGATTGGCACAATATCTTACAGGGTTAAAATCCCCACACTTATTCGTTAAGCATTAACTTTCGCCTCAATATTCATTTCTATCATATTATACGGCTAATGTGTAAGAAAATTCATAAGTTTAGAGATCCATAAATTAATTCTATATTAAGGTATAGTTTGAAAACTCAATTATATTGAAAATCTTTTTCAATTTTTTGAACTTTTGATTTCTTTTCTCAATAATACTATCCTTACCCCTAAACCATAATTTTACATTGTCTTCAATGTATGCTCAAATTAGAAATATGGACAAAGAAAATAAAGTACATAACTAAAAGGACAATATTACCCGTGAATTTCCACTTGTGTTGCCAACTTCTCACCCACCTCACATGCTTTGCATCATAAATCGAAAGTCTGAATAATTGGGAGTCAACCAAATAAAAATAGTATACTCATGGAGGAACATAAAGAATGGGAGTGAAATTTTCCAGATGTGCAGTCACATTATAGCATAAATCGTCAGACTCGACGAGACTGTCATAATGAAGAAAAAAATATAAGAAGTTTACACTCTTGAAATATTACAAATTTAAACTTAAGTGTATCTTGAATCAGTCCAAGAAAATCATCAAATGATGTTGACCTTGTAGCTTTTGTTGCAGCTGATTTGTAGAATATCACACTTTGTAGAACCGGTTTTCTTTTCTTGATATGTTTCAGTCTAGCTTCAAAAAAATATTGTATATATGATTTTTTTCGGAGCATATAAATATGTGGCATCCCAAAAATGATCATTGGAGTGAGATGATTTGAACATTAGAGAGAGTTGTTGATCAACCTGGAGTAGCATTAAATGAGAACTGATGGAGAGAGTGACTGAATCTTTTTCTTTGATTTATATCTAAGAGAGAAGAAAAATAGACTGATAGAGAGAGAAGTTAGTAACAAAAGGGTTCTACAATAAGTCTAGTACTGTGTGAAGTGTTGATAGATAGTAGACCACAAATGATAAAATCTCTGTAAGAAAATACATGTGGGACCCAAAGATATAAAGATATAGACCACTTGTGTATCTCGATGATAAGTCTCTACACCTATCATTTGTTTTGACAGATAACACATAATCTTTAAGATGGGCAAAAAAAAAAATAATTATGTATCATATTGTCGTTAATATCTGATTATAAAAGAAGTAGAGCTCTAAAATATTTTCCAAAAAACAAATTCTCACGGAACTGATATAAAAAAATTATATATGTTATACTTTGTTAAAGGTATGGTAACGTTTTTATAAAAATATCGCTCAATTAGAAGGATTGTACAAAACAAACATTATATTAGTTATAATATAAAATGTATGTATATGTAAGCATATAGAAGTCAAAACAAAACTATAAAGAAATAATCTATTCTTGTGCAAGAAAAGAGATGCATGAACCTCCAAATATGATATATCAAAATCTGCTAAGGCAAGATGCCATCAAGTCAATCGTGGGGCCCAAAACAAATCAATCCAAAGATATATGACCAAAAAAATCTCAAAAGACTATAAAAGGACGGTATCTGTTAGATAAGGCCGAACACTATAAAATATGATATCAACTATTAATAAAGTTGGTTGTTGTCATTCAAGGGGCCCACGAACTGATAGACATCTATTACCCAGACAAGTTGCAGTCTTGCAAATGAGATTACTGAAATAGAAGATAGTGTAGCGACAGTTAATAATATATATGATATGCATACAAAAAGAAGTCAAAAAGAAATTACCGGTTTGCATAAGTTCGTAAGCCCAAAAAATATCATATTAAAATATAATTGGTAGGAAAAAAATTATGTATAAAAAATAGTTCAGTTGCAGAATAAATAATAATTGTAAAACACATATAAATTTAAAAGTAATTTAAAGTTTGGATAAAACAGAGACACACAAATATATGTATTTTATATAATATAATTTGTAAGATATATATATATATATATGTATATATAAATATATATATATATACATATACATATTAAAAGAAACATATATATTCTATAGACTAAAATTGTTAGATATACGTGTGATTTATAGTGGTTAGCACACGCATGGTCTCAAAGATGAAAAGTGCAAGTTAAGGTCTAAGTTCAAACATATGCAGAAGTGCTTAAATCATGTAGGCCATAGAAAATATGTACTCTATATATGTCAACATAATATATTTAATGAGCCAATACAAATAATTATGATATCAACAACCCCGTAAAGATCAAAAGAAGTTTTGACAAGTCAATCTGCCAATAATAAGAATAAAATATATAATACTTGTCAAGACGAATAGATTATTCAAACCATTATAAACATCTATCTTCAATTATAAGCGTGCATATGACAATTTGTTTTCCATGTCATGCGATATATAAGAAATATAGTATTATAAATAATTAATACTCATATGGTTAACATAACTTATCATGCACAAGTTAATATGAGTAACATATATGTTTTATGAATAATAACATAGTAACTTAATAAATATTTGTTTGTAATCATCAAAAGCAATATTTGTTTGTAATAAATATTTATTTCTAGCCTAATAACATTGTAACTTAATAACATAGTAACTTAATAAATATTTGTTTGTAATCATCAAAAGTTATATTATATTAAATGAGCATGAATTATAATTTGGGTAAATTAATTAATGATTAATTACATTTTCATTTAACAACCTCCCCCTTTTTGATGATGACAAACAAAATGCTTCACAAATATTTCTTAAAAAATGGTGAATCACATACTTCCACCCTTATTTGACATAAGCAAAAAGGGAAAGGAGAGAGAGAAAAAATTAAAAGTTAACAAAAATCTCCCCCTAAGAAAAAAATTTACTGCAAGGAGATGAATAAATAATAAGGAATGCACAAACATCAAGTTTTATTTCATACACACAATAAGTTACATTTTAAGCTTGTCAATCACATTACAAACATCATTTGCATGACCTTCAATAAAAATATCTTTTCTATTTTCTGTAACCACAAAATTTATAGAAGTTCCAACATTATTTCTAGATGAGGAACTTTCAGCCTCATAGTAAGAAGTAGCTTGTGGGGAAGGATGCATATTTGGTGGCAAGACAAACGGCCATGGGGGTGGTTGCACCCAAACAACAAAAGGAAGAGAATGTCGTATAGCATTGAAAGCTTCAGTGTAAGACATATATTTTTTAAATTTTGCACCGCTTACTCCTTTAATTTGAGATTCGCATTTTTACCATGAAGTATATATCCTAGACATTTTGCCCACCCAAACCACATAAAATTTCTTCATTTTGAAGTGTAAAAGAAATGACATAGAAAGAGAGTATTTATAGGACATGATATTTTGTCTTATAGTTGAAATAGCCTAAAAAGATGTGAATAAACTGTTCATAGAATTTTTGTACCATTTGGAATTAAATATTAACAAATATGAATAAAAATCATATCTCCAAGTCACTTAAACGAGTCATACCGAGTTCTCAACGAATAAAAGAAAAACGGTCTTCGGATAGAGGTTTTGTAAAGATATCTACTAATTGAAGATCCGTGCTGATGAATTCAATTTTTACATCTCCTTTTTAACATGATCTCGTAAAAAATGATGTCTAATTTCGATGTGTTTTGTTCTAGAATGAAGAATTGGATTTTTAGTTAAACATATAGCACTCGTGTTGTCACAAAAAATAAAAATATTTTGAAAATATACATTAAAATCTTCTAATTGTTGTTTCATGTATATTATTTGGGCGCAACTACTACCGAAGGCAATATACTCGGCCTCGACCATGGAAAGAGCTACGAAATTCTGCTTTTTACTAAACCATGAGACTAGTGAGTGTCCTAAAAAATGACATGCACCACTAGTACTTTTCCTATCAACCTTACAACCAGCAAAATCCGCATCGGAATAACTTATAAGTTCAAAAAAGGTAAATTTAGGATACCATAAGCCTAAATCCTTTGTGCTAATTAAATATCTGAAAATACGTTTTAGGCTCACAAATGGGATCCTTTGGGATTAGCTTGAAAACGAGCACATAAACAAACACTGAACATGACGTCGGGTCTACTAGCGATTAAATACAATAAACTACCTATCATGACACGATATAAAGTGGTATTAAATGATTTTTCTTTTTCATCAATATCTAACTTTATAAAAGTGCTCATAGGTGTCACAAGTGATTTAGCATTTTCTAAACCATATTTTATCAAAAACATTTGAATGTATTTTGATTGATTTATAAAAATGCTATTTTTAGTTTGTTTTATTTGGAACCCAAAAAGAAATTTAACTCACCTATCATACTCATTTAAAATTCATTTTGAATAAATTCTGAAAAATCTTTTCACAAGGTTTCATTTGTGGATCTAAAAATAATATCATTAATAGATATTTGTACAAGAATCATATCATTACCATGAAATTTTATAAATAAAGTAGAATCCATTTTTTCTCTTACAAAATCATTTTCAAGTAAAAATCCACTTAATCTTTCATACCAAGCCATAGGGGCCTGTTTTAAACCATATAGAGCTTTATTTAATTTACAAACATGGTTTGGAAATCTGTGATTTTCAAAATCTGGTGGTTGTTTTACATAAACGTCTTCATTTATAAATCCATTTGGAAAAGCACTTTTAACATCCACTTGAAATAATTTAAAATTTTTATAACATGCAAATGGGAATAACATATGAATCACTTCTATTCTAGCTACGTGGACATACGTTTCATCATAATTAATTCCTTCTTATTTGTTATAACCTTGTGCAACTAGTCTATGTTTATTTCTAATTATTCAACTGGCATAATCATTTTTATTTCTAAAAACCCATTTAGTTACAATAACGGTTTTGTCTTCGGGTAAGGGAACAAGTGATCAACTATTATTTTGTTCAAATTATAACAATTCAACTTGCATAGCTAATAACCAAAACTCATCTTTTTCAGGTTCAAATATATCTGTAGGTTCAATATGTGACACAAAGGCTAAATTATTACAAACATTTTTTAAGGAAGATCTAGCAACAATACCACTAGAGGATTCACCTAAAATATTCTCAAAAGGGTGTTTTTTACAAATTTTCAGCTTTTAGGTAAACTATAATTATTGTTATTTTCATCTCTATTTGGAGTCTTTTCAACATTTGTAGAATTATCAATATTAGAAGCTACATTTTCATTTAACTTTAATTTGTTAAGGGATTCATTTAAAACTTCATCATCATTGTTGTTAGAAAAATGGTTTGTTTCAGAAAACGAAACATGAATAGATTCTTGAGCAACTAAAGTCCTTTTATTAAATACTCTATATTCTTTACTGTTAAGTGCGTATCCAAGAAAGATTCCTTCATCCGATTTAGCATCAATTTCTCCCAAATTATCTTTATCATTTAAAATAAAACATTTACTTCAAAAACATTAAATTAGCTAACATTAGGTCTTTTCTTTTTCAAAATCTCATATGGAGTTTTATCTAGGCCTTTTCTAATTATTTTTCTATTTATTACATAGCATGAAGTGCTAACAGCTTCCACCCAAAAATATTTCGATAATTTTTGTTCATTTAACAAAGTTCTAACCATTTCATGTAAATCTCTATTCTTTCTTTCTACAACTCCATTTTGTTGAGGTGTCCTAGGTGCCAAAAAGTTGTGTTCAAAACCATTCTCATCACAAAATAATTCAACATCTTTGTTATCAAATTCTCTTCCTCTATCACTTCTTATAAAGATAATGTTACAACCTTTTTTATTTTTAATTTTTTGACAAAATTTAGCAAAAATGGGGTATGCATCACTTTTATGAGTGAGAAAGAAAATCCATGTAAATCGAGAATAATTGTCAACAATAACAATAACATGATATTTACCTCTTAAATTAACAACTTTGTTATGTCCGAATAAATCTAAGTGTAATAATTCTAAGGCCCTACTAGTTGAGATATCTCTTTTCTTTTTTAAAGAAGTTTTAGTTTGTTTTCCAAATTGACATGCATTACATATTTTATCTTTAATAAACTTATTTTTGGGCATCCTTCTAACTAACTCATTTTATACAAGATATTAAGTTGTTCCATATTAGAATGACCCAATCTTCTATGCCAAAGCCAACTAGTTTCATTTAGGGCAGCCAAACACTTTACATTTTGAGACAGATTATCAAAATCAAGAGTATAAACATTTTCATGTCTAGAAGCAACATACAAAACAATATTATCCTTAGCATTTCTAATTAAATAAAAATATTCTTTAAAAGTAACTTCGTAACCTTTATGACACAATTGACTAATGCTAATTAGATTGTGTGTAAGACCATCAACTAGAAGAACATTTTCAATGCAAGGGGAAAGTTCCTTACCGACTTTACCTATCCCGATGACTTTGCCTTTGAAGTTGTCTCCAAAGGTCACTAGCCCTTCATCATTTTCTACTAGGATAGAAAACTTGCTTTTATCACCCGTCGTGTTTCTTGAACAATCGTTATCTAAGAACCATATGGTCTTGTGGGAGAGATATCTTAAACAGACCTCCAATGGACATTTAAATAACTTTTCTTTTGGTACCCAAAATGTGTTGGGTCCATAGGGTTAGCAAAGAGTGTAGTTCCCTTAGGGATCCATGCAACTTTAGTTGAAAATCTATAATTACAAGAGTTTAAAAATTGGGTGTGTCTTCCACAATATGTACACAAAGAATTTCCCATATTGTTAGAATAATTTTTAAAACTTTTCTCATTTTCATATTCATTATAACCAATTACATCCCTGTTATACATCCACCTCTGGATTCCAAGTAGCATATATAAGTTAATCTTTACTTTAACATATTTTTAAGTCAACATTTAAAGTCTTCAACTTGAAGTTTTAATTTATCATTTTCGAAATAAGATATTGTTTTGGGGAGCCTTTATTTTTTTATTTTTCAATTTCTGATTTTAAAGATTCGTTTTCTAACTTTATTTTTCAATTTCTGAGATGGAACTCATCATCACCAACTTCTTCACTTTCTTTATCTTCCTCAATGGATTTGAAAGCAATATTTTTGCTTACTTTAGGCTTCTCTTCTTCATCATGTTCTTTGAGTTCCATCTCATGAGTAATTAAAGAGCCCAGCAACTCGTCAAGAGAAACGGGTATTTCTCGCATTGCTTCATTGATAGCTAACTTCTTTGTCATATAAGTAGCTGGTAACAACCTGAGAATATTAATCACTAATTCACTGTCAGTATAGATTTTACCAAGAGATTTCAAACCATTTACAATATTTGTAAATCTAGTATACATATCAAATATGGCTTCATCAAATTTCATTTTAAATATCTCATAGCTATGAACAAGCATGCTTATTTTATCCTCTTTTACTTGACTAGTTCCTTCATAAGTAATTTCCAATCTATCCCAAATTTATTTTGGAGTTTCACAACAACATATTCTGTTATATTCATTTACATCAAGAGCACGCCGTAAAATATCCATGGCTGTAGCATTTACTTGAATTCTCTGTATATAACATCATTCCATTCATTTTCGTCCATAAGGACATTTAAATTATCTACAACTTTCATATGAATATTAGGTTCATTTATAATAACTCTCCATACATCATAGTCATTTGAATGGACAAAGCTTTTCATTCTATTTTTTCAATAACTATAGTTATTTGCAGAAAATAGAGGAGGTTTATTAATTAGTTGGCCATCACTAAGGGATGAAACAACAAAGTTTGCCATCTATCGTTTTGATTCTAAAGACGTTTAAATCAAATTAAATAGATTAGAGCAAGGCTCTGATACCAATTGTTGCCCAGATTATACTCAAGAGGGGAGGTGAATTAAGTTTAGCAAACTTTTATTTTTTAATTAAAATTGCAGCCTATATATTTAATGTTGACAAAGAAACTTAATTTTTCTGATTTTATTTTGTATGCTTAACTCATAAAATATCATATTACAAATTTCATAATACTTAATTAATTGAAACAAAGAAAATGAAAATTTTAATTAAATAAAAAGAAATTGTGAATAAATAATTTATCAATATTTTTAAATCAACAAGGTCTATTGAAATAATTTCAACAAAATTAAAAAATCGTTTGATATATAAAGCTTTAATTTATAAAAAAATATTTGTAT
Source organism: Sambucus nigra (assembly GCA_949130495.1). Lineage (NCBI taxonomy): Eukaryota > Viridiplantae > Streptophyta > Magnoliopsida > Dipsacales > Adoxaceae > Sambucus > Sambucus nigra. The sequence goes on along the minus strand of OX422211.1, from coordinate 481,843,839 downwards.
CTTGAAGTTTAATGTGTTTTAAGGTTGCTGATTAAAAAAATATAAATCATTCACACACAAGCAAACACATTACTAGAAAATAAAGAACACCGATTTTTAACGTGGTTCGGCCAAACACGACCTACATCCACTCACCAAGAGTAGCTTCCGTCTCTCGCGCTTCACTAATGCTGATCCACTTGGCGGTAGGATCAAATCACCACTTTTACAACAACACCAGCTACAGAATGTTCCCGAAGCTAAACAACCACCTTTAAATCTTTACATACGGAGCAAAAAATAGAAGAAGTTTACACTCTTGAAATAATAAAAATTTAAACTTGAGTGTATCTTGAATCAGTCCAAGCAAATCATCAAATGATCTTGGTCTTGTAGCTTTTGTTGCAGCTGATTTGTAGAATATCACACTTTGTAGAACCGGTTTTCTTTTCATGATATTTTTCAGTCTAGGTTCAAAAAATTAATGTATATATGATTTTTTCGAAGCATATAAATATGTGGCTTCCCAAAAATGATCGTTGGAGTGAGCTGATATGAACATTAGAGAGATTTGTTGATCAACTTGGAGTAACATTAAATGAGAACTGATGGAGAGAGTGACTGAATCTTCTTCTTTGATTTGTGTCTAAGAGAGAAGAAAAATAGACTAATAGAGAGAGAAATTAGTAACAAAAGGGTTATACAATAAGTCTTCTACCGTGTGAACTATTGATTGATAGTAGACCACAAATGATAAAATCTCTGCAAGAAAATACAAGTGGGACCCAAAGATATAAACCACTTGTGTATCTCGATGATAACTCTCTACAGGTTTCATTTGTTTTGACAGATAACACATAATCTTTAAGATGGGAAAAAAAAATACGTATTATATTGTTGTTAACATCTGATTATAAAAGAAATAGAGCTCATAAATATTTTCCAAAAAAATTCTCACGGAACTGATATAAAAAAAATTATATACGTTATACTTTGTGAAAGGTATTATAACGTTTTCATAAAAATATCACTCAATTAAAAGGATTGTACAAAAAACATATTATATTAGTTATAATATAAAATGTATGTATATGTAAGCATATAAAAGACAAAACAAAACTATAAAGAAACAATCTATTCTTGTTGATTAAGGATGAAAAGTAGTGCGTGTAAAGACGCTTATCGTTGTTTTCGATTCATCACCTCAATACAAAAATCTAAACTATGACTAAACTCTTTTAAGGGAGTATAGTGGCCAATCCGGGTATCGAAAATCTACACAGACGAGTTGCTAGAATATTAATTGATTTATTACTTCTAAATAAAAGTGTAAAAGATATCTTCTTAACTAAAAAGAAATAAAAGATAAATGAAGGAAAAGATTAATCTAGGCATGGGTAAATTAAACTACATTAACAAACCGAATAAAAACAATAGGTTGCATCGAATAACCCACACCCTGAGTTAATTAGTATAAAATGGTCACATGGGTTCGCGAGTTATTAAGATTGCGTCTCGTTTCGTCAATTAATTAAATTAAGAGCTGTCACACCCCTAAATTTGCATAAATGACTAATACATTTTTGGCATCAACAAATACCCCGAAAATTATGCACGAAAGGTCGTAAATACGGAGCATATATGATATATCCCGTCAAATCTCCTAGGCGTAATAACTAGGACAACACACCCAAAATAAACCTATAAACTCCATCACCAAAGCAAAGCAACATGTCAACCCAAAGTGAGTTCAATCCGACACAACCTAGATTAAATTAGCCCCTAAGCATATTAAATGACATTAAATAAATTAACTAATTAATTAAAGCACAACTAATTAATTTACTCTAAAATTATCTAGGCATGGAAAAAATTAAATTATGAAGTAAGTACATATAGCACAAAGCAAGAAGATGAATAAATAGAAAAAAACTTACATTCAAAAGGGTAAACCAAAGAAAAATGGAGGAAAGTGGGCAAAGCTCCCAAAGTTACAAACCCTAAACTAAAGCTAATAATAGATCCCCTCTAAAAATAAACTAAACTTGCTTTATATAGTAGGTTACAAAAAATGATTAAAAGAAAAAGAAAAATAAAAGACAAAGGGGTAAGTTACATTTAAAATAAAAGAAAAAGAAATAGAAAAAAGGGGCAACAACACAATCAAAAAATTCGTACAAAACACAGTCCCGGTCGACCGGATCCCAAACCAATCGACCGCGTGAACAGTGCAAATGGCTACTGGTATCAACCCACGGTAAAAACGGAATCGTCGGTCGACCGCGCATAGCAGCTAAATCCCACATGTAAATTCTTGCTTCTATGGTGCTCAAATTCCAAGACCCAATTGCCAAGAACTCAACTCATATTCATCTCGTGAGCTCCAATTTGTGTCCAAACCTTAAGCTCCATGGAGCCTAGTCGAGACCACCACAAAACTAGCGTGTTGGACCAACTGCTCATGTAAAAATCCAAGGCCACGACCGTTAACCACAATGTCCAAATATGGAGAAAATCCAAGAACTCCACACCTTCATTAATGGTGAACAAAAACCTCCAAAAAGTAAATGTCCAAGACCCATTTGCGTACGTGGTTAAACATTGAGCTCCAATTTTGGACCAAAGTCCCAGATTTTGAACGAACCCAAAACCCGAGCAAAACTCGAGACTATGGACAAATCGCCATTTCTTTTTCTGCAAAAAAACCATGTTAGGGCATAGGTGGAATTTATGGAATTCTTATTAAAGAAGAAAAGGGACATGAAAGGAATTATTTAAATCGTTAATGAATCTCTTATAATTCTTTCCGATTAAAGGTATGCGTTTCCTTTGTTAGGACTCCGATTCGAGAACCATTTATGGCCATGCAAAGCTTGGTCCGAGGGCTACAACATCCGTGAAGACTTCGGGAAAAAATCCCAAAGTGTGAAATTACGAAAATGCCCCTGAATGTGCGAATCGCAACGGAACTTTACCAGAACGCGCTCAAACTTCACACTAAGCACTTTAATACCTATAACAACTCAATTATACCTCAAATAACATGTTAGCATATAAAACGGAGGTTTTCTAATTAACGAGCATAATTATAGGCATTAAAGTACCCGAGGGGGCTAAAATGCCTAAGTTCGAGGGTATAAATATGTAATATTCGATACGAATCACACCCCCTAACTTACACATTGATAGTCCCTAGTAATGAAATTCAAAGAAAGAAGAACTATAAGAAAATCACAAAAATAGGAGATATATACAAAAATAATAAAAGGGATAAGGCCACACTTTCGCGGGCGCACGATTGCATTTAGCATATGCAATAAGCCATTAAACCCCTAGGTTACCCTAGTGGATGAGTGTCGTCTCGTGAGGATTTTTAGGGATGAAAGCCACAAACATCGTATGGTTTCCTCAAAATATGCCCAATCACATGCGACAAGCCCAATAATATTGAAAAAGATTTCATACACATTATTAGCAAAGTGAACTAATTCACACAACCGTCCGTATTATTAACATTATAGAATGAACTTCGTTGAATTGAAACCTTAAAATGTGGCAGGGGAGCGAGCACATGAAAATGTATGATTTGGCAAAAACTTATATAAATCGGATAAAAATTAAAGTAAGCATATATTCAATCCTCACGGGCATTACACTCATCAAGTGAATTCACTCGAAACTGGGAGTTAACACACGGAACATGCGGGCATAAAGAGTAAATGTAAATGGAAACTAGGCCTCACACATGTCATAAATGAAGAACGCTATATATAAAATGAAAAATTATAATCTCAATGAAAGATACCGCTCATTAAAGGAGGCGAAATGCATTTTCACAGATTATCAAAACTATTTCAACTTTTAAATTAAATTCACCCTAAGATCACATAGGAATTGTAAAGGGTTATAATGTACATTGGGCTAGGGTTATGAAATGAAATGACTATGTACGGATTCAAAGTGTTCGGAGATGAAAACATGGGATAATGGAAAATGCGGGAAATTTCAAAAATTGGAAAACAAGTTCGAAACAAGCATTAAATATAACAATTGGAGAGTAATCAAAGCTTATTGAACTATATACACAACATATACAAATTTCACTTTCTTTTTCTTTTCTTCTTTTTCTCATGTTTTCTCATGTTTTCTTTTGTTTTCTTTCTTTCTCTTTTTGACTTTTTCTTTTCTTTACTTTTCACACTCTCGCATGCGTAAATTGCAATCACAACACAACAACATCATTCAATCCCAAGTAACATTCCAAACAAAGGTATGGAAGGTGTATGTATGGTTTTAAAATCCAATTTGGAGTTGGTTATGAGATTTTGGGTTATGAAACGAAGGGCTAATATTTAGGCTCACAGGGGTTGACGAGGGAAAATATATAAGGTGAGGTCCAGGCTAATATGGGTAATATAACAAAGATGGCCTATGATCATTTCATAAAGTTTATGCAATTCTCGAGTCAAAACAATATATGAAAATCATGCTCAAGTAACACATTTCAAGATATAAACTCAATTAATGAATGATTAATGAAAGAATAAAGTGATTACCAACGACTCTAACGTTTTCAAAGAGGAAAGAGAGGTGTAAACACTCACAAACGACGAAAGGTACAAAGCTTACTTGCTGTAAGTATATACAATGCAACAAAATATTACCGATTTATAAAAATCTTAAACCAAATCAATAAAGCAAGGAAAGTGCATGTGCTCATGGGATTAAAGTTTAATTCATGATGTTATTCATAATATAATCAATTGAGGACTAAAGACTAATAACTTCTAAAATCAATAACACACATCATTCAGTTGTCTATTGGATTGGGCGATTATTAAAAATTATCATCGAAAACAAAGGCAAAATTCCCAACAAAGAAGAAAAAAGAAACAAAAATCTTTTTGAAATTTTTAATTTTTCTAAGAAAGCATACTTAGTAACAAACAGGTAATCAAATAAAAGAAATTACCAATGAATGGGTAGAATATCCCACACCCCTTAACTTAAAACCTGACATTGTCCTCATTGTGAATTAAGAACCAAGCTAAAGAGAGGAAAAGAGTGATATTACCCACAATGGATCGATATCGTGAAAGTACAAGTCCAATGATTCTACCAAACATGTTAGTAACAAGCATAGCAAAAACAAATAACAAAAACTTAACTAATTACACTAGACAAAAGTTAAGAAAAATAAGGAAAATAAAACTAACTATGTACAACCTACAATTTTAACTTCTAACTAACTATACACTAGAAGTTGAAATTTTTTAGGGTCCACCCAAAATACGATTTGGCTTTGGAGGATAATCGGTGTACCCTCACTTTCAGGCATGTCTCCCGAAAAATAGGAATTCCATTCGAATAACGGAAGGCATGTGTAATCAAAAGAAATGAACCATCCCCAATTAAAAATTTTGGAGGGAGGATGGGGGATTTGGATAAGCCGGGTGACAAAAACACAAGAGGTCCAAAAAAACTGAATTTTCTCCCAAGTATTTTGAAATTGGAATTGGAGGGGGCTCACATGAAGGCAAAGATGTGATCATGGAAGGCGACTCGAGCAAGTAGTCCTCATCGGTGAAAATGTTTAACACATCAAAGATCAGAACCGATTCATCGGGTACTTGTGACGGTGTGATAATAGAGAATGAAAATGGGGAGGAAAGAAATTCAAACTCAATAGATGAGTCATCATCGCTTAAAGATTGAGTTTCGAAGGAAATAAGATCATTTTCAATGAAGTGTTCATCTTTGGGGTCCAAAGAAGAAATCATTTAATTGCAAATGGATATTACTTCCATTTCATCCTCACTTTTAATATCTATTATGCTATGGGCAAAGTCAACAATGGTTTGTTCCAAAGTAGGCACAAAAACCTCATTTGGTTCAAAACATTCCTCGACTTCAAAAGTCTCGGAAGAAAAATCGTCATCGTACTCAAATAATAAATCCAATTCATGCTCCCACAAACGATTTTCTTCCCGATAACGGTTTTCAAGTTTCCCATTTTCAAGTATGCGCAAGACCTCACCGAAAGTCATAGGTCGAGGCGCAAATTCTTAGAAATGAGAAGTTTGGAAATTATTATCGGAACTATACTTAAACTCATTATTATAAGAATTTTGAAAGATATTGCAATTTGTTTCAAAATTTCTATTATAAGGAATTAGAGGCCCAAAATCGTTATCATCCTCCTCAAAATACACGCACTCCAAAGCTTGACTTTTGTAATACTCGCCCAAAGACATTTTTGAATTTGTAAATTTTTGGGACTCTAAGTATTGACCAAAAGTCAAAGGTTTCCGAGGATTTTGAGAATTATCATAATGATTACCGAAAGAATTGGAATAAGACATGCTTACCCCAAAAATGGCTCGAAGTGGCGAATTCCACAAAGTAGATGTGCGCGCAAAAAAATTCAAACAGTTCCTGGCGCTCAAATGTAGAAGTCCTACAAAAATGTAAGACAAACAATACAAATAAAAAGAAAATACTACGAAATACTAAATCAAATAAATTCTAAAATAAACTCATCCTCGACAACGACGTCATTTTGATTAAGGGTGAAAAGTAGCACGTGTCAAGACGCTTATCATTTTTTTCAATTCACCACCTCAATACAAAAATCTAAAATATAACTACACTCTTTTAAGGGAGTATAGCGGCCAGTCCGGGTATCGAAAATCCACAAAGAGGAGTTGCTAGAATATTAATTGATTTATTACTTCTAAATAAAAGTGTAAAAGATATCTTCTTAACTAAAAAGAAATAAAAGATAAATGAAGGAAAAGATTAATCTAGGCGTGGGTAAATTAAAATACGTTAACAAAGCGAATAAAAATAATAGGTTGCGTCAAATAACCCTCACCCCGAGTTAATTAGTATAAAATGGTCGCATGGGTTCGCGAGTTATTAAGATTGTGTCTCGTTTCTTCAATTAATTAAATTAAGAGTTGTCACACCCCTAAATTTGCATAAAAGACTAATACGATTTTGGCATTAACAAATACCCCAGAAATTATGCACGAAAGGTCGTAAATATGGAGCATACATGATATACCTCGTCAAATCTCCTAGGCGTAACAACCTGGACAACACACCCGAAATAAACCTGTATATTCCATCACCAAAGCAAAGCAACATGTCAACCCAAAGTGAGTTCAATCTGACACAACCAAGATTAAATTAGCCTCGAAGCATATTAAATGACATTAAATAAATTTACTAATTAATTAAAGCACAACTAATTAATTTACTCTAAAATTATCTAGGCATGGAAAAATAGAAAGCATGGAAAAAACTAAATTAGGAAGCAAGTACATATAGCACAAAGCTAGAAGATGAATAAATAGTAAAAACCTTACATTAAAAAGGGTACACCAAAGAAAAATGGAGGAAAGTGGGAAAAGTTCCCAAAGTTACAAACCATAAACTAAAATTAATAAAAGATCCCCTCCAAAAATAAACTAAACTTGCTTTATATAGTCAGTTACAATAAAGGATTAAAAGAAAAAGAAAAAGAAAAGAAAAAGGGGTAAGTTACATTTCAAATAAAAGAAAAAGAAATAGAAAAAAGGAAACAAAGGGACAACAGCACAATCAAAAACTTTGAACAAAATAGAGTCCCGATCGACCGGGTCCCAAACCGATCCACCGCGTGAATAGTGCAAATGGCAACAGGTATCAACCCACGGCAAAAATGAAATGTCCGGTCGACCGTGAGTTGGCCGCCGGTCGACCGCGCATAGCAGCTAAAGCCCATATGTAAATTCTTGTTGCTATGGTATTCAAATTAGAAGACCCAATTGCCAATAACCCAACTCGTTTCCAGCTCGTGAGCTCTAATTTGTGTTCAAATCGTAAGCTCCATGGAGCCTAGCCGAGACCACCACAAAACTAGAGTGTTGGACCAACTGCTCATGTAAAAATCCAAGGCCACCACCATTAACCACCATATCCAAATATGGAAAAAATCCAAGAACTCCATACCTTCATTAATGGTGGACAAAAACTTCCAAAAAGTAGATGTCCAAGACAAATTTGCGTACGTGGTCAAAGATTGAGCTCCAATTTTGGACCAAAGTCCCAGATTTCGAACGAACCCAAAACCCAAGAAACACCCGAGCCTAGGGCCAAATCGCCATTTCTTTTGGTGAAAAAAAACGTGTTAGGGACATAGGTGGAATTTATGGAATTGTTATTAAAGAAGAAAAGGGACATGAAAGGAATTATTTAAATTGTTAATGAATCTCTTATAATTCTTTCCGATTAAAGGTCCGTGTTTCCTTCGTTCGAACTCCAATTCGAGCATCGTTTATGGCCACACGAAGCTTGGTCCGAGGGTTACAACTTCCATGAAGACTTCGGGAAAAAAAGTGTGAAATTACGAAAATGCCCCCGAACGTGCGAATCGCGACGGAACTTAACCAGAACGCGCTCAAACTTCACACTAAGCACTTTAATACCTATAACAACTTAATTATACCGCAAATAACATGTTAGCATATAAAACGGAGGTTGTCTAATTAACGAGCATAATTATAAGCATTAAAGTACCCGAGGGGGCTAAAATGCCTATGTTCGAGGGTATAAATATGTAATATTCGATACGAATCACTTGTGCAAGAAAAGAGATGCATGAACCTCCAGATGTGATATGTCGAAATATGGTAAGGCAAGATGCCATCAAGTCAATCGGCGGGCCCAAGACAAATCAATCTAAAGATATATGACCAAAAAAATCTCAAAAGACTATAAAAGGACGATATCTGTTGGATAAGGCCGAGCACTACAAAATCTGATATCAACTATTAATAAAGTTGGTTGTTGTCATTCAAGGGGCCTATGAACTGATACACATCTATTACCTAGGAAAGTTGCAGTCTTACAGATGAGATGACTGAAATAGAAGATAGTGTAGCAAAAGTTAATAATATATATGATACGCATAAAAAATAAGTCAAAAAGAAATTACATGTTTGCATAAGTTCGTAAGACAAAAAACAATATCAAATTAAAATATAATTGGACGGAAAAAAAATTGTATAAAAAATAGTTCAGTTACAAAATAAATAATAATTGTAAAACACATATAAATTTAAAAGTAATTTAAATTTTAGATAAAAGAGAGACACATATATATATTCTATATACTATAATATGTAAGATATATATATTAAAAGAAACATATATATTCTATAGACTACAATTGGTAGATATACATGTGATTTATAGAGGTTGGCACACGCATGGTCTCAAATATGACAAGTACAAGTTAAGGTCTAAGTTCAAAGATATGCAAAAGTACGTAAATCATGTGGGCCATAGAAAATATGTTCTCTATATATGGAAATACAAATAATTATTATATTAACAACCTTGTATAGATCAAAAGAAGTCTTGACAAGTCAATCTGCCAACAATAAGAATAACATATATAATACTTGTCAAGACGAATAGATTATTCAAACCAATTTAAACAACTATCTTGAATTATAAGCATGCATATGACAATTTGTTTTCATGTCATGAGATATATAATAAATATTATATTATAAATAATTGATACACATATGATTCAACATAACTTATCATGCACAAGTTAATATGAGCAGCATCTATGTTTTATGAATAATAATATAGTAACTTAATAAATATTTGTTTGTAATCATCAAAACTAATATTTGTTTGTAATAAATATTTGTTTGTAACTTAATAACATAGTAACTTAATAAAAATTTGTTTGTAATCATCAAAAGTTATATTATATTAAATGAGCATGGATTATAATTTGGGTAAATTTATTAATGATTAATTACATTTTCATTTAACAATATCCCCCCTTTTGATGATGACAAACAAAATGCTTCACAAATATTTCTCAAAAAAAATGGCGAATCACACATTTCTCCCCCTGTTTGACATAAGCAAAAAGGGAAAGAAGAGACGAAAAAAATTAAAAGTTAACTGAAATCTCCCCCTAAGAAAAAGAATTAGTGCAAAGAGATGAATAAATGATAAGTAATGCACAAACATCAAGTTTATTTCATACACACAACAAGTTACATTTTAAGCTTGTCAATCATATTACAAACATCATTTAAACGACCTTCAATAAAAATTTCTTTTCCATTTTCTTTAACCACAAATTTTATAGACATTCCAGCATTATTTCTAGATGAGGAACTTTCAGCCTCATAGCAAGAAGTAGCTTGTGGGTGAGGATGCATATTTTGTGGCAAGACAAACGGACATGGGGGTGGTTGCCCCCAAATAGAAAAAGGAGGAGAATGTCGTATATCGGTGACAACTTTAGTGTAAGACATATATTTTTAAATTTTGCACCGCTTACTCCTTTAATTTGAGATTTTCATTCTTACCATTAAGTATATATCCTAGGAATTTTGCCCACCCAAACCACATAAAAGTTTTTCATCTTGAAGTGTAAAAGAAATGGCATAGAAAGAGTGTATTTATATGACATGATATTTTGTCTTGTAGTTGAAATTGCCTTGAAAGAAGTGAATAAACTGTTCATAGAATTATTGTACCCTTTGGAATTAAATATTAACAAATATGAAAAAAAATTATATCTCAAAGTAACTTAAACGAGTCAAACCGAGTTCTCGACGAATAAAAGGAAAAAGGTCTTTGGGTAGAGGTTTTGTAAAGATATATACTAATTGAAGATCCGTGCTGATAAATTCAATTTTTACATCTCCTTTTTTAACATGATCTCGTAAAAAATGATGTCTAATTTTGATGTGTTTTGTTCTTGAATGAAGAATTGGATTTTTAGGATTTTTAGTTAAACATATAACACTCGTGTTGTCACAAAAAATGAAGTATTTTGAAAATATACTTTAAATTGAAGAATTGGATTTTCGGACCTGAGCGTGATGATGGCTTTGACATCCTCTTGGGTTTGTGATGAACCGACATTGTCTTGAATAAAATATTGACCTTTAGGCATGGTCCCTTTAGGATTGGGATCAGGTTATCTCGGGAATGTTCCCTTGTTCCTCTCACTCAATGCTTTCACGAGTTGGTTCGCTTGAACCTCGAGTTTGGCTATGTATTGAGTGTTTGCGTGTAAGCTCAGTTGGATGGATTAGAGGGCACTTTGAGTTGACTACAGGAATTGAAGGTTAATTCGGACAATAAGGATCATCGAATCCTCTGAAGATGGGATCTTTTGGGATGAGGGATTCGTTGATACGGTGGCATTATTTTGGAAACCCTGAGGCGGGTTATCGAAATATTGACCTCCGCATCCATGGTATTGATCCTTAGACCATGAAAGATTGGGATGGTCTCATCACCCTGAATTGTACGCATTGGAATATGGGTCATAATTTATCCTATTTTTATAGAGGGTATAGGCTTGATCAGTGAATGCATCGCAAAGTATACACATAGGGGAACCTATATGTTGAACGACCAAAGGTGCAGTTCGATTACCCTCTTTGCTCGTCTCTAAAGCTTCTAAATGTCGGATCAATGTGGACATTTTGGTATTTAAATCATAAATTTAGTCAACTTGGTGGGCGGAACCCTCATTAGACATGGTGGACCTAAATTCCCTATTGGGTGCTCATTGTTGGGACCTTTTGGCTATGGCTTCTAGGAATGACCAGGTGTCGACCTCACTTTTCTCGATAAAATCACTATTACATAATGACTCGAGCATAGTTCAAGTATTACAATCAAACCCATCAGACAAAATTTGGACTTGGCGTCCCATCTCAATCCCATGTGTGGACATTGTAGTAGAAAATTCTTAAATCGCTCTAAATACATCCAAAAGGATTCTCCCTACTTTTGGCTAAATGTTTTGATGGCGTGACGTATCGACGTCGTCTTTTGGTTGGGGAAGAATTTTTGCATGAAAGCGACACTCATTTGGTTCCAAGTGGTAATGGATCTGGGTTTTAACGAGTTAAACCAACTATTGGCTTTGTCTTTTAATGAGAATGGGAATAATTTAAGTTTAACAATCTCGTCGGTGAGTTGTTGATAGTTAATGGGCCCAAAAATCTCTTCGAACTCACGCACGTGGACGTAGGGATCCTATTTTTCGGTACTTCGAAACACGGGCAATAATTGGATTATTCCCGACTGGGATAAGAAATTTTTCGCGTTGTGATCCGGTAGATGGATGTATGAAGGTTGACTAGACCTAGTCGCATAAAAATACTCTTCAAGGGCACGTGGTGCTAACTCATCTCCCATCTTTGTGAATATAGAAAATCTACTTACGTAATTATCGAGAATGCAAGACTCCACACTCGAAAAAACAACTGGTATGATCTTAAGACCAACTTCGCATACACTGAGCTCACTCGAATTTTTCTCTCACTGTTTTTTATATATTTTTTATTTTTTTATGTGACGAAAAGAAATATTTGACTCAAACCACGTAATATTTAGCTAACACATGACAAAGTGAATTATGTAATTTAGGTGGGGGGAATTTCAATTTTAAAATCTAGTTTTCTTGAGATTAATCGACGACAACTGTAGTCTCCGAATTAATCTCCCTAATTAGACAACTCCTACACTTTGACAAAGGAGAATTTAAAAGACGACCAACTACGGTTATCACCTCAAATCACGCTTTTTTTTCTAGGAAGGTGGTCGGTACAAAGACTAGTTAAAAAATTTCAATCCTAGACAAGGTGAAATGGAATCGACTTGATAAGTTCGCGTTGGAGTAGATTTTAATTCTAGTCTCATTACGATGTTTCCTATGAACTATGTGATATCCTAAGGCCAATGTCTACTTGATTTTAAATTAAATGTGATGGCTCGGGATATACAAATGCTTGGTTAATTAGTGATTTTTGGGCCAGGAAGGGTGATGAAATCCCCACCTTATGTTTCACACGGGTTTTGCCCTTAAGTCAATTTATGCAACGGTCTAAATTAAATGTGAAATTAAAAAATGTAGGAGCACACAAAAATGTACATCCGGAGTGAACTTTTCACGATCACTTGTTTACGCCGGGCTGAAACTTAAGTTAACGTCGATTGAAAAGAAACATCACCTACGTTTCAGTCATCCCCGATAGTTCCATGTGCTCGTGACAAGATTGAACAATTTTTTTCTTCACGTTCGCACACCGTTGCACACTTTTTAGAATTTTTCTTCACTTTTTGTCTTTTCGTTTTCTTCTCTTCTCTTTTTTTGAATGTGATTCTCAAAAAATAAAAGAAAAGAAACTATATCAAACGTATAGTGAGACACAAAAAATTAATTAAGAAAAGAAAAGAACAAAAATCACACAACACTTGCAGTAGTGGTGTATATAACACATAAAAAACAAAGCACACTTATGAAACAAAGTTTTTCATTTTTTTAGGGACTACTTACTAAAAAAACGATTCTGTAAATTTTCAAAAGAAAATATTTTTTTCGAGTTTTTTCAATTTATTAGATATATTTTGTGATAAGGTAGCGCTAAAAGTGCAATTTACTAAAAAAATCATAAATTTAAAACTTTTTCTTTAAAAAATAGAAATATTAGCAACTAATTTTATTTTTTTCGATTTTTTTTAACTTTTCTTTTGTCTTTTATGAAAATTTTCTAACAAAAATGCGAAAAGAAAAAAAAAACTAGTCCGAAAGTCACAATTTCTTTAAAAAAATTGTCAATCTCCTGCAACGACGGCAAAAACTTGTTGTCAATTTATAAAATATCGCAATTGCACCGGCTATTTTAGAATAGCGAGTGTACATAGGGGTCGAACCCATAGAGATTTATCAATTTTTTCGTTCAAAATAATTGTGACAGTCCAACTAGACAAAACACGTGCAGAGAAGATATGTAATATTAAACTAAGGTAACACAATTAAAAAGTCTGACTACAAAAGATATAAACTTGTGTGTGAGAAACTTGGACATTGGATCCATTTATCATGTTTAACTAACACTATGCAATAATTTAAACACACCATTCTCAATTTTATAACTCAAATTAAACCGACTCTCGTCACATTTAATTCTGAAAATAACACGGTTACGTTCAAATTAAAATTTAACGTGTCCAAATTTAGACGGCTAAAATCCCTATTCCCTTAAAATTTTCTTTTTTAAATTTCAAACTATTGTCTTTAAGCATGGACTATCAAAACAATCGAGTGCAAGCATAATCCATAAAAAAATACTCATACTTAAAAATAAAAATATGATTTTTTTCCAAACAAAATCGAAGGTTTAAAACACACTCTCGTGTCGTTTTAAATTAATACCGAATTTTTAAAACATTTATCACATATCGAGAATAAAGACGAATTTAAATCAGGCACAATATTAATCAAACATGATAAATTTCACCTAGTCCTAGTACAGAAATTAAGCTAGCATAATTGAAGACATAATAAACTTGCAAGAATGAATATTAATTTTCATTAACAAAATAAACTTACAAATTTTCTGTCTCACAAATAAACTTGACAAAATTCCTCCCACAAAGATACCATTCTTAGCCCTCAAATATAAACAAAACTCTAAAAAAAACTACCAAAATTATTTTCAAATGTCTCCCTACAATCTTCTTCGAAAAAATGAGTCAAAGGGTCTTATTTATAGTCTTAGGAATGAGGTATTAGGGTTTTGGTGGTACTCTTCCTAATTGGTCGAAACGTGTTAAAACTTATCACTCCACCTCTTCAATCTTTAGATCGGGATATGGGACCAAATTTTCCCACACTTGAAAAATCTTAGATTTCCTTGCTTAACACGCATGCCAAATTTCGTCCAAATCGGAGAATAAAAATTCCTGGCTTTTTTTACGATTTCAGAAGTGTAAAAACAACTTTTTTCGAACGACCGCAAAAATTAGCTTTTTCGCGCCTTTTTCGAGTTGATCATCAATTTGCCCCGGATTTCAACATCAGCTGCAAAATTTTAACTAGGCAACTTTTTTTTCACAAATTAGCATAAGAATATTATAAAATTATCGAAGTGCCCATTTTTTACTTAAAATTGCCATTTTCAATCCACATTCAATCATTCAAGCATTTTTTTTCTTTTAAAATAAAATGATCCTAAGAACTAATTAATTAAAATAAAATGGTACTAAAAAAGTATAAATTTGGGTATAAAATATACAAAATAATGCACTTATCGAATACCCCCAAACCTAAACTTTTCTAGTCCTCGAGCAAAACTAAGATTTTAAAGTCTAACTCACTTTCGTAGGAATCACGATCGTACTTAACATGTGCAACAAGCCATTAAACCTCTAGGGTTCGTTAGGGGACGAGTTTTGTCTCCTGAGGGTTTGTAGTGAATATACCTACAAAGTTCAAAAACTTGACTCAATACAAAAGACACAAAAGTAATATAACCAAGTTTGAATGCAAACTTTCACTATACCAAAAACACTAATCTGGAGTGTTTGTACAAGGAGAATCTGGCACTGTTCTAAACCGTGCCAGAATCTGGCACGGTTTTAAATTATGCCAAAATCAAGAACTGATATAAACCGTGCCAAAATTGCGCCAAAATTATAAAGGTTTATAAAATAAACAAAATACTATAATGTAAATGGGTTGCATTTGGAGACTTTTGTTCTCGCTCACTTCTTCTCTTCTTCTCTGCGAAACCATTCCCGCTCTCCACTCACTCTCTCTTCAACCTCCAACTGCTAACCCATTTCTCTCTCTTCCTCGCTATTAACCCCCCCCCCCCTCTCTCTTCGCTGGTAAGCCCTAAATGCTTATCTTGATTTCCATTTAGGTAAACCCTAAATATTCCTTAAATGAAAAATGCTTTTGTTGATATTTCTAATCCCTAAATAGGATTATACAATGATTTTGCTAACAGGGATACATTTGGATTCAAACGGCTTGACCCACTGCTAACAAGGGTATGTTTTTTATACTTTTTATATATCCTATATGGTATTTTTCCAAGTGATATGTGAGAGGGTTTTAACTTTAGTTGTATTTTTCGGCTACAATGACACTATTTGTATGCTCTTTTTGTTTTTATACTTTTTTTTTAAAATGTTTTTATGTTGAATGGATCTATTAAAATGGTGTTGAGGTTCAGTTTATAGTCATTTTCCTTCAGGTATAATGTAGATATTGTGTATTTCTTAGATCTAACATTTGTGAGATTACTTGGTTATGGTTTCCTTGACTGGTTGTGAGTCCTTAAGCTCATATAATCAGTTTATCATTCCTCTATGTTCTTTTAACTGCAATTGATTGAATTTATGAATCAGATACTTGATTACCTTTAACTAGCATTGGAAACCTGATATTAGGGACTGCTCATTACTGACTTATTTTATGCATTACTGATGTAATCGGGACTGTAAATTAATATGGCCTTAGTATGTAAATATGGTGCTTTTTCAGTTTTATGTTCACTTATCGAATTCTGCTAAGAGACGTTCTTAGGTATCTCTTTGGTTACTAGTTTTAGATTTTTCCTCCAGGTTCAGGAAATTAAGAGCAATAGGTTCAGAATAATTTTTTATTTTTGTACTCTGACGTATTTATTTGAGTCCAATTTTATATCCATTCCTCTATCGATGTATCAAACAAATCATAAGAACAATTTTGTGGGAATAAGTTTAAAAATTCAATATGGAAAAAATAAATGTGTAACATGTGAAAACAAATGTCGGACATGTTAATTTTATATTTAAATTATGGACATGTGTCTGAGAGTGTCGGTGTTGGAAACGGTCATGTCGCTTTCTTAAATGTGTACGTGTTTCTTAGGTTATGTTAGGAAGGTTCTTACCGTTGATAAATTGGTGAGGGAGGTAGTTCTTTCAACTAGCTAGCATATTGTTGACTTGACCCTATTTTTTGCATATTGTTATTTGTTTAAAACTAACTATCATATTTTTGGCCTGGCCTTGGTCCTCCGTGGAATAACCAATCTTGAAATGCATTTGATGTTGATCTCTTTATAAATCAAGCTTTTAGGGAGGCTCTATGCTAATATGCTTACACAATATGCATATAGACATATTGTGTCTTGGCTTTTATGTACATCTTGTGATCTGATTTTATTTGCAAATGAACTATTATAAAAGTTATAATAGGTATCACGGGTAAGTTGACGTGTAAAGAGGGAATTAGATCAATATATTAGCAAGTGACGAAATTATTGTTATTATGAATTCCACCATTTAAAAATGGTAAAAGCATCGTATAGAGAGTGTAGTTATTGATATTTTGATAAGTTAATAGTAAAGTTAGTTTATAAAGTAATTGTGGGAAAATTCAGTGGCATGGTTAAAACAACTCTTTCCTTCTTTTGCTGATATGTTTTCTCTCTATTATTAACAATAGCATTTAACAATGCTCTCTTATGTTCTTTTCATCAGAAAAAACACTTGTGGAATGAACATTTGAGCTTCGAGCAGAGCTAGAGAATCCTGCATCAGTTGTGACTACTCTGCTTACCAAGATTGGTTTGCACACTAATTTTGAGAAATAAAAGGCATAAAAAGAGTTTAGGAATATTTTGCTCACAAGTGGTGTATTTTATTTAACATAATGATTTATATTTCCAGAGTGCAAAGATAATATAGAAGACGGAAGAATATTTTTATCCAGAAGTTCCCGTCTCAATTACCTCAACAACTTGAAACCTTGCATAAGGAGTTTGATTGTTATCCAAAAGTTCCCGCCTTCCTTCAGGTACTATATGAGTGGTTCAAGTGTTAGATCCTAATGAGGGCTAGAATCTGATGTATCACCCAATGACTACAAAAGGTATTTTTTTTCTTGTGATTCATTAAATGGTTTGGCTGATTTTTTATAGTTTTGATTGTATTGATACAATGGGAATGGATTTTGGTATTTTTATGCCTTTAGTCCATAAATGTTGTGTTTTAAGTTTTCAATTATGCACTGGGACTATTGTATTTACATATCCTTTGTGCTGACCTGACATGGAAAGCACAATTTAGACATGAAAGTTGGCTCCTCATGTTATGCTAACTTAAAGAATTTAGCTTTTTCTTCGGATGTTCGTATTCTTGAATATATCCCAGACGACGATTTTGATAGTCCTTTACATCTTGAGAAAAACAGGAATACGAGAAATCTGATCGCATGGCTAAATATTTGTTTTAGGTTAAAAAGTGCATTTAGTGGACATGAATTAACTAACTAACGGTATCTTCTTCTGTCATCTTCTATATGCGCCATTCATCTTTTGTTCTTTCATTTGTTTCTTTTTGTTTATCATTGGCTTTTTTATGCTAGAAAACGGTACCTCAAAATGGCAATAGTGGTCGTTATGGCTCTTCACTTTTTGATATACTATTTTGAATTTGAATTTGAATTGACATTAACATTGTTGTAAGCAAAGGGTAATCTGTTATTCAAAGTTTGAAATCAATATCGAATTTGCAATTCTATTGTGATTACTATGACAAGTTCTTTTACTTCGATATTTAGTGATTAATGGTTTGTTTGTAGACAGAAGTTAATTAGCTTGGCCAAATGCATCATTCAAATCTAGTTAATCTTATAGGGTATTGTCCGGATGGTGACAACTGGCTTTGTGTGTATTAGTTAGTGGGGATTGCCCTGGATATACTGATATGGCTTCTCAGAAGACCATAGATGATGGGGCAAACATAATCCTTCTGTTCATTGAATTTTCCTCACTACAATTCATCAGTTTTATATCTATGTTTGGATTTTGCTCATATTTTTGTGGGATTGATTGAATTTACATACCTCTCTATTCTTATTAATTCAATTTCTTGTGGGTATTTTAAATACTCTATAAGTGTTAGGAAATGGTACCCCCCCTATCCTCTGATTCAATTTCTTACTCAAGAAGTGTTAAGGAAAGGTATATCCTTTATAGCTTGTAGAAAAAAACTCATCCCCATGTCTTCCCATCATGGAATTTGAACCCCATCTCATCATTTTTATGTTAGTGAAATTTTGGCTTTCTTTCAAGGAAAGGAACCTCTAATCTAGCATCATGACTTTTCTATGTGTAGCTTGTAACGGCCTCAGGTGAAAAAGGAATTAGGGAGTGGCGACGGCGACTAATTTGTTGAGTATTTTCATGTGCTACCATATGCGGGGATTATGTCTGATTTGTTATCTAGGTACCTTCTACATTATCTCTCATGTAGTTTACTTTAATTTGTTACCGTCCTATACTCTAAATTCTTGATTTATCTTTTGAATATTTATCCTTTTCTTTTTATAAATGTTTTGGATATCACTATATTGAACACATGACTCGAAATGGTCCGATAAGAGGATAAACACCTCGCACGGGACCAATATAACTCGCAGGGACTGATCGTGTAGTTACAGGTCTCTCGGTTTGAGAATATGACGCTAATTTGAAAATATTTAGATTAGGCTTAAAAACAAGTCGTTAAAGGGTGAAAACCAAAACCAACCCCCATACGGTCTCATAATAGGCATGGTCATCTCGCACGGGACCAATGTAACTCGTAGGAACTAACCGTGTAGTCACGGGTATTTCGATTTGAGAATATTACGATAATTTGAAAATATCTAGATTAGGCTTAAAAATAAGCTGTTAGAGGGTGAAAATCCAAACCAGCCCCCAAACGGTTTCGTAAGATGCATGAACACCTTGCACGGGACCAATATAACTCGTAGGAACTGACCGCATAGTCACAGGACTCCCGATTTGAGAATATGACGATAATTTGAAAATATCTAGATTAGGCTTAAAAATAAGCCATTAAATGGTGAAAACCCAAATCAACCCCCAAACAACCCCTTAAGAGGCATGGACGCCTTACACATGACAAATTTAACTCGTAGGGACTGACTGCATAGTCACGGATCTACCAATTTAAGAATATGACAATAATTTGAAAATATCTAGATTAGGCTTAAAAATAAGCTTTTAAAGGGTGAAAACCCGAATCAACTGCCAAACGGCCCCGAATGAAACATCAACACCTCATACGAGACTAATGTAACTCATAGGGATTGATCGCGTAGTCACGGGTCTCCCTGTTTGAGAATATGATGATAATCTGAAAATATATAGATGAGGCTTAAAAATAAGTCGTTAAAGGGTGAAAACCCAAACCAGCCCCCATATGGTTCCGTAATAGGCATGGTCACCTCGCACGAGACCAATGTAACTTATAGGAACTAACCGCGTAGCCACGGGTCTTTTGGTTTGAGAATATAACGATAATTCAAAAATATCTAGATTAGGCTTAAAAACAATCCATTAAAGGGTGAAAACCCAAATCAGCATGCAAACAGCCCCGTAAGAGGCATGAATACCATGCACATGACCAATTTAACTTGTAGGAATGGACCTCATAGTCACAGATCTCTCGATTTGAAAATATGAAAATAATTTGAAAATATCTATATTAGGCTTAAAAATAAGCTTTTAAAGTGTGAAAACCCAAATCAACCCCCAAACGGCCCTGTAAGAAGCATTAACACCTCGTACGGGACCAATGTAACTCATAGGGATTGACCGCGTAGTTATGGGTCTCTTGATTTGAGAATATGACTATAATTTAAGAATATCTAGATTACGCTTTAAGAGCAAGCCGTTAAAGGGTGAAAACCCAAACCAACTCCCAAATGGTCCCGTAAGAGGCATCAACAGCTCGCACGGGACCAATGTAACTCGTAGGGACTAGCCGCGTAGTCACAGGCCTTCCGGTTTGAGAATATGATGATATTTAAAAATATATAGATTAGGCTTAAAAACAAGTTGTTAAAGGGTGAAAATCCAAACCAACCCCCATACGGTCCCGTAATAGGCATAGTTACTTTGCACGTGACCAATGAAACTCGTAGGAACTAACTGCGTAGTCACGGGTCTTTCGTTTTGAGAACATGATGATATTTTGAAAATATCTTGATTAGGCTTAAAAATAAGCCGTTAGTAGGGGTGGGCACGGTCCGGTTCGGTCCGGGTTTTGCGTATTTTTTGGATCGGACCGAATATTCGGTCCTCAATTTTTTTGGATCGAGACCGGACTGATTAATTCAGTTAACCTACTAATTCGGTCTAGGCTTTTTTCGGTCCGGTCCGGGGTAAAATTCGGTCCTGACCCTATTTTATATATATGTACATTTTATGAATGTTTTTATCTATTTTTCTCATAAATATATATACAAAAAAATAATACTCGAAACTCCAAGTGATATTTACTTGGGTTTTTTAACCCAAATAAAAAAATGTCTACACATATATAAAATGTTCCAAATTAAATTCATAAGTTATATACATTAATTCAAAAACTATATAGAAGAAACAAAATAACATTATTTTTATTATATATATATGGGAATCGGTCCGGTCCGGTCCAAATCGGTCTTTTAATATAGTGGACCGCGGATCGGACCAATTTAATCGGTTTTTAGTTTTTGTTAACCAATTTTCGGACCGGTTTCAAAATAGCCTTAATTTTTGGTTCGGTCCGGTTCGGTCCATTCGGGTCGGTCTTTTTTTTGTCCACCCATAGCCGTTAGAGGGTGCAAACCCAAACCAGCCCCCAAACGGTTTCGTAAGAGGCATGAACGCCTCGCACGGGACCAATATAACTCGTAAGAATTAAACGCATAGTCACGGGACTCCCGGTTAAAGAATACGACGATAATTTGAAAATATCTACAATAAGCATAAAGACAAGCCATTAAAGGGTGACAACCCAAACCATCCCCCAAATGGCCCCGTAGGAGGCATGAACACCTTGCATGTGACCAATGTAACTCGTAAGAACTGACTGCATAATCACAAGTCTCCCGATTTTAGAATATGAAGATAATTTGAAAATATTTGGATTAGTGACACGACTCAGAATGTGACTCTAAGGTGAGTACTCTCTAGGCTCAAGTGCAAGCCTGTCGTTCAAGTAATAATCCGACAAGTCGGGTATCGATCCTCAGGGAAAAAGGACAACAAAGTTGTGACGACGGGATAAGACGCAGGAATCCTAAAGATGACTCTAAAAAGAAAGAAAAAGATTGATTTGGTTTTTGGGATTCGATTACACTAAATGCAATTACGAAAGTATGGTGAAAAATGCAGCTAACTAAATGACCTAGATTAAGAATGAAGGATTGAATTGAACTTTTAAATTAGATGATGAAAAATAGGACGGGAATACAATCCCCCAACCCTAGTGTATTGCAGTATAATATTAATCGTAAATTTATCTAATTAATATGACCCGGAATTTAGTACTCCCAAGCATTACGTATACGAGGTTCAAGCCCGCGTCATACTTAATCAAAGGATGAGTAAATCAGTATCACGATAGCGACGCTCGAATTGTATTCTCAATCATCCCGGTTACCCAAAGGCAAACGAGATATTTAGACCTACAATTGTTGTGTCCCTACGCAATACGGTCACAATTAATTACTAAATTCAGAGGATTAACTTTATACGTGCAATGACCACATCAGGTTGGGTTCATGTAACCCGACCTTGGAAATCTAGCCGGACATACCGTAAGTGATGAAAACAGTGTTTAACATGCAAGAGTTCATGATTAATCTAAGGACAATTGATGGAATACTGTAGAATAGAATCACAAAGAAGAAACAACTTACTAAAATTACCCAAGGAACAATCGCAGCAATAACTAAAATTGGTGATCACACAAACTTTGAATAAACCTTCAATCCTTGAATAAAAAATGGAAATTGTATCTACAACTAGGGTTTTTGGAAGAATAAAAGAGATTAAACTAATCCCCTCCGTTCTTGCCTACTTTACAACGAAAATAATTCGGGTTTTTATACCCTACATGAAATTCCAAGAAGTTGAGTATAAGTCAGAGTCTTTAGAGGAGAATCAGAAAACAAAATCTCGATGGGCGGACCGGTCCGGCCCTTAGGCGGATCGGTCCGCTTCTAAAGCGGATCGGTTCTTTTATTTTCCAAGCGGACCGGTCCGGGTGCGGATCGGTTCTTTTATTTTTTGTGCTCTTCGGTTCGCCTTCGGTTCGCAGTCCTCTGGAGTTTGCACAGCGGACCGGTCCGGGTTGAGGGCGGACCGGTCTGCCTATTTGACTTTTCCTTTAAACTTTGACTGCCCATATCTTTTGCTCCGGGTATCCGATTGAGGTGCCGTTTCTTCCTAGGTTCTTGTGAGGATGATACCATCAACTTCTCTTTAGGTACCTCATCCGGATTCTGGGTAGAAATGACTCTTTTGCCCTTTTGACTTTTCTCGTTGACTTTCTCTATTCTTCCGGTTTCCTTCTTCCATTTCTTGACATTAGATACCTATAAAATCATAACAAAATACCAGAAACTCGGTGTACTTGTTAGGATGAGTCAATAGCAAGATTATGAGATAAAGTCAATCCAATTACGTTGTTCGAGGTGATTAAAGTACTGAAATTAAGGGATAAATTAGGAAGAATTTATGCCCAATCAAACCCCCCTAACTTAGAACTTTGCGCGTCCTGAGCAATGTAAAAGAATTCTAGCAAGGCTCAACTTTTGAAAAACATTTTATTGGGATAAAATACCTCTTTCGCGGGCACACGATTGCATTTAGCGTATGCAACAAGCCTTTAAACCCCTAGGTTACCCTAGTGGGACGAGTTGTGTCTCGTGAGGGTTTGCAGAGAATATACCCACAAAATTCGACTCAAAGAACTTCAAAATAACCAAAAATTGTATAATTCAAACTTTTCCAGAAAATAGTCATCATTAAGTCATGTCTACAAGTCTCAAACTGTAGTGCGTGTGTGCAAAGCCAGAAATATAACCGCCAAATTCCACTGATTAATCATTACGTTACTTATCCGAAAATTCGTTTTGATTTCAAATTCTCACGTGAAGCTCTCTCAAACGAACTACTCGGAATATGGCTTTTTCGCTCGGTATGCGTGATAATAAGAGTTAATATAATGGACGCAAAATCACGCATACAATTAGAAAGACGGAAATTTCATGGTGAAAGGATCTCATCAACGGATTACGGTTTTAAAAACGGGAACATCGCCTCTATTTCGCGCATTTAGCTTCTTATATTATCTTTTGGTGTATTAGCTCGCCACGCGGTACTCAATTTTCGCAATTTGGACTCGGTTAGGACTTTTTCGGGTTTACGGTTGCTTTGGGTATTATGAAAATGGTAGGGAAGGTTAGAATTGGAAAAGTTATTTATGATGTCCGTTGGTGCTTTTTCTGGGCTATTGCTCATTTTTTTTTTCTCTATTTTTTCTGTTTTTCACTTCTTTTCTTTTCTCACTATTTTTGTTGAGCATATTTTTTTTTTCTCTTGCCCCTTTTTATGCACTCTTCGGACTCAAATTCTGGGATTTTTCAACTTTCACAATTCTGGGCCATTTTGGGTTTTTCGGGTTGTCAAACGAAAGGAAAAATTATTCGGCTCAATTTGGGTTGCAAAGGGTAATTTTTTGCTACTTTTTCTGGCCAATATTTTTGGGTGACAAACGAGGGCCTACTTCATTGTCCAAAATGCCAATTGTGTTACCATATGCGTTTCGAGGTGAATTTAATTTAGAGACTAATTTGGCACGTTTTTCAAGGCAATATTGCACACATTTTTCAAAACCGATCAAAATGAAAGAATTAAGATCCTTGACAACTTATTACGCGCTAAAAAGAACTTTGAGTTAACAATTAACTCGGATTGATTTAAAAACCCGCAAAACGTGATAGGCTCGAATCTCACCGAGTTTGTTAATCTCCACATTTATTCGGTAAGTCGTCAATTTTCGCACAATTTCCATCTTTGGTCAATTTCGGCTTTGTGTATGTTAACTTTTTACACTTTGAGACTCCAATTTGACTTTTAATGATATTTTTGAAAATTTTGAATTCCAATTTTTATTTATTTTGAACAAAAATATTTTTGGATTTTTCAAAATTTTATGATTTTTTTTTTTTTTAAATTTTTGGGCATTTTTGAAAATTTGTGAAGTTTTAGAAATATGCACTTGTGACCCCCCCTAACTTAGACTTTTGCATTGTCCTCAAGAAAAAAGGACTAAAATCTAAATAAGGCAAAATAATAAGTGCAATAATTAAAACAAACAAATATAGAAAAATGCAACTTTTTATATCATAAGACTGTGGTACAAACAGGAATACAGCACATGTAGGGTATGAGAAGGAATACATCAAAACAGTCCCTAATCGACAAAACATCACGGGGGAGGGAAATGGGATGAGCTGGGCGCGTCGGGGCCATAGGGGTCATGAAAATGTGATGGATGTGGCTCATAAGGGTCCCCTAGGCGGCGGTAGATATCCGCTTACCGTCGAGCCGCCCGATTCTGATCTCATTGGTAGTCGATCACAAAGTTCTCGGATCGGTTCTCAAAGGTCTCAAATCGAGTCTCGAGGGTGGACAACCGGGTCGAGATATCGGTACCCGCCCATTCAAAGTCTGGGTCGTCCTCCTCGTCCGCCGACTCGTCGTCGTCACCGACGTCACCCATTTCAACGTCCGCTTCGGCGGCCTCCTCCTCCGCGCTCTCTTCCGAGGCAGCCTCTTCCTCGCTATCATGCCCCCGCCGTGCCCGGATTATGGCGAGTTGTTTGGCACTCTTAGTGCGAGTGCCCTGTCCAAAGGGACCGGGAAGCCGGGTGCGGTCGGCAGGGGCCTCAATGCCGGCGTCTTGGAGTATAGACGTGATCAACCGGGCATAGGGAAAAGTGGCGGTACCCTTCTCATCCAAAGAAGCGGCGATGATGTCGGCATACAATGTGCGGGCCAAATGGATGGAGGTTTGGGGATCGAAGAGATGGTAGGTCAAGGTGGCTTGCCGAGGCCTCATGGCGGAATCGTTGGACGTTTGAAGAATGTTGGCGCATACAATTTGGAAAGTGAGGCGCGCCGTTTCGTTGAGTCGTCCAACAGCGACGGTTTGGCCCGCCCAAGCCACGTTTGGTGCAATGCGCGCCATGACGACGTCCTTAGCGACTGGTGGAAAGTTCCTAGGATATGTGAAGTCTTGGGGGTCCGGGACACCAAAGGTGACCAATTTGGCCGTGAGGAGGGCTAAGGAAAAAGGAACGACCGTTCCATCAACGTAAGCTTGGGCCTCAAATTGGTCCATCTGCACAAGCGTGCCATAGAATAACCGGACCTCGGAAGCCCACACGGCGTCATGGGGTTCGTTGAGGAAACGACACCACCCCCGGGCCATGAAGAGGGCCGTGACAGAGTTGGGCAGCGCGTTCCATTGAACCGCGCGCTCCATATGTAGTTTGCGGTTTGACCCGAAGAAGTTGGTGCACCATCGCTCCTCTTGGCGGGAGCGGAACTCGTTGCTCCCGGAGTGTAAGACGTCGGTGGATGCGTATTTGGTGGGGGCAGCACGGGGGGCCATGGAGACAGAGAGAAGGATCTCAAAAAAATCTGGAGAGGGAGAGGAGAGGAATTTGGTTTAAGGTGTGAAGAGAAAAGGGGAGGGGTAGGGTTGAATTTATAGTGGAGGAGGAAAGGATTTGGAGGGAAAAGGTGGTTGGAGGGAAAGGTTTTTGGAGGGAAAGGGTGTATGGGGATGTGGGGATGTGGGAAACCGAATGGGAGGGAAGGATGGTAATTGGGGGGAAGGGGGGTGTATGGGAAGAAGGGATTCAACGAATCTGCAGAAGGCGGACCGGTCTGTTCCAGGGGCGGACCGGTCCGGTTCTTTAATTTCCAGAAAATTCGACAGGCGGACTGGTCCGGCCTAAAATTAAAGGAACCGGTCCGAGGGCGGACCGGTCCGGCCTTAAATTAAAGGAACCGGTCCGGCTTGGGGATTTTAGGCTGGAATTTCCCGAAATTGGATTTTAACCTCTCTTCCTCGAAATATTGCACTTTTAAAATGCGCTCCTCTCCAAATATGGACTAAGGACCTCTCAACATCACCGGTCACCCGAATTGACCAAAATCCCGAACATGCACATGCTAACCCGAATGTACCAAAATATTAACGACACTCACTAATGCACACGACGCACACGACTCTCACCCCATACGCGTCGGGGGTGCGACGACCTAACTGAAACCGTTCACTCTACCCCGTAAATGGGGTCCGACAACCAGACGGTGTCGACTTCTTCTTCGTACGCCTGAAGATATGGCTTTAGGCGTTGTCCATTCACTTTGAATGTATTCCCCCCTTTTAAATCTTCTAATTCAACAGCTCCGTGGGGGAAAACATTCTTGACAACAAACGGGCCAGACCATCGCGACCGCAACTTGCCCGGAAAGAGATGAAGCCGAGAGTTATAGAGAAGAAGTTTTTGCCCGGGAAGAAACTCTTTGCGTCGAATGATGCTATCGTGAGAGAGTTTCATCCTCTCTTTGGCAATTTTGACATTCTCATACGCATCATTGCGTATCTCCTCTAACTCATTTATTTGAAGCTTACGAGCTTCACCGGCTTTATCCATGGCATAATTGAGTTCCTTAATTGCCCAATACGCTTTGTGTTCTAGCTCCACGGGGAGATGGCAAGGTTTTCCATACACGAAGCGGAAAGGGGACATGCCAAGCTGATTTTTGTATGCGGTGCGATAGGCCCATAGCGAATCGTTCAGTCTAATTGACCAATCTTTCCGGTTAGGATTGACGGTCTTCTCGAGAATGTTCTTGATCTCACGATTCGCTAGTTCGGCCTGCCCATTTGTTTGTGGGTGGTACGTCGTTCCAACCTTGTGAACGACGCCATACTTTCTCATGAGCTTCTCAAATGGCCTATTACGAAAGTGCGTGCCATTGTCGCTAATTATCGCCTTCGGTGCGCCGAAGCGAGAAAGTATGTGTTCCTGTAGGAACTTTATCACCACCTTATTGTCATTAGTCTTAGTAGCTATAGCTTCTACCCATTTAGAAACGTAGTCTACCGCGACTAGGATGTATAGGAAACCAAAGGATGGGGGGAAGGGACCCATGAAGTCAATACCCCAACAATCGAATATCTCAATGATGAGTATGGGGGTAAGGGGCATCATGTCGCGGCGAGAGATGGCTCCCATTCGTTGGCACCTATTATATGACTTGCAAGAATCATTTGCATCCCGGAAGATTGTGGGCCAATAGAGGCCGCATTGCAGAATTTTAGCGGCCGTCTTTTTCGCTGAGAAGTGGCATCCACATGCTTCCGACTGACAAAACTGGATGACCTTTGGAATCTCGTCATCCGGTACACATCGTCGGATGATTTGGTCGGTGCAGTATTTAAAGAGTAAGGGATCATCATAGAAGAACATGCGCGACCAAGTAAGAAACATCTTCTTATCTTGCGGTGTCCAATCGGGAGGGACGGCTCCCGTGACAAGATAGTTCACTATGTCCGCAAACCAGGGATATGAAGAAGTAGCAAAGAGTTGCTCATCCGTAAAATACTCGTCTATGGGTATGAGATCACTAGGTACGTCGGACGAAAGCCGAGACAAATGGTCAGCAACGACGTTTTCTACTCCTTTCTTATCCTTGATAGAGAGATTGAACTCTTGTAGGAGTAGGATCCACCTTATGAGGCGCGGCTTGGCGTCTTTCTTCGCAAGTAGATACTTTAAATCCGCGTGGTCGGTGAAGACAATTATAGGAGAACCAATGAGATACGATCTGAACTTATCAAGGGCAAAGACTACCGCTAGCAACTCCTTCTCCGTGGTAGAGTAATTGAGTTGAGGTCCAGTAAGGGTCCGTCTAGCGTGGTAGATGACATGAGCTTGTTTATCTTGACGTTGGCCCAAAACGGCCCCAATCGCGTAATCGCTTGCATCACACATGAGTTCGAATGGTAGAGACCAATCCGGAATTTTCATGATAGGAGCGGACACGAGCATGTTATTTAATTTGTCAAAGGAGCTTTGGCATGCCTCGGTCCACTCAAACGGGTTGTCCTTCATGAGAATGTTGCTTAAGGGTCTAGCGATAGCGCTAAAGTCCTTAATGAACCTGCGATAAAACCCGGCGTGACCCAAGAATGAGCGCACGTTTTTAAGAGATCTCGGTGGGGGAAGGTCAACTATGACATCTATCTTAGCCCTATCAACCTCTATGCCTTTAGATGATACTATGTGGCCAAGAACTATTCCTTTAGTGACCATGAAATGGCATTTCTCCCAATTCAGCACTAAGTTCTTCTCCACACACCGAGCAAGTACTTGTTCCAATTTTTCTAGACAAAGATCGAAAGAGGTGCCAAAAACGCTGAAATCGTCCATGAACACCTCGAGTCCTCTTTCGACCATGTCACTAAATAAGCTCAACATGCACCTTTGAAAAGTCGCGGGTGCATTACACAAGCCGAATGGCATACGTTTGTAGGCAAACGTACCAAAAGGACAAGTGAAGGTTGTCTTCTCTTGGTCAAGTACATCTACCTCAATTTGGTTATATCCGGAATAACCATCAAGGAAGCAATAATAAGGGTAGCCCGCTACTCTTTCAAGCATTTGATCAATGAATGGAAAGGGGAAATGGTCTTTTCTTGTTCCCGCATTGAGTTTCCGGTAATCAATGCAAACACGCCAACCGGTGGTGGTGCATTGGGGAACAAGCTCTCCCTTAGCATTCTCAATCACAGTCATACCCGACTTCTTCAGGACGACTTGAATAGGGCTCACCCATTTGCTATCCGAGATTGGGTAGATAATCCCGGCATCTAATAGTTTAATGATCTCGGTTCTCACAACTTCTTTCATGTTGGGGTTCAGTCTTCTTTGCATTTCTCTAGAGGGCTTGACATCCTCTTCGAGGTGAATCTTATGGGTGCAAATCAGAGGACTTATCCCCTTCAAATCAGCTATACACCAACCAAAAGCACCTTGGTGCTTTCTTAGAATTCTCAACAATTTTGCCCTCCTGCCCTTCATCTAGGCTAGAGGAGATAACAACAGGGAATGTCTCATCCTCTCCTAGGTAGGCATATTTGATATGGGAGGGGAGTTTCTTTAATTCAAGAGTTGGAAACTTTTCGTCGGAGGGAACAACGCGTGTATCCCGTGGTGGTAACTCCTCGAATTTAGAAACCCAATTCACATCTCTCGCGTCCTCGTCCGACGTTCTCTCATCGAGTAACTCCCTTAACTCCCCAATCTCCCTATCGTACTCAGTATACGTCCCCTCATTCTCATTGCTCAAAACCAGACAGGATCTTAAGGCGTCGCCACAACAATTCTCCTCAATGTACTCCTCTACTATCTCATCTATGAGACTCACCGCGTGAATATCATCTTCCTCTCCCGTATGTTGGGCTATGTTGAAGATGTTGGTCTCTAATGTCATATTCCCAAAAGTGAGATGCATTCGCCCATTCCTTGTGTTAATAATAGCGTTAGCTGTCGCTAAAAATGGGCGCCCTAGAAAGATGGGAACATGATTGGTCGAGATTAATGAAGGCTCCGTGTCCCAAATGACAAAGTCTACCGGGAAGTAGAAAGTGTCAACTTGAACGATCACTTCCTCTACTACACCTCGTGGGACCTTCACAGTTCGATCCGCTAGTTGAAGAGTGATTCTTGTGGGCTTGAGGTCGCCCAAATCAAGTTGCCTATAGATGGAGTAAGGGAGGATATTGACACTTGCTCCCAAGTCTAGTAAGGCTTTTTCAATTTTGTTCTCTCCAATGATGCAGGAAATGGTGGGTACACCGGGATTTTTGAATTTAGGAGGGAGCTCATTGAGTAGGATGGAGCTCACGTTCTGTGCTAGCAAAACATTCTTCTTTACTTTCATCTTCCTTTTTACCGTCAACAAATCTTTGATGACTTTTGCATAATCTGGAATTTGTTTGATGGCATCGAGGAATGGTAAATTCAGCTTTACCTGCTTTAGTATTTCTAGCACGTCATCACGTGGGTTTCCTTTCTGGGAAGGAATCAACCTTTGAGGAAACGGGGTTGCGGAGGGTGGTTTCACTACTACCTTGGGCTCACTAGTGTCGTCTTTATCACTCTCATTTGAAGGGACATCTTCCGCCTCTTTCGTGCCGGGCGAAATCACTTTGTCTTTAGTTGCGTCGTGTGGGGGAGGTGATAAATCAACGACTCTCCACTACGAAGAGTGGTCACATCTTGACAATGCTCCTGATGATCAGTAGAAGTGGAGCTTACACTAGTTTGACCTTGGGGCGGTCTTTGGCCCTGGGCAGGAAACTTGCCCTTCTCTTGAACGCTCAACGAGGATTGAATTTTGGACAGATTCGCATTTATGTCGCCAATTAGACGATCATATTTGGCATTGGTTGCGGTCTGGCTAGTGATGAATTGATTCATCGTATCCTCGAGAGTTCTCCGCTGTGGCGGGATATAATTTCCGTGAGGTGGTGGTTCTTGCACATGTCCTTGCATGTGTGGAGCTTGTTGAAATTGTTGTGGAGGAGGAGGGGCAACATGCGAAGGAGGGTTCATTGCGGCATGTTGTTGCCCGTAGCTAAATCCGGGATGATTTTTCCACGAAGGGTTGTATGAATTCCCGTGCGGGGCACCGAAATTACCCTTAAAGCCTCTTATACCACTAACTTGCTCCTGCAACATCACTTTGCAGGCGGGTATCGTCGGGCATTCCTCAGTTGAATGTCCCGCCTCACAAATCGCACACACCTTTTCGACGGGATTCTTGATAGATCCAACTACCTCGCATAAATCTCGAAATCCTTTCTCAAGGGTGTCCAATCGACAATCCGACATAGAGGTCTTATCTACATGGTGTAGGCCAGACGCCAATGGAGTGGTGGTCGCTTGACGATTTCGATTCTGAGCATTAGGATCAGAAATATCCCATGATTGGGTAGTCTCGGCGACATACCTCAGGTGAAGCTCAGCATCGTGGCAATCTAGCTCGATAAACGTACCACTACCCATGGTTTCAACGAGTTGCTTGGAGTTAAGGTTCAACCCATTGTAGAGGAAGGAAATGATTTGAGCTGTATCAAATCCATGATGGGGGCATGAAGCAGTTAACTCATTGAAACGCTCATAACATCGATGGAATGGCTCATTATCCAATTGCCTAAACGATTGAATCTGAGCCTTTATGGAGATTGTTCGATGTGGTGGAAAGAACTTTTTGAGAAATCTGGATTGTAACTCGTTCCAAGATGGAATCGTCTCGGAGGTAAAGACCATAGCCAGGTCTTAGCTTTATCTTTTAACGAGAACGGGAAAAGTTTGAGGCGAATCACCTCCTGTGTGCAAGTTTGATCATTGAGGGCATCGCACACGTCCTCAAATTCCCTTATATGTAGGTATGCCTTTTCTGAATCCATACCGTGATAGTGTGGTAGCATCTGGATCATCCCATTTTTGAATCGGAACTGCCCGGCATTATACGGGAGTATAATGCATCCCGGAGTGACAGTGCGCTCGGGATATAAGAATTATTCAATGGGCGGTACGGAGGCTCTTCCTCACCGGTAGTTGCATTACTATGCTGCGACATCTCTATCTCACTAGACGATTCGGTGCTCTCACTGGGTGTGCACGACGTGTGTCCTACGAAGGAGAAGGGAGTGTTGCTAGAGATTGAGTGTGACGGTGTGGGAGGTGGGATCCAGAACTGTGGGGCTTGTGGAGTGTGGGGACTATCAGGATTATACTCAACAAGTGGATTTTCGTGAATGCTGGTTGGAGTATTATGGGGTGTGGGAGTGGTTTCAGAATTTTGCATTAAGTTTGTGAGAGATGGTGGTGAATCTTTTTGTGCTTTTTATATTTTTTTGATTTTTTTGGATTTTTGAATTTTTGGTCAAAGCTTTGGATTAACTCAATCTAATCCTAAGTCTACCTAAGTCCCCGGCAACGGCGCCAAAAACTTGACACGACTCAGAATGTGACTCTAAGGTGTGTACTCTCTAGGCTCAAGTGCAAGCCTGTCGTTCAACTAATAATCCGACAAGTCGGGTATCGATCCTCAGGGAAAAAGGATAACGAAGTTGTGACGACGGGATAAGACGCAGGAATCCTAAAGATGACTCTAAAAAGAAAGAAAAAGATTGATTTGGTTTTTGGGATTCGATTACACTAAATGCAATTACGAAAGTATGGTGAAAAATGCAGCTAACTAAATGACCTATATTAAGAATGTAGGATTGAATTGAACTTTTAAATGAGATGATGAAAAATAGGACGGGAATACAATCCCCCAACCCTAGTGTATTGCAGTATAATATTAATCGTAAATTTATCTAATTAATATGACCCGGAATTTAGTACTCCCAAGCATTACGTATACGAGGTTCAAGCCCGCGTCATACTTAATCAAAGGATGAGTAAATCAGTATCACGATAGCGACGCTCGAATTGTATTCTCAATCATCCCGGTTACCCAAAGGCAAACGAGATATTTAGACCTACAATTGTTGTGTCCCTACGTAATACGGTCACAATTAATTACTAAATTCAGAGGATTAACTTTATACGTGCAATGACCACATCAGGTTGGGTTCATGTAACCCGACCTTGGAAATCTAGCCGGACATACCGTAAGTGATGAAAACAGTGTTTAACATGCAAGAGTTCATGATTATTCTAAGGACAATTGATGGAATACTGTAGAATAGAATCACAAAGAAGAAACAGCTTACTAAAATTACCCAAGGAACAATCGCAGCAATAACTAAAATTGGTGATCACACAAACTTTTAATAAACCTTCAATCCTTGAATAAAAAATGGAAATTGTATCTACAACTAGGGTTTTTGAAAGAATAAAAGAGATTAAACTAATCCCCTTCGTTCTTGCCTACTTTACAAC
This sequence comes from Sambucus nigra, assembly GCA_949130495.1. Taxonomy (NCBI): domain Eukaryota; kingdom Viridiplantae; phylum Streptophyta; class Magnoliopsida; order Dipsacales; family Adoxaceae; genus Sambucus; species Sambucus nigra. Next base: position 481,810,154 of record OX422211.1, on the reverse strand, counting down.
GAAAATAATTCGGGTTTTTATACCCTACATGAAATTCCAAGAAGTTGAGTATAAGTCAGAGTCTTTAGAGGAGAATCAGAAAACAAAATCTCGATGGGCGGACCGGTCCGGCCCTTAGGCGGATCGGTCCGCTTCTAAAGCGGATCGGTTCTTTTATTTTCCAAGCGGACCGGTCCGGGTGCGGATCGGTTCTTTTATTTTTTGTGCTCTTCGGTTCGCCTTCGGTTCGCAGTCCTCTGGAGTTTGCACAGCGGACCGGTCCGGGTTGAGGGCGGACCGGTCTGCCTATTTGACTTTTCCTTTAAACTTTGACTGCACATATCTTTTGCTCCGGGTATCCGATTGAGGTGCCGTTTCTTCCTAGGTGCTTGTGAGGATGATACCTTCAACTTCTCTTTAGGTACCTCATCCGGATTCTGGGTAGAAATGACTCTTTTGCCCTTTTGACTTTTCTCGTTGACTTTCTCTATTCTTCCGGTTTCCTTCTTCCATTTCTTGGCATTAGATACCTGTAAAATCATAACAAAATACCAGAAACTCGGTGTACTTGTTAGGATGAGTCAATAGCAAGATTATGAGATAAAGTCAATCCAATTACGTTGTTCGAGGTGATTAAAGTACTGAAATTAAGGGATAAATTAGGAAGAATTTATGCCAATCAATTAGACTTAAAAATAAGTTGTTAATGGGTGAAAACCCAAACCAGCCCCCAAACGGTCCCGTAAGAGGCACGAACACCTCGCACGAGACCAATGTAACTTGTAGAAATTGGTCGCGTAGTCACGGGACTCCCGATTTGAGAATATGACAATAATTTGAAAATATATAGATTATGCTTTAAAATAAGCCATTAAAGGGTGTAAACCCAAATCATCCCGCAAACGGCCCCGTAAGAGGCATGAACACCTCGCACGTGACTAATTTAATTTGTAGGAACTGATCGCATAGTCACGAATCTCTCGATTTGAGAATATGATAATAATTTGATAATATCTAGATTAAACTTAAAAACAAATCATTAAGGATCGAAAATCCAAACTAGCCCCCAAACGTTCTCGTAAGAGGCATGTACACCTTGCACGGGACCAATGTAACTCGTAGAAACTGATCGCGTAGTCGCAGGTCTTATGGTTTGAGAATATGATGATAATTATAAAATATCTAGACTAGGCATAAAAATAAGTCGTTAGAGGGAGAAAACCCAAACCAATCCCTAAATGGTTTCGTTAGAGGCATGAATGACTCGCACGGTACCAATGTAACTCGTAGGAACTTATCGCATAGTCACGGGATTCCCGATTTAAGAATACCATGATAATTCAAAACTATTTAGATTAAGCTTAAAAACAAGCCGTTAAAGGGTGAAATCTGAAAATAACCCCCCAAACAGCTCCGTAAGAGGCATGAACACCTCGCACGGGACCAATGTAACTCGTAAGAATTGGCCACGTAGTCACGGGTCTTTCGTTTTTAGAATATGATGATATTTGAAAATATCTAGATTAGGCTTAAAAATAAGTCATTAAAGGGTGAAAACCCAAACCAGCCCCCATACGATCCCGTAATAGGCATGGTCACTTCGCACGGGACCAATGAAACTCGTAGGAACTAACCGCGTAGTCAAGGTTCTTCCGATTTGAGAATATGATGATAAATTGAAAATATCTTGATTAGGCTTAAAAATAAGCCGTTAGAAGGTGAAAATCCAAACCAAACCCCCAATGGTTTCGTAGGAGGCATGAACGCCTCGCAGGGGACCAATGTAACTCATATGAATTAACCGCATGGTTACGGGACTCCCGATTGAAGAATATGATGATAATTTGAAGATATCTAGATTAAGCTTAAAAATAAGCCATTGAACGGTGAAAACCCAAATCAGCCCCCAAACGGCCCCACAAGAGGCATGAACACCTCTCATGGGACTAATGTAACTTGTAAGAACTAATCGCGTAGTCATGGGTCTCCCGATTTGAGAATATGATGATAATTTGAAAATATCTAGATTAGGCTTAAAAATAAGTCGTTAATGGGTGAAAACCTAAACCAATCCCCAAACGGTCCCGTAAGTAACATGAACACCTCGCACGGGACCGATGTAACTCGTACAAACTGGCCACGTAATCACGGGACTCCCGATTTGAGAATATGACAAATATTTGAAAATATATAGAGTATGCTTAAAAATAAGCCATTAAAGGGTGAAAACCCAAATCAGCACGCAAACGGCCCCGTAAGAGGCATGAACACCTCGCACGTGACCAATTTAACTCGTAGGAACTGATCACATAGTCACGGATCTTCGAGTTTGAGATTATGACACTAACTTGAAAATATCTAGATTAAACTTAAAAACATGTCATTAAGGGGTGAAAACCCAAACCAGCCCCCAAAGGTTCCCATAAGAGGCATGTACACCTCACACGGGACCAATGTAACTCGTAGGAACTGAGCGCGTAGTCACGCGTCTTCTAGTTTATAATATGATGATAATTTGAAAATATATAGACTAGGCTTAAAAATAAGCCGTTAGAGGGTGAAAACCCAAACCAATCCCTAAATCGTTTCTTAAGAGGCATGAATACCCCGCACGAGACTAATGTAACTCGTAGTAACTGACAACATAGTTACGGGACTCTCGATTTAAGAATACGACGACAATTCAAAAATATGTTGATTAATATTAAAAATAAGTCGTTCAAGTGTGAAATCCCAAAATAGCCTCCAAACGGCTCCGTAAGAGGCATGAACACCTCGCACGGGATTAATGTAACTCGTAAGAACTGATCGCGTAGTCACGGGACTCTCGGTTTAAGCATATGACGATAATTTGAAATTTTCTAGACTAGGCTTGAAAACAAGTTATTAAAGGGTGAAAACTCAAATCAACCCCCAAACGGCCCCGTAAGAGGCACTGACACCTCTTATGAGACTAATATTACTCATAGGAACGGACCATGTAGTCACGGGTCATCTGGGTTGAGAATATGATGATAATTTGAAAATATCTAGATTAGGCTGTAAAATAAGTCGTTAGAAGGTGAAAGCCTAAACCAGCCCCCAAACGATTTCTTAAGAGGCATGAACACCTCGCACGGGACCTATATACCTCATAGGAACTGACCGCGTAGTCACGGGACTCCCGATTTGAGAATATGACAATAATTTGAAAATATCCAAATTAGGTTTAAAAACAAGCCATTAAAGGGTGAAAACTCAAACCAGCCCTCAAACGGCCCCGTAAGGGGCACTGACACCTCTCATGGGACTAATGTAACTCGTACAAATTGACCACGTAGTCATGGGTCATCTTGTTTGAGAATATGATGATAATATGAAAATATCTAGATTAGGCTTAAAAATAAGCCGTTAAAAGGTGAAAACCCAAATCAGCTCCCAAATGGTCCCGTACGAGGCATGAACACCTCGCACGGGACTAATGTAACTCATAAGAACAGATTGGGTAGTCACGGGACTCCCGGTTTGAGAATATGATGATAATTTGAAAATATCTAGATTAGGCTTAAAAACAAGCCATTAAAGGGTGAAAACTCAAACCAGCCCCCAAACCGCCCCGTAAGAGGCACTAACACCTCTCATTAGACTAATGTAACTCGTAGGAACTGACCATGTAGGCATGAGACTTTCGGTTTGAGAATATAATAATAATTGTATCTCATATATGGAATTTTTCAGCTTGAATAAGATTTTTTTTAAGTTATTTGGTTACTAATATCATCACTTTTTTTATCCTTTTTTTTCCAGGATAACATTTTATCCTTAGCTTTTATCCACGTGGAATGGAGGAAGAAGTCAATCTATTACAACAAGGGGATTGTTTATTTAATGTCGTTATATTCAGGATTTTTTTTGTGTGTTATGTCCGTGTGGGCTTTTGTAGTTTTATTCTTAACTGTTATGGCTGTGCGAGCTTTTGTAATTTTATTGTTATATTTTAAGGCCGTGCGGGATTTACATTATGCGGGTTTTATATTAACAGGTTTTAGAATGTTCAGAAAATAGAGGAAACTTTGTCCAATTTTTTATGGTGTGAACTATTAAGATTTTAAATATTTTTAATTTTGATTGTACATCAGTTTATCAATGTGTGAGATTCAAAATTTGTGGATTTTCTTATTTTCAAATAATTATTTATTTTTCTTTTATCCAAAATTTTGGCACAATTCAAAACTGTGTCAAAAGCGTATCAAATTTAGGCACAGTTTTGAACTGTGCCAAAAGTGTACCAAAATGTACTCAATCTGACACAGTTATAAACTGTGTCAAAACTTTGGCAAAAATATCAAATCCTGACACGGTTTAAAAGTGTGCCAGAAGTGTTCCTGTTTGTCCAAATCTGGCAAACTTTTAAACCGTGCCTGAGAAACCGAATGAATGCGGTGTGTGATAATTGATTAAATAGATTCGCAAGTTTCCAATTAAACCTAATTTAATTAGAGTCTATTTTTAAAAAAAATTAAACCAGCCTCAAACCATTCAACTATGTGTGTGTGTGTGTGTGTGTGTGTGTGTGTCAAACCATAAGTAAATAAAGTATGCGACACAAGTTTAAGGAAAAAATTCCGGAAGGGAAAGACCTTTTTATTTCTAGAACTCTCACAAGTTTACAAGACCATTGACTTACATACAATCTTGCTTTCACCCACAAGAGTAACGCACGGTGTCTTCGTCAAACCTCCAAATCAACGGCTAGAAATAAATCAGCAATAGTTCACACGCAGCTATACCACCAGGACCGCAATCCTAGACACGCAGTCTTCTCGGTGTAGGTTATACTCCCCACAAGAGTAAACAACAGCAAAGTGTATTCTTCAACACAAAAACAATTCACCAAAGCATATGGGATTTTTTTTAGTTGAAAAACAAAAAAGGGATTAAACCCTAAAAGGAACAATCCAAAAGAATTATGCTTTCGCAGTTTTTCTGTTCTGTAAAACGCTGGGACTTCTTAATGAAAAAGAAACCATTTAATTAGAATTTATAATAAAAATGCACCGCTTTAAAAAACGAGATCGTTCGAACGAGATAAGGGACTCGCGCAAACGAAGTACAGATGTCGTTTGAACGACATCGCGCGACATTGCCATGTCGTTCGAACGACGTACAGATGTCGTTTGAACGACTGTTGCGTCAAAAAATTAATAGTTTAATGTCCGCTCCAATACTTAGAAAAAATACCCATTCTCAAATTTTGACGAAAAAGTCCGCTTCAACACTTAGAAAATATTTTGTAAAAATATCCCAAAAGCTCTAAGTGTAAAGTTAAGGTATTTAAAACATAACCTTACCAAAGTAAACTTCGCGGAGTCTTTTTGATGAAGAACTTGATTAATTCAGATATGTCTTGATGTAGATTGCTCTTGAATGCTCTTCGACGGTGTAGAGGTATATGACATAATAAATTGATAACGGACTTATAAAAATATGTCCTTACAAATCTCCCCCTATGTCTATGCGAGTACATACATAAAAAACATCCAAATTATCAAATACAAAAATGCCTATACAAATCTACCCACCCATGAATAAATTTGCAAGATCTCAAACTGTTCTTCAAAAATCTTCATCAAATTTCAAAGCTTTTCTCATCAGGGTGTGCAACATAATGATCTTCAATCTTTGTACCTACACACATGAGATAAACCAAAAACCTTCGTGATGCATCGAGTTTGAATTGATATAATAATAAAGCATTAATAAATCAAATCTCCCCAGTAATGCAAAAACTCCATAACATGATAATTCTTTCTCCCTCTTTTTATGATGTCCCCAAATAGACAGATAAGAAGAAAAAATCAAAACATGGAGTGTCACGATAAAATGCATATCAAACAAGGATCAAACTACGTGCATGCAGAGGTATATCTCGAAAACTTTCACAAACTATTTTTGATTTTTCAAATTTTTTCATACAAAGTAAGATACAAACAAAAGCACACCATGGATTTAAACTAAAACAACCAAGTCATGGTAATGGAATTCATGGGTGTGAACACATTCGATAGCTAAATAAACTCAATCAATCATATTTGCACGATGCATATGTGTACCCCTAATGAATGAACATCAAAAATATCCTTTGGTGTAAAAATTGTTGAATTTAGATGACATCGTCTTATGCAAATCAACAAATCAAAGTCAAAGTCATTTCCACACCAATAATGTCCAAAACTATTTAACGCTTTTTAAGACTTTCAAGGACGTGCAAACCCATTTTAAATTTCCATCCAAACTCCATCATGCATATTTTCTTTTAGAGGTTATCTAAATTCTCAAACATTGGAGAACTGGTGCAAAAACCGAAATGGCCCATATTTGGCATGAATTTCTTTTTATTGCCTTTAAATTTTTCTCGGGCTCTTTTAAACCTCTTTGGACCCCGGATAATAGAATTCCTTAATTTTTTAGGTCCAATTCAATGGCGGATTAATCGCAAAGGATAAATGATAACCTTTCGTAGCCCTTCACCGTTTACAAACAAAACACACAAACCCTCACAAACATGGTTCAAAGGTGCACACTTTTTATTATCTTGTTTTATCGCACTTGGTTTGTTATATAGACAGAATTGAGATGAAAACACTTAACCAACATGTGATAGATAAGCTCAATAATAAAAAAAATCCAAGCATGTGTGAAATAAAGGACATAATGAGTCAAACATGTAGGAAGTAACAACGAATTACATCTTAATGACTCCAAACATTATAAAGCACATGGATGAATTGACCTATTGTCTCAAAACATTATCAAAGAGTCACATGAAAAAATATGGAATGATGTCGTGACTCGGTCATCCAAAGAGTTCATCCGTAAAACAGTGCAAACAAAATACAAAAATCTTTTTGGATTTTTCAAAATTTTATCAAAATAAAATCTTTTTGTATTTTTCAAAATTTTCAAAAAAAGGGAAAATATACACAAATGATACATACTAGAAATAGGCAAATAATTTCATCATGCAAAGAAACCTATGCTAGTAAACAAGTCAAACCTCAATAGTTAGGTGCGGAGGGGTTTTCCAAAGGTGGTGTCAACTTATGAAAAAACTCCATTAAATTTTGTGAAGTTTTGACTAAAAACTTAACTTGCTCACCTAAATGTGAAAACTCTCTCATATAATATCCAGAAGCATGTAAAGTACCATGGGTCAGTGCATGTTTGTCAGAAACACGTGTAGAAGCAAAACGTGACACATAACCCAACTTAAAACAAAATTCCCAAAGGTTACCTCTCCTCTTGCAATGGGAACAAACATAAATAGGCCTAAAAACACCTATCTGAAAAACTCTAGGACGCACTCTCCTAATAGGAATGGGACGCCTAGGTGGGTTAGGGTGAGACTTACGTGAATCTAACACTAAAGTGGGATCCGACTCGAGTGCTAATTGGGAAGTAGAAGCACCGCCATGACTTATTACTAAGCTCTCACCACTACCCAAAATAGGATTGAGAACCATCTTTCTAACCTTCTTCTATGCGTTCTCTAAAGGGACTTTGACCTCCCGGGCACGTTAGAGATCACTCTCGAGTTGGGATACACGTCTCGTCAGACTAGATACCGTGTTGGTCAAATCACACTTTTCCCTTTCTAAAACTTACTTCTCTCTCTCCAAATCTAAAACCCGACGACCTAAATCTCTATTATACATCTTTGTTTTCAAGGTCTCGGTGTACAAATCTCTAAAAGCAATTTGGAGCTCACTTTCATCTCCACTTTCACACTCACCTTCACCCTCACTCGAAACACTCAAATCATCCTCCTCAAGGGTCTCACTAGAACTAGTCCCCTCACCTCCATCCAAACTAGGTGTGCTAACCCGACTAACTAAAAACCCGATACACATACCGTGCTCTTTTTCATCACCCGAATAAAAAAACCTCTATGTCGCTATCACTAAGTGTTGCAGGCATAGCCACTTTCTTTACCTCTCTCCTAAGTATAGTGGCACACTCATACACCTTATGCCCTTTACCCCCACACTCAAAGCATGTCAAACTTTCCAAATTTTCCTCGCTTTCCTTTTCTTTTTCTCTCTCTTTCTCTTCCTCACCGCTTTCTTTGGCCTTTTTATTTTTCATAAAAAATCTCTTATTCGAAGAATTATTTTTGTTCATGTTGAGAAATTTTATAAAAAAAATTCGCAAACAAGGCTGTATCTTTAAAATCAAACTCTTCCTCTGAATCAGACTCACAAAATTTTTCTTTTTTTTCTTAAAATGAGTCTTTAAAGCAACGCAATTATCCTTAGCCTTAATGGATTTGGGAAACTTTTCAATTTCATAGGTTTGAAGATCTCCTACAAGTTCTTCCAACTTCAGTGATTTCAAATTTTTCAAAGAGTTCAAAACAGTGACTTTAGGAACCAAGCGTTTTGGAAAAGATCTTAAAATATTTTTAACGACACGCGTGTTATCAATCACCTCACCCAAATTAAAACTGGTGTTTATAATGTCCGACAAACGTACATAAAAATTATCAAAGCATTCAGACTCAGACATGGTGATAGTCTCAAATTGGGTGGCCTAATTTTGTAATTTTTATTCTTTAACCGCGTTCGTACCCTCATATGTCAATTTCAAAACATCCCAAGCCTCTTTAGACATGGTGCACATCATAATTCGACGAAACTCATCAGGAGTGACAGCTCCAGAAATAGCACTCAGTCCACGGGAATTAAAATTCGACATTTTAAAATCGTTCTCAGTCTAATCTGACACAGGTTTTAAGGATATGATATTTTCAACGGTGATAGTGGGAGGATTCCATCCATTTTCATAAAGTAACCAAACACGCTCGTCAATGGCTTTTAAACTGGATTTCATGCGAGCTTGCCAATAGGCATAACTATTCCCATAAAAAATAGGCACCTTATTAAATTACCGTTCCATTGGAAAAATTGCGTTTTTTCACAAAACTAATTTTTTCAAAAAAAATCAATATCACACAAATTTTGCGAAAAATAGGAATACGCGATAAATTAGCACAACCCGCTCTGATACCAATTTGAGAAACTGAATGCGGTGTGTGATAATTGATTAAATAGATTCGCAAGTTTCCAATTAAACCTTATTTAATTAGAGTCTATTTTTAAATAAAATTAAACCAGCCTCAAACCATTCAATTATGTGTGTGCGTGTGTCAAACCATAACTAAATAAAGCATGCGACACAAGTTTAAGGAAAAAATCTCCGAAGGTCAAAACCTTTTTATTTCTAGAACTCTGACAAGTTTACAAGATCATTGACTTACATACAATCTTGCTTTCGCCCACAAGAGTAACGCACGGTGTCTTCGTCAAACCTCCAAAGCAACGGCTAGAAACAAATCAGCAATGGTTCACACGCAGCTATACCACTAGGACCGCAATCCTAGACACGCAGTCTTCTCGGTGTAGGTTATCCTCTCCACAAGAGTAAACAACAGCAAAGTGTGTTCTTCAACACCAAAACAATTCACCAATGCATATGGGATTTTTGGGAATTGAAAAACAAAAAAGGGATTAAACCCTAAAAGGAAGAAGCCAAAAGAATCTTCTTTCGCAGTTTTTTTGTTCTGTAAAACGCTGGGACTTCTTAATGAAAATGAACCCAATTAATGAGTATTTATAATAAAAACTCACTGCCTCGAAAAACGAGCTCATTCGAACGAGATAAGGGACTCGCGTGAACGAAGTACAAATGTCGTTTGAACAACATCTCGTGACATTGCCATGTCGTTCGAACGACGTACACATTTCGTTTGAACGACTGTTGCGTCAAAAAATTAATATTTTAATATCCGCTCCAATACTTAGAAAAAATACTCATTCTCAAATTTTGAGGAAAAAGTCCGCTTCAACACTTTGAAAATATTTTGTAAAAATATCCCAAAAGTGTAAAGTTAAGATATTTAAAACATAACCTTACCAAAGTAAACTTCGCGGAGTCCTTTTTATGAAGAACTTGATTAATTCGGATTCATCTTGATGTAGATTGCTCTTGAATGCTCTTCGACGGTGTAGCGGTATATGACATAATAAATTGATAACGGACTTATAAAAATATGTCCTTACAGTGCCAGAAAAAAATGGCCATTTTGGAACACCTGATTCTGGCACAGTTCAAAATCATGCCAGATTTGATCTGGCACCGTTTTAAACCGTGCCCGATTGCTATTTTTGGTGTAGTGTTGATAAATATAGTAGAACTTCAATTTTCACTCTCAACTTATCGTGTGTGTGTGTATGCATAGCCAATATAACCGTGCATTTGAAAAGATTTTATCATTGAGTTTCTAATTCGAAAGTTCATTTTGATTTCATAATCTCACAGAATGTACTCACAAGCGAACACTCGAAAATAGGTTATTTTCTCTCGGTATATCATTACTACTTGAAAAGAGGGGAGTATCACTATGACGGTCTAACAACCAAAATACCCCCCCTGATTATTTATAAATCCCTTAATACCATTCTCCTGAGAATCCGGATACACCCACAGAACACTTTATCTTCCCCATTTACAACTAAACAGTCTAATTGACTCCCCACCATTTACTCCCAAACTATGAAGGAGTACCCATTGTTACAATGGGAGTTAAAGAACTAAGAGCCCAAATTACCAACGTTAGTTATTTCTCTATTTTAATTGAAACTCAATTATATGTTGCGTTGCCCTTTTTTCTTCTACAAAAATCCAGGTTATCATTTTAATTCAAACATGAAAGTCAATTCTAATGAATCTTTCTCTCATTTTGTAAATTCAATCAATAGATCAATATGGAATCATAAACCATCTAGATTAGTAGTTTCGAAAGCATGTTTTTTTTCAGTATGACATGTTTGCATTGCTAATTTTTATCCTTCTAAATTTAAGGTTAATTCCAATGCATCTATTTACCGTTTGTAATTTCAATGAATGTAATGCACATCACATGTTTATTTAAATACCGATTTGTGGTTTAGCATATCACATGTTTTGTTGTCTTCCAAATATATAGATAAATTTTGTATATGTAAACGAACTAATGACATACAATATATATTGATTATTAGAATATTGGTCAATGTTTTATGTGAATTTTCCATATTATGTCCATTATGACCGAAATTCATGTTATTATTGATACTATATTTGAATTTACGTATTTGCGATTAAAAAATAAATTTCATATGTATGTAGGTTGGTAGGTAGTTAGGTAGATAATGTAAAAATAACTTTTTTGTATCTTTAAACACTTCTACTTTTCAATTGTTTTTGCTTAAATACGCATAAGATTTTTAATTTCAATGAATGACAGTCGTACCATATACTTGTAAAAATCTTCTATAAAACCCAGTTCATCTCAGAAAACCACTGAGAACCTTTAAATTTTGGGTCCTTGCCAATATTTCATATCCCCACATTGGTCGAGTCAGTTGAAACACCATCAACACTAATGATATGGCCAACATACTCCATTGAGAGTTGTGCAAATTGACATTTCCCCATTTTAGCAAATAATTTGTATTCTCTCAACATTTATAGCACTTGATGTAGGTGGTGTGTGTGATCCTCAAATGATTTATTAAACACCAAAATATCATAAAAAAAACAAGGACAAAATCTCTTGAATGTGAATTTAACACTTCATTCATAAGGTCTTGAAAAGTGACTGGAGCAATTTTGAGTCCAAAGTGGATGACTCTGAATTCATAACGTCCACAATGAAATCTAAAGGAAGACTTCTCAATATTTATGTCTTCGTTATTATCAACTGAATATTTTTTCCTTTAATCAACGATAAATACAACTGCTACTAATCATAAAAATACTAATTCCTTCTTAACATGCGAATATAGCTAGACCAGTGTCTCAAAGACTACAATTCAGATTTACCCAGACATGATTCAGTCTATCGAATTAAAAGAATGGTTCGATATTTAATTTTTATTGTAATTTTAATTCGTTCTTAGTTATATTAATTTTCACAATTATGTTTACAGGTTGTCAACCTCATTAGCTTCACCACAATTGGACAAATTTGCTTCACCTAAACAAAAATCGTAATTAATGCTAACAATGTTTCTATTCGGGACATTATTAATGGAATCCCACCAACCAAAGAGGAAGTGACACAATATCATTGAATACACTTTCGGTGTCTAATATATTCAATTTCGTAATAAAAATGTATACAATTTTTTTTATCGCAAATCATATTTTTTGTTCTTTCATCGCTATGATTATGGAGGTCAGAGATAAAAAAAAATCCTTGGTATGATGCTTGCAATGCCTTCAATAAGAAAGTCACGGTTGCAAATGGAATTGGAACGTGTTTAAATTGTGCTTCGTCAAATGCAAATTACACCTAGAGGTAAAATAGAACATTTGAAAATCTTTGCCAAATATTTTACGTAACTCGCATATGAAGATTTACTGACTCACTATTCAACAAAACGTAAGGTACTTACTTCAATTAGTTGTCCAAGATGACAACATCGAAAGCGCAACGACCAGACTATTTGAGGAAGAAGTGTATTTCATTGGATGAAACATTCCAACTTTCATCACTTTTAAACAAAAGGTAATTTCATTCATATTAATTATTTATCTTCATACATAACTTATATACGTCCTATACTAATTACATATAATTACTCTTCATATATGTCTTTTTTTAAATAGGGGATTATGAAATCGGACTAGATTAGAAAATCGTATATGTGCATAGGCAAAATCTACAAACTCGCCATTAAATGGAAATCCCTTAAAGATTCGGATCAAAAGCTTGCACGTTTTATCGCTCGTAAAGTTAAAGATGAAGTAGACACATCGAACCATAACAAACGTCAAAATAAAAATATTTGACGATTTAGATTTCATATCTTCTTACTACACTATGTTATTATGTTTTTGTTCCATAATTAATATTTCTCTTCCTCTGCATTTTTACTTCTTTATAACTCGAATTGATTTAAATGGATTTGTACTATTTGATCAAGTTTAATAACTTCTTATGTCACTGTCGATAGATTGTTTAACACACATTAATTTCCTTTATTTCATTACATTTACACACTTTTTTAGAGGTTTAACCCTTTACAGGAACAATTTTTATCTTCACAGTTTCTTTATCATTTACTCATCTCATCCAGTTGAATATCTGGACTCGCCCACACAGGAACGCACGGGTGCAAGAAGAGTATGAATAAAAGGGTAAATTTAGGTGAACAAATTTCACATATACATGATCAAAAACAAACTTTTTATAATGGATGAATATGATCTCATGAATGCGAAATCGATTACTTATTGAAAACGTTTAATCACACAATCGATTAGGACTTTCTGTGGTTATATTGTAGGATCGGGTTTGGCTAGAAGGAATGGTTTTGGGAGTTTAAAATTTGTGAGAATATAGAATGTTTTTGGTATTTTGACTAATACGCACTTTTTCTTCCAAACTCCATTTTCCTTTTTTTTTAATTTTTTTTCCACGTACTCCTTTTTTCCATTCTTTCTTTCTTTTATTTTCACACATCATTCTTTTGGAAACTTATTCTTCTTTCATTTTTTTTGGCATTTTTCCTTATCGTAATTTTTACCCTAGTATTTTCAGAAAATGGGTATGGCTTCTTTTTATGGGATTTAAACTCCTAGTTGGAGTTGGGTAGGATAATGGGTGTTCAATAAAAGGCATATTTTATTTTTGGCTCAAAAGGGGCTTACAACTAAATAATGTAAAAAGGTTGAAGTTTAAGCTTAATGTTGGGCTTTCAGATGATGGCGTAATCTCATTTTCCATGTTACATTAAGTTGATTGTGTGTCAAGATGACTTACTAAGACTTATAGTGCTTAAGATTCACATTTTATCTTTTTGTTTTCAACAATCGAAAAAAACAAAGAATTTGAGATCATCAACGAATTTATCACTGAAGGAAAGTTTGACTTATTTTAACTCGGGTTGATTTAAATCTCTCTGAAACGATTATTAGCTCAATATCTCACCGGGTAAAAATCTCCACATTTATTCGTTAAGCATTAGCTTTTGCCTCAATATCCATTTTTTATCATATTATATGGCTAATGTTTAAAAAAATTTCATAGGTTGAGAGACCCGTGAATTAATTAAATATTATGAAATCGTTTCAAAATTCAATTATATTGAAAATCTTATTCAATTTTTTCTATTTTTTTGATTTTTTTCCCCCCTAAAAAACACCATCCTTACCCCCCAAACCAAAATTTTACATTGTCCTTAATGTATGCTGAAACAAGAAATATGGACAAAGCAAATAAAGTACAAAAGTAAAAGGACGATATTATATGTGAATTTCCTCCCGTGTTACCAACTTTCCACCAACCTCACATGCATTGCATCATATATCAAAAGTCTAAATAATTTGGACTCAACCCAATAAAAATAGTATACGCATGGAGGCACATAAAGAATGGGAGTGAAATTTTCAAGATGTGCAGTCTCATTATAGCATAAATGGTCAGACTCGATGAGACTGTCAGAATGAAATTCCAAATGACATGTTAATAATAGGTTTCCCTCAAACTTGAGAATGAATAAATCTGGATTCAAATCGAAAGATACTCTAGTCATGTCCTCAATCTCATCCTAATGCTCAATTGACACCGGTGGAAACGCTGGAATAGGACAAAGCGGTATGACAAAACATGTGTCACCGGGTGAAAACGCTCGGATTATTTTTTCAATCTCATCACTAATAGATAAAATCTCTCGTGTCAGCATATTATCAAAAGGATTGGGCTTGTTTTCACAGAGAAGGAACTGATTTATCCTATCATTCCAGTCTTTCTCCTCTAAGTAACGAAATGAGTCCAATAACTATTGGACTTCAATAATAAGATCCTCATTAACCGGGCCGAATTCTTTTTCCAAATCTTCAAGACTCATATCTAGGGACAAATCAGGTGGCCAAGCACGTAGATCGGTTGTGTCACTAACCCATGGGGTAGTGATATCGTTCACTTCTTGAATGTACTTGACTTCATTCACTCCCTTATAAGATGATGGCCTCTCTAAATTAAACATATTCAAGCCCATTGTTATGTTTCCAAATGACAGGTTCAGTTGCCCACTGCGACATCGAATGACAGCGTCAGAAGTGGTCCAAAAGGGTCAACGGAGAATGAGGATTTATGTGGATGAGTTTAGTACGTGTTGCGTGTATAAGACCACAAAGTGTTCCGGATGAGTTTAGTACGTGTTCACGCTTTCTCCTAAGTCTAAGAGAGCTTTCTCGAAGTGATGTTCCCCTATCTTAATAGAGATCGTCGGCATCCCGGGATCCTTGTACTTGACGGGCCTTCTATAAGAAATGATCGAGCTTGCTTGATCAGTAAGAAAAGCTTTCTCGGGCACATTGGTGTTTCTCTAGAAGGTATAAAGGTTCTTTAGAAATTCAGAAAATAACACGGTTACGTTCGAACTAAAATTTAACGTCTCAAAATTTAGACGACTAAAATCCCTATTCCCTTAAAATTTCATTTTTAAATTTCAAAGTATAGTCTTTAAGCATGGACTATCAAAACAATCGAGTGCAAGCATAATCCATCAAAAACTACTCATACTTAAAATAAAATAATATTTTTTTAAACAAAGCCGAAGGTTTAAAACACACTCTCATGTTGTTTAAATGAATATCGAATTTTTAAAACCTTTAGCACATATTGGGAATAAAGACGAATTAAAACCATTGACAGTATTAATTAAACATAATAAATTTTACCTAGTCCTAATAAGGAAATTAAGCTAGCATAACTGATGACATAATAAAATTGCAAGAATTAATATTAATTTACATTAATAAAACATACTTACAAATGTTGTGTCTCACAAATAAACTTGAAAAAATTCCTCCCACAAAGATATAATTCTTAGCCCTCAAATATAAATAAAATTCTCAAAATAAAACTACCAAAAATTATTCTCAAGTGGTTCTCTACAATCTTGTTCGAAATAACGAGTCCAAGGGTCTAATTTATACGCTTAGGAATAGAGGTGTTAGGGTTTTGGAGGAACTCTTCTTGATTGGTCGAAACCTGTTGAAACTTATCACTCCACCTCTTCAATCTTTTGATCGGGATAAGGGATCAAATTTTCCCCCACTCGAAAAGTCTTAGATTTTCTTGTTGAACTCGAATGCCAAATTTCGTCCAAATCGAAGAATAAAAATTCCTGACTTTTTTTTACGATTTCACGTGTAAAAAAACTTTTTTTCAAACGATTGTAAAAATTAGCTTTTTGCTCCTTTTCGAGTTGATCATCATTTTGCACCAAATTTCATCATTATCGAAGTGCCCGTTTTTACTTAAAATTGTCATTTTTAATCCAAATTCAATCATTCTTGCCTTTTTTCATTTTTTAATAAAATGATCCTAAGAACTTATTAAATAAAATAAAATGGGACTAACAAAGTATAATTTGGGTATAAAATATATAAAATAATGCACTCATCCGGTATATTGCCCCACCGGCACAACTTCTCTTCCCTACGGTTGCTTCATCACATCTCTATGCCTCGAAGCGGGGGTCATTTCATGGGGTGACCAAGCTCGAGTTCCAAAGACCCTAAATGCCACATCGATGTACCGAAGTAATAAGGAAGCTCGCAACCCGACCCCTCTTACGTAGCCAATTTTTTAAGATGTTTAAATGGGGGGGGGGGGGGGTGACGAGGAGAAAGAGACCAAAGAAGAAGAAGAAGAAGAAAAGGGAGGGGAATTTGTTCAAGTGGAACATGAAGATGATGATCCAGTAGACACAAATTTTGAGGGCAACTTTAATGAGCAAACTTATAACACGATGGCGATAAATAGTCGAATGGACCGAGTCGAGTCATGACTTGACAGTTTCCTAGAGGAGTACCACCAAAATGGGGACGACTTTAGGAACGATTATTGTCCTGGTGACTCAATAAAGATGCGGCTCCAAGACGACCTCTACCGTCTTAGCATAAGTCTGAGGGCCGACTTGACCCACTACTATATGGATTCCAACGCTCGCGACCCCAATCCCCTTGGTCCCTCCTATTGAGCTCTTTGTGGACATAAATTTTCTTTATGTAGTTTCTTCATAAGTGACTCTTTTATCTTTCAAATAAGTTATTGTGACACCACGCCTATTTAAATACCGGGTGATCAGTCCCTTATTAAATTAAAAATCAAGGTGAACGGTTGGTTCATTCTTAGCATCACTGTCATAAAATAAATTTCGAGTTTAAACACCCTAAATAATTAAGCTAAGTGACAAAATAATTTAAACCTTATTTCTATTTTATTTAATTCCATTTTTAAAACCTTTTCAATAATTAACAGCTTAAGAAGCGTATAAATGTTAAAGATGGAAATGAACACACAAGAATTTAACAATTCAGATAAACCAATACCAGATCTAAAAACTACAAATGAAATCATCCTGACACGAATTACATCCCAAAGAGTACCAAATACTGAAAATAAATGAACATAAATCTCTGACAAATCCAACTAAATAGGGAGACGAGCGACACATGCCCTAACTAATCAGAACTGAAATGAGAGTAGAGTCGACAACGAGGTCGTGTAAGCAATGGCCTGCAACTCCGACATAAGCTACAGTCCGTCCGTTCCAAGGAATCTAAGCATGACGCCCATGTGGCTGGGCACCTGTAATATATACATATATATACAAGAGAAAATAAATAACAGGAAACGGGTCAGAGTCCGAGTGTAAAACAGTTTAAAAATAGTTTAGCAAGTATTTAAAATGCTTAGCGGCTAATGAAACAACCATGTTAGTATGCGACACTCTCTTGAGAAATTCCCACCTCTCATCTAGAGTGCACGCCCACCGTACTCTTAGTCTCAAAAGTTTATTTTAACTTAATTTTCCCATAAGGTTTCATTCCTATAAATACTTTGGCTAAGATAATTAATTTCTGAAAATTAAGCTCTCTCAAATATCTTATGTTATTTAAAATAACCCAGTGATGTCATAAAAATTCCCAAACACATATAAGAAAGTTGGAGTATTTATTCATTACTTAACTACTTTTATGCACAATAGAAAGTTCCCATACTTTATATATATATATATACATATATATTAGTCACTCATATAATATATACTATCCGGACCCCACATAAAATCTATGGCGCTGGCATACTCTGCTATCAAGTCCCCGTATCATTCGTACTAAGGGAAATACTAGTTCGGAATCACTCTCGAACTGTATTAACAAAAAACACATACAAATGGAGGCGAAGCATAGTTCCAAGTCACTAAAAGGTCATAACATACCCCAACTTATCTTAGAACCGTCTGACTATCACTCAGATAGCCTGTACCAAGGAATCGTATGTTTTAGGGTACAAGTTAATATCCCCCATAAAGGCCCAATCGAGATGAAACTGTCTCGACGCGAAAACCCCCGTGATAGCAAGTAGCTCGGGTATGATTTTTACACACATATATAATATGCACAATCACACAGTCATATATATATAAATATTCACATTTCTAAATTAGGTGCCCCCACGACCCATAATTATAATTATCCGTTCTTAGCACATTTTACTCGATTATCTCGCATAGAAATTTCGTCACTTTTATTCTCATATATAACTTAGTTCGTACTTACTCCACATTTCTCGAAATATTCTACCTTCCTAAATATAATTTCAGTAGGCATACTCTCAATTAACTTCTGGTCTAACTCCCTTATAGTCTCGATCTTTTATTAAACGCACGCATGATTTCTTATACGTATGAATAACTCCTAGTTAACCCAAAATCTCATCCTACATTAAGTTTCACTCAACGGGGTCTACCTAGACCCTATTGGTCTTCTCTATATCCCATTATTTTTTAGCAATAGTACTCAAGGGTTCCTACGCATTTTAACCGAATGAAACAAACAGAAGAAAAATATGCAGTTTTCCACGAGGGATCGATCGATCGAGTAAAGGGGTTCGATCGATCGATGTTCTTGATCGATCGATCAAGCAGTTATGACGAAACCTACCATTGTCCAGTTACGGGTTTACCTCTCCAACCTCAACCAAATCTCCATTAACGATCCCCAAACTCCCAAACAACATTACTACAATTACTACATATACCTAACTACATGATTTTCTACGTAAAATATGTCTGAATTCATCAAGTATAACGATTTAATGGAGTAAAATTGACATAAACTTCAAGAACCCTAATTTTTTTTAAAATTTCCATTCTTCCAATTCTTTTCCAGATTACTTTCTTCTAAATCCATACAAGTTTGTGGCTTATCCTCTCCATGTGATTTAGATGTCCAGAATATGTCTACTTCCTTTACAACATATGATTTTAAGTCGCAAAATTTTTGGTTTCCTCCATGAAACATGTTCTAAACAACCCTAGACTAACATGATTGAAACATTAACTAAAATAAAGCAAGATAGATACTTGCCTGGAATTTGAGTTTATGACTTATGGACGAAAGAGGTATGGTTGCGTTCCTTGTCATGCGATCTAGGCTTTGGTGATGGTGGCGGTGCAAACGGGTGAGTCTTTGGCCTTGAATTACTTAGAAAGATCTCCAACTTCTTCTCTAATGGTCGTTCTCTGATTTTGTGTTTGTTAACCCTAGAAGACAACTCCTAAAGGATAATATGTCCTTCGAAAATTCTTGGGTTTAATTACCCAAAAATACAAAATGACTATAATACCCTCATGGGATGCCGATTAGGCCTAAAAATACCCCAAGACCCAAACTAAACCCCCTGGTACACGTTTTTGACTATCTCGACCCTTCCGGACATGTTAACGCACTGGAAATGACTATACGGGCGATTTATAATTTATTCGCTTATAATCATAATAATTTACTCTCGACACGACACAGGCGCGTCCTGACTTAATTTCCATAATTGTCATATTATTTCCTCGTGACAATTTTAATAAATTCAATTCTCCATATTACTCTACTCAATAAGTAAAGAAATAATAGGAAACGGGTCAGAGCCCGAGTGTAAAACAGTTTAAAAATAGTTTAGCATGTATTTAAAATGCATACCGGCTAATGAAACAACCATGTTAGTATGCGACACTCTCTTGAGAAATTCTCGCCTCTCATCTAGTGTGCACGTCTACCGTACTATTAATCTCAAAAGTTTATTTTAACTTAACTTTCCCATAAGGTTTCATTCCGATTAATACTGTGGCTAAGATAATTAATTTCTGAAAATTAAGCTCTCTCATATATCTTATGTTATTTAAAATAACCCAGGATGTCACAAAAATTCCCAAACACTTATAATAAAGTTGGAGTATTTATTAATTACTTAACTACTTTTATGCACAGTATAAAGTTCACATACTTAAGTATATATATATTAGTCACTCATATAATATATATACTATCGGCACCCCACATAAAGTCTATGGTGTTGACATACTCTGATATCAAGTCCCCATATCACTCGTACTAAGGGAAATACTATTTCAGAATCACTCTCGAACTGTATTAACACAAAACACATACAAACGGAGGCGAAGCATAGTTCCAAGTCACTAAGAGGTCAGCACATAACCTCACATCTCTTAGGACTGTCTGACTATCAATCAGATAGCCTATACCAAGGAATCCTATGTTCTCGGGTACAAGTTAATATCCCCCATAAAGGCCCAATCGAGATTAGACTGTCCCGGCCTGGAAACCCCCGTGATAGCAAGTAGCTTGGGTATGCTTTTTACACAGATATATAATATGCACAATCACACAGTCATATATATATATATATATATATATATATATATATATATATATATATATAAATATTCACATTTCTAAATTAGATGCCCCCACGACCCATAATTATAATTATCCGTTCTTAGCACATTTTACTCGATTATCTTGCAAAGCGATTTCGTCACTTTTATTGTCATATATAATTTAGTTCATACTTACTCCTCATTTCTTCAAGTATTCTACGTTACTAAATATAATTTCAGTAGGCATACTCTCACTTACCTTCTGGTCTAACTCCCTTACGGTATCGGTCTTTTATTAAATGCACGCATGATTTCTTATACGTATGAATAACTCCTCGTTAACCCAAAATCTCATCCTATATTAAGTTTCACTCAACGGGGTCTACCTGGACGCTACTGCTCTTCTCTATATCCCATTATTTTCTAACAATAGTACTCAAGGGTTCCTACGCATTTTAAACAGATTAAACAAACAGAAGAAAAATACGCAGTTTTCCAGGAGGGATTGATCGATCGAGTAAAGGGGGTCAATCGATCGATCGATGTTCTTGATCGATCGATCGATCAAGCAGTTATGATGAAACCTGTCATTGTCCACTTACGGGTTTACCTCTCCAACCTCAACTAAATCTCCATTAACGATCCCCAGACTCCCAAACTACATTATTACAATTACTATCTACCTAACAACATGATTTTCTACGTAAAATATGTCGGAATTCATCAAGAATAATGATTTAATGGAGTAAAATTGACATAAACTTCAAGAACCCTAATTTTTCTTTTAATTTCCATTCTTGCAATTCTTTTCCAGATTACTTTCTTCTAAATCCATACAAGTTCGTGGCTTATTCTCTACATGTGATTTATATGTCTAGAATATGTCCACTTCCTTTACAACATATGATTTTAAGTCGAATTTTTGGTTTCCTCCATGAAACATGTTCTAAATAACCCTAGACTAACATGATTGAAACATTAACTAAAATAAATCTAGATAGATACTTTCCTGGAATTTGAGTTTCTGACTTGTGGACGAAAGAGGTATGGTTGCATTCCTTGTCACGCGATCTACGCTTTGGTGGTGGTGGCGGTGCAAACGAGTGAGTCTTTGGCCTTGAGTTGCTTGTAAAGCTCTCCAACTTCTTCTCTAATGGCCGTTCTTTGATTTTGTGATTGTTAACCCTAGAAGAAAACTCCTAAAGGCTGATATATCCTTAGGAAATTCGTGGGTTTAATTACCCAAAAATACAAAATGACTATAATACCCTCCCGGGATGCCAATTTGGCCTAAAAAAGCCCCGAGACCCAAACTAAACCCATGGGTACACTTTTCTGACAATCTCGACCCTTCCGAACATGTTGGCACACTCAAAATGACTATACAAGAGATTTATAATTTATTCACATATAATGATAATAATTTAATCCCGACACGACACAGGCGCGTCTTGACTTAATTTCCATAATTATCGTATTATTTCATCATTACAATTTTAAAAAATTTAATTCTACATATTACTCTACTCAATAAGTAATATTTAACATATCAACAATTTTTCCAATAATTACTAACTCTCGTCACGCTAGTGAATATTTAAAACAAATTTCCGGATTAATATTAAATTAATCTATCTTAATTAAATTTAATAAATCCCTAAATTTAAAAGCCATAAAAATACGGGGTATTACATAATTCCCCCCTAATAACGAAATTTTGTCCCGAAATTCGGAAAATAAGACCTATCTGGTAAAACAATTCTGGATACCTTATCAGTAGGCAAACTATCTACATAGTAAGGTGCTCAATCACTATAGCCCCCGCTTCACAACAAGCTTGTTTAACACTCTCATTAAAGACACTTCACATTGTGCTCCTATCCGACAACATTTGCATAAGACACATTGATACATTATTAATTCCCATTATTTCAATATCATTGGGAGGCCGCATCTCACTATATGACAACTACTCGAATTTATCTAAACACAAAAATCCCCTTCTGAGAGAAACCATACGAACATCTGACCACCCTTGTTCGCCTAAAAAAGTCGTGGAATTCCACCATAGTCATTAGACTCTAACTCAACCAATCCAAAATTCTGATTATCCACCCATCCGTTAACATTCAGAGTGAGAAAAGTTAAGGTTTTTCCACACCAAAACCTCAATAAGCATCTTGTTCACAATAAACAGGTATGAGTGATCCCACGGAA
Organism: Sambucus nigra; assembly: GCA_949130495.1. NCBI lineage: Eukaryota > Viridiplantae > Streptophyta > Magnoliopsida > Dipsacales > Adoxaceae > Sambucus > Sambucus nigra. The sequence goes on along the minus strand of OX422211.1, from coordinate 481,787,184 downwards.
CCCTACCATTAGGTAATATCCACCCCCAATTACCGTACTATACTCCACTTGTTAGCTAGAACCGTTGTGGAAAAGAAACGATCATAATAAATCCAAAATTATTTTCACACTGCTCCACTAATGGTTAATCTCCGCTCGCTTACTCCCCGAATCATGGGTGATACAACCTGCTTAAAATGAAATGATATCCCCGCTGCTTCCTGGAGTCTCATATTGATGATGGGATTCAAAAATCTCATCCTAATTCAGAAAAATACCGTGTAAGACCACGTACCGGCGCGATCCTTCCTTTCAAAGGAAGACTGGGGCACACTAGCTAATATTGTAAATCACGCCAAGGAATGTCAATCACTTCCTTCTTGGGCATCTTGTTCCACGCGTTCGAAGGAACTCTTGATCTTACCTTGAGGTTGTCAACTCATCCAAGAAACTTTACCGGCCTCTTCCATTATAGGAATTATCGATAGCCACAAAATTCTCTAAATTGTTCCTCTTATTCCAATCGATTTCTATTTATGAGTAGTGTCCGAGGAGACTACTCACTATGTCCCGCTCAACATTGACTTCTACTTGTAATGTCTCACATTAAGTAACACTTAATACTCCCCTTATTTCCTTTGCGTATACTTAAAGTTCTGACCCATGCACTTTTCTCCACAAAGTGCACTTCCTGATCTTTTATACCACACTAACATCTTCACTCTTTGTACGTGTCAGTCGCTCTCAACATTGGACTAATTACAACTCTGCTCCGATTATTCTCCATAATAATTACATTCGACCCTTCTCAAGGAATACCCCTTCTTAAATGGCTTCCCATAGCCCTCCATCAAATTAGGGTGTGCTACTCTAATCGCACACGTATATATGGATTATCGTTCTTTATGTGACGCTTAATCCACTCTGCCACTTCCACTTTGTTATGTTAGTCCCATAAACATATATTCCACACGTCTGTTCCCACATCCCTACAACTCGGATGATTCTAACATCAGTTAACCAAGATGCCCACACACCCTATAAACCGTTCATACTAGCGTAAGCATCCCATACGCTTCACACATAACACCCAATTCTTTCTTTTCCTTGTGCTCACAACATGATTACAACTCTTGGGTACTCTTAATCACCCTAGAAATTAATATTTTAAATCCTCCTTATCATCATTCCACCTCTAAACTCGTGGTGATAAGACAAAACTTTTAATGCTTTCTTTCCACCTAAACGGCTCCACTGGCCTTAATTCATAATTCAACTTCCAATTTACAGATAAAATTACCTGCTCCTACTACGATCGAGGTACCAAACTCATAGAATAATGACCAAACATCTTCCTACTTCCAACCTTACGCTAAGTTTCATGCGTGGGATGTCTCGCAAAGCGAAATCCAAACAAGGAACCCCCCCGATACACTACTACCTAGCATTGTCGGTTATCGAAATCTGTTTGGCCCTCCATCCAAAACATATACCCCTTTATTTCGTCTCTTGACAGAAAAGTTACATCTCCTCCCATAATTACACTTAAACAAAGAACATTTCGCCAATCCACTATCGTTCAATGTTGGTGGTAATCACAATTCGCAAACCTTGTACACATATAATCAGGACTCTCAAAATCATAACCCCAAACATATGAGTCTAAATCTTAACTCTCACATCTATAAAGGATAGATATATCAATGCGCTCTAACTATCACCAAGTCCTGAGCTAAACATAATAAATAGTCAAATCTTTTCGCTTAACGGTAAACCCAATACACACAGAACCATGACAAGAAGGTCCCTAAACACCCCGAGATTTAAACTCTTCGATCCACTATAACCTTTGGAGTCTCTACAATACATAATATAAATGCGAGCCCAAATTTCTCACAGGTGAGGCCTCGCCAGAACAAATCATGTTGCACTAAGGTAGCCACTCCGATAGCCTTGTAATAACTTCCTACTATCGTACTAACCATTTCTATAAAATTACAACCAATGTAATATCATACTCGTATATCACATCACTAAAACAAATAACCCCAATAAAGTATATAACACAATTAATACACCCATTCATCCTCGCGGGTAGCATTAAAGATAATCCCGCTACACTAGGGAACTATTCACATAATGATAATGTTTATAGTTACGCATTAAACTAGTCTCACATGCTACCCTAGCAATAAACAAAATATAGTGACTTGCTCGTGTCACATAAAACACGCCTCATACTCCGAGGATAAAAGTCATGCTTCTACTTTGCCAATCGCCTTGGCTACTCCTCCCTCTAGGCGAGGCATCGCCACCAAACACATCTCTTATCTCTAAATGGCAAAGACAATTATCCTACCAAAAAATCTAGCATGCCAATAATGACATTGTGCTCACGCATATCTAATACCAACATGTCTGTAGGTAAAATGAAGTTACCAATCTCTATATTTACACCCCATCAAATAAAGAAAATCAAAGACTCATTCCCCATGGTGAGCTTACACACGACACTGTACTCTTCATCGTGTCTAATATCCCTACGGCTCATGAAAAATGAGTGGATATAAAATAGTGTGATGCCCCAGTACCAAATAAAACTCGACCCATAGCACCATGTATAGGAAACATACCTTCTATCGCGGTTGGTGCCTGAGCTGCTGCTGTCTGGTGGACGTTATAGACACGTCCATACTGTAATTTCCATGCTGAACTGAGGCTGCTGGGATGGCTGGTAGAGCTGGCCTCTACGGTTTATTACGGGCACCCTGCTGTCGTGGGGACCGATTCCCCTATGGGCAATCCTGACATCTATGTCCATTCTTGCCACATTTGAAGCACCTACCTCAAAACTGTCTCATTTTAATACACTATTATCTAGTTTCACCTTTTCCTTGGCCTTGTTGGCCTTACTGAACAACTTGAGGAAAAACAATGTCAGGTTGAGGACAATCCCTTCACTTGTGACCCGGTTGCACACATTTATAGCAGAGTCCTAAAATTTCTCCCTGGTCGGGTTGGAGTTTCTCTGAAGTCTGATTCAGACAAAATTGATGTTCATGGTCGCCCATTCCATATTTGAAACCCCTTTTTGTGACTTCATTCTGACCCCGGCTTTGTTGGTCCTGACGCTTTTGGCTCTCCACGTAAATTTTGTTACCTTTGTGGCCATTTTTGTCTTGAGGAGCTTGTTGCTGCGATTTTGGTGTCTTCGCACAATTGTCAACTCTAGTCATATCAAATTGACTAATCTCTCTATGTCTTTTGCATCCTCTAAGATGCATACTGCGATCGTGGTACTGTAAGAGTGCCACAATGCAAGTTAATTAGGCGATTGATACCCTCTTCGGAGACACCTGAGGTGTGAGCTATTCTTTCTCATTAACTTCCCCAACGGCATTAGCTTGTTCGTCTTGACGGGCCATCTAAAAGTTTAAAATAATCTGGATAAGTTCAACATTCACATCGACAAATCGCAAAACCACGAATTTCCAACGCATAAAGATGAATAAAACATTCCTAATATTAGGGCTTTAAATCAAAGACGCTAAGCTGGCAACGAGATAAGCCGTACAGATCCTAAAGGACACTAGAACCTGATGCTCTGATACCACCTGTGACACCCCGCCTATTTAAATACCGGGTGATCATACCTTTATTAAATTAAAAATCAAGGTGAACGATTGGTTCATTCCTAGCATCACTGTCGCAAAATAAATTTCGAGTTTAAACACCCTAAATAATTAAGCTAAGTGTCAAAACAATTTAAACCTTATTTCTATTTTATTTAATTCCATTTTTAAAACCTTTTCAATAATTAACAGTTTAAGAATCGTATAAATGTTAAAGATGGCAATTAACACACAAGAATTTAACCATTCAGATAAACCAATACCAAGTCTAAAAACTACAAATGAAATCATCCTGGCACGAATTACATCCCAAAGAGTACCAAATACTGAAAATAAATGAACACAAATCTCTGACAAATCCAACTGAATAGGGAGACGGTCGACACATGCCCTAACTAATCAGAACTAAAATAAGAGTAGAGTAAAGAATGAGGTCGTCTAAGCAATGGCCTGTAACTCCCACATAAACTGCAGCGCGTCCGTTCCAAGGAATCTAAGCATGACGCCCCAGTGGCTGGGCACCTGTAATATATACATATATATACAAGAGAAAAGAAATAACACGAAATAGGTCAGAGCCCGAGTGTAAAATAGTTTATAAATAGTTTAGCAAGTATTTAAAATGCTTACCAGCTAATGAAACAACCATGTTAGTATGCGACACTCTCTTGAGAAATTCTCACCTCTCATCTAGTGTGCATGCCTACCGCACTATTAATCTCAAAAGTTTATTTTAACTTAACTTTCCCATAAGGTTTCATTCCGATAAATACTATGGCTAAGATAATTAATTTCTTAAAATTATACTCTCTCATATATCTTATGTTATTTAAAATAACCCAGTGATGTCACAAAAATTCCCAAACACTTATAATAAAGTTGGAGTATTTATTAATTACTTAACTACTTTTATGCACAGTAGAAAGTTCACATACTTAAGTATATATATATATATATATATATATATATATATATATATATATTAGTCACTCATATAATATATATACTATCAGCACCCCACATAAAATCTATGGTACTGGCATACTCTGCTATCAAGTCCCCGTATCACTCGTACTAAGGGAAATACTAGTTCGGAATCACTCTCGAACTGTATTAACACAAAACACATACAAATGGGGGCAAAGCATAATTCCAAGTCACTAAGTGGTCAGCACATACCCTCACGTCTCTTAGGACCGTCAGACTATCAATCAGATAGCATGTACCAAGGAATCCTATGTTTTAGGGTACAATTCAATATCCCCCATAAAGTCCCAATCGAGATAAGATTGTTCTGACGCGAAAACCCCTGTGATAGCAAGTAGCTTGGGTATGATTTCTAAACAAATATATAATATGCACAATCACACAGTCATATATATATAAATATTCCCATTTCTAAATTAGGTGCGCCCATGACCCATAATTATAATTATCCGTTCTTAGCACATTTTACTCGATTATCTCGCATAGCGATTTCGTCACTTTTATTCTCATATATAATTTAATTCATACTTGCTCCTCATTTCTCGAAGTATTCTACCTTCCTAAATATAATTTCAGTAGGCATACTCTCACTTACCTTCTGGTCTAACTCCTTTACGGTCTTGATCTTTTATTAAACGCACACATGATTTCTTATATGTATGAATAACTCCTCGTTAACCCAAAATCTCATCCTACATTAAGTTTCACTCAACGGTGTCTACCTAGACCCTACTGGTCTTCCTTATATCCCATTATGTTCTAACAATAGTACTCAAGGTTTCCTACGCATTTTAACCAGTTTACATAAACAGAAGAAAAATACACAGTTTTCCAGGAGGGTTCGATCAATCGAGTAAAGGGGGTCGATCGATCGATCAAGCAGTTATGACGAAACTTGCCATAGTCCAGTTACGGGTTTACCTCTCCAACCTCAACCAAATCTCCATTAACGATCCCCAAACTCCCAAACAAAATTACTACAGTTACTATATACCTAACTACGTGATTTTCTATGTAAAATATGTCCGAATTCATGAAGTATAACGATTTGATGGAGTCAAATTGACATAAACTTCAAGAACTCTAATTTTTCTTTTAATTTCCATTCTTGCGATTCTTTTCTAGATTACTTTCTTCTATATCCATACAAGTTCGTGGCTCCTCTACACGTGATTTAGATGTCCAGAATATGTGTACTTCCTTTACAACATATGATTTTAAGTTGCAAAATTTTTGGTTTCCTCCATGAAACATGTTCTAAACAACCCTAGACTAACATGATTGAAACATTAACTAAAATAAAGCAAGATAGATACTTGCCTGGAATTTGAGTTTCTGACTTGTGGACGAAAGAGGTATGGTTGCGTTCCTTGTCACGCGATCAACTCTTTGGTGGTGGTGGCGGTGCAAACGGGTGAGTCTTTGGCCTTGAGTTGCTTGGAAAACTCTCCAACTTCTTCTCTAATGGTCGTTCTTTGATTTTTTGTTTGTTAATCCTAGAAGACAACTCCTAAAGGGTGATATATCCTTCGAAAATTCGTGGGTTTAATTACCCAAAAGTACAACATGGCTATAATACCCTCCCGGGATGCCAATTAGGCCTAAAAAAGCCCCGAGACCCAAACTAAACCCCCAGGTACTCTTTTCTGACTATCTCGACCCTTCCAGACATGTTGGCGCACTAGAAATGACTATATGGGCGATTTATAATTTATTCAATTATAATTATAATAATTTAGTCCCGACACGACTCAGGCGCATCCTGACTTAATTTCAATAATTGTCATATTATTTTCTCGTGATAATTTTAATAAATTCAATTCTACATATTATTCTACTCAATATGTAATATTTAACAAATCAACAATTTTTCCAATAATTACTAACTCTTGTCACGCTAGTAAATATTTAAAACAAATTTTCGGATTAATATTAAATTAATCTATCTTAATTAAATTTAATAAATCCCCAAATTTAAAAGCCATAAAAATACGGGGTATTACAATTATGTATTCTCTGCTCTTACTATGAATAAAAATTGTGTTGGTGTTATAATATGTCCTTATTGCATTTTAAATTTTGTTTGTTTTATATTTCTCACTTAGTTCCTTTCTTATTTTGATTTTAGTCCTTTCAATTAAGGACAATGCAAAGTCTATGTAGGGGGGGGGGGGGGGGGTACAATTGCATCTTTTAAAAAAATCATTATAAAATTTAAAATTCCCGAAAATTTGAAAAAAGTATAAAAAAAAAACGAGTCAAAAATTATTTTTTCAATTTAAATAAAAAATAATTTTTTCAAAGCCTTAAAAATATCACTAAATATTTGTTTCAAATATCAATTTGTAAAAATTCCATGCACTACGCCGAAATTGATCAAAAATAGAAATTGAATGAAAATTGATGACTTATATGAATAAATGTGGACGTTTTAACCCGGTGAGATATTTGTGCCTTTCCTTGTTTCCAAATAATTAAATCAATTCGATTTAAAAATAACTCAAATGTTCCTTTGGTGGTAAACTCATCATCGATCTCTAAATTATTGTTTGACCGGTTACGGGAAGCGAGTGGAAATGTTGTTTTAAAATTGCGCCTAAAATTGTCTAAAAAAAATAATAAAAATTAAAAATTAATCTAGAGATGCATATGGTAATTTGAATAGTAATTCGGACATATGAAGTTAGGTCATCGTTTGTTCACCCAAAAATATTAGCAAAATAAAATTCAAAAAATAATTATCCAAATTTTGAAAACCATCTTGAGACTAAAATAGTATCCCTTTCGTTTGTTAACCCGAAAAATTCAAATTGGCCCGGAATTATGAAAATCGAAAAAAATCAGATATTAAGTCCAAATGGTAGACGAAAAGGGAACAAAAATAGAAAAATGCTCAAATAAAAATAGAAAAATTAAATAAAATAAAAAATGAGGAAAAATGAGGAAAAAATGAAAAATAGAATGAAAATGAAATGAAGAAAAGAAAAAAAATAGAAAAATATGCAAAAGCCTGAAAAAGTGCCAACACACATTTACAAGAAAAAATTTCAAAACCAAATCTTTTTCGGAATTTTCATTAGTATTCAAAATACCTTAACCCGAAAAGTCCTAATCGAGTTCGAATAATGAATTCAATCACCGTGTGGGGAGCTAAAAACACAAAAGTATGATAAAGAGATAAAACTGCACGAATTAAGAATGATGTTTTTTCCATTTTTCAATGACCGTAATCCGTTCATGAGATTTTTTCACCATAAAATTTTCAACTTTCAATTTGTGTGAGTGAAATCATGTCCATTACATTTACTCTTAATTTCATGCACACTGAGATAAAAAGCCACTATCTGAGTGATTCGTTTGTGAGTGCATCCTGTGAGAAATTGAATCAAATTGAATTTTCAAAAAGTAAAGTAATAATCAATGGTGGACGTTAGTGATTTGTTTTCGGCGTTGTGTGCACACGCGCACTATGAATTGAGATTTATCGAATAAAAATTTGTTGTGATTATCTTTATGAAATTTAAATTATACAATTCTTAATTATTTTGATATTTTTTTGAGTCTACCATATGGAACAAAATGAATTTTATGGGTAAATTCAATGCAATCCCTCACAAGACACTATTCGCCCTACTAAGTTAAACCTAGCGGTTTAACGATTTGTTGCATACAATTAATGCAATCGCGTGCCCGCGAAAAAGGTATTATATCCGATAGTTGATAAGAGGTATTGATGGACTCCAATTCTAATTCTTTTACACTACTCGGGACTATCAATGTTCTAAGTTATTCGGCACGAATATTTCATATTCATCCCTCCAATTTTTGTATTTTTATGGTCTAAAACATCACATTTATCCTGGATTTATCTCATATTTATTACAACTAATTTTTTTGGCAATTATTTCATATTTTGTATATTTCTCATATGTTTTACAGGTTAATCATGCAATTGGATGGAAGAGAAAAGCCGAAATAGGGAAAGTTTTTCGAGAAAGGGAAGTCAAGAGAAAAACGATAAGTTTTTATCTAGAACTCGGAGAAGGAGCCTGCATGAAAGATGAACATCTCTATCTCACAATAACATAGAAAGAAACGACGTCTTAATCCGAGTTATAGTGAAGAAGTTATGGACATTTGATGTTGAAGAGAAGCCTGGGGTAAAACAACATATAAGAAAAATAAGCAAGCTAGAAGGAGAATTTCCAAACCCAGAGACCGAACTTGTTTGGTTCTAGGAGCGAACCAGTTCGCTTTGCCTGAGGTTTCGGTTTGGTCTGAGGGTTTAGTTTCGAGTGGGATTTCTTATCTTTTCCTACATTTTAACTAAAGTAGTTTGGGTCAATGCTTACCTCTTTGGCCGAATATTGTCACTTGTTTAAGTCATTTAGGAGTCTAATTATTATTATTCTATAGATTGTTATACTACTAATTAACCAGTATTTATTAGAGAACAAAGCTTGGATATTTTGACATCAACTTAATTGAAGTTTTGCTATTTTTCTAAATTCTTCCATTGGTGTGAAGCTTTATTGTTTCAACTTTGTTTCTTCATAATTGGTATAAAATTTCTATCCCTTTTCTCTTGTTATTTTATTATGAACAATTGCATGATGATGATGATAATTATCATACGATTAGAATCCATGTCTAGCTAAACAATTAGTGGGTTGGAGAACAAGAACCTAACCTAGGGTTTTCAAAGTTAAATGTAAAGATTCAACACAATTAAATAATTAATCATTGGAGTTTGATATACTAATCAAAACTAATATTCTAGGTATCTTAACTCCGTTTGTAGAAAGAAACAGAGTGTTTGAGGATGCATTATACGTGTGAATAAATTTATCATTCGCGCTATTTAATATGTTGACCAAATATTGTGTGGGTAAATGCCTAAACGTAATTGGTGATTAGTTTGTGCTATCCTTTTAATTAATTAAATAATTTAATAGAATTTTAAATTTAGCGGAGATATTCTACGATTCGGGGGATTATATCTCAACCCCATTTTTCCAAAAGTGTTTTCAAAACCAAAAGTTCAAGTTTTTGCTTTTTATAGTTTAATTTTCACTTGCTTAGTAAAATTTGAGTAGATTAGAAATTTCTCAAATTACAAAATCATCTTATTCTTTCTTTCTCGAGTCAAAACTTAGATCTAAGAATCAAACCCTACCAGCATCATCATTTTACGACCTATTCCCTAAGGATTCGATCCCGTCTTACTGGGTTATTACCTGATCGATCGGCTTGCACTTGAGCTGTAGGTACATACATAGCACACACATTTTGTGTCACGTCAAGTTTTTATAATCCAAAGATGATCTATTAAAGGTGATTTATTCTCATGATAACCCCCTGGTTATCACGATGATGGTCCACTAAGGGAAGTTGGCTAGAGTTCTGGTCGATAACAATAGTTCAATCAACCTCTTATTCTACAACTGCTTCAGAGGTTTGGGACTACGAGATAGCAGGCTTGAAGCTTACCACAAAACCCTCATTGATTTCTCAGGAGAAAAGGTGTACCCTTTAGGAACAATTAGTCTAGAAGTTGTGATTTGTACCTAGATAACATGTATAACTTAGAAGCCCATTTCTTCCTTCCAGACAAGAATGTCAACTTTGTATATAATATTATCCTCAGCAGGGTTAGATTGCAAAAATTCGAAGTAATTCCTTCTACTTTACATTAGTGTTTAAAGTTCCCCACTCATTATGGGGTTGGCTCGATTAAAGGGAATCAAATTACAACTAAAGAGTCATACTACACTTCGATCAACTAGGAGGAACAGAAGAAACTGACAACTACATACCAGGTAGAAATGTTAGATACACACGAAGAGGAAAGAATTGGTCAAAGAACAATTCGTTGAAGTCGTAGAGTCAATTATCTTGGATAATGAATAAAGGTGATAAATGGACTGATACGGAGCGGATACCATGTTTTCATATTCGTATCCGCTATTTTGATGCACTATTTGTATTCGTATCCATCCGGATAGTTAAAAGAACTATCCATATCCGTATCCTCTCGGATACCTCGGATTCGGATAATATCCGTATCCATTTACATTGCTTATCCCTTGCTACAAACTAACCTTTTTTTTTGGAAAATTCATAGTTTATTGAACATTTTTTTGAAGAAAAAAAACTTGAACAAAAAAAACACAATATAAAAAAAATATATACAACATACATAAAAACAACCTATAAAAAATATACCCTACAACATATAACAATGAATGGCTATGTTTCGGATACAAAAACAAAACATAAGTAATTAATAAATTAACAATAGTAATTAAAAAAAAGCAGTTACCAGGTATACAAACAATAACAAAACAGAAAGAATAGAATTAAAACAAAACAACATATCTACTTTTGTTCTATTCCCAAACATAAATTATACAAGAACAACATAAGCATAATGTAAAGCATAAAAAAAGTACTTTATACAAGAATGACATAATGTTTGAAAGCATAATAAAGGATATCATAAATTATAACGGAACAACATGAAAAAATAGAGCCTTTACACAAAAAATGGATACCGGTGCAAGGATAACTTCATATCGGGAAGTCATCGGAAGGAGGGGGCGTAAAGAGGGCCGTGCAGAGATGGTTTTTGGATGGCCAAGTTATCAACTTAAGGGTTTTTTCTTTAAGTGGAAATGAGGGAGAGAGAGATGGTTGTTGGGGAAATAAAAATGAGGGGTACCATCTGTATACTATTTTTGTTTTGAAAGCATTTTTTATTTTGTTGTCATTGTTTTTTCTTTTATTTTTTTCTTAATTCATTCTCTATTTTTTATGTGTTGCCAAAAAAACATAAATTAATAATATTATTTCAAATTATTAAAAAATGAAAAGTTGATAACATTTTTTATACTATATTATTTTAAATAAAAAATTTAAGTTTTATTATTATATATAATTAAAATTAATAATCAATTATTATTTAATACAATATGGATACGGATATTCGAAAAAATGGATATCCGTAAATATGGATACTCTGCCTCGGATACGGATGATCCATGTAGGATACACATACTATCAGTATCTGTATCTGTTTTTTTTTAATATTTTAACTCACTATCCATATTTATTTTTCTGATAAATATCCGCTAAATTCGGACTCGGATACCGGACGGATTCGAATTTTCGAATATCCGTTTACACCTTTAATGATGAACACCTGAACAGAACAACACAAATCGACTCATCACCAAACCCTACCATCAGAAAGGAGTTGGTAGATTTTCTTAGGCAACGAAGGAATGTTTCCGCTTAGAGTTATGAAGATATCTTGGGGATCGATCCCGAGTTCATGTATCATGAACTTAACATAGTCAAGGATGCCAAGCCGATCAAATAAAAGCGATATGTCTTCAGATAGGGAAAGAACATGGCCATAAAAGAGGGAGTAGAGAAGATACAGAAAGCAAGCTTCATTGAGGTCATCAAGTACCCAAAGTGGCTTTCCAATATGGTAATGGTAAGAAAGAATAACAACAAATGGAGTATGTATGTGGATGATTTTATGGACCTGAACAAACCCTACTCGAAGGACCATTATCCTTTACCAAGGATTAATTAATTGGTCGATGCTACCGTCGGACACGAACTACTGAGCTTCATGGTTGCATACTCGTGGTATAATCAAACCAAAATGAAACTAGAAGATAAGATAAAGACTTCGTTTATAACCAACTGAGGTACCTATTGTCACATCATGCCTTTTGGGCTCAAAAACGCTGGGGCAACATACCAAAGGTTGGTAAACAAAGTGTTTAAAGAACAAATCTGCAGGAATATGGAGGTGTACGTTAACGACATGCTCTCCAAGAGCAAGATAGCCATTGACCGTATCATAGACTTCAAGCTCAACCCAGTAAAATATGTTTTTAGGGTATGGGAAAGAATGTTCCTGGATTTATAGTAAACCAAAGAGGTATTGAAGAAAATCCAGATAAAATCCAGGCATTGATTAAAATAAAGTTGGATTGTCTTGTCCTTTACAATCAGAACGTGATCCCAACAAGTTTTAATTGAATTAGATAGATTCACAACTCGGGCCCTATTGGATTATCTTGTCTTCAAATAGTAAATATTCTCGTTGGTGGTACCCTAGTTTTAGTAGTACATCAATTATTTTATTCCAATATTTATCCTATATTGTTCATTAATATGATGAACCCCATTAATGATCCTCCAAATATTTGGGGCAACGTGGGAAGGAACTACATCAAAATGTTGACAACATTCGAAAAATAAGCCACTGAGGAGGGGGGGACTCCATATTCATCAATAAAGATAGTGGACAACCAATGGCCCTCCGCTAAAGAACAGAGGTTATAAGGCCCCATTAATAACTTGGTTTTAATCCATAGGGGGATTTTTTGAGTGGACCTAAACGTCTCTACTGAACTCTCATCTACTATATAGACCATGTTTTAAGGATATAACTACAAAATATATAAAGAAGCCAAAGTTGTTACAGTGAAAGTGGAGGAATACAACTCTCATGAATAGCAGAAAAGACTTAAAAAACAAGGAGGAGATTTTAAATTTTGGGTGAAGTGAATGATGGAGGGAAACGACATTTTATAGGCTCATTGATGTCTCTCCAGTTGCATAGAGTTGTATAATTAAAAGTAGCTGTCATTTTATTTTGACGGCAGTCCATTACCCAACGAGTTTTATTATTGGTGTACCCCAGATGTTTCATGATTATTTCTCTCATTTACAAAATTTCCACTTCCTCAAGAAACGAAATCATTTCCCTAAAAATGCAGAATTTCAAAGATCGGCTGCCAACCAAGAACCTAAACCTGCCAAACCCTCAACTGAAGGCTTTAAACCAAGTTGATAAGGTACTACCCACACCTACTGGTTAATACTCCATCCCTTCACTCTACTAGCCACTGCTCGCTCCTATCAGGAATGAAGAATTGGCGACTTTTATTGTTCTATAAAACTGAAGTATGATGTGGCCCAATGAAATCATAACAAATATCATCCTGAAATACTTATTTGGACACTATCAACAAATTATTATATTAGCTGGCTCAGTATTCTCTAGTAGTCATCCAGATTCCTGATCATCAGCAAGTAAGTCTATCAAAGCATACGTGTGAGATACATGTGTGAATACACACAGTCTCATTATATATGTCCACGTGGGTTAAACATCCTGACTATATGTGGGTAGCGCATTATTAGTTATTATTAAGAATGTAAAAAGGTGTGATAGATTGACTAATAAAGGCATTCCATGTTTTCTTCTTCCTACTCATATTATAAATAGAATATCATAACACCTAATTGGGACATGATGAAAACAATATACACTTAAACCTAGATAGATTCTTGAGAGATTGTACCCACCTTAATGATACCAGTTATGGTACCAGCCAGTAATATAGTAAGAGCTCAATCCAAGACAGTCTTAAAGGTGAAAAAATGGTAGAAAATATATATATATAAGTAAGTAAGTAGGTGAGGCAGTGGAGAAAGAGACTATAAAGTAAGTGGTTCAGCCATTTGACCTATTCCATTGTGCATGGGTGTGTGAACTTCACTATCAAAATGGGCTTTAATGGCCTAGCGATACAATTCACTCAATTTTCTCTCTCTACTGTGATAACAATGGAGCTTGGGCTAGGGTTTTGAATTATTGATCCTTTACATTGTTGAAGAAGACCAGTTTATATAATGCATGGGTGGTGTAATGTACCCCCAAAGCATGTAATAGGCATGTGTAGTATATATTAGCTAATGAGGTTATGCCACCCGTCAATAGAAAATGTAGATCATGATGAAGTAAATATCCCCCCACGTGATGTCTATCTACGTGGACTGATTGTGCTGAAGTCTTGCATCACACGTGGTGGAGATGTCGTCTAGAGGGGTCTCAACTAAGCTAAGTATAGAACCCCCTCGGAGTCCTATTCGATCATATATTGGAGGTGTAGTCTCCAGCGAGCAGGCGTTAAGTCGATACGGGCTTGTAGAATGGTTAATGAGATCTCGATTGTTAGGTGTGGCAGATGAAATGATATAAGCAGGTGGACAGATATCTTAGAGAGTCTTGTCCTGTGAAGATGGTCGAGCCTATGCCCGTTGGTGCTGGATTCCTTATAGAAATTATGCTCTATAAGGTTGGCCAGGTCGAGCAAGTCCCATTCTAGGACGAGGTTATACATGGGCATATCAATCACCCCTTCAACCTTAGCATTCAATGTGAGTAGGAGGTCGAAGGTTAACAGTGTCTCAGGATATATATATATATATAAGAGAAGATATTTCTGACTGACAACTGAGCCGTCCTTTCGATGCCATATCTGAGCTAATGGTGGTCATGAATGTGACACTTGGTAGTTAATATGTGGCTCTGCAGGCTTGAGATGACACATGTCCTTGTTTTTATAGGATAGAGTCTCACCCAAGCATAAGCGATGGCTGAAGCTCTTAGGGTTTCATACCTTAAAATGATGACTCTTTTTAGGACTTGTTCCCCATTATTTAGTGGTTTAAAAACCACTTTTTTCCCTTTTTATCTCTCTTCTTTGCAAACTTGTTTTCTCCCGCTTGTGCCTTTGAGTATTAACCTCTATTAACATCTTTGCTTTGAGCTTCGATTCTCGCTGTTAGTGGCGTTCTCAATGTTATTTTCCTTCTTTCAATAACTCTTTCTCAACTAGGTAAACCATTTCCATCAATCTTTTTATGATTCACATTTATATTTGTTGGATTTGTATTTGTTTCAAATTTCGATGAGTTTCAGTATTTCTCGGTGACGGATTTAGAGGTTTTGGGGTTATGTCTTACTTTTTTGGCACGTTTTAGGCAGCTGGTAGTGTTTTAGGATGGGTTTCTAAGTTTTTCATCCATTTTCATTATGATTTAAACATTTTAATGAGTTTCCATTCACCATCTTTGGTGAAGTAGTTAACCACTGCTCTTATTCTTTTTTCTCCAAAACGATTGAGTTACCCCTTTTTATCTTATAGTCAAACTTACTTAACTCAAAAACTTATTTGAATACTAAAACTTTAATGTGAATTAACCGAGCAGTATACAACCCTTAGGGAGAGATATTTTATGGAGATAAGATGGATAGAAGGTGAGGCCACTGCTACACGTAAAGCCGAGACCGTCCCTACATTTCCAATCCATCATGTCCCTTTAGCTGTCGTACGCCCTCCCATCATTGAGCTTAGTGACTCAATGTCTAAGTCGTCGTATTATGTGGATGATAATCTTTCAGTCTCCCACACAGCCGAGAGTGTGGATTCTTACAAAGAGGCGATAATACTTTTTTCTACCTCTTCTCAAGCGTCTGAAGAAGCTGAGGTTTCTTCTCGAGCCTCATCTTCTCAACACGCTCAGTCTTGTAACCAGTCAGACTCCTCCCTACAAGTTATTTTAGATTTAGACGAGTCGAGGGTGGAAGTTGTAATTCCTCCTCCTCCCATGGCAGTCCCGTTATCCACCATTCTGAGTAAAGTGTTCTCTCAAAGATTTCCAAGTGGTGTCCCGATCAAAAACCATGACGACAATGATGGTTCGATGGAGGATACACTTGACACATCCTACACTAAATATTTTCCCAGTACAGTTACAAAGGTAGATCTTTTAACTTAGAGACATCTCTATAGTATAGGACCCTGTATCAATATGAGGGCGCCCTCTGAGGACTAGAGATCATTTCATGACAAAAATGAAGAGATCTCGATCTATGAGCAGATGTTCAGGGTTGAATTTAGGTTTTACATTCACCCAACAGTTCGAGCCATTACGGCTGGTTTAGGTCTCTGCCCCTCTCAACTATCACCAAATGCCAAGGTGATCATCCTTGGCGTTATATCACTTTGGAAATTGGTTCATCACGCCGACCTTCCAGTTAGCATTTTTCAGGACTGTTATAACATGCCATCCTCAAAGACTCAGCCTGGCTACTATCATCTCGTAGACAGGAAGCCAACAAAGAAACTTTTTCCTGTAAACCAGACTTCTAAACAAAACTGAAAGCCTCGTTACTTCTTCATTTTTAAAGCTTGGGAGTTCAACCCAGATGTTCCCTGAAGTGCCTCAAAGCCTAGGGTTCCTTAAAGGTGGTAAAAATCACCAATGTTGGACAAGTTAGACTCATGTATGAGTATTGATGATACCAAGAAGGTGGACAAAATTAAAAATTAGGGTAAGTAGGGTGGTCTCGTAGAGTTTGAGAAATTAATGACCCCATACTTTCTGGAGCTGACAGGTTTGGGGGTAAAACCCCTGACTTGATTATGTAAATATATTTCTTATAAATGTTGTGTCATATGTTCTTTGTCCTTGTTACTGCATTGTCTTTACTTTGCATGTCGCCCGCCCAACACACCAGAGGCTCTTTGGAATACGGTTGATCCCAATCTTGTTAGTCTGATAAAACAGATAGGGAAGAAGAATACACCCCCACCTCACACCAAAAAATCCACAACTGGTAAACCCATCCAGGCTGAGGGGACCAAAAAGAGGAAGGAAGTTCCTGCGGATGTCCATGCCTCCCACCAACAAAAGAACCGTAAGGATAACTCGTCCAAGACTATGCCGACACCAGTAATTCCAATATCTTTTGAAGATGCATTCTCGGCTCCTCTACCTAACTTGACAATAAGATAGAACTACCTAATTGGGAATAAAAAGAAGGCTTTTGAGGTGCTGGCCTCCATAACACGAGAGATTGATGATCGTTTCTTAGAATTCATGGATGTCTCTCTTTTGAGTGATTCATATCTACATAGAGTTGTTCAGGTAATCTTTTGTGCATTTATTTGAGTTCCGCTAACATGTTTAGTCTCATCTCATACTGATGTCTCTTAATCTTATCCTCTGAAGTCTATTCAGTCTTTGAAAAAAGTCCATCTGTGGGTATCAGAAAGTCTTCCTGAGATTCGTCCAGCCTGAGAGGCTATCAAAAATGAGAAGGTTCTGAAAAAGTAGACCTTGACTCAGTACAATGACAACAAGAAGACCATAGACAACCTGAGAACTCAACACACAGAGGCCATTGACAAGTTTAACTCCGATTATGATGGTGCCATCAAGGCCCTGACCTCGAAGCAAGCATCTGAGGTACAAGAGAAGGTGATGGTTGCTGTTGACAAGGCCCTTAAGGAGGCCAAGAAAAAGGTTGTAGTGGACTTTAAATCTTTATAGGAGTTCTTGGGATACATCCTCTAATACCATGAGAGAGGGGATCAGACAACTTGTCACTGGGAAACTTTGAAGTTCCCAAACATCTCTCATCTAACCAAGCAACTTGAGGCCTTTATCTCCACCGACCCTTTCTGTGACAACCCAGATATAATTATGATAAATCATGTTTAGAGGATGTGTATTCATATGATATATGTGTTGTTTACATTATATGTTAATCGAGCGTATGATTGGGGATTAAATGTTTAGAGCATATGATTAGTCATGTGGTTAAATGTAACATGATAATATTTTTCTAATGCATCATTACGTTTATAAAAGTAAACTTGGGTGTTGGTGCGAAATTGGCGATGTTGGGTCGCCAAATGTGAAAGTTATGAAATTTTGAGTAAATTATTACTCTTTTATTCGAGCCCAAAATTAGGCATACTAATTTTATGATTATTGGAAAACACAAAATATGAAAGTTGTAGATATATAAGATATCTACGTGTAGACGCTAAGAGGAGGTACATCGGGGCCCATAATAGTAAGCTATGGTGATTTTACCAAGGTGTGATAAATCTGTCATTATTGGAATTGTCTGATTGGACCTTTCGTCCAACCAATCCCGCGTTAACACTACCCCTATTGCTATTGGACCCCTTTAAAACGTATTTCTGATCTTAAAACCTATGCATAGATTCTTACTCATAAAAAATAACAAGTTTGGAAAGATTTGCCTAAGGAGAGAGAAAGGAGAACTTAAGGAAAAAAATCCTTTGGAAAATTTCAATAAATTGAGGAATCCTCGTAAGGTAATTACCTCTTTATTAAAATTGATCACATGAATGAGTTCTACCTTTGGTATATGTTTGTTTCTGATCTTGATAAAGATTTTAATGATACCCATATCGCCAAATTGTGTTAAAACAAGGATGGGTTAAGAATATACGTAAGAACGCGTGTTAGGATAGTAAATGTTTACTTTAAAGTCCCAAATTTGAATTCCCTTCTCGTGAAGATTTTTGATGTAGTAAATTCTTGTATTTGATGTGTTCGTATGTTGAAAACATGTTTAGTATATGTTTCCACGATTGATGCCCGAGGAGAAGGTTATGTATGCTTAAAAATGTCAAGCTACCTTGTTGTGGTAAAAATGGTATAAATCGTGGAATACTTATCGAAATGAAGATATTCTAGTTGGAGATGTTATACAACATATATTTAGTATAACATATCATAAAATTATGTAAAAGTACCAAGAAATGAATCTTGGGGGACAGTTTTAAGTGTAGGTATAGAATCTGTCCCGAAAGTGTAAGTATGCATACCAGTTGTTTGACGATTTGCTTGATATAGCAAATGAACTCTAAAAATTATGAAACTTTAATTTTGTATTATTATATATGTTTATTGAAATTTGGTGAAATATCATGGAAAGTTATGATATAGAAAGATTATGAAAATTCTTGGAAGTTGACTAAACGATAGAGGAGCCTATAGGGCCGATTTGTTTTGTAATAAAGTAATGGGTATATCTTTCTCTAGGAAACTTGAAATGATGTGTCATCTTTTGTATTGGGAACCTAATATGATAAGAATTTTATTTCCAATAGTGAATTAAAGTATGTTTGGATTATGAATTGGATATGTTAAACATCTTAACATGAAATTGGATTAGACTTCATTTATGATAAATGATTTGAATAGGATCATATGATGCTTATGAATTGAATTACGTTTCAGTGATTCTTTGGATTGGTAATATTCTTATGATGACACTAATATTGTAAGAATGATAGGAAGGTAATGATAAATGGTTGAAAAACTTCCAGACAAAGGCAAGGGGGAAAACCCATTAAGTGGCCAAGGTGAGTGTACTCACTCGTAAGATGCATTTATACATGGCTATGGATAAGCTCGAAATATTACTCACTGGCAAGAGGTATTTATGCATAGTTATGGATATGATTATAATGTTATTAATATGAAACTGTTCATTTTGGTTTACCGAAATGGGAGGTTACTCCCTAACCCGAAATGGGGGAGAATTTTCTATTATAGACAGGATATGTGAATCTGATTCGGATACGTTGGTCATTCTTTATGAATGAGCCGGATAAGTATATAATTGGTCATTATTTTGAAATGGGCCGGATAAGTATGCATATATCATCATGGGGATATGATTTATTGCATTTAATTTTATGCAGTAGTGTAGTTGTGATGCATTTGCTGAGCTATTTTGCGCATGGTTCCTATGTTTATGTTTTTCAGGTATTGTGATATTACTGTCAAATCTATTAGGTCGGAGGGGTTAGCTAGGGATGCATAAAATCATGATTTTGGTGAAACGAAAATAGGGTGATTTAAGCATACTTATCCTTTAAATAAGTTTGAATAAGCCTAATTACTTTAAAATTGTGAAAGGTTTTAGTTTTATTGATTCATGTTAATAATTGAAAAGGGATACTCATGTTTATGATTTGGTTAAATTAATTATGATTTGACTCACTTTGACTTTTAAACTTAATTATAGGTAACTAGGTTGGGGTGTGTCACTTTGGCTATGACAGCCTTGTCTGAGATTGAAGGGTTGACATAACCTAAGCCGACCGTCCAAAGAGTTAATGATGAGGGCGTTAATGAGCCAGTTGGGTTGGAGGCCGAGGAAACCCATGTTATGAAGGATAGCAATGTGACACCCCGCCTAATTAATTATCGGGTGATCAGTCCTTAATTAGATAATTTCAGAATATCAAGTTGGTTCAGATAATGCATCACTGTCGAAAACTCAAATTTTAATTTAATAAAAACTAACCAACTAATATTTAAAAAGGTTGGTGTCAAAATTTTATCTTGTTATTAACCAACATCATTAAAGAGTAATATCTAAGCATCACCATACATCACAATAGCAAAAAGGAAAGAACTAACTGAATTAATATGAAAAACTGGAATAAACCCATCCAGAAAAAATCCCATACAATAAACCAATAATACGAAATCAAAGCCTAATGGTAGAATAAAACAACTCTAAATCTCTGAATGTAAAATGGGAGGGACGACATGTCCAACTGAAATAAAAGTCTGATAGATAAGAAGCAATAGACTCAGAAACATCTGTTAGCAATATCTTGTATCTTCCACAGCAGCTACAGCTCGACAAATGAGTAGAATCTCCTAAGTCTGGTGTCCCTGTGGCTGAGCACCTAAAATAATAGAACAAGAAAAGAGATTTGCAGAAAAACGGATCAGAGCCCGAGTAGAAAACAGTTTAAATATAGCAAGTGCTTAAATTGATTTAATTAGCACATATATTATCCATGTTAACTTAGCGTACTCACTTGATATTCTCACCTCTCATCTAATGTTCACACCTAGCGAGTTTAACTACCCATACTAGCCTCGTCACCCTACCTGACTATGTAGGATAATCACTATGACGGATACAATATCAAAATAACCCAAAATCAATATTTTACTTTTATTTGGGTATAGGTTTGAGGATGTTATAACTCATTCTCATAGTATTCTTTATTCCCAATTGGTGACCCAATAAGAATGTACTTTAATAAAGTAGCCGACAAAAAACACAGAATATGAACTCAGTATACATATATAAAATATCACTATCTATACATACAAATATATATATACATCACCCATTGTTAAGAAACCCCTGGTGCTAGGCATACTCAGCTATCTAGTCCCATTGCAATGCTCACGCATAAAGGACAACAGGTTCAATCTCTCAAGAACCAGTAAAACATATACCCATATTGGAGGCGAACATATTCCCAAGCCGATGGGCTACGCACATACATACGTACTCATACGACCGTCAACACTATCGTTCTCACAGATAGCCCGTACCTAGGCTCCATGCTCTAGTGGTACAACTAAATCCCCCGAAGGCACACAAGCTGTGGTCGTCCACAACGCGTTAACCCCTGTTCGATAGCCAGTAGCTAGGTATGCCATACACATGATATTCCAAGTAATAAGTATGAACATAACTTATATACATTAATAGGTAATCACATAACCCAAATACTATAATCCGTAAGTAATATTAACGCCATTACTCTCCACGCTATCCGTATATATATAGCCTCTCTAGGACTTAAATTCTCTCCTAGGTTTTCACACAAATTTGATACCCTGTGGACCATTACACCATTAATTCCCTAACATTTTGGAATTTCAGCCACCCGTTACTCACATAGGTTAATACACTCGCTTGGATAACCCTAGGATGGTTTTTAACTCGAACGAACCCTAAAACCTCAATCTGGAATCTCGTTAGAAGTTCCAGGATTCTCGTTCGAATGATGTCATTCGAACGAAGTTCCCTCTTCGAACGAACTCAGCAACTCGTTATAAAAGTCATTGGAAATCTCGTTAGAAGGTTCGTTCGAACGACCTGGGCAGGTCTTGTAACGAAAATTCTGAACAGGCCCAGTTCTTTCCCAACTTCAATTGTTTTCAACTTTTAATCTTCAAAAACATACGAATACTCAACTTAATCCAAATTAAATGTTCCTACACTAATCCCAATCACCCTAAGATACTTTCTAACACGAATTAAAGGACAAATCCTTATATAATCAATTGGAATTCAACAATTCTCTTTAATTTCCCATAAGCCTCTTAAATATGAACCCAGAATTTTAATTGACCAAAACTCTCATTATAATTCGTGAATAAGACATAAAATTCCAAGATTTTAATAGTCCAATCAAGGGCAAAACCTCTACATGCATACCCATCTCCAATTCATAAGGTTTCTCATAAATTAGTCTAATTAAACCTAAGTTTTCATTGCACCAAGTTTATATCATCAAACCTAGATTAAAAGGAACAATATGTGCTAAAAAAGGATCAAGATAACACTTGCCTTGGAATGAACTTCTGATTCTTGGGATAAAATTGGTATAGGAGTGATCCTCTTAACACGATCTACGTGCTGGTGTAATTTTCGGCGTGAAAGCTTGAGTTCTTGGCTTAGGGCGCCAATGGAGTCTTATTCTTCCTTGGTTCTCTCTCTCTTTCTTTCTCTCTCATGTAAGTTGAAACTGACATACCACTAACCCTCAATGCTTTTAATTAACCCAATTTTCGTCCATTTGATTACCCAAAAATCAAAAAAGACCAAAACACCCCTTCGGGGTGTCGTTGTGGGCTAAAATGCCCCGGACTCCAAATAAAATACTTGAGTAGTGTTTTCTGACTATTTCGACCCTTCCGGACACTCTGGCGCACTCAAAAAGTCATTCGAGTTATATAAAAATAATTTACCTTTTTAACCCCCAAATGCATACCAGTGACGCGACTCATACGCGCGTCCCAAATAATTATAACATGACTGCCGTGTATCTCATCACGGCCATACTATTATTTCGATAACTACTAACTCTCGTCACGCTAGTGATTATTACCATTAATTCGGATTAATTACAAATTAAATTTTCTCCCTTTAAATTAATTAATCCCCATTATCCATAATTTCATAATAAAATAAATTTGCATAAAAATACGGGGTATTACAGGCAATGCTTGGACTGAGAAGAATGATGTTGCTGAGGGTCGGCTCAGGTGGAAACTGAGAGAAACCCAACAACTTAATTCTCTTATTTTTTATCCAGGTGGTCGTTTGTGGCCCGCCCTTGATGCCCTTTGTCCGATGTAACTAATGAACACTTTTCACTACCTTAACTAACTTTTATATGAACAATTGCAAGTGTATTCTCATACGATGTTATTGAATGTGATTGTGTAAATATTTTCATATTGTGTTTCTATTAATTCTTTTCATTGTGTTGTGTCTGCTTGCAACTTTAAGCAACTTTACAACCTTCTGATTTTTATGTACTCCTGTACTTAATCGAGAAGTAATTCAACCAACTTAATGATTGTTTAAACTAGAGATCACCACATAATGATGTTTAAATACACCATTATCAAATGATTCTCAAATTTTAATGCACCAAATTAAGGGGGTTAACTACAAGTCCCCTCTTGTCATTTTGATAGTGTATGTATGAGTGTCGTCTCATCCTACATTGTTGTCTCACCGAGAGAGATTGACTCTCATACCACCAAATTAATGATGTTTAAATAAACCATAATTAAAAAAATTTCAAATTTTAATGCACCAAATTAATAGTGTTAACTACAAGTCCCCTCTCATTGTTTTGATAGTGTATGGATGAGTGTCATCTCATCATACGTTGTTATCTCGTCGAGAGATTTGTGACTCTCATACCACCAAATTAATGATGTTTAAATGAACCATAATTAAATTATTTACAAATTTGAATGCACCAAATTAATGGTGTTTAATTGCAAGTTCCATCTCGTTGTTTTGAGAGTGTATGGATGAGTGTCGTCTCATCCTACACTGTCGTCTCGGCCGAGAGAGTTTGAATCTAATACCGCCAAATTAATGATGTTATAAATGAACCATAATTGTCAGATATGCCAAATTTGTTTTGTGTTTTTTACCACCTTGGGGATGTTATCACACTATTTCCCCCCTCTCGGTGTTATTGAGAATCCATGGACGAGGTGAGCCCCGTCTAGATTCTCATCTCACCGAGAGTGATCTGATGTTATTTCACCACATAAGTGATGTTTTGTAGCTTAGGATGACTTATATCATATGATTTGATCAATTCATACAACAAATACATGCGGGAACACTTGAGATTTTTCATTCATCACTTTTCAGTACATTTCTCATACAATTATAAAACAAAACAAAAATACAAAATATTTTTAATAATATTTATTCAAGTGATCAGCATTCCAGGGGTTTGAGATTGGATCTCCTTCCAAATTCTCATGCCGATAAGTACCAGGAACAACTTCTTCAGTAACTCTATAAAGGCCATGCCAGTTTCCATGGAGCTTATTCAGCTTCTGCCAGGCTTTCTTCAAAACAAGATCTCCAAAGGCTATCGTCCTAGCCTTAAGCCTCTTATTGTAGAATTTTACAGTTTTCTACTGTTAAGCAGCCTGCCTAACCTTTGCGTCCTCTCGTCTTTCTTCAATGAGGTCCATGTCTAATTTTTGCTCCTCAACATTTGCTTTTGGGATGTATATTTTAACTCTGTGACTTGGTAGGCCGATCTCGATGGGTATTACTACCTCTGAGCCGTAGGCCAACATGAAAGGGGTCTCCCCCGTTGGTGTCCTCTTCGTCATCCTGTATGCTCGCAACACAGTGTGTAACTTTTCCATCCAAACGTTTTTGGCATCTTCTAATTTCTTATTGATCCCATATAGGATAGTTTTATGTGTCACCTCCGTTTGACCATTTGAGTCCGAGCGGACCTAAGAAGAACTTCATTATACTAACCCCATTGAAATAGGCCTCTAGGGATGAGTTCTTTAACTGTTTGCCAATATTAGATATCAAGGTGTGGGGACATCAAACCTACTGATGATGTTCCTCTAAATGAATTTAAAGTTCTTCGTCTCGGTGATAGTTATCGTGGCCTCTACCTCAACCTATTTAGAGAAATAGTCGATCGCTAAAATCAAATATCAGTAATTGCCTGTTGCTCTGGAAAAGGGTCCTACCAAGTCATTCCCCCAAACTGAAAACAACCACGGAAAAGTAATAGATGTCAAGGGTTAATGAGGTTGATGAGGGATGTTAGAACATCTTTGGCATTTGTCACATCTTTTCACATAGCTAGTTGCATCTTTAGCCAAGGTCACCCAACAATAAATTTAAGTGGCTATTATTTTTTCCAATGATCTACCCCTTATGTGACTGGAACAAGATCCCTCGTGCACATCTTTCAGTATGTATTCGACTTTAGTTCGATGAAGACAACGTAGTAAAGGGAGGAGAAATCCTTTCTTGTACAAGACATCTCCTATGATCGAGAACATGGACACCTTGTATCTTAACTTCTTTCTGTCCACTTTTGGCTCTGGAAGCTCACCATCCCTGATGTGTCGAATGAGAGGATCCATCCAAGATGCACCTAGGTTTAGGTTTAAGCATAACTCCAGTGTATTCTCTTCTTCTTCAATGGTCGATCGATGTAGGATCTCCACTAGCACTGACCTTTTAATCTTCATTCTGGTCGTAGACGCTAATATTTCCAAGGCATCGATTCAACTATTATCTAGCCTAGGGATCCTTTTTAGATTCACCACTCTGAAGTTCTTTAACATTTCTTTTACCCTTGCTAGGTATTTTTCCATCCTCTCTTCTTTTGCCTCTTACACTCCCAGGATCTGATTAACCACCAAACGGGAGTCACTATGAATAATCATCCGCCCAAATTTAATGCCTTGGCGAGGTAAAGTCCTGCCAAAAGAGCCTCATATTCTGACTCATTATTGGACGACTTAAAACTGAATCTCAGAGCATATTCAATGCTAGTCTCATCTGAGGCCGTAATTATATTCTTATCATCTCGAATTAGAGTACGTCACAATCAAGCCTATGAATCTCCACTTTAACTCTCTCACGAAATTAAAGTCCAATACTCAATCATAGACCTACTTCCATGTCATTATTCCATCAATACATTTCATCAAGGTCCCAAACACTTCCCCGATAAAATTTTAGACATTTGAGGCTTAAAAAGAAAAATCTCAAATTTTCTGGCAGATTAAACACCCTCTAGTAAAATTTCGATTTCTCCCTCTACAGAACACCGATTGACCTAATTCCAAATTTATTGGATATCTAAGAGAAATAACTTTCCAGTAATGTATGGTTCACACTCTAATTAGAAGTAAAATTCAAATTGCACACGTTTAAAGTCACGTCAAAATTCTAGCATATTACTATGTTGATAGATCAAACACCCTGTAGTAAAATGTTGATTACTCCCTCTACAGAACTCCGATTAACCTGATTCCAAAATAATTGGATAGATATGAGAAATATATTTCCATGCATGTATGGTTCACACTCTAATTCGAAGTACAACTCAAATGACATACGTTTAAAGTTGTGTCAAAAATTATGGCAGATTGACCTCTTGTGTTCATCAAATAAACCCTAAGTCATTCGAGATTCATGTTCTTCATCCAAGAACTCATAAAGATTCCATGTTAATCATCAAATATATTCAAATTTCATTTTATTTGTACTTAGGGATGAATAATACACCTATTTCTTACTTTGAATCTCAGCCAAGTATTCCATTAACAAAACCCCATTTTGTACCCATTTATCCCCAAAACGAATTTTAGTTTACACATCACTAAAATATGAATTAGATATCACCATTTAGACATTACATCAAGTTAACCACTTGCCTGGAATTGTTCGTAGGGTCTGATCTGTTGGTGTAGTCCCTTAATTCGGCTCCAATAATCCCCAATTGGCTCTTGATTTTCTTTCCCCCAATTTCCCTCTCAAGCCCTAGGCTTAGAATTTGTGTTTACTGCCGTTTAACACTTCTCCATTTAGGTTAAAAACCCTTAATCCCGTTTTTGGCCATCTGGGCCTAATTAAAATGGCCCAACTCACCCCGTGTGGGCTACGCTATGCCCAAAAATACCCCGAGACCCAATTACCACCCCCGGGTACTCTTTTCTAACTATCTCAACCCATCCGGACGCAACTGCGCTCTCGGAATTTCCATCCGATATATTTTTGGCATTTCCAAATTTCGTCCTCAAAATGCGCCACACGAGATTTCGAACCATTAAACTTAAAAGTCGCCAGTTATAAATAATTCGGCTCACTTAAATAAATTATCCAACTCATGAATTTAAGTTTCTCCAATTTAAGTATTTTTATAACTCCCAAAATAATAAAATATTAAATCCTCAAAATTACGGGGTGTTACATACTCCCCCCCCCCCCCCCCCCCCACAAAAGAATTTCGTCCTCGAAATTAAGATGAGCGCAATGTTTCAGGCTTCGCATATTACTTTCTAGTAAGGTGCCTCCAAGCCCGCTATATCTATCCCATCCGCTTCTAACCATATGTTACACAAGTATGCATTTAAATTAACCAGGGCGCCCATAAACCCTATACCCGTGCTTA
Organism: Sambucus nigra; assembly: GCA_949130495.1. Lineage (NCBI taxonomy): Eukaryota > Viridiplantae > Streptophyta > Magnoliopsida > Dipsacales > Adoxaceae > Sambucus > Sambucus nigra. The sequence continues at coordinate 481,759,367 of OX422211.1, read as the reverse complement.
ACCGCACAAAATTTGCCTTAATTAACCCGGGTGCCCATACACCCTATCCCCGTGCTTTACTGCACGAAAGCTACCCGACTATGCTAGTCGTAACCCGTAATATAACTTCGAACCCGTAGTCATATCACATATATATATACATAAATCTACTACCCGGGGTACCCAACCCATGTACTAACGACCAGACATCTCCCCACTTTCCAACGTTGCGCTAAGTTTCATGCATGGGATGTCTCGCAATGCGGAATCCAAACAAGGAACCCCCCCGATACATTACTACCCAGCATTGTTGGTCGTTGAGATTCGTTAGACCCTCAGTCCATAGCATGTACCCCTAAATACTTGTCTCTTAACACAAAAGTATATACGATTACCCTCATGCTACCAAAGACAACATGAAATACCGCGCCCTTACTATCACTAGTCCTTGCGCAAAAAAAAACCCGAGCTATCTCCCTTTGCTCGAAAATAAATCTAACCACCCTGATTCACTTCAGTAAACACCCCTACTTATCGGGATAAAAATGTGAGAACACAAGACCTCACTTTGTGTCTCTCGCACCACACAATATAACATAAATACACACATATACATAGGCTAAATGCCCTCTCAGGTGATACCTAGTACCAATCATATCATGGTGTCGCGAACACCAAAACTTACCCCACTATTCATAATAGTTCAAACCCATCGCTATCCAGCCGATATTTAGGAAATATTATCAACCCCACTCCCATAATTCTCGAAAGTAGTAACTCCTTGCATAATTCAAACCTTCACTCAGTGTACACCTCCACTCTCCCGTGAATAACACCAAAGAAACTTCGCTACCCCATGGAAAGTTTATCCACATACTATGGCTGCTACAGCCAACGCACCCACTAAATTCGACTCACCTGCGAACTCTAGTGAAAAATAAGTCTTATATTATGACATCCTCCTTGTCACTCAAAAATATACCCCATGACCATAAGGTAAAAATAATTACCTCCATACTGCAGCTGCAACGGATGATCCTCGGGTTTTGGAGCATCTTCTCCCTGCCTGAATGCGCCCATGACTTGCTTTGGTGGCTGTACATCCAGGACCTCGTCCTATAGTTGACCCCTGCCTCACTTAAGATAATTTATCTTCTTGTGTCTCGCTTCCCCACAAACGAAGCACCTTCTAATACATTCACCAAGCCACTGATCCCTTCCATGCCGACCTTGTTGGAATTCCTGGCCATCCTGCCGATAGCCTCCAGTTTTAAATCGTTTGGTATGATTTCCCTACCGGAAATCCTTCCCCTGATCTCCCCCTGTCTGCTACTAGGATACCCCATTGGTACTGTTCCCTCCTGCCTTATCTGACAGGCTAGTTTCCACTCTCCTCCCGCTTCCTTTCACATGGAAGCGATATTCCCGACAGTGCAGGAGTGCTGCGTTAATGACATCAGTATAAGTTACTAATGCGGGATTACCAATAAAATGTTGTCTAATTATCCAGACTAACCCATCCATAAACCTTTCTTTCTCTCTTCATCGGTTACCTTATCCGGTACCAACTTTGCCAATCGAGTAAATTCTTTCTCGTAATCGACCACTGAACGGTCTCCCCGAGTCACCTCTTTAAATTTTCTCCTCATTCCGGTCTCAACCGCTGGAGGAAAATATGTGCGGTCTAATCACACCCAAAACTTTGCAGTAGCTCGTGTATCCCTTTCCACAACCGTGGTGATCCACTCCCACCACTGTAGCGCTGCTCCCACTAAACTAAAAGTGGCTAGCAATTGCTTCCTCACCTCATCGCAATCTCCCATGCGTAGGTGACGTTAGATATCTCTCTTCCTTGACACGCTAGCACTACATCTGAACCCTTTCGCAACTATGGTAGGTGCCCACTCTTGAAAAACCTCTCGTACTTACTACCACCCCAACGGCCCCGGGTGGCCTGAACATCTGGTGCCATTAACACTTGTGGTTGATCCCGTGGAAAGTACCCTATCATTGCGACCACCGTCGCTTCAACTGCCTGCGCCACTAGTTCAGTTACCTGTTCTGCCAAAATCATCTCTGGCAGTTGCTGCGGTAACTCTTGCTCCTGACGAGCCTCTCTAGTCTCATCTCCCCCTGCTGCCCTAGCTCCTCTCTCTCTCCTGGGCGGCATCTGGAATGAGAATCGAATCGTATGAGTTCACTCTCAAATAAAAATTTGGCAGAAGAACGTATATGCACTGATGCGAGGAAAACCGAGTGTTCGTGTAGGTACACTATCGTTGATTTCGGCTCCCGCTCGACATACAAAAGATAAAACCTAAGCTACAGCTACACTTGACAAGCAAGTAGAGCGGTAAGTCGGGTATCGAGAATCCATAGGGAGTTATTGAATTTTAGATGTTAATTGTTTAATTACTTCAAGAATAAAAGTGTAAAAGATGATAGGTGGTTATGGTGACAAAAGAAAAGAATAAGTTAATGCTAAATTAAAGGAAAGCGAGGATCGGGATCGCATTCTACCAAACGGATCGAAACAACTACTAACTAGAGTTAAGGCTCGAAAGCAATTTAATCGAGCATAATCAATTAAGCATAAGCATCACGCAAGAAGGAATTTAACCCAAAGTTGCGAGATAAAACATTTAACTGAAAAATGGTCGCACGCGGATTAAACTCGGATTGTCGCTATAAACTCTAACATTGCGTGACAAAGAAAGATAAACGCTTAGCAATCCAACTTTGATACGCGCGGTTTCAATTAAACGCGATTTTGCACTAAACCTAGTTTTCGGAGCTCGGGGCCCGAAAATGGCGGAAATGAAATCCCGACCCTATTTATCTAAGGGTGCATGGTGAGTTAAACTAAATTATGCTAATTAAACTAAGAAAGAAAGAATTAAAGCAAGTAAACTAGTTAGAAAGCATTAAAACTAAATTACAAGGCAAGGGAAGAAGAAGAAGAAGAAGAACAAGCTATATTAATGGAGAGGAAGTGAATAGTTCAATCTTACAAACCACATGGGTTGTCAATCCAAGAAGAAGAGAGAAATGAACTCTCCAAAACCAAACCCTAACTACAACTCTCTAAATCAGAATATGTCTCTAAGTGTGTTTTTTTCTTATTACAACAAAAACCAACTTATATAGTAAGTTGGAATAAAAGAAAGAAAATATCTGCAGGGGAAAAACAGGGGATCGATCGATCGACCCCTGGTGTCGATCGATCGACAGTGGAAAACGTGTCAAAAATAATAATGCTCGATCGATCGACCCCCAGGCTCGATCGATCGATCAAGCAGGGGCAGCCTGCAATTCCCCCTGCATTGGCATACAATCCAACTTCGCTCAAATCGCCGTAACCTTGTCGTTATGCATCGGAATCGCGCACCGTTCACGGCCACGCGAAGCTAGCGAGGAGAGCTACAACTTCCGTGTAGATGTCGGGCCAGGTGCCCAAGCTGTCAAACGACAAAAATGCCCTTGCGCGTGCGATAGTGTACGGAAATCGAGCGAAACTCATCCGAAGTTCACACTAAGCATCCAAACACCTACAAAAGCTCAATTAACACCTGCAAAACATGTTAACATAGAAATCCGAGGGTTGTCTGGTTAACGAGCATAAATATAGGGAATAAGATACCCGAGGGGGCTAATAACGCGTAGGTTAACGGGTGAAATACGCAATATTTCCGCCGTATCACACCCCCTAACTTACACATTGCTAGTCCCGAGCAATGAAATAGGATGCAACAAGAAGAACTAGTAAACCAACACAGGAGAGAGTACAAAAGTATGGTATAAAAGCAATAAAAAGATAAGGCCACTTTCGCGGGCGAACGATTGCATTTAGCGTATGCAATAAGCCGTTAAACCCCTAGGCTACCCTAGTGGACGAGTGTCGTCTCGTGAGGGTTTTCAGTGATGGAACCCACAAACATCATAAAGTTTCCTCAAAGTATGCCCAATCAAGTAAGACAAACTCATCAGTGCGAACAAGATTTCAACATGTTATTAGCATAGCAAACGAATTCGCATGAGAAGTCCGTAGTTATTATCATTATAGAATGCACCTCAATGAATTGAAACTCTAACATGTGGTAAGGGAGTGAGCATATGCAAAGAATGATTTGGCGAAAAACTTAAATAATTCGGATACTAGACATCAAAGCATGCATACATTCAATCCTCTCGGGCATTACGCTCAACAAATGAATTCACTATGAAAAGGGAGGTAATACACGGGACATGCGGGCTTAAGAGTAAATGTAAATGGAAACTAGGCCGCACACATGTCACAAAAGAAGAACGCTATATAGGAAATAAAAATTGCAATCTCAGTGAAAAGATACCGCACATATAAAAGAGGCGAAATGCATTTTCACAGATTATCAAAACTATTTAAACATTTGAATTACATCTACTTAAGATCACATAGGACTTGTAATAGGGTTGTAATGTATGGCTAGGTTAAGGTACGAAATGAAAGGGATGTATATACGGATTCAAAGTGTTTGGGGATGAAACTCAGAATAATGTAAAAAGTGGGCAATATAAACAGTTGGACAAGAATGTCGAAACGAACATAGATATAACAATCGAGAGAGTAATCAAAGCTTATTGAAACACTACAAACAATATTTACAACTTTCTCTTTCTTTTTCTTTTCTTCCTTTTTCTCACTTTTTCTTTTGTTTTCTTTTGCTTTTTGCTTTCTCTTTTTCACTCTTTCTTTTTCACTACTTTCTTTTTCTGACACTTCTTACTCTTTTCATACTCAAATTGCAACCACACAACAATAATAACATTCAATTCCAAGCAACAATCCAAACAAGGGTATGTAAGGTAATATATATGGTATAAAACTCCAATTTGGAGTTGGTTATGGGATTTTGGGTAGTGAAAAGAAAGGCTAGTATTTAGGCTCAAGTGGGTTGACTAGGGAACATATAAAAGGTGAGGTCAAGGTCATATGGGTGATATACCAAAGAGGGCCTATGATCATTTCACAAAGTAAACGCAATTCACGAGTCAAAACAACATATGAAAATCATGCTCAAGTAACACATTTCAAGTATGAACTCAATTAATGAACGGTCAATGAAAGAATAAAGAGATTACCGGCGAATTTAACGTTTTCAAAGAGAAAAGAATAGTGTATACACTCACAAATGAAGATAAGTCTCTAATCTCACTCGGTGTAAGTATATACAATGCAACAAAAGCATACCGAGTTATAAAAATCTTAAACCAAATCAATGTAACAAGAATGGTGCATATGTTCACGGATAAAGTTTAATTCATGAAGTTATTCATAATATCAATGATTTAGGGACTAAAATCTAATAACTTCTAAAATCGAGAACATGCATAGTTGAATTGTCTATTTGATCAGGCGATTATTAAAATTTATCATCGGAAACAAGGCAAAATGCCCAATAAAGGAGAAAAAAAAAGAAAATATTTTTGAAATTTTTCAAATTTTTAACAAAAACATGCTTTGTAACTAAATTGTAATCAAATCCAAGGACTAAACAGCAAAATGGATAAAATATCCTACACCCCCTAACTTAAATGTTGCATTGTCCCCAATGCTTCCATTAAAGAACACAACACAAAGCTAGGAAAAGAATGATATTACCCACACGTGGAGCGATCTCCATAAGTACAAGTCCAAATGAAGCTGCAAAACAAGTTAGTACAAAGCATAAGAAGAATATGTACCGATGTATTAAGTTAAGAGAATTTATGTCACAAGTCACAATAATATAGAGGGGCTGAAGTGCAAATACTAGATAAATTGATGGTGAACTTTTTGATTTTATAAAATGGAAGGTCACACACATCAAAATCCAATAAACAACCACAAACTACATTTTCATTTCTCATTTCATAAGTTCAATACAAAATTACTTAACAACTTCTGAAATAAAAGAAATACAAATACAAATACAAATAAAAATAAAAATAAAAAGTACAATATACTATCCGATCCCCAAAATACAAAAATGAAACCCAGCATAGCAACAGCCTAGTGGCCAGAACCACTAGGATTGGAGGGGTCCTAAAAATAAGGAGGCACTGGTGAGTCGGAATCACTGCGCTGCAGATAAAGATCTCTCATCATCCGCTGCATCATCTGGTAATCCTGTCTGTTCTGTGCCCTAGCCTGCCTCTGCAAAGCCCACTCCTTCCGCTGCTCGGCCTAAAACTGCTCCTGCTGAGCCTGCTGCTGATCCAGGCGGGACTCCCAAGTCGTCCACCTGAGCTGGGTCTCCTCCCAGCGCTGGTCCTGCACGGCCTGGTATGCCGCAAAGCGGGCATCATCCTCTGTGTGTGGCGTGTGAGAACCCTCACCCGTCTCCATCTCTCTGATCTCATCCTCCTCGTCGTCATCAAGCAAGTCAGGTATCTCTGCCCTCGGTCTCTTCCCATCCGGTTGCCCCCACTCGCGCTTCAGCATTTTTGTGATGTTGTCATTTGAGAGAAGCCCGAGTGGCACATGCTTACGGTCTGCGTCCATCTCCGGGCAACCATGAGAAATACATATCTTCGTAATAAGGGCAGGAAAAGGAAGGGAATATCTCCAAGCGACCTCCTTCACCGTAGCGCACATCATGTCAAGAAAAATAGCGGGCAAACTGATACTGCCCAATCCATTCAGCATAGTGTAGATCAGTGCGGCATGCTTGTGACGAACCTCAGACCTGTTGTTCGTCACCATGAAGGAATGGACATTGATGTAGTGTAGTAGTCTAGGCAAGTCCTCCATCGCAGCCGAGCGGAAATCACCCCTCTTCCACGGCTCGCCCGGTGCAAGGGCCTCTATCAATGTCCCACGGCCGAAGATAGACCCATCAAGAAAACTGACTGGATCCGCAGGGAGAGGAACATCCATAAAATTCGCTAAGTCTGAAATACTAAATGGGATCCTCACCCCACGAACCATGGCCTCATATGTGGTCGGCCCATCGCTGCTCTTCACCTCTACTAACGTCGCGTAGAAAATCTGAACCAACTCCTTGTTGACGCGCCCGTTAGTAGAAAGAAAGGGCTCCCACCCCTGACGGCGCAACAGTACCCGCGCCGCCCTCGGTATGTCCTCAAGGACCCATGCAAAATGATGACCAAGCGGTCGCTCGGAAGTGTAGAAATGCGCACGGAACCAATCCCGCTCCTGTTCTGAGCGGAACCCATCGACGCCCCCGGCGGGCACACACCTAGTAGAAGAATATTTTTTCGGTGCCATTTCAACCTACAAAACACAAATTACACAATACAAGCAAGTGTAAGCACAATTTATGGTTAGTAGTGTGAAAATTGAAATAGTGGTGCAAGTGCGCAAAAACCGAGGTGAAAACAAGCAACAATGCGATGAAAAATGTCGAAATGCGACTAGGCATGAAAATCACCCAAGTGTTCGTCAAAATAAGGATTGAAATTTGTTTTAGGCATTTTGACGAACACTTGGCGTGCGCAATGTGCGTCAAGGTCGAAAATACCGAGTTTGAACCAACAAAACCACCCCACTCATGAACAACCAACAATGCAGCAATTAAAACATGTTCATGAGTGGATTTATAACAAGAATCATGCAAAATTTCAGTTGGAACAAAACGAAATCAGGGGAATCACCAACATTCAATCAATGTGTCAAACTAGGGTTTTAATATGTAATTTATGACACAAATCAAACAAAAGCTATAAATTCAAGTAAAACAAGTTAATATTATACCTGGATATGTAGCAATTGGAAGAAAATGGAAGAAAGTGGTGAGGGGAAATTCTAGGGCACAAACGGTTTTGAGAGGAAGGAGTGAATAAAAGAAAAGAGGGGTTAAATGCAGCAGACCTCGGCTTAACCTGGTCGATCGATCGATCGAGCAGGGCCAGGCCTACTGCTTCCAAATTTTTAAAGGGGGGAGAAAATGCAATTTTGGGATAATTATGGGGTATAAATATAATATAAATATAAATATAGTATATATATATATATATAAATACATAAAAATATGAAATAAAAATAGAAAAATAAAAATAAAAAATAAAATAAAAATAAATACACATAGGCATGTATATACACACAAAAAGGCCTATGCTAAGAGAAAATAAAAAATAAAAATAAAAAAAATATGTACAATGAGCAACGCACACGCATATTCGCGACAACAAATGAAAAAAAAATTAAAATAAAAGAAAAATAAAAACAAATGCAAATGCGTGAGGATGCGTGTGTGAAAAACAAAGGGAAAAAAATATTTTTGTGATTTTTGATTGTTTTCTTAACAAATGTGTGCCGGGGCGCATATCTCCGCAAATTCAAGTCCGTTGAACCTACAAAAGAGTTAGAACCAAGCATACAAAAAGAAAGAAAAATAGATTAGCTAATTACACTAGGCTTCAATTAAGAAAAACAAAAATGAAGAAGTTAGTATATACAACCTACACTCGGGATGCGCAATTAACTGTATACCAAAAGTTTAAATTTTTGAGGTTCCATCCAAAACACGATTTGACTTTGGAGGATCAACGGTGGACACTCCCGAGCATGCATGCCTCCCGGAAAATAGGAATTCCGTTTGAACAACGAAAGGCATGTGGGCGGTAAAAGAAATGAACCATCGTCAATTTGAAATTCTAGGCGGACGATGGGGGATTTGGATAACAAGGGGGAAAAGTACACTTGAGGTCCAAGAAAAGTCGACTCATCTCCCAAAGGTTTTTCAAAGGGAATGGGAGATGGTGCACACGTCGGGATAACATCCATCGAAAACAAGTTCGGTAAAGAGTCCTCGTCGGCAAAAAGTGTAGAAATTTTAAAAGTTTCTACCGACTCATAGGAATCAACCGGTGATTCTAATGGTTCGATCACGAAAAACGAATATGGTGATGAAACAAATTCAATCTCAATCGACTCATCGTCGGAAGGAGATTGAATTTCGAGGGAGAGAGATTCACACTCGATGAGAAATTCTTTGAAGAATTGAGGTGAAACACAAGTTTCCACCTCCTCGTTGTTTTGTGCATAAGAATTCATCTCATCGCAAAGTGCACCAAGTCTCGTTCCAGCATCATTTAGGCTTTCCAAACCTTGGGAGTAAAGAAGCAAAGTCTCTTCCAAAGTAGACTTCCTCGGCTCAAGAGCCTCGGACTCCTCAATTGGTTGAAACTCGTCTTCGAAAGCAATGAATTGAAGATCGTCATTGGATTCGAATAATGAATCCAACTCAAGCTCCCAATAACGATTTTCATTCCGATAAATGCTTTCAAGTCTTTCATTTTCAAGAAAATCTTGAAAACTATCCCCAAAGTATGAATCATTAGAATAACCATAATAACTATAAAAGAAAGACATGGTTACCTCATTGTTGAAAGATGGAGAATCCAAGAAAGAAAGTGAGCAACCGCGAATGAAAGTTTCTTAGCGCTCGAAGTATGCAAATCCTGCAAGAAAGGTTAAAAGAAAGAATACAAATAGGAAAGGAAAAATACTACGAAATAATAAAACAATTACAATCTAAAACAAACTCCCCGGCAACGGCGCCAATTTGATGCGAGGAAAACCGAGTGTTCGTGTAGGGACACTATCGTTGATTTCGGCTCCCGCTAAACATACAAAAGATAAAACCTAAGCTACAGCTACACTTGACAAGCAAGTAGAGCGGTAAGTCAGGTATCGAGAATCCACAGGGGTTTATTGAATTTTAGATGTTAATTGTTTAATTACTTCAAGAATAAAAGTGTAAAAGATGATAGGTGGTTATGGTGACAAAAGAAAAGAATAAGTTAATGCTAAATTAAAGGAAAGCGAGGATCAGGATCGCATTCTACCAAACGGATCGAAACAACTACTAACTAGTTTTAAGGCTCGAAAGCAATTTAATCGAGCATAATCAATTAAGCATAAACATCACGCAAGAAGGAATTTAACCCAAAGTTGCGAGATAAAACATTTAACTGAAAAATGGTCGAACGCGGATTAAACTCGGATTGTCGCTATAAACTCCAACGCTGCGTGACAAAGAAAGATAAACGCTTAGCAATCCAACTTTGATACGCGCGGTTTCAATTAAACGCGATTTTGCACTAAACCTAGTTTTCGGAGCTCGGGGCCCAAAAATGGCGGAAATGAAATCCCGACCCTATTTATCTAAGGGTGCATGGTGAGTTAAACTAAATTATGCTAATTAAACTAAGAAAGCAAGAATTAAAGCAAGTAAACTAGTTAGAAAGCATTAAAATTAAATTACAAGGCAAGGGAGAAGAAGAAGAAGAAGAAGAAGAAGAAGAAGAAGAAGAAGAAGAAGAAGAAGAAGAAGAAGAAGAAGAAGAAGAAGAAGAAGAAGAAGAAGAAGAAGAAGAAGAAGAACAAGCTATATTAATGGAGAGGAAGTGAATAGTTCAATCTTACAAACCACATGGGTTGTCAATCCAAGAAGAAGAGAGAAATGAACTCTCCAAAACCAAACCCTAACTACAACTCTCTAAATCAGAATATGTCTCTAAGTGTGTTTTTTTCTTATTACAACAAAAACCAACTTATATAGTAAGTTGGAATAAAAGAAAGAAAATATCTGCAGGGAAAAAACAGGGGATCGATCGATCGATCGACCCCTGGTGTCGATCGATCGACAGTGGAAAACGTGGCAAAAATAATAATGCTCGATCGATCGACCCCCAGGCTCGATCGATCGATCAAGCAGGGGCAGCCCGCAATTCCCCCTGCATTGGCATACAATCCAACTTCGCTCAAATCGCCGTAACCTTGTCGTTATGCATCGGAATTGCGCACCGTTCGCGGCCACGCGAAGCTAGCGAGGAGAGATACAACTTCCGTGTAGATGTCGGGCCAGGTGCCCAAGCTGTCAAACGACAAAAATGCCCTTGCGCGTGCGATAGTGTACGAAAATCGAGCGAAACTCATCCGAAGTTCACACTAAGCATCCAAACACCTACAAAAGCTCAATTAACACCTGCAAAATATGTTAACATAGAAATCCGAGGATTGTCTGGTTAACGAGCATAAATATAGGGAATAAGATACCCGAGGGGGCTAATAACGCGTAGGTTAACGGGTGAAATACGCAATATTTCCGCCGTATCATGCACATACGTATGAGAATACGATAATCCTATAATAGGGCTCTATATCAAAGATTACTAAGCCGAAACGTGAAAATACGCATAGATCCTAAGGACACTAGAACCTGATGCTCTGATACCATCTGTGACACCCTGCCTAATAAAATATCGAGTGATCAGTCCTATACCAAATTAAAACAGGAATCCCAGTTGGATCATCCTTAGTATCACTGTCGAAAACTTTTTAAAACTTACTAACAACCTAGTATTCCAAAAGCTAGTGCCAATTTTAACTTTTTAATTAAACAAAATAGTACATGCAGAAATAAATATAAACCATTCACACAACTGAATAAAACTTAACTGAATAATTAATTACACAACTTGCCGAATAAACCATCGGCCACCAAAGTGAAATAGTCCAATACAAATATTCAACACCTCAATCAAAATCTGAAAACTGAATTGATAAATGATTCCTACTCTAGGAATGAAAGGACGATGCGTCTAATCCAATCTCCTGCTAGCATCCACATATGCCGCAGCTCCGTGTCCTTGGAATAGAATATCAATCCTAGCGTCCCTGTGGCTGGACACCTAAAAGGTTTTGAAAATAGTTTTATAGCAAGGGTTAGAACCCAAAACATTTTGAAAATATTTAGCAAGTGAATTAACTGCAGTAATTTAAAATGCATGAATGCGCTCCATATTTATGTTTGTGTCGCACTCCCTTATGGAGAATCTCACCCCTCCACTATTGTACACACCTAACGGTTACCTTGACCCCCACCTAGTTGCACTACCCCGTCCAACTAGTCCTGGTATAACCTCCCCTTGCCATACTACTCTAACCCGAGTATAATGATTCTTAAATTATAAGTTATCTCACAATTAACTTAATTAATTCCTTCTTAAATAGTAGCATATAACCGTGTCACAAGTTATATAAAGTAAATACATCACCCATTGTATTATTACCCGTATATAATATTTATTACCATTATATACGTACTTTTACCTCAATATCCACACATATAACATACGTATATCCATCCCTTCGAGTATACCCTCGCCGGATGATTCCCTCTAAAATGTTATCTCACTAGGTGTGCTCACAAAAACTAGTTCCCCAAGTTGGAATCGCTCACCAACTTGGCCCAAAATATAAATGTAGTGGAGGCAGTCATATTCCTTCCCTGAAAGTGACATAAATCCCTCACCCATATATACCAGACACTATGACCTGGGGATATACTCGCCCTACTCCTCAAGCTAGGGGATTCACCCACATCGCGCAACCTCCCTTGATAGCATTAGAGTATATAAATTAAATAAATATCTAGTCACTAATATTTAATATCACGCACAATATATACACGTATATATATATACTATCACTACACCGTATATATATAATATAAACCCCGGCTTTACCGTGTACTCAAAATCCCCTACACTGCCTGTAATTTAATATCACACACAATATATACACATTTATATATACTATCACTACACCGTATATATATAATATAAACCCCGGCTTTACCGTGTACTCAAAATCTTGTACACTGCCTATTATTCCCTGAGTCTGTGGCCCGACTCAACGTAATTAATTTTCTCACTTAATAATTCTCTCACTTCATTTCTTGGCTTGTTCAATGATTAAATACAATAAATGGGTGTGTGGGTTGATATTGGAGTTTCATAGGATTTTATCTTCTCTTATCATGTAAGGGTTGTATTTTAAGACTTAACTCCAATATCAACGCATTTGTCCGATAATATATCGTTACCTTCATCTTATATTGTTGGGTTGACATCCTTCATGTAGGATTGTTGGTATCGATATCTTATTCCCATTTGATTATGATTTAATTGGAAGAACCCGTTGAGTTGTGAACATCCGAGGTGGGGGAATGCTCCTTAACCTTTTGTTAAAGAATCGTTTCATAACCCTGTTTATAAATCACTATTGTTCTTGTTACTACTTTGTTTAGCGTTCCATTTATCTTGGTTCGCTTTGGTTCATTACAACACTCAAAACCTAAATCATCTTTTCTTTTATCTTTTATTCTTGTTTATTGATTTTTAACTGGAAGAATATCCTCGGTACATCATATAATTCCCTGCGGAAATCGACCCCGGTCTTACCGGGCTTTTATTACTCTCGCGATTAGCGTACACTTGCGCTATACAATTTTCTGAGCGAGTCAATGCTTGTAGGATCGTGTTCAACTAGCATGTGGATGAACCTAGGAGAGACTAAAATCTCATATATTGTAATAAGACCGGTGGCAAAGGCACTTTATATGGAGGTGGGGCAAGTGCCCCATCCAGAAATTTAGGTAAATAAATAAAAATTTTAAAATTATCTTAAGGTAAAAATCCAATTATAAAAATGGGTATGGTCACAAATAGAATTATTGAAATATAAAATCTAACCTAAAGTAACATAAATTATCCTATATCTCTTCACCTTTGAATCATAAATACACAATTCTCTTAAAAAAAGCACTCCTTCATCTACTTTTACTCCCCTACCCAGACATGCTGCCCTCCTCCACCACCGATGACCCTACTTCTCGCCGCTGCCACTGGCGGCTTTCCACCGTCGCCTTCCACCACATCCACTGGCAGCCTGTTTCCCTTCCATGAAGTAAGTGGTTAGCTTAGTTAGTTAGTTTAGGTTAATACCCATAATGGGGAATTTCACTCTTAGCCACCATTTTTTATATATCAACTACTTAGTAACTTAGTTCAAATTCAAAACATATTATGTGTTTGAAAATATGCATATTTATTCTTTTTATTTTTTTATTATGAGAAATTGAGTTTATGATTTAATGTTTATTTGTTATGATTTGTTTATTTTTAGGAATTTGCACTTTATGGTGGTGAATTTTGACCTTGGATATATTTTCATAAATTTGATTGGAGTTAATGAGGCATTTTTATCAAGTCTTAAATTTTAGTTAAACTTGCAATTTGTATATTTTTTCATAATTTAATGTTTGGTAAGCCAGAATAATAGATATAATTTTAAGACATTATCTCTTGAAAATTTCAGCTATGAAAAAATATTACAAAAGAACTCACTAAAATATGGTGCCTCCAACGGAAAAAATCGATGTCCAAAAAAAACCTATTTAAAAAAAGATAAGTCGAAATCGCATTCAAAATGACTTGTTAAATCTTCCTTATCAAATCTTCCTTCTGATATTAGTAATGAATTTTTATTGTATTCGATGCTATTTTATTTGAGTTATAATTGTCTAAAAATACAAATTATCAATTAAATATTTCTAAAAACATAAACATGACTCTAATTTTTTCGGAGAATGTTTTCCATCTCTTCTCGAGAAACAGGAGGACTATTTCTTTGCAAAATTGTGCCCAATTTTGTATGGTATTTTCGAAAAGATCTCTTCATTAGAGATGGGAATAATCTGCCCGAATCGGATTTTTTGAGGAATGTATCAAGAAAGAATTTGATTTGATTAGATAATGGGTAATTGATAAACAAGAATCGATTTTTAAGCAAAATTCAAAATGTATCATCAAATATTCAATATGATTCCGCGGATCTAATTTTCTTCAAATAAGAAATTCTAGCCAATTAAGTACCTTCTCACCAATTCAGAGATAATTTAGATTCCATCAGTACCGAAGATTCAGAATATCACCCGCCCCGAATCCCCGTAAGTGATTTGTGCTCCACCCAACGTAAATCCTGGCTTCGCAACTAAAAAAGACAAACAATCCATAACACCCAAATGCCTTCAGATTTTTTGAAAGTTGTGGAAACTAAAGTTTTTGAATAAGGTAAAAGACGGATTTCAAGAACCAAACAACGAGTGTCCAGTATAAGTTATAACAGACATGTGTGGTCTATAAGTAGGAATAAAGACCATAAGTTCAGTGTAAAAGTTTGTCCTATCAGAACCTCTAGCACTATAGGGTAGGACTCGCATCGTGATCGTGTGTTCGTGTGGAGATGGTTGTACCTGCTGAAACTCTCCGTAAAAGGGTTAGAAACTCATTTTGGAGATGGTTGGTCCTCTGAGGCGGCCTGTCATTAGGAATCGGGTGTGGATAATTAGTGTAAATCAACTCCTAGTCTTTGAAGAGACGATCTCCGTGTGGAGCGAATTCGAGATGAACCCTAAGGTGTGTGAGTGAGTGGTAGTGAAACACATGTTTCTTGGTGCATGCATGTGTCTAGGATAGAAGGGTGGGTGGAGTGGATGTTGTTGGAAAATTGGACTTAAGTTATACTTAGAAAGCTGTCCAGAATTTTCTGGACAGAATCTTGAGCAACTTTGAGCTCAAATTTAGGTGGGATCCACATTACGAAAATTGTGGGACCATATACGAACGCGTTCATCTCCGTAAGGAGATTAACGTAGTATATTCATATGTCAAATTTCAATAAGTTATGAATGATAAATATGTCCCCAAAGTGACTCACAAAGCAATGAAAGTTAATGTATTGGGTATGTTTTAACTCTTGTCCCACATTGGAAGAGTAGTGGGAAAATGATGAGTTAATAAAACCCAAATGATGGACTAAGGCTTGGATGCCTTGGAGTATCCCAACTCTTTGAAGGGGAGATGACCTAAGCTATGCACGGGTTGACTTTTGGTCAAAGTTCCACGCACGCGCGTCCGACCGGCCGGATCGGTTTGGGCTTTTGGGTTCCCAACAGTCAAAACGTTGCTATAAATTAAACCTTACCCCTACAGTTTTGACTACTGAAAAAATTTCCCTCCCATAATTCCGAAATTATGCCACATCTTTTCCTAGAAAATAATTCATCTTTTACTGCTACTGCGTACATTTCCTGCATATTATTTCTTTGGTCTGATTGAGTATAAACACAGAATTGTGTTTGAAGAAATTAACCATTGTTGTGCTACTTGATTAATTTGGAAATTCGTTCTATCTTGGAAGACAATTATTCATTACCTTTAGCACATTGTGGAGGGAATAAATTTGTCTTAAGGAGACTGTTCTAAACAGGGCTCGGATTATTTCTTCTATTCTAATATTATTTCTGCAAATTCAAGTAAGTGTTTCATTTCTGTAATTTCTTTTCATTTCTGTAATTATATTATAATTTATAATTCTGTACAATTGTTTTTAATAAATAGTAGACATAACAATCTTAAGACAAATTTAAATTGTTCTACTGTTTTGTAGTGTACAGAAATTTTTTGTTTGAGAAATTTATTTGTTGAAAATAAATCTGTTTTGACAGAAAAATTGAATTAAATTATTATTTTATTGCAGAAATTAATAAAACAGTTTTGGTACATAAATTAATTTCTATACTGTTTGAATATTCTATTTTAGAAATATTTTATTTATAAATTTTTTAAAATTTGTGTATGTAAAAATTTTAATCTTTAAATTATAATTCTGTTTTGTATGGAATTCCTTTTATTATTAAAAATTAGTGTGACACAGATTTTATTGTGTATAAACTTATGTTTATATTATAGTTTAATTCTGAATTTATTTGGAATTCATTTGTTGTCAATTATATTTGGAGGAAATTGAGCACAGAATTTTGTATCCTATTTTTGATTAATTCATTATATATGAATTTTATCATTGATAAAAAAATTATTTTTGTAACAGAAATGGAATCGTAAAGTACGAACACTATTCCTGCTAATGTGTCTGTCACCAACACAAATGTGACTGCACCCGTGTCTATGCCACATGGGGAGAAACCAGAAAAGTTCAATGGGGATGACTTCATACGTTGGCAAGGACAAATGTATTTCTATCTCACTACCTTCCAACTGAGTAGGTTTGTATATGAAGATTGTCCCTCTATTCAAGAGGGAGATGACTGTGAAAAGGTTGTTGCTGTCGATGCTTGGAAGCATTAGGACTACCTATGCCGGAATTATATTCTAGCCTACTTGGACAAGACATTGTATCATGTCTACTACACGATCAAGACATCCAAGGAATTGTGAAATTCTTTGGAAAAGAAGTATAAAACTGAAGATGCTGGGATGAAGAAATTTATCGTCGGGAGTTTTCTGGACTTCAAAATGGTTGATTCTAAATCTGTGATCTCGCAAGTGCAAGAACTCCAAGTGATCCTCCACGACATTCATGCTGAAGGAATGTCACTTAGTGAAACTTTCCAAGTTGCTGCAATTGTTGAAAAGTTGCCACCATCCTGGACTTTATTCAAAAATTATCTCAAGCACAAGCGAAAGGAGATGAATGTGGAGGAGTTGGTGGTCAGGCTAAGAATAGAAGAAGATAACCGTGAGTCTCAAAAGAAAAGTGGGAAAAATCCAATGGAAATGAAGGTTCATGTTGTTGAAGGTCCTAAGAAGAACAAACGAAAGTATGATGGGGAAGGCACTTCCTAACAGATCAAGAAGAAGTTCAAAGGCAAATGCTACAATTGTGGTAAACCTGGACACCGCTCAAGTGAGTGTCATAAGCCTAAGAAGATAAATCGAAACAATCCTTAAGAAAATGTAACCGAGGGTGAGAATATCGCCAATGACTTGGCGGATATGAATCTTTCTGCCGTGGTCTCTGAATGTAACTTGGTTGGAAATACCAAGGAATTGTGGGTGGACACTGGATCCACACGACACATTTGTGCTAACAAATGGATGTTCTCCACCTATAAGCCTTTGGAAAATGAGGAGAACCTTTTTATGGGAAATTCTTCCACTTCTAAGGTGGTGGGACAAGGAATGATTGCTGTAAAAATGACTTCTGGAAAGGAACTTACTCTCAACAGTGTTCTTCGCGTGCCTGATATCCGAAAGAATCTGATTTCTGGATCTCTCCTGACTAAAAATGGTTTCAAGCTTGTGTTTGTGTCTGATCACTTTGTGTTGTCTAAGAATGACATGTATGTAGGAAAGGGCTACCTAAATGAGGGGCTCTTTAAAATCAATGTTCTTACTGTAACACCAAAAACATCAATTTCAATGAATGAAACTGCTAGTTCTTCTTACTTGATTGAGTCATCTAATATTTGGCATGCTAGATTAGGACATGTTAATTTTGATACATTGCGTAGAATAATTAACTTGGAATTTTTACCAAAATTTAATATTGATAAAAATCATAAATGTGAAATTTGTGTGGAATCTAAATTAGATATATTACCTTTCCATTCAATGAAAGGATAACTGAACCTTTAGATTTAATTCACACCGATATTTGTGATTTAAAATTTGTTCAAACAAGAGGTAGGAAAAAGTATTTTATTACTTTTATTGACGATTGCACAAAATATGCTATGTATATTTGTTACATAGTAAAGATGAGGCTATTAATGCATTTAAACAATATAAGAATGAAGTTGAGAATCAATTAAGCAAAACGATAAAGGCTATTAGGAGTGATAGAGGAGGTGAATATGAATATCCATTTGAGGAATTTTGTTCTGAAAATGGGATTATTCATCAAACAACCTCTCCTTATTCTCCTCAATCGAATGGTGTTGCTGAACGCAAAAACCGTACTTTGAAAGAGATGATGAACTCAATGTTATTAAGTTCAGGAGCTCCACAAAATTTGTGGGGGGAAGCCTCACTTTCTGCTAATTACATTGTCAATAAAGTAACTCACAAGAAGACTCACAAGACACCTTATGAATTATGGAAAGGTCGAAGACCTTCCTATAAATATTTACGAGTGTGGGGGTGCTTAGCCAAAGTGATGGTTCCTAAACCTAAAAAGGTAAAAATAGGGCCAAAAAATCGTGGATTGTGTATTCATCGGTTATGCTACTAATAGCAGTGCATATCGATTTCTAGTTTGTAAATCTTAGATTCTGGATATTCATGTAAATACGATTATTGAATCGGGGACGCTTCATTTTTTGAAAATGAATTCCCATATAACATGACCCGAGAATCTGGTCCTTCTAAAAGGACAAATCAAGATACTACAAGTGGTACTCATCAACCTATTGAACCAATAGAGGATGAACCAAGATGTAGTAAAAGAGCAAAAACCTTGACTTCTTTCGGTCCGGATTTTTTAACATATTTGCTAGAAAATGAACCTCAATCGTATAAATAAGCCATATCCTTACCCGATTCTTCCAATTGGAAAGAAGCAATTAATAGTGAAATTGAATCCATATTACAAAATCATACATGGGAACTAGTGGATCTTCCACTAGGTTCAAAACCGTTAGGTTATAAATGTATCTTCAAAAAGAAGTTGAAGGCCGATGGATCAATTGATAAATATAAAGCTAGACTTGTAGCTAAAGGCTATAGGCAAAAGGAAGGGTTGGATAACTTCGACACATATTCACCGGTAACAAGAATTGCGTCCATTTGGATGTTAATAGCAATAGCTGCTATTAATGGACTTGAAATACATCAAATGGATGTAAAAACTACATTCTTAAATGGTGAACTAGATGAGGAAATTTATATGGAGAAACCAGAAGGGTTCAAAGCTCCCGGACAAGAAGGAAAAGTATGTAAGCTTGTTAAATCACTATATGGATTAAAACAAGCACCTAAACAATGGCATGAAAAAATTGATAATGCAATGTTATCAAATGGCTTCAAAATTAATGAATGCGATAAATGTGTTTACTTTACATATATTCAAAATGTATATGTCATTGTATGCCTCTATGTTGATGATATGCTTATCATGGGTAGTAACTTGGAAATTGTCAAAACTACAAAACAAATGTTGAGTAGTAGATTTGACATGAAAGATTTGGGAATCGCCGATGTTATATTAGAAATTAAAATTTCTAGAACATCGGATGGACTTATATCATCTCAATCTCATCACATAGAGAAAGTACTTGAAAAATTCAAGAAGTATGATATTAGTCCTACCAAGACACATGTAGATGTAAATTTACATCTAGCAAGAAATAATGGTGAAAGCATATCTCAACTAGAATATTCTCGTATTATTGGCAGTTTAATATATATCATGAACTGTATGCGACCGGACATAACATACTCAATAAGTAAGCTAAGTCGATTTACGAGTAATCCCGGAAGAGATCACTGGTAAGAAATATTGAGAGTTTTGGATTATTTAAAATATACTCAAAACTATGGACTGCACTACTCAAAATATCCAGCTGTTCTTGAAGGACATTGCGATGCAAGTTGGATATCCAATACAAAAGACTCTAAGTTTACGAGTGGGTATGTGTTTACCCTTGGAGGTGCAGCCGTATCTTGGAAATCCTCAAAACAAATGTGCATTGCTAGATCGACAATGGAATCTGAATTCATTACACTAGACAAAACTGGAGAAGAAGCTGAATGGCTTCGAAATTTCTTAGAGGATGTTCCAAATTGGTCTAAACATGTGCCCTCAATATTTATACATTGCGATAGTCAATCAGCGATTGGAAGGGCACAAAATCACATGTATAACAGAAAGTCACGACATATTCGTCATCGACACAATACCGTTAGACAACTTCTCTCAAATGGAATTATCTCAATTGACTATGTAAAGTCAAAAGATAATATATCGGATCCACTAACGAAAGGTTTAAATCGAGAGCAAGTTGAAAGATCATCGAGAGGAATGGGTCTAAAGCCTATAAATAAATAAGAATCAATATAGTGGCAACCCAACCTAGCTGACTGGAGATCCCAAGATCTAGGTTCAATGGGAAAACCGAACTACGTTGTATTCAGTAAGCACTGGAGGATATTTAATCCTATCCATTCCAAAGATGAGACAGTGCACATCTGCCGTGAAATTAGGATAAGTTATGCTTTTAATGACATCTATATCTTAGTACGTCTAAGTGGGGTATTGCAGGATACTCTTTATGGAAGTCACCTACATGAGTAAGAAGGGGGCCACTTCTATGAGAATAATGAAAGGCATATTCTCTGAAATACTCACGAAACCAAGTGGTGTTCATGGTCAAAATGAACACAAACGTGAGAACCAACTGTGTTGAAGAATTGTTTTGTGAATACCGTTGTCTAGGTTTACAAAAACAGTTGACGGTTCAAGGACGTGATGTCTACTGATTAACAAAATAAACCCGATACTATATCACTAAGGAAAGTTCAAGGCCACTAGGCTACTTCGCCTGATGCAATATTTCTTCAGTTTTACTCAACCTGTGTTTGCATCTGCATTAGCATCTGTTCTGTTTTATTTATAGCGATATATCATTCATGTGGGGGATTGTTGGAAAATTGGACTTAATTTATACTTAGAAAGTTGTCCAGAATTTTCTAGACAGAATTTTGAGCAACTTTGAGTTCAAATTTAGGTGGAACCCACACTACGAAAATTGTGGGACCATATACGAACGCGTTTACCTCCGCAAGGAGATTAACGTAGTATATTCATATGTCCAATTTCAATAAGTTATGAATGATAAATATGTCCCCAAAGTGACTCACAAAGCAATGAAAGTTAATGTATTGGGTATTTTTTAACTCTTATCCCACATTGGAAGAGTAGTGGGAAAATGATGAGTTAATAAAACTCAAATGATGGACTAAGGCTTGGATGCCTTGGGGTATCCCAACTCTTTGGAAGGGAGATGATCTAAGCTATGCATGAGTTGACTTTCGGTCAAAGGTCCACACGCGCGCGCGCGCGTCCGTGCGTCCGACCGGCTCGGTTCAGTTCAGGCTCGGGCTTGGGCTTATAAAAATCTCCTATATTTTTTGGTCGAAGTAATTAAACTTTCTGGGCTTTTATTAATTAATTACGGAATTAATTAATAATTAATTAATTGTTTGTCAGTTAATTTCAAGGGTCAACAGTTAACGAAATTAACTGCTTTGACAGTTAAATTCGGTTTTGACTGTTCCCAACAGTCAAAACGTTTGCTATAAATTAAACCTTAGCCCTACAGTTTTGACTACTGAAAAAATTGACCTCCCATAATTTCGAAATTATGCCACATCTTTTCCCATAAAATAATTCCTCTTTTACTGCTACTACATAAATTTCCTGCACATTATTTCTTTGGTCTGGTTGAGTATAAACACAGAATTGTGTTCGAAGAAATTAATCATTGTTGTGCTACTTGATTAATTTGGAAATCCGTTCTATCTTTGGAGACAATTATTCATTACCTTTAGCACATTGTGGAGGGAATAAATTTGTCTTAAGGAGACTGTTCTAAACAGGGCTCGGATTATTTCTTCTATTCTAATATTATTTCTGCAAATTCAAGTAAGTGTTTCATTTCTGTAATTTCGTTTCAGTTATGTAATTATATTATAATTTATAATTCTGTACAATTATTTTTAATAAATAGTAGACATAATGTTATGTCTGGTAGTTGGTTTCTGATGAGTGGTGCAGACAGTAGTTCAGGTTTTATTGAATTCGAATCCAGGTAGGTGTTTTTTTAGGGGGGGGGGGGGATCATTGTCTTTTGGGGGACTTGAGGATAATGTTTTGGAGAGGTATTGTTGTACGGGTGTGTTTTTGGTTAGTGTGGTGGGGGTAAGGTTGTGGTCCAAAAGAGATGGTGGCGACGATGGGCTATGGTTAGTGTTGAAAATATGGTAGTGTGTAAAGTGGATAATAAAGGATTGGTGTGTGAATGGGGGTTGTAAGGTGTACTTTTGAGAGAGTGATTGGCGGCGTAATGATTTTGTTGCCTCATAGGAGTGTTAGACATACGAGAGGTTCTACATGAATCGCATGTAGAACCGCCCAGGAACCCGCATTTTTGTCTTTTTGTTTTATTGTCTGTTATTTTTTTTTTTTTAGTTTTCGATTCTCTTTTTTAATAGTTCTCTATATATAAAAAAAGTCTTATTAATATAAAAAAACAGTTTTTTTTAATTAAAATTAAACATCTTTTTAGTAAAATTTAAAAAAATAATAAACTAAAAAAATATGTTTACTAATAAAAAAACACTATAAAATAATTTTTTTAATTAAAAACAACATTTAAAAAAATATTTTTTAAATTTTAATTAAAAAACTGTTTAATTTAATGTCTTAGAGACACATTTTTTAGTCTACATCATTTGTTGAATGTGGGTTCGCGCCAGCGGCACCAATTAATCGCGATAGTTTTACAATAAAATATCGCGATTAATTAATGCCGCTGGTGCGGACCCCCATTTAACAAATGATGTGGCCTGGGAATGTAGGTCCCCACCAGCGACACTAATTAATCACTATATTTTTTATTGAAAAAATATCTCGATTAATTGGTGTCACTAGCGCGGACCCACATTCAACAAATGATGTGGGTCCAGGAATGTGGGTCCGCGCTAACGGCACTAATTAATCGCGATATTTTTTATTGAAAAAATATCGCGACTAATTAGTGTCGCTGGTGCGGACCCGCATTCAACAAATGATGTGGCGCGGGATTGTGGGTCCCGGCTAGCGGCACTAATTAATCGCGATATTTTTTATTGAAAAAATATCTCGATTAATTAGTGTCGCTGGCGTGGACCCACATTCAACAAATAATGTGGGGCAGAGAACATGGGTCCGCGCCAGCGGCACTAATCAATCGCAATATCATGTTAATAAAAATAAAAAAAATTTATTTATGAAAAAAATATATTTTTTAATTTTAATAAAAAATTGTTTTCTTTAAGAAAACTGTTTTTTATATTAAAACGAAAACAGATTTTTTATATATAAAAAATAATTTTTATATTAATTGTTATAAACAAAACACTAAAAAAGTTAAAAAATAAAGGGGAAAAAAACATAAATGGGATGCGGTCCCAAGACGGATTAACTGGCGGTTCAGTAAGAATTTCTCTAGACATACATGTCGTGGGGGTGAGTAAGTGGACAACTGTCCGTCACAGTGGGTACGTGACTTGGGCTTAGTAATTGTAATTCCTCAAGAAAGTAAGTGGTGTATGTCATTTTGGCGTAAGGTCTTAGAATCTCGAGACACATTTAGATTTGGTTCGTGGATAATTATTTTTTAATCCAAATCTGTTTGGCTTGAATAATATGTGGGTCTGGATTATTAGGAGGTGTGAGAAAAACATTGGACATTCCTAGCCAAAGTTTTAGCGTTAGGAGTTTCCTCCTGAGATCCTTGCGTTATATGGTGTTTTTCGATTATGGGGTCGAGTGGAAACCATTGGACATCCATCGTAAAGGTTCAGTTAGTTTGAGGAGGTAGATGGAAAGTCAATAAGAGTTTGTTCTTCAGCAACAATGTTTTTTAATTATGTCCAATAATACCACAAGCAAAACATATTTCATTTTTAAGTCACTATACCAAATTTCTTAAGGGTCCATTTGTTAGAGAAGTGTGAATTGGGTTGGAATGGCAAAATTTCCTAAGGTAAATTTTGGTAAGGCAAATTTTGGCTTCTAAAATATAATTATATGCTGTTTGATTGGCTTTTTTTTCATACAGGCAAATCTGATATTTGTTCTCTTTTGGTGTTTAATAGATACATTTTGCCTACTGGAATACAATTATTTTTCTACTTATGTTGTTTGATAGCTAAAATTTGGGTTGGTAAATGAAAACTTTGTCATGTTATATTTAACTTATTTTTTAGTTTATTTAATATTAATAATGACTGATTTGTCTAGTTAATACCACTAATTATTTTATTTTACAATCATGGTTATTATAAGACGTAGACGAAAATTCCATAATACCATTAATACCAATTTTTTTTACTAATAATAATTGAAAATAACTTTCAAAACCAAACACATCACAACATAACTCATTCCCATCTACCATCGTGATTCAAAACGTGGCTGGAAACATAAAAAAACATACAAAAGTTTCATAATTTTATCATCTAGATTTTCTAGGCAACCACGGAACACAACATAAGGCATTTGCATCCCCCATCAACATGTTAGGTAGATGATGTAATAAATCCATGTACAAATCTGCCCCTTTGTAATTCGATAGGTCTGAATCTGATCCATACATTGGATCGTCAAAATCAGTATTTATCAAATGTTTAGCATGCCACCGCTCTAGCCTTTGCCCCATCTGTGCAATTTCACATTGCAATAAACGTATACATTTTTCATTATCTTTGTTTGGATCTTTATAATATTTATCGATTTTGCATGTGGCACGGGTAGATAATGCCAATGACAGTAGAATTCCAAATCGCAACGTCTATCAAATTACCTAGGCCATTTCAAATGATCATCCCATGGAATATTTTCTTTTGTCGGCGTTAACCATTTCATCACATGATTAACATCGCCTAAATAACGGAGTGTGCATATAGGGATGTTTTCAAAAACCCTTTTCTTGCCAAACCAACTACCTCTATGGGGATCTTGGTAGATCCCAAAACATTCGTTCAACATTAATGCGCGTTGCCTCAACATGTTCAACACCAAATGATGTTGATGCTTTAGAGTTAAACTTTGTCTTCGCGGCCTGTTGCATCCTACTTGCCCCCTATTAAGAGGTAATCACATCGCACTACTTTTTTAGGCGGTGACCAGTTATAATACGTAAGTTTTTACCCTAACAAAGTTTTCCTGGGAACATGGGTTAAGAAGGGTGAATCTTCATCTGGCATGTAGACATGGTTATGCATTGTGAAGTTTATGATATGAGAAGGTATAACTAGTGTTGTGGTATATATATATGACAAAATGAACTGAGATACTGATGCTATAATAACTAATAAAGAGACGACATATATATAGGGCAAAAAATGGAGGAATACCCAAATATTTATAAATATTATCGGATAGTGTGACATCAAATACCAACTATTTTTCTGGCTGTAAAGTAATGACGAACAGAGACAGTGTATGGTCAAATCGTATTTCGTTTTCTGAGAAAAATAATGATCGACAAAGACATAGCTAAGACAGCGTGTGGCTAAGACAGTGTGTGGTCAGATCCCATCATGACATATTTAAAAATATAGATGAAAATTCCATAATACCATTAATACCATAATTACCATTACGACTACATGATTACATACAAAATACATAATGAGCTAAT
The DNA here is from genome assembly GCA_949130495.1 of Sambucus nigra. NCBI lineage: Eukaryota > Viridiplantae > Streptophyta > Magnoliopsida > Dipsacales > Adoxaceae > Sambucus > Sambucus nigra. Next base: position 481,733,352 of record OX422211.1, on the reverse strand, counting down.
TAATAAAAATACCACCACCTATAGAAATGATGCTTACATAACATTAGATCCAATAGTAACTATCCGCAATTTTTACGCAAAATATTAGATTAGTTATCAACTGAATTGAGCACGGGAGATTACAGAGCTTGTTGTAAGCCCATGCACGTGAGAAGCTGAAGTCGGAGAAACCCATGAAGACTCGTCTTAGTCCATTGTCGTCCTCAAATAACGACACCATGCGCATGATATTCTCATCGTCCATATCGATACCTACTAGCCTTTTATTAATACCCTTCCAGTTCATGTGAGCGTGAGAGTCCACGACAACCTGAAGCTCCATTGCGGTGGAAATGTGCTTTGACGATTCAGCAATTATACTGAGTGCTTGGGCACATTCTTCCAGAGGGTTTATACGACAACAACGAGACTTTCGTTTAGGTTCCTGACCCTTATGCTTCATGGTCTTCCCAAGCCGATGTTTGCATTTCGATTTTCTACCCAGATGTTGTTTGAGTCTCGATCTCCTGCCCAGGCGTTGTTTGTGCCTCAATCTCCACGTACGGTTCATTATTTACATCCACTTCTACTTCTACTTCTTTTTTCATTTTAAAAGTAAATGATAATTAATAAAAGACCTATAAAACAACAACCTAACGAGATGCACTACACATAGTAATGTAAAATTATGTGTACCATTCATGGGTGAGAACTAATCTGCGCTCGAGATAGTATTATCACCCGTAGCCATGTCATTGCTAAAGATTATTTGGATCTCGTCATAGTACATACATTTCTTTCTTCATATCCTCCCAGGATCTGGTTTACTCTACAATAACCATATCTGAGAAATAAACTTTTGATATATGAGAAGTAAATTCCAGGAGTAAATTTCATAGAAAAGTGTCGTACTCACTGCAATATAGTTAGGCCATACACTTGCATCTGTTGTTACGCCACCGCTATTTGTGTTGTAACTGAAACCACTTCCCTGTAACAGCTTATGAAATTCAACATATTCCTTTTCAATGTTTTCAACCTGGATATGACATTCTTATCCACCACGTGAATATGACATCCATTTTTATTAGTATCTATTACTACTTTAATTTGGGCCGCAGTGAATCCATTGCCAACACTCTGATGCCCCCCGAGCACCTGGGCACAAAGAGAATAGAGTAGGAACCCATCCATTAGCTCGCTCCATCGCAGATAGAATTTCTTTTTATTTCCTTCGAGTTGATAAGATTTCACATCTACTTGCTCGACATTGGTCATATGTGGTTTTGGTGGGTAGAATGGAGCGCAATTTCGAATTTGCATGTCTAGTCATAATCAATTCAATTCGGTATAATCAATTTAGTGTAATTAATCAATTCAGTATAATTAATTCAGTATGATAATAGTTCAGTATAATTAATTTAGTATAACTAATTCAGTATAATGACAGTTCAGTATAACAGTTCAGTATAGTTAATAAAAGTTCAGTATAATAACAATATAATTAATTCAGTATAATAGTAGTATTATAACAATATAATTAATAGTATAGCAATATAATTCACAAATAATTCAGTTCAGTATTATAGCCGTATAACCAATTTAATTCAGTATGTCTGAAAAATTCAGTATATCCAGTATACACTTTAGCAGCAGCAGCTATACACTTTAGCGGTATCAATTATACATTATACACTTTAGTAGCAACAATAATTATACAATATACACACTACAAGAAAATTTGATTTTAGCAACGAATTTTTTAGCAAGGAAGTAATTTTCGTTGCTAAAAGTGTACTATTAGCAAGGAAAATGAAAAACTCGTTGCTAAAAATATAATATTGTTAAAAACATTTTGCAAGGAAATTTTAGAATCCTTGCTGAAAAAATAACGGTAAAATTTCTCGCATTTTTTTAGTATTCGAAATATTTACTGTAGCGTTTTAATTAATTTTCTTACAAAAGATAACACATACATTTAATAAAACAAAAGAAGATAAAATGCCCAAAACGTGTACACACGCTAAAAATCACCCACACATAGGCTATCAATTGAGCCAAGCAAGCCCGAATCTCGTTTGTTTGGCCTGTTAAATTTGGGTTGAGCTTTTATTGAGTTTGAGCTGAGATATTAAGCCCTAATTCAATTTGAGTCGAGCTCGAGCGAAGCACTGTCAAGACCGAACTAGGTTCGACTCGAAATAATATATATATTTATATATTTATATAAAATTATTTTATTTTTTATGATATGTAAAAATTATTTTAAATCAAACTAATTTTAGTTATTTTATTAATGTATAAATTGTTGGACTTAATATTAAAAAATAAAATTAAAATGTGTCATTTAGTTAGGAAACGCCTTAACAAATTTTTGTTTGCATCGAATTATTTAGCAAGGAATGTCATTGCTAGAAGTATTGTTAAAAATTAGAGCGCCAAATTTTCCCACTTAGTTAGTTATTGAAAATACCTAATTTCATATTTACAAAACACATGTAACCTTCTCCTCCCTCTAACCTAATACGGATAACTGCTAAACATCTCACCCAACTTCACAGCTAACCCCTGATCAAATCCCTGACGGAATCTCACGGCGGAGTCTCACGGCGGTTGAATCTGATACTTATTGCGATTTATGATTTGCTGAGCCTATTGCAATTTGTACTTTGTTGTCCTCTTTTAAGAATCTGGTTTCTTTTTTTTTGGTTTATTTTCTATTCTAGTCTTCGAGATATTAATAACTATTGTGATTTTTGATTTGGTCGTGATAAGAGAATTGTGTAGGCAGCGGGTCAAGGGGTCAGAGGTTTTGTGATTTTTGATTTTGTATAACATACTAGTAAGATATATAAACCATTCTTCTATACTTTTCTTTTCATTTTTTTGGCTAGGAAGTGTTTTCTCTCCATTTATTTGGTCTTCTTGAAATAAAAAAACTCATTATTCCTGTTATAGATACAATAGTACATGTCAAAACAGGGGGCAACTTTAATTGAAAACTCGGAGTTCTGAATTTTCATTTTCTCCTTTTTCCCCTTTGAATCCTTGGCCTTTTTACTTCTTCCGCGCTTCCTAATTGATTAACCATTCAAATTATATCTCTCTATCCTATAAAGTCCTCTTTTTCCAATTTTAAGTCTCTTTCCTACAAAGTCCTCTTTTATCACAGAAGACTAAATTTGTAAGGAAAAGGGAACTTCAAGTCAATATGACAAAATGCCTCAGATGGACCTGCCCCAAGCTAGTAACTTAAAGATTGATTCTTTCTTCTTGTAGTCAATATTTTAAGGAAATGAGATGGATATTCCCTCGTTGTGGTTTAAGATGAATGAAAACAACTCATTGTAATACATATATATAATGTTTCCCAATAAACATTCCCAAAACAGGATCATTGTTTTGGTATGAAAATAAGATTCGTTAGTTTAAACTTTTGTCTTAAAACATGTGGTGACATACGAACAGTGATCATTCAATCATACGAGCATCTTAATATAGATTGGAGTACATAACTGACTTCCTATTATCAACAATACATTGTTACAAGAATTATATCTACATAAAATGATATCACAGGTTAGTTATATTTGGACTTAAGTTTCTCCTTTCAATTTCAACTAAATAAAAAGATGGTTGATTGATTATATACCCAAAGGAGAAAGAAAATGTTAAAAATGAACCAAAAGGGCAGTTGGGTACATTTAAACAAAGCTATGTTACATTAACCAATAAATTGACAAATTTTCACGGATCGATGATTTAAATCTTTGATCTACCCAATTCAGTGTTGGACAACTAACAGATCAATATAATATTACTTTATTTAAATTCTCAACTTTGACTCTTAAAGTTTCTAGCATGGGGTGATACACTACTTAATTTATGAATATTATGAACACTGCACTCCTGCGATTCTTAGAACAAATACATGTATCAAAAGGCTAAAAATTGTAAAAAGATTTTAGAATGATATATTATTTTCTCTCAAATTGAAAATCACTCTTTGAAATCAATGTATTCGCAACATTACACAAGCATAATAATTCTACCACACATCAACATTACACAAGCATAATTTAACATCGTCTAACAAGTAACAAAACAAGTAATGACATGTTGGTGTGAAATAACAGGAAGATAAAGATGGATAAGAGTTGGATATTTTTTGCCTAATAAGTTGTCTAAGAAATATAAATCCGGTGTTGATTCGTTCAATGAGATCGCAAGAGACCACTTGAATGAAAATAACAAGTCCCGATGTCCATATAGAGATTGTCAAAATGCATATTTCCATGATCTGATAACTATCAGAAGTCATTTGTTGAGTCGTGGAATGTCTTATAGTTATACTTGCTAGATAAATGACGGAGAGGAGGTCAATGATTTACAAATCTTTTCAAGCGCATAAGTGCCGAAAAATGTAGAAATTGAGGAGGAAGATGATGACATGTTCGGCCTCAGAGGTTCTCCCGAGCACAGTGAAAATGTTGTTAATATATATAATAAATTATTTAGTGAACTCAGAGAAGAGCTATACCCGAGATATAAAAAATTCTCTTCATTTCAGTTTCTTATAAAGTTGATGTAGGTTAAGGTTCTTAATCGGTGGAGCAACAAATCCTTTGATACGATCCTCCAACTACTGAAGGAAGCCTATACAGATTCAAAGATCCCCTCTTCGCATTATGAACGAAAATAAAAGCTGTGAGATTTGGGACTCGTTTATGAATTGATTCACGTGTGCAAATACGATTGTGCATTATTTTGGACAAAGAATTAGAATGCGGATAGTTATCATGTGTGTGACGAGCCTAGGTACAACTATAATGATAAGAAAGGGAAGAATGTTCCTCACAAAGTACTGCGTTACTTCCCATTGAAACTAAGGTTGCAACGATTGTATATGTCAATACATACGGCAGCTGGTATGAGGTGGCATAAGGAAAAACAAATCAATACGCGGGATGTTTTAAGACATCTGACAGATGTCGAGGCATGGAAAAACATTGATAACAAGTACCCTTGGTTTGCGAAATACTCTCGCAATGTAAGGTTTGGCCTTGCTTCCGATGGTTTTAATCCATTTGTAAGTATGAGTAACTCATATATCATGTGGCCGATTATACTTGTGCCTTATAATTTTCCACTCTGGCTATGTATGATGGAACAATTTTTCATGATGGCTTTGTTAATTCTGGGTACACAAGCATAGGGTAAGGACATGGACATCTTCTTACGACCCTTGATAGATGAGTTGAAAGATCTTTGGCATGTTGGTATAGAAACATGGGATAATTTTGGTAAGAAATATTTTCGTTTACATGCAAATAAATTATGGACGATTAATGACTTCCCGGCGTACGGTACTTTATTTGGATGGAGCATGAAAGGGTACAATGCATGTCCAGTATGCAATAAAGAAACCTCTTCGCAACAACTGAGAAGTAAAATATGCGATATGGGTCATCGTCGGTATTTGCCTTCCAACCATTCTTGGAGAATGAGTAGACTACATGATGGGAGAAAAGAAGAGAGACCAGCACCGATGGATTTTACTGGAGATGACATATTGGAGCAGTTAGAGAGGGTGAAAATTTTAAAACCGGGTAAGCATCCAACAAATAATGTTAGAAAGAGGACACATACCCCGGGGGAACTAAATTGAACAAAAAAAGCATTTTCTTTGAGTTGGAGTATTGGTCAAAACTAAAATTTAGACATAATCTCGATGTAATGCATATTGAGAAGAACATATGTGATAGTGTTCTTAGAACACTGATGAACATGGAAGGAAATACTAAAGATACCGATAAGGCTCATCTGGATTTAGCTGATATGAAGATAAGAAAGGAGTTGCATTTAAAAGAACATGATGTATACTTGTCAATTTTATACTTGTTAATTTTCTTAGCATCTGCTTTAGGTTCAATAAGCTAAAATCAAGACTCATGTTTTCCTTTTTGTGCTGACCCAATTTTACAACGTGCACACTAACATTATGTACATAGAGGCAATTATATCTGACATACAATTTTTTTATCTCTACAATGGATGGAATGGTAGTGAGAATAAGATTATCCTGGATTTGACTCTCCCAAAAGACTCTTCATCTTTTAAAACTTAAAACATTTTAGTTTGAGCTTTAGTATCTCCATTATATCTATCACTTGTACTGTCAAACATATTAATCCCCCTCTACACAACTTCAATATTCGTAATAGCTTTCTCTAATCTCTCATGAATGTTTCAATAAACATTAAGGTTCCAAACTTTAATATCATTTGTTACCTTCTTAATCTTGGATTTAAAATAAACATAGGGTTCTCTGAGTGGGAGAAGCCTCTGGTTAAAACGTATTTAGCAAGGATAAAAGGTGAAGGGGACAGAAGATCCCCCGCCTCACTCCTCTAGAACATTCAAAATACAAACAAAGTACCCATTGATGAATATAGAGCTATGGAAAGAATAAATAATGAAACTAATTCATAAACTTCTCATTGAATCCAAAAAATGAAAGCACGTTAATGAGGAAAGACTAATGTAATCTGTCAAAATATTATAAAAGTAAGATTTGATCCCTAGATTTCCCCCAAAACATTTGTAATATAGAATACTAAAGCTTTCAAAAACTAAAGAAATAGGGTAAAAAGTTCTTCTATTCTTAATACCGTCATTATGTGAAACACATACATTGTGTCATATTCTTTTGTGAAAAATTTATTTTATGTTTTTAGATTGCAAATGTTCGTATTTGAACTTCACACTCAAAACAAACATTTGAAAATTTCAGGTTTTTACTGGCATGTTTTTAGTATATTGATACGCCCATGACTTAAATAAGATTTCCTATCTAAAACGTATTATCTTATTGCACTTGAAATTGTCGATGATCTTGAGGGATATGTGACTCAATTCATTAAAGATATTCTTAGCAGTACTGTAATTTGTTTAAGTATGCTGGGAACAACATTTGGTTTCTTATGCCTTTCTCTATTGAGATGGTGATGCTCTTGACAGGGATTGATGTAAGAAGACAACCGTTTGTTGCAGTTTTGTCCCTATTTCCCGTGTCCCTTGGTACATTCTTTTTATCAATCATATGAACTTTTTTACAAAAGATATTGCCATATGCAGTTTACTGATTCTTGTTAATCATAACCAGAGTCGAATGTTGCCTATATAAGTTCTACTGATGATTCTAGAAGTTATCTTATAAACAGGCGCATGAATGAGAAGTATATCTATACATGGGATTCTAGTGTCATAGATACCATTGTCCCGGACTTAAAAAAAATTCAGAGATGGCCTAATATTTCTTCGTAGTTCATTTTGAGGGTTAAAATGCAAAAGAGCAATTGGACCTAAGCACGACAAAGTGAAATAATCTTCTTCTTTTTTATAAATAAATGTTATATAAAACTCAACCGCTTAAGGGGCGGAACCCGTAAACAGGCAATATACAATTGAAAATCCAGAACAAAATCACCCCCAAAAACATGGACAATACAAACTACACACACCCCAATCAAAAGAAGACTCCCAATAGACACTCGCCCAAGCCACACCCGTAAATGACCCACTCCCATAGAACCCACCACGCTCAAACTTATACTTACTACCTCAGCCTCCCGATTTAATGATGGATTTAATATTTCTTAAACCCAACAAAGAATTCCCCCTGTGAAATTCTAATGACCCAAAGATAAATTGTTGCCAAGATTAGGATAAAAAACCCAGCATCTAATATGTCGGCCCTACCACGCCTACTTTTTCTAATGCTCTTAGAGGACCTCACTTCAAATCCCACCTTATTTCCACTTGAGAGTATAGTCGGACCCCACTAATAAAAGTATCCAAGGTAGCATAAAAATTCAAATCCTCTGTACCATCACTGCTTTGGTTGACCCCACCTGCCTCACCCATTGACAATAATATATCATTGTCTTGAGCACTTTCCTCGAGCCCAACAATAGGAAAACCCAAGGTCACGCTTGTACCCCATTCCATCTGAACACCGGTACGATATGAAGACAAATGCGTAACTAAAATACCCACCAGAATTCTCACGCCAACATTAAACTCCAGGCTGCATAGCTGTTAGCCGGTGAAGCTAGGAGACGGAGCTTTGGCCCGACGACATTCTACCTCCGGTGTTATAGTTCGTTCTTCTAGCGATTGCACCCCTATCTACAGATAACCACTCACCTTCCACCGTAGCTTTACAAGAAGCTGACTTAGTGGATTCAACGTCGCCGCTTGTCCTCCTAACATCCACTGATTCCAGTCCGCTTAGCACACTGTCTCCAGCACATTTGGTAGCACTCCATAAACACGAACTGAGCCACCAGACCTCCCCTATGCCTATCATTACATCTTGAGGACACCTTTTGCCGCTGAAACTGAGCCTAAATTGAGTTATGCTACCCACACACTCCAAGACCAGTGTATATGAAAGATCTCTTACACTAAACTTCATCTCTTCAGTAAACTCAACTATTATATTACCTCATTTAGGAGTATGTTGTCCTAACTGTCCTCCACGTTTCAGTGATAACATTACTCTCGTGCATCTTATGTAGAGTTACTGATTCACCTTATCATATCTTGTTGATTGTGGAGATATTATTTTAAAAAGGATTATAAGTGAAAAAATCTTAATAACATACTTAAACAATTTCTATGGTAAGTATTAATAACATACTAAAAATAATTGTTTAATATTTTCCTTTGTTTATTGTTTGCACTTTTGAAAGCAATGAATTATATATTATCTAGTAACTTCTCATTGTTTTATGTGCATGTTCCATGCAAGAAACATAGTTTGGAGATGGTAGTTATTTGTTGTTGGAAGACTTTTGAATCAATAATTCCATCCATCAATACGATAACAATGAGTTAATTCGCCAACTTGGTTCAAAAGACAATATTTAAATTGGAAAATATTGAGGAGACTCTCACCAATTAAGTGAAGCAACCACTGGGATTCAAAAGGGAAATGCTAATACACATTTAAAACACAAATTCGACCAATGTTAATATACATTGTACTATGAGGTAGTGTCATTTGCTATATCATCACAATTTATTATAAATTATGAAACCATCCAAAATTAAACTAGTTATACACAGTTAAACCAAATTACACTAGTTATACACAGTTAAACCGAAGTAAACCAATTATGCACAGTTAACCCAAATTAAAACAGTTATACATAATTAAATAAATCAGATAGTTAAACTAATCACACAGTTATAATTACTGTGATTTGTTATACAAAACTAATGCACCCAAATTATTCAATCATAATTACGACATCAACTAAACTAGCATAAGTATTCAACAACTGTAAATCCAATCGAAATATGCTCATTTAGTTGTGATCCATCACATTAAAAATGAAAAAATAGTCAGTTTAAGAACAAAATGCAAAAGTAGTTGGTCTTAATTAGTTTCATTACATCAATTAAACCAGCAGAAGCATTACAAACATAATTTGTATAATTCAATTCCAAAAATAGTGAATTTATCATTTCTATACAACATGTGGTTCTGGTCTTGCAACCAACTTTGATACTAATAATATAGTTTATTTATTTACAATGTTTTGAACTACCAATTAAATTGGAGTTGTATCTCCTATAAACTAGTTGGTCAGTAAAAAATGATGCTTCAATCTTAAATTTATTGAGTGGGATGATTTGAAAAATCTGAAAGAAGTAGGATAAGGCTGGGTAGGGAATAAATAATCATATTTTAAAATATTCTTCCTTATTTTTTGTGTAGAGTATATAATTTTTTGTACATAAACATACAGTTTGGTACTATAGAAATAGAAATAAAGATACAATCATTATCTTCAAAATAGTTACATTGATCTTCATTTTATATTCCTTTTCAATCTGTTCGATACGAAGTGTATATCATTATGTTTATGGTATTTTAGTACACAATGGACATCAGATTTACACTACAAAATACATTTTATGATTGGAGATGCTCTTACATGTTTATGATATTGTGGATACAAGATTTATTAGTTAAATTTGTGGTGTTTTTCAGAATCTGGATCCACCTCTAAGAAAAAAGTTTGCGGCAGAACACTTGGGATAGCAACCATGCGTTTATTAAAAGTTTTGGTGGTTCTAAAATTCCAGTTGTATGGGACTCTATGCATAATAAACCGATCGAATGTGTCTCTACCTCTTTGGCTAATGAAATTGGCTTTGTCGTAAGAAATTTTGCCCCATTAACGGTGGAAAAATAGAGAAATATTGAAGAGAAGGAATAAATATCAATGATTTATCGAGTTTTAGTATATTTAATTTTTATGTTTTATTCCCTTTAAACTCATTAAAACTTATGTTTTATATTCTAAACTCATTAAAACTTATGCAATCGAAATTTGAACTAGACATCACAAATCCGGCTGTTGTAAGCTATTTGCATACATTAAAGTCTGCACGTTATAGTGGATTCCGTAACATACTAAAGAAACATTTTACTAAATTTTTGAATATTGAGGAGGCGAAAAAGAACAAACCTTGTGACGTGGAAAACGATGAAGATTGGAAATTTCTTTGTGTGTTTTTCAATAGTGATAAACACAAGGTAATAATTTTAAATGTATGTTTTATGTTAAAATTATCTATTTTCTTAGGTTTAGGTAAATTAACTTGAAGTATATCTATTTTTTATATAATAAATCAGATGCTTGCTCTATTAGTCGCTTAAATGACAAGTATTTTCATTGCGGTGGGACAAAGTCTTTTGTCCAATACTTGTATGAAGACAGGGTAATGCTTTTTAGCACATAAAATTTATTATATTTTAATTTATGTGGATACATTTACTTATGTATTTTATTTTCTTATGTTACTAGATAGGTAAAGCATATGAGAAGCCGAACGGGCAAATTGAAGTATTTTATGATACTCATTGGACGAAGGATAAGGGGAGGATTAGTGAAGAAGTCGAGTCTGACTATGTAAGTATATAGACGAAAATAATTTTACATGATTAAACATAAAGCAGTACTCGCAAGTTGTGCGGGTTGCATTGATTTTTGTTGAAATAGGTGGAAGGGAGTTGTTGGATTATTAATTTGTGTCACAACAGGTTGAATTTCATGAATAAATAAAGAAAACTCTTCCGATTTTTTTTAAAATATAGTGAAATCGGTGGAAAGAACGCATTGATGATTATATTTAGTTATAGTTGTTGGATTAGTTATTTGTGTGTCATGCTGGATATCATAAATAAACAAAGGAAACTCTGTCAATTTTTTTTAATAAAAAAGTGTAAAAAATAGTCAAAGCGATAGTGTAACATATATTTTTTTATCTTTGTAGAAGGAGATGATTGAATTGTAAAAATGCTCGGAGGATTATGATGAAGCATCAATCTATTTTAAGGTCCTTAAAATAGGTCTGGATATATGAAGGGTCTTGGTACTCGACCTTTGAAGTGACTACGTGGTCAGAATTCTGAATTGGAGAACAAAAGGCTACAAACAGAGATTGTAGATTTTAAAATCCTAGTCCACAGTCTTGTGTCAGAGATGTCTGCAATGAATTCCGCTTTATTGATAGAGAAAGACGTTGCTCCTGAGGAAGATGTTCCCGAAGAATTTTTTGTCCCTTCAAATCAACTTGCATGATGACAAGTGTTGATTTTATTATTTTATTTGTAATGAGAAAACTGGCTTAAACTCATCACTTAATTAGTTACGAAGTAGTGTTTACTTTTGAGCTTCATTGTGTGACATGGATAGTAGCACATTTATTTCATTATCTAATATAATTTGCAAGGAAATATTTATTACCGAAACACTATTATTATGAATGCGTGTTTATTTTTGCAACCAAAGTAGTATTTTTTGGAAAGTAAAAAAAAGTTGCAAAATATTTCAGCAAGAAATAATGACTATTAGCAAGAAATTTTATCCATCGCAAAATATCTTCTGCAGTGAAATTAATGTTACTGAAACCTATCGTTATAAAGGTGATTATTATTTGCAATCAAAAGTTTTTTTTTGCAACGAAAAAGAATGTTACAAAAGACTTTTAGCAACGGAAAATTAACATTTGGCAACGAATTTTAATTCTCTCAAAATATCTTTTGGGAGGATTTATTAGTATCTTTTTCAACGAAATATTCATTGCAAAATATTTTTAGTCGAAGTATGAGAACTTTTTTGCAATGAAAAATATTTTTTTTCCAAGGAAAACTTTCGTTGCAACATATCTTCAGCGACGTCTAGTGCGAGGAACGTTGCAAGGAAAAAATATCGTTGCAAAAGGTTTTTTCCAACGAAAATATACATTTTGCAACGATTTTTTTTCCTTGCTCAAAGCCCTAATTCTTGTAGTGACACTAGCAGCAATATACAATATACATTATACAGTATACAATTATACATTAGTATACAATATACAATAATATACAACATACTATATACAGTACACAGTATATAGTATACAATTATACATTATACAATAATTATACAATATACACTTTAATAGCAGTAATTACACAGTATATTCAGTACTTAACCAGTAGTTCCAAATCATTATATTTAATGTTTAACCAATTCAGTACCAATTAAGAATAGCAGCAACAACAATTCTAATTATAGCACCAACAACAATTCAGTAACATTATAGCTCCTAACCAATTAAGTATAGCACCATTTTCATAACAAATCTTACACAAAATCAATTGCTACAAAAGCAGTACCACAAACAAGAATAACCAGATGTTATTGCTACATAAGTAGTACCACATACAGTTCTATAACATTAGTACTACTATAGAATTACATAATCCAAAGATATCCAGAATCATTATGACATAAACATATAATATTCGAATTCAATTCCCTGAAAATTACACACCATTACATTACATAATCCAAGGACATAAACATATAATATCTGAGATGATTCAACACCATTACATTACAATAAAAGTAATGACAATACTAGAAGCAACGAGCAACAACATACTTAGACCTTGAAGTTTCTTCACAGTCACCAAGTACACAGAACGTCATGTTTATGGCCACTATGGGGTTCTTGTACAAGAAGTGATAATTGAACGAACATACTGAACGCAGGTTGTTCACTATGTGGATGAAAGGTTACGCAGTTAGTATCCATGCCTTCAATGAAAAGCTTTGTCCATCCCCAAAATTTGATATGTTGGGGACAAGTGTAATACAATCGACCCTGGTTGTGGTTTTTGTTAGTCAATGTAACCTTCACTTTAGATACAATTCCAAATGAGCATTTTTTTATTTCATACCATCGTAGGATAAGTTTTGATTGATTTGATCATGGCATATTTAAAAAATCCACCTACCTAAAATTATAAAACATAGACATTATCATAAGAAGAATATTTTTACTACTCAATCATCATAGTATAAAGCATCAGCATAATTCTTATCGTATCCTTACCACATCAAATTATCCATTGCATTTCTTTTCTCGATCCATTCACTCTCAGTTGTAAACATTATATGCTTATTCACTAGTGTTTCTGGCACATTTAGGGGAGAAGGAGTAATGTCATTATCATCACTTTCCTCGTCCCCCACTCATTCATCCTTAACTTCAACAATCCTCAAGAAATTATGAAGGTTCACAACAAGCGACAAAAATATTTGCTTGAATTCAATCGCGTGGAATGCTTGATGCCTTATATATGCAAATATTTTTTTCAATAACCCAATTGACCTCTCCACTACATTTCGAAGAGATGAATACCTAAAATTAAATAACTCCTTACTATTCTTGGGTGGTTGTCCATCAACATCCTTACGATGATAATGAGTTTTTCGATACGGAGAGAGAAAGTCCGGTACCAACAGGAAACCAACATCTGCGAGATAGTATTTACCTATCCATAATTTAAATAAAAATGTTACTAAACCTATTTATATATTTATTAAAAACCTCAATGAAAGTTACTCATGTTTCAACGTACCCAATGGAACAGTCAACTGATGATATTTTCGTTGTATCGCACTTCGAAGTAAGCGACCATCATGCACAGATCCCTCCCAACGAGCGAGGACATAGGAGGATCGCATATCAAATGTACATGCGACCAAAATTTTTTGAGAAATTTCCCCTTTCCGATTGCAATACCTTGCGTGGTCAGCAGTAGGAACCAAAGAAGATATGTGCGTACCATCAATTGCACCTACGACATCTTAAACCGGTTGAAATGAATTTAGTAAGGGTAAAGTCATTGCTAAATAAATAAAATTAATTAATAAAACTATCCCAACCTCAAAGTAATGATACCATGGTAGGTCCTTGCCATTGTTGTAAGGGGAATTTATAGGGGTGGCTTTAGTAAAAAGATCATTAAATCAATCAAGACATGCTTATAAAACTCAATGGAAGTAGTAAGAAATGGTTTGACCTGATCTAAAGAAAGTCAACGACTCGAAAACATATCGCTCGTCATGTCACGGTGTTAAGGAACATGGCAACTTGTTCCTCAACCTTAACTGATCGATTGTCACTTAGTCCATATGTTCCTAGCCTAGTACAAAGTCTTTCAAATGAGACTATGTTCATCCAAAGTTATGAGTGGCATACCCGATCATTCATTTTAAATAAACGATATAATGATGTTTAGTAATCAACATCCCATTTTATATGGAAAGCCCTATGCTGGAGATGGTCACGACGCCTCATATATTAGAAAATTGTAGCTTTTCGCATGACCAAGTTACAGAACAACCTTCACTGGTGTCGCAAACGCTTTGAGACAATTCTCGGCATTGAGATATTGAAATCCTATATCAAAATTATAAAAATCTTTATGCCGATTTTTGTTATCAGCGTCTCATTTTTCACCATGACTAAATATTTGATAATAAAACTTTATAAAATCCAACATCATAGTAACAGGGCCTCATCTATTCAATAATCATATTCGTCATCAAAAAAAACAAATATATATATAAGGAAAGTAATATACCTCATGAGAAGCTTTCTAAAGAATTCGTTTCCGAATAAACCAGTTATGTGCACAAGAACTTTACGAAATTAAATTATAATCATATTAACCAAACTGATTAGGCATAAATTCTTCATATTTATCCCCTTAATTTCGGTATTTTTATGATCCCGTGCGGTGTAAATAGATTGGATTTGTCTCATATTTATGATACTAACCCTTTTTGGCAAGTATTTCGTATTTTGTGTATCTTCTATGTGTTTTACAGATATTTCATGCAAGTTAGTGCCAAAGAGAACTCAAAATAGTGAAAGAAACCAAGAATCGGGGAGTTGAAGGGCATTCTCGTAATTTTTCAGCCCTAGTCCGGAAGTGGGGACAACTATAAAGTTGAAGATCTTTCAATTACAAGAACACTGGAAAAAACGGCCCCTCAATCTGAGTTACGGTGAAGAAGTTATGCCCATTTGAAGTTGAGAAGAAATTCAAGGAAAAAAGCTGTTAGACCCAAACCGAATCGAAGCTGAGAAAAAAACCGGTCCGCCCATTTGTCACGCACCAGATCCGTTACTAAATTAGTCACGCTCCATATCCGTTGCTAAATTAGTCATGCTTTCTAAGTGTGACAAATTGGCAGATACGGGATTTTTATTTTGTGCTTATCTTTTAGCCAAAAGAGTTTTATGTTTGGGGGACTCTTCTAAACGACCCTTAGCCTATATATTTAGTCATTAGGACTCTTTTTATTCAGATTTCATTTATGTAAAAGCTCCATAACAAGTAGGAACATCTAGGAGAAAGATTCACATATTTTGCACCATTAATTCAAGAGCTTTTCGAGTTTTTCTTCAATCTTTGATTTCTTCTTGCATGTTCTTGTTCTTTAGTCGTGGTAATTTTTATTTCTAGCACTTTTATTATTATTTACCATGTTAGGCTAGGTTTTTAAAGGTTGGGATACATGAATCCAACCTGATGTGTTAATTGCATGTGTATAATATTAGTCCTCTGAATTTAATGATTGATTATGTCCGTATTGCGTAGTTACACAACAATTGTAGATCTTTATATCTCGTTTGCCTTTGGGTACTCGTGATGATTTAGAATGCAATTTGAGTGCTACTATCGCGATACTGATTTACTCATCCTCAGATTAAGTATGACGTGGGCTTGAACCTCGTATACGTAATGCTTGGGAGTACTAAATTCCGGGTCAAATTAATCAGTTAAATTTACGATTAGTTTTATACCATCAATACACTAGGGTTGGGGGATTGTGTCTCTACCTTAATTTTCCAATTAGTTTTAGTTAACTTCTTAATTTTTCCCTTTTCCCTTTCTCACTCAATCATCTTATTTTTATTTCTTTTTAGAGTCAAGTTAGGGTTAACAGTCTTACCTTTGTCGTCACGTTCACTCGTCCTAGTTCCCTGTGGATTCGATACCCAGACTCGCCACTATACTCCACAAGAGTGTAGTTAAAGTTTAGGTTTTTGTATTGTGGTTGGAAGCCGATAACAACGATTAGCGTATTTACACGGACGCTCGGTTTCCGACTCAATCACAAACGAACAAGAATAAGCGGTGCAACTTTTATAAATAGGGTGTCTTAATCAACATAACTATTTTGGATCATCTAAAGTATACAGGGCAAATAGAAAAAATATGAGAAAATAGAAAAATGTATTAAACAAGAAAAAGAAATGAAAAAGAAATGGAATCACCTATTTTGGATCATCCAAATATACACGGCAAAAAGAAAAAAAGGAAAAAAATGAAAAAAGTACTGAACATGATGAAGAAAAATGATAATGTAAATGGAATCAAGTATTTTGGGCCACTCGAATAAACAGGGGATAAGAAAAAAAATGAAAAAAATGGGTGCACTTGATAATATCTCCCACGTAATGATCTTGAAGAAAAAAATTGGGCAGAAATGGAACAGAATCTACCATGGTTGGAGAAAGAAGAAGAAAAAATAACACAAAAAAATACAGATCATATCTCCCATGTACTGTTCTCGAACATACTTAAAAAAGAAAAAGAAAAACATAACATATGAACCCAATCCATGAATGATGAAAAAAAATAGAAAAAAGAGGAAGAAGAACATATCGAGGTTTCGAATTGCCGAAGGTGATGAGTTGTGGTTCTTCTTTGATTTAACGTTGCCTTGGTTTGGTAGAAGAAGAGCTTCTCCTGTAACTTCCCCGTGACTTCCGTCAAGTCTGCCTCAGTAAAATCAATTGGCTGGTTTTGAATTATCAACCATTCATTTCTTTTTTTTTTTGGGGGGGGGGTAAAAGAAATGATTTCCTAATATTTCGTCCAAATAAGGTCACATGACCCCAAAACTTGAATTCAATTCCTAGAAAAAAAACACTATCAAACATCACAAAAAATGGGATTGAGGGTGAAATTTGACATTTCCCAAGACAAATACCCCCTATCAAATGGACCCTAAGATCCTTCCTATTTTTATGAGTACATAATGGGTTGTCAATGTTAAACTTAGCACATAACCAAGCTTTATCCAGCTCATCCGATAGACCCATGTATCTGTATAAGTGGACCCAATGTTGAAGCAATTCTTTGTAGTATGTTGGGATCATATCATGTAGTTGAATCCATAATATCCTAAGTTTGATGTGAGCTCTTATAATATTCCATATTTTTATGCATTAAATAAATTATGATACTATTTTATTTGTCGGTCGTGATATTAGATCTCACAATTGTTTAGTGACATGTAATGTCACCATTATTTTATAGTCTTGTGTGTTATATAAATCATCTAAGAAATTAGATTCGGTAAATAATAAAATAGTAAATAAACAATTTAACTTTACTATATATTATGGGTGACTATGGAATGATCAGGGATTTGGTATCAAGGGTTTCTTTGTTTGGATTATCCCCTCTATGTTGAGTTCTAACGATTGTGGATTAGTTTCCAATAATGTCGTGTTGCATTGAATTTATAAATTAATCAAATTATGAACATTTGAATTCGTATAGGCAAGTTAATAAATTTCTAAGTTTGGTTAGTAATTGATTTTATGAAATATAGTGAGTTGGTTTCGAGTTATGTATAAGCTCCGTTTTAAATATGGGTTGTAAACCCATTGGGATAGTATAAGGCTTGGGCATGGTTTTAGACTAACTATAGATATTTTTGGACTAAGTTAGATGAGGCCCGTGTAGGGGTTTAACCTAATTTCGTGGATTATAAATATTAAGTGGTCATTAGGGTTTCCTTATTTAATAAATGGGCAATTTACAATTAGGTCCTTTGGTAACATTTTTTAAACATTAAAGGATAATATATAATTAGGCCCACTTGTTATGTCACTAGCGTGGACTCCTACAAGAAAAGAATTAACGGACTTAAGTGTTTAAAATTTGTCAAAATTCGTTTAATGTTTAAAATTTGTTTGTGATGGACTTAAGAGTACTTTCCCCTTAATAAATTTCAATTGGGAAGACTTCTTAACGACTAAAGAAGAGATACGTCAATAGAAGGGGATGAATTGGGTATCATTTATTCACCATTTATTATTGAGGCAAGTTTAATTAGGATTTGATTTTACTTATATTTGATTATTTTATTCCTATCCATTTAATATAAATTAAATCACATGTAAATATGAATTAAAGGTTACAATTAGTTGAATTATAATTTGATTAAATAAGATAAGAAACTAAACTAATGACAAAGTTGATGATTAAGGATTACTACAAGATTTTTTATGCAAATTGTTCCAGGAATATTATGAAGTGATTATATTCTATTTAATCTTCAAAAGGCACGTGTTAATGTTTTAAATTGATGGACAATTGAATCAAATTCGTTGGATTATCAATAAACTAAGATTCTTAATGTCAATTGGAATTACTCCTATTAAAATCTTGTTGGAGTCATGTAAAAACCTTATTTATATGATATGCATGATGGGATAACACTTAGATAGTAATATAATTTGGTTTTGTGATGATTTTGGAGCTTGAAAGTTCATTAATAGAAGATTTTGAAGTCAAAATTCGTAGGTAGAAGAAGGAGTTTTTGTACAAGTGCCATTAATCGATCGACCCTGAGTATCGATCAATCGATGAGACAAGATTGTGGGAAATTGAATCAGGAATGCGTGGGTGCTGGTTTTATGTTTTTTTGGAGTTTTATTAAGTTTCTTATGAATATTTTACTAAGAGGGGTCAATGTTGAAATTTAGGTTGAAGTGAAATGCCTAACTAAATGAGACTTATCAAATTAAGTGATGGTTAATAAAGACTTAATAACCTTATATGCTAGGGTTTACTATTCTTGTAATTTATATGCATCATACCTGGTCTTGAGTCCTCGTGGTATAACATATTAGGGGGGATATCCTAATGGGGCATGTACGATGTTGAATTGTATCCCAATTATGAGACAAACTTTAACTTGGTTATTTTACCCCCGACTCGACATGACTATTCTACCTGCATTATCCCACAGTTATAATAAGAGAGAACTCTTTCATATGGACTTGGGTATGGGGCCATATGATTGGGGTTAAGGCATAGTGATGATCCCTGGTTGATATTTTGGGGTCATAGGGGTGGGACAACCCATAAGTTTACCTAGTATGGCGCAAGAGTTCCCAAAGGAAATTTTGTCGACATTCGTTATGTGAGGACTTGAATGGAGCCCTTGTAAGGCTATGTACATGGATAGGACCCTACTGATGTTAATAGTCAACTTATGGGATATCTTTACTTATATTCTTATACACTGGTGATATTGAGGGTAGAATTGATTAAGATCTATTAGTTATATTCAATCAAGAGTAATAATACCTTATCATAGGATCACTTGGGATTGGGAGTAGACTCACTAGATATTTAGGGTTGTTTGGGTTTAGGAAAAACTTAAAAACAATTTAAAAAAGAGAGTAAGATGCGTAGTAATGTGGTCGCCAAATTCAATTAAAATATTACTCTAATTGGACTTGCTATTAACTTTGTTGATTTAACATTTTTCCGTATCTAGGACGTTGTTGTCACTTTAGCCTTGAACTCTTATTTGCATCTTCATTCCTTATTGGCATCTATTATATCAGATGTGTATGGGCTTTCCTCTTACTTATATGTAAAATTATTTATTTTATGTATTTAGTTTTATTTCGAGTCCTGCTTAGAATGATATCCAATTGTTTGATTTTCGTAAATTTAAATTAGACCTGATCAATATAGTTATAAATTTTATGAGGTGTCACTATTGTGGAGCGTCTAAAATTCTTACTCTATCTCAAAACTGCAAGGTGGTGATCATCAATGAACCTCCGACCTCCTACTAAAATTCTAAAATGATCTTATATACCACTTAAATGGATGAAGTAAAAATCATTTCCTAAATCAATAATGAGTAACTAATCTTGGATTTTCCATAAGTTCTTTAGTCTTACAGACTAAGTTTGAAAAGATAGAAATTTTACTACAATCTTAATGATGAGTTCATTTTTCCATTTGTGTATGAGAAGTTGTAGTTTCTAAAGTTGTAAATTCACAGATGGAACATTTTGTTTTATATTGGTGATGTCTGAAGCTTCATTTTTAAATTCATAGTCATCACTATGGCCATATGAATTATGTTCTCCCCAAAAAAGGTTTGCAATAAAATGGGTTCAAGGAATAAAACTCCCTTTCCGCCACTCACGTGACATTCGCGGGCTCTCGAGGATACTAAGCGACATAAAAACCTGACTGACGCATACGAAACCAAATAATTCAATATGTCCGGGTAATAAATTACAAATGAGAAGGTGTTAGACACTCATTCTTCCCTTTTCGTCTCTCATAGGATTTACAAAAAATTATCCTTTTTCTCTTAAAATGTGTATAATGTATGAAAAATGCGTAAGGAGTGAAATCATCATGCCCGTGTCATGAAAAACCCCGAAATAAATCATTTGAGGGAGTTTAAAAGTAAAGATAAAACGTAAAGGTAGCTAGACTATTAGAGATGCACTAGATTGTGTTTGAGTATGAATAAATGAGTACGCATGCCTAACAGAACCGCTAAAAAGTTGTAAAATAAGCCAAGTATATATGTATACATTGAGAGGTAGGTCAGATCGTGACTCATTATAAACAAAGAAGTACGCGTGTCTAACTAGACCACTAAAAGTAAAAATAAGAAGGTGAATATATGTATGAAAATACTAACGGGAAAGTAGTGAGAAAGGTAAAAAGTGGAAAATGAGAACTCGAGATTAATAAGATTGAATGGATAGAATGTTGACCTCCTAAATAACTTGAAATCTGATTTTAGAGAAATATAGGCTGATTTTAATTGATAGTGTAATGGTTGCAAAGTGGTGGTCAAAGATGAGGTGAGAGTGAGGTAATTAAATGTTGGAGAAAATGTATGGAAATCGATGTTTTTAAAGGTTGCACACTGATTTGTAGGCAATGGTCTTGAACAATGAGGTCAAAGAGGAAAAAAGAGTATGTTTACACTAGGGGGTCTACCAGTTAGCATAGCCCATTTCCTTCCAATAGGAATGTCTTCCAGACTTGGCATCTAAGTAAAGTATCCCCTGCCTATACGGAGTGGGAAAGGGTGCCTATATGCAGTCCAAAACTGGGTTTTCTTGAAAATGGCAGCAAAACACAAATCATACATCCAATTTTTTCAAATACGGATAGTTGGAAAGAGGATATATATAAAATTCTCTGAGAGTGTGACTACAATTAAGCTAAATTTATCTTCTTAACCCTAAACATGAATATAGTGTGATTAAGCAAGATAAAGTAAAGAATGCTCCCAAAGCACGTCGATGTATGAGAAAAAGAAAACGGGAAAAAAAATCCTCGGACGACCCAGGCAAGACATTTACTAAGATACAATTTTACAAAGGAAAATTATAGTCTTACTTAACGACTCGATCCCCACAAGTCTTAACGTCTCTTCTTCTATTCAATCGCTCCTCCATAATGCACTCTAGGAGTCCACCTATTCCAAGTCCACAACACACGAGTCCACGCATACCTCGATATCCATCGATACAGCCTCATCAATCGTCAGTCAACAAGTATGGAGTCCATCGCACGAAATAGGTTCTTCGAATGATGAAGAATGAAACTATGGTGAAAACACAAGATCTCTATAACATATGGCTATGTAAAACTCGGACTCTAAACAGATAGGAGGCTTTATCTTTGGAAACGTTTGGTAAACAAATGAAAAAAATGTATATGTTCTGTTTACGTCGGTATAATCTGCGCACTCGTTTTTCTGAGCAAAAGACGCCTTAAATAAAAACCTTGAGTCAGTGCGTCGTTCTAATGAAATCCTGATGTCGTTTAAACGAAACACATATCTCGTTAAAACGAAATATGCATGTCTTTTGAACGACTCCAGAATGTCATTTGAATCAGGGAAACTCAAAGGAAATTTTTATACGACTTTAAATAAAGATTAACTCCGAAAAATCATTTTAAAATTTGATTTAAATAAAATAACGTCCTTAAAAAATATTTACCGAGTATCCATAAACCAATATTCATCCATACCTGAGATAATCTCAAAAAACCAATATGAAGACGTTAAACTTGCACCAAAACTACGGCATGATCTATCTTTAAAGCTTGGATGTTACGTCTTCAACACAACGTCATAGACTTAATGGGAATCATGACAAGTAAAATATATCCTATGACTCAAAGTGGTTTTTATTTGGAATAATTCTAATACATACAAATTGACACAATTTATAAATTTGACCTTAGAAATCTCCCCCTTTGGCTATTTCGGGACAAAACCCAAAAGGTAAAATGCCTATGTCGGGTTGTCAAGCCGAATGACCTAAATCCCATCCCATCAACGCAAAAAGAAAATACAGGACATCACTATTAAATGTAGGATGATCGACGAGTATGAACTGTGTGAATGTGATGTAGTCACAAATTCCCGAATCTTTGAAGAATCACTACACACACGAAATAAATAAATACCATGTGAAGTATGGAGGAACAAATGATATATAAACAATATGATACCAATTTAAAATTACTAGCAAAAATTTCCCCCTACATCACATATTTATCTCTCCCCCTTTTGTCTTGAATAGACAATCTGTGAGAAAAATAAATATAAAAAAAATATATCTAGCATGAGTATAACATGAAGCATATCTAGATAAACATGGGTAACTAGATAACAAAGGATCAATATATGGCAAGGCATAGCTAGTAAACAGTCACATAAAATAATCATTAATATCAAATTATGTGACTAAACAAAATCTCAAACAACAATGCAGTATAGAATCATGCATCAATAATCAAAATCAACTGCATATAGACTGTCCAAAATAACCCAGCAGTACCATATCAGAATGTCGGTGTAATATATATCAAGTAGGTACTGAAACAGATCAAAAATATCAAAAACCAGACAAGTCGTTCAAACGATAAGTGAATATCGTTCGGACCATGTGTAAGCTCACTACTAATGACCTAAAAGAGTAGCACCTCATTTGAAACACCTTTCTAATGACCAATCTAACAACCCATGTATAGACCATACATGTTTGTCGAATTTCGCCCATTTGATACGTTGTTTGATCCACCCATTTAGTGACCTGGACTTGTCGTTCAAATGACAACCCAAAGTCGCTCTAACGACTTATCAATACCTCAATTCCAGCTAAAAGATTATGTAACATCTGCCTAGTGAAAAAAATTATCTAGTAAGAGAAATTGACAGTACGAAAATAGTAGTAAAACATACTAAAAAAATATACATGTGAGTTACACATTAACATAGTATCAATATGCTTAAACATGAAATGGCTTGAAGGGGTGTAATTAACACAAATAAATCATTATCCAAACACAAATAAATGTTCAAGAAGCTCTAATTGATCGCTAAATATCACCAAACTACGTTTTATCCATATGTGATAATTAAACTTGAACTTAATGACTAAACAAACATCACACATACAAGTCTAGAATCTTAATGATTCTACAAACAATAGCGTCATGACATGACCTTTTCAATCTAGGACTTGTTTGTGCAAAACCGTTGATCTTTAACTAAAACTCCCTCATAATTGATAATTCTTTTATATGCATTTTTCTTTTGAAGATCTATTTTCTCTTTTGAGAAATTCTTATTGGCCCCATTTTTGGCATATTTTTCTTTTTATTGCCTTAATTTTTTATTGGGCACTTTTAAACGGTGGCTTTTATGACGAGTTCACACACCTCTCGGAGTCCTTTTTTGTGCACCCTCATCATTTTTTAATATGCAATATAAATCCTCACGGGCAACAGTTCTTACATGGACAACTCCTTCTACGTTTATTTTGCGCGTAGATAACAAAATTGAGAGGAAAATGTTTCACCAAACTCAAATATGCATGAGAAGTTAAACATGCAATTAAGCTCGTGCATGTGTGCGATGGTATATACATAGTCGAATCTATATTTATGTTAACTTCGAAACAACCCCATTAAAACCAATGGTTAAGATCAATCTATGTATCCAAAATCAAGACCAAATGTACTAGCCACGTGAAAATATGAAATTATGGGGGTCCAAGCACACTAATATGCCACATCACGTGTAAACTCACGACACAAAAAACGAAAATCATTTTGTGTTTTTTCAAAAATATTTTTGACCAAAAGGAAAATCTTTTTGAAAATTTCAAAATTATGTAAAACCAAAAACCTTTATGTGTTTTTCCAATAAAATTCAAATAAAGAAGAATATAATACAAAGAGATAAACAAGCCATAACACTAGCAAGGATATATCATGAATAAAAATTAGCATATGACAAACATGCTAACACAATCATCCATTAAAAATATCACGAGAAGTATCATGTGCAGGCAAACGAGAGTCGTGAAGTCTAATTACTAAAGCCTCTAAGTCCGATTTCCTAACCCAAGTAAGTGTGTAACGACGCATGGGGGTTTGGGGAACCAAAATGACTTTATTCTTAAACTTTCTAGTAGCTTTTTTGAGGTCATAACAATAACACCTAAGGTGACCCTTCCTACCGTAATGAGTGCAAGTGTAAACACAACGAGGAATGTTACCTAAATGTGGACCTCTCCTAATGTTCCTAGTTGGACCTCTGACACGATTGGTTTTAGATTTTGTAATTGGGGAAATTCGATCATCGAAGCCTATACCACACCTGTCATCTTTGATTTGTATGGTGCCTAAAATCCTATCCAACATTTCCAACCTAGCCTCCAAATCAAACTTCACCTTACTCGAATCTCTCAATCTCTCCTCAAGCTCACAATCCTAGACTCAAACAAATGCCTAGACTCCTAAAACTATAGAATATCCTTCTTCATAGTCTCCATCAAACCACAAAGACTATCTCTCTCACCCTCAACGTGCTATAGTTTCTCCCGAAGAGTCCTCTCCCTTCCCTAAGATCCTCAATCAATTCATCATTATTTTCTATGGCATGTTCTTTCAACTTAACATGTAATTTCAATTTTTCCGTATTCACCTTCATCGTTTCCTTATACAATTCACAGAAGGAAACTTTTAACTCACTTTCATCCACATCCTCATCATCACTCTCTTCACCCTCATTCACACGAGAATCTTCATGAGAAGATTTATCGTCATCGCTAATATGACAAATCATGAACGCGGTGTAGTTGCGCTCAATGGTGGTGTCCTCTCCCTCTCTCGGTTCACTATCACTAATGGTGGTGTTATATGTTATCATTTCCCTCCTTCTTTAGTATAGTGACGTACTCCGCTACCATATGGCAATAACCCTCATAACCAAAACACCTATCCGACTCATCCCTCTTATCACTCTCACTTCGATTCTTAGGGACGTGATCGACCTTGTTGTTCTTAAATTTTTCACATTTTTTGGCATCTTACGATTGATTTTGAAACTTAAGAAACTTCATGAACTTATTTTCCAACAAGGCTACATCTTCGAAATCGGTGTTGGATTCATCATCCTCCAAAACTTTTGTTTACTCCTTTCGATCTTTCAAAGCAATGCCCTTTTCTTTCTTTGGCACTTGCTTAGAGGTAAACATGTCAAGCTCATAGGGTTGTAGGTCACCTACAATCTATTTTAGTTTCTTTGAGTTAAGTAAACCCAAGTTATTTAAAATGGTCATCTTTGGATAAAATCTACTAGGCAACGACCTTTAGATTTTTTTTATGACTCGATTGTCGGGTATTTTCTCTCCCAAGTTAAACGACGAATTGTCAATATGGGACAAATTAGCATAAAACTCATCAAACATCTCAGGCTCTAACATCTTAATCATATCAAATTGGGAGGCGAGGTTTTAGAGTTTAGACACCCTCACCATGCTAGTTCCCTCGTGAGTAAGTGAAGGGACATCCTAAGCCTCTTTCGACATCTCACACATCGTAATACGATTATACTCTTTAGGGGTGATAGATGAGGAGATCGCATTTAAACCTTTGGAATTTTATTGTGCGAGTCTGTGTTCAGCTTCGATCCATGACTCAACATGTTTTAAACGTGTGGCCTCACCTTCTCTCCTGACTGGTGATGTCCACCCTTTTCTGCTGCTAACCAAACATGCTCATCTATGGCCTTAAGTTCACTCCTCATTTGCATCTTCCAATAAGCATAATTCTAACCATTAAAAATAGGAGTTCTAAAACCCTATTAAATACCGAAATCCATACCTAAAGACACGTGGGATCACTTCACACAATAAAATAGTGTTTCTAGTTATGATACCAATTTGTAAACACGACGGTCCCTCTATGTGTGTCCTTTAGGTGAAAATAAATTTCTTTTCAAACAAATTTTCCAATTTTATTTAGCACCAATTTTGTGAACGAATTTCAATATACTATGCTTGTAATGATACTGGGGTTGGTAATTTTGTAAATGACACAAACATGACTAAAATAATATGAACTTAACCCAAATATAACACGATAAATCATGCTCATGTCATTTAGTTTAGTACGATACATAATGTTCATGTTATGTCATCTTTGTTTTAAATTATAATTCTTTTTATGTCGCGATTTTTTATTTTTTTCTGTGTGTGTTTTCGTGTCGTGCTAGGTTTAATTGGATTTGAAAAACATAAACATTGTTTATCATTTTGTGTCGTGTTTTAAGTAGTTCATGTTCGTGTTAAGTAAAAAAATGAATTTGTGTTGTATATATTATTCAATGAGTTTAGTATTATAATGTCAGATCAAAATCCAGTCCAAAAATACGATTTTTCGTTCCTTATCTAACCATGATGATAGATTTCTAAGTATTCTCTATTTGACCTTTAATTTTAATGTCACTTACCCAAAAACAAAATAATATTTGTCACCCCCTAATAGAATTAGTAAAACTCAAAAAATTCAAGTTGTTATTACTTATTAAGTGTGTAAGTCATGTAATTTTAAAAAATGGTGGCAAGTAAAAGATGATGACCAAAATGGGGGTAAATTTAAAGTAATCCCAGGTTTTAACTAAAACTATCACTTTCTTTTGTAGAACCCACTTCACTGTTTAAAGGCGAACAATTTTTGCTTTCACCAGAATCATAAAACTTCCATCCACACATCCTATAAATTTTGCAAAGAAAATTCCATCCTATACTTCCTTTCAAACGTCCATAACACATAAAAAAGAAGACGAAAGGTCGATGCAACCAACGAATACATTTCTCCGCAATAAACCTAAAAGTGTGAGAAAAAATAAATTGTATGTGTTTCCCTAAACTAAACATATACTATCAAATTTGAAAAAAATAGAACGAAAGATGGACATAAAGACTCGCAAGGATGTTCCCTGCTTTCAAATGGCAAAGTAACAAACCTCATTTCCCCTCCATGGTTGAATTATTCAACAAAGTTAAGCATAAAAACATGCATATTGAAAATATATGGAAAATATATTGATTGAAAAAGGAAGGGTGAGCGATTGACAAATTTAAATAAAAGAAATGAGGTTTTGAAAAAAATAAGGAGTCGGGTGGTTTGTTATAAATGAGGGTTTAGTTAGGTTATTAAATGGAGACGAAGTGACGAAAGAGTGAGTAGATCAAAAGGTAAAGGAGAATATATAAAGAGGGAAAGAGAGAATATGAGGGAACTCTCAAACATAATAAAGTCAGTGCTATTGGGTGCCACGTGGAGATCTAATCAGAGAGTAAATTTAATTGTACTAGTCCATTTTATATTATTATAGGTGGAAAACCACGCGATGCGCGGGCTATACGGCAAAGGCGGGATTACTAACAAACAAATCAACTTAATAAAGACATATGAAAGATCATGGTGCGCTCCTCTTTATACATTAGCTTCCCCAAGTAGTAAGTCTATGTACATAGTTCACAAAACACATGTAAAGCTCTCTTTACACTGTTAAGGTCTCACAGGGAGAATGAATGAAATTAGTATTCATAATAAAGCTTTGGAAAAAAATGCATCTATCTTTAACTTTAACTTAAAATAGGAAATAGCAAAACACAATTCTATTACGGACACTTTAATACTGGTACATCAACACATCACATTTTCATGTCAAAAGAAAGAAGTTTGAGTACACTTCCTAGTCCATCACAATTAATGGAAAAAAAATTATCGTTATAAATTATTACAATTTATAAACATAGGATAAAGCAATCACCTAACAATTGTTTAATTAAATGATATGTCAACAAACATTGATGAATATAGTAGTATGTGGATCAATGTAAACACGTCACTCAACTAATTAACTTGATTT
This sequence comes from Sambucus nigra, assembly GCA_949130495.1. Taxonomy (NCBI): domain Eukaryota; kingdom Viridiplantae; phylum Streptophyta; class Magnoliopsida; order Dipsacales; family Adoxaceae; genus Sambucus; species Sambucus nigra. Next base: position 481,704,637 of record OX422211.1, on the reverse strand, counting down.
TCCGTTTTGGTGTGTATAATAAAATATAGCATATACTTTAATAATAATTTTAATAAACCAAGTTGTCCCTCTACTTCAAATTGAACCTCCCCTAAGATGACAAAGTTGGAATGATCTGCTCATTCACCTATGAAGATATCCCATGAAGTACTTCTTCCCATAAACTGTACATTCGTTATAACTATCTTTCCCACTACCCGTAACACCAATATCAAGATCCCTATAATTAAAAAATGCACCTCTAGGAGACTTTGAAACAAAGAGAGTCATATGACAATACAACCTCCTAATCTTATTTAAATACTCCTTTTTTGCTTCATTTTCTTCGTCATGCCAATTCACTGAATACTGAATTTTGTAAATATTTTTTTCCTGTGTGGAAGAGGAGTTTCCTAATTAGGAATTTCATTCATTCTCCCTCCATACGGGTAAAAAACAAATCCAGTAATCATAACAAAGCTTCGTATACAAGTGAGGGTGTGCGTCTATATAATTCCAGTAAAGTTTTATTATTCACAAATTGAAATTTTTTTCATACAGATACACAATGAGGTATATAATTAACAAATTTCACCCAATTCAACCTAATTCCAGAATCAATTGCTCAAAAACCAATAAACTTACCCAAAACTGAAAAGAGATAAACTCAATGAGGCCTTCATCCGGCCGCCTTCCCAAACTCCATTGTTTCACCGCTTTGATTGACGCAAATTCTGGATCTTCATTGTAATATTTCAAGACTTTTGTTAAATAACTGGAATGCCCAATCTTCCTCTTGTATATATATTCAAAAGCATATCCTGCAAATATGTCCAAAGGGATTTATATCCATGTAACTTTGACTACTTCTATAAATGCATCCATGAAACAAAGAAACTATATATTGATCATAGTAAAAAAAGCCAAATCGATTTGTTATCAAATATGTTTCTTCTATAAATTCTATAAATTCTATAACTCAGCCTATACCTGTTAAGAAAAATACAACAACTTTGTTATAATATGAACCAGCAGAGAGATGGCAGATTTTCAGGGGCAGGCGGGTTGAGGTCGCCTCCACCTAACCAAACCGTGTCTGAATTCGTCTCTTTCCAAATCTATTTTCAAAACCCAAACCAAAAACCAAAATCTATTTAAAACATTAGAAAACCAAATATATTTTCAAACAAACATCTATTTTCAAAACCCAAATCGATTTTCATACCAAAGTAGATGTTGAGGATCTACAAATGGATAACTCGTGGTGATGGTGGCGGGTAAGGAGGAGGGATGAGGGATGACGACTGTTGGGTTTAGGGGTGAGGGATGAGTGGTGTTAGGGGGAATGGCTATTGTGGAGTTTGGGATTAAGGATTTTTGGGTTTAACGATTGATATTTTACATTAGCTGTATTTTATTAACAAATCAGAATCAAAACGTTGTAAAGGAGAGAGAGACACGTAGATAGTATTAGATTTGAGAGTCTTAAATGCTTTGCATATGTAGATAGGCTGGTTGGAGAGGAGTCTTAATGCCTTGTTTTTCATTTTATAGTAATAAGAGATATTGATATATGGTATGGCCGCTAAACAATAAAGAAATCAATTAGATTTCAAAAAATTAAACTGCTAACACTATTGATTCTAATTTACACGTAAGCATTTGAATGAAACTGTAAGTTTACAATTGGATATAAGAATAGTGAAAAGATAAACTATAAACAAAGAGAGAACATGTAAACATCAAACATTATATGCATAAAGAGTTTTTGAAGAAATAACTAATACAACCTCATATAAATTAGACAATGACTAATAGTGTTCACAAAAAAATTGACTGCAATAATTGAGAGAGTTTTTCAATAAAGAACTAATATAACATCATATAATTTAAACAATACCAAATAGTGTTTACAAAAAAATTAACTGGAAAAATTTCCAGTAAACATAAATGGCACGATGTAACGTGTCGAATCAGTAATCTCGAACGGAAGGAAATATTCAAGGGCAATAGTACAAAATTGACCAAAAATGCAATATTAAACGCAAAGCAATGCAATAAAATCTTGTTTTTTAAAAATAATAAAGAAGTATTGATTTTCTTCCCTTATTAAGACATAAAATCGTTCTACATGTGTCAAATATCACAAATTTAAACATAGAAATCACTCCCAAAGATATATAAAAGTACCCAATCTAATTAAATACACACAAAAGAAAAGTACATAATCACAATCTAATCACTCAAAACGTCCAAACACGCTACAATAAAAATAACAAGAAATATGGTTAGAACTATAACTCAAAAATATTATAACTGGAAAAACAAAGCGAATGTCGATTAATATCGAGAGGATAAATCCAAACCTTAAGAACTAGTAGTGGAAATCTACTTCTTTGTCAGGCAGAGGTTCCACAAACATGACGATGAAAATATAATTTGTTAATTGAAAGGAACTTCAGCGTTAAATACAAAATGAAATAAATGAATCAAACGTACCTAAATAAATGAATCAAAAATACATTTTAATTGGTTGCTGAAACCTAAACCAGTGGTGTTAGAATATTCTTCCATTCATGTATTGTTTACAAAGTTTGCTTCACTTGTATTAGGCCTATAATAAATGGGATGATAAGGGTTTGATTGAGTAGCTGTGTTCACACCAATTTATAGTGAATATATGTGACCACTACTTGTCACACCATTGGGTAATGCGAATCTACTAGTCACTCTAGTGATCATAGTATTTAGGTTTTGTACCATATTCATAAAATGATCAAATACTAGGTTCATTTGCTTGATCAATTATTCTGGAATGTTCATGGGTACACCAATTATTGGTTTGTATTGAATATTGTTGGCCCTTAGAGACAATGGAATATTCAAATTTTAACTACGATCAAATGGTCCCAAATCTTGAGTATTTTTTACCATTATTTTCTCTAAAGGAGTGACATATTGGCTGGTTGATCCAGGTTCACTAATATTTTCTATAATATATTCACTTTGACGCATCTGAGCCATTTGCAACCTTACGACTATATTGGTATCCCACTGGGCATGCCAGAAATATGTTTGGATATTTTTCACTTGGCTTTATGAATAATTAGGGTTGTGAACATTTTAGACAAGATTTCTAGTCTTTCTAACCAAATATCTTAGCCTACTGACAATATCAGGCAATTGTGTTGCATTGGATACCTCAATTAAGATGACTTATGCTTCCCTTAGGAAAGACTTTGATGTAAGGGCTAAATTGTGATAATTAACTAAGACAAAAGAAATTATATATTGCATAAACTAAAAGAAAAGTAAAGGCTTGGAATTAAATGCAGAAAAAGGTTGCAATAAAAAATTACACTAAAAAATTTAAATCAATAATGAAAAGGCACTTAAAGAAACAAAGTAAATGAAACAAAATGTAAAGGCAAGAAACTTTAAATAAACTTGAAGGAAAGTTACAATCTACTTCAAATTGAAAGAAAAGCAGTAAATAAAGAAAAGAAAAGAAAAGAAAAAGGAAAGGAAATCTAAAGAAATGATAAGAGTATGTAAAAACTGTTTTTGGTGAGGGAGTCTTCTCTTCCTTTGCGACCTTGTTGCTTATTTGTAGTATTTGTTTCCATTCAATGCAACATCTTTAGTAATTGTTGCGTGGTTCTTCATCCATTTGAGTTTTCCTACTTTTGGTGCACCAGCGTCACTCTTCAAATTGTCTCCAACTAGTTTTTTTATACAGTGTCCATATTATGACATGTGTCACGCATACCTATTGTCAGTTATTTTAATTGTTATATCATAGTTTAGCCATTTTTTAGCAGGTTATAACCAAATTGGAAACATTTCATTGGACCGTGATAATATGTTGTAAACAGTGAATTTAAAATACTTATTGTGTGGGTTATGACAAGTACTAGGGTTTTGTAATATTTTGCAAAACTGGGCAAACTCTAATCTCTAGCGCGACCTATTTCTGATTAGGGAGTTGGACTTTCGCTTCAGCAAATGACCTTTTCTGAAGCTTCTCTTAATCCAAGCAATGCCTCGCTTTAGCGAAGGTGCCTCAAATTTTCAATTGAAAAAAACTGAGTTCTTTATGGCGAGATTTAGTTTCTTGAGCCAAATTATTTGGATAGAATGGACAGAAAGCTTACATGTGTGGACTAGAATCATTAAGGGCATTTAAAGCTTATGTCCATAACATTTAAATTCTATGAAAGTGCTTCATCTCTTCACAAACAAGATAAGTTTTATAAAAATGAATTTATCAACCTAAAAGAATCATATTTTCTAGAGTGAAAACCCTTCCTTGAGTGAAAAATTCTTGCAACATTTTGAGAGAGAGAGAGAGGCTTGGAGATTTTACTTTTTCTTCAAATTCAGGTTTCATTATATTATTGAGTGTTTTACCTTTAACTAATATACATTTTGTGATATTATTTGGCATGCCCAAACAATTTCTACTCCGTCAATAATAGGATATCCCAACATATTTGTTGATACCAAAATTAATATGCTGATATGGACGAATAATACGAAGACACGTATCAATCTACGTGGCACAATAGCAACGAGGAAGTTCATTTCCCCGACCAAGTCATGTTCTCTCCGAGCAACAAGGATACACCGAGGAACTCTATCACTCCGAGGAACTCCAACGCTCCGAGGAACTCTTGAGTAACGAGCAACTGAGACGGTCCGAGCTGCATCTCGGCCCCAGCATTGATTGCCAGATAATCAACATTTCAACTATTCATTGAATGCTTATTATCTTGATGCACACGCTGCATTAAATGTATTACCCTTTCATATGTATATCATTTAATGAAACACCCCTTTCATGTACAACCTAAGGGCTATAAATACCTTGTATCATCCTCATTCAAGGGGACCGGAATTTCTTGAGAGAACTTGTAATCAAGAATTCCCAAACACTCAGCAATAACATAACAGTGGACGTAGGCCATTCATACAAGGCTGAACCACTTTAAAAATATTCTGTCTCATTTATTTATCTTTATTTATCTGTGATTAAATAATTAGAGTGATCTAATTTTTTACATCAACAGATTGGCGCCGTCTGTGGGAATCGATTGTTATTATCATTTTTCACCAAAAATCATTCATCATCAATGGCGGATAATCCAGAATCTAGCAATCGAAACGCTGGAAATGCTGGAAATCCTCCAAATCCCTCTGCACCTCTAGATCTGGCCGGGATTATGACGAATCTGGCTCAAGGACAAACCGTAATGCAAGACACAATGAGGCAACTCATACAAACCCTTCATGGCGGTACACCTGCACGTTCAGGACAACGAAGTGGTCAGAGGCAAACTTATTTACTTTCTTCACGATCCAGGCATACTGAGTCATATCATAATGAGGAGTCTGATGATTTCTCTTATCAACCTGGGCGAACTTCGTCAATAAGGGCTACAGATACTGATCAATGTATCACTCTCTCTCCAGAAAGACCCAGTGCCTTAAAAAGACTGAGTAGGGTGTCTCCTTCCAGTCGATTAGGCCCTAGGAGGAATAGGAGTCCACCTAAGACCATGTCGAGGAGTTTTCGATAACCATCAGATCTAAGAGAAGGATCAGCACAATCACGACCAGATGCTCGTCAAGATAAATCTCAAGAGGCTACTTCAGAACGATCTATTGCTCGAACCAATAGGCCCGATGAAGGAAATGAAGCGTGGAAAGGGTCCCTTCAGCGATTGGAGGATAGATTGGGAGAAATGGCTAGGGCGAAGAATCCCCTACAACGAACTTTTGTTCAAGGGACACCTTTTGTCCAGGCCATTGTTAATTTTCCTACACCATCAAAGTTTAAAGCACCAGTAGTGGCCCCTAAATATGATGGAAAGACAGATCATGTTCTTCATATAGAGCAATATCAAGCAGCCGCCGATATCTATGTTGTCCCCGACGAGATGAGATGCAGAGCGTTCTCAGGAACTCTTACTGGAGCTGCCCAGATATGGTACAATAATCTTCCTCGGGGTAAGATTTCAACTTTCTTTCAGTTGGCCGAGTTGTTCATCGGCAATTTCTGTTTTGGAGCAAAGCCAGTAAAACGAGTAGCACACTTGTTAAGTGTTAGACAAAAATCTGGTGAGATTACTAGAGATTACATAACTCGTTTCAATAACGAGAAGCTGGAAGTTATAGATTACGAGGAGAAGACAACAATCACCGCCTTGATGAGTGGGTTGTTGCCTAATAAGTTGTATTACACCTTGGCGAAAGATCCACCTAAAACTATGTCAGAGTTGATGGAAAAAGCGGCCAAAATCATGAATGTCGAGGAAGCTATGGCTGCAAAGAAGAATATAGATAAAGACACCAAGGTGGACGTCGACAAGTCTAAAAATAAAGAGCATAAGGGCAATGGCAGTGACAAGCGTTCCAGAAATAATAAGTCATCATGGGAAGTCCTGAAGAAATTCGATAATTATACTCCCTTGAAAATGGGTATTAATCATGTCTTGGAAGAAATCAAGAATAGCGAGGAAGTAAAGTGGCCGAAGAAACTGATGTCAGATCCTGATGCGAAGAACAGGGACAAATATTGCGAGTTCCGCAAAGATCATGGCCATATGACTAAAAATTGCATAGCTCTTCAGAACGAGATTGAAACACTCATCCGAAGAGGAAAGCTAGCAAAGTATGTTGATCGGGGAGGTGAAAGAAGAAATAATGATCGAACTAGAGAGAGGTCTAGATCTCCTCGTCGAGCAGAGGAGAAAAAGAAGAGAGACCACGAAGATGATGCCGAGGATGATCCCGATCTTCCCAAGAAACCAAGGCAGCCAGAACGAGAGGTATTTTCCATACGTTTTGGGTCATTTGATTGTAATGTTATTACAGGAGGAGATGCGGGAGGAGGAGATCTTACTGCAGAAAGAAAAGCTTACCTCGGAGAGGCACAAGCTTGCTCGTACATTCAGTGAATAAATTTGGCCGAGGAGGATCGTCCGAGGAAGGTAAACAAAGAGAAGCTGGTTATTGGCTTTTCAAAAAATGACCTGGCAGGTGTTCTTTACCCTCACGACGACCCTTTGGTGATCAAAATGAGGATGAAAGAAGTAGTGATTTCAAGGGTGTTGGTGGACAATGGTAGTTCGGCAGACATCATGTATTATTCATGCTTTGACAGCTTGAATTTAAAATTATCTCAATTGGAACCTTATCACAGACCTCTTCTGGGTTTTGCTGGCGAGAAAGTTTTTCCACTTGGGACGATCAAGTTGGATATATTCATTGGAACTTGGCCTACTTGTCGAACAGATAGAATACGCTTCTTTGTGATGGATAAGAATTTGCAGTCAGCCTACAACATCATCATGGGAAGAGTTGGTTTGAAGAAGTTCGAAGCAGTCCCATCTACAGTACATCAATGTTTAAAATTCCCAACAAATTTCGGAGTGGGAGTGGTGAAAGGTGATCAAAAAGTAGCTCGAGAATGCTATTATTCATCTGCCGAGCAAGAGGAGCTTGAAGAATCAAGGAAAAAGACTACTACTTACCAGGTGGATGAAAGTACGGAAATTGAAACACTTGATCCAAGAGATGAATCCCAACTTGTAAAAGGACAGGTGGTAGAATCTACAGAAAATGTTATTCTAGACGACGAACACCCTGAACGAGTAACCCAGATAGGTTCATCGTTGGATGCTTCAATAAAACAGGAATTGATAACTTTCTTGAGAAATAGAAAGAAAACTTTTGCGTGGAGTCATAAAGATATGCCAGGAATGGATCCAAACTTCTTATGTCATGAGCTCAATGTGAATAAGGAGATCAAGCCTGTAAAGCAGAGAAGAAGGGTATTTAGCCCCGAGAAGAATCAAGCTATTCAAGAGGAGGTCGACAAGCTCCAGAAAGCCCAATTCATTGAAGATGTGATCCGGACTGGCTGGCAAATGTGGTGATGGTAAAGAAGAAAAACAATAAATGGAGAATGTGTGTTGATTTCACTGATCTCAACAAGGCCTGCCCAAAGGATCACTTCCCATTGCCCAGAATTGACCAACTAGTGGATGCTACCTCAGGGCACGAGCTGCTCAGCTTCATGGATGCTTACTCTGGTTACAACCAGATCAAAATGAAACCTGAAGACAGGGAAAGCACTTCTTTTATTACCCCTAGGGGAACTTATTGTTATAATCTTATGCGTTTTGGTTTGAAAAATGCAGGAGCGACGTATCAACGGCTGATGAATAAGGTTTTTGCCGAACAAATCAGTTGCAACATGGAAGTCTATGTCGATGATATGCTGACAAAGAGCAAGAAAGCTGCTGAGCATCTAGTTGACTTAGGTCAGACCTTTGATCAACTGGATAAATATCAGATGAAGCTCAATCCGACGAAGTGCACCTTTGGAGTACGAGAAGGAATGTTCCTCGGGTACATCGTCAACTAGCGAGGCATTGAGGCAAATCCAGCAAAGATCAAAGCTCTTTTAGGGTTGCGATCTCCAACGACGAAGAAAGAAGTGCAGAGTCTTACAGGACGAGTTGCAGCGCTCAATAGATTTGTATCTCGAGCAACTGATAGGTGCCTTCCATTCTTCAAAACACTCCGAAAAACTTTCGAGTGGAATGATGAATGTGAAAAAGCCTTTCAAGACTTGAAGAAATATCTGGGAACACCTCCATTGCTGTCCAGACCAGTGATAGGAGAAATGTTGTACTTATACCTGGCAGTATCAGAAAATGCGGTCAGCTCGGCATTGATCAGATTGGAGAATGGAGTCCAAAAGCCAATTTATTACACAATTAAGGCTTTCCGAGATGCAGAGATCAGGTACCCAAAGTTGGAAAAATTGGTATTGGCATTAATTGAAGCAAGTAGAAGAATGAGGCCATATTTCCAGGCCCATACCATCATCGTGTATATCGACATGCCATTAAGACAAGCCCTTCATAAGATAGAAAAGTCAGGGAGACTGATGTACTGGGCAATAGAGCTCGGTGAATATGATATTACGTATGAACCCAGATCATCCTTAAAAGGGCAAGCTGTAGCAGACTTTATAGCAGAGTTTACATATCCTGATACCCCCGAGGAACAAAAGTTGCTCGCTGACCAACCTGTGGATGTTACAGGGTCAACAGACATGAGTCCAGACCAACTCCGGTTGGTAAAAGGGCTTGTGGATGTAGAAAGATCATCAAATTCAAACCCAGACCAACTACGGTTGGTAAAAGGGCGAGAAGAGATGGTCGACGAGGAGCGAAAGATACCGGGGGAGGATGAAACAAAACAGCAAATATTTCATCGAGGAACGCTGTCAGATAAGAATTTTGAAGACGAGTTACCTACGTGGAGATTGTATGTAGATGGGTCATCTTGTACAACAGGTTGTGGAGCAGGGATTGTTTTGAACACCCCAGACGAGATTGACGTGGAATATGCCTTACGATTCCAATTCAAAGCTTCCAATAATGAGGCTGAGTATGAAGCTTTGATAGCAGGTCTTAATTTAGCAAAGATTATGGAAGCGCAACAAGTGATGGTATTCAATGATTCTCAATTAATTGTGAATCAGATGATGGGAACGTATGCAGTTAAAGGAGAATTAATGGTCAAGTATCATGCAAAGGCGATGGAGTTGTTGGCAGAATTTGATGCCATTCAGTTGATCAGAATACCAAGAATGGAGAATGCACAAGCAGACGCACTGGCCCGACTAGCATCAGCTACTCGTACCGAGTTGCGAAGAACGATACCAATTGAGGTGTTAGAAAGTTGAAGCATAGATGAAAGCTTGACGATGAATGTTATTTCCCTTGATTTAGGACCATCTTGGATGGATCCCATCAGGGCATATGTCGAGGAAGGGGAATTACCGGAGGATAAGATCGCTGCCAAGAAATTGAAGTTTAAAGCTGCTCGGTATGTACTAACTAATGGTGTTTTGTATAGATGATGAATTATGGCAGGTTTGCAAAGATGTGTACATCCCTCCGAGGTGAAAGAATTGATTGAAGAGATCCATGAAGGGTCCTGTGGAGCCCATGTAGCAGGTCGAACACTTTCGCAAAGAGTGATGACGCGGGGATATTACTGGCCGACGATGAGGGCTGATTGTATAGCATATGCCAAGAAGTGTGACAAGTGCCAACATTTTTCCTCCATCCGACGAACTCCACAAGCATTGTTGACACCCATAACTTCTCCTTGGCCATTTGCCATGTGGGGAATTGATTTGGTTGGACCACTGCTAACGACCCGAGGAAGATTCAAATACCTCGTCGTTGCAGTGGATTATTTTACTAAGTGGGTAGAAGCTGAGCCACTTGTTAATATGACATACGAGAAGGTGTACCAGTTTGTTTGAAAGAATATCATCTGCCGATATGGTCTCCCTCATGCCTTCATTACAGACCATGGAACACAATTTGATAACGAGGAGTTTGCCACCTATTGTCATCAGTCAAAACATTTTGAAGGTTCATTCAGCACCAGGCCATCCTCAAAGCAATGGGCAAACTGAAGTGACGAACAGAACATTACTAAATGGTTTGAAGAAGAGGTTAAGTGAGGCTAAAGCAAATTGGATTAATGAGCTACAGTCAGTATTGTGGGCTTACCGAACAACTCCCCGAGCAGCAACTGGAGAGTCCCCATATATGCTGGCATTTGGAAGTGAAGCTGTAATACCTGCCGAGTTGGGTCTACCAACACACAGAGTGCTGAATTTCAATTCCCCAGTCAGTGATTTAATGAGACGATTAGATTTGAACATGCTCGAGGAGGTTAGAGAAGAAGCAGCCATTAGGAATGTTGCATATCAACAACGAACAACTCTGTTTTACAACAAGATGGTGAAAAAATGCGATTTAAAAGAAGGAGATTACGTGCTAAAGAAGGTCATTCAGAAGAACAATAAATTGGAAGCAAATTGGCATGGACCTTACCGAGTTACAGAAGTTGTTCGACCAGGAACTTACCGAATATCAACTCTAGAAGGAGAGGAATTCAAGAATGCATGGAATGCTGAACACCTACGCAAGTATTATCAGTAATGTAAAATGCAAAGCCGTTCTATTAATATGAATAAAACGATGATGTTTTCACCATTTTCTCTCCTTTTATTGAAAGTTTTTCGGGGAATACTAGTGTACAACACTACGCTGCTCGACAGCAAAAAGAAGACGATAGTTCAGACCCACGACCAACTCCGGTTGGTAAAAGGGCGAGAACAAACTATACTCCTTTGGTTAGGAGGCATACACTAGCGTGATCAACTCCGGTTGGTAAAATAACTAGTGGACACTGATAGTTCGAGCGTGATCAACTTCAGTTGGTAAAATAGCGAGAACAAACTATACTCCTTTGGTTAGGAGGCATACACTAGCGTGATCAACTCCGGTTGGTAAAATAACTAGTGGACACTGATAGTTCGAGCGTGATCAACTTCGGTTGGTAAAATAGCGAGAATAAACTATACTCCTTTGGTTAGGAGGCATACACTAGCGTGATCAACCCCGGTTGGTAAAATAACTAGTGGACATGATAGTTCAAACCCATGACCAACTCCGGTTGGTAATAGGGCAAGAACAACATTCTTAAAAATGCCAATTTCGGCTGGCTAAGAAACAAAATATGCCAACTTATGTTGGTCGGAAGGTAAAACTATTCCAGAAAATACAAAGTATTCCAAACTGAACCAAGTATGGTTGGTCGGGGATAAAAATCCACTAACTGTAGTTGGTCGACGAGGATAAAATTATCGACCTTGGTTGGTCGGACACATTTTATGAAAAAAATTACCAAGTATGGTTAGTCAGGGATAAAAACTCTCACTAATTATAATTGGTCGACGAGCACAATTTAACAACCTTGGTTGGTTGGAAAAATTTTAAACATTTTATACTCATTACTTTATGATTGAGCAACATTGATACTTGTAACTTTTTCGGATGATGAACAGCACAATATTGTTATCTTTTTAACAGATATATATAATATAAAGTGTTTGATAAACACAAGACAATAGCAATAAAGATTTGCAAACAGAAAATGAAAGTCTTTCATTAAAATTCAAAACGAATTACAAATTACATGTATACTAACTATTACATCGAAAATCATATTCTATTGGTTTTTTCCCCTCAGCCTTCGATACAGGTTCCTCGCCAGCAGGCGGATCATTTAAAGTCTGAGGAGAGTTAATGAAGTTCAAATCCTTCAGCATTCTGACATTCATTATTGAAGGTGTGTCCAATAGATGCTCGGGACGAGATACCTCGATCTGAGAATGAAGACTGTAGTCACCGAGGTATTCTGCAATTAAGCTCCAAGGAATGGCACGACCTGGGATCCATTCCTTGTCCAAATTTAATGGTGTCACGGGCAAGTCAAGTACCCCAGGGTCGTAATAATCCCATAAGTAATGACCCTGTTCCAGTTTCAATACGCATAAGGCATTCAACCAAGCATTCAACTAGCCTTGTTTATAGCCCTCATTATTGGCATTCTGGATACGTGCATCTAAATGGAATAGTGCCTCGTTGTACCCAGCCATCCAAAATTCCCTGGGCTGTTTATGGAATTGGAAAGTCAGTCTCTCCAACTGCTCGTGAAGGTTTTTGGCAAAAATGTCCTTATTCTCTAAAGCAGACTTCGTCGCAGTAAGTTAATCCTCCAAAGTTAGGATTTTCTTGGACATTTCAGACAAAGCCCGATCTTTCGCATTCAATTGGAACGCTTGAGTCTCCAACGTTGATTGAGTACGAGCTTCTTCAACATTACGACTAAGAGCTCTTGATACTCCCCGAGTAGGTCGAGAACCTCTTCCTCGTCCCCGAGCAGTAGCAGAAATACCATACCTTCTTTAAGTATCCAATTCTTGCCTTAATTTGGCATTCTCAACCTCTAAGAATGAGAACCCTTCGTCGGAGACTGGTACCAAGGCAGTGGAAGATGAAGCTGAAGACTTATAATGTGTCAACTCTTTCTGCAAATTGCTGTTCTCTTGTTCCAGCAGCTCGGCGATTTGTCTGCAGGCCTCAACTTCACCTTTTAGGGTTCTCTCCCTGACATCGTACCCAGCAATGATCTTTTTGTGGCCTGTCTCGGAAGAAAGTTGTTGATATTTATTCTCATAATCCTCGTGCAACAGGGCAGTTGATTCATTGTGTTGATTTTGAAGATCTTCTAGGGTATAATGAAGCTCCTCGATCAATTCGTAGTATGCCACATTATTGGCCACAGCTCGATCAAGTAAATCCTTCAGGTACCGATAAGCCTCAACTGCTTGCTCTGAAGCATCATGGCCAAGGATGTCAGCAATTTCTGATACACTCAGGTCTGTGTGACCAGCCTTATAATATTCATGGCATTGCTGCATCAGCTTTGTATCATGGGTAGATATCAATTCCATTCTAGCCATAAACTAATAAAGGAGAGAAGTCAAGAGTTAATAAAAAAAAAGCAAACAGGTCATCAACAATGTAGAGGAACAAAAAGAGGAGATTTTATTAGATCATAAGGCAAAGTTACAAAGATCTGAGATACAAAGTACAAGTAAGAAGAAAAACATAAAGATAGTACCGAACAACTTCACACCTTTTCCTTGTCTCCCAAGACTTTCTCGGGAGGATGGGATGAGGAGCTTGGTTGCTCGGTGGGAACACTGATTCGATCGGCTGAAGTTGGGATTTGGTCAAGAGAAGCAGGCAAAGAAGAAATCTCCTCAGCAGATGTCTGGTTGGGTTGAGGAGCATGGATTTGATCACCCACAATCATTGAAGATTTTTCAGATGCAGCTTCATCTTCATCTTCGTCTTCAATAACTGGAGGAGGAAAAGGGAGATGTTGTTGAAATAGCTCGGAGTCCTCTCTCACCTTCAATTCCTGCAATGCAGCAACCCAACCATCATGGAAGAATTTCAAACTTCTATAATTCACCTGGGTCATCATTGTTGCTACCCCCTATCCCATCCTTTATCCCAACCAGTTCGAAAGGATTTCTTCACAGCTGTTTTTCTCTTCACCTTCTCCGAGGATAGCTTCTCGGATAGAAGGTCCTCGGAGGCTTTCAACTTGGCCTCCAACTCCTCCTTCTGACGATTGGCTTCGCACAGAAGTGTCAGCTCTTCCTCAGCTGATTTCAGCTTGTTTTCAAGCTCCCCGAAAGTAGTGAGCTTCTCGGAGTATTTCTTGTTCTCCCTCTCCAAGTCCTTCACTTTGTTTCCCAACTGCACCTTTTCTTCTTCAGATGCATCCAATTTCTTCTCCCATTAACCTTTATCCTCGTCGTACTTCTGACGGGATTCCTTCAGAGATTGGGCCAAACCCTAGAATGCATCCTCTACTCCAGACGAGGAGCTTGAAGCCTTGAGCGCTTCATCTTTCTTCACAATGGTGTTAAAACAACTCACCAGCTGAAAAAAGAAGGTAGTGATGAGTTAGTGCCGAGATACATTTATTGATAGAAGGAAATATTCAAGATAAAAAGAAACTTACTGAAGCAATGTGACGAGTATCTAGGGATGTCATCATATCCCTAGGCATGTTTTCCCCGATGCCTTGGACTTCAGGAATAATCCAAGTCTTTACCGAGCTCATTGCAGAGCTCGGGGGAATGATGGTTGGAACACCAGCTCCACTAGTTTGGAGCTGGGGAATGGCTTCAGAAAAACTAACCGAGGAGGATTTCTTCAATCTCCTCAGTGGAACTTCAGCAGTTTCATCCAAAGAACCTTTGGTGGGGGAAATAGTGACCACTTCAACAGAAGTACTTCTCTTGCTCGGAGCCAATGGAGGATTCTCGGCAGCCTTCTGAACAGCAACAGAAGGAACAACATCAATTTTCTTGGTCCCCTTTGGGACTTCAGCCTTGTTCCTCTTTCCATCTCCGGCAGAGGAAGTCTCCTCGAAGATAGCAGGAACTCTCCTCTTGCCCATCTTCTGACTTAGAGGAATGTGAGATTCTGGTGAAGATTCCTCGGAAGCTGGCAATAGGTCACTAATGCTGACCACAGGACGAGCAGTAAAGGATGATGTGTAGCTCCTGTACTGCAACAAATATGAAGCATACCTGATGTGCTCATCTGTAACTCTCTGATGCAAACTCCAGATATGTTTCAATTGCTTTATATTAACTTCTGACTCTTTTGGAGTTTTTCTCTTGCTGTCAACTGCAAACAAGAACATATTGAAATATCAGTCATACATTTTATCAAATATAGTGAAATCATAATTTCAAAAACAAAATAAGATGAAAACAACCTATCCCATTGCCATATGGGGGCATCTGGGACCCTCATATACTGCATCTCCAACCAAAGGGGCATGTTGCCAATTTTTTATAACTACCCCGTGTTCAAAATAATCCCTGTTGGTATCAGGGAGGTTGACTACTAAGGCCCTATTCAAAAACTTAGTTTTTAAATAAAAAACATTGTCTAAAACAGCCCATCTGTAACAGTACATAATCTCAGGAATTCCTATACGAGTTCCATGAGTTTGATTTAACCTATATACCCCATTAACTATTCTCCATGTGTTGGGGGCTATTTTTGCAGGGACAACATCGAAGTACTGACAGAACTCTAAACACAACGGATTTGGTGGAAAAGAAAATCCACATTCAGCAATAAATAGGCTAGGGAACCAGTGTCCCTCAGCCAAATCAAAATAACTTGAAGGCTCAGAAAGAACCTCCAAAGTTACCCAAGAAGGAATACAGAAGTCAGAGCGGAACTTCTCAAGAGATTCGATAATATAAACCATGGTGAATAAAAAGAAATGAAGAAGAAGGAAGAAAATCTTACAGGAAAAAAGGAGATCTGGTGACAAACAAACGAAGGAGGAAATGAACGCACAAGAGAGAGAAAAGCTTTAGAAAGCTCGAAAGCAGAAATTGAAAAGGTAGAAGACGATGGGATTGCCTCTGAAGTTTAAATACCTTGCCTTGGGAAACGGCGAAAGAAATGATTACAAAAAGGAAATATTACGCTACCGGCGGCTAAAAGGACAAAAAGGGCACGAAGATCGAAGCGCCTATAAAAATGCAAAAAGGCGGATTTGGAAGGAAATTCAAATATGAAGAAAAGACTCCTAAAACCCAGGAAGGTCATTTAATATTGCCATATACCGAGAAAGAATGTTCCATACTCCTCAAATTTTGAAATATGAAACATTGGGGGCTTCTGTTGATACCAAAATTAATATGCTGATATGGACGAATAATACGAAGACACGTATCAATCTACGTGGCACAATAGCAACGAGAAAGTTCATTTCCCCGACCAAGTCATGTTCTCTCCGAGAAACAAGGATACACCGAGGAACTCTATCACTCCGAGGAACTCCAGCGCTCCGAGGAACTCTTGAGTAACGAGCAACTGAGGCGGTCCGAGCTGCATCTCGGCCCCAGCATTGATTGCCATATAATCAACAGTTCAACTATTCATTGAATGCTTATTATCTTGATGCACACGCTGCATTAAATGTATTACCCTTTCATATGTATATCATTTAATGTATCACCCCTTTTATGTACAGCCTAAGGGTTATAAATACCTTGTATCACCCTCATTCAAGGGGACCGGAATTTCTTGAGAGAACTTGTAATCAAGAATTCTCAAACACTCGGCAATAACATAACAGTGGACGTAGGCCATTCATACAAGGCTGAACCACTTTAAAAATATTCCGTCTCATTTATTTATCTTTATTTATCTGTGATTAAATAATTAGAATGATCTAATTTTTTACATCAACAATATTCTATAAGTTAGTTTATTGGCTCTTAGTTTCATTCTGTTTTGAGAAAATTTTACATCAAGCTTTAAAATAAGATTTGTGAAAAAAATACTTTTAGTTGCAAAATAAAATTGTGACTAATCATTAAAAATATGCCACTAAATCATCTAGTGGAAAAAAAATTTGTCACTGCTTTGCTATTAAAGATCTGCTGCTAATACCTTTAGTGGCAACATTTTGGCATTTCCTACTAAATGTTACAAATTTCGTGGCAAAGAAATTTTACTACCAAATGATGTACTTTTAGTGGCAATTTATTTTCTACAATAAACGATCATAATTGCCACCACAAGACATTATTTTACACTAAAATGTTCTTTTTGTAGCAAATATAATATTTGCTACCAAAATTAAGTTTTTGCTTGAGGTAATGGTAGTTCTGTGGCAATTCAAATTTTCCACTAAAAATATTTTTCTGCAGCAAATTATTGCCTCCACTAATATTTATTGCATTCAGTATATACATATTTTATGCATAAAATAATTAACAAATAATGCTAAATACATTCAATTTTCATATTTAATATTTAAGATAATTAAGGCAATCTAGTAAAGAACTTTTATGACACAAAAAAATTAAAATATAATTATAATATTGTATACTCATTGTGACAATCAATATTTGAACTATTCCACATCAAAATCAAGTCAAATACACCAATTACATAAATTGTTTCACCGTTCACAAAAATAGTAAAAAAATAAGTACAAAGGGAATAAATATAAGACGGTTGATCCTTTATACTTCATATATCTCTTCTGCTACTCATGTATTATTACGGGTTATGCGATTAGATAACCCCTCAAATTTTCAAAATAGATCATCCATTCGTTCTTTCATTGCAACGTTCTCCCTTTGAGCTTCATTTACTTCTCTTCTTGCCTCGTCAGCTTACCTTCTCGCCTCATCATCTTCTCTTATGGCCGCAACAACTTGTCTATCCCTCTCAATATCTTCCTCCCTTTGCACAGCTTCATGTTGTTTGGTCTTAGAACCAACCCCTCGTCCACGTACATAATGAGTTAACGGATTTTTCACTCTAGTTGTACATTGACTTCAGATGCAGTAGCTCAATAATGAATTATAATTTTGACAACTTGTCACAACCCGAATAAAAATTTTACTCTGTATCCCTAGATAATCTAGAAAACTTTTCCCTATCACCTGCATTGCCTTGAGTGGCATCTCTATCAAATTCATTTCCTAGCATGTCATTATTGTAGGCTCCAGTAAACATATCATGTAACATTCCTTCCATTATCTTACTCAAACCCGTCTCTTGCATTATCTTCCTTCCACATACTATCTTCTTCTCCAACTTCAGACGCATGCTCATTGTAACCGTAAGCATTGTCATTGGGGGATAACAATGGTTCCCCATGATATATCCACCGATTATAACTCGACACAATACCATATATAACCATACGACTCTGGACATCTTGCAAATCCTCTGATAAAAGTTATTACATTTCTTGCACGGGCACTTAATATTACCATTTGTCTTAACATTTGCAAAGACAAAATCAAGAAATTATTTAACACTATCTCGATATGATTTGGGTGATTCATCCAGCTCTTATCTATCCCAATGACCCTATATCACACGATAAAAAAATGCATCATCAAAAAACTAATGAACATCTATTCAAATAGAAATTGTTATTATTGCTTATGCAATTCAATGTTTCATACCTTTATTGTTGTTATTATTGTTCCATAACATTATATGTTGAAACGATATTTATTTATAATTAAAATAGGCACCTCCTCATTCACCTCCTCACGCACCTCACACACCTCACGCACCTCCTTGATAGGTTCTTCAAGAGTCAAAATTACATTTAAATTTGAATATTAAATCTAAATGTAATTAAATACATTCATTCAAACACACTAATAAACATTTTTTGCGGATTCAAAATTCTGACTTCAAATTCAAATAAAAAAAATAGAACACTGATATAAGTTTAAAAAAATCCCCCAAATAGCAATAAAGTGTTTCTAAACAAACATATCAATTTATCATAAACAAACAAGATGCCCTATATCAACTTAAACCTAATAGCCTGAACAACCACAAGATGCCCTATATATATATATATATATATATATATATATATATATATATATGTGTGTGTGTGTGTGTGTGTGTGTGTGTGTGTGTGTGTGAGAGAGAGACAAATGAGGAGGGACTTTTTGTCTTTTCAACCGATGGCTGAGATTTAATGTGAGGGATTAGAATCTAATGGTTTGAGAGCGTGCCACGTGGCCGAGAGTAGAAGAGAGTAATACATCGGGGCTCAAGGTAAATAGATATGATAGGCTATGGCACATAGACATAGCTTTGACAACTAAAAAACAGAAGGGACAAGGTTATCTCAAAAGGTCACTGTTGCGTGGCTCGAGAAGGATGGTGGGTTCTTTAATTTGAAACCTCATCTCCCAGTCACTTTTACCTACTCTCTCTCTTCGAACGTCTTTCTGCAAAAAACCCAAACCCCCAAACCCAGCTCTTGAAATTTATCCCCCCCCCCCTCTCTGAACTTCATTCTGTCAAAATGGTACACATTCGGCCAGAGCAAGCCTTGGGGTAACCATTTCAGCAATGTTTTTTTAAGAAATGAGTGAGTTTAGTTTAGTTCTTTTAAAAATACGACATTGATGTACTTTTTATTTATAGGTATTTTCTAAACATCTTTTTTTTGTTCAGATATGCTTAGATACTCATATGTGTGTTTTTTTGTTCAGGTATGTTTGGGTTCTTAGTGTGTTGGTTCATGGGCGAGATTGTTTGTTCAAGAATAGTGATTTGCTTTAGTATCAGTTTTGTTCATTATTCAGGTGCTCCAATCATATATAAGCAATTATGTACAATACATAGACTAAGAAATAAGAGGAATAGCACAAATGTAAAAAAATATTAGGGTTTTGGGGGTTTCAAAATATTGGGTTTGTTGTTACTGGTGGTTTGAAGTTTGAGGTGGTAGGTGAGTTGGGTATAGAGGTTTGGCATAAGAGTATGGTAAGGTGTGTGTGTGTGTGTGTGTGTGTGTGTGTGTGTGTGTGAGAGAGAGAGAGAGAGAGAGAGAGAGAGGGGGGGGGACTTAAGAGGAAATGGCTAGAAAAGTGAAATGGGTTTTCGGTTCATCGAGATCTCTATTATATTTTACAGAAAAGCTTTTGGTACCGGTTGGAAGCAACCGGATTATTACACCGGCTGAGGTGGCAGGCTGACAAGGCTTGTGGGTGGGTAGGAGAGAGTTTTTTTTTTGTGGGTTAATCCTTGTTTCAATTGTTTTATCAATTATTTTTCTTTAAAAACTGTTTTTTATTATTGTTAAAAAATAATTTTTATATCTAACACAATACGATTTTAATTTTTATATCTAACATAAATAAATAAAAAATATTTTTTTAACAACATAGGATTTTTTTTATAGAAATATTTATCTAGTACCGCTTTTTATCGCAATTGGTTAGTGTCGCTGACGCGGACCCACATTCCTTAATGAATGTGGATCCACGCCAACTGCACTAATCAATCAGTGCCGCTTTTTATTGCAATTGGTTACTGTCGCTGGTGCGGACCTACATTGCTTAATGAGTGTGGGTTCGCGTCGGCGGCACTAACCAATTGCGATAAAAAAACGGCACTAAAAAAATAAATTTATAAAAAAATCCTAAATTGATAAAGAAAATATTTTTTAGTGTCACTTTTTATCGCAATTGGTTAGTGTCGTTGGGGCGGACCCACATCGCTTAATGAATGTGGTTCCGCGCCAGCGGCACTAACCAATTGCGATAAAAAGCAGCACTAAAAAAAGAATTTTATAAAAAAAATCCTAAGTTGTTAAAAAAAATATTTTTTAGTGCCGCTTTTTATCGTAATTGTTTGGTGTCGCTTGCGCGGACCCACATCGCTTAATGAATGTGGGTCTGCGCCAGCGGCACTAATCAATTGCGATAAAAAACGACACTAAAAAAATATCTTCTTTAACAACTTAGGATTTTTTTTATAAAAATATTTTTTTAGTGCCGTTTTTTATCGCAATTGGTTAGTGTCGCTGACGCGGACCCACGTCGCTTAATTAATGTGGGTCCGCGCCAGGGGCATTATTCAATTGTGATAAAAAGCGGCACTAAAAAAATATTTTTTTTAACAACTTAGGATTTTTTTTATAGAAATATTTGTTTAGTGCGGCTTTTTATCGCAATTGGTTAGTGTCGCTGCCGCGGATCCACATTTCTTAATGAATGTGGGTCCGCGCCAGCGGCACTAACCAATTGCGATAAAAAACGGCAATAAAAAAATATTTTTTTAGCAACTTAAGATTTTTTATAAAAATATTTTTTTAGTGTCCCTGGCGCAGAGCCACCCAAAAAAATATTTTTATAGTTTAAAAAGCTGTATAATTAGTTTTTTTTATAGAAATAATTTTTTTTAATTACAAATGAGGAATAAATATGGATAAAGAATAAATAAGGAATGCCAAATCAGTGCCAAATCACAAATGAGGAATGCCAAATCAATGGGCCACCTCAGCCGGTGGATGAATCCGGTTGATTCAACCGGTTCCTTCAGCATTCCTCTATATTTTAAGGTATTTTGTCTTCTTTTTTTTCATTTCTTTTACTCACCACGCCCAAATATTTTTCACCATTATAGGAAAGCTCGGTCTTCTATCTATACTCAGTCTAAAGCATTATGGAGATCAGTGTGACTTTGTGGGTTCTCTGGTTGTAACTTTTGAACCTTTTTCGTTTTAAGTGGTGGACCTGGGTTGGTTTAGGCTTTCAATGTGTATCTTAATGTTATGTTCATTGGTTCATCCTTCAGAGATAAAGTTTTGATTTTTTTTGCTGATGTTATGTCATCTATTTCACCTGCAAGAGAATTGTAATTGACCAATATGTATAATGATTAGGAGTGTGGTCGGCCTCAAAGATTATTGAGTATTTCAATCCGTGTAGGCATATTTATGATTTTTTGTGAGATTTTCATAATATATTATTTCCATTGTATTAACTATTTCACGCTACAAGTATCTATTGTGAGTCATATTTTTTCAAGAGACAAATTTCAACATGTGAACTTATCTCTCAGCACTTAAGAACTTCCTGTACTTTTTTGCTTGATGAAAACCCAGTAGTCATTTCAAGATATTAGTTTTATAGTATGATATGATATCAAGGTATTGATGTATGATGTATTCTTATATAGGTGGTCGTTTTAAGATAATAAATTTGTAGTCTAAAAGGATTTAAAGCGAACGATTTTTCTATGTTTTGGTTTTCGTTGTGCTATAGAGAATAAGCCTTATAAGGAACACAACAAGTTGATAAAGAATATAATCTGCAAGTCGTTGAAAATGAGGATAGACATTACTATCTCTCACGATACCCCTCTTTGTTCATTTGATCCAATGTTGTACTATTGAGACTGGTAGTGGTAATTTTGAAGATCTTTTTTATGTAATTTCTCTTTTCATTTATTTTATCAAAATGACTTGTATTGTTTTTGTAAATTGCACTAGATTTACAAAGTAAGAAATTACAAACTAAAAATTTTCTCTGAACAAGTATAGGGGAGTTTAGTACTGTAGGCAGGGAAATGGACCTGTCAATCGACAGTCTCGTGCAGACTTTTTCGAGAAAATGGTCGTACATTACAATCCGTAAATCCAAATCGTGCACGGGGAATACCATTAGAAAAGTAATTCAGAGAACTTCAAGAGTTCTTTCGGACGCTCCTGACTCCAGGAGTTGACTTTGGGTCAAACGAAGCTCGAAAGTGCTCTTCGGTCCTTTGGATAGGAGATTGTTGGACAGTACTGCATCGTTTGTCCAAACTGTAAGTCTGAATCGCACATGGGGTGGGATATTGGAAAGGTTATACAAGTCAATTCGATGTTCCAAAGAGCTTCGCTCAGTTCAGAGAGTTGGGATAGTACAAAGTTAAATTGATTGGTAATGGCAATGTATAAACTTTTCAATACCGCCTCCATTTTTTATTGTGACCGTTGGATTAATGAGAGTGAAACCATATCCACTAAATCATATGAATAAACCTACCAAGTGGCAACATGGCTATCATACCTACATGATGTTTGCAGCCAATTATCTTCATAGAACAGTCGGTGGAGATAGGATAATATTACCCTTTGTACATACTGGACACATTTGATTTCTCAATTGAAAAACCTTAATGTTGTACAGGCAAATTGATTTTATATCTCCTACATATTGATACCTAGCCAGTGCGTCATTAAATATATGGTACATTTTAATTCAATCACTGAGTCTTGGGAGTTTCCAATGTTAACTATATCTTCCAGCAATTTTTTTGCTCGCTAATGTTGGACTTGAATTATCTTTTATAGTTTTGCTAGGATGCTTTAGTGGTTTAGAGTTTGAAAGTAGCTTATTTTTTTGCTCGCAAATTACTTTTATACATTTGTTTAAACGTTTTCAAGCAATATACTTTGTATATTGTAATTCCGTCCCTGAGGCCTGGTTTTTTTTCTAGGATGCTTTAGTGGTTTAAAGTTTGAAAGTAACTTATATAGTTTTGCTGTCACAAATAAAAACACATCAAGTTGGAAGTGTAATCGTGCCATCGGCACGGGTACACCCTTATATATATATATATATATATATATATATATATATATATATATATAGAGAGAGAGAGAGAGAGAGAGATCATGAGGACCTCTGTTTGCATACTGCTGGCGCGAACCAATTTTGATAAAATAGTAAAAAAAAACATTTTTAAGCTAATTTTTTTATATAGTTTTTAAACATTTCAGTAGGGCTATATAAAAAAAAAATCAGGTCAAAATAATTTTTTTGACTATTTTAAAAAAATCGATCAAACTTTGTCAGTTTTTAACAACTTAAAAACTGACAAAGTTTGACTGATTTTTTTGAAATAGCAAAAAAAATCATTTTGAGGTGATTATTTTTTTATGATCCTATTGAAATGTTTAAAAATCATTAAAAAAAATCAGCTCAAAAATATTTTTTTTACTATTTTACAAAAATGGTCCTCATTCGGGATCCTCAAACTGGGACCTCACTTGATCCTTTCCCTATATATATATATTGAGAGAGAGAGAGAGAGAGAGAGAAATAGATACAAACAAATTAATCGGTGAATCATGGGCAAGAGAGAAATTAAAAGGGACTTTGTAAATGTACGACTTACAGTAATACAGATCATGAAAAAAGGATAACAAAATTTTCATTTACACTTTTAGCCCCTATTTTTGGTGATCATATACCAATCAAAATATGAGTTATTGGAAAATAGGGACCAAAAGTGTAAAAGAAAGTTGTCCTACTTTCGTAATCCATATTATTTCAAGCCTTAAAAATGTGTAATCTAAAATTAAAACTATCATCAATAAACACAAGGAAAGTTTCTAAAACCCAAAACCATCTGTAAAAAAAGAATGCACCTGTAGCAAATCAGAATCCTAGAAAATCTGACTCAAACGCAATTTTTAATGAAAATTTGGGGGATGAAGACTCCTCGTAGCAAGGCAAGGCGTACAATCCACGAAACGATTTCAAATCCCTTTTTCGTGCTAAACGCAAACGAAAAATTAGAGGATTTGAGGAAATTAGACTCATAGCAAATTAGAGGATTTGGTAGCAAATCAGATTCCTCATAGCAAGAGGTAAAGCAAACCCGCTAATAGATTTTTTTAATAGATTTGCAGGATGAATGGAAGATGAAGAGGATTTTTTTTTGGGGGTGGGGGGGGGGGGGGGGGGAATGAGAGACGTTGCGTTTTAGATACATTTTGGGAATGGGAGACGTTGCGTTTTAGATGCATTTTTGGGGGAATACTCCTAAAATGTTTTTTTCCTACAAATTAATTTTGGAGGATAAATTGAGTGTATCTAAAATGGTTTTTGTGGCAAACGAGTATATTTGCTACTAATGAAAATACATTAGTGGCAAATATTTTAATTTTGCAACTAATAAGAATTTTGTGTTCCCGCTAAATGTCTATTTCTTTTCGCTTTACATTTAGTGGTAAAATTAGTGTCGGTTTAAATTTGTTGCCACTAATACATTATCTTTTAGTGGCAAACATAAATTTTGTAACAAAATATACGTTTTAATGGCAATGAATGATTAGTCACTAATAAAATTGTCACGAATTAATATTTTTCTTGCAGTGTGTTAAAACGCAATAATATCAACAAGATTGGCACATTGTGATATGGCGAGTAGTTGGGGATGATGCATGTTCTTATCATGACAAGGTAGAAAAAGTTGATTGTGGATTTGTGCATTTTTAAGTTGAGAAACTCTAGATTAGGGGTGGACAAAAAAAAGACCGACCCGAATGGACCGATTGGACCGAACCGGACCGAACCGAAAATTAAGGCTATTTTTAAACCGGTCCAAAAATCGGTTCACAAAAACTAAAAACCGATTAAATCGGTCCGGTCCGCGGTCTACTATATTAAAAGACCGATTTGGACCGGACCGAACCGATTCCCATATATATAATAAAAATAATGTTATTGTGTTTCTTATATATAGTTTTTGAATTAATGTATATAACTTATGAATTTAATTTGGAACATTTTATATATGTATAGACATTTTTGTATCTGGGTTAAAAAAACCCATGTAAATATCACTTGGAGTTTCGAGTCTTATTTTTTTGTATATATATTTGTGAGACAAATAGATAAAAACATTCATAAAATGTACATATATATAAAATAGGGTCAGGACCGAATTTTACCCTGGACCGGACCGAAAAAAGCCTGGACCGAATTAGTAGGTTAACCGAATTAATCGGTCCGGTCTCGGTCCAAAAAAATTGAGGACCGAATATTCGGTCCGGTCCAAAAAATAGGCAAAAACCGGACCGGACCGGACCGTGCCCACCCCTACTCTAGATGTCCCGCCTCCTAGCCCTCCTAGGAGACCGCATCTTAGCCCTTTTTTTGTCAAATTTTTTTTGAACTTTTTATTCTTTTATTCATATAAAAGCAGTTTTTTATATGAAAAAAAAACAGTTTTTATATAAACAAAAAAAAGTTTTTAGATTAATATAAAAAAATTTATTTTTTATTAAAATTAAACAACTTTTAATTAAAATTAAAAACATATATTTTTTTCATAAATAAAAAAAATTATGTTTATTAACAAAAAAACAATAAAATAATTTTTTTCAATAAAAAATTTCGCGATTAATTAGTGTATCATTCTCGGATCCAAATCATTTGTTGAATGTGGCTCCGCGCCAGCGACACTAATTAATAGCGATATTTTTTAATAAATTTGGATCCAGGAATGTGAGTCCGAAAATGATACACTAATTAATCGCCTAGTGTCGCTGGCATGGCCCTACATTTCCGGACAATCATTTGTTGATTGTGGGTCCGCGCTAACAGCACTAATTAATTGCGATATTTTTTAAATAAAAAATATCACGATTAATTTGTGCCACTGACACGGACCCACATTTTCGAGTCCACATCATTTGTTGAATGTGGGTCCCCGCCAGCGGCATTAATTAATCGTGATATTTTATTAAAAATTATCGCAATTAATTAGTGCCGCTGGCGCGAACCCACATTCCCGGATCCAAATCATTTGTTGAATGTGGCTCCGCTTAAGCAGCACTAATTAATCGCGATATTTTTTTTGAAAAAATATCGCGATTAATTAGTGCCACTGACGCAGACCCACATTTCCGAGTCCACATCATTTGTTGAATGTGGGTCCACGCCAGTTGTGCTAATCAATTGCCATATTTTATGGGTCCGCGCCAACGACACTTATCAATCGCGATATCATGTCAAAAACATAATTTTTTTTATTTATAAAAAATATTAACTTTAATAAAAAATTTACTTTCAATAAAAAAAATTATTTTTTTTATATTAATTGAAGAAACTGTTTTTCTATATGAAAAACTATTATTTTGTATATAAAATATTATTTTTATATCAATTGTTAAATACAAAAGAATAAAAAGAAGAAGAAGAAGAAGAAAAAAGGTGCTGAATGCGGTTTCCCAGGCGGTCAAGGTAGAATCACTCTTTGAAGTTTATCAAATTTGCAAGTAATTTTTTCCTTCGTGTAAATCTCTACTTATGTAGTAGAAGGGATCAGATCAGCCTAGTGTTTTCTTATAAAATCCCCGCCTCACGTATATGGTTTCTTTTTCCACATTTTGATTGTCTTAATATGCTTAATGAACACATGTTGACAAGGAAATCAATTTTGCAAATCACTTTTTGTCACTTTGAGGTCAAGATAATATATTTCCTATATGTATAGATTAAAAGAAAATATTCATTTTAATTGGAAATAATTTTAAGTCAGATAGCTACGTTGATAGTTATTCTCTCAAAAAAATATGTTATTATCGGTTGGGAAAACTTTTAGCAAAGAGGATTAGTTTGGTAAGAGATGTAACTTTTAATGGTGGAAACAATATGATGAGTAGATATTTGCCATTACCAACATGGAGGGAATCGAATCCATGATATTTCACGCCGTTTGAAGACTTTACGGACCAAAGTAACGTGATTGGTTTCACTTGTGTCTAGGAACCAGTTATACTGTGAAGATAGAAGAGACTAGTTAACCACGGGACAAATAATATTAGATGAATGTTCCGTGATATGGGCAACTAGCATAATTAGAAAAAAATGATTTAAGGGAATCATATCATTGCCTAGTATTTTCATTTAGTTGGTAGCCAGTTGTAGCAGAATGAGAGGTGGCTTAGCAATTTTAATCAATATTTTATGAATTTAATTATCATCTTTAGAGGTAAATTTAGTGAGAATAAAAATAACCTTTAAATAATTCGCATAAGAGCCTCCAGGACCCCATTTAACCAATCTTACTTGAAAAACTCAAGAGGACTAATATAAAATTCTAGGTCCTCATGATCCCTTTGGAATTCATATTTCTAACGTTGTGGAGATGACCCAAAAAGAAATAAACGAGTTGAACTCCACCTCTAAACCGTCTCAGACATTTGAAAGATCAAAATCAACACCACAAAAAGAAGTAATAATAATAAAAATAAAACTGATATAATAACACTTTTTACACACTTCGCTCACAATTGTAACGAATACATATTTGACACATGTTTAATCAACAAATAGTGTCAATAAACTCTGGCAGCTAGATAATCTCTTAACTGTAACCATAAAAATGGGAAATAAGTTAAGGATATTTACGTAGTTACACCAACTGGATGACATGTCTTGGAAATAGTTGTTTGCCAGTGAACAAAACCAAGAGGCTATTGACGTAGAGCGTCAGAGAATCCAACATGAAGAAGCCCTGATGGCCAAACGTGATCCGAGTTTTAAACTGCTGAAAATCATACCCGAATAAGAATGAGATAGGATAATTTTAACCAACAAAACAAAACAGAAAACAGAGGCTATAGGAGGACGAACCCTTCCTCGACTCAACTCATGCTCAAGCATTCTGGTCAGATGATCCAGCATTGTGACGTACAACTTATTTGTTTCCTTCGCAATGCCCACCATTCCACGTCGACCATCAACACCTCCGTCCTTGTGAACGATGTATGACCATGCACCAATAACCAATAACTAAACTTCATTAGTTCTTGAGAATTTAAATGATCTCATAAATCGTTTAGCAATAACTACGGGATTTTTTTACCTAAATAAATACTCAATCCTGCTTTATTTTTTTATGGTTGGACTTTAATATTGTTAGCAACTCTTATGGATAATTTTCAAAATTTATAAAGGTTTAATAAGTTTGTTAACTCTCTAGAATTACTTATCATATAAAAAAATTAAAAAAAAATACTCTATAACTTTTCCTACCTTATTTACACTGCCTACCTATTCAGGCCCTTGTCTTTGAGCTCCACAATTACGGATGTTCCAAGCCTGATTATCCGTAGACGAGCGAGTTTCACTACTTTGAGTGCAAAGCAAACAATGTCCAAAAAGTTGGAAATATCACTTACTTAAGAACCCAAGACGCACTAGTCCTGGAAGAAGCAATTACGCAACAAAAAAAAATATATAAAACACATAACATGCTTCTCTCCGCCCAATTATCTTCTCATTTCTTTGGAACGTCGTGGACAAATTCATACATTTTATATGATAATAATGAAACTATTTACACAACTGAGTAAACCAAATTAAATAACCATGACAAAATATGTAAAGCACTAGCCTCAACATCAGCAAAATTTCATAATTTTCTATTTTTATTTATGTACACGAGAAACAAAACGTAAAATCAGAGTTTTGTGAGTTCAGGTAATTATATCTTTTTTACGAGGGATTAAAGCTAAGGGAACTGTGCATGAGAAAGCAGCAAAGGGAGCTCCCTTCAGTCCAAATACAGGAAGCTTAAGATTCAACTTGTCTCCCGCTTCACTCAGTCAGTTACTAAGTTCCATTTATAACTCAGTATTTGGATGAATGAGTCGGCAGCTAATTGAACCCTACTGCCACCAGTTAGTGGACTGAAGAAAGCTCACTTCAAAAACTAATCACCTACTCTATATAACAAACAAACACACATATATATAGAGAGAGATCATCTTCAGCATGAGTGAGTGAGCGAGTGAGTGAGTGTTTTGTTTGTGTTTAGTACTGTATGTATGTGTGTGTGTGTGTGTGTGTGTGTGTTAGTTGAGAGAGAGAGAGGTTCTTCTATGACCACCCCAAACAAGCAATGTTTATGTGCCTATGGAGTAGAAGAAAGGCTTTATATAGGCAAGAGAAAAGTAGCGACAAGACAATATTATTCATTCATAAAAAATAGCAAAAAAAGGGAATTATTCATATTCCTTTTTTCGTTCTCTTGTTCTCCTTGGACACTCTCTCCAATCTTATTGCATTTTGAAGGAGCGCCGGCTATTGGCACTCCTTTAAAATCCTCTGGCACTTCAATATTACCTTTATGATTATGTTATTTCTCCTTTATTTCTTATATATTCTGATCTAATATATTTATTGTGCTAATTCATGAAAATATATTCATGATCGATTCATAAAATTGTGGAAAAAATCGTTATATCCGAAGAGTTTTCTATCTTAATGCCCGTATTTTTTTCATTCCGTTGACACGGACCATTTTTTATTATTTAAAAAAAATGGTTCACACCAACGGTATTTATAAACGGTCCGACCAGGTATATATACCGCTGGCGCGGACCAACATATTAGATAAAATGGTTCGCGCCAGCGATATATATAGGTGGTCGGAACGGATGTGCATATGATTTTTATGTGTGTCGCGCCAGCGGTATGATTTTTTACAACTTTGAGTAATAATTATTGACAACTTAATCATATTGTTTCGCATTTTAATTCAGTTGTGTTGTGAAATCTTTTTTTTTACAAAAACTGAAACACGACCAAATTAAAATGACACACAATTCGAAATCATTTTTTTTATCAAAATGGTCAAGTTAGTAGTGTCGGAAGACTTGTGTGGAGCGCTAATAGCGCCACCTGGCTTGGTCCAGTGGTAAGGAGGGTTTCGCTCTAAACCATAGGTCGTGAGTTCGATCCCTCCCCGCGGATACCTGCCCTGAGGGTAAGGGCGGGTTCTGAGCCGTGCGGGTATGCCGTAATGTTCTGAGTTCGATTCTCACTCGGGTGCCAGACTTAAATTGGGGTGTGTGTTAGGGTCGCTCTGGCACTTGCAACCCCTATTAGCAAACATAGGGAAGTCCAAAGGGCTCGTTTGTGTAGAGGTTCAAGGCTTCAAAAAAATAAATAGCGCCTCCCTTCAAGAAATAACGAATCATCCGGGAATAATTTTTGTACCCACCATATTTGTACAAGAATCATCCGAAAATAATTTTTAAAACTATATGGTTTTATTTAGCAACAAATAGATTATAAAAGTTCCAATTATTTAGTAACGAATGGATAATAAATGTTCCAATAATAAAAGTTCCAATTATATGGTGTATGCGCCAGCAGTATGTATAGGCGCTCCGACCAATTATATACACTGTTGGTGTGGACCAACATATTAGATAAAATTGTCCTCGCCAACGGTTTGTATAGATAATCGGACCGCCTATACATATGATTTTATGGGTGTCGTGTTTTAATTAAGAAAAAAATTAAACCTTACATTCTAAACTTGAAATAAAAAAAAAGTCTTAAATAAACCTAGACCCAAAAAAGAAAAGAAAAAACTTTAAACCTTAATCCAAAAATATTTTCCCAAAAATAAACAAGTAACTTTTAAAAACATTAAAAAAAAAAAGTAGACTATTCCTAGAAAAGTGTCAAAAACCCAAATTTCAAAAACAAACTAAAAATAATTTATAATTAACTTTGAACAAAAGTTCAATCCATTTAAGTTAAAAAAAATTAAAATATTAAAGGAATAAGTGAAGTGGTGAACCGGACAAAAGATAAGGAAGAAATGAAATGGGGTTTGTATGGGATAAAGAGTAATAATGTCAATTGAAAAATAATTGGAGTGTTTTCAGAAATTGATCCATTCTGGCTTGGTTCAGTAGTAAGGAGGGTTTCGCTCTAGACCATAGGTCGTGAGTTCAATTCCTCTTCACGGATACCTGTCCTGAGGGTAAGGGTGAGCTCTATGCCGTGCGGATATGCTGTAAGATGTTTCGGTTCGATTCCCCCTCTGATACCAAATTTAAATTAAAATGTATATTAAGGTGACTCTGATACTTGTACCCCTATTTAGTTGTTGCGCTAAAGCAAGACTATCTCTAGCGACCAAGACGATAAAACTCACTCGGGAATTTTATCAAACACTTGGTGTGCGGAAAACACCCAAGACCTTGTTCCCAAAATGAACTAGTGTGCAAACTCCCAATCGAATCAACCAAACATCAATGAAGAGACAATAAGAACAAACAAGCAATCATCAAAGCAAAACAACAACGATATACCGTGGTTCACCCAAATTTGGGCTACATCCACCAAGGAGGATTTCTTCTTTCTATAGATAAATGGAGGAACCCAAAGGTTATACACACACACAATTTATCTCTCTTAGAAAGTCACTCACAACCTCACAAGAACTCACCCCTCAAATGGGAGCTCTATCTGTCTTTAGCTTTGATAACTCACAAAATAGCTCTCAAACTTGTCCTTTTATTTTCAAAACCTAGAAATGACACTTGTATTTATAGATTTGAGCAAAAATGACAAATTTGTAAATAAACCAAAACTGAAATAATAGGAGAGCCAAAATCAACAAACTCCACCTTGGCGATCCTAACGATCCAACCAATCTCTAGAATGCTGAAATTGAACCCGCTTGAAGACTGTCCCACCATCTACCAAGCTAAAATGATTCCCCCAGGCGATCCTCACGATCCAACCGAATTCGGAATGCAAACATCAAATTCGCTCTAAGATCATCCCGGCATCTAACAAGCCAATACGCTCCACCCGACGCTAAGCCACCTCAAACTTCAAACATGAAGTGAGATACCGCAAGTCTTCACTCCAAAACTCCAAACGACTCCACCCGCCGAGGAACCAAGTTCTAAACTAAGAACTCCCCTGAATGCTTCCCATGTAACCATACGGTGAAGCTCGCTCCTCATGTAACCTGGTGAGTACACCCCCACACAATACATATAGCATACACCTTCTTTACAAGAAACATTCAAACACATCAACACCATCTTCCACCTTGAGAAATAACCACGGATGAGAGGGAAAATTCCTTACCTCTCATACCCTCCAAATCTCACCCTCGAAAGATATACCAAGTCTTTGTCACGAAAAACTCTCGTTTGCCAATGCTCGCAAACAATAACTCATCGACCTTCCTTGAACTAGCTACACACACCTCGAATCCATCACACTCCTACACCTCCTCGATTCGAATCGGCCAATGCATCTGTGCAACTAAACCGGGTCAACATCACCCGTTGGCCCTGGAGGGGGACTTCGATCCATCCCCTCCACTAGTAGGTATTCTCCCATCTCTACCGTCTACTCTTGGAAAGCTAGCACCCAATGTCTCCACTTTGTTCACAAACGAGACATGCCTCGAACGTTCGATCACTTGTGCACATCGCTTCCCAATCTTCCTCGAAGTTTGATTTAGACGATACAACCCCTCTCTTTCCTCTCCCCTCGCTAGGACCATACAACCGCGTGTGACTTTCAAGAGTCCACCCGCCACCGACACCCGTCAACCCTTGGAATCCAAACGGCTAATGGATATCAAATTCTTTCGCAACTTTGGGACATAGGCCACACCACCCAAAGTGCGTTCCACCCCATCGAACATCTTGAGTTTCACCGTCCCGACACCCTCAACGGAAACCTTCTCTCCGTTAGCCAAAGACATGGAACCTTTTCCATTTTCCGTGAAAGTATCAAAATATTCCCTCTTAGAGCAAACGTGATCCGACGATCCCGAATCTAATATCCAATCATCTTGGGAAAGAGAGTTAACCTTGGAGATTGTGAGAAGTTCTCCAAGTTCATCTTCATAATTCGCACTCGCTACCGTTGCCCTCTCAGAATCAACCTTGCCCTTAACCTTGTCGTTCCACAAAGGACATTCTCGGATCATATGACCCCATTCCCGGCACTTGTAGCATTTCGACCCTTTACCACCAACACCTCTCGATCTAGACCTACTACCGTCATTAAATCCCCGGTTGGAGTTCCTCCCGCCATTTTACCCACCTCCATCTCTCGCCATAAGGCCTTCATTATGGGAATACCCGTCATCTCCACCTTCCTTCTTTCTCATCATGACATGAGATTGAATATCTTGCACAACCTCGTTGCACTGGAGCATAGACTTCCTAAACATGAGCGTGGTCACAAAATGCTCGTATGAATCGGGTAATGATGCAAGCAACAACAATGCTCGATCCTCCTCAATGAATTGAACGTCTATCCGGTTCAAGTCATTTATCAAGGCATTAAAAATGTTGATATGCTTCATCATATCCTCACCCTCCTTCATCTCAAGCTTGAAGAGTTTCTTCTTGAGGAACAATTTATTTGACAACGACTTTCCCAAATAAATCTCTTCAAGCTTATCCCACATGCCTTTAGCCGTGGTCTCCGCTATCACATTATTCAACACATCATCCGTGATAAGCATCTCAATACACGAAGCCGCTCTTTGATCAATGCCAATCCACTCGGCATCGGTCATGCCTACCGGTCGTCCCTCTACCCCCAACAATGCTAATTGCAACCTCTGTTGGACAAGAACGCCTCGCATTCGTCTTTGCCATAACCCGAAATTGATCTTCTCATCAAAAGCCTTCATGTCCGTCTTCATTGAGCCACTCGATCCATAACTCGGATCCCATCTCTTAGAGCCTCTACTCGTAGAGGTTGATTCTCGAGTACTCTCCACATTTTCCGTCATTTGGAACAAAAGTAAAAGATATGCCAAAATTACCAAAATTGATTCAACCTCGAACCAAAAATACCGGGCAAACATTGCAACCAAAGCTCTGATACCACTTGTTGCGCTAAAGCAAGACTATCTCTAGCGACCAAGACGATAAAACTCACTCGGGAATTTTATCAAACACTTGGTGTGCGGAAAACACCCAAGACCTTGTTCCCAAAATGAACTAGTGTGCAAACTCCCAATCGAATCAACCAAACATCAATGAAGAGACAATAAGAACATAAAAGCAATCATCAAAGCAAAACAACAACGATATACCGTGGTTCACCCAAATTTGGGCTACATCCACCAAGGAGGATTTCTTCTTTCTATAGATAAATGGAGGAACCCAAAGGTTGTACACACACACAATTTATCTCTCTTAGAAAGTCACTCACAACCTCACAAGAACTCACCCCTCAAATGAGAGCTCTATCTGTCTTTAGCTTTGATAACTCACAAAATAGCTCTCAAACTTGTCCTTTTTTTTCAAAACCTAGAAATGACACTTGTATTTATAGATTTGAGCCAAAATGACAAATTTATAAATAAACCAAAACTGAAAAAATAGGAGAGCCAAAATCAACATTAATAAATACGAGAAAATTCAAGATTTTTTTGTGCGGAGATTCATGACTTCAAAAAAAAACAAAAAAGAATTTGAGGAGTGCGTTTAACTGCACTCTATGAAGAAATCCCATCACATCCTTTCAACATGCTTAATTTTTATGTGATTAAACAGATATTTAATGATAATGATAAGCATTGATACTGTATGGTCACTTATCAACTTATTCCGATGGCTTAGTCAAGATGAGTTACGTGAACCTTAATCTTTTCGTAACATGATTGACAAAGACAACAAATCTATTTATATACATGTACATGTATACATGAATAGCAATAGTGAAACACCTAAACAAATTCCCTTTCAAGTCATTGAATCTTGTGTGATTATAAGAAAAGTCAAGATTATCACAAATCACATTGGATAAGGGTTTTGCTTACATTGAACTGGTTCTGAAAAATGCTACGAAACAATCCACTAGATAGGTAAAACCATATATATATCTCTTGTTTCCTTAAGATGAGGATCAATGAACTCTAATTTGACCATATACAAGTAACCATCTTGCGATTATAAGATTACATGTGTGGTTGTCTCCTTGTATATTTTAACCCCATTTATATGTAATGACAATATTATTTGTTATAAAATTATTCTTAATAACATCCTAATATTAATTACAAACACATTAATTTATTAAACTCTAATGTACAATTATTCATAATAAAAGGATATTAGATTTTTTATTTTGATAAAATATGCTTAAACGATAAAAAAGAATATTTACATTGATTCAATGCATTAATCAAGTTTATTGTAGAAATCTTTTTTACTCATCTTGATTAATTGCTCTAGTAATCTCTCTTCTTTAATAAAAAATTGCACTTAAATGATATTTCAGAATTTTCCCTCTCTAGCCAAATATATTTCGTATTTCTGCAGATTATTTGATGGAGAATAACCTACTATATATAGGGTGAGAGAGGACTCGAATCTCCTATGTAAACTATAATTCTAACATTCATTACAATTAGACTTGCATTAGGAGATTAACCCACTTAATCTCTTAAAAATCTTGGTGACTTATCCAAAGGTCTCCTCACCAAATATGATTTCTTAGTCGGACCACATCAAGTAGGACTCTTTTATTTAACCCATTAATTAATTCTGAATTTCATAATTTTGATAAAATTAAATAAATAAAATATTTCTAATAGTTCCCCACTTCGTTCTAATAATAATTCACATAATGATTTGAGTAAAGGAACATAAGGTGCACAATAATCTTTAGAATAGTCATTAATCATTAGTCATCTTAATTAAATACTCGACTAAATGTGAGTCATGACGGTTCCACATTAATTCAAGAGCATGGCTCCTTGCATGTACTACGCCACTAAAGTCATATTCAATTAGGCATAAAATGTGGATTGTCAATAATGGTCTCATTGTATCTTTATAAAAAAAAAACTATTTATGTCACATTCATTCATTCACATTCACGTACACATTAAAGGAAGAAATATAAAATTTGAAAACACTTTAGTGATATCATAATATAGTGTCAAAAATAAGCACAAGAAATTTGCAATATCAAAATTTTATTGGCTACAGTTAAGATCCATATCTTAAGCATGCTTCATTCTATTTTGTGATAGCGTATTTATGCGAATTTGATATGTTAACATTTGTACTAATATGTTTAAGTGACACTTGTTGTTCTAGAATTTCTTATTTAATTGAAAAGGAATTCATAATTAGCTTAGTAACTCGTAGATTACCTAAGATTTCATTATAAAGAAGATTGCAACAACATTATCATAATATTTCAGTGGCTTGATAATTTAGTCGACAACTCCGAATCCCAAAATGAAGTCACGTTGTCGAAATACATAAGATGTAGCATCAAAGCGTGCTACAAACTCAACTTTCACAATAGTTAATGGATGGATTTTGTTATACTTCTTCATTACATTGGTCGTTAAACCAAACTAAACATACTTAAACAAGAGTGAACTTCATACTATGAGAATGCAAGTGATCTAATGGACTGATTTGAATGTTAGGTTTTTGTACACAAATCCAATTTTCATCAACTTTTAACCTTTGATTAAATTAGGTTTGCATACAAGATGTGTTTTAATTTAAGTTATCAAACTTCACATGCAGTCAAGAGAGTAAATGAGGAAAAATCCATAAAAAGGGCAAAATTATATATTTAGCATTATCGTAAGTTTTTTACAGACATACGACTTACAATTACTTAGATAATGTAAGTGGGACACACAGAGTCTTCAAAACCTCTAATAGAATACGACTCAGTCCAGAGCCGGTCTGCCCTCGGTATCCACCGATCAGCCTTCCTTCTTCTTCAGTAGTGAGCCCTGGGTTCACAGGTCAATCGTAAAGTATAGACTCCACAAGGAGTATGAATTATATTCAAACATACAGTTTCACAAAGGTCACAAATCACATAGGGGATGAAAGGATTGTGAAGGTAAAATTGTTTTTGTGAAATAAAATATGAAAACCTTGGAATAGATATGCAGAATTCGTTTTTTACCAATGTCCCATGAAAAAACTGTTCAAAACTGATATTTATAGGACTAACACAAAATTCAAGGTGACGTTGTTCATTCGAATGAAAATGCAAGTCGTTCGAACAAAAATGGGTTCCTTTTGAACGAGATGTAGA
Source organism: Sambucus nigra (assembly GCA_949130495.1). Taxonomy (NCBI): domain Eukaryota; kingdom Viridiplantae; phylum Streptophyta; class Magnoliopsida; order Dipsacales; family Adoxaceae; genus Sambucus; species Sambucus nigra. Next base: position 481,667,178 of record OX422211.1, on the reverse strand, counting down.
CTCGTTCTAACGACAGGGAAAAGTCATTTGAACGACTATCTAACGAACTTCAAACGAGAAACCTCTACCTTGTAAAACCCACTTCGTTTGAAACACGTTAAAAGGTCGCTATAACAATATTCTCGTTTGAACGAGATTGATTCTCGTTTGAACGATGCCAAAAATGACATTTTATTTTTTAAAATCCTTTTAAAAAATTACCTCGATTTTATAAAAACTAACATCCCAAATATGATTTATAAAATTTATGATCACCCGGACTTGTAAACCTTCATGAGTTTTAGGGTGTCTTCGATCTTGGAGATGTCAGAGTTCGGTTCAACGAGTCGGTTTATAATGGGATATGCTAAAATATTAAACAAAGACTAAGCTACAAGCAATTATAAATATTTTCCCTTACAAATCTCCTCTTTTGACTATTCCGTTACAAAAAAAAAATCGAAACTCAAATTTTAATAAAATTCCTCTATGACAATAATTCCTAATGCCCTCCCAAACCCTAAAAAGGGAACGACATAAATGAAACTTCGTCTTCAAACTGAACTTGTTCTTCCTTTGGGCAACTTTATCTTCATCTTGTGTAGACCATGAGTTCATCATCAAAGCGGAAGTGAGCTGCACTTCTGAAATAAAGAGATTCCGTGACGCATAGGAGTTTTAAATAGAAAATAACCCCCCCCCCCCCTCAATTTGTTCTCCTTATTTTGTCTGTAATAGACAAAGGAGTAGAAACTAGACATAAATTATAAAGCATCACATCAAAAAGTAAGATATCGTCACAAAGATAGTGAAATAAAGCACATGTAGTGATAATCTCAAAAGGCAACCTTGTCAACCAACTATTTTTGAAAATTTTCAATTTTTCAAGTATCAAATATAAAATTTAGAAATACGACACACCATGAAATAACACTATAATATCCGAATCAGGAATTTCGAATGAAGGTGTGTAAACATTTTCCATGGGCAAATTAACATAGACATTTATAACAAGTGTGCACGAAGTCATGAGACACTTCTAAAGAAATAACTCATTGTCTACCTTAGGTGTAATAAAAGTGAACTCATATGAAATCGACTTAAATCAATCAATATGTCATGAACATAAATGATTCTCATACGAATAACGTCAAAATATGTAATGCTTGTCAAGAAACTCCGTTGGGCAAATCCATTGATCTTCGACTGTAACTCCCTCAAAATCTCTCTATGTTGTGACTTTTCACTCAATTATTTTGAAGAAATTATAGTGCTTATATGTAGTGAAGCATTAATAAATATAAGTAAAATTGACCTGGAACTTCTGTTTCTAGTGTATATAATCTAGGCTCTTTTATGCAAATGGTGACTTTTAACGCAAATAATATTTTTATCTCCGTAGCCCCTTTCCATTGCTTAACATATAAAAATATTTTCCATAATATAAATAAAATCTGAAAAAGGGTTCTTACATGGACAACTTATCTCTTTTTACATTTGTTTCGTTATTAAGCGAAATTGAGATGAGAATATCGTATTCGACAAATGATAAGTAAGCACAATGTTCATAAAGCTTGTGCATATGTGCAATAAAGGTGACAATAAGTCTAACATGTAGATAGTAGACATTAATGATCAGCGTAATGAATCCACCCATATTAAGCAGACTAACGAAATAAAGTAACGTCTCAAAGCACTACGAAAAAGTAACGTGAATGGATGAAATAAAAGGGTGATTCGAATATCTTAAATATTCATCCATACACGGTGATAAAGGACAAATACAAACTCTTCATGTCTTTTTCAAAAAAATTATCAAAAATAAATATTTTTCACTTTTTTTCATTTTCTTAAAAAAAATCAAATATCATTTTCTCTTTTTCAAAAAAAATTCGTAAAAACAAAACTCTTTTTGGAAATTTTCAAAATATAGAAAAAGAAAATATATAAATATGCAATGATAATACAATATAGCAATAGAAACATAAGATGTGAACATCATAAACATCCTACATTAGATAAAGTACCCTCTCTCAATCAACAATGAAAATACCTAAAGATTTCCTAAGATCCTCAAATCGAAGTGCAATTAAAGGTTTCGTGAAAAGATTGGCCAATTGACGTTCGGTGCTCACAAAGCTCAAGGATACAACCTTCTCCACAACTAGGTCATGTATAAAATTCCCCCGTATCCTAATGTACTTTGTGCACGAATATTGGACTAGATTACGAGATATATGGATTGCACTGGTATTATCACAAAAAATATTCATTGTGCCCCTCTGAAATCACATAATTTTCCAACATTTTCTTTATCCATAAGAGTTGTATGCAACAACTCCCAGTGGAAATATACTCAGCCTCCATTGTGGACAAAGATGTAGAGTTTTATTTCTTGCTCAACCAAAAGACAAGAGAACTCCTAAAATAGAAACACCCACCCTAAGTGCTCCTATAATTACCAATATCGTCGGCCTAATCAGCATCCGAATAGGCGAACAAACAGTCATCGGTATCAAAGAAATACTGAATACCTTATGAAAGAGTTCCACTTATGTATTTGATGATACGTTTGATAGCGAATAAGTGTGACCCTTTCGGGGACGCCTAGTATCATTCACAAACTCCAACACTAAAAGAAATATCGGGACAACTAGCGATCGAGTAGAGGAAACTACCTATCATACTCTGGTAAAGGGTTTTCTCTACGTCCTTTCCTAAAGTGTCTTTGCTAAGGTCTGTTGATGTACTCATAGTAGTGCATTGATGCTTGGTGGAGTGTAAACCAAACTTATTCACTAGGTCTCTTGTATATTTGGATTGAGATATGAATATCCCCATCCTTAAGCTGACGAGCCTGGAGACCTAGTAAGAATGTAAGGTCATCAACCATGATCATCTTAAACTCACAATTCATATCCTCCTTAAAAGTGTGACCATGGCGGTAGCACGTGGATCCAAATACTATAACGTCTGCGTCCTGGGTGTTTAGAGTCTTCAAACCCTTTTGGTTGTTCTAAGTAAACCTCCTCCTATAGAATGTCATTCAGAAAGGCACACTTGACATCCATCTGATATAACTTGAAGTACAAATGACATGCTAGGGCGAGTAGTAAGCGAATGTACTTAAGCCTAGCAACAAGAGAGAATGTCTCGTCAAAATCTACACCCTCAATCCGTGTGTAGCCTTAAGCGACTAACCTAGCCTTATTATGACCTATGGTACCGTTCTCATCTATCTTTTTCTTGTAACTCCACTTGGTACTTATCGTATTAGTCTCGCTAGGTCGGGACACTGCGTCCCAGACATTATTCTTGAGAAACTGAAGTAATTCATCTTGCATAGTAGATATCCAATGATCATTCTTGAGTGTTTCTTTTATATTATTGGGCTCGAATAAGGAGGTGTGGCACAGATAGCTAACCACATTCTCGAGTTGAGCATGAGTCTTGACACCTAGTGTAAGATCACCAAGTATAGTACAAGGGTCATGAATTTTTTGAACCCAAGCGAGTGGATCCTTTAAATCAGGAGTGGGGACCTCAAAGGTAGTATGAGGAAAGATGGGATCGTCACCAGGGGTGCGTCATCCTCGCACTAGGGGATGGGAGAAATAAACACCAACAGCTCATCATCTCTAATCGTGACATTTATAAACTCCATAACGTTAGATTTTGAAAGTTTAAACACCCTAATCCCTACAAGTCGATGAATATCCTAAAAATATCCCCTCACCGCTCCGGGAATCGAAATTTCCTAAGTGTTCTCTATCTCTCAAGATGTAGCATGTACTCCTAAAGATACGAAAATATGATAAGTTGGGATTCTTCCCTATCCACAACTCATAAGGCGTGTAAAGCGTGTGTAGATGAAGATATACCTTATTCACCGTATGGCAGGCGGTGCTCACCACCTCTGCCCAAAAACATTTAGGCACGTTTCTTCCAAGAAGTATGAATCTAGCCATCTCTTGTATCGTCCAATTCTTTCTTTTAACAATCCCATTTTATTAAGGAGTACGAATGATCGGAAACTCTTGTTTGATGCCCACTCCATCACAGTAGCTATCCACATTAGCTTCTTTAAATTTAGTGTCATTGTCACTATGCATCAGATTATAGTTACACCATGTTGGTTTTATAGGACACGACACTTTATTGTTAGGAACTCAATTACATCGTACTTTTCTCTAAGGAATCGTACGATAGAATATCTAGAAAAATCATCGACCATCAGGAGGATGTATCTCTTACCACCTAAGCTCTTCGAGCAAGTAGGACCCTTAAGATCCATGTGAATCAACTCCAAAAAAGGGAGTTGGTAATGGTATTCAACTTTTGATGGGTGTGACCATCCCCGATCCTCGCCTGAGGGCGGGCGAGTGAAGGGAGGATCCTCAGGTCCCGCGCGTCCCTCTCGGGAGCACTTCGGTCAATGTCGTTTGAGATGAGGTGTAAAAATGTAAAGAGATTTAGAGTCTCCAGTCTATTTTACTCAAAATAGACAAAAGAAAAAGGGGAAGCCATCCCGAAGGATGGCATCCAAAGACATACTGGTGCGTACGAAACCAAAATGATTCGAGAAAGGTTCGAAGGCTAAGTTACGAAATGGGAAGGTATTAGGCACCCATTCCGCCCTTTCGGTCTCTCATGGATATTTGCTATTTTCCTTTATTTTCCCCGTGATATGTGTGCATGTGTATATATATGGTGGAGATAGAAATCCTCGACTTGTATCATGAAAGAGATGAAGCGAGTCATCCGTAGGAAGGTATAAACATATTAGAAAATAAGATTTAAGCGATTACTCTTACGTTGATCGTTATAAAGGAACGATAACGCATATGGAGTAATACGTCACTAATAGCAAGTATATAGAATATAAGAAAATTAGATTTAGAGAAGATAGAAAATGAGAGAGAAAGTGAGAATAGGACTCGAGTCTCGAGTTTTACCCCGAGACACCTACGTAGCCTATAAAGGCATCAAAGTCCACATAGTTCGCATACAAAACGAGGGGTGGGGTTTATTCCATAAATCCAAATGGGGGATCTCTTATTTGTGAGTGTGTGTGTGTGTAGAAAAAGTGTTTTAGTTGTGAGAAAAGTGTGAGAAAAGTATGAGAATCCTTATTTGGAATTTATGAGCAAACCCTCTTTTTCTTATTTTTTGGGGTTTTATTTACATGAAAATAAGATTTGTGAAATAATACTAAATAAAACGTATATTAGGATGTGTGAGATGGGATAATAAAAGTGCTAAGTACTAAACAAGTTATTGAGAATTTAAGAGAATTTAAGAGAAAGTTGAGAAAGTTGGACCTTCTTGAAGATCTTGAGCTTGTTCTTGAATGTTGGAGAGCATCCCTTGCACTTGGATGATGGTGGAGAGTGGATAATTCACCAAGTTTGATGAAAAGGATGATGAAAAGTGGAAGTTAGAAAGGGATTTGGATGTTGAAATCGCGCTGTCTTCGAGAGAGGTTTTTGGGATTCGCTGAGAGCGATTGTTATCAGATTTGGGCTACCCTTGCAAATGAGGTGAAGTCCTCCTTTTATAGGCCCATGTCACTACCGATCGGCATAGATCTGATCCTGCCTATCGGCGCCTGTCGATAGGCAGGGTCTGGAACCTACCATTTGGCAGTGTGTTTCAGGCCTTTTTGGAAAATTGGCTGCCGAGGGCAAACCGTTAGTCAGAATCGCGCACGGGGGTAGATCATTGGAAAGGTAATTCAGAGACCTTTGAAAATCCTTTGGACCACTCCTGGGTTTGGGAGTTGACTTTGGGTCAAATATGGCCCGAAAGCATTTGTCGGTCCATTGGACGGGGAATCGTTCGGACACAAATGAATTGTTCGTCCGCATGGTAAGTCTGAATTGTGCATGGTATGGACCGTTGGAAAGGTTAAGAGATGTAATTCAACATTCCAAAGAGTTTGACCCGGTTTGGGGAGTTGACTTTGGTCAACTGGGACCTGGAAGCATTCGGTGACCTCTTGGCGTCAAACGGATCGTTCGTTCGCATGGTAAGTCAGAATGGTGCACGGAGCGGACCATTAGAAAGGGGTTTCAGTGCCCTTCGAAGATTCATTCAGCCTCGGTCGATCTGAATATTTGACTTAGGTCAAACAGAGCCCGAGAGCACCCGGTGGCCTTTGGATCAAGTTTCAGACGCAAACGAATCGTTCGTTCGCATTGCAAGTCAGAATCGTGCACAGGATGGACCGTTGGAAAGGGATTTCAGTACCCTTCAAAGATTCATTTAGCTTTGGTCGAGATAAAGAGTTTAACTTTTTGGTCAAACGGAGCCTGGGAGTGCCGGATGGCTTCTAGGTCAGTACTCGAGGTATGACCTGGGTTTGTAGTGATGAAGGGATGTACTAGGGACCTAAGGAGAGTTGGGGGGTAACATGATGGGGTGTCTACAGAGCCCCTCGATGGGTGAGTTTGGAACAAATGAGAGCCGTCGAATAGACACCACATGATGCTTTTGAGGGAGTAAGAATGATTCAGAGGGTCGAGGCCGATTCTGAGGACCTGAGGGATGTGCTGGGGATAACGATTTTATGGGTCAAAGCCAAATCTGCTGGTTTAAGTGATGAGGGTGATCGGAACTGCGGGTCAAAGCCAATTCTACGGGCTTAGGATGAAGATCTAATAACTGAGGTTAATTCTGACCTAAGAATGGTGACGACCGAGGACCGAGGTCAATTCTGACCTAACTCAGTTGACGATCCAAGACCGAGGTCAATTCTGACCGAAGAGTGGTGACGACCGAGGATCGAGATCATTTCTGACTTAACTCAGGTGACGATCTAAGATCGAGGTCAATTCTGACCTAAGAGTGGTGACGACCAAGGACCAAGGTCAATTCTGACCTAACTCAGGTAACTATCCAAGACTGAGGTCAATTCTGACTTAAGAGTGGTGACGATCGAGGACCGGGATTAATTCTGACCTAACTCAAGTGACGATCCAAGACTGAGGTCAATTCTGACCTAAGAGTGGTGATGACCGAGGATTGAGGTTAATTCTGACCTAACTGAAGTGACGATCCAAGACCTAGGTTAATTCTGACCTAAGAGTGGTGACGATCGAGGACCGAGGTTAATTCTGACCTCACTTAGGTGACAATCCAAGACTGAGGTCAATTCTGACCTAAGAGTGGTAATGACCGAGGACCGAGGTCATTTCTGACCTAACTCAGGTGATGATCCAAGACCAAGGTCAATTCTGACCTAAGAGTGGTGATGAATGAGGACCGAGGTCAATTATGACCTAACTCAGGTGACAATCCAAGACTGAGGTCAATTTTAACCTAAGAGTGGTGACGACCGAGGATCGAGGTCAATTGTGACCTAACTCAGGTGATGATCCAGGACCGAGGTCAATTCTGACCTAAGAGTGGTGACGACAGAGGACCGAGGTAAATTCTGACCTAACTCAGGTGATGATCCAAGACCAAGTTCAATTCTGACCTAAGATTGGTGACGACCGAGGTCAATTCTGACCTAACTCAGGTGATGATCCAAGATTGAGGTCAATTTTGACCTAAGAGTGGTGACGACCGAGGATCGAGGTCAATTCTGACCTAACTCAGGTGACGATCCAGGACCGAGGTCAATTCTGACCTAAGAGTGGTGACGACCGAGGATCGAGGTCAATTCTGACCTAACTCAGGTGACGATCCAAGACCGAGGTCAATTCTGACCTAAGAGTGGTGACGAACGAGGATCGAGGTCAATTCTGACCTAACTCGGGTGACGATCCAGGACCGAGGTCAATTCTAACCTAAGAATGGTGGCGATGAAGGATCGAGGTCAATTCTGACCTAACTCAAGTGACGATCTAAGACCGAGGTCAATTCTAACCTAAGAGTGGATAAAAATTGGATTTTGATTCTGCTGGAGAAAGTTCTTTGTGATTTTGATCTGAGCTGGGGGGTGCCAGTCCGCATGGTATGAGGGGTGCCATTCGACAGTGGCACAGACTTTTGGACTACCTCAGGAAGGTAAGGAGTCAGTGCCGATCGGTATGGTGGTGGTTAGTGCCAATCGGTATGGCGCTTGGCATCCTACATAAAGGGGGTGAATCCCTTCATTTTTTTCACAGTTTCTTTGCTTTCTCTCTTTCTGTCATTCCTCTACAAATCGTTCTAGCATTTCGATTTCCAAGAAATGGCTGCTTTTGTGAGCACTGCAGTCCACAAGGAGTGGTTGACCGTTGATGACTAGGCGAATGTGGAATGGAGGATCAGGGCGCCTCTTGCTTTGGGGAGTGAGAACTACTTTGATGTGTTTGAGCCTGTTGTGGATGAGCGGACCTTACTGCGGGAGCCGTCGTGTCATCGCTCTTCGAGAGTGAATCTTGGCGGTTATGTAAGTAACCCAACCTTTGGCATTCCTTTATTTTTGGTGATTTTTCTTTCTTTCTTGACTTCTGATGAGATTTTTTTCTTTTTGCCAGTCTGATATTTCTTTGAAGAACATGCGTGCACACGGTACGATGGGGCTTAGGGATGTCTGGGAGCATTTCCCACCTGTGGTGCGTTGGGTGGTATCATGAGCGAGTTTTGGGAGGTTGGCATCTGCGCTGGATGAGACGCCTCGTTCGATAGCGGTCCCGTGCGCTTTGGGGGAGAGGTGGTGGGATACTACCCACACCTTCCATTTTGGCTTTGGGGGAGATGATTGTGACTCCCATAGATGTGCATCAGCTATTGGGGCTGGATTGTGATGGAGAGCAGATAGAGGTGGATTGCTCTTTGCGGGTGAGACCGGAGGTAGTGCGTGCGGCACTTGGTGATGTAGGGAGGATATTTTCTGGGGATTATATTCGGTTGTCCCTGTTGAAGGACGTTCTGTTGGACAGGGTGATTAATGTGGAGGACGAGCTACAAGTAAGGCATATGGCTCGGTTGTTTATTTTGCTGGTGTTGGGAGGTATGATAGTGGCGTCGAGCGGCGACGTCTTCCATTTGTGGTTCTTACCATACCTGAGGATGTTTTCGAACATCCATTTCTATGATTGGGGGAGTCTGACTTTGGCGACCCTTTACTCTTCTCTGGATGCATTCAGCCGGTGCTGCTGGCAGACCTTTACTGGAGCCACGTACCTTCTTGAGGTATTCTTCAGTTTGCGCATTTCTTTTCATGCATTCGCATTTTTCTTTCATGTATTCGTATTTTCCTTATGCGTCTCTTTTTGTTTGACAGACGTGGTTTTATGAGGAGATTGGGTTCTATAACCCGCTGATCGCTTTGAATGATGACACTGTTGGGGACTCTTGCCGATTGTATCGATGGCATAAGGCAAATCGACAGTCGAAGGGATCTCTCTCTCTGGAGGCGGTACATCAGGTCTTGAATGACCTGACCAGTGGTAGGGTAAGACTTTTTCCATTTCAGTCTTGGTTTTTTCACCTTCTGATCTTGTATTGATTTATGCCTGCTTGGATATTTTCAGGTGACCTTTTATCCCTGGGGGATAGCCATTCAGGATGTGGGGATGATCGGGGTGAACGCGCTGATGAGGCATTTGCTGGCGCATGAGTTCGGCCATTCCTGGTATCTCGAGGAGAGGGTGTGGTTCTCCAAATTGCTGAGGAGGAGGTTGTGGTGCCACCTGCGCAGCCAACTACGTCTATGAGGCGGGAGCGACTGCTGTCGGAGGATGCGAGGATCGCGACGATGATCGCGGCGATGATCGTCGAGTCCTATTTGTTGTACTCTGATACGGCTGCACCATATGACTATATGGACTTTGTGACGAGTTGGTTGATGGAGCCCAGCATATATGATGCCCTGCCTTTCCCTCCTTCGGGTTTGAGTCGAGAGGTGGGATCTTCCCACAGTGGCGGCGGTCCGTCGGCATCTGCGACGGCTGCCACTTCAGAGGTTCCTTTTGTGCGGTTGCATACCCCTTCTTACAACATTCGGCGGGCTGATGGAGGGATGGTGCCTATGCTGCATCGTCCTCACGTGATGGATCCGGAGGAGTTGGGTTTGATAGAGGAGGTCCTCTGACCTGTAGTATTCCTTTTTGTTCTTCTCTTTCTTTCTTTTTTATTTTGGTCATCTCTGCTTTGATACTGATTTTGCCTTATTCTTGCAGCAAGTCCGAGTGTCGACCACTTGGCTAAGAGACTGGATATCTTTGATGACTGCCCATATTTGGGATGCGTTTCCTGTTCCTTCTTTCTTGGTGTTGTCTGCTTCGTCCGGAGAGGACTCGGGCTCGGGTAGTGGTGGTGCATCATCTCGCCGTAGGGGGAAGAGAGCATGTCGCAGGGGTGGAAGCTCTTAGAGAGAAAGGTGGGTGAGAAAGAGAGAGAGAATGTGGTCTCGGGCTGAGTCCCGTTGTTTTTGCTTTTCTTTTTATTTCTTGCAAAATGATTTAACACAGAAAACATATAGATGCAATGCAGTGGAGTGGAGTTTTTTATTATCTCTTATTAATGATGAATGCATGCACATGCACTTTTTACTTTGCTGCTGAGACCGTAAAAAGGAGTATTTTTGGAATTTTTTTAAGTAAAGTTTTTAATTAAAAGGGAAAATTATATACGGAGGAAAAGGGATTTTGAATTATGTTGAGAATATCAATTTATTTTTATTTGGTTTTCTGATTTGACAAAAGAGGAAAAGAGGGAAATTTCTAAAAATGGGGGGTTGCCGATCGGCAAGCACCCTGTCCTGCCTATCGGCAGTTCAGTCCAGTCCCATCAATTCCAAGCTTTGATTGGTACCCTCTTCAGCCTTTTGTATTTTGTGGGGTAAGATTCCCTTCGATTTCTGCAGGGCTTATGTCTCTTGTGAGGGTTCTCAAGTATAAAAAGGGGTGAGGGTGGAGTGTTTTCATCACACCTTCTAATTCTTACTTACTTGCCCACTATCTCTTAGCCTTGCAAGATGGCTCTCCCTGGTAGCATTGAGTTTACTAACTACCTCGAAGCCTTGGAAGCAATGTGCTCTTATAATATCGACTATGATGCTTTCAACATGCGTCGAGTCTCCTTATGGCGCAATCGTCATATTGAATGGAACATGCTGATGGCGGCGGTACAATTCTGGTACCCCGAAGACCATGTATTCCGCTTTGGGTTAAATGAAGTTTGTCCTACCTACGAGGGCTTTTCTGCCATGCTGGGTGTAAATCCCAGTGTTGCAGCGGCTTTGCCCGAATTTTCCCGTTCTCCCAGGGATTTATTGGTAGGGCTTCTTCATATTTCGCCTTCGGCGGCCAGATCATTGGTTGCTGGAGGAATGATCTCCCTCCCGATGGTGTTGCAGTCCGTGCATTTGAGGGAAGTAGGTGACGCTGGCTACGCTGGAGCCGTTGCTCTGGGCCTGGTTTCAAAATTATTGCTGGTGACTGGGGAACTGCTGGTGGACCCACAACTTGCAGCCATTACTTCGTGGATGTCATACCATCGCAATCCTGCGACGGTGATACTGGCGGAGATGCTGAATGGTCTGAATGCCTAGCGAGAAGATCGTTCTGACTTTCTGAGGGGTAGCCCCGTGATGCTTTTCATGTGGTTGTCTAAAAGACTCCGCTTGTTGGACCCCTCCAGAGTATCCTTTATCGGTTGCACCTAACTTCTTTTTATGTTACTTCATCCGCGTTGGCCTGGATATTGCGAGCTGGGAGAATTGGTTTGTGGAGCATGGGGCTCGAAATCTGTACTAGTCAGTGTCTTGGTGGGGGTAGTTGCAGCCTGTTCTGGAGCTAGGAGAGTACTCATATGTGCGGATGGTTGGTCTCAGACAGACCTCTTTTTATTTCCCTTAGTGGCTTCTGCGCCAATTTGGTTGGGCACAGGTCATGCCACCTCGAGCACTGAATTTCTTTCCGGTGGACGTTTTGACCGGGCGCCTGCGTGTGTTGCTTGGATCTCTGTGGGAGAATCGGCATCCATCGACCCGTCCCTCTCAATGTGTAGGGAGAGTTTGGCATGTCCCTGGGGATTATATGAAGTGGTTATGGAGGAGAGTAGTCAACAAGATGTTGGCAGTGGAGATTGGACAAAGGTGGTTTGTTTTATTTAACACTATGGAAGGGGGTGTTATGGTTTTTTCGAAGCTGGCTAGGACTTATCGGCCCATGGTGTGTTTACGGTATTCTATTCAGGCGGGGGAAATTTGGGGACCCCAGGATGTAGATGATGAGGGTGCAGGCTCCTCTGGTAGATGTGGGTAGAACTCTTAGAGAGTTTATTTATGTAATAGGGAATAGATGTGGGGATTTTATTTGGCTTTTTATGGCAGTAGGGGGAAGGGAGTTATTCATTCCTTTTTTCCGTAATCCGTGCTGTAATTTTTTATTAATTAAATAAGCAAGTTTCTGATCATCCAGTTGTGCCTTTCGATGAATTTTTTAAATTTGAATTATCTATACCGATCGCTAAGGCATACATAATCCTTTTATTCAAGTATTTGTTAGAATGAACTGTCATTCTCGGAGATAAGAAAAGAATAGTATTTTGTGAAAAAGAAAGGGTCGTGCTCCTGTAAGATGTATGAGCTGCTTATGTACCTCTGGGGATTTTGAAATTTTTTTATTTTTCTTAAAAACTGATTTTTTGCAGAGGATCAGGCCTACGTAGTTCTAGGTAGAGAGAGATGAATAGATTTTTTTTAGAATAGAAGGGAGATGAGAAAAGTCGTAGCGCGCCGAGATTTCAGACTAGGGGTAGAATTTCTCGAAACGGTCCAGGTTGACTAGACTAACCATCTCCTCCCCATCTAGGTCAGTGAGCATGGCGGCACCACCGGATAAGATTTTCTTCACAATGTAGGGGCCGCTCCAATTGGGCTTGAATTTCCCTCTGGAGTCCCAGATGGGTTCTATTATCTCCTTGAGGGTCAAATCCCCTTCCCGGACACCGCGGTCTTTGAATCTCTTGTTGAATGATCGCGCTATTTGGCGATGGTACCCCTGTATATGGTAAAGATCTTTCAATCTCCTTTCATCTAGCAGGATCAGTTCGTCGAGACGGCTTTGGCACCAGTCTTCTTCGCTAACTTTGCTTTCGAGCATGACGTGTAGCGAGGCTACTTCCAGCTCCACAGGTAGGACCGCTTCCATGTCGTAGACCAGATAGTAAGGGGAAGCCCCGGTAGAGGTTCGAATTGAGGTTCGATAGCCCCAGAGGGCGTACGGGATCCGTTCCTCCCATTCCCTACAACTTTCAGTCATCTTGCTGATGATGGATTTGAGGTTCTTATTAGCGGCTTCAACTGCACCATTGGTCTGAGGTCGGTATGGAGAAGATTTTTATCTCTGAATCCCATACTCGTTGACTATTTCTATGACTTCTGCTTCGAAGTGCAACCCGTTATCTGACACTAACTCGTGGGGGACCCCATATCGGTAGATGGTATTTTTCTTGAGGAATTTGGTCACTTTCTTGGCGTTCAATACTGCATATGACTCAGCTTCGACCCATTTGGTGAAGTAATCAATGGCAACTAGGATGAACTCATGTTCGTTTGAAGCCTTTGGTGTAACCTTCCCTATGATGTCGACACCTCAGGTGGAGAACGACCAGGGAGAGGTCATGTTGTATAATTCTCGCGGAGGCAGGTGCTGAAGATTAGAGAACAATTGGCATTTGAGGCACCTCCGGACATAGGCGGTGCAATCTTGGGCCATGGTGGTCCAGTAGTAGCCCTGTCGGATGATCTTCTTGGAAATCATGTGACTGTTTATGTGGGGCCCGCATTCCCCGATGTGGATCTTCTGCATTATTTTCTCAATCTCAGCCCCTGCGATACAGTGTAGATGAGTTCCATCTAAGTTCCTCTTGAGTAGAGCTTTATGACAGATGATGTACTGGGTGGCCAGTCTTCGGAGGGTTTTTCGGTGTTTCTTGTTGGAACCCTCGAGATACCTACCATGTTTGAGGAGGCACCAGTTATCATAGTACCAGCAATCGGCTAGTTTGGGATCTTCGGTGGAGTCAAGCTCAATATGGTAGCAGTGGGTTGGTTTGTCTTGCTTTTGAACTAGGAAGGGGGTCATTGTTATTCCTTCGATCATGTCAACCATGGAGGCCAAGGTAGCGAGAGCATCGGCTAGGTTATTCTTTGCTTGAGGTAGGTAATGGAAGGTGACATCTCGGAATCGGGAGGCTAACTCTTTTAAGTGTGCATGGAAAGGTTGGATCTTTTTGTCATTGACTTTCCACTTTCTGAGCACTTAATCGATGATGAGGGCAAAATCCCCGTAGACATTAAGGTATTGAATAATTTTCTTGAGAGCAACTTTGAGGCCTACTGTGCATGCCTCGTATTCCGTCATGTTGTTGGTGCAAGGGAAATCTAATTTGATGGCGATGGGAGTGTGGGAGTCATCAGAAGCGATCAGAAGTATCCCAATGCCATATCCCTTTTTATTGGCAGCGCTGTCAAAGAACATTTACCATCGAAGGTTGTCTTGAGCAGTGCAGAGGATATTTTCATCTGGGAATTCGTAGATCCAGACATCTACTTCTTCTACGGTATAATCAGCGAGGTAGTCAGAGATGTCTCTTCCTTTAATAGATTTTTTCTTGATGTACGCGATATCAAACTCGGTTAGGAGCATCAACCATCGGTCCATTCGACTGGATAAGGCGGGTTTCTCAAGCAGGTATTTGATGGGATCCATTCGGGATACAAGTTTAATGGCCTTCAGCTTTGCGGGATCTACTTCTATCCCCTTCTCACTGACCATGAATCCCAAGAGTTTTCCCTTTGTAACGCCGAAGACACATTTTTGTGGATGGAGTCTCATCTGATACCGTCGCAGTCGTTCAAAGAACTTTTGGAGAGCGAGAACATGACCGTTTCTAGTTTTGGACTTGATAATAATATCATCCACATAAACCTCGACTTATTTGTGAATCAGATCGTGCAGGATGGTTGTGGCAGCCCTTTGGTAGGTAGCCCAGCATTCTTGAGACCAAATGGCATAACGGTGTAGCAAAAGGTTCCCCATGGGGTGATGAATGCGGTTTTTTCTTGGTGGTCTGGGTGCATCTTGATTTGGTTGTATCCGGCAAACCCATCGATGAATGACTTGAGAGCATGATTGGCCGTGTTGTCCACGATCATGTCGATATTGGGTAGCGGATAATCATCCTTATAAGAATATTTGTTTAAGTCTCGATAGTCCACACACATTCGAACATTCCCTCCTGATTTCGGCACAGGTACTATGTTGGCTAGCCATGTGGGATATTCGATCACACGAATGAAGCCCACGTTCAACTGTTTGACCACCTCTTATTTGACCTCGAGCGACCATTTGGTGCTGAGTTTTCTCAATTTTTATTTGACCGGCTTGTAATCTGGGAGAGTGGGGATCTCGTGATGTGTTGTTTCAGGATCAATGCCGGGTGTTGATACCAAAATTAATATGCCGATGTGGACGAATCATACGAAGACACTTGTCAATCTACGTGGCACAATAATAACGAGGAAGTTCATTTCCTCGACCAACTCATGTTTTCCCCGAGCAACGATGATATACCGAGGAACTAAAACACTCCGAGATACTCTAGCACTCCGAGGAACCCCTGAGCAACGAGCAACTAAGGCGGTCCGAGCTGCATCTAGACCGTAGTATTAATTGCCAGAATGTCAATAGTTCAATCATTCATTGAATGTTTATCATCTTGACGCACACACTGCATTAAATGTATTACCCTTTCATATGTACATCATTTATTGTATCAACCCATTCATGTACAGCCTAAGGGCTATAAATACCTTGTATCACCCTCATTCAAGGGGACCGGAATTTCTGGATTGAACTCGTAATCGAGAATTCCCAAATATTCAGCAATAACATAACAGTGGACGTAGGCCATTCTTATAAGGCTGAACCACTTTAAAAATCTTTGTTCATTTTATTTATCTGTGATTGAATAATTAGAGCGATCTAATTTTTTACATCAACAGATTGGCGCCGTCTGTGGGAAACGACTGTTGCTATCGTTTTTCACCAAAAATCATTTATCATCAATGGCAGATAATCCAGAATCCAGTAATCGAAATGCTGGAAATACTGGAAATCCTCCAAATCCATCTGCACCTCCAGATCTGGCTGGAATTATAACGAATCTGGATGAGGGACAAACCGCCATGCAAGAAACAATGAGGCAACTCCTTCAAACTCTTCACGGCGGTGCACCTACCCATTCAAGGCAAAGGAGTGATCGTGGGCAATCGCGATCCAGGCGTACTGAGTCATATCGTAATGAAGAATCTAATGATTTTTCTTATCAACCTGGGCGAACTTCATCGATACGGGCTACGGATACAGATCAACATATCACCCTCTCTCCGGAGAGAACTAGCGCCTTAGAAAGATTAAGCAGGGCATCTCCTTTCAGTCGGTTAGGACCAAGGAGAAATATGAGCCCACCTAGAGCCCCATCGAGAAGCTTTCGACCACCATCAGGTTTGAGAGAAGGATCAGCACAATCAAGACCAGCTACTCGTCGAGATAGATCTCAGGAAGCTACGTCAGAGCAATCAATTGTTCGGACTAAGCAACCCGAGGAAGGAAATGAAGCATGGAAGGGTTCCATTCAGCGATTGGAGGATAGACTTGGAGAAATGGCTAAAGAAAGGAATTCCTTACAGAGAACTTTTGTTCAAGGAACACCTTTTGTGCAGGCCATTGTGAATTTTCCTACACCATCGAAATTCAAAGCACCTGTAGTGACCCCTAAGTATGATGGAAAGACAGATCCTGTCCTTCATATAGAACAATACCAAGCTGCTACCGACATATATGCCGTCCCCGACGAGATGAGATGCAGAGCATTCTCGGGAACTCTTACCGGGTCTGCACAGATATGGTACAACAATCTTCCTCGGGGTAAGATTTCGACTTTTATTCAGTTAGCCGAGTTATTCATTAGCAACTTCTATTTTGGAGCAAAACCGGTAAAGCGAGTAGCGCACTTGTTAAGTGTTAGACAAAAACCAGGTGAGAGTACTAGAGATTACATAACTCGTTTCAATAACGAGAAGTTGGAAGTCATAGATTACGAAGAAAAGACAGCGATCACTGCTTTGATGAGTGGATTGTTGCCTAACAAGTTATATTATACATTGGCCAAAGATCTACCTTAAAATATGTCGGAGTTGATGGCAAAAGCGGCCAAAATTATGAATGCCGAGGAGGTTATGGCTGCGAAGAAGAATATGGATAAAGAAACCAAGGTGGAGGTTGACAAATCTATGAAGAAAGAGCAAAAAGGTAATGGTAATGACAAGCAATCCAAGAATAATAGGACGTCATGGGAAGTTCTGAAGAAATACGATAATTATACTCCATTGAAAATGGGTATTAATCATGTTTTGGAAGAAATAAAAAATAACGAAGAAATCAAATGGCCAGATAAACTGAGGACCAATCCTGACCTGAGGAATAGGGCCAAATATTGCGAGTTCCATAAAGATCATGTCCATACGACCAAAAATTGCATAGCCCTTCAAAACGAGATTGAAACGCTCATCCGAAGAGGAAAGTTGTCAAAGTATGTAGATCGCAGAGGTGAAAGGAAGAATGATGATAGAACTAGGGATCGTTCCAGATCTCCTTGTCGGACGGAGGAGAGAAAGAAAAAAGATCATGAAGATGATCCAGATGAAGACCCCGATCTTCCAAAGAAGCCAAGGCAGCCTGAACGAGAGGTATTTTCCATACGTTTTGGGTCATTTGATTGTAATGTTATTACAGGAGGAGATGCTGGAGGGGGAGACCTTACTGCAGAAAGAAAGGCCTATCTCGGAGAGGCTCAAGCCTGTTCATATATTCAACGAATAAATCTTGCCGAGGATGAACGTCCGAGGAAAGTAAATAAAGAGAAGCTAGTTATTGGTTTTTCAAAAAACGATTTGGCAGGTGTCCTTTACCCTCACGACGATCCCTTGGTGATCAAAATGAGGATGAAAGATGTGGTGATTTCAAGGGTGTTGGTGGACAATGGTTGTTCAGCAGACATCATGTACTATTCATGTTTTGATAGCTTGAATTTGAAATTATCTCAATTGGAACCTTATCACAGATCCCTTCTGGGTTTTGCTGGCGAGAAAGTTTTTCCACTTGGGACGATCAAGTTGGACATATTCATTGGAACTTGGCCTGCTTGTCGAACAGAAAGAATACGCTTTTTTGTGATGGATAAGAATGTGCAGTCAGCCTACAACATCATCATGGGAAGGGTTGGTTTGAAGAAGTTCGAAGCAGTTCCGTCTACAGTGCATCAGTGCTTAAAATTCCCAACAAACTTTGGAGTAGGAGTTGTGAAAGGTGATCAAAAAGTAGCTCGGGAATGCTATTACTCATCTGCCGAGCAAGAAGAGCTTGAGGAATCAAGGAAAAAGACTATCACCTACCAGGTGGAAGAAGGTACAGAAATTGAAACTCTTGATCCCAGGGATGAATCCCAACTTGTAAAAGGACAGGTGGTAGAATCTACAGAAAATGTTATTCTGGACGAGGAACACCCTGAACGAGTAACCCAGATAGGTTCGTCGTTGGATGCTTCAATAAAACAAGAGTTGATAATGTTCTTGAGAAACAGGAAGAAAACTTTCGCATGGAGTCATGAGGACATGCCAGGAATAGATCCAAACTTCTTATGTCACGAACTCAATGTGAATAAGGAGATCAAGCCTGTAAAGCAGAGAAGAAGGGTATTTAGCCCAGAGAAGAATCAAGCCATACAAGAGGAAGTCGAGAAACTCCAGAAAGCCCAATTCATTGAAGATGTGAAATATCCAGACTGGCTGGCAAATGTGGTGATGGTAAAAAAGAAGAACAATAAATGGAGAATGTGTGTTGATTTCACTGATCTCAACAAGGCATGCCCAAAAGATCATTTTCCATTGCCCAGAATTGACCAACTAGTGGATGCTACCTCGGGACATGAGCTGCTCGGCTTTATGGATGCGTATTCTGGTTACAACCAGATCAAAATGAAACTTGAAGACAGGGAAAGTACTTCTTTTATTACCCCTAGGGGAACTTATTGCTATAATGTTATGCCTTTTGGTTTGAAAAATGCAGGAGCGACATACCAGCGGCTGATGAACAAGGTTTTCATCGAACAAATTAGTTGCAACATGGAAGTCTATGTCGATGATATGCTGACAAAGAGCAAGAGATCTGCAGATCATCTAGTTGACTTAACTCAGACATTTGATCAACTGGATAAATACCAGATGAAGCTCAACCCGACGAAGTGCACATTTGGAGTACGAGAAGGAATGTTTCTCGGATACATTGTTAACCAGCGAGGTATTGAAGCAAATCCAGATAAGATCAAAGCTCTTTTAGGGTTGCGATCTCCAACAACAAAGAAAGAAGTGCAGAGTCTTACAGGACGAGTTGCAGCGCTCAATAGATTTGTGTCCCGAGCAACTGACAAATGCCTCCCATTCTTCAAAACACTTCGAAAAACTTTTGAGTGGACTGATGAATGTGAGAAAGCCTTTCAAGATTTGAAAAAGTATTTGGGAGCACCTCCATTGTTGTCCAGGCCAATAACAGGAGAGAAGTTGTATTTGTATCTGGCAGTATCAAAGAATGCAGTCAGTTCAGCATTGATTAGATTGGAGAATGGAGTCCAAAAACCAATCTATTACACAAGTAAGGCTTTCCGAGGTGCAGAAATCAGGTACCTAAAGCTGGAAAAATTGGCATTGGCATTAATTGAAGCAAGTAGAAGAATGAGGCCATATTTCCAGGCTCATACAATCGTCGTATATACCGACATGCCATTGAGGCAAGCCCTTCATAAGCCAGAAAAGTCAGGGAGATTGATGTACTGGGCAATAGAGCTCGGTGAATATGATATTGTGTATGAGCCCAGAGCATCATTGAAAGGACAAGCTGTAACAGATTATATAGCAGAATTTACATATCCTGATACCCCCGAGGAGCAAAAGGTGCTCGCTGACCAACCTGTGGATGTTACAGGATCAACAGACATAAGTCCAGACCAACTCCGGTTGGTAAAAGGGCCTATGGATGTAGAAGGATCATCAACTTCAAATTCAGACCAGCCCCGGTTGGTTGAAGAACGAGAGGAGATGGTCAACGAGGAGCGAAAAGTGCCAGGGGAGGATGAAAAGAAACAATAAATATTTCACCGAGGAACTCTATCGGATAAGAAATTTGAAGACGGGTTGCCCATATGGAGATTATATGTAGATGGCTCATCTTGCACAGCAGGTTGTGGGGCAGGAATTGTTTTGAACACCCCAGACGAGATTGACATGGAATATGCTTTGTGATTCCAATTCAAAGCCTCCAATAATGAGTCTGAGTATGAGGCCATGATAGAAGGTCTTAATTTATCAAAGATTATGGAAGCGCAATAAGTGATGGTATTCAGTGATTCTCAATTGATTGTGAATCAGATGATGGGAACGTATGCAGTTAAAGGAGAATTAATGGTCAAATATCATGCCAAGGTAATGGAGTTATTGGCAGAATTTGATGCGATTCAATTGATCAGAATACCCAGAATAGAAAATGCACAAGCAGACGCGCTGGCCCGACTAGCATCAGCTACTCGTACCGAGATGCGAAGAACAATACCAATTGAAGTACTGGAAAGTCGGAGCATAGATGAAGACTTGACGATGAATGTTATTGCCCTTGATTTAGGACCATCTTGGATGGATCCCATCAGGGTATATATTGAAGAGGGAGTATTGCCAGAGGATAAGCTTACTGCCAAGAAATTGAAGTATAAAGCTGCTCGGTATGTATTAACTAATGGTATTTTATATAGACGAGGAATTATGGCAGGTTCGCAGAGATGTGTACATCCTTCCGAAGTGAAAGAATTGATCGAAGAGATCCATGAAGGGTCTTGTGGAGCTCATGTAGCAGGTCGAACACTCTTGCAAAGGGTAATGACTCAAGGATACTATTGGCCGACGATGAGGGCTGATTGTATAGCCTATGCTAAGAAATGTGACAAGTGCCAACGTTTTTCCTCCATCCGACGAACTCCACAAGCATTATTGACACCCATAACTTCCCCTTGGCCATTTGCCATGTGGGGAATTGATTTGGTTGGACCATTGCCGACCACCCGAGGAAGATTCAAGTACCTCGTCATTGCAGTGGACTATTTTACTAAGTGGGTAGAAGCTGAGTCGCTCATCGACATGACGTACGAGAAGGTATACCAGTTCGTTTGAAAGAATATCATCTGCCGATATGGTCTCCCTCATTCCTTCATCACAGACCATGGAACCCAATTTGATAACGAGGAATTTGCTGCTTATTGTCATCAGTCGAACATTTTGAAGGTCCATTCAGCACCAGGCCATCCTCAAAGCAATGAACAGACTGAAGTGACGAATAGAACACTCCTGAATGGTTTGAAGAAAAGGCTAAGTGAAGCTAAAGCTAACTGGATTAACGAGCTACAATCAGTATTGTGGGCTTACCGAACAACTCCCCGAGCAGCGACTGGAGAATCACCATATATGCTGGCATTTGGCAGTGAGGCTGTAATACCTGCCGAGTTAGGTCTCCCAACACACAGAGTGCTGAATTTCAATTCCCCAGTCAGCGACTTGATGAGAAGACTGGATTTAGATATGCTCGAGGAAGTCAGAGAAGAGGCAGCCATTAGGAATGCTGCTTATCAACAACGAACAGCTCTTTTCTACAACAAAAGAGTGAAGAAATGCGATTTAAAAGAAGGAGATTATGTGCTAAAGAAGGTAATCCAGAAACACAATAAATTGGAGGCAAACTGGCATGGGCCTTACCGAGTTACAGAAGTTGTTCGACCAGGAACTTACCGAATAGCAACTTTAGAAGGAGAAGAATTCAAGAATGCTTGGAATGCTGAACACCTTCACAAGTATTATCAATGATGTAAAATGTACAACGGATTCATCAATATGAATAAAACGATGATGTTTTCACCATTTTCCTCTCCTTTGTTTGAAAGTTTTTAGGGGAATACTAGTGTTGTACACTATGCTGAAAGAAGACAATAGTTCGAAAGAACCAAAAAATATACTCCTTTGGTTAGGAGGCGTACACTAGCGTGACCAACTAAGGTTGGTAAGATAACTAGTGGACAAAAAGTTCGAAAGAACCAAAAAATATACTCCTTTGGTTATGAGGCGTACACTAGCGTGACCAACTAAGGTTGGTAAGATAACTAGTGGACAAAAAAGTTCGAAAGAACCTGATAATTCAATAATTAACTACGGTTGAGGGAAAAATAATATCATTTGATTTGAAAATAAGCCAACAAGTTGGTCGGAAGGTAAAATCATTCCAGAAAATACAAAGAATTCCAAACTGAACCAAGTATAGTTGGTCGGTGATCAATTATACTTGGTCGACGAGGATAAATTATCGACCATGGTTGGTCGGATACATTTTAGGAAAAAGTTTACCAAGTATGGTTGGTCGGGGATAAAAACCCATCAACTGTAGTTGGTCGACAAGCATAATTTAACAACCTTGGTTGGTTGGAAACAGTTTAAACATTTTATACTCATTACTTTATTGAGCAGCATTGATATTTTTAATTTTGATTACTAAGTTGGTTGATGAACAGCATCATATTGTTATCTTTTTAACAGATACATATGCACAAATGTAAAAATGTTTTATAAACACAGGACAATCGCAATATAAATTTGCAAGCAGAAAGTGAAATTCTTTCATTAAATTCAAAATAAATTACAGGTTACATGAATGTACTAATTATTACATTGATATTCCTATTCTAATTGTTTCTTGCCCTTTGCTTTAGAAACAGGTTCCTCGCCGGCAAGAGGATCTTCTAAGCAAAGAGAAGAATTGATAAAATTAATATCTCTGAGCATTCTGACGTTCATCACAGAAGGTGTATCCAGGAGATGCTCGGGACGAGATAATTCAGTTTGAGAATGAAGACTATAGTCGTCGAGATATTTTGAAATTAAACTCCGAGGAATAGAACGAGCTGGGATCCAGGCCATGTCCAATTTGAAAGGTGGCACAGGCAAGTCTAATAATCCTGGAGCATGATAATCCCATAAATAATGCCCTTGCTCCAATTTTAACACACCCAGTGCGTTCAACCACCCCTGCTTATAACCTTCATTGTTGGCATGTTCAATACGAGCATCCAAATGAACAAGGGCTTCATTGTATCCTACCATCCAGAATTCCCTGGGTTGCTTATGAAATTGGAAGGTTAATCTATCCAATTGTTCAAGAAGGTTTTTGGCAAAAAGATCCTTAGTATGTAGAGCAGACTTCGTTGCAGTAAGTTGATCTTCCAAGGATAGATTTTTCTTGGACATTTCTGATAAAGCCCGATCTTTGGCGTTTAATTGGAATGCTTGAGTTTCCAAAGTAGACTGGGTACGAGCCTCTTCGACATTACGGCTAAGAACTCTTGATCGACTCCGAGCAGCGATTGGAGAACTTTGCTCCTCGGCAACATTTTGAACAGCTCTTCCTCGCCCCCGAGAACCTCTTCCTCGTCCCCGAGCAGTCACAGGAATAGCAGATCTTCTTAAGTCATCCAGTTATTGCCTTAATTTGTCATTCTCAACTTCTAAGAACGAGAAACCTTCATCGGTAACTTGCACTAAAGCAGTGGAAGATGACGCTGCAGATTCATACTGTGCCAGCTTTTTCTGCAAATTATTGTTCTCTTGTTCCAGCAACTCAGCAATCTGCCTGCAAGCCTCAACTTCACCTTTTAAAGTTCTTTCCCTAACATCATATCCAGCAAGGATCTTTTTATGGCCTGTTTCAGAAGAAAGCTGTTGTATCTATTTTCATAATCCTTGTGCAACAAAGCCATTGATTCATTGTGCTGACCTTGGAGATCTTCTAAGGAATAATGAAGTTCCTCAATTAAGTCATAGTAGGCCACATTGTTGGCCACAGCTCGGTCAAGTAAATCCTTCAAGTACCGATAAGCCTCAATTGCTTGTTCTGAGGCATCATGGCCAAGGATGTCAGCAATTTCTGATGTACTAAGGTCTGTATGACCAGCCTTATAATATTCGTGACATTGCTGCATCATCTTCGTATCATGTGCAGATATCAGTTCCATTCTAGCAACAAACTAAGGATGAGAAAAAACAACAATCAACAAAAAACAAATCATCAACAACAGAGAGGAACAAAGATGTATTTTATTAGATCACAAAAGGGTTACATTGTTGGATTACAAATAATGAAAAGATAGAAATGATACCGAACAACTTCACACCTTTTCCTTGTCTCCCAAGACTTTCTCGGGAGGCTGGGACGAGGAGCTTGGTTGCTCGGTGGTAACAGCAATTTGATCTGCAGAAGTTAAAACTTTTTCAGGAGGAGGAGGCATGGAAGAAATGTCTTCGTTAGCAGAAGGTAGAGATGCAGGGACTTGATCACCTATGGCGATAGAAGATTCATCAGAGGCAGGCTCATCTTCTTCTTCTTCCACAATTGGTGGGGGAGGACCAGGGAGGTGTAGCTGGAATAGCTCAGAATCATCGTTGATCTTTAATTCCTGTAGAGCAGCTACCCAGCCATCATGGAAGTATTTCAACTTCCCGTATTGAACTTGGGATGTCATCGCAGCAATCCCCTTGTCCCATCCTTTATCCCAGCCTGCGCTGAAGGATTTTTTAACTGCAAGCTTTCTTCTCAATTTCTCCGAGGAGAGATTCGCATCCAATTCTTCTTTTTGACCCTTGATATCTCGCAGGGTGGACAATTCTTCCTCTGCCTTCCTCAGTTTATCCTCAAGTTCTCCAAAATTCTTGAGTTTGTCGTCATATTTCTTATGCTCGACCTCTAAACTTTTCACTTTATTCTCCAAACTCTTGGAGATCTCAGCCATTTTCACCTTCTCGGCCTCAACTGTGGATAATTTTTTCTCCCAAACAGCCTTGTCCTCATTATACCGTTGGCGAGATTCCTTCAAGGATTGGGTCAAACCCAGCAGAGCATCCTCTACACCTGACGAGGAGCTTGAAGCTTTAATAGCTTCATCCTTCTTCACGATATTATTAAAACAATTCACCAGCTGAACAAAGGAAAAATGATAGGTTAGTGCAAAAATACAAGTATTCAGAGAAAGAAAGAAATTCAGAATGTGAGAAATTTACCTAAGCAAGGTGACGAGTAGCTAGGGATGTCAACATATCCCTAGAAATATTTTCATCAATTCCTTGGACCTCGGGTATGATCCAAGTTTTTACCGAGCTCATTGCAGAGCTAGGAGGAATGATGGTTGGAACACCAACAACACCAGAGGGTGGAGAAGGGACAGTTTCAGCCAAATTGACTGAGGATGGTTTCCTCAATCTTCTCAAAGGGACTTCAGCAGCTATAACCAAGGAAGAACTCTTGGTCGAAGAGATAGTAATCACTTCTGCTGGAGCAACTTTCTTGCTCGGAGCCACTGGGGGCTTCTCGGCAGCTTTGGAAGATGCAACATCCACCTTCTTAGTCCCCTCTGGGACATCAACTTTGCTTTTCTTGGCCCCAGCAGCCGAAGTAATGTCATCAAATAAAGCAGGAGGAGCTCTTTTCTTGCCCATTCTCTGACTTAAAGGAAGATGAGAATCTGAAGAAGAATCCTCTGGAGTTGAAGCTGGCTCAACAGGGCGAGCAGTATAAGAGGTTGTATAACTCTTATACTGTAACAAATAGGATGCAGACCTGATTTGCTCCTCTGCAACGTTCTTATGCAAGCCCCGGATAAGTTTCAGATGCTTAATATTAACCTCTGATTCTTTTGGAGTTTTTCTTTTGCTATCAACTGCAAATACATACATAATGAGATATCAGTCATACATTTTGTCAAACATGATGAAAGCATAATTTCATAAGTAAAATAAAATGAAAAATAAACCTATCCCATTGCCATATGGGGGGCATCTGGGACCGTTGTATACTCCATCTCCAACTAAAGGGGCATATTGCCAATTTTTAATAACCAACACATGTTCAAAATAATCTCTATTTGAGTCAGGGAGGTTAACTACAAGAGCCCTATTCAGAAACCTAGTTTTTAAGTAATAAATATTATCTAGAGTGGCCCATTTATAGCAATACATAATTTCAGGGATCCCTATACGAGTCCCATGAGTTAGATTTAATTTGTACACCCCATTAATTATTCTCCATGAATTGGGGGCTATTTTTGCAGGGACAAGATCAAAATACTGACAAAACTCAAGACACAATGGGTTTGGTGGAAAAGAAAATCCACATTCAGCAATGAATAGACTGGGGAACCAATGTCCCTCAGCCAATCGAAAATAATCTAAAGGCTCAGAAAGAACCTCCAGAGTTACCCAGGAAGGAATGGAAAAATCGGAACGAAATTTCTCAACAGACTCCACAATATAAACCATACTGAATAAAAGAGATACAGAAGAAAGGAAGAAGATCTTACAGGAAGAAAGGAGGTATGTTGACAACGAACGAAAACTAGGATGAACGCACAAGAGAGAAGGAGAAAATAGAAAGCTTGAATGCAGGAAATTGGAAAAAGAAGAAGACGGTATGGTTACCTAAGAAGTTTAAATACTTTGCCTTGGGAAGCGGCGAAGGAAATGATTACAAAAAAGAAACTATTGAACTTCCGACGGCTAAAAGGACAAAAAGGGCACTAAGATCGAAGCGCTCTCAAAAGTTCGAAAAAAGGCGGATTCGTTGAACTTGGAAATAAATTCAAATACGATGCTCCTAAAACCCAGGAAGATCATTCAATATTGCCATAAACCGAGAAAGAATGTTCCATACTCCTCAAAGTTCGAAATATGAAACATTGGGGGCTTCTGTTGATACCAAAATTAATATGCTGATGTGAACGAATCATACGAAGACACTTGTCAATCTACGTGGCACAATAATAACGAGGAAGTTTATTTCCTCGACCAACTCATGTTTTCCCCGAGCAACGATGATATACCGAGGAACCACAACACTCCGAGATACTCTAGCACTCCGAGGAACTCCTGAGCAACGAGCAACTAAGGCGGTCCGAGTTGCATCTCGACCGTAGTATTAATTGCCAGAATGTCAACAGTTCAATCATTCATTGAATGTTTATCATCTTGATGCACACGCTGCATTAAATGTATTACCCTTTCATATGTACATCATTTATTGTATCAACCCATTCATGTACAGCCTAAGGGCTATAAATACCTTGTATCACCCTCATTCAAGGGGACCAGAATTTCTGGATTGAACTCGTAATCGAGAATTCCCAAATATTCAGCAATAACATAACAGTGGACGTAGGCCATTCTTATAAGGCTGAACCACTTTAAAAATCTTTGTTCATTTTATTTATCTGTGATTGAATAATTAGAGCGATCTAATTTTTTACATCAACACCGGGCATATCATTATAGGACCATGCGAAGACGTCCAAGAATTCCTTTAGCAATTCTTCGAGTTGTGCGCGCTCATGCTCGTCAAGGGTGGCCCCTATCCTAATCTCGCACAGTTGGCTACTAGAACCGAGATTAATAACAACAATCTCCTCTTCATTAACTTGAACGCGATTATGTTGTTTATTATTAACCTTATTTAGATCAGTTAAGAATTGTTCATTTGTAAAATCATCATCATCAAAAGTTTGATTAGAATCCAAGCAATTAATGTAAGGCACAGCAAGATACTCAAAATCTTCATTTATTTCGTTGATAGGAAAAATAGCATTGAGAACCTTATCAAAAGAGGTCTCGATTACATTTGAACAAGGATAGACAACAGAAGAAGAAATAGGGTAAACATTGGGGTTAGGGGAGATTTCAAGAGGTAGAACTGGTGCAGCATGCCAGTTGAGGAGGGGTGTATCAGCAACTTTAATCAGATGGGATGGATCCATTGATGTAGTGCCTGAATGAACCATGCAGAGTGCCAGCCCCAGTGTTTGTAAGTTAAAGGAATCTTCGGAATCACTTTCCTCAGTCTCTTCAGTATCTTTGATGAGCGGTTGTACTCGGTGTTGGAAACTTTTGGCCCATGGGTAGCTATCTTGGAAAAATATCTCCATTCCAGGCTTCATATTCTTGTCTGTGTGGTCATACAATGGTTCTGTAAAAATGAAAAAAGGGAAGTCTTCGCCTTCTTTGATGAATCGTCCATTCAAGGAGTCTCCTAGGGTAGTTGGGATGCAGTCTAATCTTCTCTTTGGTCGAGACTGATGAATTATTCTGAGCTCTTGTTCTGATGGTTGATACCCCAAGCCACAAGGAGGAAAACCTTTCTTCAGTTCGATGGGCTCAAGTATCCCTTACTGCCTTTGTCCTAGCCCCAGTCCGGGCATGAAGTGCATGTTTCTGAACATCTGAATCACATTGACATTGCCATGAGGGTCATATTCTGGACAAACCCTTTCTCTAAAACCATCCCCTCCAGGGAGTAAGAGTGGCTCTACTCGAAATCTTGATAGGAGCATATCATTTGACCCGTACTGTATCTCAAGGATTGGACTATTGGTGCTTGCACCCTCGGCATTTTCGTCGTTGCCCAAAATGGTGATGACTCTCCCATCGGCGAAGAACTTTAATTTTTAATGGAGTGAGGAAGACACGTCCTTGATACTGTGGAGCCAGGGTCGTCCGAGCAATAGGTTGAAAAAAGCTGGGATGTCTATGACTTGGAATTCAACGACAGGGTTTATAAGGCCAACCCCTATTACAAGTTTTATGGATCCCATCACCTCCCGACGGGTATTATCGTAGGCGCGTATAGAGGCGGAGGTTGGAGCGAGGTCTCTTTCTTTCAGGCCTAAACAGTTGAAGGTTCTCAGTGGGCAGACATTCAAGGCGGATCCGTTATCGACAAGAGAGAGTGTCACGGCCTTCCCCATAACTTTGACGGAGATGTTAAGTGCATGATTGTGATTTGGCCCAATTCTGGGGATTTCTTCTTCAGAAAATGACAACATTCGGGTAGAGGTCAAGGATCTGACCAGATTTATCACCTATTCTGATGTGGTAGAAGGAGGAATTATAGGTTCAGTGAGCAGCTTGATTAAAGCATTTCTGTGCACCTGGGAAGACATAAAAATCCCCTATAGAGTGATATTAGCTTGAGTTTTCTTCCGTTGATCGAGGATCTTGCTCTACTTGATGATCATCTTTGGCATAGGAAGGTTTTCAACACCCTTCCCTTTGTTATTTGCTGGTAGTGAGCTTGGAACCTGGTAATGGCTCCCTAATCAGGTCATATGATTTACTGAAGAAGGGAAGAACATGAATCACATTTCCTCATCAATCTCAGGTTGTTCTGTTACCCTGTTTATTTCTCCGAGGAGTTATTCAAATGATATCATTCCACATATGTCGGCTACTGGACCAGTTCTTCCTGAAGCTTGTTTCTCACTCGAATCTTCGAATTCTTCCCCCCATCCAATGGCAATAATTCTGTCTTTTCGTGTAAATTCAATGCATTCCACAACTTCAACGACTTCTTCATACAGGTCTTCCCATTCTGTGGGTATATATATGGTTTAAGGGACCAAGCGCCCTTGTAGGTTCAAAATGTCAAGTAACCCGGTGATACTACAAATGCTGTTGGTTTGCCCGAATAATTCTTCCATAATCTGGACAACATCATCTAGGCTGACTTCATCGGTTGGTACCACCCACCTGTCTGAATATCGGGCCCACTTTCATTCTTTCAAGAACAGTGTACTGAACTTTTGGCAATCGATGACCATCTGTGAGGGCAATTTCAACCCGAACTCTAGGAGTTGGTTTAACACCTCTCACAATTCCATATTTCCATTTTTAGAACGGGTATGGACAGCGATGCATACTCTGGTGAGGAGTGACAGTGCCTGATCAGCG
This sequence comes from Sambucus nigra, assembly GCA_949130495.1. Taxonomy (NCBI): domain Eukaryota; kingdom Viridiplantae; phylum Streptophyta; class Magnoliopsida; order Dipsacales; family Adoxaceae; genus Sambucus; species Sambucus nigra. The sequence continues at coordinate 481,637,345 of OX422211.1, read as the reverse complement.
AGGCTAGTAGGGTGTAGGAGGAAATATGGGCAAATTTAAAGAGGTTTAGGAGAGTATATGGGTGTGATTTGAGTTGAGGGATCGAAATCTGAGTTTTCTTCTAAGAAGATGGCATTGGTATGATTTGGGAGTGGATTGTGAGTAGTGTTTGGCTTAGGATTGGATGGTGGGGCGATGGTACCCCTGCTAATGAGATCTTGGATTATGTTTCGGAAGTGAAAGCATTGGTCGGTGGTATGGCCAGTAGTTTGGTAAAAGGCGTAATGAGCGTCGGCCTTGAAGTTTCTTGGGAGTGGATTTGGCAATGGATGGGGATCCAAGGGTTTGATGAGGTTTTGGCTTAACCGGGCTTGGTAAACTTTGGAGAGGGGAGCATAGTTCATGGAGCTCAGTGTATTCCCTTCGTATGGGGGCAGGGCAGCATTCTGGTGCCCATGATGTGGTTAGTTGAGAGATGCTGTTGATGGTTGAGACTGTAGCACTGGGAGGCTTGTCATACTTTCTAGGGGTGAACTGTCCGTACACCTTCTTCGGTTCAACCTCTATTTTAACAAGGCTTTCCTCGATTTCAACTCCTACTTCTCTGAGAGCTCGGAAGTGGGGATAGTATTGTCCTCCCATTGTCGCTCGGACATGGGGCAAGAAGTTCGTCTTCACTATATTGACCTGTTCTTCCTCAGATGGCCGATTAGTCATGGTAGTTGCCTGCTCCCTCCACCGGGTTATGAAGTTATTGACTGATTCCCCAGGGTTCTGTTTGAGCATCTCTAAATCATGACGGGTGACCTCAAGCTCTTCGTTGTATTTGTACTACGACATGAATTCTCGAGCTACATCCTCCCAGCTACAGATTCTGGATTCCTCGAGAGACAAAAACCACCTGAGGGCATTATCCTTCAAAGTTTGCTGAAATAATTAGGACATTACTTCTTCAGAAGCCCCTAGTAGAGTCATGGAACGATGATAACTGCGAAGATGAACAATAAGGGGTCCACTCCCTCCGAACTTCTCGATATTTAGCATCTTGAACTTCTCGGGTAACCTCGATTTAGGATAAGGAGACATGTGGGTGTAGTCTATGTAATTTCGAGAGATTCTGACTTGGTCGAACTTCTTGGTGAGCATCTTGAGATCCTCTTTAACTTTATTCAACTCCTCCTCTTTTGAATCAGCAACCATAGGCAGGTTAGCCACGGGCTGGGCAATGTTTGGCATTAGAAGCTGGGCAGGCGGCGGCCCATTGACCGGAGGGGTACACGGAGCGTGTTGATATTCTTCGGGAACCTAGATAGGCTCAGGTGGACCGATAGCACGAGGGAAAAGGGCCTCGGGCTCTTGAGGAATAGGAACCTGGTTTCATTGCATCTCTTGGACCTCAGTTTGGAGGTTGTCAATCTTGGATACGAGCTGAGCTAGGACTTCCATTAGATCCGGCTATATGACTGGTACTTAATCTGTATTCTCCATGGAAAGTGGATGGATTTTGGACTCGAAAGAAGTAGTAGAGGAACGAACGAAACTCCAGGGTGATTTGACTGAAGATCGAATCTAATAGGGAGCCAGGCCAAGGGCTCACGATCGACCTGAGAAGGCGTAGAATGGGATTTATTTATTTTTTTTGAGAAAAAAGGGAAGAAACTATTTTTGGATTTTTGATAAATAAGGGAAAAATGTTATTGGATTTTTGATAAAGAAGGGAAAAATGTTTTTGGATTTTTGATAAAGAAAGGAGAAATATTTTTGGAGACGGAACTCAGCATGATTATTATGTTCTTACTTGTATTTAATTCTCCTAAATGCAATGCCGAATGGGACCCGAGCCTGGAAAAGTGGGATTTTTAATATATGCAAAGCTACGACTGGACAAGTAACCAGGCTCACGGACAGGGTACCATTTTAAAAATGCACAAAAATTTGGGCGGCAGACCGACCCGGAATTTCGGCAGAGTTTCGGGTTGAAACCGGTAATCTAAAGTGCGTGTCCTAGTTTTGACACCTATATGTGGGTATGCAGTTGGTTGGGTGAATCGGAATGGGTCCCCCCCTTTGGCGGGACTTCCACGATATACGTCTTGCTCTTGAGGGCAATCGGTACGTGTGGAGAAGCCATTTGATATACCTGAGTGTACGTGAATTTCCTCACTATATACCTCGTGGAGACGGTACGTGTGAGAGCGAATTCGATATACTCGGCGTATGTGAACGAATTCCCTGCGATATACCTCCCGTCATGACTTCGATCAAGTAGTACGATGCGGGGGAACCGTTTGATATACGTCAAAGGTAATTGGCCAATGGAAGGTGAGAGTCATATCTCTTAGGCTAACTGCGCCCTTTCGGACCAGTTCCCATCACGAAGTGACCCTCCAGTTACTGGGTAAAATTTGGTCAATAACAATGCTCTTTGGTGATGTCGTGTGAATCATGCATGATTCTCTTATTAGTATCTTATGATGAGAATGCTTTTCTTGATTATGCCAAACAGGGAGCAAAGTACAAGTACCAAAGGTACACCAAGTATGGATGGGTGATGCGTGCAACATGTGGATATATGTGATCCTAGGTGCATGTGGTGTGAAGTGTACATGGAGAATTTTCTACAAGTGTGTGAACATAAGCATAATCATAGGATACACATGGAAAAGGGGAACATGCAGATGTAGGGGAAATATAAACAAATATAACATCCATGTAAATAGAGTCAAGCCCTCAAATAAAAAATCCCCAGCGGAGTCGCCATTGTGGCCATCCCCGATCCTCGGTTGCGGGCGAGCACGTGAAGGGAGGATCCTCGGGTCCCGCGCATCCCTCTCAGGAGCGCTTCGATAGGCGTCATTTGAGATGAGGTGTAAAAATGTAGAGAGATTTAGAGTCGCCAGTCTATTTTACTCAAAACAGACAAAAGAAAAAAGGGAAGCCATCCCGAAGGATGGCATCCAAAGATATACTGGTTCATACGAAACCAAAATGATTCGAGAAGGGTTCGGAGGCTAAGTTACGAAATGGGAAGGTGTTAGGTACCCATTCCGCCATTTCGGTCTCTCATGGATATTTGCTATTTTCCTTTACTTTCCTCGTGATATGTGTGCATGTGTATATATATGGTGGAGATAGGAATCCTCAACTTGTATCATGGAATAGATAAAGTGAGTCATCCGTAGGAAGGTATAAAAATATTAGAAAATAAGATTTACGCGATTACTCTTACGTTGATCGTTATAAGGGAACGATAACGCATATGGAGTAATACGTCACTAAGAGAAAGTATATAGAATATAAGAAAATTGGATTTAGAGAAGATAGAAAATGAGAGAGAAAGTGAGAATAGGACTCGAGTCTCGGGTTTTACCCTGAGACACCTACGTAGCCTATAAAGGTATCAAAGTCCACGTAGTTCGCATACAAAACGAGGGGTGGGGTTTATCCCATAAATCTAAATGGGGGATCTCTTATTTATGAGTGTGTGTGTGTAATTAGAAAAAGTGTTTTAGTTGTGAGAAAAGTGTGAGAAAAGTATGAGAATCCCTATTTGGAATTTATGAGCAAACCCTTTTTTTCTTGTTTTTTGGGTTTTTATTTACATGAAAATAAGAGTTGTGCAATAATACTGAATAAAAAGTATATTAGGATGTGTGAGATGGGATAATAAAAGTGTTAAGTACTAAAACAAGTTATTGAGAATTTAAGAAAAAGTTGAGAAAGTTGGACCTTCTTGAAGATCTTGAGCTTGATCTTAAATGTTGGAGAGCAGCCCTTGCACTTGGATGATGGTGGAGAGTGGCTAATTCACCAAGTTTTATGAAAGGGATGATGAAAAGTGGATGTTATAAATGGATTTGGATACTTTTTTTTAGAGGACTAGACTCTGTTTTACACAAATTTTGTTCCCTTTGCTCTCCCCTCTCTCTCTATACTTTTTTACTTGTGTATATATTCCTCCACTTGTATGTTCTTCTTACTCTCATACTTAAATATTGTATATATGTATGACCTATTCATATCATGATGTTTATGCCCTTCTCTCTACTATGTTTTTATTTTCTCATTACATGTATATAACATCTCCTTATCACATTTTTAACTCTTTACTCACTTATATATAGTCACCCTGTTTCATTCCACACATTCTTACTTGCACAATATTCACACCACTTGTACATATATATGCTTAGCCTCACTAGCACACACCCTCACATTCTTTTGACTTGTATATAGCTTCAGTCTCACTCGCATGTTTCACACACCCCTTGTAGATATCCATGTTTAGTCTCACTAGCACACACTCCTATATTTCTCTTACTTGTATATATTCACATACTCTCTTCACTCACATTATTCACCTGTTACTCTCACTTTGCACATATTTTCCACTCATTTTTGTATATTCACATGTCTTATATTTTGTATCTATCACCATGCTTTGTATTGTCTCCACGCTTCATGTACATGCTTGCTGGTTTTACTCTCCATGTTAATCCCCCTTATCCCATGTTACTTGTATATTTAATGCTCTCTTTCATAATGGTAGTATTACTCTCGTTTAGCATACATGAAACTCTATATAAAATAATAATAAAAACTTATGAATTCTTACACATTATGCCTAAATTTTGTCCCGTACTGGGGGTCACTTTGTAATGTGTGCCAGTCCTACGGGGTACGGTTAAGACAAGTGATATGATTCCCACCTTCCATTGGCCTCCCTTCAATGTATATCAAACGGTTCTCCTTGCATCGTATCTCTTGACCGAAGTCATGACGGGGGGTATATAGTAGGGAACTCATTCATGTACATCGAGTATATTAATTTCACTCTCACATGTATTATCTCCCTAAGGTATATCGTGACGCAATTCACATACACTCATGTATATCATCAGGCAATTCACGTACACTCATGTATATCAAATGACTTATCCACACGTACTGATGAATGATTGCCCTTAGAGGCTATAGGTATCTCATAAAAGTCTAGTCAAAGGGGGGAACCTTTTTACTAACCCACCAAATTCATCAACCTCATATAGACGTCTATGATAAGTCGTGAATATTGCATTTAGTACCCATTATTCTTTCATATTATAGCATTCTCGTGTCCATTAATTCCTATATTTAAGCTCAAATATTGAATAACCTTTGATCTGTATGTTTATATATTTTATGAGGTATATTTGAGCTTTGTAGGTATTATGGATGCATAGTGTGAAGTTGGAGTCGTTTTGGGATTGTTTCGTCATTAAAGGAACGTTCAAGGGAAATTTTTCTTTTCAAACTCACTATTTTTTATCGAATGAAGTTTTCATCATGTATTTCATCAAATTATATTTTCGTGTCCATTGATCGTGCGTCATTCTGACTCCGTATATGGAGGTTATGGCCGTTTTCGAAAGATTTCGATGTTTTCTTCTACTTCAAGGGCATTTTGGTAATTTCATACTGCATAATTTGGAGGGTTTCAAAACAGAATCATGTAGATAATTGAAGTAGCTTTGCATCAGTTCTAACCACGCATCATTTCGATTCCGTATGAGGGAGTTATATCCTTTTTCGTGCGACGCGTCAAAATTGGATCGGAGAGAAAAGTGGGTTGTCAACAGCCCAAGGCAAAATTCCAACATGCGGTCGACCGATCCAAACTTGAGGTCGACCGGTCCCATCAGATTTGGATGAAAGATGACTTATTTTGGGTTTTTGGACTTGGTTTTGTTGGGGGTTTGTTTTGGGGTATTAATAGATTGTTGTAGCGTTTTATTTGGGAGATATTTTTCATTTTAGATAGTTTAGATTAGGTTTTTGAGAGATTCTCTCTCCTAGATTTTCCTTCCCATTTTGGGTTTGTAAGTTTATTATTCCTTCTTCTTCTCCATTAATGTAAGTTACATTTTTGTTCTTAAGCTTTGTAACCAAGATTTATTGCTTTCATTTACTTTCTTCCATTTATTGCTTTCATTTAATTAATGTCTTTTAATGTTCTTTCAAGCTAACTTAATGTAGGTTGTGTCAGAGTGAATTCACCTAGGGTTGACGTGTTGCTTTGCTTTGGTGATGGAGTTTTACGTGTTTATTTCGAGTATTTTGTCCTAGTTATTACGCCTAGGAGATTTAACGGGATATATCATGTATGATCCGTATTTACGACCTTGCGTACATAATTTTTGGGGTATTTGTTGACGTCAAAATCTTATTATACTATTATGCGAATTTAAGGATATGATAACTCTTGATTTAATTAACTGTCGAAACGAGACGTAATCTTAATAACTCGTGAACCCATGTAACCATTTTATACTAATTAACTCGGGGTGAGGGATATTCGACGCAGCCTATAGTTTTTATTCACTTTGTTAATTTAGTTTAAATACACTCATGCCTAGTTTATCTTTTCTTTATTTTTAGTTCGCAAAATTACCTTTTACACGTTTATTTAAAAGTATTAAACCAATTAAATTCTAGCGACTTGTCTCTGTGAATTTTTCGATACCCGGAGTTGGCTGCTATACTCCCTTTTTTAGTGTAGTCATAAGTTTAGGTTTTTATATTAACACGGTGAACACAAAACAACGATCGCCGTTTGACACGCGCTACTTTTCACCCTTAATCAAAATAGCATCGTTTTCGGGGACTTCATGTTTTAGAATTTATTTGATTTAGTATTTAGTAGTATTTTTTTTCTATTTGTATTTTTTTCTTAACATTTTTGTAGGACTTCTACATTTAAGCACCAAGAACTGCTTGAATTTTTCGCGCGCGCATCACTTTGTGGATTTCGCCACTTCGAGCCATCTTTAGGTAAGTATGTCTTATTCTAATCCTTTTGGTAATCATTATGATAATTCTCAAAATTCCCGTAAACCTATGACTTTTGGTCAATATTTAGAGTCCCCAAAAATTGCAAATCCAAAAATGACTTTGGGTGAGTATTGCAAAAGTCAAGCTTTGGAGTGCGTGTACTTTGAGGAGGATGATAACGATTTTGGGCCTCTAATTCCTTATAATAGGAATTTTGAAACAAATTTCAATAGTTTTCAAAATTCTTATAATGATGAGTTTGAGTATAGTTCCGATAATAATTTTCAAACTTCTCATTTCCAAGAATTCGTACCCCGACCTATGACTTTCAGTGAGGGTTTGCTCATGCTTGAGAATGAGAGGTATGAAGACCATTACCGAGAAGAAAATCATTTGTGGTAACATGAATTGGATCTATTATTTGAATCCGACGACGATTTTTCTTCTGAAACTTTTGAAGTCGAGGAATGTTTTGAACCAAATGAGGATTTTTTGCCTACTTTAGATCAAACCATTCTTGACTTGGCCCATGGTTTAATAGAGAATGAAAGTGAGGATGAAATGGATGTAGTATCCATTTGCAATGAAATGATTTCGTCTTTGGATCCTAAAGAATAAAGTTTCTTTGAAAATGATCCCATCTCCTTCGAAATTACAACTTTGAGTGATGATAACTCATCTCTTGAGTTTGAATTTCTTTCCTCCCCCTTTTCATTCTCCATTATCACACCGTCACAAGTACTCGATGAATCGGTGCCAAACTTTAAAACGTTCAACCCTTTCACCGACGAGGAGTACTTGCTCGAGTTGCTTTCCATGAAGGCATCTTTGCCTCCTTGTGCGCCCCCTGCCATTCCAATTTCAAAATACTTGGGAGATGATTCAATTTTTCTTGGCCCCCCATGTGTATTTGTCACCCGTCTTATCTAAATTCCCCATCCTCCCACCAAAAATTTTAATTGGGGATGCTTCATTTCTTACGCCTTACACATGTCTTCCGTTGTTCAAACGAAATTATTATTTTCTTAGAGGCATGCATGAGACGGACCTTTCAAAGCCAAATCGTATTTTGGGTGGACCCTCAAAAATTTCAACTTCTAGTGTATAGTTAGTTAGGAGTCTAAATGGTAGGTTGTAGATAGTTAGTTTATTTTTCTTTTTACTTATAGTCTAGTGTAATTAGTTAAAACAAAATTCTTCTTTTTTGTTATGCTTTAGTACTAACATGTTTTGTAGAATCATTGCACTTATACTTTTTGGAGATCGCTCCATTGTGGGTAATATCGCTCTTTTCCTCTCTTTAACTTGCTTCCTAATTTACATTGAGGACAATGTCAGGTTTTAAGTTAGGGGGTGCGGTATATTCTATCTATTCATTGGTAGTTTTTTTTATTTGATTATATGTTATTTTCAAGCACACTTTTGTTGTAAAAATTGAAATTTTCAAAAAGATTTTCTTTCTTTTTTCTCCTTTTTTGGGCATTTTTCCTTTATTTCCGATGATAAATTTTAATAATTGCACGATCCAATAGACAATTCAATGATGCATGTTCTCGATTTTGGAAGTTATTAGACTTTAGTCCTCAATCACTGATATTATGAATAATTTCATGAATTAAACTTTAATCCCATGAGCACATGCGCTTTTCTTGCTTCATTGGTTTGGTTTAAGATTTTTATAACTCGGCAATCTTTTATTGCATTGTATATACTTACACCGAGTAAGCTTTATACCTTTTGTCGTTTGTGAGTGTATACACTATTCTTTCCTCTTTGAAAACATTGAATTCATCGGCAATCTCTCTAATCTTTCATTGATCGTTCATTAATTGAGTTTATATCTTGAAATGTGTTACTTGAGCATGATTTTCATAAATTGTTTTGACTCGAGAATTCCGTAAACTTTATGAAATGATCATAGGCCATCTTTGTTATATCACCCATATTGACTTTGACCTCACCTTATATGTTTCCCCTCGTCAACCCCTTTGAGCCTAAATATAACCTTTCGTTTCATATCCCCAAAATCCCATAACCAACTCAGAATTGGAGTTATAAACTATACACATTACCTTCCATACCTTTGTTTGGAATGTTACTTGGGATTGAATGATGTTTTTGTCTTGTGGTTGCAATTTAGGCATGTGAGAGTGTGAGAAGTAAAGAAAATAAAGTAGTGAAAAAGAAAAGAAAAGGCAAAAAAAAATGAGAAAAAAAAGGAAGAAAGAAAGGGAAAGTTGTATATGTTGTGTATAGTGTTCAATAAGCTTTGTTTACCCTCCCTTTTGTTATATTCAATGCATTTTTTGGATTGTATTTTCCAATTTTTGATTTTGTTCATATTTTCCCATTATCCCGAGTTTTCATCCCGAACACTTTGAATTCGTACAGACATATCCTTCGTTTCGTACCCTAGCCTAAATCTACATTACAACCCTATAAAGTCCTATGTGATCTTAGGGTGCATTTAATTTAAAAGTTGAAATAGTTTTGATAATCAGTGAAAATACATTTCACCTCCTTTAATGTGTGGTATCTTTCATTGAGATTCCACATTTTTTCATTTTATATATGGCATTCTTCATTTGTGACATGTGCGCGGCCTAGTTTCCATTTACATTTACTCATTATGCTCGCATGTTCTGTGTGTTAACTCCCTGTTTCGAGTGAAATCACTTGATGAATGTAATACCCATGATGATTGAATATATGCACACTTTATGTTTATCCGATTTATTTAAGTTTTTGCCAAATCGTACTTTGCATGGGTTTGCTCCCCTCCCACATTTTAAGGTTTCAATTCTACGAAGTTCATTCTATAATGTTAATAATACGAACTTTTGTGTGAATTCATTCACTGTGGTAATAATGGGTATGAAATCTTTTTCGTATTTTTTGGCTTGTCGCATGTTGTGATTGGGTATATTTTGAGAAAACTACTTGATGTTTGTGGGTTTCATCCCTGAAAACCCTCACGAGACGACACTCGTCCACTAGGGTAACATAGGGATTTAACGGCTTATTGCATATGCTAAATGCAATCGTGTTCCCTACGAGAATATATATATATATATATATATATATATATATATATATATATATATATATATTATATTCTAGTTGGTCTACCTCTTTTTCTCATTTTCATTCATCTTTATTGCTAGGGACTAGCAATGTGTAAGTTAGGAGGTGTGATAAGTCGTGAATATTGCATTTAGTAACCCATATTCTTGCACATTCTATCATTCTCGTGTCCATTAATTCCTATATTTAATCTCATATATTGAATAACCTTTGTTCTATATGTTTATATGTTTTATGAGGTATATTTGAGCTTTTATAGGTGTTATGGCTGCATAGCGTGAAGTTGGATGCATTTCGGGATTGTTTCGTCGCAAAAGGAACCTTCAAGGGAAATTTGGCCTTTTCAAACTCACTATTTTTAATGGAATGAAGTTACCAACATGTATTTCATCAAATTATCTTTTAATGGCCATTGATCGCGCGTCATTCTAACTCCGTATGTGGAGGTTATGGTCGTTTTCGAAAGATTTTGATGTTTTCTTCTACTTCAACGGCATTTTGGTAATTTTATATTGCATAATTTGGAGGGTTTCAAAACAGAATCATGTAGATAATTGAATTAGCTTTGCGTCAGTTCTGACCGCGCATCATTTCGATTCCGTATGAGGGAGTTATAGCCTTTTCCGTGCGACGCGCCAAAATTCGATCGAAGAGAAAAGTGGGTTATCAACAGCCCAAGGCAAAATTTCAACATGCAGTCGACCGGTTCAAACTTGAGGTCGACCGGTCCCATCAGATTTGGACGAAAAATGACTTATTTTGGGTTTTTTGACTTGGTTTTGTTGGAGGTTTATTTTGGGGTATAAATAGACTGTTGTAGCGTTTTACTTGAGAGATATTTTTCATTTTAGATAGTTTAGATTAGGTTTTTGAGAGCTTCTCTATTCTAGATTTTCCTTCCCATTTTGGGTTTGTAAGTTTACTATTCCTTCTTCTTCTCCATTAATGTAAGTTACATTATTGTTCTTAAGCTTTGTAACCTAGATTTATTGCTTTCATTTACTTTCTTGCATTTATTGCTTTCATTTAATTAATGTCTTCTAATATTCTTTCTAGCTAACTTAATCTAGGTTGTGTCGGATTGAATTCACCTAGGGTTGACGTTTTGCTTTGCTTTGGTGATGGAGTTTTACGTGTTTATTTCGAGTGTGTTGTCCTAGTTATTACGCCTAGGAAATTTAATGGGGTATATCATGTATGCTCCGTATATATGACCTTGCATACATAATTTTCGAGGTATTTGTTGACGCCAAAATCTTATCCTATAGTTTTTTATTCACTTTGTCAATTTAGTTTAAATACACTCTTGCCTAGTTTATCTTTTCTTTCTTTTTAGTTAGAAAAAATACCTTTTACACATTTAATTAGAAGTATTAAACCAATTAAATTCTAGTAACTTGTCTTTGTGAATTTTTTGATACTCGGACTTGGCCGCTATATTCTCTTTTTTAGTGTAGTCAAGTTTAGGTTTTTGTATTCATGCGGTGAACAGAAAACGACGATCGGCGTTTGACACGCGCTACTTTTCACCCTTAATCAATCTACCATATAACACTCGTACCTAGTTTTTCGATTACAATGTGAAATTCTGCCAAAATTTTGGGTCGCCTTACCACCCGAGTTTTCATGCTATTTCTCTAATTTTTAAAATAGGATCCAATTCGTAAGTCTGAAAACAAGTCAAATCTTGTCTTGCATCATGTACCCTATCTTTTTCTGAGTCGCGGGTCCCTCTCGTTATTTTTCTTGCATCCTAGGTAGAACATTATACAAGTGGAATATTTTTTTTATTCCTCTTTTCAAAAATATACCAAAAATATTTTCCTTTTTTTTCAAAAAAATAAAAAAAGAAGAAAACTTATATATAAAAATATTTCTCTTTCCTTCAAAATAAAAGAAAAAAATCATTTTTCCTCTCTAGTGCAATCGCATACCCTCTGATCTTGGCCTGACTCCTTATTTTATCAGGTCTTTCGTCAAATCACCCCAAAGCTCTATTACTTCCTCTGCTAATTCTACAAAGTTCATGTTATCCCTCCGAAGGTTATTCATGGATAACATCAATAGAACAGCTAACACCCATCTAAATCTGATGATAACCCTTGCCCAGCTGACTTCTAAGATCGACCACCTTTAGGTAGACGTTTAGGAGATATAATAACATTGGGTCCAGACTCTCGAGGGTCCCGAGCCCAAAATCCTCTTTTTCTGTGCCACTCCACCAGGTCTAGAACCGGTATAGGTTCCAGAAGAGTATCCACATGCCGTACCTGCAAATGAACCATCGTCAAGTCAACTACCAATATCGAATATTGACCAGTCAGGGGTTAATCTACTAGTGCCAGTTGATCAGCTTAACTAGGGTACCCCAAAGTTCGATTACCAGATAAGTTCAAAATGTCAAAAATTGAGAAATTGGGACGCATCAGGACTCCAATTATGAATCTACACAATTACCATCGCACTATGACTTTCCTTGGGCGTTAGAGGAGGTAATGGACCAAATGTTCCAACAAACCCTCAAGGAAGGTGCCATTGGGTGGTTCGTGTCCCTCAAAGAATCTAGGATCCGTAGTTGGAAAGATGTAGCCAAAGAGTTTATGACTAGCGTAATGAAGTGTTATAATTCACTCATCAAGACCTAAAACTACTCAAACAAAACCTGGGTGAACCAGTTAGCAGCTTCATTGGAAGGTGGAGAGAGAAGGCAACTACTATGACAAACTGACCTCAAAGAAAGATCAAGTAAGCATCATGAAGAAGAACATTTTGCCCTATATCTGAGCTTCAATGGGAGGTTAGTACTACCCTCATTTCAGAGCCCTCTAAAAGGCTGGGGTAAAAATTTAAGAATGGGTTGTAATTCAACAAGCTGAATCTGAATTCAAAAGGCTGACTGGGAGTTTGTACCTCGAAAGTAGAATAAGCCAACCAACACCTCAGTCTCAACAATCAATAACATTTCCCAACCTTCCACCTAGAGTACACTAAAAAGTCATCCTAACCCATCTAAAAAGGATTATAATGAACTTCATGATCCTCTATCGAAAGCATATTGATTCGTCCTGAATCATAGCACTCATTACCCTCGAACTTAGGCATTTTAGACCCCTCAGGTACTTTAATGTCTATAATTATGCTCGTTAATTAGATAACCTCCGTTTTATATTCTAACATGTTATTTGAGGTATAATTGAGTTTTTATAGGTATTGAAGTGCTTAGTATGAAGTTTGGTGTGTTCCGGTAAAGTTCCGTCTTGATTAGCACGTTCAGGAGAATTTTTTTAATTTCACACTTGGGGATTTTTGCCCGAAGTATTCACGGAAGTTGTAGCCCTCAGGTCAACCTTCACGTGGAAAAAAACGGTGCTAGAATCGGAGTCCGAACAAAGGAAACGCGGACCTTTAATTGGAAAAGAATTATAAGCAAATTAACAATTTCATAAATTCCTTCCATGTCCCTTTTCTCTTTTATTAACAATTTCATAAATTCCCTCGATATCCCTAACTCGCTTTTTGCAGCAAACTCATTTCAGATATGGGGATTTGGCCCTAGGCTCGGGTTTTTCTCGGGTTTTGGGTTCGTCCCAAATTGAGGACTTTCATCCAAAATTGGAGCTTGAATTTTGATCACACACGCATATGGGTCTTGTGTGATTTGTCGAAATGGCTTTTGGTTTGGTGCTTAGCCATAATGGAGGTGGTGCTTTTTGGCCATTTTTTTACCTTAAAATTGGGTCTTTGGCTTTTAAGCATATCACACGCACATATGGTTTTGGGTTTTGTCGAATTCATAGCAGCTCCGAAAAAGCATCTGGTCTCGAATTATGATATTTGCATCTCGGGGCTCACTTGGGATTTGCCATGTTGGCTTCTACTGCTGTACGAAGTGGGAGGTGCCAACAATGTCGGTCGATCGGCCACACTACGGAGGTCGATTGAGAAATCCATTTTTTCGTGGTTGTTTGATAGTGTGCCTCCCCCATTTTCGCGATCGACCGGTCACCTCCCGGGTCGATCGGCCCCTGTTTTATTTAGCCGAGATTCCTATTTCCCTTCCTTTTCCTTTTTTAATTTTATATTTTCTTTTCTAGTTTAAATAGAGACTTATCCCCCTTTTATTTTCTTTTTCCTTTTTCTTTTATCATTTATTTTAACTTAGTATATAAGGTGGGATTTGCTTATTTATGAGGATGTCACATAATATCTAGTTTTTCCTTCTCTCTTAATTTAGACCTAGGTTATAGATAATATTGGGGTTTATTTTTGGAGCACCCATCTCCTCCATTTTCTTGGTGGTTTGACGCCCACTAATGTAAGTGAACACTATTCCTTTGTCTTCTCCCTTATTTATGCTTTCTGCCCAAGTTTTCCATGCTTAGTTATTATTTTCAAGCCTAGTTAATTTATAGTGTTAATTTAATTAGCTTAGCTTAATTAATTAGTTGTGTTTACTTATGTACTTCATTATGGTTAGTGGCTAGTTTAATCTAGGTTGTGTTAGATTTAACTCACCTATCGTTGTTTGGTTGCTTTGATATGGTGATGGAGTTTTACGTGTTTATTTCGATTGGGTTGTCTTAGTTATTACGCCTAGGAGATTTAACGATGTATATCATGTATGGTCCATATTTACGACCTTGCGTGGATAATTTTTGGGGTATTTGTTGACGCCCAAATCTTATTAGACTTTTATGCGAATTCAGGGGTGTGACAACTCTTGATTTAATTAATTGTTACAATGAGACACGATCTTAATAACTCGTGAGCCCATAAAATCATTTTATACTAATTAACTCAGGGTGAGGGATATTCAATGCAACCTATAGTTTTTATTTGCTTTGTTAATGTAGTTTAATTTACATCCACGTGTAGATTAATCTTTTCCTTTTGTTATCTTTTCTTTTTAGTTAGTAAAATATCTTTTACACTTTTATTGAGAAGTAATATACCAATTAAATTCTAGCAACTCGTCTCTATGGATTCGATACCCAGACCAGCCACTATACTCACTTAAATGAGTGTAGTCATAGTTTAGGTTTTTGTATAGAGTTGGGTGAGCCGAAAATAAAACGACCAGCTCGTAGGTGACTCTTGCGCCGCGGCGAAACCAAACCTATCACATATCAAGAACTTCTTGCCTGAAAACTCACCAAACCTTTAGAACCCTGTCCGTTGCCAGATCCTCTTCCCAAAAACTTCAAACATGGCGCCCATTGCGACTTCCACCAAATCACTGGGCACATCACTGATCAATACTTCCATATAAAGAATGTAATCCAAAGCATCATAAACAAGGGGATCATTACACCACCAGCTAGTCCAAAGCCCAATACCATTAATAATCATCTCCCAGGTCACCGAACTAAGGTGAATTCTATCCTCTCAAAAGAAAAAAAGAAGAAAATTTAACCCTTAAACTAGAAAAAAGCCCATCGAAATACTTACCTTCTCAACTGAACCCCCCAAAATCTATCCTTCCTTTCTCCTCCATCTTGAAAATCCTGTCGACCAAGCTATATCACTCCATATTAGGACCTGTATTAGTATTCGTACCTACTTAGGAGGGGGTGGCATTGAACTTCCAGAAGTTCTAGATAAGCTTAGGAAATTTTGTCTGAAGTTTCTCGTATTGAGTATGAAAAGATTATTGACTTGTTAATGGAATCCCGTGAATAGTCTTGACAATCTTATGAAGTTCTGTATGGATGATATAGTACATGTTTATGTCAATGCATTTATCAAGAAGTGAGAAGTATGCAATGTCTCCGAGTTACTCATGATTTTGGAACTCTTAGGGAATTTGATCCCTTCCTTTTAATACTTCCCTTACTGTATGGGAATATCTATATAACGAAGCCATATGGGTTGTGGAATGCATTGATTTTCATTAAAATATGATATCATTGCCACTAAATGGGGGATGATTTTTATACCTTAAATGATAATTCAAACATTAGGGAACCCAACTCAATTGCCTCTTTGTGCGGTATGATTTCCTTCGAGGAATTGCTAGGAGGGGTCAACAAGGTAAAAATTTCACCCGAAGTAGATGAAAATATGAGGTTTGTTTTCTTTCATGCCTTTATGAACCACATAACCAGATCCGAGCGACACTATAGGGATTCAATTCCTTCGTCAATAGGAACAAATAAGGGGAAAAGAGTCGCTGATGAACTCTCGATGCCAGAGATAACAGTTGAAGAAATTAGGGTCCTTGAATAGCTCAAAAAGACTCGGGCCAACATCACTCTATAAGGGATTTTCATATCCTCCCAGTTACACAGGAATGCCCTGATAAAGTTCCTCATGGGACCCACAGTTCCTCTGACATGCCTCCTAAAGAAGTCATGTATATGGTCGAATATCTAACTATTACGATACTTCTCTCCTCCCCAAAAAGGAAATTCTAAAGATTAGTCTTGATCACAACTACGCCCTCAACATATCTGTTAAAGTCATAGGGAAGACGGTTCCATTGGCACTTGTATATATAGGTCCACCCTTAATGTCTACCCACTCAGAAGCCTTAATTGCCCGGGGATAAAAGCCAGTGACCTCACTCCAATGTATGCCACCATGCGTGCCTATGACTATACTCGCTAAGAAGTCATTGGTTACACAAATATTACACTAGGGGCTAGACTTATTTTCCCTAAAATAGAATTTCAAGTCATAGATATAGATGCTTGCTTTAATCTTCTCCATGGCTGCCTATGGATCCACATCATAAAGGGGTATCTTCTCTTCTTCACCAGAAATTAAATTTCTTTTCCAATGGTCAAGTCATCACCATTCTCAAGGATGACGATAATTTTGGTGGTACCATTACTAGAAACCTAATAATTGAGATTTAATATATGTTTCTCTTAGGTTTTATGGTTGATCCACTTTCTGGCCCAACTGGGGACAATTTCAAAGATCGAGTGTGTCTGAAGTGTATCCCTCGTGGCAGTAATTCAGATGTTCAAAAAATGCACTTCATGCTCAGAATGGGGCTAGGTCGATGCCAATTGGGCATTCTTGAGCTACTAATGTTGAAGGAAGACTTTCCCCCTTACGGACTGGGCTACCATTAATCACTAGTTGAACTCAAAGCACTCCGTTGTCCATACCAGAAGAGAAGTTTAGATAATAAGAAGACAATCTTAGGAGACTCCCTGAACGAGAGGTTTACTAATTAAGGTGAGGACTTTCCTTTTTTTAGATTCCTCAAACCATGATACGACCCCATCGAGAAAAAGATGAAATTGGGGGTGAAGATCTTCCTTAAAGATAATGTCTCTTGGGGTAAAGATCAAAAGCATGAGATAGAGCCTCTAATATATAAAGTCGTAAAAGCACTTAGAACTCCGAGGGTAGTAATATCGTTAAGTCGTTTGACTTGCATACACTGGAGCTAGATCTATGCATGATCTACCTGAATGTTGAGCCGTTTGACCCATCCCAGAAATACCCCTGGGAATGCACCCCTCAACTGACATGCTATTCTTATCCAGGGTGCAAAAGT
Organism: Sambucus nigra; assembly: GCA_949130495.1. NCBI lineage: Eukaryota > Viridiplantae > Streptophyta > Magnoliopsida > Dipsacales > Adoxaceae > Sambucus > Sambucus nigra. The sequence goes on along the minus strand of OX422211.1, from coordinate 481,619,962 downwards.
CAACTGGAACCTTATTGTTCATCCACTCCAAGAAACACCTGAATCTACTATTTTTCTTCTATTTTTTATGTAATTGTAAATGAGACCTCCTTTAACGAGGTTCTCATTGTTGTATTCCTTGGAAACATTTTTAATGAAATGAATGATGATTCTGAGTATCTTACTATGCCTTACATTAATTTCCTTGATTCCAATCAAACTACTGATGAAGATGATTTAATAAATGCAAAATTCTTAACAGATCTCAATATGGAAAATATTAAAGGTCATAACCACATTCAAACTAATGTTGACAAGACTGTTGTTATTAATCTCGATTATAGTAGCAATCCGTGCGAGATTAGGATATGGTCCACCCTTGATGAGCATTAGAGGTTGAAATTTAAAGATCTTATAAAAGAGTTTGTGGACGTCTTCGCATGGTCCTATGATGACATACATGGCATTGACTCGAAAATAACATAATATGAGATTCCAAGCCTCTTAGAGAGAAAATATGCCAAGAAGAAATTGAGAACTCCGGACATAATGGTCCCTCAAAGTCAAAGACAAAATGATGAAATAGTCAAATTTAGGCTTCATTCACATGGTTGAATACCCTACATGGCTTGCAAACATCGTTCCCGTGTCAAAATCGAGAGGAAAAGTCTGCATGTGCATCGCTTATTGAGATTTGAATAAGGCATACCCACAAGATGATTATCCTCTCCCTAACATTGACATGATCATAGAAAACACTGCTAGACATGCCCTCAAGTCATTTGTTGATGGTTTCATAGGGTATAATCATATTAAGATGCATCCTAACCATCAAGAAAATATCACCTTCATCACCTCGTGGGGAAGATTTTGTATACAGTCATATCGTTCGGTCTTAAGAATTCCAGGGCTACCTACCAAAGGATTGCTATAACCATTCTGCATGATTTCATCCATAATGAAGTTGAAGTTTATGTCGAGGACATGATCATTAAGTCCAACACTCGAGAATGACACATTCCTTCCGTGAGGAAATTCTTCAAGCAGCTACGATAATACCATATGTGATTCAACCCATAAGAATATGTATTTGTTGTAACAAGGTGCAAACTCCTAGGGATTTATAGTCAATAAAAATGGATTAAGGTGGACCATACCACACTAAAAGCAACACTAGAGATGCCACCACTCCGTACGAAGAAAGAAGTGCGTGTATTCCTATGTAAGCTCCAATACATTAGTCAGTTCATCAGCTAACTGACCTCTATCTATGGGAAAATTTCCATGCTTCTCTAGGAGGATTCAATTAAAGTTTAGAATGCGGAACGTCAAGAAGCCTTCAATCAAATCAAATGATACCTCACCTAACCTCTGGTACTCTTAACTTTGCAGTAAGGTCTCCCTTTTCTCCTATACTTAATTGTCGCCAACACCGTAGGAGGAGCTATGTTAGCCCAATACATTGAAGAATCTTATATGGAGAGAGTAATTTACAATGCTAGTCAAAAGTTAGTTGGGTATGAGGAAAACTAAACTGTATTAAAAAAAGGCGCGTGTCTCCTTATTCTGGGTTATGCTGAAGTTTCGACACTATATGATCGCATTCCCTATCAAACTGGTGTCCTGAATATATCCAATGAAATTCTTGTTAGAGAAGCCTACCTTGTCTAGCTGCGCGGCTCACTGACTGATATTACTGGATGAATTTGACATCACATATGTCATGGAGAAGGCTATGAAGGGAATAACCATTTTTTATTACCTTTCCGATAATCCCATGGAAGGAACTGGACTTTGAATTTAAAAATTCCCCAAAACAAACGTCCTCTGTACCTCTTAAGGGGACCTCAGATGGCAGATATTTTTTTACCAAGTTCCTAACAAGAAAGGATGTGGTATTGGCATACTCAGAATCACCCCCGATGATTTTCACACTCCCATTGCCATAAAATTGAATTTCCCTTACACCAACAACATAATATAATACGAATCATATGCCGTAGGGATCAAGATCACCCTCGAGAGAGGAATCAAATGCATAGATGCCTATAAGGACTCAAGCCTCATCGTGGGGAAAATCCTCAATAAACAAAAATTCAGAGACGAGAAACTCTTACCCTTTCATACTTACCTAGAATAGCTCGCCTCCAAATTCAAAGATGTCACTTGGCATTACATTTCTCTCTCAATAAATAGCCTACTTGATGCTCTGGTGACCTTGGCATCTATGGTGGACATGCCTGAGGGGATAACAATGTCCACCTTTTCTAATCCAGAAATAGGTTGCACCCACTTACTTCTACGACATTGAGAACGTTACAGAAGAAGATCTGAACATGGAAAGATTGTGAAATTATGACATTCGGTGCTTGTAGTAGTTATTCTTGAGGCGCTAAGAAGAAAGATCGTGCGACCATTCGCATGTTGGCTGCTTAGTACATCATTTACGACAAGGCTCGCTTTAAAAGGAATTTTGATAGAACCCACTTGCATTTCATAATAGGGGATGACATCAAAGACATGGTGCAAAAAATCCATAGTGGGGAATGTGGATCCTATATAAATGGTCATATGATTTCCAGGAAGATCATTTGTCAAGGATATTATTGGACTACCATGGTTCAAAAATGCACTTCTTATGTTCAGAGATGCCTTAATTGGCAGCAATTTTCCAATCTTCAGCATTTGCCTCCTAGTGAGATATACAACATGACTTCTCCCTGGACATTCTCTACTTAGGTTATAAATATCATTGAGAAAATCACTCCTAAGGCCACAAATGGGCGTGAATTCATCCTAGTCTCTATTGACCACTTCACAAAATGGGACAAAGCAGAGTCATATGAAGTATTGAATGCAAAGAAAGTAGTTAAATTCATCAGGAATATCATTTGTCTCTACGGAGTTACCCGTGCACTGGTGTCAGATAATAGTTCCATTTCGAAGCTAAGGTCACAGAACTAGTTGATGAGTACGGAATACAAAGGCACAAGTTCTCTTCTTAACTTTTGCAAACCAATGGGGTTATCGAATCCTCCAATAAAAGCCTTAAGACCATCATTAATAAGATGATCGAAAGCTGTAGAGACTGGGCTGACCAGATCCCATATGCCCTCTAGGGCTATTTTACCTCCATCATAACACCCATTGGGTTTACTCCCTACTATCTGTTATATGTCATGGAGGTTGTCCTTCTTATCGATCTAAAAATACTTTCTCTATGGGCTATTCTCGAAAGTTAAGTTAATGAAGAAGATTAACATCAAAACCACCATATTAGTTATCCTTCTTATCGAACCAAAACACCTCAGAACCTAAAACCTCCCTTCAGCTACCGGACGGACCTGTTTCATCATTATTTCCTACCCTCAAATGGCCCCAAGAATCCAAATCCTAGCTACAATTTTGTATCCACTCCATGCGACGTAGACCTTATTCAGCTTAGATGAAACCATGACACCTTTCTCTAAAGTGTCAAACATCATAAGCCATCTCTGATTAGTCTCTTCAGCAAAAACATTCGTAACCACCCTCTTTCACAACCACTTCATATAAACCCTGGATATAAACCTAGCCTCCCCAAAAGACTAAGACATATTGGTAGACAGTAGATGGTGCTTCCACAAAGCTCCTAAAATCATTCTCAATGACTTTGTCAAGCCAACCATGGGAAATAATTCGGTCATACATTGAAGAATGATTTGCCCCTATCCCACTTGGCACATTAGTCATCATGGAAAGTAGAAATAAGTCTAGCAAAGGATTACCAACTGCATATACTGATAATCACCTAATTGTAAGACACATTGTAGATTGCCTCACCATGATATGGACCAGTATAGACTCCTAGCCCTATTACCCACAAGATAATTACCCCAATTCTCTACGGATGGGCTAAAACTGAAGAAAGACCAAAAAAAGAAATCGGGAATACCCATTAGAGGGTACTCATGAGGGGACTTCAGGTGCAGTCTCTTAGATAACCACACGAACAACATCACAGGGCTCCATTGTGAAATGTTATCCCGACCTTCTTTCCAAGCATCCAGCCCATTCAAAGTCTCTACTAGTATAATAGCAACTGGATTACTGTGATAAGACATACACAACATTATCATGGATATCTAAGGGTTAGTCATCATGTCGTTGATAACCAAAAGCAGTCTAGCTGTCAATCCTAGAGCCACGACACCAACAAAGCCATTATCAATGTAATCTTTTCAGTACACTGAGTTCAATACTATCGGGAGAATGTTACTTCCTTTGTGCACTAATGGTCGGGTAGCTGAGGTAAGGATATATAACAACTCGGCTAAGGATACCCGAGGGGAACATGACAAATTCGACATGGTTGCTGCAACACTTGGGTTGACACCTAACATTGCAGAATACACTTTATAAATGGGGCACACTTCATCTCGACCGAATAAAAAGGCATTCTCTTGGGGATACCAAAATTACATTATCGCTTCTAAAATATTCCAATCTATTGGACGATTATGCCACAAGGATACATGGCACAAGATAATGGATTTGTAATTAACATTGTAGAGGCACAAGGCCTCTAAACCTTCGAGATAATCTGCGAAAGTTTCATACATCGAAAGCTCCATTACAAAAGGAGAAGAATGTTACAAAAGAGAGAAGATTAACTTATGGTGATGAAAAAAAACACCTCTAAGCCCACTTTTATACCCATAAGCACCCATAAAAAAAGAAACCCAAGCTGCTACCATGACCCTGTTCCTAAGTACTCCTAGGTATAGAAGAAGTGCAATCAAATCTAGGAAAGTGATTTGGACTTAACCCATATGTTGATAAAAAGGCTAAGGGGTATGCCGATCGATACCCCCTATTTTTGAAAATTCTCTACTTTTCTCTTTTGTATATATCATTTCCAAAATAAATACCTTTTTGGTGAAAAAATTGGCTCATTGTTAAAAAGCCTCTTTGAATCTTTCTTTTATTTATTCTGTTTATTTAGTCTTATCTTTGCGACAAATAAAACCTCAGTAGAAAATTAAAGTGCATATAGATGAGGTCACTTAATACAAGATAAAATAAAAGGATGCATCTTATAAATATATATATAAACTTTTCAAAGACGATTACATTTTTTCCACGTACAGAAATCAAGAAAAGAAAAAAGAGAAAAAGAAAATAACATGATAAATTGGGATGTAACCAGAACCCTCCAAAAAATTCAACCATCTAATAAACCTCCGCGTCAGGTGCCTCAGCAAACACATTCCCCCCCATCGATGTGCGGTAGACCCCCCACTCTTGGAACCAGAGCTATCCTCAGATGTGGCAGTGGTACCATGCACGATTTGGCCTAATTCATCACATAGTCGGACACCGATGCCATCGAATCTTGAATGTCCTATAGTGAGGATTTCGATACGTGAATGTTCTATAAAAGAAAGAATTCACCAAAGGCAAGCAAGTCAGTAGTGAAAAGAAGAAAATGAAAAGGAAGAAATAGGAATTAGGAAAATGAGTCATACATCTCTTCGAAGAGCATCCTCAAGAAAACCCGTGAAGTCGTCTATCTCCACTTGAGGGCAATGAGGCATCGAGACCACCTCCCCACTGCCAACCCGAATATGATTGGATGGGGTAGAAATGTGATTAGAAGAAACCTCCTCCGTTGCCACCGCACCTTCCCCATGCTATGGGTCAATGCCACTGGTACTTTGGTACCCTCGCGATCCCATTGCAGGTGGAGGCATACCCTCCACATCATAGATACACTGTAACACCCCGCCTAATTAAATAACGGGTGGCCAGTCCCATACCAAATTAAAACAGAATATACAGTTGGCCCATTCTTAGCATCACTGTCGAAAACATTTACAACTCACCCAATACCCAATTAAACTGGTGTTAAAAACTTTCCAAATTTTAATTCAACAAAATCCATTTTTAGTTTAAGAATAACACAACACATTTTATTCTACAACACTGATAACCGAACAAATAACACAAAAGAATTTAAATGCAATTGGAATAAACATTCCCACATAATAATCCAATACAGTAATCCCAACAATATGAAATGTATTAAAATGACACGAACACAATAGTATTTGACTCAGATAGAAAAGAAATAATTGAGTTCCTTTGGGTGACATGCCCTACATAAAAGAACATTGTGAATCAAATGACGATAAGCGTCTAAGAAATACTCCATAGCTCCATAGCTCATCAAAATCAACTAAGGTTGGCGTCCCTGCTGCTGGACACCTGATATAGAAGGTACAATAGAAAAGAAAATATGCAAGGAAACGGGTCAGAGCCCGATGTGAAAATGATTTTTAAAACAACAAGTATTTAACAAGTGCAATAAAGTATTTATTATGTACATGTTAGTATCCAACTCTCACTAGCTATTCTCACCTCTCAACTAGAGTGCACACTTAACGTTTCCTATTACCCTCCTAGTTAATGGTTCCTCTTCACCGATTCCATAATATGATTTCATTCCCATATCATAACCCCGTATGTCCCATACCATACGTAATATAATCATTCATATACGTTTCCTATTAACATGAATCATTTCTAATTAATATGAATTAAGCTTTTCAATCAATATTCATTAACTTATTTCAATTCTTATCTCAATTCACCGTTATCTACAATTATCACACAGTAGATCATTTAACCACCATATACACATAAATTCATTAAATTCATTATATATATATATATAATACGGCACCCCGAGTCACAGCTGCGGTGCAATGCATTACTCTGCTATCATGTCCCATCATCGCTGGTCGCCGAATAGGGGACTAAAGGTTCGATAAGGATTTCTCGAACCACAAACAACAACATACAAATTGGAGGCGAACATAATTCTCGTATCCATGGGTCACGCACATACCTACGTTCCCACAGTCAGCGGACTTATCAACTCCCCGATAAGTCTTTCATAGACCTATGTTCTTGAGCGACAAATCAAAGATCCCATTGATTCATCAGGATATGACTGCCCTCACGCGCAAACCTCCCGTTGATAGCAAGTAAGCTAGGTATGTCATACACATAATCATCAATCAATCAAATAGGCATTATCATACCTATTATATACTATCAACAAGGTAATCCCACTACCCTAAGATAATTCCCATACGTAGCATTATATCTCTTTAAATTTAATCATCCTCGAGCCTCATTCATTACTCAAGGTTCAAATAGGTTTTTCCTCAACATTTATTCAGTAAGAAATCACTAATACCCTACTTTTCCATATCGTCATATCTCCCGAATTATTATGAATTAAACTCTCCCTTTAATTAGGGTTAAAATCGATAGTTTCAAATCTCTTATAAACACATCTTCTTTCACTTAGGATTAAACCCTCTTGTAAACTTAAGGATACCCAGGTGTTATATTCAATCACCCCTACTGGTCCTATCTTTAATACTCATGCATACCAATTAGAATCTAACATGTGAATCTAGCAACCGAAATTCCTTTGAATTTAATTATCATTATTCTAATCATTAAATCTCAATCAAATTAATTCAAATCTTATCTAGGGCTTACCAATCTTCTCTAAGTCCCATAATATCCAATTAATAATCACCAAAGATCTACAAAAGGTTTGGGATAAGAACCAACATTAAAAACAAACAACTTTACGAATTTTGGGGAGGTCGATCGATCGAAGGCAGGGGGTCGATCGATCGATCTCCCAGGTAACAGCCCAGTTTTTCTGCATTTCTTCTACTACAGGTTTAACCATTTTTTATCATTCAAACTTTCATATTAACAACCCAAATGACTTATAATCCTTACTACATGATATATCAACATATATAAATGATTTCTAATCATCTAAACATCCTAGAATCATCAAGAGATTGAATTAAAAGCATGTTTATATCCTCTTTTTCTAGAAAATTATCAACATAATATCATCAAGAACACATCAATGGTTTTCAGAATTTCTTCAACAGATTTATAATTATTTCGTGGATTACTAACTACATACAACATGAGTTTCATTACTATATATTTTCAGTTTCCAGAAATCCGTTTACATCTCCATCTTTGTCTTCCAAACATGAAAAATCATCGCTTTTTATAACTATTCTAACATGGACAATATACAAACTTAGATTTCCATTATCAAACACTTGCCTCTAATGAAGATATGATCCTTTGGTGTTGTAAATCACAGGTGGTTCTCCCCTTCTCCGGTCACTTCCGATGGTGGTTGGTGGTGGTGACCTTTGGTCTTTAGTTCTCCTCCTTTCCAAGCAAGCTTTTCTCTTCCCAAGCAACCTTTCACTCTCTCTAAGAAGATGACTTTTCAATTTTGTGTGGAAGAGATTAATGAACCCACGTTTAATTAATCTCCAAATACTTATAATAAGACAAAATCTGAAATCACTATTCATCCCCCTTGTAAAAATAACCAAAATGCCCTTTTGGTTTGTCTTTTCATTTCCAAATGACCCGAGACCCAAAGCCAACATCTAAATAGACTTTTCTGACTATTTTAAACCTTCTGGATGAAACGACGCAGTCAAAATGACTACAAGGTCGATAGAAAATAAATTTTCTTTTTAAATTAATAAATTAGTCCCGACACGTCCCATACCGCGTCTGACTAAAAATCCAAATTATTGAATTAATATCACACAACCATATCAATTGCATAACATTCATATACTACCTAAATATATTTAAGTAATATTCAGAATCATACATCTTTAATATCCTCAATTCGGATAAAACCCAAATGAATTAATCTATAATAAAATCCAATTAATCCATTAATTTAAAATATAACCCATTTTAAAAGTCATTTAAAATCACGGGGTATTACATACTTCCCCCCTTATAACAGAATTTCATCCCGAAATTCGAAAAGATAAATCATAGTGGTAAGGTCAACTCCGAGTATAAATCTCACATCGTAAGAAATCTAAGTAGTACCGCCCATACAGTACATTAACGAAAATCCCCATTGATGTTATACGCCAAGCCTCACCATATAGTTTCAACTGAATCGAATTTAAAGTTTACGCAATCTTCCCTATACTATCCTCGTGACAAAGTTTGGGAAAAATGAGCCTCACGTATTAAAAAAATGATTCCTGAAGTCACAGCTACTTATTGTTTCACAATTATGAAAACTACTACCCTTCAACCATCCAGTGCGCCCATACACCCTATCATACCACTTTCCTTATAATATTTATCGTAAAGGTCATAAACTCATATCCTAAAGACCTAACTTATTTCGACTCCCAACAGTTATTAGTTTCATGTGAGGGGTGTCTCGCAAGCAAAATCTAAACAAGGAACCCCCCCGATACACTACTACCTAAAGTAGTCGGTCATCGAAACTCCTCAGGTCCTTAGTCAATAGTTTATAACCTCTCTACATGTTTTATCGATTTCAAATAAAGTCTACTCATCTACTCTCTTATTACAGACAAGATGCTGGCTAGTAGTAGTACATACGCTCTCAAATACCACAAGTCAATCCACGCCTCTAGTCACATCATATTCGAACATGCCTAAAGTAAGTAATTTCGTGATAAAAATCAAACCCACGTGATGACATAAAAATATAGGTGTTCCATACCCCTCGGTGAGTCTACTTAAATAACAGTACTATAGGCTAAGTGCAGCAACCCATTAGCCCATACAATATTAATCGCTACAAAAATCAATATACGCTTCATAACTTCTTAGAAAACATACCCTCATTCGTGGGCGGTGGTTGTTAACTCCCACTATTATAACCTTGCTCCGATGAGTCAAGAAAAATTTTACCCCAATTTTTTTTTTTTTTTTTTAGTTATAGTTAACCACACTCCACTATATGCCCAAGGCTTTGAATATATTGCCTTCTTTAGGTAACACACACAATTCCCGTATTTCAAGAACTTCTACTGATGACTTTCCTCAATTTTCCATAATAGGGGTGACCTCGACTACGGTCATCATACTCGAACATACTTCATAACCTCCTAAGTATGATCTCCGTTATTCGTCCAATGGCCCTCATCTGCCATACTTCTTGTACGAACACGTCCGAATGCAAATAAGATTCACTAATATATACAGAATCTTACCAAAGAAATCAACAATCCTAAACATAGGGCTCTACATCAAAGAACGCTAAGCTGAAAACACAGTAAGCCGTAAAGACCCTAATGGACACTAGAACCTGATGCTCTGATACCACCTATAACACCCCGCCTAATTAAATACCGGGTGACCAGTCCCATACCAAATTAAAACAGAATATAGAGTTGGCTCATTCTTAGCATCACTGTCGAAAACATTTACAACTCACCCAATACCCAATTAAGCTGGTGTTAAAAACTTTCCAAATTTTAATTCAACAAAATCCATTTTTAGTTTAAGAATAACACAACACATTTTATTCTACAACACTGATAACCGAACAGATAACACAAACGAATTTAAATGCAATTGGAATAAACATTCCCACATAATAATCCAATACAGTAATCCCAACAATATGAAATGTATTAAAATGACACGAACAAAATAGTATTTGACTCATAGAGAAAAGAGATAATTGAGTTCCTTTGGGCGAGATGCCCTACATAAAAGAACATTGTGAATCAAATGAAGATAAGCATCTAAGCAATACTTCATAGCTCCATAGCTCATCAAAATCAACTAAGGTTGGCGTCCCTGTTGCTGGACACCTGATATAGAAGGTACAATAGAAAAGAAAATATGCAAGGAAACGGGTCAGAGCCCGATGTGAAAATGATTTTTAAAACAGCAAGTATTTAACAAGTGCAATAAATCATTTATTATGTACATGTTAGTATCCAGCTCTCACTTGCTATTCTCACCTCACAACTAGAGTGCACACTTAACGTTTCCTATTAACCTCCTAGTTAATGGTTCCTCTTCACCGATTCCATAATATGATTTCATTCCCATATCATAACCTCGTATGTCCTATACCATACGTAATATAATCATTCATATATGTTATCTATTAACATGAATCATTTCTCATTAATACGAATTAAGATTTTCAATCAATATTCATTAACTTATTTCAATTCTTATCTCAAATCACCATTATCTATAGTTAGCACACAGTAGATCATTTAACCACCATATACACATACATTCATTAAATTCATTATATATATATATATATATATATATATGTACACATATATAATATGGCACTCCGAGTCACAGCTGCGGTGCAATGCATTACTCTGCTATCATGTCCCATCATCGCTGGTCGCCGAATAGGGGACTAAAGGTTCGGTAAGGATTTATCGAACCACAAACAACAACATACAAATTGGAGGTGAACATAGTTCTCGTATCCATGGGTCACGCACATACCTACGTTCCCACAGTCAGCGGACTTATCAACTCCCCGATAAGTCTTTCATAGACCTATGTTCTTGAACGACAAATCAAAGATCCGATGGATTCATCAGGATATGACCGCCCTCACGCGTAAACCTCCCGTTGATAGCAATTAAGCTAGGCATGTCATACACATAATAATCAATCAATCAAATAGGCATTATCATACCTATAATATACTATTAACAAGGTAATCCCACTACCCTAAGATAATTCCCATACGTAGCATTATATCTCTTTAAATTTAATCATCCTCGAGCCTCATTCATTACTCAAGGCTCAAATAGGTTTTTCCTCAACATTTATTCAGTAAGAAATCACTAATACCCTGCTTGTCCATATCGTCATATCTCCTGAATTATTGCGAATTAAACTCTCCTTTTAATTAGGGTTAAAATCGATAGTTTCAAATCTCTTATAAACACATCTTCTTTCACTTAGGATTAAACCCTCTTGTAAACTTAAGGATACCCAGGTGTTATATTCAATCACCCCTACTGGTCCTATCTTTAATCCTCATTCATACCAATTAGAATCTAACAAGTGAATCTAGCAATCGAAATTCCTTTGAATTTAATTATCATTATTCTAATCATTTAAATCTCAATCAAATTAATTCAAATCATATATAGGGCTTACCGATCTTCTCTAAGTCCCATAATATTCAATTAATAATCACCAAAGATCTACAAAAGGTTTGTGATAAGAACCAACATTAAAAATAAACAACTTTATGAATTTTGGGGAGGTCAATCAATCGAAGGCAGGGGGTTGATCGATCGATCTCCCAGGTAACAGCCCAGTTCTTCTGCATTTCTTTTACTACGGGTTTAACCATTTTTGATCATTCAAACCTTCATATTAACAACCCAAATGACTTATAATCCTTACTACATGATATATCAACATATATAAATGATTTCTAGTCATCTAAACATCCTAGAATCATCAAGAGATTTAATTAAAAGCATGTTTATATCCTCTTTTTCTAGAAAATTATCAACATAATATCATCAAGAACACATAAATGGTTTTCAGAATTTCTTCAACAGATTTATGATTATTTCGTGGATTACTAACTACCTACAACATGAGTTTCATTCCTATATATTTTCAGTTTCCAGAAATCCATTTACATCTCCATCTTTGTCTTCGAAACATGAAAAATCATCTCTTTTTATAACTATGCTAACATGGACAATATACAAACTTAGATTGCCATTATCAAACACTTGCCTCTAATGAAGATATGATCCTTTGGTGTTGTAAATCACAGGTGGTTCTCCCCTTCTCCGGTCACTTTCGATGGTGGTTGGTGGTGGTGACCTTTGGTCTTTAGTTCTCCTCCTTTCCAAGCAATCTTTTCTCTTCCCAAGCAACCTTTCACTCTCTCTAAGAAGATGACTTTTCAATTTTGTGTAGAAGAGATGAATGAACCCACATTCAACTAATCTCCAAATATTTATAATAAGACAAAATCCGAAATCACTATACATCCCCCTTGTAAAAATAACCAAAATGCCCTTTTGGATTGTCTTTTCATTTCCAAATGACCCGAGACCCAAATCTAACATCCAAATAAACTTTTCTGACTATTTCAAACCTTCTGGATGCAACGACGCAGTCAAAATGACTATAAGGCCGATAGAAAATAAATTTTCTTTTTGAATTAACAAATTAGTCCCGACACGTCCCATACCGCCTCTGACTAAAAATCCAAATTATTGAATTAATATCACACAACCATATCAATTGCATAACATTCATATATTACCTAAATATATTTAAGTAATATTCAGAATCATACATTTTTAATATCCTCAATTCGGATAAAACCCAAATGAATTAATCTATAATAAAATGCAATTAATCCATTAATTTAAAATATAACCCATTTTAAAAGTCATTTAAAATCACGGGGTATTACATACACAATGGCATCAACCAGATGGTCACGAAGTCCAGGTAGTCATAGCTTGCCATCATATATGTATAGTGCATATAGGGCTCGTCCTCCATCTCTACCAACCTTGACTCGTCGGACATCTCCTTTAGTCGCCTCATAAACTCCGGGGGTGCCAACAATGGGACCACCACCTCACCCTCCATCACTTGACTCACAACCATATCTTTTAGGTTCCAGACATACCTAAACTCATACGCCAATAGCCTCCGCATATGGACATGTATGCCATGATCCTCTCAGTCATCGAAGAAAAACGCTAAGGATATAATATCATCTATTTCCCCTGAAATAGTCAGTAATCTATTAAAGTGCAAATAGAGTATTAAAATAACAGAAAAGACAAAATTTGAAGCCTAACCTAGTCATTCATTAAGGCGTTCAATATCTCCTGCACATCCTTCAAAGATAAAACTAGTTCATCCACCTATACATCCTTGAAAAGTTCTCTGGCTCACTTTCCTTCAAGGATATCAACCCAACATTGTGTCCAATCACTTCATAAAACCATGTGTGCAGAAAGAAACATACGATGCCAAAAAAGGAATGAAAATGGAGGAATAATAAAAAAGATGAAATTTAATCTAAAGATTACCTCCAGAAGATATGTGGGCCCTATAAAAGTCTGTTAATAAAAGAAGCATAAAGGGATGTGAATGTAAATATACCAAGTCATACATGTGGATCTCTAAGACGATCCTCAAAAAGGGAAGAAACCATAAGTAGACAACATCGGCATTTTCGCTACCACATACCCTCCTAACAAAAGCAAAATGAACAAGCAGGCTTTTTACCTCACCTGTCGCCTATTAATATCATCAATCCGTCTAGACAGTAAGGTGTCCTTCAACATCGATGCAGACAAAATCCACAGACACAATCCTCCCTATGTCTCCTAAGGTAGCCCAAAATACAACCTCAAAAATGTGCAAGGTACGGTATATCACTATTAGTTGGCCCTCCCACTCCATCCCCATCAACTGATGAACATCTAGGGGTGTGACTATTATCTTTCTAATGCCCAAATAGAATATGTGGGTAGTGTACTACCACCTCTTGCCTAGGGCACATAATACCTCTATAAAACTCGATTTCTCATCCAAAGCCCCTACCAAATCCAGTAGCCTCTACCATCAACTGTACAACCAAAAGAAGATGATCCCACACTTCCTTTATCCCAATCAACCCACGGGAGCGAATGCTCGACGAAGTAATGCCAACATTCATCAAGCCAAGAAGACCCTCCAGCATCCCAAGGATAATAAGAAAAAGAAAAAAAAAGAATGAAAACAAAAAGCGAAAAGTTGTATAGCCATTAGGGTTCTTCACCCTCGCAAAGTGGTGATGTGTCGTAATAGAACTCTACCATCAAGAACGGGCTCAATGCTATCATAGGCATTCTCATTCCCTAGTATCAGCGCCTGAAAAGAGTTCCATTCCGATCCTGCCTAGTCCTCCGTATCCATCCAAGCATCTTCCAATGCCCCCTCCATGAGTTCTTTTAAGAAAATAGAGTCGAAACTGATTGCTTGAGAGAGAAATGAAGAGATTCACTCGAATGAAGATGTGAAAAAATGAGGAGGGTCGCCCTCTTTTGATAAGGGACTAAGGGGTATAACGATCAATAATCGCCTAGATGTGCCTATCGGTAGTAACCTTTTACCTCCCCCAAGAAGCCCAGGAGTCTGTTCCCTATGCTTATAGGCACCCCTTTGGCTATGCCTATCGACAGTTCCCTTAAAATTTATTCATAAAAATTCCAGAAAAATTTGAAAATTGCCTAAAAAATTCGCAGTAAATTCTTGAAAAGTCCCCACCAGGTCGAGTACATCATGGCTCTGAGAAAACTTATTAAGAAGAATGAAACCACTTGTAAAGTTCTCATCACCAGAACAATCCCTAACAAGATTAGAAATAAAGTGCATCAACACTTACAAAGCTCTCATCACCAATATACCCCTAATAGAATCAAAATCCAAGTGCACCTGCACTTGTAATACCAACACCCTCCCTCACAGAATCAGAATTGAATAACACTCATCGTTAGTAACTTTTTAGGTCCATAGAACCGACCTCAACCCTCTGAATCGGTCGTCTTTAGGTTTGTAGAACCAACCTTTACCCTCTGAATCGATCATCTCAAATCTTTAGGTTCATAGAACCAACAGCGACCCTATGTATTGTTCATCTCAACTATTTAGGTCAGTAGATACAACCTCGATCCTCTGAATCGATCTTCTCAACTCTTTAGGTCTACCAAACTGTCCTCGAACCTATGAATTGGTCACTCTCAACTCATTAGGTTGGGGGAACTGACCTCGACCGTCCGAATCGACCGCCTCAACTTTTTAGGTTTGAAGACTAGATATCGACCCTCTGAATTGGTCATCTCAACTCTTTA
Organism: Sambucus nigra; assembly: GCA_949130495.1. Classification (NCBI taxonomy): domain Eukaryota; kingdom Viridiplantae; phylum Streptophyta; class Magnoliopsida; order Dipsacales; family Adoxaceae; genus Sambucus; species Sambucus nigra. Next base: position 481,604,219 of record OX422211.1, on the reverse strand, counting down.
GGTCCAAAGAATTGATCTCGACCCTCTGAATCGGTCATCTCAACTCTTTCGGTCCGTAAAATTGACTTCGACCCTTTGAATTGATCGTTTTAACTCTTTAGGCTTCCATAATATACCTTGGCCCTCTGAATCAGTCGTCTCAATTCTTCAAGTACACAAAATTGACCTCAACCCTCGAAATCGAGCACTCCCAACTCTTTAGGTTTGCATAACCAACCTTGAACCTCTAAAATATTCCCCTCAACTTCTAGGTTCGTAGAATTGACCTCGACCCTCTGAACTGGTAATCTTAACGCTTTAGGTCCACAAAATTGATCTCGCCCTTCTTAATGGGGCGTCTCAACTCTTGAATTCGGTGGAATAGACCTCAACCCTTTAATTAACCATCTTAAAACCCCAACTGGGTCCTTAACCTTTAAACATCAATGAGGTGTTTATATTTTGATGACATATGCTTGTCCCAATCTTTCCTATCTAGAATATCTGTGGACACCCCATCTTGGCACTCCATAACTACCTTCGTAGGCCCTTGACACTACTGCTCTCTCCATATGACTCTAGTTCTTACTCTAAACCCTAATTTAGAGGCCACCGAGCACTTTCACCGCCGTTTAATTTCGATCAACTCTCCAACCTTAGTGGAGCTCATTAAAATCTAATAGGTCTCTAAATACCCTTTCCAATGGTCCATATTGCATGCAAATCGACCTTACATTTCATAATTACTCACCTTTTAAAACTAAATCATGATCTAGAGGCCACAGGGCGCTCCTGAGCATGATTTGACCTCGGTCAAGTCTCGAGCATTAGCAAAGCTCATTAAACTCTTATAGGACTTTAAATCCCCTTTCTAAGGGTCCATACCATGTGAAAATCGGCCTCACAATTCGTGCATACTCACCTTTTTACTCTAAACCCTAATTTAGAGGCCACGGGGAGCTCCTGAGCCCCGTTCGACCTTGGTTAATGCTTCAACCTGAGGAAAACTCATTAACTCTCACAGAGATCTGAATCTCCTTTCCAACGGTCCATATTGTGCACGAATCATCCTCACGGTTTGAGCATACTTGCCTTTTTTCCTTTGAGAACTCTCATTTTGAGGCCATCGGGTATTCCTGATCCTCATTTGACTTTGGTCATCTCTTGAACCTGAGAGTGGTAGGATTTTTATAGGGCTCTGAATACCCTTTCCAACGATCCTATCCGTGCACAATTCGTACTTACAATATGCACTTTATGCCTATTTTTCCAAAATAATCCATTTCAGACTACCTATAGGCACCCTATACCCACTGCCTATCGGCATGGTGTACCTTTCTTGGCCAGCAAGGCAAGGGTATGCTGATAGGTAGGCTAAGGCCTATGCAGATTGGCACCCCTCCTAAAAGCCTAATCTTTACTATTTAATGAGACCATGAAATCATTTCCAAGGGTCCTTTTTTGAAGTTCGAAACATTCTCCTCGAACTCAGTGCACCGAAATTCAATTTTTTTAAACATTTTACCCATTTTCTTCAATAATTATCATCCATCTTTCATCATACTTTTCACCTTTACCTCACTATCATTCAGATTGAAGTCCTATAAAAGGTCTACCCTCGTCCTTTTACAACTCATTTAATTAGTATTAGTCATTTACTTTTTATATCCACTTTTGGTATATCCTTTGCTTTATTTAATTTCTTCACTTCAAACTAATCTCATTTTTTATTATTAGTACACTCAAAACATATTTTCATAAAATCTAAAAATTCTGAAAGAGAGTTTTCCTATGAACCCTAATCTTGAATTTTTCTCATTTTCCACACTCCATACACTCTTCGTGCACATTAAATAAAAACAAACTAAAGGAAGTTCTGATTTCGAATTTATAGGTTAAACACCACCCTTGTGCTTGATCGAACTACATGGACTTTGATGCCTATTGGCTATATAGGCGTCCCGAGCCAGTCTTGGGATTCGAGTCTTATTTTTCTCATTTAACTCAGTTTATATTTTCTCGCATTTAGTAGTATTAGGGATATGCATACTCCTACATCTTAGTGCTCCCACTCTATATACACATTCACTTACTCGTAGTGATTCGTGATGTGACGGACACTAACATTATTTTTATATTATTCTTTTATACAGTACTTAGAATGATTTCGTGTCGTCCTTCCCATGACATGAGTAGGATGATTTCTTTCTCCCATTATTCACATTGCATACATTATACACATGAGTCACATTTTGGAGAAAAGAGAACATTGTCACATCCCATGAGAGACCAAAAGGGAGGAATGGGTGCCTAACACCTTCCCATTCCGTAACTTAGTCCTCTAACCCCTGACTAATTTGGTTTTGTATGCATCATTAGGTCGTTTGATGTTATTCTCTCGGAACAACTATATTCTTTTGCTTGGTATAAGAAAAACAGGCTAGCGAATCCATTTCTACACATTCCTCCCCTTTGACGACGGTAGCTTTATATCCATGGTTGCCCTCGAAGATGAGCGCGATGGGGGAAAAGAGTAGTCCTTATCCTCGAATCATCGCAAGTATGAAGAGAGAGATTTCTCCATTTTCTCTCCTCTCTAATTTTAGGTCCGGCTCGCTCTTAAATAATTAGCCCCAGATGGCCACAAATACATAAAGTGCATAACCATGATTATTCTTCATTAGTAACCGTTAAATATTTATTTTACGATGCTTGTAGATTACTTTATTGGGTATAATGTTATTCCATTAGATGCACATGATATTTGTGGATGAATTACTTTTACATATCCTATAATGTACATGATCTTGGATGTTCATTAAATTGCTCAAAATCAATTCCATGCATGGAATAACCTTGCTTGAATAAATAAACTAAATATACCCCATTAATACCTCTGCAATTATAAGCATCATGATTTACTATTACCATCATCTTTTTTTTCACAAATTAGAAGCTTTATTCAGAACAAAGGTATTTTACATTTGATGTACCTTGCTGCTAACCGGGATTAAGAACTAGTACAAATATCACTAATCAGAAAATGACATAAAAAAAACTAAAAACATGAACAAACATTTGGGAAAAAACAAATGCGACACTGAAAAACAGCAAGGACATCGACACACTCATTAACTTCTCTGAAACATACACGAAGAGTCACATGGTGAAAGCGCTGCAATCCTTCGCGGATGACTTGGATCAGAACCTTGTGGGCGGGATGCTGGGATGTGTTCATGTAGAACATATGAAATACAATTTGACAATCTATTTCAATTTCAATACATTTAATTCCCACCTGAGAAGCTAGATTTAAATTAGTTATAATGGCCCAAATTTTGGGTAATACTGAGGATACATACCCAATATTCTTAGAAAACACACACAAGTAAATAAATTTTCCACTTAGGTTCATTAAATATCACATGAATAATGAACTAAATTATTCATGTTTATGTTTTTCACAAACTTAATTGGTGAAATCAAATGAAAGAAACTATGACATCTTCATTTGATGACCATTATTGTCTTCCCAAAATATATATGACCATTGAATTTTTACTCAATTATTGTAATTGGACCTGTAGGCTACTGATACACAACAATTGAATAAATAATAATATATATGCAACATCATAAAATATCAACATCCTAGAATTCAATATCATATATTGACCGGTAGACAATAAAAATATGCATGATACGAATGCACTAGTCCAATATTTATCTATTCAAGAATGGAGCATTTTAATTAACACAAAATATTTTTTTTTATAGAAATATTAGAGATAAGCATACATGTACAAAATACTCGTAATACATGAATAGATTATATCAGTGTTTATTGTTTAATTTGAAATTCATGAAATATTTTAATTTGGCGTAAGTGAAAATCAAATGGACAGTGGACTTACGTGAAACCTTGGGTGAATAATAATAAATGAATGTGACATAAATCATTTGATTTCACCTTATCATGCATAGTGTCAAAATTTATGATTGAGGAAAAAATTACAAAAAATGATCCAAAACCCCATTATGGTTGTATTAATGCACAATATTATTATATCAAAGAGAACCTTAAGTTAATGGTCTTTTAGGATACTTAAGTTGGTGACATTCTAATTAATTTAAGAAATTATGGCATCTGTGTTTGATGTCCAATAATTTATTAATAAAATGTATTGTTACCCATTAATATTCAGTTAATCATAAATACTATACTAGTGGCATCTGTGTTTGATGTCCAACAATATTATTTATGATTAAGTGAATAAACATAATATACTAATAATTTAGCATTCCCTTAGATGAGTCTAATATTTACAATTTCAGATTATAGTCAGTGTCTACATCTAATCTAATCCAAACATAAACATTAAAGTTAAAACATTACCATACATATAATATTCATACATATAAATTGTAGCCAATTTTAGACATCTAATCCAACTTAAACATGAATATTAGTATTTGAACGAAATCATCAATCTAATATCCACACATACGAATTGTATCTTGTGTGTGTCATTTAATTCAACTTAATGTGGATACTAGTATTAAAAATGAACCGTACATTCAACATTCATACATATTAACTATAGCCTGTGTTTGGCATGTTTGGCATCTAATCCAACTAAACATGAATACTGATATTAAAAATGAAATCATAAATCTAATATCCATACATATGGATTATAGCCTGTGTTTAGAATTTAATTTATCAAAAACATGAATAATAGAATCAACACGAGCAAAGAAAATATTCCCCATGGTGAAAAAATACATAATATTTGGAAAATTGTAATTTTTGTCAAAAGTATAAATTTTGAGTTAGTACCACTGGGATGTAGAGAATTACTCTATGATCTCAAAACAATTAGCAAAATTTAAAAAATCATTTTCTAGAGTGAGATATTTATATCAACATTATTACCCAAAACGATAAAAACGTAGCTTTAAGGGCCTAAACGATGCCAAAACACAAAACTAAGGCGGTGCCCATTGTATACAATAAATTTTATTTATTTTGATGTTACCAGTCGACCATGTAAGTTTCGTATAATTCTAAACAAGTTTTGACCTTTCATTCCAACAAGTGAGTATTGGCGATATAAAAAAAGCATCAAAGAAAGTCTCAATCATACTTTAAGAGAAAATTTAATGACAGAAAAATAAAACGTCACAGGAAGTCCTAAGCATACAAAAGCAAATTAATGTAGATTTCATTATAGGCAAACATCAATAAAGGAAGATCATGAGATGTAACGATAGATCCGATACCAAATGTGAAATGATTCTTAAGAACACCCTAATATTAATCACAAACTCATTAATTGATTAAACTCTAACATATAATTGTTCTTAGTAAGAGGATTTTGGATCTTCAGGTTCTTCAAAAAATATGCTTAAACAATAAAAAAAGATGACTTTCCTTGATTCAATGCAGTAATTAACTTTGTTGTAGAATTCCTTTTAATCATCTTAATTAATTGCTCTAGAATTCCCTCTTCTTTAATGAAAAATTCCACTTAAATAAAATTTCAAAATTTTCTCTCTCTAACCCAATATACTGTGTGTTTACTCAAATTATTTGATGGAGAATTAACTACTATATATAGGGTGGGAGAGGATATAAATCTCCTATGTAAACTATAATTCTACCATCCATCATAGTTAGACTTGCATTAGGAGACTAACCCACTTAATCTCTTAAAAATCTTGGTGACTTATCTAAAGGTCTCCTAACCAAATCTAATTTCTTAGTTGGATCACATCAAGTATGACTCTTTTATTTAACCCATTAATTAATTTCAAATTTTATAATTCCAAAATTATTACATGAATAGAATATTCCTAATATGCGTGTTTATGACACTTAATATTATTTCAAATCAAATAATTGTGTAAATGAAAGGTTATATTTTGAGTGTTATTTTTCACAAGTTTAGAGATATAAGAATGACTTAGAGACATCAAACCGTAACAAATATAATTTTATTTCAAATACAATTATTTTCTTAAAGTATTGTAAATAAATTCTTAAAAATGAGTAATATAAACCAAAATGCAAACACCTTTGTAAGAGTCATTAACATGTTAAATCAACTAAATAAAATCCATATTGTTTATCGGATTTAGGTTGAGCCAACCAAACATCGTAATAATATTGTTCATCAGTTCTTCAATACCGGAGGACTTTTAAGTCCAAAAGGTGTAAGACACAATAGCTTTAATTGAATATATAAAAATAAAACATATATTATATATTTCGAGGGTATGGTCGCATTTTTTATTCATTAAAATGATCCAATGACTTTTTGTTTCCCTAAAGTCATATTTTGGTCCATGATTGTCCATGTGAGACATTCTCACGGTAAAAAGAATGTCGTGCATTTTAAGTCCATGTCAGTTGGATTGTTACGGGACCAACCGTCATCTATTTTCTCTCTTTTTTGTGTTTGATCATTATGATTTTTGTCTAACGACTAGTTTTTATATATAGAATGTTTTCCAGCTTCCCTATAAATAATATCTCAATTGCAACCAATTTCACTACAAATTTTTAATTTTCATTCTCAGTTGTGAAATTTAATATACTCTTTTTCGAGTTGTAATGCTTTTTCATCTAGTGTTTCCCTCGACAAATTTCTTGTAAATTCACTGAGCAAGACCGATTAAAATGAAAAAAAAATGCTCAACTTTATGAAAAGTGCAATACCATGCATTTTAGAAATCTATGCACAACAAAAGTAACTCTACGATAAACGTAGATTTTGACTACAATTTACAAGAGCAATTATCATATATGAATGGCGACATGTAGATTTTTTCATTAATTTTTTTTAATCGTGTTTTTTATAAATAATATGTTTTCATTAAAAGATTTATTTTTTTCATATGGGTTCATTATAATATTTGTTTTTAATATGCGTTACTGATACATAAGAAAAACTAAGGGTTAAACAATAAAAACAAGATTAACATAATTGAAAGGAGGCGTTATGGAGGCTTTAAAAGTGCTCACGACATTCCAACGACAATTGGCATGACGTACTAAGGTGATGTATGGTCCTCCCCGTGGAGAAAATCAGGAGCATTTGCTCTTTCAACACAATTTTATTAATTTCTTTTATACTCTTGAGGCCTCAAATCACAAAACGGGGATGCAAAATAGCATTATGCTATTTATGTCTATGCCTGCTATTTGAGTAGTTAAAAATTTAAAAAATGCATATTCCATACGGATGCATTTTTTCTTATCCAAAGAGATTTATTTTAGCTACACTAAGTAACCGACCTGAAAATGCTAGAATTCGACTCCAATTGTTGTAACTAAAAAAACATGCAGAGTGGTCGGATTATATGAATGCAAGATATTGAGTTAAAATTGAATAAACAAACAAACACACGAAATATGAGGGGAAAACCTTTTCAGAAAAAACTCTTTTTAGGATTATTTCAACTAAGGTATTAGAGATGACACAACTAGACTTATAAATTTAGATACCACTAAGTACCGTAGCTTGATCTCCTTTCTAGTTGATAAAAGAAAGCAATGCAAACCCAACAACGCCCCACAACAAGCTCCACTTGCCTTAGTATCTACTGATCATCCTGAAGAAACTCTTTTCATCTTATCAGTAATGAAGAATGAACTCCATACGAATTTGAACAAGGGATGTGTTCATCCAGATTTGATAAAGTGATCACAAATATCAAGTGATTTGGATTTTGAAAAATTTAAGTGTTTGATAACAAAATAGGTTTTAAAAGGCTTGAATCAATGTGTAGGTTAGGAAATCTAAAAGAGATAAGATTCAAAATATTGTGTTTGAAACCGACTAAAAAATAAAATCTATGTCACTTCATTTGAATGAACTGAACCTCAATCTAACGACCTCCACACACTCGTTCGAATGGCCATCGAAGCAGAATTGGAACGACCATCGAACGAGAGATCGAATGACTTTCGAGAACCATGAGGAAAAATACATGTTTGAAGATAATTCAAACGGCTATCCAACAAGTTATATTAACGGGTTCTAATGACCCTCAATCTCGTTCTAATGATATGCATAAAAATTATTTTTTGTTTAAAAAACTTTTGAAAAAATATTTGGGATTCAATTATGTATACAAATACCCTTTAACAATATTAAATCTACCTCATATACCGTATCCGATGATTATAGTCACGATATCAACTCTTCATTCTTCGATTGATGTGTTTGGTCACTAACTTGTCTTCGATTGAAGCTTTTTGAGAATCTACATGATAGTGTAGTGGGTAACGGAATATGAAAAAGTATAGACATAATTAAAATCATAAATTATGCTCTTACAAATCTCACTAAATCGAAAAAATAACCCTTAAGAAAAGTTTTACTAATGTCCCTCCCAAACCCGATGTAATACCCTGTATTTTTAATAATTTTTAAATATGGGATTAATTAATTTAATATGAGAAATTATTGATAATTAATCCGTATTAAAATAAATATTAACTAGCGAGATAATGGTTAGTATTTATTGATGTGAATTAAATTAAATATTACTGAGCAAATGAAGTAATATGAGATTATGAATTGTAGAAACTGTCATAAGTTAAATGTACGACGATTTTGGAAATTGAGTCGGGATGAGCGTGTAAGTCGTGTCGGGACTAATTTAATGAAATATAAAGTAAATTATTTTCAATTCATCCAAATAGTCCTTTCGAGTGCGCCAAAGTGTCCGGAAGGGTTGAGATAGTCTAAAAAGTTTACCCGGGGATTTAGGTTGAATCCTAGGGCATTTTTAGGCTAACCTGACATCCTAAAAGGGTATTATGGTCACGTGTAATTTAAGTGAATAGTAACCTACAAATTTTGATAAGTTTATATATTGGTTGTTTGGGAGAAGTGAGGTTTAGTATTCACAAACTCAAAGGAAGAGTCACAATGGGAGAGGGAAAGCCAAAAGCCAAGAGTCTAGGTTAAGAAACACAGCCGTGAGTCACCACCGTCGCCGGATTATTGATCACAAAAGGTGAAACAAAATCCCAACGTTCTTCTCCAAAGGATCAGACTTACAAATCATAGGCAAGTGTTTATTTTGCCAGCTTGTGAATTGATATATCATCCATGTTAGATTAGGATTGATTTTTCTAAAAATTATGAAATTTAGAATTGAAGATTTGAGATACAATTCATGTTCACATGTAGAATTGATGTAACAACTGATCCCTGACTTATATAGGTTTTTCAAGATTATATATATATATATCACTAAATTATGTTAATAGTTGATGATCAAATATGGGTTCTTAGTATAGTTCTTGAAGAAGTTGATGAACAAGGGTTTCTAAAAAATTATCTTGATTAAATCCATATACTTGATGATCCTTTATGTTAATTATGATTCTTGAACATTAGAATTCATGTAATTATGTTAGTATAACATCTAGTATGAATAATTGGGAGTATAGGATGTTAGAACGATGATTTCGATGATGAATATTGAGGAAACTCGTAAGAACAAATTCTATAGATTTTCGAGACCTGTAGAAACGAATCGATTCGACAAGGCTAATTGATTTGGTAAGGTGAATCAATTCGGACAAAGTCAAATCGATTCAGACAAAGTTGAATCGATTAGGCTATCCAGTTTTGGCCAAATTTTCCTTTTTGTTTAGCATCTTTTGGGGAAACATTCGGGATTTAAAAGTGGGACATATTTCTAAAAAAAATGGGAATATAATGGGACACTGGTAGGCCTAAATGGAGGTTTGAACTTGGTCCCGAGAGAGGGAATTAAGGGATAAACTTAATTAGTATTAGTCATGGAAAATACTTACTTTAGAGAAGAATTTGGGCATCGGAGATTTGAGATAAATGATGACTTAGACCAGTAGGGTATAAGGACTTTACCTATTGTTATGATGTGTAAACTTAAGGCTACCCTTCGAGAGATGAGAAATACTCGAGAATGTACGATAGTTAGTAATGTTATTATTTATTAAAGACGTAGAATATTCAGGATAAAAATATACTACGTATGGGACATATGAATTAGGATGTGTATATCTATTCTGATGAAATAAATTTATAGGTGGTGTGAATACCTATTGTATGTTTGATTGTGTGTATGACATACCTACGTAACTTGCTGTCACAGGAGGTATTTTTGAAAGAGTATAGTCCTATCCAGATGAGCCCATTGGGGTAGGGGGATTTTAGATTTGGTACTACTGAGCATATAACCTAGGTATGGGCTATCTGAGAAAATGATAGTGTTAATGGTCATATGGGTGCGTATGTATATGTTCGTAGCCCATAAACCTGGAACTATGTTCGCCTCTAATAAGTATGATTTGTATTTATAGTTCGTGGGATATTTTCGAACCGATTGTCCTTGTTGATTACGAGATGTACCTGGACTAGATAACAGAGTATGCATTGCACCGTAGCTTAGTCTCGAGGTGTTGTATTAGTATGTATATTATAGTGTGTTAAATATATATACTTGTGATACTTACTGGTGTGAAGACTTAGTAAATAAAATAGATAGTGAAATCTAATTTAACTTAAGTATGTGAACACTTAATGTTAAATGTGAGAAACTCTCATTCAAGATAAAAGATGTGAAAACTTTCATTAACATATACGTGGGAAATATGAGTGGTGATTATGAACTAATTGAGTTGAAGATTAATGGAGATGAACTATTATATGCGATAGTAGTATCTAAAATGGATTAGTTGTACGTTAAGTGTGCAAACTAGTTGAGAGGTTAGAATTCTCAAGAGAGGCCGCATAACTAACATGTATGTGATATCAATCTGGTAAGCAATTTAAATTACCTTCTAAAATGTTTTTAAACTATTTTACACTTGGGGTCTGACCCATTTATTGAAAAATCTATTTTCTCTTGTAAAATCTATTCTAGGTGTCCAGGTACAGGGACGCCATGCTTAGACTATTGGATTTTTGACGTGCTGCAGCTGTTGTGGGAGTTGCAGGATCTCATGATTTAGACACCTCAACTTCTCTATCATTTAGTTTATGATTCAATCATTTACTTTAGAGCATGTGTCGCTCTTTTTTAGTTATTACTCAGAGAGATATTACGTACCGTCATTTCAGTTTAATGGGATTTTATGTTGTTATGGTCTGTTAGATTTGAGTTTCTTATTGGGATGTTTTATTCCAGTTTTATTAGTTGGATTATGATTTAGTATTATTTTTATTCATGTGAATGGTGAATATGTTAATGGAAAAAAATGTTTTGACACTAGTTTAATTATTTACTAGGTGATTTAATAAGCAAAATATTTTTCGACAGTGATGCTAAGAATGAACCAACCTGATATTCTATTTGAAAGTTAATAAATGACTGATCACCAAGTATTTGACTGGGCGGGGTCTCACACCCAAAAGGAAAAGACACTTGTAAATTTGTCTCGACTGAAAATAACCATAGTGTAATCCATGGTATCATTAATATAGAAAAATGGCCTTTGACCTTGATAAGATTTGTCACGGTTTTTAACCGTGACAAACCCGTGACAACCTTTAAAAAGTTCTCATGGTCAATGACCGTGATAAATCTGGACAGAATTTAAAAAAAAAAATCTGCTGGGCAGTTTGGCCACTGCAACTGCCTAGTAATATATTTGTACCTGTTATAGCAAAATTGTACCTGTTTAGACAACATATATCCAAATAAAATAGAAAGAATGCACCAAATCATTGCATATATAATTCCATACCCAAAATAAAATGTAACAAATCAAAAGAATACAAATATAATCCAAGTGTCCAGATAAAATAGATATAAATAATGTCATGTGGTAGGTTTGAGGAGGAATTAAGGCCACACGACAAACGCATTGAGACACCCCTGAATATGCATCACGTCGCATTGTTCGCTCAACCACAATTGAAATAACACTCACACTTTCCAATCTAGTATGTACTCAGATACGACTGCAGAACTCCATCCAAAAGTAACAACTTTAAGCCACTAAGAATATTATTATACAACAATTATGCAGTCCCAAACTTTTCAAACGGGACAATTCGAAAAATCTCATTACAGGGGTAATGACTCTAGAACGGGTCTAAGGGATATTGAATAAGTATGCATAAGAACTAGAAGGCTAGTATCTATGCGCACTATGTGTAATTGTAGGTATGTTTCATTTAATTATGATACGTCCATGGTCGTGCCACTCTCGAACGGGTCATGACAGAAAGAAATTTTAGAAAAAAGTCGAAAACTCAACCTTCCCCCATTTTTGACAATAATCCAGTGGTCGTGCCACTTCCAAAATTAACCAACTCAACAAATTAAGACAATATAATTATTTACGGATTTATTTGTGTGAATTAAATTAAGTGTTTTTAAAAAATTTAACAACCAACTTCCATATCAAACCACCTCCATCCGTTATAATCCAACAGCAACAACAAACCAACAAATGTGTATCCCGTACTCCATCTAATTCATCTACTCAATTAATTCAACAATAACAATTTCAAACCTAAATAAAAATAAAGAAACAATATTTATAATGTCCAATCAACATTAACAATTAATTTCAAGTCCTAAACTAAACCATAATTTCAAATCCTAAATCAACATTAATAATTGATTTTAATTCCTAAACTAAACACCAATTAATTTCAACACACACATATACACACTCCACACCCCCTGCACCACCGTCCCCCTCCCCACCACCACGCCCCTCCCCCACACCCCCCGCCCCACCACACACACTCACACACCTCCACATACACATAACCCCACACCCCCCACACACAAATGCCCACCCCCGCCCCACCCCCCTGCCCCACTACACATACACAAAAAAAAAATGCACACGCACTCACACACACACCCATGTATCCCCCTCTGCACCACCACCACCACCCCTACCCCACCACCCCGCCCCTCCCGCCCACCATACACACACCCATGTACCCGCACACCCATGTACACGCACACATACACATATACACACACACACACACGAACACATGTACAACACACATATATACAAATGAAAGATAAAGAGAGAAGAAAAAATACTTCGTAGAGAGAGAGAGAGAGCAGTCGCTTAGAGAGAGAGAGAGAGAAATGGAGGGAATAAAAAACGGTGGGAAAAAAGAAGAGGGAGAATTTTTTATTGACAAACTTGTCACGGACCTGTCACGGTCATTGACCGTGACAAGTTTATAAGGTTGTCATGGTCAATGACCGTGACAAACCATTATCACGGACTTAAAAAAATTCGTGTTTTTTTTATCACGGTCATTGACCGTGACAAGGGTGGCCGACTCAAAAGTGACATTTTTGGTTTTTTGGTGTAGTAAAATAAACACACCATGGGTTAGTACAAAAACATCCGAATTATGAAAATGGAATGTATGTGTGTGAACTTAATGCGCATGAAAGTCAATGGAGCCATACATAGCGACGGTGCACGAAGTGAAAGAGACACTCCTAAAGAAAGTGCACAATTCAACCTTTTATATAAAAATTGATGAACAAAGTGAAATTGGCTCAACTAATACAACCTGTAATTAATTTAAATGCTTCTCAAATTAATAATGCCCAATTATCTAATATTTTTCAAGAAATTTTATTATGCAACCCCATTAAGCTTCAACTTATAATACCCTCAAAATCGCACAATTTAAGCATAAACTCTAAAAAAAATTTAAGGAATCATATTGTTCATTCTTAATGAAGCATCAATTAAACAAATTTGGCCTTGGCACTTTTGTTTTTATGTGCCAAATTCATATTTTAGGCTCTTTCCAATGGTGTATTTTAACACAAAAAAAAAGATTACTTCTTTCGTAGTCCCTTTCCATTGCTTAAACTTTATCAATCAATTTTTCGATAAAAAAATACGGGTAATAGTTTTTAGATGCATAATTAGTTCCTAGTACATTTGGTTTGTTATTATTCACGCTTGAGATGAGAACATTCTACACCACATATGACAAGCAAGTGCAATGTTCAAAAGTTCATGCAAAGTGTCTACAATCAAGGCGATACAATGAATCTAGCATGAAGGTAGTTGTAATACTCCATAATTTAGTGGTAAATATTAAATAATTAAATTTTAAGCAATTTTAATTAATTATTTAAATGAAAATTGAAGAATAAAAAGTAAATAAAACGTGTGAATAGATAATTTCAATAGTAAATAAGTAAATGTTAATAGTAAATAGCAATTTACTAATCATGTAAAAAAATGTGATGGTCCCTCCCAATATTTTAAGGCTTACTTTAAGCCATGCTTTAGGACTTGCTTTATGTCATGTTTCAAATATTACTTTAAACCATGTTTAAGGATTACTTTAAATTATGTTTCGAGGATTAGTTTAAGCCACATTTTATAGGTTGCTTCCTGTATATGTCTATTGCTGGATTATTTATATGTGTGTATTATTCAAGGAATAAAGAGGATTGAAGTGAAATTTCTTTTATCTATACTCTTACTCTATTTCATATACTTCACATATATTTCTTATCCACTTTCATAAAACACCCAAAATAATTTAAAAGGCTCAATTTATCATTATCAAAAACTACAATTCCAGCTACAAAATTATATTTTTCTAAAATTATTTTGGGAGCATTTTGTGAAGTCATTTTGACAATGCTTTATGAGCAATTGAGGAACATTTTCAAAATATCTTCAAGAGGAAGTTCTTTTACACTTCTTTTTATAATTTTATATAATTTCTTCAAGAGGCGAATTAACATTCTACTCTTACCCTTTTATGTATTTAAATATTAATTTCTACTTCAACCTAATTTTAATTACGATCATTTTGATTTAACCCCAAAATTTCAATTTCTAATTTGACTTAACCCCTCATTTTCATAATCCTTTGACACTACCCCAAATATAGGGGGTTACGTCTAATTTGACATTATAAATAGGGTCAAAGTCAAAGAAATACTTAGACTTAACCCTCTATTTTTCTACAATACTTTTAGATAACCCCCTCATGCAAGGGGTTATATTAAAGAGATTAACGAAGAGCGGGATAAGTTAAATATCACATTAAAATTTGAGGGTCAAGTCAAAAAATGCATTTTAATTATTAAAATCAATTAGAGATAATTAGGACTTATAAATTTCTTCCTCATAACATTATTATTAAATTGAATAAGTGGTCATTTAAGTAAGAGGAGTTTGTATCCTAATTTCGCGGTCTAAATAATTTTATTAAAATCTAAGAAAATAGGATGTGTAAATAACGTTTTTGGTAGTAGTTTAACTTTAGAATTAACCGATTTTAAATTTTGTGGTGGTATCAATTAATTTTATAAAATTCGTGCACAAATAAAACTAATGCTTAGCAAATTGTACATTTGTTACTAAAACTTGAATTTCTCCTAAAGTACAAATGATTTTTAGGTGATTCTAAGTTTATATGAAACTAGATCAATATGCCTTTACAACCATATAGGGTTCACCACCGAATTAGGTTTCAATTAGTAAATATTTATCTATATATTTGATATAAAATTATAGACTGTTTTCTCAATAGCCTCACCCTATTGTACTAAAATACCAATATTTGCTAGAGTATAAATGATTTTTAGGTGACTCAAAGCCATATAAAATCGAACTCACATAACTTCCAACCTTGTATAGTAAAACACCTAAGTATTTCCCAATTACTACAAATTTACTTGCAAAGTCGACATAAAAACATAAACTATTTTCGGGCCAATTTTGTTTTATTTTTATTATGAATTTGTTTGGGAAGATAAGGCTGGTTCCGTATCGTGGGGCTTGGTAACCCCAAAGGAAACTACGGGCGAGGCACGATTTTGATAATCTTATTATTCGTGATTTTTTGGGGTGGATAAGGTGAGGTTGGATTCATGTTTATTATGGGGATTTATTTATGTTATGATTTATTTCATATCCATGGGGTACAAGTTATGCACATGGGTTATGTTTAAAAATGAAAAATTACATTGATTTTATATATCCGCGAGGTACGTTATGTGTTATGAGAATTATCTTAATAATTGTAGAATTATTATTTATTTTCATAACTGTCATTGGGTGGCATAGCTATGTTAGCTTGCGATGGCCTGCCCATCACTGTTGAACCCCACTTTCAGGTGCTCGTGACTTTTGTTTGGGTCGACCTTGGTTAAAATTCCTAGGTCGAGTTCTCCTTGGTAGGTTAGGTGGACGCCCGTAAGGATCTAACATAAACTTGACAACCAGTTTGGGTGCGGTAATAGAAGTTGGTACACCGTCGTAACCTATGTCGTGCTACTCTTTAAAACCTAAAGCCGGACCTATGACCATTTTTCAAAATTTCATGTATGTTTTCTCTAAAGTGACTTTGACGTCTTAGGCATGTTCAGGTTCTTTCTCGAGTTGGGAATTTCGGCCTTTAGTTTCTCACGAATCTCCAATGATGCTTGAATTTTTCTCGTAAGACCTAGACCTTTTGTTGGTCTTCAAAAATAATTTTCTCAATTAAAGAGATTCTTATTCTCTCGAGGTGAATCACTGAGGCCTCACACTCTCTTGAAACTGTCAATTCCTTCTTAAAAGACGACACCCTAAGAGCCAAATTTTTATTTTTATTTTTAGTTTTTAATGACTCAGTGTATAATCCTAAGTATGCGGATTGGAGATCACATTCTCCCTCACTCAAATTCTCATCATTACCCTCAAACTCTCTAAAATTACTTGACTCATTTTCTAAGTTATCACATTTATAAACGTCTTCATCGCCGTGATATGTACTTGAAGTGCTAACATGACTAGCCATGAACATAGTGAAGTTAAATTCATGCGGTAATTCATCCTCGGAATCCACTGACTCAACATTACAATCGCTTAGAATGACATTATAGGCGGCTTTGCATATTCCCTGACTCTTAGTTGAACACTCATGGACTTTGTGACATTTCCCCCACACTCATAACATCTCTCCTATTTATGTTTCTTAAGACTTCCGCCTTAAACTTTCTTTTGATCATTCTCCTTAAAATTCTTATCCACTTTATTACTTTTTTCTCAAAATTTCTATTTTTCAATTTGGAGGAACTTTGATTTTTGAATTTGAGAAAGATTTTAATCTTTTTTAGTAAACATGGAAAGATCATATTGATCAATTAAAGAGTCGAAGTTAGAAACCTCCTCTTTTTTAGATTTATCTTTTTAAGTCATTCATTTTTTCTGTTTTCTTTTGGATTTCGAGGAACGTGTCTAATTTGTAAGTTTGGATATCACCTGCAAATTTCTCTAACCTAATTATGTCTCAAATTCTCAAAGAGTTAAGGATTGTAACTTTCACATTAAAATGAGAGAGGAGAGACCTCAAAAATTTCTTAACAACTCTCATTTTCGAAAATTTCTCTCCCAAATTAAAATAAAAATTCACAATATCAGATATACGAGCATAAAACTCATCAAATGTTTGAGTTTCAAGTATTTGTATAGTCTTAAATCATGTCGTAAGGTTTTAACTCTTTGAAACATGTGAGAGTTAGAGGATATCCCAAGTTTCTTTAAACGTGGTACACATCATGATGTGACGAAATTCATCGGGTGTTACAGTATCAAAAATTGCATTCAAACCTCGAGAGTTAAAATTACTTAATTTAAAGTCATCTTTAGTCCAGTTTGCAACTGGATTGAGACTAATGAAATTTTTAATAGTCGCCGTTGGAGGAGTCCACCTCCTTTCAACAACATGCTAAATGTCATCAATGACCGATTTTAGAGACGATCTCATCCAAGCTTTCTAATATGGGTGGCCTATTATACGAATTCTCCATATAAGCACCATGATTCATCGAAATAACTAGTGGAAACAAGCTTTGGTACTAATTTGAAAAACATGAAAAGTGGTCCAGTTATATAGTCAACGATATAATCGGCAAATTTGGTGTGACACACCGACTAATTAAATACCGTGTAGCTACTCCTTTATTAAATTAATACAAAATGCCAAGTTGGTTCAGTTAATAGCATCACTGTCGAAAACATTTTAATAATTACTAACCACCTAGTATTTAAAAAGTGAGTTGCCAAATTTTAAGTTAACTATGATTAACATGCAATACGTGAAATATAAAGAATAACATAACCATTCACAATAAAGTCCAACTATAGTAATCATCGAATAATAATAAGTCTGGAGGAAATACTCCTCACAACAATCCAAATACGGAACTGAAATAAGAACCATAGCATGTATCCTGAATTAATTACAAACCAAAGTCTGAATAACTGAAATGTAAAGTGTCTCTAAAAGAAATGGGCGACATTCCCTACAAATGATGAATCTGAATATGGAATCAAGACAAGAAAAGGAGGCGTCTAATATCAAGGCCCTGTAACTTCCACAACAGCTACAGCTCGTCACCTGAATAAAATTCCTATGCATGGTGTCCTTGTGGCTGGGCACCTAAAAAGGTTTTTACAAAAAGTAGATTTGAAAGCAAACGGGTCAGAGCCCGAATGTGGAGAGTATTTTAAAAACAGCAAGTGCTTTAATAACATTAAAACAATGAATGCAAAGTACATGTTAGGACGTGCTCTCACATGAAATACTCACCTCTCGACAAATTGTGCACTCCTAATGTACCGTACCCATTCAAGTGATTCTCATATCTAACTAAACCGACATAAGTTCTAACCTTTACACTCGATTCACAATATGAATTCCCAATATTATCACTTAAACAGATAGCTTTAATTAAACTCGGATTCTCAATTGTTAACATTACAATTCACGTCATGTTATCCCTTTTTAACTTCTCAAGGAGTTACTATAAATTATTCTCGCAATTTAAACATAACAAATTCCTTTTCATTGAACATTATATTATTCGCATCATAAATATACAATACAAGCACCCCAAGGCTAAGCTGTGGTGCACACATACTCTGCTATCCATCCCGGTACATCACGTACATAAGGATTACAAATTCCGAATCGCTCAGGAATTGTTAGAATAAACACCACACACAAAAATGGAGGCGAACATAATTCAACATATCCATGGTCACGTACATACCTACGCTCCATAGTCAGCTGACTTAATAAATCACAATTAAGTCATTCCCTTGAACTATGTCCTCTAGGTACCACTCTAAATCCGGGCACACAAGGATTAGATGGCCCTAAGCGAACGTAAACATCCCGTGATAGCAAGTATGGTAGGTATGCCATACACATAAAAAAATCATATACATATACTAAGAATGCACACGTCTTAGTAATTACCATAATTTATTAGTGGTATACTTTTCATTCTTATACCAATACACGTGTCCCCGATTTATATATACACATCATCCATTATCCTCACGTCGTAATTAGTTATTCGCTACTAACCCACAATTACCATTTGGTTCAAATCATTCTTCTATATTTTACTCCCCAATATATCCCGAATATCCCAACTATATCAATTAGTCATCAAGGTAAGGTTATCTCTACCATTAACTAAGGTTACGGGACACTAGAAATAAAACCAGGCCAAAAAGGCCAAACTGTCAACTCGTTAGAAGTCTCGTTCGAACGAGGTCGTTCGAACGAGAGTTCGTTCGAACGAAGTGGGCATCTAACGAGATCTCGTTCGAACGAAAGGCATCGAACGAACATCCCACTCGTTAGAAGGAAAACTGTCAATTCGTTAGAAGCTCGTTCGAACGAGCTCGTTCGAACGACCTGGGCAGGTCTTCTAACGAGGTGACAATTCGAGCCCAGAATTTCCCTATCTCGTTTTTCTCTATTTTCTTCACCTCTAATCCCAAATAAAAATCGTCCCAACATTGTTTTAAGGTTTCTAATCCACCCTAAACATTTATAGGTCATAACTTAACATTTATATAGGGCCAAATCTTCCTAAACATCATCTAATCATCAAATCTCACCAATTTTTCCCAAACCTTATGAACATGAACCCTAGAAATTTAAAGTCTTCAATTTGCATAAATAAATCCGTTATTGTAACATAAAAAGTAGTAATTCTTTTAGTTCAATCACCCAACAACAATTCTACATGCAAACCTATATCATAATCTGAATTTATAACTCCAAATTACATGGGTTTTTACAAGTCTCCCAATACAATGCAATTTTATCAATTTCTAAGCAGGGAAGAAGCATTCGCTTAAAATTAACGTAATTAAACCACTTGCCTCGGATTGTTCTCTGAATTTGCTATTGAATTGATGAAGGTTGGTCTTTCTCTTTCTCTCCCAAGGTTGAAGGTTGAAGATGGAGGTTAAGGTTCTCTCTTTGGAAACTTTTCTAACTTTTTCCTCTAACTCCCGTTGCCCTCTAATCACCTAAGTGTTGGTAATAGGTTAGTGGGTCATTAATTTCCTAATATTTAACTCCCAAAATTCGTTGGTTAATTATCCTGAAATTTCAAAATTACCAAAATACCCTTTTAAGTTGCCGGTATGGCCCAAAAATGCCCCGGGACCCAAACTAAACCCCCGACTAGTGTTTTCTGACTATTTCGACCCTTTTGGACTCGTTGGCGCACTCAAAATGACCATACGGTTGATAAAAATAAAATTTACTTTTTAATTTAAATAATTACATTCCTGACGCGACTGTCACGCGCGTCCCAACAAAATTTCCCAAATTGCCGTATTTCTATCTCACGACAAATTCAATATTTTCAATATTCATATATTGCCATATATACACATTATAATCAAATACCAACTCACATCTCGTTAATATTTTATCCGGATTAATTCTCAATTAATTCACATTTAATTTAATTAATCCCATAAATAAATATCGATAAAAATGCGGGGTATTACATACTTCCCCCCTAATAACAGAATTTCGTCCCGAAATTCGGAACTAAAAAGTACCTGGTAAAAGTAACTCTGGATAACGTTCGCGCATCTCATCCTCGCGCTCCCATGTGGACTCCTCGACATTGTGATGTCGCCACTGAACACGCACTAACGGAACTATCTTTGACTGCAGTTTCTGCTCACTTCGGTCCAAAATAGCAATCGGCCCCTCCTCGTAGGAGCTATCGGGCTGGAGATCGATGTCCTCCAAAGCAATGTGAGAATGAGCCAAATCATCTCTAAGATATTTCCTTAGCGAGGACATATGAAACACATCATGAATCCTGTGCAAATGCTCCGGTAACCCAAGTCTATACGCAACAGACCCAATCCGCTCGATGATAGGAAATGGTCCCACATATCTTGGTGACAACTTTCCCTTCTTCCCAAATCGCATAATCCCCTTCATAGGAGATACTCTGAGTAAAACCTGGTCCCCCACTTGGAACTCCCTGAAGAACCTCTTCGCATCAGCATAGCTCTTCTGCCGATCCTAAGCTACCCGAATGCGACTCCGTATCAATTCTATTCTCGTCGAAGTATCCTGAATCACTTTCGGCCCAAGTAGTTTGTTGTCCCCCACCTCCAACCAATATGCTGGGGAACGACAAGGTCTACCGTACAACGCCTCAAATGGATCCATGCCAATGGTGAACTGGTAGGAGTTGTTGTAAGCAAACTCCACCAGTGGAAGACACTGCTCCAATCCACCCCCAAAGTCAATGATGCACATCCGCAACATGTCCTCCAACATCTGATTTATACTCTCGGTTTGCCCATCGGTCTGCGGATGATAAGCCATACTCAATCGTAATTCCGTGCCCATGGCCACCTGAAAACTCTCCCAAAACCGTGAAACAAATATCTTGTCTCTGTCACACACGATATTTAGGGGCACACCGTGAAGTCTCACTATTTCTGCAATAAAGAGCTGGGCATACTGTCTCGTAGTGTAGTCGGTCCTTACGGGTAGAAAATGAGCGACTTTGGTCAACCTGTCCACAATTACCCAAATGGAGTCGTGACCTCTCTGTGACGTAGGCAACCCCGTGATAAAGTCCATGGAGATGCTCTCCCACATCCACATAGGGACCTCTAATGGCTGTAGAAGTCCTGTCGGTCTCTGATGATCCACTTTTACCAGCTGAGAAGTGGCGCATTTAGAAACAAACACGACAATATCTCTCTTCATCCCGCTCCACCAATACTGTCGTCTCATGTCTTGGTAAATTTTATCCCCACCGGGATGTACCGTGAACCGTGAGCCGTGCGACTCTTCCATCACTTCGTGTCGCAATTCCTCCCCTTTCGGAACTACCAGTCTCCCATTGAAGCGTAATCCCCCGTCTGAGCTAACAGTATAGGACTCGGCTCCCTCTGCTAATAATCGAACTATCTGTTCCTGACAGAACGAGTCATCTGCTTGTGCCTTTACCACTCTCGTGACAATCTGCGGTGTAACAGTCATCACCGACATGAATGATCGGGCCACTGCATCCTGGTGTCCCAACTCCTTCCACTTTTCCTTCCACACCCCTGTCACTTCATCTACTGGCCTACGACTCAACGCGTCTGCTACCACGTTAGCCTAACCCCGGGTGATATTGGATATCAAACTGATAGTCCTTCACAAACTCAAGCCACCTCCGTTGCCGCATATTCAACTCCTTCTGCGTGAATAGGTACTGTAGGGACTTGTGGTCCGTGAACAATCGAAACTTCTCCCCCAAAAGGTAATGTCTCCAAATCCGAAGGGCAAATACCACTGACGTTAACTCCAAATAATGAATGGGGTAATTCTTCTTGTGAGGCTTAAGCTTACGGGAAGCATAAGCTATGGCCTGACTCTACTGCTGCAATACACCTCCAAGTCCTTGTAAGGACGCATCGGTGTAAACTAGATACTCAACTCCCGGTCTCGGCAACTCTAACACAGGTGCTGAGGTCAACTTGTCCTTCAACTCATCGAATGCCAACTGATTGGCATCACTCCAAATGAACGGCACGCCTTTACGAGTCAGATGTGTCAAAGGACCCGCTATATTTGAGAAACCCCGAATGAACCTCCTGTAGTATCCTGCTAAGCCCAAGAAACTACGGATCTCAGTCGGTGTCGTGGGCTGTCCCCACTCCCTCACCGCGGATACCTGCCCCGGATCAACAGATATCCCCCGATCGAAAATAATATGCCCCAAAAACTGAACCTCCTTCAGCCAAAATCCGTACTTCTCATACTTTGCATACAGCTCGTTCTGACGTAGCGTCTGCAAAACCTGCCTCAAGTGCTCGGCGTGCTCCTCCTCTGTCTGGGAGTAAACCAAAATATCATCAATGAAGACAATGACGAACTGATCTAGTAACTCTCTGACCACCCTATTCATCAAGTCCATAAACACGGTTGGAGCATTGGTCAAACCAAAAGGCATAACCCGAAACTCGTAGGAACCATATCTCGATAAGAAAGCAGTCTTCGAGACGTCCTCTTCCCTGATACGCAACTGATGGTATCGTGATCGCAAATCAATCTTGGAGAAGAAAGAAGCTCCCCTCAGCTGGTCGAATAAGTCATCAATTCGGGGCAACAAATATTTATTCTGTATCGTGACCTTATTCAACTCCCGGTAATCCACACACAACCTCAACGATCCATCCCTATTCTTAACGAACAATACAGGGTCACCCCACGGCGAATTACTCCTCCGTATAAACCCCTGACCCAACAACTGCTCAATCTGATCCCGTAATTCTCTCATCTCAGCTGGAGCCATACGGTAAGGTGCGCGGGCAATAGGCTGAGTGCCCGGCGTCAAGTCGATCACAAAATCTATCTCTCTACTCGGAGGTAATCCAGGTATATCCTGAAATACATCGGCAAACTCTCGAACAATCGGAATCGAATCAAGTGGTATCACCACTTCCTTAGAGGTCTCCTCCTCTATATAGTACAAGTGGGTGGACGATCCTCCCTCAGGGCGAGGCATCGCCACTAAAAACATCTCTTGCCCGGGAATGGCAGAGATAATACTCCTACTAAAACAGTCAATCATGGCTCGGTACGCTACTAGCCAATCCATACCAATAATGGCATCATACTCGGTCATCTCTAACACTAACATGTCCGCGGGTAATACCAAACTACCAATCTCTACCCCCACTCCCCGGCATATAAAGAAAAATGAACCATTCCCCAGTGGTGAGTCTACCTACGTTACAGTGCTCAATGCTGCGGTTAATAACTCTAAGGTCTTCACATAATAAGTAGCTATAAAACAATTGCGTTGTCCTAGTAACAAACAAAATTTGACCCAAAAGTCTCATGGATAGAAAACATACCCCAAATTGCGGGTGGTGCCTGTGGGGCGGCTGCCTGGTTGATATTATAGATATGTCTGTACTGTAACTGCCCCTGCTGTACTGGAGTTACAGGAAAAGTTGGTAGGGCTAGTACTTGAGTTGGTGCTGGGAGGGCAGCGGGAAACATAGGCCTCTACGGCTCCTGTCGGGCACCCTGCTGCTGCGGGGCCCTGCCCCTATCAGGACAATCCCGGCGTTTATGGCCACGCGTGCCACACACGAAACATCGGCGTCTGAAGTTACTCCCCCTCTGACCATGCTGCTGACGGTGTCGGCCTTTCTGACTTGGGACCTTATTCCCCTTTCGAAACTGCTTCATCTTACCACGTTGTTGACTAGAACTGACTCGGTCTTGGGTAGTTTGTTGTCGCAATTTCGGGGTCTTCGCACATTTTTCAGCTTTATTCACATGCATTTGGCTAACCTCTCTAGGTCTTTTGCCTCCTTTAAGTTGTATGTTGCGTTCTTGGTATTGTGAAACTGCAGTGGTAACTGCTTGTGCCACGATACCTGCTAACTCGGTGATTGATATTCTCTCTGGGGATACCTGAGGTGTGAGTCGATCTTGCCCGTTGACTCCCTTAACCGTTTTAGCTAGTTCTTCTTGACGGTTCATCTGAAAATTTAAGTAAATTTGGATGAGTTCATCATTCAAATAAACAAATTGCGGAAGTACGAATTCCCAATGTATATAGATGAACACAACATTCCTAGTATTAGGGCTCTATATCAAAGAAAGCTCAGCGGAAATATAATAAGCCGTACAGATCCTAAAGGACACTAGAACCTGGCTCTGATACCACCTGTGACACCCCGACTAATTAAATACCGGGTAGCTACTCCTTTATTAAATTAATACAAAATGCCAAGTTGGTTCAGTTAATAGCATCACTGTCGAAAACATTTTAATAATTACTAACCACCTAGTATTTAAAAAGTGAGTTGCCAAATTTTAAGTTAACTATGATTAACATGCAATAAGTGAAATATAAAGAATAACATAACCATTCATAATAAAGTCCAACTATAGTAATCATCGAATAATAATAAGTCTGGAGGAAATACTCCTCACAACAATCCAAATACGGAACTGAAATAAGAACCATAGCATGTATCCTGAATTAATTACAAACCAAAGTCTGAATAACTGAAATGTAAAGTGTCTCTAAAAGAAATGGGCGACATGCCCTACAAATGATGAATCTGAATATGGAATCAAGACAAGAAAAGGAGGCGTCTAATATCAAGGCCCTGTAACTTCCACAACAGCTACAGCTCGTCACCTGAATAAAATTCCTATGCATGGTGTCCTTGTGGCTGGGCACCTAAAAAGGTTTTTACAAAAAGTAGATTTGAAAGCAAACGGGTCAGAGACCGAATGTGGAGAGTATTTTAAACACAGCAAGTGCTTTAATAACATTAAAACAATGAATGCAAAGTACATGTTAAGACGTGCTCTCACATGAAATACTCACCTCTCGACTAATTGTGCATTCCTAACTTACCGTACCCATTCAAGTGATTCTCATATCTAACTAAACCGGCATAAGTTCTAACCTTTACACTCGATTGACAATATGAATTCCCAATATTATCACTTAAACAGATAGCTTTAATTAAACTCGGATTCTTAATTGTTAACATTACAATTCACGGCATGTTATCCCTTTTTAACTTCTCAAGGAGTTACTATAAATTATTCTCGCAATTTAAACATAACAAATTCCTTTTCATTGAACCGTATATTATTCACATCATAAATATACAATACAAGCACCCCGACGCTAAGCTGTGGTGCACACCCGGTACATCACGTACATAAGGATTACAAATTTTGAATCTCTCAGGAATTGTTAGAATAAACACCACACACAAAAATGGAGGCGAACATAATTCAACATATCCATGGTCACGTACATACCTACGCTCCATAGTCAGCTGACTTAATAACTCACAATTAAGTCATTCCCTTGAACTATGTCCTCTAGGTACCACTCTAAATCTGGGCACACAAGGATTAGATGGCCCTAAGCGAACGTAAACCTCCCGTGATAGCAAGTACGGTAGGTATGCCATACACATAAAAAAATCATATACATATACTAAGCATGCACACGTCTTAGTAATTACCATAATTTATTAGTGGTATACTTCTCATTCTTATACCAATACACGTGTCCCCGGTTTATATATACACATCATCCATTATCCTCGCGTCGTAATTAGTTATTCGCGTCCTAACCCACAATTACCATTTGGTTCAAATCATTCTTCTATATTTTACTCCCCAATATATCCCGAATATCCCAACTATATCAATTAATCATCAAGGTAAGGTTATCTCTACCATTAACCAAGGTTACGGGACACTAGAAATCAAACCAGGCCAAAAAGGCCAAACTGTCAACTCATTAGAAGTCTCGTTCGAACGAGAGTTCGTTCGAACGAAGTGGGCATCTAACGAGATCTCGTTCGAAAGAAAGGCATCAAACGAACATCCCACTCGTTAGAAGGCAAACTGTCAATTCGTTAGAAGCTCGTTCGAACGACCTGGGCAGGTCTTCTAACGAGGTGACAGTTCGAGCCCAGAATTTCCCTATCTCGTTTTTCTCTATTTTCTTCACCTCGAATCCCAAATAAATATCGTCCCAACAGTGTTTTAAGGTTTCTAATCCACCCTAAACATTTATAGGTCATATATTAACATTTATATAGGTCCAAATCTTCCTAAACATCATCTAACCATCAAATCTCCCCAATTTTTCCCAAACCTTATGAACATGAACCCTAGAAATTTAAAGTCTTCAATTTGCATAAATAAATCCGTTATTGTAACATAAAAAGTAGTAATTCTTTTAGTTCAATCACCCAACAACAATTCTACATGCAAACCTATATCATAATCTGAATTTATAACTCCAAATTACATGGGTTTTTACAAGTCTCCCAATACAATGCAATTTTATCAATTTCTAAGCATGGAAGAAGCATTCGCTTGAAATTAACGTAATTAAACCTCTTGCCTCGGATTGTTCTCTGAATTTGCTGTTGAATTGATGAAGGTTGGTCTTTCTCTTTCTCTCCCAAGGTTGAAGGTTGGAGATAGAGGTTAAGGTTCTCTCTTTGGAAACTTTTCTAACTTTTTCCTCTAACTCCCTTTGCCCTCTAATCACCTAAGTGCTGGTAATGGGTTAGTGGGTCATTAATTTCCTAATATTTAACTTCCAAAATTCGTTGGTTAATTATCCTGAAATTTCAAAATTACCAAAATACCCTTTTAAGTTGCCGGTATGGCCGAAAAATGTCCCGGGACCCAAACTAAACCCCCGACTAGTGTTTTCTGACTATTTCGACCCTTCCGGACTCGTTGGCGCACTCAAAATGACTATACGGTTGATAAAAATAAAATTCACTTTTTAATTTAAATAATTACATTCCTGACGCGACTGTCATGCGCGTCCCAACAAAATTTCCCAAATTGCCGTATTTCCATCTCACGACAAATTCAATATTTTCAATATTCATATATTGCCATATATACACATTATAATCAAATACCAACTCACATCTCGTTAGTATTTTATCCGGATTAATTCTCAATTAATTCACATTTAATTTAATTAATCCCATAAATAAATATCGATAAAAATGCGGGGTATTACATTTGGTCACAAACAAGTCAAGTTCTATTTTAATACAATTTTATCTGGGTTAATTAGGTGAAAATAAGCATGCAAGATGTTGAATCTAAATCAAACAAACAAACAAACACACTGGATATGAGAAAAAACCCTTTTAGGACAAAAATCTTCAAGAACTGTTTTAATTAAGGTATTATAGATGACAGAGACAGACTTACAGACTTAGACACCATTAAGTATCACAGCTCGGTTTCCTTACTTGTCGATAACAGAAAGAAATGTTGATCCAATAATGCCCCATAGCAAGCTCCACTTTCCTCAGTATCCACTGATTAGCCCCACAAAATTTTGTTGCTCTCATCAGCAGTGAATAATAAACTCTCAAGGGATTTAAACAAATGATGTGTTCTTCTGGGTTTAATAGAGAGATCATAAATATTCAAGGGGTTTGGATTTTGAAAAACCAAAGTGTTTAATCACAAAATAGGTTAAAATGGTTTTCAACAATATGCAAGTTTGCATCTTTTAAATAGGATGGAAAATCTAAAAGAAGATAAGCTTGAAAATATTATGTTTGAAACCAATTTAAAACTAAAATCCACGGCGGTTTGTTTGAACGAACCGCAACCTTCATAATCATTCGAACGACTATCGAATGAGAGATCTAACGGCTTTCCAAAACGACAAGGAAAAATACACGTTTGAAGATTGTTAGAATGACTATCCAACAAGTTATATTAACTCATTCGTACGACCTTTAATCTCATTTTAACGAGATTCGTGCAAAAATTATTTTTTTTGTTTTAAAAAAACTTTTGAAAAAATATTTTGGATTCAAACATATGTAAAAATAGTCCTGAACATAAGTTAACACTAAATAAACATCGCATACCTTCTCTGGTGATTATAGTGACGATATCAACTTTTTATTCTTCAATTGATGCATTCGGTCACTACCTTATCTTCGATTGAAGTGTTTTGAGAATGTAAATAATAGTGTAGGAGTGTAATGAAAAATGTTAAACTATAAACATAAAGAGAAAATCATAAATTCTGCTCTTCTAATAATAACTGCTCAAATTTCTTTCTTCAATCTATAACAATTTATATAAACTTTACTCTCCAATTGCAACAATATTAGTCTAAAAAATGGCCAGCTCTAAAACTACCGAACATAATCCATGTAACCAATCATAAAATACCAAAAGAATGTGGTGTAAACACATGTACAATTAGCAAAATCTTACTTCTGTAATGAGTATATCGTAACTTTGAGCAATGGTTACAATTAGGGCTGTGTTTCGGCCGGATCGGATCGAAAATGACCCTTTCGGAAATTTTTCCAAAAAAATCGGCAAAAATATTTAATTTTCGAAACCATTTCCGATTTTTTTCGAAATAATTTTTTTTTGCCATTTTCGAAAAATTCGGCAAAATCGAAAAATTCGGAACGTTTCGGATTTTCGGAAAAATTTATAATTTTTAAAATTATATTTTTTTAAAATATAAATTTACAATTTTTTAAAATTTAAAAACTGCAATAACTTAAATCTATGGACTCCAATTGATTCGGCCAAATATGGAGATTTTGACACCAATGCTTTGACGGTTATCAAAATGCTATCAAAATGCTTTAGAAACTGTTAACAAATATGTTACCAAAATTGTTATCAAAATGTTACCAAATATGGAGGTGTTCCAAATATGGAGATTTAGAAACTGTTACGAAAATGCTTCAACTCTAAATGTGTTATAATAGTTAATTCAAAATGACATTTAATTGTTAATTTAAAATGACAGTTATAAACAATTGTATTCCATTTCCACTTATAATAGTTAATTCAAAATGACCATCATTTCCAAAGTGATAATAGTTCATTCAAAATGACCATCCATGCAGAGTTCAAAATGTCTAAATGTCCAATAACATAATTAAAAATGTCCAACAACCAAATAAAATCCATAACATTGTTCAAAATTACAATTAAAATATCATCCAAGCTTTTTAACCAAGCATAACCATCTTCCTTCATCACCATCTTCATCCCAACGACAATGCTTTCATATCCTCGTTCACAACTACAATCAAAATAATAGAAATTAGTGAGAATGAATATACATAATAAGAAATTAAAAGAATGAATATAAATAAATTAATATACCTTCTTCAATAGATTCTAGAACTTCTATTGTGTCTTCAATAGTAATAGGAAGCATAGGATTTCTAAGCCAATCTTGTGTGCATAACAAAAGCTTCCACAATAGTAGGTGTCAAAGAACTTCGAAATTGATCAAGGAATCTACGGGCCGTACTAAAAGCGGACTCGGATGCAACCGACGTCACTGGAATAGGTAAAATATCACGTGCCATTATGGCAAGTGCACGGTATGTTGGAAGCTTTCCTTTCCACCAAGCAACAACGTCAAAATGACGATCATCAATCTCCACAACACTATCGGCCAAATATCTATCCAAGTCATTGGAAACTTCACTACACTCCTTTCTCTTCAAAACTCCTCTAAACAAGTCTTTAGACTTCGGTTTTTTGATCATTTTTTCTACAACATTGACTTGATCCCGTGGGGTGGAAAAACCATCTTCCACATAAGGACTCTCTCCTGCTTTGTAGTAACTATAAAGTCTACGCATTAAATCTTTCAACTTTTCAACAAGGACTTCCATTTTGTAAGCTTTTTCAACATCGGAAAGATAAGGACATTTCTCCAAATATGAGGAATACCAAAACTCGACAAATTGCAATTTATAACGAGGATCCAACACAATTGCAACAACTAATATCGGATTAAGAGAATCAAAATTGCAATACTTGTCAAACTTTGCATCCATTTTAATGGCCATAGAACGAAAAAATAAATCATCACTACGTAAATGCTCAATGAGAAGGTCCTTAACTTGGGTGAGTTCATCAAAATAAATATTGGAAGTGATATATTGAGAACCCGACACACGCTTTGGTACTTCAAAGAATTCTTCTAAAAACGTGTGCAAAGATTTTAATTTTTTCCAATCAACCTCATCCAATAAACCTTCCCCTTTCTCATTACACTCGATTTTATAATTGGGATCAACCTCATCTAAACGATCAAATACCCTCTCAAACTCCAATGCCGAATTTATCATTAGGTATGTTGAGTTCCAACGCGTCTTTACATCCAAGCACACCGCCCTCTTTGTTTCCAACATTTCATCCACCACACATTTTTTGAAAAGTTGCATTCGTGATGGACCACTTCGCACATATTTAACACTACGCCTAAGGGGCTTGATTGTGTCTTTAACCTCCACGATTCCATCTCTCTCAACAAGGTTTATTATATGTGCAAAGCATCTAATATGAAAAAACTCACCTCCTAACAACAACCCATTTCTTTTATTTAACCTTTTTCACAAATCCGCAACACATGTGTCATTATTTTTAGCATTGTCAAGTGTTATAGTTGTGACCTTTTCTAATCCCCACTCCATCAAACAACCCTCCACGGCCTTGGCAATCGCCTCACCCTTGTGTGGATAAGGAAGGACTCTAAAATTGATTATTTTCTTATGTAGGACCCAATCCTTATCAATAAAGTGCGCGGTTAAGGCCATATACCTAAGGTTTTGTAATGAAGTCCACATGTCAGTTGTGAGGCATACCCTCGTATTAAAATATTTGAAGTAATCTTTCAACTTTATCCTTTCCTCGTGGTACATCTTTAAACAGTCCTTAGTGAGTGTGGTTCTACATATCACGTGAAACTTAGGTTGTAAATCGGCACAAAACATTCTAAAACCTTCTTTCTCCACATGATTAAAAGGGAGTTGATCAATAATAGTATATTTAGTTAAAGACTTCTGACACCTCTCTTGGTCAAATCGCCAATTAGAAGGTTGGGATCCTACCATAGAAATAATGGTTTGCGTTGTGTTATCTCCTTCATAACCGGGAAACTCTCTACACTTGTTAAGGTGATTCCATAATTTGTTTGTTCCCCCGGTAGAAGGTGCTAAAATTTGTACATGACAATAATTGCAATTACAAGTACCCGAAATTTTTTTGGTTCCTTCAACCATAATTTTTCAAAATGCTCCCACACTCCCGACGCTCCATGATGACCAACTAAACCTGATTTTCGTGTTATTTTAATTTTTTTAGGATTGACTTTACTAGTGACTCCGAAGCTTTCATCCATTGTCGACATACAACTAATAGCAGAGTGGATAGAATATACCTCACTTTAAAGAGCCGAAATGAATTAAATCTGACTCGCACAATATATTAAATCTGCATACAATATATATTAAATCCACAATTAGTACACACAAGAAAACTTAAACAAGTATAGATAGAGAAAATAGCAATGATTTTCAGGTATAGCAAAAGTGTTAAAAAACATAAACTATATAAACAAGTATATGATTTTCAGATAGAGAAAATTGCAAAAGTGTAGATAGAGAAAACAGGTGTTTATAGGTCTTCTAATATAAACAAAAAAAAAGCATCTGTCAATATCTAAGGTGTTAAAAAAAACACTTGTTAAGGTGATTAAGTTGTGTTTGATGCAACATTTTTCCTTAACAGGAAACAAAAGCTATATTAACCCTACAAAAAAATCAACAAAAACCAACATCAGAAAGTCCCATGTTTCTTTGCTGGGTCTCAAAAACACCACAATAAGGCCCATCAGCTGCCTCATGAAAATTAAAACTAACCTCTTCTCTACATAAACCCAGACTATCACCACGCACACCGGAGTTAACTTTTTTTTCCAGAAAAAAGGATGAGGATGCGGGTTGTATCCCATGTTTAACTCTAACCTCTACCAGTCGTGGAGACTGTGTCAGCTCCTGCCTAATAGTGGGAGGAACTTCCAACCACGACCCCCAAGCACCCTTGCTACGTCTTTAACATAAACAAACACGGGATACAACCCGCAAGCCCAACACAGTGATCTGAAAATGTAAGGTGACGAGATCTATCGCATAAACATCTACCAACACAGATCTATCGCATAAACGAAAGTGACGAGATCTGAAAATCATATAAGATGTGTAATAAACGAAATCTGATTGAGGCTTACAGTGATAAAAAAATAGAAAGGGACGAGATCTGATTTGAGGCTTACAGTGACCGTATGTGTAATAAACGAAATCTGAGAGAGGCCATGAGAGCTTACCTTTGTTGGGATCTGATTGAGGCTTAGAGGTGAGGGGCGTGAGTAGAAGAAGAAATAGAAAGGGACGAGCGAGAGGATTTGGCCGTCTAGAGAGGCGTGAGGTGAGAGAGATATGGTACCCTAGCTGCTATTAAGAGCATATATATAGTGGGTAAATTAAGGGTTGAGATTAAATTGATCTAATCTAACACATTCTTAATAGATAAGGGAAATGTAAGGTAGTATATAAAATACTCGAAATATTAATCGGATAAAATATTCAGAATATTAATCGGAAAAAATATTTGGAAAATTAATCGGAAATTATTTCGGAAAATCGGATCGGCTAAAATATCGGACAATCGGATCGGAAAAATCGGAAAATCGGAATTTGAAACATAGTTCCAATTTCCTATCCAATTTAATTCGAAAAAATCGAAAATCGAAAAATCGGAAATCGAAAACCTTATATGCGTTCCAAAATCGGAAAGTATCAGATCGGACATCGAAAATATCGGAATGTTCGGAAAAAAAAACACAGCCCTAGTTACAATGTTCCTTTTAATATTTGTACTTCAAATATTGTTACTTACTTACATATTTATCATAACTCTATTGTAAAAAATACGAAGGATAATTTCAAGTGATGTGCAACATCAATTTTTTATATATTCAAAATTCCTAAAAAAGAATTATTTTAATTATGCATAAGATTTGGGAAATTTGTATAATCATTACAAATTTCCTTTTAAATTATCTTTACGTGATGGACTTAAAACATTGTGCTTGATTATTTCACATTATTTAAATAAGTCAATCATACTTGAGGGGACATGTTGATAATGTAAAATTTAATATAAACAAAATAAATACTTTCAACATAATAAGTAAAACAATGGGGGCTTTTAGTATATTTGGATTGAATTCTTACATTTTAACCTAATATTTGAATCTTCACAATGAAAATTTTAATTCTTTCCTCCTCCATGCATAAGACCCTAAAGAATGTCGTTCATATATTTAATTGGTATTTTGTTGACAAACAAATTATAAGAATAAAATAGCATACTTTCGTACAAAATGATGAATTATCTTCATTCTATATTAAAGGAAAAATCTAGACCCACCACTATTAATTTGTGATTACTGACTTGGCACACAATCATTGGTCTACCTGTTTTTTTTTTTTAAATAAAAATAAAAAAATTGTATTTTCATTAAAAACAATTCTTTTTGTAAACAGTTTTTTTAAGAACTTTTTTAAACTTTTTATAATTGTTTAAAAAAAAATTAACATAACTTTTATTGAAAATACAAGTCATTTTAAAAAAAAATAGCTTCAATGACGTGGATCTGCGTCAACGACACTAACCAATCGCGATAATGTGAGTCCGCGCCAGCTTTAAAAAAATAATATTACAGTTTAAAAAAAACGTTTTTATTGAAAATTGAAATTTTTTGTTTTTATTATTAAAAAAAACTGTTTTTAAAATGTTTTTAACTTTTTATAATTGTTTTAAAAAACAAAAAAAAAATTCATCGTCTTTAAAAAGATTTTTATTAAAAATTTGTATTTTCAATAAAAGTCATTTAAAAAAAAACTCATTAAATGAGGTAGGTCCGCCCCTGCGACACTCACCTAAACACGATGATGATGCGATTTCGCGCTAGCAACACTAACCAATCACGATAATGTGAATTCCTAGGGGAGCCAAAATGCGGGCCAAAAGAGTTTTTATTTTAAAAAAACAATATTTATTTTTTTTGTCCTTTATTGGGCCAGAATGGAGAGAGTCGGACAAGAGTCACTTCTAGAGAATCGTTTTAAGAGCGCTCTATATTAAAACTCTGCATTTGAAAGTTGTAGTTTTGGATAAACGACCTTTACCATTATCAATGTCTAAAATCAAAATTTAAATTGAATATGATTATATTTCAATCATTAATTTTAAAATAGATATTTTATTGAAAACTTTCAAAAAAAACTAAGAATTTTAATTCACGAGGGAGATTTATTATTATTATTATTATTGAATTTTTAGTAATGATAAGTTGATGAGAGGGTTCATAAATACATACGTACGTACACACATTCATTCATACATACATACAATTGGGATTTCAATTCTATCAAGTTTTTTGAATCAATGATATAACGATGCTATTGAGATAGTTTTGAAAGTAAATTGAGTTTAATTTCCAGTGTAATTTTTGTTACTGTCAAAATAATGCTTACTCAGTGAATATCATAAACTGCGAATTAGAATTAATCGAATTACGCGTAAGGCGGCATGAACCCCTCATAATATGCTATAAAAAAAAATATCTACGATAATATGCAATTTTGGTACGCTATCCAAAAAAAGTCTACTTCCTTTCAAGTCTCATTTTATAAAGTTTGTTAATATTAACGAGTATTAATAGATAAAAATAGATTTGATGATGTCTAAACAAATTTTTAAATTTGAACCATTAATGAGTTTATCATGTTCACTGGACATTGAAATCATTATGTCTAATTTAACACGTGATAGCTTAAATATACAGAACCAACTATTACATTTAACATCCTAGTGGCCTAGAACGACTCTTTAGAACAACAATTAAACCAAAAGACCCTTGAATGGTTGAATCCCTTTGGGGAATGCTTACCAACTCGTAGAATTTGAAGTAAATGTGAACATATCATCGGACTAAATGTCCAATTGTATATCAAGAAGGAAAGAATAAGGGATAAATCAAGAAACAGACATCGGGTAAATACACCGAGGCAAGGAGTGGTGGGCCTATAGCCTATAGCCTACAGGGGAGGAGAGGAACAATGAAAAGGAAAATAGTAGCAATGATGGGAATCGAGAAATAGTATGTTTTTGATTGTGTGTATTGTTGGGGAAGATCACATCAATTCTCACTAGTCACACTACTATCTCAAAACCCAGTCTTGTCAACCCAAAAAGTCTGTCGGCTAATCGTCATCCATCTCATTTCATGTCATACCGAATATGTCCAAAGTTTATTTTTATTTATAATTTTTTATATGTCCAACTTTATATTCGGGAATAATTACATTAATTTTAAAGTATTTTGAGTTGAAAAATGATAGGTACATCATGTGCATGTGCAAGTCCCGCTCTAATAACGATACTGTTTTATTTATTTGTATAATTGTGTGATTCGATTGTTTTATGTTATAAGCTTCATTTTGTGTGATTTGATTCTTTTAGGTTAAAGGTTTCATCAATGTATGCATTTAATATTAAATCAGTACATGAATCTGAGAAGAGGATCATTACTTTTTTGAGTTTATTTCATTAAACATCATTGATAATTTAATATTAAATATAATATTATCCAATACATGATTTCCATATATTTTAGACAATACACTAAGTGCCTGTTTGATAGTTATTTTTTGCCTAGACAAATGATGTTTCTCCGTATATTTGTACACTTTTGTAGTGTTTGATAGATAATTTTACCAATGAAAATTTTTGCTCAAATCAACTCACGTGACCTTTATTTGCCTAAAAATGTGGGCAAAATTTGTTTTGGTCATTTGGAGAGAAATCTTTGCCATGGCATTTGCCTATAAATGTGGTGAAGATTTTGTAAAATGTTTATTTTTTATAACAATTTTTAAATAAATATTTCAATTTTTTTTTCAGTTATCTTTTTTCAAATAAAAACAAATATTTCTCATTTTTTGTTAAAAAAAGCCTTACACAATTTTTATTAAAAAAATTTGGAGATTTTGAAAAACTGAACGTTTTTTCATTAAAAAAATGTTGGATATTTCTAAAACTGTAAAATTTCTCCCAACTTTTTTTTTTCAAAAACTGTAATTTTTTTAGGACATTTTTTTGATAGGGTTCTATAAAAATTTTGCATCTTTTTCATAAACAACACGTTCAACATTATTTATAACATTTTTTTTAAGTATTGCAAAAAATTGTTTTGTAAAAAACTAAAATAGTACTGTTTTTTTTTAAATTGGATGCTATTTTAATTAAAAAATAACTTTACATTTTTTAAAACAAAAATAGTTGGATGTATTTTTTGAAAACTTTATTCATTATAAGACAACTTTTTTTTTATATAAAATATGACTTTATAAAAAGTTTATACCATTTTTATAAACAAAAAGTTGGACCGTGTTTATAATGTTTCAAGAAAAAATGTTACAAAAATTGTTTTATAAAATAGTCATAAAAAAAATTGTTTTCATTTTTTTTAAATTGGAAGTTATTTTAATTAAGAAAAAAAGTTGGACGTTTTTTTAAATTGCTAGATTTAACTTGAAAACAGTTTTTTTAATAAATATAAACTTTTATAAAGTTATGTTAAAGGTGTTTTTTTTATTGTTAAAAGTCCATCAAATATTTTTTAATATACATTTAGTCCAATTTTTTTTATTGTTGTGTTCCGTGGTTGCCTAGGAAATAATTTAATTAACTAGTCATTAAAATGTAACTTTCGTTTCTATGGGTCTTTTTAAAACAATTCCACAACATTGTCAATCCTGAAAATGAAAATAAAAACGTAAGTACGCTGAATTGGTTATAACGGAAATGTGAAAAATGGCATGAATTTGTCAATATTATGTTGGCAAATTTTGGATTTGTCAGGATAAATTTGGACTATCAAACACCATGAGTAGGCAAATAAGTGTCTTTCAGCGTACAAATAAACCCTATCAAACACAAAAAGTTGGCAAATACAGTTTTTGCCAGCGTACAAATAAAGTCTATCAAACAGTACGAAATCATCTTTGTCACAATAAATTTTGCCCAATAAATTTTGCTAGGGCAAAATTTGTCATGTCAACACTTTTAACCAATGTGTATCAAACGGAACCTAATGTGTTGTGTTCACATTTGTCAACATAACATGTGAGTGTATCGCAATAATGTGTCGCCCTAATATTATTCATTGTTTAAAAGATTACAATAACTCTGCCTTACGTCGTTTTATTGAGAATAGTTTGCTCTATTAGTTTGGTAAAAATATCTCAGCTAGGAGAAATAAAATGGAACAATCTATTTGAGTTCGATTATTGTTCATTTGGACAAAAAGTTGTTCAAGACAAGTCCTAAAATAAACGACCACAATCTGAACATATTTTTATGTTTGCTATCTTGTTGATTTCAACTCAAATTTTGGTCGATTTTTAGGGCTTGTCTGATTTTTAACTATAATTTTATTTTTTGTATTTAAATATAATTTTGATAAAAATTTGTGTTTGACACACCTATTTTAAATACTGAATTATAATATTTCGATGTTATAATCGAGTTTTTCAGAAAATAACAAAATGGTATTTTATAACTTCTATTTTTTATTTTTCAAATCAGAATTATTCATTTTTAATATTTTAATACATTTATATCTTAATATATAATATACATATATAATATATTACTATGTGTGTAAATCTCATTAAATAAAAAACTATATATGTACATGTACACAAAATTACGTATATTTATATTATTAAATTATATAATATACTAAGATCCATATGTTAAATAATGTATATCTATGTACATTTATGTATGTATGTACATATACATTTGTATTATACACACACGCACACACATATATATATATACTAGTGGATACCCATGCCGAGCGCACGGCGATAAATTTGCTCCCGTGATAAAACCCAGTCCATAAAAAAAGAAAAAAAAAGAAAAAAATTGTTTAAAAAAATCCATATCTAATATATATATATATATATATATATATATATATTTATTATTAAAAAAAAAAACAACTTTTAGCATGGGCATGAAATGTCAAAAATATCATACATGAATTTTGGCCATCCCCATATGGCTCCATATATATATACTAGTGGATACCCGTGCGATAAATTTGCCCCTGTAATAAAAAAAATTAAAGAAAAAAAAAAATTAGAGAAAAAAAAATTAAAAATATAAATAAAAAATAAAATGAAAGAAAAAATAAATAAAATGAAAGAAAAAATAAATAAATTAAAAATATAAATAAAAAAAATTAAAAATAAAAAAAATAAAATTAAAGAAAAAATTAAAAACAATTAAAAATATAAATTAAAAAAATTAAAATTGGAAAAAAATATTTAATAAAAAAAAATTAAATTTACACGTATTTAAAAAAATACATGTATTTATAATAGTATAATAATATATAATGGTATATTTAACACAAAAAAAAATAGATAACTATAATTAGCCCCCTGGTTAAAAGTTTTAATATAACTATACCCACTTGGAACTTTATTGTATACATAGGCCCTTTAACGGATTCCACAAATTTCGGCCTCTTTTGTTTGTGCCTGATCTAGACAGTTACCAAGCAATCCAACGGACCAGAAAAATTACGGAAACCGTAGGAATCATTGCACTGAGGCATTCCGTCATGCAACCACCCTACTTGCATGAACCCATAAAAGTTGTATGCCAATGGGTTGGTATTTGAATGACAGAGGCGGTTTAATTAAAACATGATATCTAGTTATGCTATTGGTTAGTTGGTGAGTACAAATGGATATCTGTTTATTTGAATCGGACTATTTGATCACTGATTTATTACTATAATCTATAAAGATACAATGGGTATCTACTTAGGACCGCAGTGTTTAATTAAAAATTACAGGGATCTGCATCTATTTTATCATATACTATGGGGTGGTATCTAAATGGCCCAAAAAAAAAAGGAAAAAGAAAAAAAAAACTTTTAGCATGACATTCATATATGCGCATGAAAGAGAAAAATGTCATGCATGCCAAAGTGGAGATATTTTGGCCAAAATTTTGAAAAATCATGTTCCTTTATTATATGGATATATATATATATATATATATATATCCGTGTGTGTGTGTATAATATATATATACACGTTTACCAATTTTGTGAATTTTTCAAAAACTTGTATTTAAAAACAAGTTTATCAATGCGCACCAATATTTATAAACACAAAAAAGTAAATTTTAAAATTGTATTTAAAAATAACGTTTAAATTGAATTTTCTGAATTCAGAACCAAACAGACGAGTGGCGGATCCAGGATTTTAGTCCAACCGGGGCCAAATCGGTTGAAAATTACATATGCGAAAGTTTCGAGTGTTGTCGGGGTTCGGGAGCCCCCGAGACGATTTTTTGGGGGGTTATTTCTAATTTTAAACAAATTATAGTTTTACAATGTCCAAACAATTACTCTGAATCATTATTAACAATTTGAGACCACACAAACATACATACAAATTACAAAAATTTGAGACTACATATTTAAAAATTTCTCCATATGCGGAATTACACAAATTTCTATATACAAGACACAAATTTCATACAAAATTTCTATATACACAAATTCTGAGATATAAAAAACCACAAAAAAAACCCACAAATTTCTATATACGGGTTTTCGTTGTGGGGTATGTGTCGTGGGAGGGAGGTGGGACTTATCATAAGAAGGAAATAGGTTAAACATTGGCTGTTTTTATAAAAAAAAAATTTTTTTTTTTTAGTTATCAAACCGGGGCGATGGCCCCTCTTGGGCTCAAGCTCCATCCGCCCCTGAAACAGACCCTTAATAATTGTAACCAAATAATACTCAAGCCACTCAAGCTCTATTAGTATGCGTTGCTTATAAATATGTTCGAGCTCACTTCATACATGTTCGCTTAAAAAATCGTTCAAACTTAAAAATCGTTCAAACTCAGCTCGTAAGATAAAAGAATCATGCTTGAGCATATTTATAAGTGCGTTAAAATTGCAAGTCAAACATGAACGACCTTAGGCTTAGCTCAACTCGACTCATTTAGACCGATAATCACTTGTCTTTTTGTAAAAAAATTTAATAGTTTTTTGTTATGTCAATGGATGAATGTTAAAATTCATATTCACCATCACTCTCCTTGTTTCTCCAATACTCCTCGATCGTTTCCTCTTTCGCCATTACAATTCAAATTGAAAGCAAAATAGAGAGGACGGTTTCCATTGAGCATGCTTTAATTTCAACTCGAATGCAAATGACAAGATTACACGGGTACTTTTTGTGACACCCCGACTAATTAAATACCGGGTAGCTACTCCTTTATTAAATTAATTCAAAATGTCAAGTTGGTCCAGTTAATAGCATCACTGTCGAAAACATTTTAATGATTACTAACCACCTAGTATTTAAAAAGTAAGTGCCAAATTTTAATTTAAGTCTGATTAACATGCAACAAGTGTAATGAAGAAATAAATAACACCATTCACCATACTGAAGTAAAACGAATAACTATCACAATAGAGTAAATAAAGTATGGAGGAAAACTCCTCACTACAATCCCATAACTGAAATGAATAACCGAATACTGAAATAATACATGCTAAAGTCTGAGAACTGAAATGTAAAAGATGTCTCTAAATAGAAATGGGCAACATGCCCTACAACTGATAGATAGTGACTCTGGAATCCAAAAGATAGAAGCGTCTACATGCAAATCCCTGTAGCTTCCACAACCAGCTACAGCTCATCACCTGAATGAGTATCCTATGCTTGGTGTCCCTGTGGCTGGGCACCTAAAATGGTTTTACAAAGAAAAATAGATTTGAAAAGCAAACGGGTCAGAGCCCGAATGTGGAGTTATATTTTAAAAACCTGCAAGTGCTTTAAAAACATTTAAAACATTAAATGCAAAGTACATGTTAGGACGTGCACTCACATTATATTCTCACCTCTCGTCTAACTGTGCACTCCTAACGCAAGTACCCACTATAACGACCCATACCACTAGCTAAGTGACAACATATCTAGCTAGACTGCCAAAGGTCCTACCCATATTACTCGGTTCCAATAACATAATAACGCTCGTAATTAAATAGGGGTTTAACGTAAACTCAGATACTCAATATGCAATATATATAACTATCAGTTAACTCGTTATATTTCTCGAAACAATACCGTAATATATTTACAACATTAACATGAGGATTCCCATTAATTAAATGTATATTATTCACATCATAAATATACAATACAAGCACCCCGAGAACTAAGCTGCGGTGCACACATACTCTGCTATCCATCCCGGTACATCACGTACATTAGGATCACACATTCCGAATCTCTCAGGAATAGTTCAGATAACACAAATCACAAATAGTGGAGGCGAACACAGTCACATCACATGGGTCACGCACATACCTACGCTCCCACGATCAGCGGACTTATTAACATCCCAATAAGTCTTTCTCTGACCTATGTTCATCGAGGTACCAGTCTATATCCCCCCGTAGTCACACAAGGATTAGAGGGTCCTAAGCGAACACAAGCTCCCGTGATAGCAAGTGTGGTAGGTATGTCATACACACAATTCATATACCAATACTAAGTAAACACACATCTTAGTAATACCGTATTTTAATCGTAGTACATATTGCACTCTCGTACTAACTATAATTATTACAATTGTACTATTCCGGTTTGTAATCATACGCGCCATAATTTCTCACGTCGTAGAAGACACTCACGTCTGAACCCAAACCGTCCATGTAATACAACTTTCGTATGTAAATTCCTTCTCATAAATACTCAAATGTCCCAATTCTATCATTGCTACATCTACGGAATGATATCTATATCCTCGAATAAGTTTATGGAACTCCAAAAATCAAAACAGTCCAAAATGGCCCAAACTGCCAGCTCGTTAGAAGTCTCGTTCGAACGAGACTGTTCGAACGAGTTTGGACTGTCAGCTCGTTAGAAGTCTCGTTCGAACGAGGCTGTTCGAACGAGATCCAGTTCGTTCGAACGAACTGTCCCTTCTAACGATATCTCGTTCGAACGAGATATCGAACGAAATCACTACTCGTTAGCAACGACTGGTCAACTCGTTAGAAGCTCGTTCGAACGAGTTCGTTCGAACGACCTGGGGACTGCTTCTAACGACTGACCAGTTTCGGCCCAGATTTTTCCCCAATTCATTTTTCGTCCATTTTAACACCTCAAATCTTCTAAACTAAGACCCAACCAATCGTTTAAAGGTCCATAATCAATACTAAACATATACAGTCACATCCTAACATGTTTTTAAGGGATCAATCCATCCTAACATCAATTCAATTTACAAATTTCTACACTTTTTCCCAATATCTCAAGAACATGAACCCTAACTTTATATCATCATCAAATCCCAGAATTTAATTCGTTTTAATTTCTTCTAATCACAGTTATTATGAGGGAAATCATCTACCTATCATACTACATGCAATTCTCTTCCAAATTTTCAAGTTCTAAACTCCAACTACATGGGTTTTCATTTAATCTTTCAAGAGCAATCAAAATATTTCAATTTCTAACATGGAAAAGACATTCTCTGAATTTAAATGGAATAAAGTCACTTGCCTTGGTTCGATTTCTGATTTTGGTGTAGGTTTGATAGAACTTTTCTGCAGAATTCCCTCTCTTCCAAGCTCCTTCTCCAATGGTGGCTTAAGGTGGCTAGGGTTTTCTTTGGGAAGATTGTAAAACCTAATGTTAGCCTCCGTAGCTAAAAGGGTTAATATGAGTTGGTTGATGGGTTTAGTGGGTTAAATCCACATCAGATTTACATCTCCAATTTTCGTCACTTTTAATTCCTCAAAATGTAAAATTACCAAAATACCCTTTATGATGCCGGTATGGCCTAAAAATAACCCGGGACCCAAACTACACCCCCGGATAGTGTTTTCTGACTATCTCGACCCCTCCGGACGCATT
Organism: Sambucus nigra; assembly: GCA_949130495.1. Lineage (NCBI taxonomy): Eukaryota > Viridiplantae > Streptophyta > Magnoliopsida > Dipsacales > Adoxaceae > Sambucus > Sambucus nigra. Next base: position 481,560,485 of record OX422211.1, on the reverse strand, counting down.
GGCGCACTCAAAACGACCATACGATTTATAGATTTTAAATTCACTTTTATTATCAAAATATTATACCGTGACGCGGCGGTCCCACGCGTCTCAACAAAATTTCTAAAATGCCGTATATAAATCTCACGACAAATATTATAATACCAAGTTCATATATAATCATATATGCACATAATCAAATACCAACTCGCATCTCGTAAGTATTTATAACCCGGATTAATTTCCAATTAATACTCATTTAATTAATTAATCCCAAAAATAAATACAGCCAAAAGTACGGGGTATTACATACTCCCCCCCTAATAACTGAATTTAGTCCCGAAATTCGAAACTAGAAAGTACCTGCTAAAAACAACTCTGGATAACGTTCGCTCATCTCAACCTCGCGCTCCCATGTGGACTCCTCGACATTGTGATGTCGCCACTGAACACGCACTAACGGAACTATCTTTGACCGCAGTTTCCTCTCACTTCAGTCCAAAATAGCAATTGGCCCCTCCTCGTAGGAGCTATCCGGCTGGAGATCGATGTCCTCCACAGCAATGTGAGAATGGGCCAAATTATCTCTAAGGTATTTCCTCAACGAGGAAATATGGAACACGTCGTGAATCCGATGTAAGTGCTCCGGTAGTCCAAGTCTATACGCAACCGGTCCGATCCGCTCAATGATAGGAAACGGCCCCACATACCTCGGTGCCAACTTCCCCTTCTTCCCGAAATGCATAATCCCCTTCATCGGAGATACCCTGAGCAAAACCTGGTCCCCCACTTGGAACTCCCTGAAAAATCTCTTCGCATCAGCATAACTCTTCTGCCTGTCTTGAGCTACCCGAATGCGACTCCGAATCAACTCAATCCTTGCCGAAGTATCCTGAATCACTTCCGGCCCAAGTAGTTTGTTGTCCCCCACTTCTAACCAACATGCTGGGGAACGACAAGGCCTACCGTACAATGCCTCAAACGGAGCCATGCCAATAGTGAACTGATAGGAGTTGTTGTAAGCAAACTCCACCAGTGGAAGAAACTGCTCCCATCCACCCCCGAAGTCAATAATGCACATGCGTAGCATTTCCTCCAACATCTGATTGGTGCGCTCTGTCTGCCCATCGGTCTGCGGATGATAAGCCGTACTCAACCGCAATTCCATGCCCATGGCCTCCTGGAAACTCTCCCAAAACCGCGAAACAAATATCTTGTCTCTGTCAGACACGATATTTAGGGGCACACCGTGAAGTCTCACAATCTCTGAAATGAAGAGCTGGGCATACTGTCCCGTGGTGTAGTCAGTCCTTACGGGTAAGAAGTGAGCGACCTTGGTCAACCTGTCCACAATTACCCAAACGGAGTCGTGTCCCCTCTGCGACGTAGGTAACCCCGTGATAAAGTCCATGGATATGCTCTCCCACATCCACACCGGGACCTCCAACGGCTGTAGCAATCCTGCTGGTCTCTGATGATCCACTTTTACAAGCTGACAAGTGGCGCATTTCGAAACAAACTCAGCGATATCTCTCTTCATACCGCTCCACCAATACTGCCGTCTCATGTCTTGGTATATTTTGTCCCCTCCGGGATGTACCGCGAACCGTGAGCCGTACGACTCTGCCATCACTTCGTGTCGCAATTCCTCTCCTTCCGGAACTACCAATCTCCCATTGAAGCGTAATCCCCCGTCTGAGCTAACGGTATAGGATTCGGCTCCCTCTGCTAGTAATCGAACTATCTGCTCCTGACAGAACGAGTCATTAGCCTGAGCCCGTACTACCTTCGTGACAATCTGCGGTGTAACGGTCATCACAGACATGAAAGATCGGGCCACTGCATCCTGGTGTCCCAATTCCTTCCACTTAGCCTTCCACACCTCTGCCACCTCATCTGTTGGCCTACGGCTCAACGCGTCTGCTACCACGTTAGCCTTACCTGGGTGATACTGGATGTCGAACTGGTAGTCCTTCACAAACTCAAGCCACCTACGCTGCCGCATATTCAACTCCTTCTGCGTGAACAGGTACTGTAGGGACTTGTGGTCCGTGAATAGTTGGAATTTCTCCCCCAAAAGATAGTGCCTCCAAATCCGTAGGGCAAATACCACCGCTGCCAACTCCAAATCATGCGTGGGGTAATTCTTCTCATGAGGCTTAAGCTTACGGGAAGCATAAGCTATGGCCTGTCTCTCCTGCTGCAATACACCTCCAAGTCCTTGCAAAGACGCGTCGGTGTAAACCAAATACTCAACTCTCGGTCTCGGCAATGCTAACACAGGTGCTGAGGTCAATTTGTCCTTCAATTCATCGAATGCCAACTGACAGGCATCACTCCTGATGTATGGCACACCCTTACGAGTAAGATGTGTCAAAGGACCTGCTATCTCCGAGAAACCCCAAATAAACCTCCTGTAGTATCCTGCTAGACCCAAGAAACTACGAATCTCCGTTGGTGTCGTGGGCTGTCCCCACTCCCTCACCGCTGATACCTTCCCCGGATCAACAGATATCCCTTGGTCGGAAATAATGTGACCCAAGAACTGGACTTCCTTAAGCCAAAACCCGCACTTCTCATATTTTGCATACAACTCGTTCTGACGAAGTGTCTGCAAAACCTGCCTCAAATGCTCGGCATGCTCCTCCTCTGTCTGGGAGTAAACCAGAATATCATCAATGAAGACAATGACAAACTGGTCTAGGAAATCCCTGAACACTCTGTTCATCAAGTCCATAAACACTGCTGGAGCGTTGGTCAAACCAAAAGGCATAACCCGAAACTCGTATGAACCATATCTCGACAAGAACGCAGTCTTCGAGATATCCTCCTCCCTGATACGCAACTGATGGTATCCCGATCTCAAGTCAATCTTCGAGAAGAAAGAAGATCCTCTCAACTGGTCGAATAAGTCATCGATTCGAGGCAATGGATACTTATTCCGTATCGTGACCTTATTCAACTCTCTATAGTCCACACACAATCTCAGTGAACCATCCCTCTTCTTCACAAACAAAACTGGAGCGCCCCAAGGTGAGGTACTCCTGCGAATAAAGCCCTGACCTAACAGCTGCTCTATCTGATCCCATAACTCTCGCATCTCAGCTGGAGCCATACGATACGGTGCACGTTCTATAGGTCTCGTACCCAGTAGCAAATCTATAACGAAGTCTATCTCTCGACTGGGTGGTAAGCCTGGTATCTCCTGAAACACATCCGAATATTCCCTGACTACTGGGATAGAATCTAAAGGAATCACTACCTCCTTAGAGGTATCCTCCTCAATGTGATACAGATGAGCGATCGATCCTCCCTTTGGGCGAGGCATCGCCACTACAAATATCTCTTGCCCCGGAATGGAAAAAACAATGCTCCCGCTGAAGCAATCAATCATGGCCCTATATGCTACGAGCCAATCCATACCGATGATTACATCGTGAACATGCATGTCTAACACTAACATGTCTGCAGGTAATACCAAACCACCAATCTCTACCCCCACTCCTCGGCATATAAAGAAAATAAGTGACCCATTCCCCGATGGTGAGTCGACACACGTCACTGTGCTCTCTGCCGTAGCTAGCAATCCTAAAGCTTTCGCGAAGTGTGTAGCTATAAAACAATGTGTAGCACTCGTATCAAACAATACCCGACCCATAGTGCCATGGATAGGAAACGTACCCTCGATCGCGGGCGGTGCCTGTGGAACTGCAGCCTGGTGGACGTTGTAGACACGTCCATACTGTAGCTGCCCCTGCTGAACTGGGACCGCTGGAATGGGTGGCAATGCTACCATCTGTGGCGGTGCGGGAAGAGCGGCAGGAAACATAGGCCTCTGTGGCTCCTGGCGAGCACCCTGCTGCTGCTGCTGTGGGGCCCTGCCCCTATCAGGACAATCCTGCTTCTTATGGCCAGTCTTGCCATAAATAAAGCACTTCCCTGGGAAGTTCCCTCCCCTCTGCCCCTGCTGTCCCCGGCCCTGGTGGCCGTTACCGTTCCTCCCTTGGCCCTGCTGGCCCTGGTGGAACTGCTGCCCATTCTGCCCCTGTTGGCCCTGATGGCCGTTTGGACCCTGATGGCCCTGGCGGAAACCTCCCTGCCCCTGCCTGTAGTTCCCTGACCGGAACCTCTTATTATCCCCCTGCTGGGAGCCCTGCTCATTCTGTCTCTGCCCCTGACCCGATTGTGCCCCGCTGGCACCATGTCCTCCGGTCCTGCCCTGATGGCTAGACTCCCCCGACCTCTTACCCTCGACCATATGAAAACGGTGGTCCTGGCAGTGCAACAATGCAGCGTTAACCACATCAGAATAAGTGGCCAACGATAGGTTCCCTAGCAGATGCTGACGGATCCTCCAAGTCAACCCGTCGGTGAACTTCTCAATTTTCTTCTTCTCTGTTGGTATTTCATCTGGAACGATGTTCAACAGATTAGTGAACTCGACCTCATACTCGGACACTGTCTTACCCTCCTGCCTCAGACTCATCAGCTTCCTCCTCATTTCTGTATGAACTGCGGATGAAAAGTACTTGCGGTCGAACCGCACCCAGAACTCCTGAATCGTGAGAGCATCCCTCTCCTCCGCGGTGGTAATGGACTCCCACCACTGCAGTGCAGATCCAACTAGCTTGAAAGTAGCTAGCACCTGCTTCTCAACATCAGTGCACTCATGCATTCTCAAGTGCCTCTGCATATCCTTCCTCCATTGGCTCGAGACTACCACATCTGAGCTACCTGCAAACTCTGGCGGATGCGCTTTCTGAAAAGCGTCACGTACACCCTCCCAAGCAGACGGGAATGCATTAACCTGTACTGGCGCGGCAACTGGCGCCTGAGGTGGTGCCTGCTGAACAATGGCAATGGCGGCATTTACCGCTTGAGCTACTATAGCTGCAACCTCAGCGGCGTTCATCATGCCCTGAACTGGAGCGGGCTGGGGTTCGGGCGTTGCATCCCTGGGAACTCGTCATGCACGTCGTGGAGGCATCTGAAATAAGAACAAAGTTTATAAGTTCGCTGTTATAAACTCAATATAGCTGAAGAACGAAGCATACACAAAAAGAGTACAACAGTCCTAAAATATAGGGCTCTATATCAAAGAAACGTAGCGGAAACATAATAGCCGTACAGATCCTAAAGGACACTAGAACCTGATGCTCTGATACCACCTGTGACACCCCGACTAATTAAATACCGGGTAGCTACTCCTTTATTAAATTTATTCAAAATGTCAAGTTGGTCCAGTTAATAGCATCACTGTCGAAAACATTTTAATGATTACTAACCACCTAGTATTTAAAAAGTAAGTGCCAAATTTTAATTTAAGTATGATTAACATGCAACAAGTGTAATGAAGAAATAAATAACACCATTCACCACACTGAAGTAAAACGAATAACCATCACAATAGAGTAAATAAAGTCTGGAGGAAAACTCCTCACTACAATCCCATAACTGAAATGAATAACCGAATACTGAAATAATACATGCTAAAGTCTGAGAACTGAAATGTAAAAGATGTCTCTAAATAGAAATGGGCAACATGCCCTACAACTGATAGACAGTGGCTCTGGAATCCAAAAGATAGAAGCGTCTACATGCAAATCCCTGTAGCTTCCACAACCAGCTACAGCTCATCACCTGAATGAGTATCCTATGCTTGGTGTCCCTGTGGCTGGGCACCTAAAATGGTTTTACAAAGAAAAATAGATTTGAAAAGCAAACGGGTCAGAGCCCGAATGTGGAGTTATATTTTAAAAACCTGCAAGTGCTTTAAAAACATTTAAAACATTAAATGCAAAGTACATGTTAGGACGTGCACTCACATTATATTCTCACCTCTCGTCTAACTGTGCACTCCTAACGCAAGTACCCATCTATAACGACCCATACCACTAGCTAAGTGACAACATATCTAGCTAGACTGCCAAAGGTCCTACCCATATTACTCGGTTCCAATAACATAATAACGCTCGTAATTAAATAGGGGTTTAACGTAAACTCAGATACTCAATATGCAATATATATAACTATCAGTTAACTCGTTATATTTCTCGAAACAATACCGTAATATATTTACAACATTAACATGAGGATTCCCATTAATTAAATGTATATTATTCACATCATAAATATACAATACAAGCACCCCGAGAACTAAGCTGCGGTGCACACATACTCTGCTATCCATCCCGGTACATCACGTACATAAGGATCACACATTCCGAATCTCTCAGGAATAGTTCAGATAACACAAATCACAAATAGTGGAGGCGAACACAGTCACATCACATGGGTCACGCACATACCTACGCTCCCACGATCAGCGGACTTATTAACATCCCAATAAGTCTTTCTCTGACCTATGTTCATCGAGGTACCAGTCTATATCCCCCCCGTAAGCACACAAGGATTATAGGGTCCTAAGCGAACGCAACCTCCCGTGATAGCAAGTATGGTAGGTATGTCATACACACAATTCATATACCAATACTAAGTAAACACACATCTTAGTAATACCGTATTTTAATCGTAGTACATATTGCACTCTCGTACTAACTATAATTATTACAATTGTACTATTCCAGTTTGTAATCATACGCGCCATAATTTCTCACGTCGTAGAAGACACTCACGTCTCAACCCAAACCGTCCATGTAATACAACTCTCGTATGTAAATTCCTTCTCATAAATACTCAAATGTCCCAATTCTATCATTACTACATCTACGGAATGATATCTATATCCTCGAATAAGTTTACGGAACTCCAAAAATCAAAACAGTCCAAAATGGCCCAAACTGCCAGCTCGTTAGAAGTCTCGTTCGAACGAGTTTGGACTGTCAGCTCGTTAGCAGTCTCGTTCGAACGAGATCCAGTTCGTTCGAACGAACTGTCCCTTCTAACGATATCTCGTTCGAACGAGATATCGAACGAAATCACTACTCGTTAGCAACGACTGGTCAACTCGTTAGAAGCTCGTTCGAACGAGTTCGTTCGAACGACCTGGGGACTGCTTCTAACGACTGACCAGTTTCGGCCCAGATTTTTCCCCAATTCATTTTTCATCCATTTTAACACCTCAAATCTTCTAAACTAAGTCCCAACCAATCGTTTAAAGGTCCATAATCAATACTAAACATATACAGTCACATCCTAACATGTTTTTAAGGGATCAATCCATCCTAACATCAATTCAATTTACAAATTTCTACACTTTTTCCCAATATCTCAAGAACATGAACCCTAACTTTATATCATCATCAAATCCCAGAATTTAATTCATTTTAATTTCTTCTAATCACAGTTATTATGAGGGAAATCATCTACCTATCATACTACATGCAATTCTCTTCCAAATTTTCAAGTTCTAAACTCCAACTACATGGGTTTTCATTTAATCTTTCAAGAGCAATCAAATTTTTTCAATTTCTAACATGGAAAAGACATTCTCTGAATTTAAATGGAATAAAGTCACTTGCCTTGGTTCGATTTTTGATTTTGGTGTAGGTTTGATAGAACTTTTCTGCAGAATTCCCTCTCTTCCAAGCTCCTTCTCCAATGGTGGCTTAAGGTGGCTAGGGTTTTCTTTGGGAAGATTGTAAAACCTAATATTAGCCTCCGTAGCTAAAAGGGTTAATATGGGTTGGTTGATGGTTTTAGTGGGTTAAATCCACATCAGATTTACATCTCCAATTTTCGTCACTTTTAATTCCTCAAAATGTAAAATTACCCAAATACCCTTTATGATGCCGGTATGGCCTAAAAATACCCCGGGACCCAAACTACACTCCCGGATAGTGTTTTCTGACTATCTCGACCCCTCCGGACGCGTTGGCGCACTCAAAAACGACCATACGATTTATAGATTTTAAATTCACTTTTATTATCAAAATATTATACCGTGACGCGGCGGTCCCACGCGTCTCAACAAAATTTCTAAAATGCCGTATATAAATCTCACGACAAATATTATAATACCAAGTTCATATATAATCATATATGCACATAATCAAATACCAACTCGCATCTCGTAAGTATTTATAACCCGGATTAATTTCCAATTAATACTCATTTAATTAATTAATCCCAAAAATAAATACAGCCAAAAGTACGGGGTATTACACTTTTGGTTACTTTTATTTGTCATAACATTAATAATTAATGGTCCGTTTGATTACTTTTATTTGTCGTAACATTAATAATTAATGGTTCGTTTGATTATTTTTATTTGTCATGACAAATAAATTAGTAAATGGGGTATTTACCTACAATTTGATACAAAAATTTGCCTACAAGTTATTTGCCAATGTACAATACCTCCCATGCATAAGGTGTTGACAAACTTTGTTTTTTCTATTTGAGTGAGAAATATTTGTCAACAAATTTGCTAACTTTTTAAAAACTTTTAATATTTTAAAAAACAATTTAAAAACTGTTTTAAATAATTAAAAAAACTATTATGAATATTTAAAAACTGTTTTATTATATTTTAAAAACTGTTTTTAATATTAAAAAAAAAAATTAAGAAAACAATTTACATTTTTTTTAAAAACGTATTATAAAAATATTGTAAAAATTGTTTTTAACATTTTTAAAAACTGTTCTGAATATATTATAAGAACTATTTTAAATTTTTAAAAAACAAATTTAAAAACTATTTTAAATAGTTAAAAAAACTGTTTTGTAATGTTTTAAAAACTATTTTTAATATTATAAAAAATTGTTAAAAAATATTTTACAATTGTTTTTTAAAAACGTATTATAAAAATATCGTAAAAACTGTTTTTAACATTTTTAAAAACTGCTTTGAATATATTATAAAAACTGTTTTAAAGTTTAAAAAAAAATTAAAAACTGTTTTAAATTGTTAAAAAAACTATTATGAATATTTAAAAACTGTTTTGTAATGTTTTAAAAACTACTTTTAATATTATTAAAAATTGTTAAGAAAAACTGTAAATCTGTTTTAATGTAAAAACTGTTTTTTCGTAACGTAAAAACTGTTTTTTGTAACATTTTTAAAAACAGATTTTTTTAATAATTAATTGAAAAAAATATTTTTAATAAACTGTTTTTTGGTAACATTTTTAAACATTTTTTCGCAACGTAAAAAATATTTTTTGTAACATTTTTTAAACATTTTTAAAAACTGTAAAAATTGTTTTTCGAAACACTTATGAACATTTTTAAAAAGAAAAAACTGTTCTTTTGGTTTTTTTAATAAATAATTTTGGGGTAAAAAACATTTTTTATATATAGTTTATTACTTTTTTAATAAATAAAATACGGAAGTAAAAAGAAAAGATTTTTTTTTTATTAAATAAAACTTGGGACGAAAATTAAAAAAAAACATATTTTATTATTATTATATGTGATAACATGGACGAAAATGTGTTATTAAAATGTTTTGCCTAAAAAACTTGTTTTACCTCATTTGATTTTTGATGGCCTAATGTAAGAAAAAAATTATTTATCTTGGCAAAATTTGCCTACACAAAATTTGCTAGCAAATTTTGTCATGCCAACTCTTTTTACCCAACGTCAACCAAATGGACCCTAACATCTTCCCCATACGAGCATCATGAATTTTTCTTATATATAAACCAACAACATACATATATTTAAAAAGTCAAGTTTATTTTCCCACTCGCTTTAAACTTGAATTTGTTAACCCATAGTTTCCGCAATTTGCAAAATAACTCAAATTTAAGGGGGTTTTCAAAAATATCGACAATTTGACCTTGCAGTCTAAAAAAGACGAGCTTTGTGAAATGATACTCCATTTCAACATATTTACTTCGATCATGGAGATCATATTCTTAGTTAATGAAAGCGATAATTTGTTGTCCATCGAAATCTATGTCGGTATCTCTTTGAGCATATTAAGTTATTAGTAAACCAACCTGAATGAAGGGGAACCTATTTTCGATCCCGCCTTTCATTATATATATATATATATATATATATATATATACACACACACACACACACACACAAGCACACTCTAGTACATACCAAGTATACATACCTATTTTTTTAAAATAGTAAGAAAATATTGTTTCGGCTTAATTTTTTTATATAACGTTAGAACATTTCGAGGGACCCATATGAAAAATCAGCTCAAAATAACCTTTTTTGCTATTTTAAAAAAATCGGTCAAACTTTCGCAGCTTTTAAAGCACTTTAAAATCTGTGAAAGTTTGACTATTTTTTTAAATAGAAAAAAAAGTTATTTCGAGTTGATTTTTTTATATGGATACCTTGAAATGTTTAAATACCACATAAAAAAACTCAACTGATTTTTTAAAAATATTTTGATTTGCGTTAGTAATTATGTATAATTGGTATGTATGAGAGCCCCCTCTCTCTATACACACACACACATGCACATACATACATAAAGGAGGAGGGGCTTTTGGTATCCCCTGTCTAATGGTTCATATTAAAAGTTGAAAATTTATACCCACTGGCTAAAAATCATCCTCACCAAAGCTATTGTGTTCTCATCTACAAGTATGGGTCAAATATAAGATGACTTACATGGATAGGTGACTAATGCAGTTAGTGACCTGACAAAAACTGTTTAAAGTTCACATAAATCAATGAAAAATGAGTGGAATTTTTAAATTTTATAAAAAACTTAACTTTTAACATAAGGCCATCTACAATGGGCTCCCATAAACCTATGGGTTTATGGGGCGAGTTACAGGGTTAATCTTGCAATGGGCATTCGGTAAAATGGAGCTGGGACGGTAAACTTTTGTCTGTCTGTCTTGGGCGGACTTCTTTTGTTTGCACAACCTACGTGGCCTCTAGCCGTTTGTTACCGTTGAGTTTTAGCCGTTGTATAAAATATTTTATATATTTATACTTTAAACCCCTCTCATTAACTATAAATACCCCATTTCTTATTCATTATTTCTCACAATTTTTTCTAATTCTTCACCACTCTTCTCTCATTAATTTTTAATTTATAATTCTACAATTATAAATTAAAAATAATTTTTATTTCATTTTGCATTTTTAGCCCTTATTAAAAAAATATGGAGGTGAATATTCGATTGAATCGTTATTTTGATCGTAAAAGAGCAGAATCAATTCGTGACGTTAACCAACCACAAGCTCCCCACCGAGATGAGGTCTATTAAGGCCGTCATCGTTTATAGGAAGTAGGCGCGGTGAATGTTACCGACTCTATTGTCCAACAAACTGCTTCTCCCGATGAAGATTTATTATGATGCGTGGTAGCGTCCACTCAACTTGGGAGGTTTATGCCCAACTTTCGGCGGACGAAAACGTGACGACATATATCGATATGTTCGGGTTCTCACATATATTTTTGGAAGGATTTTCAAACTCCGACAAAAAAATAGTCGAGGCTTTAGCATCGCGTTAGTTGGTAGAAACTCACACCATTCATTTTTCGTTCTTTGAGCTCGGAATTACCCCTTTTGATTTCGTTCATTTAACTGGTACGAATTGTTTACTTCATTTATAATTTCTTCATTTAGTTTGTCTTAATTTATATTATTACTATATTCATTATATTGTTATATTTATTATTATTTTAAAAATATTAATTATATTTAATTATATTTTGCAGGTATTACAGTCGGTGTGGGAAGCCAACTTTCTCCCTTTCCCAACCACGCCAATCGAGCGGCTGAACATATTCTCGTAACATATTATCCCGGTCTAAACAATTTTCGTATACAAAGTAGAAACATTGCTTTATCTTCTTTGAAAGAGTATTTACTTCATTGGGCGGTTAATAGGGCTAACCACTCAGCTACCGCTTTACAAGTAGCCCGAGTTTTTATAATTTCGTATGTGGGTCTATTTTCTTCCCAAATGCGAAAAACACCATTTTAGTTGATTGGGCTACATACCTGGATAATTTTGAAAATATGCGGGATTAGACTGGGGTTCTGTAATAATGGCGAGGATATATTGTTCCTTAGATTTTGTTGGTCGTGAGGAAGTCAAGTAATTGAACCGTTTCTGGAAAATTTTGGAGGTAAAGCAATATTTTATTCATTATTTACTATATAATTTTAATAAAACAAATTTACTAATAAACTTATTTATGTTTCAGTATTGGGCGTACGAATACTTGCACAAAGCTGCTCCTCTCCGAATTATTGATGCGCCTAATTTTTGACCTCGAATGCTGATCGCTAATCGGGCAGTAATTGCAGGGTAAATGAGGTTTAAAACCAGTTCAATGCAAGAACAATTAGAGGGTTGGTCGCCGGGTTCTATTACATGGCAACCATTTATAATGTTGCCACAAAATAATATAGGGCCGGTAAATGTTGCAAGACAATTGAGCATGCGACGCTGCATTCTATTGGATCCAGAACTCGGGGGGACGTGGTATCTAGGCGAAATATGTTATAGACAGTTGATGGGTAGCATCACGATCCCTCACGACCCACCGCACCCAATGCCCTATTTGAAATGCAATCACTTTTTTGATCGAAACAACGAATGAGAGTTTTTGGGGATGATTTAGTCATTACTAATCAAGCAGAATGAGATCTATATTGAAGCGTAGCATCTCAAGGTTCGGTGTTGTCGGCTTATTTCCGTTGGGCTAACCACAATGGTATCGGATTTGCGGCAATGGCTCCTGCAGACTTAAGAATTCCATTTTCACCTCTGTCAACACTGGGGAACGTTCAGTACGATATTCAATATACCACACAATCATATGAATGTTTAATTTCGGCAAGGTGGGAAATAGATGTGGTGGATTCGAAAGGTCGTTCAATAGCAGTTGATATAGCGAGGCCCACTACACGTACTCGTGCACCGCCGACCAATTCATATACGAAGGAGGATTGGAGAACCATGTTCATAGAACGAGAAGATTATTTGAAAATCATTCGAGAACAGTATGTTGAGCAAGAAAGAATGCATTACGAGAGAGAAAGGGTCCTCCGGGAGGAATTAAACAATCATCGTAATGTTGGCAGCTCATCTCAACAGTTCACGGGATCTGGCTAATCTCAACCGTATATGGGATCCGATAGTGCTTAACCTTACTATCCTACTCCAAACCTCGATGATTATTATATGCCGCAAAATTTCCCATCGTCCTCATGTGTTCTGCCGCAACCCCATTACAGCGACGATGACTTTATGGCTAGCTTTTTCCCATCATATCACGATCGAACGTCGGGCAATGAATTATTATTTTGTATTGCAAAACCAGGATGACTATTTAAGTTGTGTTAATCAAAATTTGTGGCACTTATGTTCATTATTTGTTATGCATTTGTTTGTTGTGCGACATTTTAGTTATTACTCAAATTTTTTCTCATAAATAAAATGCAAGGTGTCATAAATAAAGTTTACTCTTAAAAATTAAGTCTTAAAGGAATTGCCATAAATAAATTACAAAGAAAAGATGTTCATAAATCATGAACTTGAAACCTAATAATACAAGTGAACAAAATGCAAGTCAGCCATATGTTATGTACAACATATTGTTTTTTCTTGACGTATCAAACTTAATGGTAGGTATGATTTATTATTGGCATTGTCATTATATATAACATTGTAATTTTCAACAACGGTTTCATACTCCTCGTCATCAACATCGGGATCGTAATAGTAAAAAATATCATGTTCCGAATGGGTGAAGTCGGATAGATCAGAATCAGATTGTAATGTTTCATCGTAATATATTTCCAACGCTCTATCCCTAACATTGTTATTTTCAAACTTCGCTAGTTGGGTATCATGGTATATTTGTAGTTTCCTCTTCATTTGCCAAATATCCTCATCTAGTGAATCAATTATGTCATCATCATCTATGTGGGGTGACATGAGGAAAAATTGTCCAACATGCCCTCTTGGCACTAGTATTTGATGATAATGATACAAAACTTCCAAATCTGCCAAGTGCTTGGCTCTGATTGCAAGGGGAGGACAAGGGGGTGAGCTCGCAGGTGGCCAAATCTAGGATCATCGGATTGGAGACGAGCGACACCGGGTTGGCTCGAACGGTGGATTCACATGAAGAGAAGCTGTCCCATTTGGATGTGACGGTCCAAGATATGTACTCATTCATGAAGCGTACGTTGGGTGGAGATCGTAAGGGGAAAGGGAAGGAGAGGGCGGTGGAGGAGGAGGTGCGGGAGGATGAGGCGCAGGATGACGAGGATGTGGACCTCGCTGCTTCATCACCAACACGTGCGTACTTCGATGATCCACTTCCCTATTTGGCTTCCTTCAACAGACCGATGTCGACACTTGGTTGGACGAGCATGTTCATATTGGACGTATTTGATGGCCAGTGGATAGGGCGGGGGTTGAGGGACCCGAATATCGTCCAGGGTGGAATAGTTTATCGACGTGAGCTTCAAGAGATCGAGTTCAAAGTGCTCCTCACGCATGTGATACCCGGGAAGGAGAACTCCCTATTGTGGTTGCGCGAACAATGTGACACGATGTATATTAGGGGGTGTGTCAATTCATATATCGCGTGGCCTACTCACCTCCTCACATTTACCCCAGACATGTAGTGACATTATTTTTAAGTTGGTACATTTGAATTATATTTGGATTATATCGTCATGTATATTGTTTCTATTTTGAATATATATTTGCATTATCTTTAGTTTATTTGGATATATGATGTTACTATAACGGGTACAAATATGCTGCTAGGCAGTGGCAGTGGCCATACTGCCCAGCAGAAATTTTTTAAATTCTACCCAGATTTGTCACGGTCAATGACCGTGACAATTTTTTTAAAAAAGGGTCAAGGCTTTGTCACGATTAATAACCGTGACTAAACTTGTCACGGTCATGGCCCGTGACATGATCGTGACAATTCTAACGAACTTGTCACGGTCAATGACCGTGACACGTCCGTGATAAAAAAAGTTGTCTCGCCCCGAATTGTCACGATCATTGACCTTGACAAGTTGAACTTGTCAAGGTCAATGACCATGACAATTAGGCAGATTTGGTGTAGTGCACATCCGCCATCCGTTAACTCCATCTGGTAGAGGCCTAAAGTAGACTTTAGACACAACTATCGTAATTCAAAATTACATACAAGCCTAGGACGGTAATAGATTCTCATTATATTCTGCCATCGACCAATAATGGCTCGTATTCCTCCCGGGGTAACATCGTCAGTGCGTTTTAAATAGTATCTCTCAGTAATTTCACTGAGCAAGTAGTAATCATCGATAGTTGACCATTGCGGGCTATTCATTTCCTGGATAATAATTGTATTGACCAAACTATTTTGTGAGGACTCAATTTTTTTTGAAGGCGGTTATTTATACATCGCGTACTACGTTGGGCGGGAAACACTTCCACTTTTGACAAGTGTCTTTCCCATCATTTCATTTCATTCTGGGCGGGAAAAATTTCCACTTCTGATTTATGTCATTTCATATTTCATCTATCGGGAATCATTTCCACTTCTAACAATTGTCATTTCATATAACTTCAGATAATTGTAATTTCATATCATGCCATAATATGACTGGCGGGAAAGTTTTCCACTTCTGACAAACGTCATTTCGTAAATTTTGGAGAGAGGAAACTATAAATCCTCCAAGTCATATTGTTTAGGAAACCAACTTAGTGTCATTTGAGAACTAAAATTTCAATATAATGTCGAAAGATCCAGTGGAGGAATTATTTATTGCGACAATTTCATCATCCAACCAACGTGTCCGGGCACATTCAATGGCAGCAGCAATGAACAATTAATTCCAAAGTAATATTTTCATATCTCAAAATATAATGAATCCATGAGAAATAAATGAACGAAGGGTTATACATCAGGATAGGGAAGCTGGCCATAACCGTATAATGAGTGACTACTTTGATGAAAATGAGGTTTATAGTCCCAAACAATTCCGACGTCGATTCAGAATGTGACGCTCGCTATTTACACGAGTAATGGAAGCCGTAGAATAAAAAGATGACTACTTTGTTCAAAAAAGTGATGCCCTAGGGAGAAAGGGCCTATCTTGTGTACAAAAATGTGTCGCTGTAATGCGCATGTTAGAATATGGGTGTGTTGTTGGTATAACCGATGAATATATAGGCATTGGGGAAACAACTGCCATCAAGTGTGTGAAAAGATTTACATACGCTGTAGTGCGGAGCTTTAAAAATGAATATTATCATTCTCCTACTACTGAAGATGTCTCAAGAATGCAAGACGGAGATTTTTCGAAATGATAGGAAGCATTGACTGTATGCACTGGGAATGACACAATTGTCCTCACGCCTGGAAGGGACAATATAGTGGAAATGCATTAGGTGCAACTATAATATTAGAGGCTGTAGCTTCCTATGATACGTGGATTTGGCATTCTTTCTTTGGGCTACTGGGTTCATGTAATGACTTAAATGTCTGGGCCAAATCTACGATGTTTAACGAGCTACTTGAGGGCAACACGACTCCTATAAAGTATGAAATAAATGAGAACTCTTACAACATGGGTTATTACCTGGCAAATGGTATATACTCACTATACGCTACAATTATTAAGAGTTTCAAAAGACCAGCAACTAGAAAACAAAGTGTGTTTGCCAGATATCAAGAGGCAGCACGCAAAGATGTTGAGCGAGCATTTGGAATATTGCAACGAAAATCCCATTTTATAAAAAACTCGGCTAGATTGTGGAAACACAATGACTTGAAAGTTATTATGAAATCATGTATAATATTGCATAACATGATACTAGAGGATGAATGTCGGTATCCTAATTGGAGTATAAAGTTTGATCCTACTTAAATGCCGCCAATTATCAGCGACACTCTGGGGAATGCGTATGAGTACCGAGTGCATGAGGCATTGATGTACAATAAGGAAAAACACAATCAGCTCATGGATTGCCTTATGGAACATATATGGAATCTATATGCGGAGTCTGAAGTGGACGAGTGAAACTTGAAATAATTGTAATTTATCGTTCTTTAATTCCCATGTATTGAAATTGAATGCAATGAAATATATTTTGACACGGTTCGTTGTTTTAATAATAAATGCTACTTAGCCTTGAAAACAAGTATCTCATTCATAGGAAAATAAAATATTAAAAGACAATTACAATAAGAAAATTCAAATAAAAATAAACATTTAATTTCCCCCGGATGGTGGGTTTTCTTTAGATTGGGCGAGTCTACGCTGAAGTATCTGGTTTGTTTGCAATTCATGAAGTTGCAACCGAACTGGAGATAAGCGCAAGGTATCCATGAAAATTATAGAATTCTCGATCTCCTATTTTCGTAAAACAATCAGCTTATCCAACTTCGAATTGAGCTCCGCTTGAGTGCGTTGTGCTGCTACGAAAAATTCCTTGTACGAATCAGTAAAACTCTCTGAATTCTCTATTAGCGCGATATGAGATTTTAAACTACTAGAAACTTCCTTGCTTTTAGATCTCTGTTTTTTGACCTTACGGCCGATTGGGCGTTCCAGTGGGGTGTGATAAGAAGCTTTTTGCGTATGTATCGTTGTTGTGCAAAAGCCACTCTCAAAATTTTCTTGAGTACCTACAAAACTTGTCTAAAAATAACTCGTATTGCGGTAAGTACGGGTATCAATCCAACTTTCAAGGTGAAACAATTAATGTGAAAACGTGCAATTCCAATTTTTTTATGAAAATATTTTTTTTTATTTTTAAAAAAATTTCAAGGGAAAAATTTACTAATAAATGCTAAAAATTATAAAATGACTAAATAATGAAAAAGAATGTGCAACTGAGTGTGAAATATGTGAGAAGGTCAAGAGATGGGATTAGACTGCATTTTTAATTATTTTAATTTCTCAATTTACTAATTTGAAATATTTTGAGATAATATTAAATCAATAATCCAACTCTCGTTAAAATTATAAATTTAATAAAATCTTTTTCAGAAAATTAATTTAAAAATGTCACATGATGAAAAATTAGGACTACACTATTTTCAGAAAATTATCTGCTAGGATCAATTTAACGAAAACAATATCAATCCTCAAATTTTCAACACCGAATTAATATTCAAATATAGGAAAAACCTATCTCTAGTTCGATTCCAACATTCAACATTAATTTGTTCAATTAATTTACTAACGCTCGTTACATAAATTAATTGGTGACAGTAAAAAAAATAATTTTCCTAGAATTATAACATTAATGAATCAATTAATTAAAGTAACATCACTCGCAGTGCACCCCACCCCTTGAACGGGGTGTTTAGCCAAACATTCTCATGTGTGCATAAACAACAATAGATACTAAGTCAAGAAGGAAATAAATTGAAAAGAGAGTATAGAAATACAATACGCAATTTTCCCCCCCAAATTTGTCTTGAAATGCGCCTTGACATGCGTCCAACTTCGTCACAATTTTCAGCACTTGATTACACCAAAAAGAATAAAAAACAAACGTAAAAATTTATTCTAAAACTAAACTAATTTTTTTGTAATTTTTTGGATTTTTTTTATGACCCTAAATTGTACATAATATAAACATTGTTTTTCTCTCTCTACGTCTCCCCTCTTTTTGCTTGATGAGAGTCTTCTTTATATGCAGATGCTTCTTTTATAATATACCCACGAAGCCTGTTCTTGGAAAGATTTTTTTGGAGATTTTGTGGGATTCTTTTGGTTAAGTTGTAGTTCCAATTTTGTTGGAATTTGATTTTGGCTTGAGATGGTTGATGACAACAAAGAGATCGAAGTGGGTTTCATGTTTGGGATTTTTTTTTCTTTTGGGCTTGGTTGAGTCGGGTATGGGACAGCGGGTCTCAGGTCGGATAGTGAGGAGGTCGGGTCCGACGATTTCTGGGCTGGCAGGGGCGCGCCGGATTTGGGTGAGGTGGCACCTGGTTTTGTTGCCGGCGATCGGGTTTAAGGCTAGTCACGATCGGGGTAGGTCTGGGATGGGGTTTAAGCGGAGAGAGAGAGAGTTGGGTATGGTGTTTTGGGGGATGGTTGTGATTTTGGGTTTGAGTTTTATGGTGAGGGTGTGTGGATGGTTTTTGGTTATGGAGGGAAGAGAGAGAGCGAAGTGAGGTTGAAGATGAAGTGGTGTAGGTTATGGTGTGTGTGAGGTGTATGGTAGGTTTGTGTGGGTGAGGGTGAGTTTAGTTTTAGGTGTAGGTTTATGTGGGGTGTGTTTAATTGGGTTGTGTGTGTTTAATTCGTACCCCTAAAAAATTAAAGCAATCTAATAAAAAAAATTAACATTAACTGTTGATACCAAATTTAGCCTGCTGACAGGCTCAATTAAGTAAAGACACATGGCAATCTGCATGGCAATAATAAACATTTCCGAACAGTGCATTGACTCCGAGGACCCATACTGCAGCGAGGAGCTCCATTTCCCCGACTAACTCAAATGCTCCGACTTACAAGAGTCCTCCGAGGAATTCTACTACTCCGAGGAACTTCACTGCACCGAGATACTCAGGCGGTCCGAGCTGCACCTCGTACAAAGCATTAATAGTGGGAAAATCAACAGATAGACTGCGCATTAAATACATACATATGTATACGCTTAAGGGGCATTAATGAATTACCCTTTCACATGTACAGCCTAGAGGCTATAAATACATTGTATCATCCTCATGGAATGGGGGACTGGAATTTCTTGATAAAACCTGTAATCGAGAATTCCCAAATACTCAGCAATAACAGAAACAGTGGACGTAGGCCATTCTTATAAGTATGAACCACTTTAAAATTTCTTTGTCTCATTTAATTTTATCTGTGATTAAATAATTTGATAACAGTCTAAGTTTTTACATCAACAGATAGGCGCCGTTTGTGGGAAACGACTGGTAATATCATTTTTCATCAAAAACAATCCATCAGAAATGGCTAATAATCCTGAATCCAGCAATAGAAATGCTTGAAATCCCCCAAATCCATCAGCTCCGCCGAATGTTCCAGATCTAGCTGGAATAATGACAAATCTGGCCCAGGGCCAGACCACCATGCAAGAAACCATGCGGAAACTCATACAAACTCTTCATGGCGGTGCACCGGCCCATTTAGGACAGCTAAGTGTTCAAAGAAACACCCGTCTACTTCCTTCGCTTACTGGGCATACATCTTCATATCGTAATGAGGAATCTGATGATTTCTCTTATCAACCCGGGCGAACTTCATCAGTACGGGCCACAGATACTGAACAGCGTATCACTCTCTCTCCAGAGAGGACCAGTGCTCTGGAAAGATTAAGCAGGGTGTCTCCTTTCAGTCGATTAGGCCCTAGAACAAACAAAAGTCCTCCTAAGGCTATATCGAGGAGTTTTCGACAACCAACAGATTTACGGGAAGGATCTGCCCAATCGCGATCAGCTGCTCATCAAGATAGATCTCAAGAAGCCACCTCAACACGATCAGTTGCTCGAACCAACAGGCCCAAGGAAGGAAATAATGCATGAAAAGGCTCTATTCAGAGACTGGAAGATAGATTGGGAGAAATGGCTAAGGCCAGGAACCCCCTACAACGAACTTTTGTTCAAGGGACGCCTTTTGTCCAAGCTATTGTGGATTTTCCCACACCATCAAAGTTCAAAGCACCTATGGTAACCCCCAAATATGATGGAAAGACAGATCATGTTCTTTATATAAAGCAATATCAAGCTGCTGCCGACATCTATGCTGTCCCCGACGAGATGAGATGCAGAGCATTCTTGGGAACTCTTACTGGATCTGCTCAGATATGGTATGATAATCTTCCTCGGGGTAAGATTTCAACTTTCTTTCAACTGGTCGAGTTATTCATTGGGAATTTCTGTTTTGGGGCAAAGCCAATCAAACGAGTAGCACATTTGTTAAGTGTTAGACAAAAAGATGGAGAGAGTACTAGAGATTATATAACTCGTTTTAATAACAAAAAGCTCGAAGTTATAGACTACGAGGAAAAGACAGCGATCCCCGCTTTGATGAGTGGGCTGTTGCCCAATAAGTTGTATTACACTTTGGCCAAAGATCCACCCACAACCATGTCAGAACTGATGGCAAAAGAGGCTAAAATCATGAATACCGAGGAGGCTATGGTTGTGAAGAAGAATATGGATAAAGAAACGAAGGTAGAAGTTGACAAAACCAAGAAGAAAGAGCATAAGAACAATGGTGGTGATAAACAATCCAAAAATAGGTCGTCATGGGAAGTATTGAAGAAATTTGATAATTATACTCCTTTGAAGATGGGAATCAACCACGTCCCGGAAGAAATCAAGAATAACGAGGAATTAAAATGTCCAAAGAAGATGAAGGCAGACCCTGACAGGAGGAATAGGGAAAAATATTACGAGTTTCACAAAGATCATGGCCATATGACTAAAAATTTCATAGCTCTTCAGAACGAGATCGAAACACTCATTAGACGAGGAAAACTGATAAAGTACGCTGATCGTAGAAATGAAAGAAGGAATGGCGACCGAACAAGAGAGAGGTCTAGATCCCCTCGTCGAGCAGAGGAAAATAGGAAAAGAGACCATGAAGATGACCCAAAAGACGATCCCGATATTCCCAAAAGACCAAGGCAGCCAGAACGCGTTGTATTTTCAATACGTTTTGGGTCATTTGACTGTAATGTTATTACAGGTGGAGATGCAGGAGGAGGAGATCTTACTACAGAAAGAAAGGCTTACCTCTGTGAGGCACAATCTTGCTCATATATTCAACGAATAAATATGGCCGAGGAGGATCGACCGAGAAAGATAAACAAAGAGAAATTAGTCATTGGTTTCTCAAAGAACGACCTCGCAGGTGTCCTATATCCTTATGATGACCCGCTAGTAATCAAAATGAGGATGAAAGAAGTGATGATTTTAAAAGTCTTGGTAGATAATGGTAGCTCGGCAGATATCATGTTTTACTCGTGCTTTGACAGTTTAAACCTAAAGTTATCTCAACTGGAGCATTATCATAGACCCCTCATCGATTTTGCTGGCGAGAGTTTTTCCATTTGGGACGATCAAGTTGGACATATTCATTGGTACATGGCCTGCTTGCTGAACGGAAAGAATACGTTTCTTCGTGATGGATAAGAATGTTCAGTCAGCCTATAACATCATCATGGGAAGGGTAGGATTGAAGAAGTTCGAAGCAATCCGATCTACGGTACATCAATGCCTAAAGTTCCCAACAAATTTTAGAGTAGGAGTTGTGAAAGGTGATCAAAAAGTAGCTCGGGAATGCTATTATTCGTCCGCCGAGCAAGAGGAGCTGGAGGAATCGAGGAAAAAGACTACTACCTATCAAGTGGATGAAGGTACAGAAATTGAAACATTGGATACTAGAGATGAATCTCAACTTGTAAAAGGTCAGGTGGTGGAAACTACAGAAAATGTCATTCTGGACGACGAGCACCCTGAACGAACAACGCAAATAGGTTCGTCGTTGGATGCCTCACTAAAACAGGAGTTGATAACTTTCCTAAGAAGCAGAAAGAAAACTTTTGCATGGAGTCATGAAGATATGCCTGGAATAGACCCAAATTTCTTATGCCACGAGCTCAACGTGAACAAGGAGATCAAGCTAGTAAAGCAGAGAAGAAGAGTATTCAGTCCCGAGAAGAATCAAGCTATACAAGAGGAGGTCGAGAAGCTCCAGAAGGCTTGCTTCATCGAAGATGTTAAATATCCAGACTGGTTAGCCAATGTGGTGATGGTAAAGAAGAAAAACAACAAATGGAGGATGTGTGTAGACTTCACTGACCTCAACAAAGCATGCCCAAAGGATCATTTCCCGTTGCCCCGTATTGATCAACTAGTCGATGCTACCTCGAGACACGAGCTGCTGATCTTCATGGATGCTTATTCTGGTTACAACCAGATCAAAATGAAACTTGAAGACAGGGAGAGTACTTCTTTTATTACCCCTAGGGGAACTTATTGTTATAATGTTATACCTTTTGGTTTGAAAAATGCAGGTGCGACATATCGGCGATGGATGAACAAGGTCTTTGCTGAACAAATCAGTTGCAATATGGAAGTCAATGTTGACGATATGCTGACAAAGAGTAAAAAAGCTGTCGATCATTTCGTTGACTCAGGCCAGACCTTTGATCAACTAGATAAATATCAAATGAAGCTGAACCCGACGAAGTGCATATTTGGAGTACGAGAAGGAATTTTTCTCGGGTACATCATCAATCAACGAGGCATTGAAGAAAATCCTGAAAAGATCAAAGCTCTATTAGGGTTGCGATCTCCAACGACGAAGAAAGAAGTGCAAAGTCTTACAGGACGAGTAGCAGCACTCAACAGATTTGTATCGTGAGCAACTGATAGATGTCTCCCATTCTTCAAAACGCTCCGAAAGATTTTTGAGTGGAATGATGAATGTGAGAAGACTTTTCGAGACTTGAAGAAATACTTGGGAGCACCTCCGCTGTTGTCTAGGCCAGTGATGGGAGAAAAATTGTACTTGTATATTACAGTATCGGAGAATGCAGTTAGCTCGGCTTTGATCAGAATGGAGAATGGAGTGCAAAAGCCAATTTATTACACGAGTAAGGCCTTCCGAGGAGCAGAGATCAGATACCCAAAGCTGGAAAAATTGGCATTGGCACTGATTGAAGCGAGTAGGAGAATGAGGCCATATTTCCAGGCCCATACTATAGTGGTATATACTGACATGCCGTTGAGACAAGCCCTTCATAAACTAGAAAAATCAGGGAGATTGATGTACTGGGCAATAGAACTCGATGAATATGATATAATTTATGAACCCAGATAATCGCTTAAAGGGCAAGCAGTAGCAAATTTTATAGCAGAATTCACCTATCCTGATACCCCCGAGGAGCAAAAACTGCTCACCGAGCAACCTGTGGATGTTACAGGATCAACAAACACTAGCTCAGACCAACTTAAGTTGGTAAAATGGCAAGTGGATGTTACAGGATCATCAAATTCGAGCTCAGACCAGCTTAGGTTGGTAAAAGGGCAAGAAAAGATGGTCAACGAAGAGCAAGAACTATCAGGAGATGATGAAAGAAAGCGACAAGTATTCCACCGGGGAACTCTATCAAATTAGAAATTAAAAGACGAGTTGCCTATATGGAGACTATATATAGATGGCTCATCTTGTACAAAAGGCTCTGGAGCAGGGATAGTTTTGAACATCCCGGACGAGGTCGACATGGAATACGCACTGCGATTCCAATTCAAAGCTTCCAATAATGAGGCTGAGTATGAGGCCATGATTGCAGGTCTTAATTTGGCAAAAATTATGGAGGCGCAACAGGTTATTGTCTTCAGTGATTCTCAATTAATCGTGAATCACATGTTGGGAATATATATAGCCAAAGGAGCATTAATGATCAAGTATCATGCAAAGGTGATGGAGTTGGTATCATAATTTGTTGTTGTTAAGTTGGTCAGAATACCAAGAATGGAGAATGTGAGAGTAGACGCCCTAGCTCGATTAGCATAAGCTACTCGCACCGAGCTGCGAAGAACAATACCAATTGAAGTGTTATCTAGTCGAAGTATAGATGAAGACTTGATGATGAATTTTATTACCCTTGATTCAGGACCATCTTGGATGGATCCCATCAGGGCATATATTGAGGAGGGAGAATTACCAATTGATAAGCTCGCTGCCAAAAAATTGAAGTTTAAATCTGCTCGGTATGTATTGACTAATGGTATTCTGTACAGACGAGGAATTATGGCAGGTTTACAAAGATGTGTACACTCCTCCGAGGTGAAAGAATTGATTGAAGAGATCCATGAAGGGTTATGTGGAGCACATGTAGCAGGTCGGACTCTTTTGCAAAGGGTAATGACACAGGAATACTACTGGCCAACGATGAGGGCTGATTATATAGCCTATGCCAAGAAATGTGATAAGTTCCTGCACTTTTCCTCCATCCGAAGAACTCCACAAGCATTGTTGACACCTATCACTTCCCCTTGGCCATTCGCGATGTGGGGAATAGATTTGGTCGGGCCACTACCAACGACTAGAGGAAGGTTCAAATATCTCGTCGTCGCAGTGGATTATTTTACCAAGTGGGTAGAAGCTGAGCCTCTTGTCGATATGGCTTACGAGAAGGTATATCAATTCGTCTGGAAAAATATTATTTGTAGATATGGTCTTCCCCATGCATTCATTACCGACCATGGAACGTAATTTGATAATGAGGAGTTCGCTGCCTATTGCCACCAATCCAATATTTTGAAGCTCCACTCAGCACCATGTCATCCCCAAAGCAACGGACAGACTGAAGTGACGAACAAAACACTGCTAAATGGTTTGAAGAAAAGACTAAGTGATGCGAAGGCAAATTGGATCAACGAGTTACAGTCAGTACTGTGGGCTTATCGTACTACTCCCCGAGCAGCAACTGGAGAATCCCCATATAGGCTGGCATTTGGAAGTGAAGCTGTCATACCTGTCGAGTTGGGTCTCCCAACACACAGAGTACTGAATTTCAACTCCCCAGTCAGTGACTTAATGAGAAGATTGGATTTGGACATGCTCGAGGAAGTTAGAGAAGAAGCAGCCATTAGGAATGCTGCTTACCAACAACGAACAACTTTGTTCTACAATAAAAGGGTAAAGAAGTGCGACCTAAAAGAAGGAGATTATGTGCTAAAGAAAGTCATTCAAAAGCACAACAAACTGGAGGCAAACTGGCATGGACCATACTGAATTACAGAAGTTGTTCGACCAGAAACTTACCGAATAGCAACTTTATAAGGGGAGGAGTTTAAGAATGCATGGAATGCAGAACACCTGCGCAAGTACTATCAGTGATGTAAATTCCCATGTAATGCAGTTCCATCAATATGAATAAAATGACGATATTCTGCCAGATTCTCTTCTTTATCAAAATTGTTTCGGGGAATACTAGTGCTACACACTACACTGCTCAGCAGCAACAACAAAATATCATATCCCTAAAAATGGAAACTCGGTTTGGTTAGGGAACGACATTCCTAAAAATGCCAACTTCGGTTGGTTAGGAATAAAAATATTCCTAAAAATTCCAACTTCGGTTGGTTAGGAAATAATATCCCTAAAAATGCCAACTCGGTTTGGTTAGGGAACGACATTCCTAAAAATGCCAACTTCGGTTGGTTAGGAAACAATATCCCTAAAAATGCCAACTCGGTTTTGTTAGGGAACGACATTCCTAAAAATGCCAACTTCGGTTGGTTAGGAAACCATACTCCTAAAAATGCCAACTCAGTTTGGTTAGGAGGCAAAAATATTCCTAAAAATGACTCCTAAAAATACCAACTCGGTTTGGTTAGGAGGCAAAAATATTCCTAAAAATGCCAACTAAAGTTGGTTAGGAAGAAAATATATTTTCCAAAAACTACCAAAGTTGGTCGGGAAGAGAAAAATTCATCAATTTATATTGGTCGAAAATCAAAAGAAAAGGTTGACTACTGCTGATCGAAAACACTTGAAAAAGATTAAGTTAAGTCTTTATTACTTGTGATTTTTTAATTACTACTAAAATTGGTCGAGAAGCAAAACATCATTATTCCTGATCAGTCAAATGATTACCACAAATTCAAGCTAGTCGATAAAAAGTTTTGATCAGCTATAGTTGGTCGACAAGCTTATATAATATTGGTATCTTTTTAACAGATATACATACACAAATGTAAAGTGTTTTACAACTACAAGACAATGGCAATCAACATTTGCAAACAAAATAAAAGTCTTTCATTAAATCCAAAGAACAAAATACATTGATAATGAAATGTATACTAACTATTACATCAAGATTCCTACTCTATTGGTTTCCTCCCCTCTGCTTTTGAAACAGGTTCCTCGCCAGCAGGAGGATCCTACAAAGCATAAGGAGAGTTGATGAAGTTGAGATCTTAAAGCATTCTGATATTCATTACGGATGGTCTATCTAGGAGGTGCTCGGGGCGATATATCTCTGCATTAGAATGAAGATTATAATCACCAAGGTACTTAGAAATCAAGCACCGAGGAATGTCCCGAGCAGGGATCCAGCTCATATCAAGCTTGAATGGTGGCACTGGTAGGTCGAGAAGTCCAGGATTATGGTAATCCCACAAGTAGTGACCTTGCTCCAGTTTCAGTACACCCAAAGCATTCATCCACCCTTGTTTATAACCCTCATTATTGGCATTTTCAATACGAGCATCCAAATGGTAAAGAGCTTCATTGTATCCTGCCATCCAGAGTTCTTTGGGTTTCTTATGAAATTGATAAGTTAATCTTTCCAATTGCTCGTGAAGACTTTTGGCAAAAATTTCCTTATTCTCCAAAGCAGAATTCTGCGCAGCAAGTTGCTTGTCCAAATTCTGGAATTTCTTAGACATTTTAGCCAATGCTTGATTTTTTGCCATCAACTGGAACGCTTGATTTTCTAATGCTGACTGAGTTCGAGCTTCTTCAATAGTAGGCCTAAGAACTCTTGGTTATCCCCGAGAAGCTCTTGCTCATCCCCGAGCAGGAGTAGAAGGACCAGCTCTTCTCAAAGTCTCCAACTCATCTCGCAGTTTAGCATTTTCAACTTCTAGGAAGGAGAATCCCTCATCGTTCACAGGGACCAAAGCATTTGAGGAAGAGGCAACAAACTTCAATTGAGTTATTTCCTTTTGCAGGTTATTATTTTCTTGCTCCAATAGCTCAGCTATTTGCCTATGCTCCTCGACCTCAGTTTTCAGAGTTCTCTCTCTCAGTTCGTAAGCAGCGAACATCTTGTCATAGCCCTTATCAGCATTGAGTTGTTGATATTTCTTTTCATATCCCTCATGGAAAAGAGATGAAGACTCCTTGTATTGCTGTTGAAGTTCATCAAGAGTGCCTTGTAAATCTTCAATCATTTCATAATAAGCCACATTATTGGCTATCGCACGATCAAGCAGACACTTCAAATATTGGTAAGCTTCAATTGCCTGCTCTGAAGCATCTTGGCCGAGGATGTCGACAACTTGTGCTGCACTCAGATCTGTGTGACCAGCAGTGAAATACTCATTATATTGCTTCAACAGCTTTGTATCGTGAGCAGACAATAACTCCATTCTGGCCATAAACTAGTAAAAAGGAGAAAGCAAGGATCAATGAAAATGCAAATAGAGTGTGAAGGAAAGAATCAACAGTATGTATGATCAAAAGTTCAAGTTTTATTACATCATAGAGGAGGGGTACAAAGTTCAAAGTTACATGTGCCAAAAGAAAATAAAACAAAGAGAAAAATTCGAACAAATTTACACCTTTTCCTTGTCTCCCAAAATTTTCTCGGGAGCCTGGGACGAGGAACTAGGTTGCTCGGCAGGAATAGATAGTTGCTCGGGAAGTGGAGGAGGTTGCTCGGATGAGGCAGACATAAGTTAAAGTTGCTCGCTGGTTGGGTGGATAACAGGGGGAGTAAGGATTTGATCCTCCACCACCATGGAGGACTCCTTAAAGGCAGCTTCGTCCTCTTCTTCTTCCTCGGGAGTTGGAGGAGGACCTCGGATTGCCGCTGGAACAAGTCAGAGCCTTCATCAACTTTCATTTCTTGTAGAGCAGCAACCCAACCATCTCTAAAGTATTTGAGACTGCCATACTCTACTTGCGACATCATCGCAGCCACACCTTTATTCCATCCCTTGTCCCAGCCAACGCTGAAAGACTTCTTCACAACCAACTTTCTTTTTACTTTCTCCATAGAGAGCTTCTCGGATAGAAGTTCCTCAGCAGCTTTCAGCTTACTCTCAGCTTCCTCTTTCTGGCGACTTACTTCGCGAAGCTGGATTAATTCCTCCTCAGCAACCTTGAGCTTTCCTCAAGCTCTCCAGTATTTTTGAGCTTCTCGTCGAGCTCCTTATTTTTCTCCTCCAAGTCTTTTACTTTTTTCTCCAATACTTTGGAGGCTTCAACAGCTTGGTTCCTCTCATGCTCTGTGGTATCGAGTTTCTTCTCCCAGGCAGTCTTATCATCGTCATATTTTTGACGAGAGTCCTTCAGAGATTGGGTCAAACCCACTAAAACTTCCTCTACGCTAGACGAGGAGCTTGAAGCTTTGATAGCTTCGTCTTTATTCAAAATGGTATTAAAACAGGTCACCAACTGGAAAAAGAGGATAATGACAAGTCAGTACAGAGATAGATATAACAAAGGAAAGATGGAAAGTTCAAGACAATAAAACTTACAGAAGCAATATGGCGAGCTGCCAATGTAGTAACCATGTCCTGAGGAAGGTTTTCTTCAATACCTTGGATCTCGGGAATGATCCAAGTCTTCAACGAGCTCATGGAAGAACTCGGGGGAACAAAAGTAGACCAGTTCCAGTAGTTGGGGGCTGAGAAATGGTTTCAGCCAAATTGATCGAGGAGCCCTTCTTCAGCCTCCTCGGGGGAACATAAACAGTTTCGACCAAGGAGGAACTCTTGGTCGGTGATATGCCAATCACCTCTGTTGGAGCATCAGTCTTGCTAGGAGCCACTAGGGGCTTCTCAGCAGCCTTCTTGGTTGCAGCACGAAGAGGAGCATCAATTTTCTTTGTCCCCTCTGGGACATCAGATTTACTTCTCTTTGCCTCCCCAGCACCAGAGGCAGATTTCTCAAAGATAGACGGAACCCTTCTTTTACCCATCCTTTCACTAAGGGGAATGTGTGACTCAGAAGAAGAATCTTCAGGAACTGGCACCGATTCAATATCGCTGATCACCGGACGAGTAGTAAAAGAAGATGTGTAGCTCTTATACTGTAGAAAGTATGAGGCAGACCTAATATGCTCGTTGGCAAGAGTCTGATGCAAGCTCCAGATAAGATTTAAATGCTTGATGTTAATTTCTGTCTCTTTTGGAGACTTTCTTTTACTATCAACTGCAAATAAATAAACATTAAGATATCAGTCACACATTTTATCAAACACAATGAAAGTATAATTTCAAAAATAAAATAAAATCAAAAGAACCTATCCCATTGCCATAGGGAGGGCATCTGGGACCCTGATATACTTCATCTCCAGTTAAAGGAGCATGTTGCCAATTTTTGACAACAACCCCATGCTCAAAATAGTCCCTATTGGCATCTAGGAGATTGACCACTAAAGCCCTATTTAAAAATCTAGTTTTTAAATAAAAAATATTATCCCCAACTGCCCATCTATAACAGAACATGATTTCAGGAATTCCTATGCGAGTTCCATGAATTTGATTTAGCCTATGCACCCCATTAACTATTCTCCATGTATTGGGGGCTATTCTTGCAGGAACAACGTCAAAATATTGACAGAATTCCAGACATAACGGATTTGGCGGAAAGGAAAACCCACACTCAGCAATAAAAAGACTGGGGAACCAATGTCCCTCAGCCAAACGAAAATAATCTGAAGGCTCAGAAAGCTCCTCCAGAACAACCCATGAAGGGATAGAAAAATCAGAACGAAATTTATCAAGAGATTCAACAAGATAAACCATGATGAACAAAGGAAAAGAAGAAGAAGGAAGAAGATCTTACAGAAAAAGAGTGGATCTGTTGACAATGAACGATGGGAAAGATGAACGCACAAGAGAAAGAGAGATAATGGAAAACTCAAAGACATAAATTTGAAAAAGTAGAAGACGGTGGGATTGTCTGCGACGCTTAAATACCTTACCTTGGGAAATGGCAAAGTTAATGATTACAAAAAGAAACGATTACGCTATCGGCGGCTAAAAGGACAAAAAGTGCACGAAGATCGAGGCAGTTATAAAAATTCAAAAAGTTTGATTCTGCGAATTTGGAAAGAGAAATAAATACAAAGGAAGCACTCCTAAAAATCAGGAGGATTATTTAAAACCGCCATATTCTAAGAAAGAATGTTCCACACTCCTCAAATTTTAAACTATGAAACATTGGGGGCTTCTGTTGATACCAAATTTAGCCTGCTGACATGGCTCAATTAAGTAAAGACACGTGGCAATCTGTATGGCAATAATAAACATTTCTGAACAGCGCCTTGACTCCGAGGACCCATACTGCAGCGATGAGCTCCATTTCCCCGACTAACTCAAATGCTCCGACTTACAAGAGTCCTCCGAGGAACTCTACTACTTCGAGGAACTTCACTGCACCGAGATACTCAGGCGGTCCGAGCTGCACCTCGTACAAAGCATTAATAGTGGGAAAATCAACAGATAGACTGCGCATTAAATACATACAAATGTATACGCTTAAGGGGCATTAATGAATTACCCTTTCACATGTACAGCCTAGAGGCTATAAATACATTGTATCATCCTCATGGAATGGGGGACCGGAATTTCTTGATAAAACCTGTAATCGAGAATTTCCAAATACTCAGCAATAACAGAAACAGTGGACGTAGGCCATTCTTATAAGGCTGAACCACTTTAAAATTTCTTTGTCTCTTAAATAATTAGATAACAGTCTAATTTTTTACATCAACATTAACAAAACTAAAAAAAATAACATCCTAAAAAAACTCAAATAATAAAAGAAATAAAAACTAAAAATCTAAAAATCAAATCAAAATAAACTAAAGACAAAAAAAATCTAATAAAACTAAAAAAAATTAACATCTCAAACTAAAATAAAATAGAACTCTATTAAACCTAAAAAATATAATCCTAATAAAATAAAACTAAACTAAAATAATATATATATATATATATATATATATATATATATAATGAAATCTAATAAAACTAAAAAAAATTAAATTCCTAAAAATTAATCCAAATAAAATAAAATAAAGATTAAAAATTAAAAACTAATAAAAATCAAAATCAAAATACAGAATTAGAAAAATAGAAAATAAATCCTAGAAATTTCTAAATAAATCTAAATAAATTCAAAAAATAAAATGACTAAAAATAAAAATCTAAGAAAATCTAAAAAGGTACAAACTCAACACACACGGGGCTCGAAAAATGGTCTTGGCTCGGTGTAGGCTAGGTTAAGGTTACGGGACTTGTTCAGGGCATCAGAACACATCTGGGCAAGCTCAGAATGGAATTCTCACTTCACGGTCTCTTTGGATTTCTTCGATGCACGTTTTTGACCGCTTCTGCGTCGCAATTGTAGTGATTTGGCATTATTTGTACCGCAACTGCGTATTGACCTGCAAGAATGATAAAATACGAACATAAGGCCAATTATATTAGAAACGAGCGACTAAAATGCATCTATTCGGGGCATAAATTATACACTTTTGGGTGCTTATCAGGGTGTGCATGGCTTCAATGTCCTCACCCAACTCAACGTCCTCGCCCCCCCGTTACTGTCCCTTAAAATGTCAAAACAGTGATCATATGCAAAATTTCTTTCGATTTCGTTTCTAAAATCGTCGACTGCACGCTTAATCTGTCCAAAAATAACATCAAAAGAAATAATTAATTCATAATAATAAAGGATAATAAGAGTAAATTTTAAATTATAAATTAGTATAAAAATTATATTCTGCGCATACCCACTCAGTCCGTGGTGTACCGCTACCACGGGTCGCGCCAATCGCACGAGTCATTTTTATGAAATACAACTTATAGTCTCGATTAATGGCCATCCACTTGCCTTGAAAGAATTTTATCGATCGGTGATATAACATACCTTTGGTATTATTGAACTCCGTTTGAATCTTCTCCCACATCGTTCCGTCGCGTTGGTTAGTGCTGGTCTTTCCATCGATGGAATATTTACAATATGCATGACATAATATGACTTCATCAAACGAGCTCAAATTAGGAAGCCCCGATGTTTGAGAGGGAGAACCCATATTTTCTAATTTTTTAGAGTAAATAAGAGTAGTAATTTTAGGAAATTTTTGTGTGTGAAATTATACGGGGTATGAAATATTTATATACAAATAAGGGGTGCTAGCCTTTAATAGTCGTTGGCATGGCGCGGACAAAAGGTATCTGCCTGGCTCGGACGGGAAACACTTTCTCCCCTGACATGGTGCGAACAAATGTTGTCCGCCTCGGTACCCTTCATGGATCCCTTAACCTCCCTCTTCAACTATGGAGCCTTAAACGAATCCTCTCTAAAATACACTAATTAGCAGCCCACTGTGACTCCATTTCCCCTAAAATAAAGGATCCACAATGGGTTTAGAGGACCCATTATGGATGGCCTAATATCTTGAGCCTCCAACATACTATCTGCAAACCATCCTCCCGCAACTCTCCTATCGTACTTTATAGTTTCTCCTTAGCTCCACCTCACTCTAAATTTATATCACTTTCACTAGGTTGTGCAACCTCTCAGATTTTCCTTAAGGTAAGTTGTGCACACCTTTCAGATTCAAGCTCAATAATAAAGGTTTGAGGGATCCTATATCTACACATGATTTTATGCCATATAAACTAAAAACATTTCTTATTGATGATCTTAATCATAGGGTCGACCTTCACCCATTTCGTGAAATTATTTATTTCCACTATCGAGTAATTGATCCATCCAGGTGTGGTGGGAGAGGGTCGACGATGTCCATTCCCCATTTGGCAAATGTAAATGAGGCGGTGATGGGTGTAAAGGGTTTATGAGGTTGATGATTTATATATGCATGTCATTGACACAGGTCACACTTTTTTCATAGGCATGCGCATCTTTGGCCAAGTTCGACTATTAATATCCTTGCACAATCATCCTTTTGGTTGTTTAACATCCTGCTATATGAATGTCATAGGAGCCCTCATTCATATGTTTAAAAACGTATTATACCTCTAAGGGATAAACACACCTTAAAGTCGAAATAAGGAAACCCCTCTTATGCAATATATCCCCAAATATAGCGAATTTGGCTGCTTTGAATTTGACCTTACTTTCCTCTCTCTTTACTAATGGGAGTTTTCATCTTACCAATTCTATAATCTAATCCATCAACGAAGGTCCAAGATTTAGATTAAATATTTTTATATCCCGATCTTCCCATTCGATGTTGGGTTCGATGAATATCTATCATTACCATCCTCCTGAGCAATGTTCTAAAACCAAAGCCAAACTTTCTAAAGGATTAGCTCTAGCATTTTTTACACTTGGAACTCTAAGCATATTTACTTTCATAATTCAGGAAATGAGTGCCTTCACTTTGGAAAAACACTTAACCATTTTTTCATCCTTATCCTCGTATTCTTCTAATATCTATTAAACTACTAGTTGCGAATCACCGTGAGCTTGAATCTACTTAAATCTAATTGACAGAGGAAGATTAAATCATATTATTAGAGCTTCATACTATGCCTCATTTTAAGGGTTGGAAAGGTAAATCGAAGGGAATACCCAATGTCTATTTCATCCGGGACCGAGAGTATAACCTCCGCACCACTCCCTATTGCGCACAAGGAACTATCCATATATAATTTCTAAACATGAATATCTGTAGAAAATGGTTCATTGTCTTCCTCTTGATGTTCATTTTGGGTTATCTCTATATTATTATTTTTAATAATCCTTTTTCCTTTTCTTGGATCAGAACCTGTTGTGATTAAATGGATTGGTTAAGAAGATGAACCTCCATTAACTAAACTTGGATCTTCCCAAGTAAATTTCACAATAAAATCTGTCAATGTTTGGCCTTTAATCGCAGTAAGAGGTTGGCAATCTATGTCATATGCTCCTAGTTCAATGGACTATGCCATGAGTTGAACAAACTTCTCTGGTTTGTGCATGATTTGCCTAAGAGGCCGATCTGTTAGCACCATAATCTCATGAGATTGGAAGTACGGCTGCATTTTCATCGTTGTGTGAATTATCACAAATGGTTATTTCTCCATATGGGGTTATCGACATTCTTAGCCCCGAAAACTTTTCTTGTATAAGAAACTAACTTTTGAAACCCCTGATCCAACATAACCATTGTTGCGCTTACTGTCGATTTTGAGACTGCTAGATGCAAGTAAAAAATTTCATCATACGTATGTCATGATAACATAGAAACGAAACCCCATTAAACCTTTAATTATTGAAATACTTTCTCACATTCTTCATTCAATTCGAAGGCTTTCCTTATCATCATGTGAGTATTTGAACTTCCTTCTAACTTCTTGGAGACTTCATATCAATCAGAGCCTTTATTTTTGCTGGATTAACCTCAATACCACTTTGATTTACTGTAAAACCAATGAATTTTCTCGATCCAACTCCAAAGATGAATTTTTCTGGGTTCAACTTTGATTCTGGCTCTCCATTGTATAAAAAATGTTATCCAAATCCTTAACATGGTCCTTTACCTTAAGTCTCTTAGTCAACATATCATCAATATAAATTTCCTTGGTTTGACCTATCTCGTCTTCAATTTTTTTTTCACTAATCGTTGGTATGTGGATCTAGCATTATTCAAGAAGAAATGCATCACTTTATATAAATACGTGCCTTTTTTCATTATGAACGAGGTTTTCTATGCATCGTCCTCATTTATGAATATTTGGTCGTGCTCGTTGTATGCATTCATAAAGCTTATAATTACAGGGCCTCCTGTGGCATCCAACATTTTATTTATCCGAGGAAAATGCAAATAATCTTTTAGCGATTCCTTATTCAGTTGGTGAAGTCGATGCACATTTGCCATTTTTCATTCGGCTTTAGTATGAGTAAAAAATTGGGCAACCAAGTGGGATACTTGACTTCTTTTATGAACCTGGTGTCTAGAAGTTTCTTCATTTCTTCTTTAATGACCTGGTACCGATTGGATCAAACTACCTCCTTTTTTGCTTGACTTCTTTGGCTGAAGGGTCCACATCTAAGTGATGGAATATAGTTTCGGGGTCTATCCCTAGAATATCTTTGTGAGACCACACAAAGATGTCCTTATGCACTTTCAAAAGTTTTACGAAGTTGACATTGACACTGGGTTTTAAGGATAAGCCAATTTTCATAGTTTTTTTAGGATACCCTTTATCGAGAACCCCTGATTCTACCTTCTCAGCTACCTTAGCCTTTGTCAGTTTTTCCTCATCCCATAGATCGAGGGTGTCAATGTTGTACGAAATGGTCTTTCTTTAATAATCTTCTCATTTTTTAATAGATGTAAAGTAGCATTATCTAGCTTCCACTTTATCACTTGAGACTTCTCATATCCTAAAGTGATTAGAAAACATCATCATCTGATGCACGATTGACGGGAGTGCTTCAAGTTTCTTTAGGGAGACTTGTCCCATAATTGTGTTGTAAGACGAGATTACATGTTGATCCATGATGAATAATTTCATTTTCTTTTTCAAAAAAGTCGGATACTTTGCCATGCCCATATCTAATTCCTCCATGTTGAGGGGGAAAACATTCTTCCCACTAAAAGAGATGAGGGGTTAATGGTAAGGTTTAAGTTGCTTCATATTTAGCTTCAGATCCTTAAAATAGTCCCATAAAATTATATTAGGTTAACTTCCTCCATCAACAAGAATATGAGAAACATTATATTGGCGATCCATGAGGCTCACGACTAATGGGTCATCATGTGGCTAAAGGATGTTCTTGAAATTTATCCTATAAAAGCCATTGATTAACTGATTGACATTCACTTTCTTATGATAAATTTCTTCTTCCTTTTTCATCATATTATTTATATCCATGCATCGAGTGCCGACTTTTGCTTCTCCCCACATATGACGTTATGTCGACCGGTTCATTTCCTCCACCAGTGAGTTATCTTGAGATCATGTGCATACCAAATGATATCGTGTACAAATATCCTTTGGAACCTTTATTCTTCTCGGGTAATTCTCTCTCTTCATCAAGATCATTATATGAATCCCTAGCTTTGTATTTTTACTTTTCCTGAGACTTATTACCTCCTTTTTCTTTATCCTTGCTCTTAGATGACTTCGCTGAGCCATCTTATTTGAGCTCTCCCTTCTTAGGTACTATTACTTCTTCAGCTTCCATGACTTCCTCGACATATGCCCGAATTTCATTTACTGAGGTAGGAGGGTATTTTTAAAGTAACCAGTATACTTGTCCAGGTAAGATCCCATTAATGAGGGAAGTCATCGCATTTATTTATTCATAATCGATAACTTCGATCTTCTATTTATTAAATCTAAAAATAAAGTATCTAAGTGTTTTCCCCTTCTTCTATCGAACATTAAAGGAAGTGGGTCACCTTCCAATATAGTTTTAGGATGAATCATATGTTGTATATGAATTTCTCGATAAGTTCTTTGCAGTTTCTAATGTGCCCTTCAGGAAAGCTTGTGTACTATACGTCTGCTCTAGTGAGACTTCCTGAAAATGGTTAAAACCTCATTTCATTTATCTCTAAGAAGATGTTAGCAGCTGACTGATACATATCTACATGATGAATATGGGTTGATATTTTATCATACCTTGGTGTCACCATTAGAGGTCTAAACTCAGGAGGAGTTGGATAACTAAAAATCTATGGAAAAAAGGGCGACGCTTCTATGTATCCCCTCTTTAAGGGGTTCTTACTCTTCGTTAAATCCCCTAACTTGTTGTTTAGACTTTATATATTGAAAATTGTCAAGGTTTATCACTTTTATGATAATTATCTTCGAATCCTTCTTTCCTTGATTTTTGTTTGCTCCAATTAGTCAGAGTATAAGACATATCTTAAGGTCTAACATAGTTCCTCTACATTACTCATATCACTACTTCATGTCACACTGGCTATGAGAAATAAGTGGGGCATTACGTTCGGTTCCTATACCTTCAATGGCTAAAGGTTCTGTGAGCATGGTGAAGGCACTAGACCTTTATTGTGACAAATTCTTTGTCAAGTTACTAATATTGTTCAAGAGATGGAGGAGTTTTTACCTTTTTAATAAGATTAGTCTCCTCGACTTCTAGGGTGGAATTAGCCTCTACGACATCCTTATCCTCTTCTGCTGTTGGAACTTCATCACTCGGATTACCCACTTCATACCTCATTTTGACCTGAAGGGATCCTTCCTCTTTACTTCACCTTACCCTTGATGGCCCAAGTTTTCTCGAAGCATTGAGAAGCTCCTCATGTAGGTTTCTCTTACCCCTGACTGATGGAGTATGATGGTTGGCAACCCCCCTGATGGTCTTCCTACTAACATCTGGGTAAGAGTCAATATTTGTGATTATATTTTCTCTTAGTTTGCTATCACCATTCTTAGCTGTTCGATTAGCTTTTTCATAGTTGATGGTGGCGCAGTTCTTGAAGCATGACTTCCTCGAGGAGGTGGTGGTAGTGGTAGGTCTGATGACATTTTTTGACTAACGAATTTATGTTCTAGTCAAGGAATTCAACCCCGAAAACACTAAAAAAAATTGTGAACAGTAAAGATGAAATTTACAGACCTGGGTTAATGTTTCTACCCAGAATTTCTAAATCTACTGGGTAAATAGATTTAGGTATGAATGGGTGATGATTATTGGATCAAGTACGACAGATATGATAATGTATAGTCATTTTCATTCAGAATTTCACCCAAACTAAGACAAGGTTCATACAATACCCTGAAACGATTTAAAGATGAAAGAGGGGGTAAAACCTTTGCCCAAACCCTCAAACTATAGATTTAGATATGAGCTAACTCAGATATTTTCCTATAGTCAAGTTGTAGGCGAGTTCACCTGTGAAAAACAATTTAGTCAAAAATCAATTTCAACATACAACACCGATAAAATAGCACACTAAAATGTAATATCGAGACAATAAGAAGAAAATCAATGATTAATGAAGATAAACATGTTCTAGGTATGATAATGAACAATAATGAATGCACAAAATAAGATAAGACAGGGATCAACACGTATAATATAGAGTGGTTTAGCCAATTATTCTACATCCTTTATGGTACAACTCATTCTTCACTATATGAATAATGTTTTATAAGTTAAAATTGTACTTTATTTCACTAGATTATTTTGACATAGTAATAATATGTTTTACAATAATATGACTTACGGAACAAGTAACAAGGTATTGTATTTATAGGTAGCTTGGGGTTTTAATGTGCACCCGAAGTCACATGGAGAATACTGATTGATATGGAAATCCTACTTGTTGACAGTTGTCCTTCTAGAAGCTTCATCGAATGTGTGAAGATTCTTTGAACATGTAATACAAATATGTGAACCCGCTCGTGTAGGTTTGAAAAGACCAAAATGCCCTTTCTGGTAAATTATGTGCATTCTTATCTTTCTGATGCAATTTGGCGATACTTATAAGGGTTCGAGGACTACCATATAAGGGTGCGTGAATGACCTGATAAGGTCAACCAATTTTGGATTTCAGGTACAAAATATTCATATTCTTGATATGAAATTATTTTTAGGATCATAAATCAGCCCTAAGCCTCAATATTCTTAATTATTCCATCTGTGATAGGAGATTAGAGGTTGTGAGCCGAACCTCTTATATACTGACCTTGTTAAGGATAAGGGAGCTGAGGGTCCTTTAAATATAAAAGTTATCCCATATAAAATGAAGGGATGATGGTCCCTCAAATTATTGAGCTGAAGGAACTGAAGGTCACAAAAGTGTAGGAGTCGACCCTCCATATACGGAAGGTCCTGCAGATTAATCAAATATTGGATCCAACCCACATACAGGTCAAAGCTCATCAGAGTTCATCAAATGTTAGATCCGACCTTGTTGAGGCCAATGGAGTATAGGGACCGTGAAATGTAAGAGTCGACCCTCACACATGTCAAAGGTTATAAGGGTTCATCAAATATTGGAGCCAACCCTATTAATCCTAAAGTCCATGAGGGTCCATCAAATGTTAAGCCGACCCTCATACAAGCTGAAGATTGTGAGGATCCATAAAATGTTATCCGATAATATTGATTTATACTCTATTAAATAAAAGGCCAAAGCCCGATATTGAGTTTATTGAATAAGTCTTTTAGAGAACTAACCCTTTTTGCTTTGTAGTAACTTATGTCTCTTACACTTCCCAATGCTAAGTCATGACACGTGCGGCCCAACCCATTTCATTCCTATATAATGGTTGATTCGCACTTGAAAAATCATTTCACAACTTCTCTCAAGAAAAAATTTCTCTATCGGGGATCATTGTAAGAGCCTTAGTTTGTGTAGACACCACATTCTAGGATCCCATAAGTCTATCCTTAGACTCCTAGCACTTCCCCCTTCCACCATAAACCTAGATCGCACTTCGAGTACCGATCTAGAGACCATTGGGCACCCCCGGGCCCCATTTGACTCGGGTAAACTCTTTTGTTAGAGAAAAAGATCTTTGAATCTTTTAAGGGCACTAAAACCCCTTTCCAACAGTCCACCCCATGGGCGAAATAGCATAATTGTTTCGAACGAATGATCAGTTTTCCCCCAAAAATTGATCTGGAGGCCACCAGGCGCTCCCGGACTCCTTTTGACCAAATTCAAATTTTTAGCTCTAAATGGACTGAATGAACCTCCTAAGGGTACTAAATACCCTTTCTAACGATCCGCCCCATGCACGATTCTGACCTACGGTACGGACGAATGAGCCATTTTACTCTGAGAGGTCACCGGGCGCTTTTGGGCCCCGATTGACCAAGATCAACTTTCCAAACCGAGAGAAACTCTTTGGAATGTTGAAATACATCTCCTAACCTTTCAACGGTCTACCCCGTCCGCAATTCTGACTTACCATGTGGACGAACGATCCGTTTGCGTCCGATGAGCTCCCATCCAAAGGATCGACATGCATTTTTGAGCCACATTTGACCCAAAGTCAACTCCCGAACCTGGGAGCCATCCAAAGGACTCTCTAAGGCCTATGAAATACCTTTCTAACGATATAACCCGTACACGATTCAGATCAATGGTTTGTGCTCTATAATCATTTTTCTAGAAAAGTCCACACGAGACTGTCAATTGGAAGCTCCTGAACCCTGCCTATCGGCACGGTGTCAAGGGTGACCTGCCGATAGGCACCCCCTGGGATAGGCCGATCGACACCCCATTTTTCCTTATAAATAAGGTCCATGACCTCATTCCCAACAGATAGCAAAAAAAAACCATCAGTATCAATGATCTCAATAACATTCACTCGAAGTCAACGAAGTTCCATATGAGAAATCCCATTCAAGCCTAAATACCCATCCTTTTCACACCCAATTTGGCAAATATCCTTCTCTCTCACCAACATCCATCAACATTTAAAGGATTTCATCCAATATCCAAGCTCAAGCTCCAAATAAGGTCCAATTCCTTTTCCTCCTATTTTAACTCTCTTGTTTTTGCATAAATTACTTTAGATTCATAATCTAGTTTCGTTATAGTTCATACACATTAACATCTACGCTTTTATTAGTATATTGAACATACTCTATTTTACATAAAAAAAACCGAAAAAACAAATAAAAGAGGGTTACACCCGTAAATTCCGAACGGAATTATCCACCACGCTTTTTCCAAAACTAGAAACACATTTTCTACACACACATCCCTAAATAAAATTCCGTTCGAATATATGGGATAAACCCCCACACCTGTTCTATATTCGAACTACGTGGACTTTGATGCCTATATAGGCTACGTAGGCGTCTCGAATTAATATCTGAGACTCGAGTCCAACTTTTCAATTTTCCAACTTCTCCTATTTTTCCAAATTTCTCAAATCCCTCATTTTTATCATACATATACATATGATATGCTTGTTCGCGCTTCATCCCACATATATTATCGTTTCCCCAGAACGATCATTATCTTGATGAACGCTCATATTCAATCTTCTACATTTGTTATTACTTTAGGAATATTCCTATGGATGACCTCACCCTATCTTTTACATGGTATGAGTCGAACGATTCCAATATCCATTACATAAACACATGCATACACTTCACGGGGATAAAGGAAAATATTAACATTTTCCTGTGAGAGACCGAAAGGGTGGGATGGGTGCCTAACACCTTCCCATTCCGTAACTTAGCCCCCGGACCTTTGATCTATTGGTTTCTCATGTATCAGTTTGTCCTTGATGCCGCTCTCTCGAAGTGGAAATATATTCTTTTTCCTGTTTTTGAGCAAAATAGACTGGAGACTCTATCTCTTTACATTCACCCCACACCGACGACGGTCGAATCCCCCTTTTCGAAGATAAGGGTGTGAGATCGTGACGCAATTTCTTCCCCGGGGGATCAGTCTGCTGGGGACTATTTTTAAGAGGGATAGACTCTATTCACATGGGTGTTTTATTTTCTTATATATTCCCCTATTTGCATGTTAACCTTTTATTCATGTGTACCTCCTTCTTATGCTACTATTCACACACTTGTAGAAGATTCTCCATGTACACTTCGCACCACGTGCACCTAGGATCACATATATCCACATGTTGCACACATCACTTATCCATGCTTAGTATACTATTGGTACTTGTACTTTGCTCCCTGTTTGGCATGATCAAGAAAAATACTCTCACTATAAGTTACTAATAAGAGAATCATGCATGATTCACATGACATCACCCAAGAGCATTTTTATTTACCAAATTTTGTCCCGAAACTGGAGAGTCACTTCGTGATGGGCGCTGGTCCGGTAGGGCACAGTTAGCCTAAGCGATATGACTCTCACCTTCCATTGGCCAATTACCTTTGACGTATATCAAATGGTTCCCCCGTATCGTACTTATTGATCGAAGTCATGACGGGAGGTATATCGCAGGGAACTCGTTCATGTACGTCTCGAATTCTCTCTCCCACGTACCATCCCCACGAGGTATATAGTGAGGCAATTCACGTACACTCAGGTATACCAAATGGCTTGTCCACACGTACCGATTGCCCTCAAAAGAAAGACATATATCGTGGAAGTCACAACAAAGGGGGGAACCCTTTCCAATTCACCCAACCAACTGTATACCCACATATAGGTGTCAAGCCTAGGACACACATGTTAGATTGTCGGTTTAGCCCCGAAACTCTACTAAAATTCCGAGTCGGTCTGTCGCCTAAATTTTTATGCATTTTTTAAAACGGGACCCTGCCCGTGAGCCTTGTTACAAGTCTAACTATAGATTTGCATATGTTGCAAACTCAATTTTCCAAGGCTCGGGTCCTGTCCAGCATTTCATTTTGCATTTAGGAGAATTTAAATACAAGTGGGACCTAATAAACATAATAATCATGCTAAGACCCATCTCTAGTCTTTTCCTCTCTCTTTTTTCCCAAAAAGCATCCAAAAACATTTTTTTCCTCTTTTATTAAAAATACCAGAAATATTTTCGTTCTCATCTTTTCTAAAAATGTCAAAAATATCTTCCTCCTTCTTTTTTCCCCAAAATAACAAATTTCCGTTTATCTTTTCTAGAAATAAATTCCAATTTTTATACTTCTAAGGTCTATCACATACCCTTGGCCTGGCTCCCTATTGGCTTCGGTCTTTAGTCAAACCGCCCTGAATTTTTGTCAGTCCCTTTACTTCCTCTGAGTCCGAGACTCACCTGCCTTCCATGGAAAATATGGATCAAGTGTCGAATGCACAGCCAAATTTGTTGATGGTTCTGGCTCATCTCACTGCCAAAATTGATAACCTTCAAACTGAAGTTCATGAGATGCAAAGAAACCGGGTCTCTGTCCTCAAAGATCCTGAGGTTTTTTCCCTCGCGCTATGGGTACGCCTGCACCCAAACCTATTTGGATCCCTGTTAGCATCTTAAGGTCTTCCTTTACGTTGTTCAGTTCTTCCTCTTTCGGATCAACAGTTACGGGTAAATTAGCCCCGATCTGAGCAAGGCTTGGCATAGGAAGCTGGGTTGGTGGCGGTCGATTAACAAGAGGAGAACGCGAAGCATGATGCTTTGACAGTTACGGGTGAAAGATTTATTTTGACAGACTAGTGATATTTGTAGCATATCCGAGCCACTCGATCCTTTGAAATTATAAGGGCACCTGGTACCCTCAGTCTCACATTTCCCTATCGAATGGGAGGAATTATACGAAGAGACCATAAAAGTCATAGAGGGTATTGACTTTACATTCAAGGCAATATAATTGCCATCAAATCGGGGGATGGTTCTGAAGATTCAGATGAAGAGCCAGATTCAAGAAAGACTATTCTGATAGGTGCGGAGTGATATCGTTCGAGGAGCTTCTAGGAAAGATCAACCAGGTAGCTGAGAAACTCGACATCGATGAAAAAATAGGGTTTCTATTTTTCCCCTATTTCGTGAACCATCTGACCAAGTCGGGAAGACATTA
Organism: Sambucus nigra; assembly: GCA_949130495.1. Taxonomy (NCBI): domain Eukaryota; kingdom Viridiplantae; phylum Streptophyta; class Magnoliopsida; order Dipsacales; family Adoxaceae; genus Sambucus; species Sambucus nigra. Next base: position 481,516,446 of record OX422211.1, on the reverse strand, counting down.
CCAGAATCCAAACTTACAACCATCAATAAGCGATAAAGGCAAAGGTGTTGAGAATCTCCCTATTCCAGAAATGACCCTTGAAGAAAGCAAGGTCCTTGATCAACTGAAGAAAACTCAAGCCAACATCACTCTATAGGTATTTTTCATGTCTTCCCAACTGCATCGAAATGCCCTAATCAAGCTACTCATAGGACCTACAGTTCCTCCCTCAATCACACCAGAAGAAACAGTGAACCTAGTTGGATCCATGACCTCTACTCGAATGCTCTCCTTATCCAAAGAGGAAATCCTTAAGAATGGTCCCAACCGCAATCATTATCTTAATATCTCTCTTAAAGTTATGGGGAAAATTGTCCCCCTCTCACTCGTCGATAATGGATCAACTCTAAATGTGTGCCCACTAAGAACTCTAAATTGTTTGGGATTAAAAGTGAGCGACCTTGCTCTAACCTCTGCTGCCGTGCGTGCCTATGACAACACCCATTGAGAAGTAATGGGATCTATTAAGATTGCAATAGGGGATGTCCCTATAAATTCGGTTATTGAATTCCAAGTCATCGACATCCCAATCTGTTTAATCTATTGCTCGGGCGACCATGGCTCCATAGCATCAAAGGGGTGTCTTCTTCCCTTCATCAGAAATTAAATTTATTTGCCAATGGACAGGTTATCACCATCTTGGGAGACAATGACAACACCGAGAATACAAGCACTAGTAATCCGGTACTCGAGATACAACACGGGGTGAACGACATGCTGCTATCAAGCTTCCAGGTAGAGACACTCCTACTCCCAGTAGGGGATGACTTCAAAGATCGAGCTTGTCCAGAATATGATCCTCATGGAAATGTCAATATTCAAGAATATGCATTTCATGCCCGGACTGGGGCTAGGGCAAAGACAACAAGGGATAATTGAACCTATTGTGTTGAAGGAGGCATTTCCTCCTTGTGGCTTAGGCTATCAACCATCAAAAGAAAAACATAGATTAATTCGTTAGACTTGACTGAAGAGAAAGTTAAAATGCGCCAGAATTATCTTGGGAGATTCCCTAAATGGAAGATTCATCAAGGAGGGTGAAGATTTCCCCTCTTGTGGCTTCGCTGAACCTTGGTAAGACCCTACAGACAAAATGATGAAACCAGGAATGGAGATATTTTTTCAAGACAACTACCCGGGAGCCGAAAGATCCCAACACTGTGTGAAACCACTCGCTGAGGAGACCATAGCTGATATCGGGGATTCTGAGGATAGTAACTCCGTGTATTCTTTCAACTTGTAGATACTGGGGCTGACACTCTGCATGATCCACTCAAGGACTACATCATCTAATCCATCCTACCTCATCAAAGATGATGATGCACCTCTTCTCAACTGGAATGCTGCACCTGTGCCACCTGCTGATATTTAACCTAACCCTGATGTTTACCCCATTTCCCCTATAGTTGTTTCCTCTCACTCTGATGTAATCGAGACCTCCTTTGATGAGGTTTTTAATGCTATTTTTCCTATCAATGAAATAAACGAAGGTTTTGAGTATCTTACTATGCCTTACATTAATTGTCTTGATTCTAATCAAACTCTTGATGATGTTGAATTTTCAAATGAACAATTCTTAAATGATCTATATATGGATAATAACACATAACATAACCCCTTTCAAGTTAATGAAGATGAAATTGTTGTTATTAATCTCGATTCTAATAGCCGAATTCGCGAGATTAGGAATCTTAATGAGCACGAACGCTTGCAACTCGAAGAGCTACTGAAGGAGTTCGTGAATGTCTTCGCATGGTCATACGATGTTATGACCGACATTGATCCTGAGATAACACAACATGAGATTCCAACTCACTCAAAATGTAAACCAGTCAAACAGAAGTTGCGAAAGCGCCGCACCGAATGGTCACTCAAAGTAAAAGAAGAAGTAGTCAAGCAACTGAATATGGGCTTCATTTGTGTAATAGAATATCCTTCATGGCTAGCCAATATCGTACATATGCCAAAACCAGGAGAAGAGACCCGCATGTATGTCGACTATCGAGACTTAAACAAGGCCTCTTCGAAGGATGATTACTCGCTACCCAACATCGATATGATTGTGGACAACACATCTAGTCTTGCTCTCAAGCCATTCATTGATGGATTTACCAAATATAACTAGATCAAGAGGCACCCTAATCATCAAGAGAAAACTGCATTCATCACCCCTTGGGGAGCCTTTTGCTATACTGTCAAGCCATTTGGTCTAAAAAATGCAGGGGCTACCTACTACAGGGATGCCACAACCATTTGGCATGATCCGATACACAAGGAAGTCGAGGTCTATATGGATGACATGATTATTAAGTCCAAGACAAAAGAAGGTCATGTTCCCGCTCTCCACAAATTCTTTGAACGACCGCGACAGTACCATAGGCGGCTTAACCCACATAAATGTGTCTTTGGCGTTACCAAAGGGAAACTCTTGGGATTCGTGGTCAGTGAGAAAGGGATAGAAGCAAATGCTTCCAAGATAAAGTCCATACTTGAGATGTCACCTCCCCGAATGGAGAAAGAAATCCAAGGATTCCTTGGGAAATTACAGTACATCAGTCGATTCATAAGCCAATTGACTTCCATCTGTGAACCCATCTTCAAACTCCTCCCAGAAGATTTGACCAAGGTCTGGAATGAAGCTTGACAAGAAGCCTTTGATCGAATTAAGTAATACCTAACCTAACCTCCGGTTTTTATACCACCGAAAACTAATCTTCCCTTACTCCTATACCTAACCGTGATCGATACTGCACCCGGGGCTTTGCTAGCTCAATACCTTGAAGAAACTCGCAAAGAAAAATCCATCTACTATGCCAATAAAAAATTGGACTATTATAAATTTAACTAAACTCCCTTGGAGAAGGAACGTGTCTCTCTTGTCTGGGTTACCCAAAAGTTATGGCACTACGTGTTTGCCTTCCCCATCAGACTCGTATCTCGGATGGATCTCATCAAATACCTACTCGAGAAGCCCACCCTATCTAGAAGAATGGCCCATTGGTTGATGTTTCTAGCTGAGTTTGATATCACCTATGTCACACATAAATCCATGAAAGGGAGAGACATCTTTGACTACCTTGCTGACTACCCTATGGAAGGAGCCAATGTCTGGATTTTTGAATTCCCAGACGAGAATATCCTTTGCACCTCCCAAGAAGATCTTCGATGCCAAATGTTCTTTGACGGCGCTGCCAACAAAAAGGATATGGCATTGGAATCCTCCTAATTGCCCCTGATGACTCCCATACTCTCATTGCCATCAAATTGGATTTCCCCTGCCTAATAACATGACTGAATACGAGGCGTGCACGGTAGGCCTCAAAGTTTCCCTTAAGAAAGGAATTCTATACCTCGATGTTTACAAGGATTCAACCCTCATCATCGGTCAAGTACTCAGGAAATGGAAAGTCAAGGACGAGAAAATCTTACCCTTCCATGCCCACCTTGAAGAACAAGCTTCCCAATTCTAAGAAATCACCTTCCACTACCTGCCCCGAGCAAAGAACAACCTAGCTAACTCCCTTGCCACCTTAGCCTCCATGATTGACATGCCCGAAGTAATAACCATGACTCCCTTCCTTATCCAAAAATAAGATAAACCAACCCACTTTTACTGCATCGAGCTCTGCACATATGAAGAATCCAAAATAGCCGACTGTTGGTACTATGATATTTGGCACCTCCTCAGACACGGTAGATATCCCCAAGGAGCCGACAAGAAAGACCGAGCAACTCTTCGCAGACTAGTTGCCCAGTACATTATCTGTGATAAAGCACTGTTTAAGAGAAACTTCGATGGAACCTATTTACACTGCATCGTAGGGGCTAACATTGAAGAAATGATGCAGAAAATCCAGAGCGAGGAATGCGGACCCCGCATGAACGGCCATATGCTCGCTGAAAAGATCACCCTACAGGGATACTACTGGACCACCATGGTACAGGACTGCACATCATACGTTCAAAAATGTATTAAATGCCAACAGTTCTCTAACTTACAGCATCTACATTCGCGAGAACTGTAAAACATGACTTCTCCCTGGCTGTTTTCCACATGGGGCATCGATATCATATGGAAAGTCACGCTAAAGGCATCCAATGGGAATGATTTCATCCTAGTATCTATTGATTACTTCACCAAATGGGTCGAAGTTGTGTCATACGCAGTTCTGAATGCCAAGAAAGTGGCCAAATTCATCAAGAAAAACATCATCTACAGATATGGGGTCCCACATAAACTAGCATCAGACAATGGGTTACATTTTGAGGCAGAGGTTACGGAAGTGGTCGATAAGTATCGAATTTAGAGACATAAATCCTCTCCATACCGACCTCAAACCAACGGAGGAGTTGAAGCAACCAATAAGAATATCAAAGCCATCATTTGCAAGATGACCAAGAGTTGTCATGATTGGCCCAATAGGATTGATCATCGCGTGAAAGGTGTGCACGTGTAAGGACACAGTCATTATTTTCGTTTCAACGTGATAATAAAAATAAACCGAAATTACGACTACACTTGCGAGGCAAGTCTTGCGGTAAATCGGGTATCAAAAAATCCACAGTGATGAGTTGCTAGAATTTATATGATTTAGTGCTCCGAAATAAAAGTGTAAAAGGTGAATTACAAACTAAAAAGGAAAAGATGCATAAAAGGAAAATATTAATCTAGGCGAGTGTATTGAAAGCTAGATTAACAAAGCGAGTAAAACTATAGGTTGCATCGAATATCCCTCACCCGAGTTGATTAGTATAAAATAGTCACATGGGTCGACGAGTTATTGCATATGCGTCTAGTTTCGACAGTTAATTGAACCAAGGGTTGTCACCCCCCTAAATCCACATAAAAGCCTAATAAGATTTTGGCGTCCACAAATACCCCGAAAATTGCGCACGCAAGGTTGAAAGCATGGGACATACATGATATGTCCCGTCAAATATCCTACGCGCAATAAATAGGACAACGCACCCGAAATAGATCCGTAAACACCATCACTAAAGCTAAGAAACGCGTCAACCCGAGTGAGTTCCATTCAAACACAATCTAATTTAAATTATCTAGAAAGCATGATAATAACGCGGTAAATGAAAGAGATAAATAAACGCGATAAATCTACCTAGAAAGCAAGGAAAGAAAGCATGTGAATCTAATTAACAAAGCATGTAAATTAACTAGAAAGAAAGAATAAAGGAAATACACACTATATTGATGGAGATGGAAGATGATAGCACAAATTACAAGCCCAAATGGGTGTCAATCCAAGAAGAAATGAAGAAATGAGCTCTCAAACCTCCAAAACCCTAACCTAAACTACCCAAAATCGAATATATAACTTGATATATGATATTTACCCAAAATTTGGTATTTATAGTAATGCAATAAAAGAAAATAAGAAATAAAAGAAAAGCAAAATATCTCATAAAAACAGGGGATCGATCGATCGACCCAAACCGTCGATCGATCGATGGATCAAAACTGAGCCCACTGTCTCCCATGATTTGGAAAAATATGAAGGATCGATCGATCGATCCCTTTGATCGATCGATCGATCAAGCAGGTATGAGCCCCTGCATTCCTTTTCCTTCTCTTCTCCCCTCTTTTGGTATGTTTGCTTTTCTCCTCCGCTAAAATCGCCGTAACTTCTTCGTTCTGAATCGGAATCGCACACCTTTTGCGGCCACACAAAGCTTATGAGGAGGGATACAACTTTTGTGGGATGTTAGACTAGGTGCCCAAGTTGTGAAAAGACTAAAATGCCCTTGAACGTGCGATCGCGTACGAAAATCGAACGGAAAGCGTCCGAACTTCACACTTAGCGTCCAAATACCTATAAAAGCTCAATTAACCCCAGTAAAACATGTTAACGTACAAATCCGAGGTTGTCTAGTTAATGAGTAGAAATATAGGGAATAAGATACCCGAGGGGGCTAAAATTCGTCGGTTCGAGGGATGAAATATGCTATTTGTGTCGTATCACACCCCCTAACTTACACATTGCTAGTCCCTAGCAATGAAATAGGATGCAACAAGAACTACAAGCAAAACAAAAACAGGATAAGTACAAAAGTATTATACAAAAGCATAAGGCCACTTTCGCGGGCGATTCGATTGCATTTAGCGTATGCAATAAACCGTTAAACTCTTAGGTCACCCTAGTGGACGAGTGTCACCTCGTGAGGGTTTTCAGGGATGATACCCATAAACTTCACATGGTTTCCTAAAAATAATCCCAAACCAACATGCGACAAGCCCAACAATAACGAAAATGATTTCATAAGCATTATTATCAAAGTGAATGAATTCACATAAAAGTCCAAATCATTAACATTATAGAATGCGCCTCATAGAATTGAAACCTTAAATTGTGGGAGGGGAGCGAGCACATGTAAAGTGTGATTTGAAAAAAACTTAAATAAACCGGATACTAAATTAACGCAAGCATATATTCAATCCTCACGGGTAATACGCTCATCAAGTGAATTCACTCGAACATGGAGGTAACACACGAAACATGTGGGAATAAAGAGTAAATGTAAATGGAAACTAGGCCGCACACATGTCACAAATGAAGAACGCTATATATGAAATGAAAAACTGTAATCTCATTGAAAGATAGCGCTCACTAAAGGAGGCAAAATTTATTTTCACAGATTATCGAAACTATTTAAACTTTTGAATTACATCAACCTAAGATCACATAGGACTTGAATAGGGTTGTAATGTAGGTATGGCTAGGGTATGGAATGAAAGGAATGTATGTACGGATTCAAAGTGTTCGGAATGAAAACTCGAGATAATGGGAAGATGCAGGCAATATCAAAATTGGAAAACAAGTTCCAAAAAGGCATTAGATATATCATCGGGGAGAGTAATCAAAGATTATTGAACACTATACACAACATATATAACTTTCTCTTTCTTTTCTTTTCTTCATTTTCTCACTTTTTCTTTTGTTTTCTACTTTCACTTTTCTTCTCTTTTTCACTTCTTTCTTTTATTTACTTATCTCACTCTTACATGCCTAAATTTCAACCACAATACAACATCATTCAATCCCAAGTATCATTCCAAACAAAGGTACGGAAGGTAATATGTGTGGCTTATAACTCCAATGTGGAGTTGGTTATGGGATTTTGGGTAATGAAATGAAAGACTAATATTTAGGCTCAAAGCGGTTAACGAGGGTAAACATATAAGGTGAGGTCAAGGTAAATATGGGTGATATAACAAAGAGGGCCTATCATCATTTCACAAAGTTTACGCAATTCTTGAGTCAAAACAATATATGAAAATCATGATCAAGTAACACATTTCAAGTATGAACTCAATTAATGAACGGTCAAATGAAAGAATAGAGAGATTACCAACGAATTCAACATTTCTAAAGAGAAAAGAATAGTGTATACACTCACAAACGATGAAAGGTACAAAGCTTACTCGGTGTAAGTATATACAATGCAACAAAAGATTACCGAGTTCTAAAATTCTTAAACCAAATCAATAGAACAATAAAAGTGCATGTGCTCATGGGATTAAAGTTTAATTCATGAAGTTATTCTTAATATCAATAATCGAGACTAAATTTTAATAAATTCTAAAATCGAGAACATGCATCATTGGGTTGTCTATTGGATCGGAAAATTATTGAAATTTATCATCGGAAACAAAGGCAAAAATCCCAATAAAGGAGAAAAAAGAAAGAAAATATTTTAAAAATTTCCAATTTTTTAAAGAAAAGCATACTAAGTAACTAACATGTGAGCAAAAACAGGGACTAAATAAAGAAATGGATAGAATATACCACACCCCCTAACTTAAAACCTGACATTGTCCTCAATGTGAATTAAGAACCAAGTTAAAGAGAGGAAAATAGCGATATTACCCAACATTGGAGCGATCCCCATAAGAACAAGTCCAAATAATCTACAAAACAAGTTAGTACCGATCATAGCAAAAACAAGTAACAAAGAATTAACTAATTACACTAGACTAAATTAAAAAGGAAAGAAAAAATAAAGAAAGAAAGAATAAAAAGCTAACTATAAACAACCTACTATTTAGACTTCACACTAACTATACACTAGAAGTTTAAATAGTTGAGTGTCCACCATGGAAACGATTTGACTTTGGAGGGTGACCGGTGTACCCTCACTCTCAAGCATGCCTTCCAAAAAATATGAATTCCGTTTGAACAACGGAAGGCGTGTGTAAGGCGGAAAGAAATGAACCATCGTCAATTAAAAGTTTTAGAGGGACGATGGGGGATTTGGATTGAACGGGTGAAAAAAACATGTGGGGACCGAGAAAAGCCGAATATCCTCCCAGGGATTTTGAAATTAGAATGGGAGGTGGCGCACACGAAGGCAAAGATGCGATCGTGGAAGGCGACTCGAGCAAGTACTCGTCATTGGTGAAAAGATTTAAAACATTAAAGTTTGAAACCGAATCATCGGGTACTTGTGACGGTGTGATAATAGAGAATGAAAATGGGGATGAAAGAAATTCAAACTCATGAGATGAATCATCATCGCATGAAGATTGAGTTTCGAAGGAAATAAGATCATTTTCAATGAAATGTTCTTCTTTGGGGGTCAAAGAAGAAATCATTTCATTGCAAATAGATATTACGTCATTTTCATCCTCACTTTCAATATCTATTATGGAACGGGCAAAGTCTAGAATGGTTTGTTCCAAAGTAGGCACAAAGTTCTCATTTGGTTCAAAACATTCCTCGACTTCGAAAGTCTCGGAAGCAAAATCGTCATCAGATTCAAATAATAAATCCAATTCATGTTCCCACAAACGATTTTCTTCCCGATAATGATTTTCAATTTTCTCATTCTCAAGCATACGCAAGTCCTCACCGAATGTCGTCGGTCGAGGTGCGGATCCTTAAAAATGAGAAATTTGAAAATTACCATCGGACTTAAACGAAAACTCATTATTATAGGAATTTTGAAAACTATTGCAATTCGTTTCAAAATTCCTATTATAAGGAGGAAAAGGCCCAAAATCATTATCATCATCATCAAAATTCCAATAACCTAAGTTTTGACTTTCGTTACACTCGCCCAAAGTCATATTTGAATTTAAAATTCTTTAGGATTCTAAGTATTCACCAAAAGTCATAGGTTGGAGAGAATTTTGCGAATTATAACAATGATTACTGAAAGAATTGGAATAAGACATGCTTACCCCAAAAATGGCTCGAAGTGGCGAATTCCACAAAGTAGGTGCGCGCGGGAAAAATTCGAGCGTTTCTAAGTGCTTAAATGTGGAAGTCCCGCAAAAAGGTTAGCAAATAATACAAATAGAAAGAAATACTACAAAATATTAATTCAAATAAATTCTAAAACAAACAAGTCCCTGGAAACGACGCCATTTTGGTCATCGCGTGAAAGGTGTGCACGTGTAAGGACACAGTCGTTGTTTTCATTTAACCGCGATAATACAAACAAGCCTAAATTATGACTACACTTGGGAGGCAAGTCTAGCGGTAAGTCGGGTATCGAAAAATCCACAGGGACGAGTTGCTAGAATTTATATGATTTAGTGCTCCGAAATAAAAGTGTAAAAGGTGAATTACAAACTAAAAAGGAAAAGATGCATAAAAGGAAAATATTAATCTAGGGGAGTGTATTGAAAGCTAGATTAACAAAGCGAGTAAAACTATAGGTTGCATAGAATATCCCTCACCTGAGTTGATTAGTATAAAATGGTAACATGGGTCGATGAGTTATTGCAGATGCGTTTCATTTCGACAGTTAATTGAACCAAGGGTTGTCACGCCCCTAAATCCGCATAAAATCCTAATAAGGTTTTGGCGTCAACAAATACCCCGGAAATTATTCACGCAAGGTCATAAGAACGGGACATACATGATATGCCCCGTCAAATATCCTAGGCGCAATAACTAGGACAACACACCCGAAATAGACCCGTAAATACCATCATCAAAGCTAAGAAATGCGTTAACCTGAGTGAGTTCCATTCAAACACAACCTAATTTAAATTAGCTAGAAAGCATGATAAAAACGCGATAAATGAAAGCGGTAAATAAACGCGATAAATCTACCTAGAAAGCAAGGAAAGAAAGCATGTGAATCTAATTAACAAAGCAGGTAAATTAACTAGAAAGAAAGAATAAAGGAAATACGCACTATATTAATGGAGATGGAAGATGATAGAACAAATTACAAGCCCAAATGGGTGTCAATCCAAGAAGAAATGAAGAAATGAGCTCTCAAACCTCCAAAACCCTAACCTAAACTACCTAAAATAGAATATATAACTTGATATATGATATTTACACAAAATTTGGTATTTATAGTAAGTGGAATAAAATAAAATAAGAAATAAAAGAAAAGCAAAATATCTCATAAAAACAGGGGATCGATCGATCGACCCAAACCGTCAATCGATCGATGGATTAAAACTGAGCCCACTGTCTCCCATGATTTGGAAAAATATGAAGGATCGATCGATAGATCCCTTTGATCAATCGATCGATCTATCAAGCATGTATGATCCCCCTGCATTCCTTTTCCTTCTCTTCTCCCCTCTTTTGGTATGTTTGCTTTTCTCCTCCGCTAAAAGCGCCGTAACTTCTTCATTCTGAATCGAAATCGCGCACCGTTTGTGGCCACGCAAAGCTTACGAAGAGGGATAAAACTTTTGTGAAGATGTTGGACCAGGTTTCCAAGTTGTGAAAAGACTAAAATGCCCTTGAACGTGCAATCGCATACATAAATTGAGGGGAAAGCGTCCGAACTTTACACTTAGCATCCAAATACCTATAAAAGCTCAATTAATCCCTGTAAAACATGTTAATGTAGAAAACCGAGGTTGTCTGGTTAACAGGCATAAATATAGGGAATGAGATACACGAGGGGGCTAAAATGCGTCGGTTCGAGGGATAAAATACACAATATTTGCATCGTATCAAGGATCCCTTATGCCCTCTGGGGCTACCGCACGTCAGTTTGAACCTCTACTGGGGCTACCCTTTACTCTCTAGTATACGACATGGAAGCGGTCCTACCCATGGGGTTGGAAACACCCTCGCTGCGCATCATGCTTGAAAGCAAGGTCAGTGAAGAAGACTGGTACCAAATCTGTCTTGACGAGCTGACCCCCCTATATGAAAGGAGATTGAAAGCTCTATATCACATACAAGGGTACCATCATCGTATAGCACGATCATTTAATAAGTGAGTCAAGGAACACGGTGTTCGAGAGGGAGACTTAGCCCTCAAAGAAATACTAAAACCCATCTGGGACCCCAGAGGGAAATTTAAGCCCAATTAGAGCGGCCCCTACATTGTGAAGAAGATCCTGTAGGGTGGCGCCGCTGTGCTCACCAACCTCGATGGGGAAGAAATGGCGCGTCTAGTCAATGTGGATCGTCTCAAGAAATTTTACCCCTAGTCTGAAATCTCGGCGCTCTACGACTCCTCTCATCTCCCTTCTATTGTAAAAAAAAATTCTCTCTTCTTTTCGCCCTACTCAGAACTACGTGGGCCTGATCCTCTGAAAACATTTAAAAAAAATGAATTTCAAAGTTTTTCAAAACCCTCTGAGGTACGTAAGCAGGTCATTCACTTAACATGAGCCCAACCCCCTTCTTTTTCATAAAATGCTATTCTTTTTTTATCCCCGAGAACGACAGTTCATTTTAACATATGCATGAACAAAATTATTATGTATGCCTTAGCAATTGGTATAGATAATTCAAAATGCAAAAAGTCATCCAAAGGCACAACTAGATGATTAAAAACTTATTTATTTCATTATCCGATATTTCCGTACGATTACATCAACGTAAGGTATCAAACGACTTCCCTGGCCAAAAAACCCATATAATAACAAGCCCGACTACTCCTGAAAATCACTCCAATTATTCCCACAAAACACAAAACAACATCTATTACAAAAAAGCTTCACAAAATCCTACCTACAGCTAATAGAAGAACCAACACCATCGTCACCTACATCCTGGACTCCCCAAGCCTCACATGCATGAATGGAGTATCGCAGACGCTCCAGGGAACGATAAGCCCGAAACAACTTGGGGTAGACCACAATGCCCCCCTCCATGGTGTCAGATATGGCAAAACTAACTTTGACTAGTGTCCACAGCCAGCATCCTAGCCACTACCTTCTTCCACAACCACTTAATGTAGTCCCCAGAGACTTTCGAGACTCGCCCAGTAGATTGAGAAGCACGGGTCGACGGACGATGATTTTCCCATAGAGAACCAAGATGCATGCACATACACTCTGTCAGGTCCTCCATAGGAAAGAAGTTTGGTGTTCGAGGTCGCACAATTTTCTCCTAACCATATTGGCGCACCATCCGCTAGGGAAGGTAGAAAGTGGTCTGCCTAAGGCCAACCAATCTGACGTATCGGTACTCTCCAAGCTCCAGAACGGGCAGCAGCTCCCCCCACCAAGGCACATACCAAATTAAGTCTCGCGCCTCGTGCTCTACAAACCAGTTCCCCCAACTCTCAATATCTAGGCCTACGCTAATGAAATAGCGTGAGAAAAATTTTGGCACCGCCAATAAATGATACTCAGATGGGATCGCCATACGAAACCTCTCTGACAGCCACATAAACTGCATTACAGAGCTCCCTCTCAGAAAGTCAGAACGACCCTCCCGCCAAGCATCTAGGACATTCAAGGTCTCCGCCAGTATCACCGCCGCAGGATTGCGCCGGTACGACATTTAAGGAACAATAGCAGCCAGTTGGCGATTCACCAGTGTCTCCCTGATCACCAACATATCTTTTGAAATAATGCCTAGGATGTCGGTCTCGGATTATCCGGCATCACCCACATCCTCCGAATGCACGAACTGCAACACCATTGGGAGGGAAATCATTCCTCCTACGACCAATGGCCTGGCTGCCAAAGGTAAAATATGAAGAAGCCCAACCAACAATTGGCAGAGCCGCAATAACACTGGGATTTATCCCGAGCATGGCCGAAAATTCCTCGTAGGTAGGACAAATCTCATCCAACGCAAAGCGAAAGACGTGATTGTAACACCCCGTATTTCTGTGCATGTAATATGTAAGTAATTCGGGATATTTTAAATTACTTGTGTGTCGTAATTTAATTGAATTAATTATGGTAATGTTTATTTAAATATTAATCGGAGAGTGAATGGTTAATATTTTGGGAAATTTAATTACTAAGTGAATAGTAATAATTTATTTACGTCATAACGTGTATTAGTGATGTGGCATTTATTTATCTCAGTCGGGAGTCGTTATAGACTAATTTGGGTGTGAGATAAAGATTTGTATAAATTAATTCGGATGTCGATTGTGTGTCGTAATTTCATTGAATTAATTATGGTAATATTTATTTAAATATCAATCGGAGAGTGAATGGTTAATATTTAGGGAAATTTAATTACTAAGTGAATAGTAATAATTTATTTACGTCATAACATGTATTAGTGACGTGACATTTTTTTATCTCAACTAGGAGTCGGTATAGACTAATTTGGGTGTGAGATAAGGATTTGTATAAATTAATTCGAATGTCGATTTTGAGTGCACGGTTGGGTTCGGATGGGCCGAGATAGTAAAAAAAGTGTACCCAGGGGTAGTAAACGGGTTACGGGGCGTTTTTAAGTATAATCGGGTCCACACGGGGCAATTTGGGTCACTTGGGCTTGACCCATTAGGATAAAAACGGGATTAATGTTTTAAGATATAAATCTAAGAGTGGGGAAAGGCAGAGAAACATAAACCTAAATCTAAGAATTTGGGGAGAAAGTGAGAGGGAGCAGTTAGAGCCAAATTGGAGTCTTTTGGAGACAAGGCAAGGAACCTATTGGAAGTTCATCATCAACCTTGCAAATCACACACTCGGATCAAACCCTACGAACCCATAAGGCAAGTGGTTATCTTCCCGTGATATTAATTGATGTTATCCAATTCATATTTTTGTGATGTAGAAAATAGAAATTCGTTTTGGGTACAAATGGGTACAAAATGGGGTTTTTATAAAAAGAACACTTAAATAAGATTCAATGTGGGAATTAATTATGTGACAGGGTTCTGTGATGGTATTCAATTTACATGAGAAAAACTCAGTAGCAATTATGGACGAATTTGGGGTAATTAGATGAAATTGGAACCTAACGAGTAAAAACCCGGGAATTTCCCCAAATCAGAAAAGTAGAGATTTGTGAGATTAAAATTATGTCTGAGGTTCTATGAGAGGTCCTGATCATGTTTCTATATAGTTATGATGTTGATTGTGCTTGGGTTATACCAAGGGAAAGGTTAGGAATTGGAGAGTTCCATTAATGGAGGAAACAACAAGGCGGAGAAGACGACCACTTGTTCGATTGATCGATCGACGGTTGGGGACGATCGATCGACCCTTCAAGTTTTTCGACAATTTGGCTTAGGGATTTATATGGGTAAAAATTTTAGTTGCAAATTTCCCCTAGCATAATTAAGAGATAAAAATTAATTATGAGATAAAATTCTTAACAATTATAAAGGGATATAATTGGGAGTGGTGGGGGAATTAAGGGCGACACATTTCGAACGAATTTTGAGAAATAAATTCTGAAAGAATAAAATAACGGATTGGGCGAATAAATTCGGATATGGTAGTAGGGAGAAACTACATACTTAAATTAATTATGGGTGAAAACTAATTAATTCGGAGTCGGGGATTAGACTCGAGTAGCAAATTAATTTTGGGCCACGAGAGCGAGCCTGAGTATATTGGTTGGGTGGCACCAAAAATAATTTAATTAAATAATGTGTAAGTTAATTAATAATCAGAGTTGGACCATAAGCTCAAGATATTATGTATAGGCTTGTGTTACGGACTCAGTACACGGTAAAGCCGAGATATTTTGTATTTATATATATACGGTGTGTAATAGTATATATATGGTGTGTGCCTATAAATATCAGTGGTTAGATATTATTAATACATATACTCTAGTGCTCTCAAAGGAGGTTGCGCGTAGTGGGTGAATCCCCTAGCTTGAGGAGTAGGGCGAGTATATCCCCAGGTTATAGCGTCCGTTAAATGGGTGAGGGGCTTATCTCACTTTCAGGGAATGAATATGACCTCCTCCATTATATTTATGTTTTTGGCCAAGTTAGTGAGCGATTCTAACTTGGGGTAAGTAGGTTATCCGAGTACACCTAGTGTGATAGAACTTTAGAGAATACATCCAGTGAGTTATTACTCGGGATGATGGGTTATATTTATATTCAAAATATGTGTGAATGTTGTAATATGGTTATACTTATATAATGGGATAAATAGTTATATACGGGTCATTAAATACATGAAGTGAATTGTATTAATTATACATGGGTTATATTCCCATTCAACATGTGTGATTGTTGTAAGATAACTGTACGTACATAATGGGGTGAATAATTATATACGAGAAATTTAAATATATGGAGAAAAGTGATTTATTTATATAACTAGTGAATGTTATATGTCTTTCAAGGAAGATGATTAACTAAGTTAAGGTGATAAATAACTTATAAATCATGCTTTTAAAGTACTCGGGATTGAGTAGGGCGGTTGACAAGAGTTATATCAAGTATCTAGTTTCAGGGTAGAGGACTAGGTGGGATATGAAGAGGACGTTAGGTGCGCACATTAGTTGAGGGGTGAGTCTGTCCTCAAGGGAGTGCGACACTAACTAAAATTTGAAGCGCATTCATGCATATTTTATTACTGCAAGTTAATCATTTGCTAAATGTTTATAAAATGTTTTGGGTTCTAACCCTTGCTATAAAATATTTTCAAAACCTTTTAGGTGTCTAGCCATAGGGACGCCAGGCTTGATTCATTCCAGGGATTCGCTGCTGCAGCATATGTGGATGTTGCAGGATTTGGATAGGTGCCTCTATTCCTTCTATTCCTAGTGTAGGGATTTTCTATCAGATATCTGAGCATGTTGCTCAGAGTGTTTATTTAGTATTTATTTCAGATACTTGAGATCCATTATTATCTATCTTTACATTTTTGTTGGATTTTAGCCGATGGTTTATTCGACTAGTTTCTTATTTATATGTGATGATCAGATTCAGTTAACTTCTGATTGTTAATAATTTATTTTTGCATGAGTATTTGTTTGAATTAGTGAAAGATAAAACTTGGCACCGGTCTAATTTCACTTAAGTGGTTAGTAATTAAAAAGTTTCTACAGTGATGCTAAGAATGAACCAATTGAGAAACCTGTTCTAATTTAATTTAGGACTGATCACCCGGGGTTTAATTAGGCGGGATGTCACAGATGGTATCAGAGCATCAGGTTCTAGTGTTCTTAGGATCTGTGCGGCTTTTCACGCTTCAGCTTAGCGTTATTTGATGTAGAGCCTTATGATAGTGATAGGATGCAAATATTGCGTATTTCACCCGTTAACCTACGCGTTATTAGCCCCCTCGGGTATCTTAATCCCTATATTTATGCTCGTTAACCAGGAAACCTCGGATTTCTATGTTAACATGTTTTGCAGGGGTTAATTGAGCTTTTGTAGGTATTTGGATGCTTAGTATGAAGTTTGGATGCATTCCGGTGAAGTTCCGTACACAATCGCACGCGCAAGGGCATTTTAGTCTTTTCACAGCTTGGGTACCTGGCCCGACATCTCACGGAAGTTGTATCCCTCCTCGCTAGCTTTGCTTGGCCGCGAACGGTGCGCGATTCCGATTCATAACGAAGAAGTTACGGCGATTTCAGCGGAGGAAAAACAAGGAAGCAAAAGAGGAGAAGAAGAAAAGAGGAATGCAGTAGGCTGCTGCATTCTGCCCTGCTTGATCGATCGATCGACCCCTTTGGTCGATCGATCGACCATTCTTATTTGCCGAATTTTTGCCTAGGTCGATCGATCGACCAAAGGGTTCGATCGATCGATGCTCTGTTTTCTGCAGATATTTTGCGTTCTTTTCTTTCTTCTTTATTTTTATTCCAACTTACTATATAAGCCAATTTTGTTGTAATAAGAGATATATCAGTACATACACGATTTTAGGTTAGAATAGTTAGGATTTTGGGGTTTTGGATGGTTCTTCTTCATTTCTCTTTGGTTTGACACCCCATTTGGATTGTAAGTTGACTATTGATCTCCCCTACCATTAATATAGCTTGTTTTCCATTAATTCTTGCTTTCTAGATAATTTTCATGCTTTGTTAATTAGTTTACTTAATTTATTTCTTGCTTAATTAGTTTATTGCTTTGTTAATTAGTTTAATTCATGTATTGCCCTTAGATAAATAGGGTCGGGATTGCGTTTTCGCCATTTACGGGTTTGGACCTCGAAAATTAGGTTTTGTGTAAAATTGCATTTAATTGAAACCGCGTGTATTAAAGTTGGATTGTTATGCGTTTAACTTTATTTGTCACGCAACTTTAGTGTTTATAGCGATAATCCGAATTTAATCCGCGTGTGACCATTTTTGATTAAATGTTTAATGTCGCAACTTTGGCTTAAATTCCTTATTGCGTGATGTTTATGCTTAATTGTAAATGCTCGATTAAATTGCTTTCGAGCCAGAACTCTAATTAGTAGTTGTTTAGCCCGTGAATGTGTGTATGCGATCCCGATCCTCGCTTTCCTTTTGTGTAGCGTAACTTATTCTTTTTCTTTTGTCACCATAACCACACATCACCTTTTCTTATTTCTTTTACACCATTTTTATTCTTGAAGTTTTAAAACAATTAACATCTAAAATTCAATCACTCCCTGTGGATTTCTTACGATACCCGACTTACCGCTGTGCTTGCTTGTCAAGTGTAGTTGTAGCTTAGGTTCTTTTGTATCGTGGCGGCGAAACACACAACGATTGTGTCCTCACACGAACACACTTTTTCCGCCCGGTCACAAAATGGCGCCGTTGCCGGGGATGTTGCCCAACTTTTGATGTTGCCCACTTTTTCACATTATCCCGAGTTTTCATCCCGAACACTTTGAATCCGTACATACATATCCTTCATTTCGAACCCTAGCCTATCCTACATTACAACCCTATTTCAAGTCCTATGTGATCTTAGGGTGCATTTAATTTAAAAGTCATAATAGTTTTGATAATCTGTGAAAATGCATTTCGCCTCTTTTAATGTGCGGTATCCTTTCATTGAGATTACAGTTTTTTAGTTTATATATAGCGTTCTTCATATGTGACATGTGTGCGGCCTAGTTTCCATTTACATTTACTCTTTAGCCCGCATGTCCCGTGTGTTACGTCCCTGTTTTGAGTGAATTCGCTTGATGAGAATAATGCCCGTGAGGATTGAATATATGCATGCCTTTATGTTTATCCGGATTATTTAAGTTTTTGCAAAATCATACTTTGTATGTGCTCTCCCCCCTCCCACTTTTAAAGTTTCAATTCTATGAGGTGCATTCAACCTGTTAATAACAACGGACTTTAGCTTGAATTCGTTCAATATGCTAATAACATGTTTGAAATCTTTTTCGTTGTTGTTGAGTTTGTCGCATGTTGGGTTGGGAATATTTTGAGGAAACCATATGATGTTTGTGGGTATCATCCCTGAAAACCCTCACGAGACGACACTCGTCCGCTAGGGTAACCTAGGGGTTTAACGGCTTATTGCATACGCTAAATGCAATCGTTCGCCCGCGAAAGTGGCCTTTTGCTTTTATACCATACTTTTGCACTTCTCCTGCTTTTGGTTTGCTTGTAGTTCTTGTTGTATCCTATTTCAATGCTAGGGACTAGCAATGTGTAAGTTAGGGGGTGTGATACGACGCAAATATTGCGTATTTCACCCGTTAACCTACGCGTTATTAGCCCCCTCGGGTATCTTAATCCCTATATTTATGCTCGTTAACCAGACAACATCGTATTTTTATGTTAACATGTTTTGCAGGGGTTAATTGATATTTTGTAGGTATTTGGATGCTTAGTATGAAGTTCGGATGCATTCCGATGAAGTTTCGTACACAATCGCACGCGCAAGTGCATTTTAGTCTTTTCACAGCTTGGGTACCTGGCCCGACATCTCACGAAATTTGTATCCCTCCTCGCTAGCTTCGCGTGGCCGCAAACGGTGAGTGATTCTGATTCAAAACGAAGAAGTTACGGCGATTTCAGCGGAGGAAAGACAAGGAAGCAAAAGAGGAGATGAAGAAAAGAGGAATGCAATAGGCTGCTGCATTCTGCCCTGCTTGATCGATCGATCAACCCCTTTGGTCGATCGATCGACCATTCTTATTTTCTGAATTTTTGCCTAGGTCGATCGATCGACCAAAGGGGTCGATCGATCGATGCTCTGTTTTCTGCAGATATTTTGCGTTCTTTTCTTTCTTCTTTATTTTTATTCCAACTTACTATATAAGCCAATTTTGTTGTAATAAGAGATATATCAGTACATACACGATTTTAGGTTAGAATAGTTAGGGTTTTGGGGTTTTGGATGGTTCTTCTTCATTTCTCTTTGGTTTGACACCCCATTTGGAGTGTAAGTTGACTATTGATCTCCCCTACCATTAATATAGCTTGTTTTCCATTAATTCTTGCTTTCTAGATAATTTTCATTCGTTGTTAATTAGATTACTTAATTTATTTCTTGCTTAATTAGTTTATTGCTTTGTTAATTAGTTTAATTCATGTATTGCCCTTAGATAAATAGGTTCGGGATTGCGTTTTCGCCATTTACGGGTTTGGACCTCGAAAATTAGGTTTTGTGTAAAATTGCATTTAATTGAAACCACGTGTATTAAAGTTGGATTGTTATGCATTTAACTTTATTTGTCACGTAACTTTATTTTTTATAGCGATAATCCGAATTTAATCCGCGTGTGACCATTTTTGATTAAATGTTTAATCTCACAACTTTGGCTTAAATTCCTTATTGCGTGATGTTTATGCTTAATTGTAAATGCTCTATCAAATTGCTTTCGAGCCGGAATTCTAATTAGTATTTGTTTAGCCCCTGAATGTGTGTATGCGATCCCGATCCTCGCTTTCCTTTTGTGTAGCATAACTTATTCTTTTTCTTTTGTCACCATAACCACACATCACCTTTTCTTATTTCTTTTACACCATTTTTATTCTTGAAGTTTTAAAAAAATTAACATCTAAAATTCAATCACTCCCTGTGGATTTCTTACGATACCCGACTTACCGCTGTGCTTTCTTGACAAGTGTAGTAGTAGCTTAGGTTCTTTTGTATCGCGGCGGCGAAACACACAACGATTGTGTCCTCACACGAACACACTTTTTCCGCCCGGTCAGATAGAATTGTTGTATTCCTCTACGTATGCGAGTTATGTTCTCCTGCTATCAACTATAGTGAGGTGATTCATACCTGAGTTCGGTTGTGCTTTGTATACCGAACATTCTTTGGGTCAACCAACTCGGGCCATGGGATAATTGCAGGAGGAGAGGCTCAACAGGAGACATAGGGTATTCTGGAAATGGTGATCGTGATAGGAATCACCTTGATTGTTGTTCAGGCCAGTGGGGATAGAATAATCACCCGGGAGCCATAGACTCCTAAAGCACTGTTGTAGATAACGGTGGTACAATTTCAGTCTCACCCGACGTAGTCAGCAAAGGGTGGGGAAGTGTGGAAGGACCCTTTTGGAAGGTCTATCTATAAGGATTGAGTACCAGAGTAGCGCGATAAGTCGATGTGAGGAAATAACCCAAAGACAATTGTGTAGGATGGTGTGCGGTGGCACCCAGGACTAAATTTTGAAGAAATTTTTGGCCCAGTAGGGCGGTGTTGTAGTGGTAGAAGAGTCAGTCACCACGTATAAAGGAGAATATGGAGTCAAACGAGAAATTTTGGGTACGGTGTGACCATAAGATCGTCCATCCACTATTTAAATAGGGGTGCGAGTGAAATTTTAGAGTTTATGAAATGGGTAAGATTGTAACTGATCGTGGGAGAGACGATAAATTATATAAGCGAACTTCGTAACCAATGAAGGGGATACTGAGAACGATAAAGGAACCCGTAAATGGATAATTAACCGTGTGAGAATACACAACAATGGATGGGAAATCCAACTAGGATGACTAGTGTTGAGGTCGTCAATATCTTTTGTTTGCCAAATTACATTAACACTTCTAAGATGCAGGAGCCAATAAGGTTAGAAAGTTTAACCTAAGAACGAAATGAGATTTAATGGTGCTAGTGAAGCACGACGGAAGGGTATACCTAGTAAGGGACCCATCTTGATGTTTTAAATTAAGTAAATTCCTACCTATTTATGGTGGATTTGATCCGGGTCAACGAGGCTAATAACGCGAGTCCTATAGGGCTAGGGAAGCCTAAGGGACAACGGGGGTAGCACTTAGGGTCAAGACTACCAAGTACGCGAGAAGGACAACCCCAACATGGCTATTTGGGCCAGAGACAGGGGATTGACACAGAGAGGTGTCTTATGTGTGGAAGTGGAACCACAACAATTTATTATGTCCACAGTGAGGTAGGGGATATAAGTGGGATGCCCAGTAGGGATAGTAATTGCGAATTTTTGGTTCAGTCGGATGAGACTATTATGTCTAGGAACCATTTGGGTTGCCGATGAATATGCGAGTGGAAGTATGAGTTTTACCATCGGATAGATGGGGTGAATTTTATGACACGGGTGGTCACATTATTTTTGTTGACACTATATTCGCGTGGAGGACGAGTTTAGTGGGCGTATGGTAGTGTTACTATTAAGTATATGCTTACCATAGGGTAACAAGGCTCTCTTTTATTTTATCTGCAGGGAAGCAGGCGTGAAAATTGAGAGGGTATAATTTATGAGATTTACTCATTTTTAGGAGTGTTATGAAAGCATGATTTTCCTGGGTATGGATTGGTTAGCATTGGGTGTGAAATATTAGGGATAGTGATAGTAAGTTTTGGTGTTCGTGACACCAGGTTATGAATGACTCCTGCTAGGTGTCACCTAAGAGGGAGCCTAGCCTATATATATGTGTATATAGCTTGTATTGTGAGGTACGATAGACATATAAGAATGTCTTGTATTATTATATTTTCCAGTAAGAAGGGATGAATAGTGAAGCGATTCAGGGCGGTTAAAATTATTTTCAAGCGGGGAGAGGTAGCTCAGGATTTATTTTGTGCAAGAACTAGTGATCATAAGGGTCAGATATTTTATGTTGTCTTTTGTAGTGTAAGAGTAGGCGTATATGCTTTTGTGTTAAGAGATAAGTATTTGGGGGTACGTGCTATGGACTGAGGGTCTAACAGATCTTAACGACCGATAGTGTTAGGTAGTAGTGTAACGGGGGGTCCTTGTTTGGATTTTGCTTTGCGAGACGTCCCATGCATGAAACTTTGCTCAATGGTGGAAGTGGGAAGATGTTTGGTCGTTAGTACATAGGTTGGGTACCCATATTATTATTCATGTATGCGATATGACTATGAGTTGGAAGTATACTACGGGTTACGGCTAGCATAGTTGGGTAACTTTTGTGCGGTTGAGCACGGGGACAGGGTGTATGGGCACCCTAATTAATTAAGGTAATTTTGTGCGGTTAAGCACGGGATGTAGGGTGTATGAGCACCCTGGTTAGATTGATTTCAGAGTCGTCTTAAATAAAAGGGATGTGTAAATAAACATATTGAATGTACGCCTGCGGGGCAGTCAGAAAATAAGGGAATAGTGTAGTGAACTGAAATCCGTTTGAGAAAGGAAATGGTCTGACTATATGTATATCAAGGAGAAATACCTCCATCGTAGGGAGTGGGAAGGAGGGGGAGACCTATGTAATAAGATATCCCTAGGCAAGGGAGAAACCCACATTTTGGGGGAAAAATATAAAAGAGTTTCACTTAGTCTTATGCCTAGAGTGGTTTTTCGCATAGTCATGGTGTAGAATCCTACCAGACGAAATTTGCACAAGGATTAAAGTTCTTGAGCATGGGAATTAGTGATGAATGAGACATAGTAAAATTGGTCTCCGGGTAGATCATTTAAGGATGGAAAATGGTTGATTGGAAGTTATCAAACATGAAATTTTTAATTTATGGTTCCAGCGAAGGAATTAATGTTTAGGTTGGTAAAATCGTGGAGGGGTCAAGGTTTCCATCCCATTGCTGAATGGATTGACATGAAAACGAATTGTTATCTTGGAATGGGTTATACTATCGAGTAGTATACCCAACTTTACTCTTAACGGGAAGGAGTGAAACAGAATAAGGTGTCGTCCATGATTGTTGGAAATTTGGGTGAGACCTTCAGTCTCACCTCTGGTAAAGAGTGTCAGGAGGTGATAGGGATAGAGTTACGTATTGGGTTAAATGTGTCGGCCATAAAACGATAAGTAGACGGGAAGTGAGAATTATGCATTCTATATTTTGGGTAATTCAGGGGTAGAAATTACCACGGGTAGAGTTACGTGTGATGCCTCATAATGGTTTGGTCTGCGTGACACCTTAGGAGACTTTATGGGAATAGTTTCACTATCCACCTTTGGTAGATAAGAGGTGGGGAAATAACAAGATTCTAGGACCCGATATGGGTTATGGTCCATCATCAGGAATTAAGTAAGTTCTATCCTTCCGTATAGTTCAGGGACATAAGGAGGGGTATGTCACCGTGAGTTAAAGGTTCGAGTTCGACATGCATAGTCAGGGGTGATGTGGGTAATTGCCCGAAAGATAGTCACGCATTTGGCAACAAGGGAATTGACACCCACATTGGAGGGGAATTTCCTAACTTGGAGATAGTGAAGCTGGCGGAGTATAAGCTCATCTTCTGGGGCACTATGTTGTCAGGGGCCATCAAGTTAAAAAAATAAATATATTTGGGATCAGGTATTGGTTTGGGCGTCTTCTATGAAAGGAGTGATGACGTTAGGCAATAAAATAGAGCTAGCGTTGAGGTATGTGGGTCCTTTCCTTATCTTTGAGAGGGTGGGACTGGTAGTTCATCGACTGGGTTTGCCAGAACATCTTCAGCGAATACGGGATGTGTTCCACGTGGCATAGCTGGAGGGATATAGGAGGATATGTGAGAGCAGTATGTAACACCCCGTATTTCTGTGCATGTAATATTTAATTAATTCGGGAAATTTTAAATTACTTGTGTGTCGTAATTTAATTGAATTAATTATGGTAATATTTATTTAAATATTAATCGGAGAGTGAATGGTTAATATTTAGGAAAATTTAATTATTAAGTGAATAGTAATAATTTATTTACGTCATAACGTGTATTAGTGACGTGGCATTTATTTATCTCAGCCGGGAGTCGGTGTAGACTAATTTGAGTGTGAGATAAGGATTTGTATAAATAAATTCGGATGTCGATTGTGTCTCGTAATTTAATTAAATTAATTATGGTAATATTTATTTAAATATTAATCTTAGAGTGAATGGTTAAGATTTAGAGAAATTTAATTACTAAGTGAATAGTAATAATTTATTTACGTCATAACGTGTATTAGTGACGTGGCATTTATTTATCTCAGTAGGGAGTCGGTATAGACTAATTTGGGTGTGAGATAAGGATTTGTATAAATTAATCGAATGTTGATTTTGAGTGCACAGTTGTGTCCGAATGGGACGAGATAGTAAAAAAAGTGTACCCGGGGGTAGTAAACGAGTCACGAGGCATTTTTAGTCATAATCGGGCCCACACGGGGCTATTTGGGTCACTTGGGATTGACCCATTAGGCTAAAAACGGGATTAGTGTTTTAAGATCTAAATCTAAGAGTGGCGAACGACAGAGAAACATAAATCTAAATCTAAGAATTTGGGGAGAAAGTGAGAGGGAGCAGTTAGAGCCAAATTGGAGTCTTTTGGAGACAAAGCAAGGAACCTATTGGAAGTTCATCATTAACCTTGCGAATCACACACTCAGATCAGAACTTACGAACCCATAAGGCAAGTGGTTATCTTGCTGTGATATTAATTGATGTTATTCAATTCATATTTTTGTGATGTGGAATTCAGAAATTTGTTTTGGTCACAAATGGGTACAAAACGGGATTTTTGTAAAAAGAACACTTAAATATGATTCAATGTGGGAATTAATTATGTGACAGGGTTCTGTGATGGTATTCAATTTACATGAGAAAAACGCAGTAGCAATTATGGACGAATTTGGGGTAATTAGATGAAATTGGAACCTAATGAGTAAAAACCCAGGAATTTCCCCAAATCAGAAAAGTAGAGATTTGTGAGATTAAATTTATGTTTGAGGTTCTATGAGAGGTCCTGATCATGTTTCTGTATAGTTATGATGTTGATTGTGCTTGGGTTATACCAAGGGAAAGGTTAGGAATTGGAAAATTTCGTTAATGGAGGAAACAACAAGGCGGAGAAGACGACCACCTGTTCGATCGATCGATCGAACCCTTCAGGTTTTTCGGCCGTTTGGCTTAGGGATTTATATGGGTAAAAATTTTATTTGCAAATTTCCCTTAGCATAATTAAGAGAGAAAAATTAATTATGAGATTAAATTCTTAACAATTATAAAGGGATATAATTGGGAGTGGTGGGGGAATTAAGGGCGACACATTTCGAAAGAATTTTGAGAAATAAATTCTAAAAGAATAAAATATCGGATTGGGCGAATAAATTCGGATAAGGTAGTAGGGCGACACTACTTACTTAAATTAATTATGGGTGAAAACTAATTAATTCGGAGTCGGGGATTAGACTCGGGTAGTATATTAATTTCGGGCCACGAGAGCGAGCCTGAGTATATTGGTTGGGTGACACCAAAAATAATTTAATTAAATAATGTGTAAATTAATTAATAATCAAAGTTGGACCATAAACTCAAGATATTATGTATAGGCTTGTGTTACGGACTCAGTACACGGTAAAACCGGGATATTTTATATTTATATATATACGGTGTGTGATAGTATATATATGGTGTGTGCTTATAAATATTAGTGGTTAGTTATTATTAATACATATACTCTAGTGCTCTCAAGGGAGGTTGCACGTAGTGGGTCAATCCCCTAGCTTGAGGAGTAGGGCGAGTATATCCCCAGATCATAGCGTCCATTATATGGGTGTGGGGCTCATCTCACTTTCAGGGAAGGAATATGGCCGCCTCCATTATGTTTATGTTTTTGGCCAAGTTAGTGAGTGATTCTGACTTTTGGTAACTAGGCACCTAGTGTGAAGGCACTTTAGAGAATACATCTGGTGAGTTATTACTCGGGAGGATGGGTTATATTTATATTCAAAATATGTGTGAATGTTGTAATATGGTTCTACGTATATAATGGGATAAATAGTTATATACGGGTCATTAAATACATGAAGTGAATTGTATTAATTATATATGGGTTATATTCTCAATAAACATGTGTGATTATTGTAAGATAACAGTATGTATATAATGGGGTGAATAATTATATACGAAGAATTTAACTATATGGAGAAAAGTGATTTATTTATATAACTAGTGAATGTTAGATGTCTTTCAAGGAAGATGATTAACTAAGATAAGATGATAAATAACTTATAAATCATGCTTTTAAAATACTCGGGATTGAGTAGGGCGGTTGACAAGAGTTATATAAAGTATCTAGTTTCGGGGTAGAGGATTAGGTGGGATATGAAGAGGACGTTAGGTGCGCACATTAGTTGTGGGGTGAGTCTGTCTTTAAGGGAGTGCGACACTAACTAAAATATGAAGCGCATTCATGCATATTTTATTACTGCAAGTTGATCATTTGCTAAATGTTTTCAAAATATTTTGGGTTCTAACCATTGCTATAAACTATTTTCAAAACCTTTTAGGTGTCCAGCCACAGGGACGCCATGCTTGATTCATTCCAGGGATTCGCTTCTGTAGCATATGTGGATGTTGCAGGATTTGGATAGGCGCCTCTATTCCTCTATTCCTAGTGTAGGGATTTTCTATCAGATATTCGAGCATGTTGTTCATGGTGTTTATTTAGTATTTATTTTAGATATTTGAGATCCATTATTATCTGTCTTTACATTTGTGTTGGATTTTAGTCGATGGTTTATTCGTCCAGTTTGTTATTTATATGTGATGGTCGGATTTAGTTAACTTGTGATTGTTAATGATTTATTTTAGCATGAGTATTTCTTTGAATTAATGAAAGATAAAACTTGGCACCAGTCTAATTTCACTTAGGTGGTTAGTAATTAAAAAGTCTCGACAGTGATGCTAAGAATGAAGCAATTGAGAAGCCTGTTCTAATTTAATTTAGGACTGATCACCCGGGGTTTAATTAGGCGGGATGTCACAGTGATCCTAGGGATACCAAAACTCCACAACCTCCATCAGCATGTTCCACTCAATGGGCCGGTTGCGGCACAAAGAGGCTCGCTGCATGTGAAAGGCGTCATAATCAACAATGTAAGAACACATTGCTTCCAAGACCTCTAGGTAGTTAGCAAATTCAAGGCTACTAGGGAGAGCCATCTTGCAAGACTAAGAGATAGTAAGCAAGTAAGAATGTGGAATAGAAAGAAATTGAAAGTATGAGGGAGAAAGCCCTATCCACATCCCCTTTTTATACTTAGAAACTCTCAAGCCAAGACAAGGAACCCTGCAGAAATCGGAGTAAAACTTTCCCTACCAAGTACCAAGCAATTGAAGAAAGTTAAATCAAAGCCTTGGATTGATTGGACTGGACTGATATGCCGATAAGGAGGACATGGGTCATGCTGATCGACAACCCCTTATTTGGGAAACTTCCCTTTTTCCTCTTTTGTCAAAATAAAAAAACTCAACAAAAAATAATTTTTATCTTAAGGAAATTATGAAATTTCCTTTATACTTATGCTTTTACTAATCTCATTTTAAATTAATTCCTTCTTAAATCAATCTTTCAAAATTCTTTTTACTGTCTCAGCAGCAAAGTAAAAACAGCACGTGCATTAATCACTAAACAAGAAAATTAACAAAAAATTATTTCTTCGTTTGTGTATATTTTGTTGTGTTACATTAATATTTTGCAGGAAAAGCAGAAAAAACACAGTGGGACCCAGCCCGAACCCAATCTCTCTCTCTCTCTCTCTCTCACTCTCTAAGATCCCCCATCCCTACGGCGCGCCCTCTCCCCCCTGCGGCTAGACGATTTTCCCCCACTTCCTGAGCTCAATCCCTCCCCAGATGAGGCAGACGACATCGAGAAAGAAGGTACCTGAATCGCCTAATAAATCTGAGCAGTCGCCATGGATATCCAATCCTTGATGTCCTTCATCTAGGTGGTCGAAACACTGATATGATGCAAGGAAGAATGGAAAAGATCAAATCAGTTAAGCATGAAGAAAGAGAAAGAAATCAAGGAAATCAAAAAGATGTACCGCTGGCCGAAAGACCTCCTCTATCAGACCCAACTCCTCTGGTTCCATCGCATGATTGCGATGATGCAGACTCACGGATCCCCCATTATCTCGCCGAAGGTTGTAACTAAGGGAATGCAACCGCACAAAAGAAGGCCCTGAAGTCATCTCCGTTGACATAGTCGTACCACCTGTGCTATGAGAAGACCCCACCTGTCGACTCGAGCCCGCCCTGGGGAGAGGCATCACATCATAAATGCCAGGGGGCATCATCCAACTCATGATGAAGTCCATGTAATCATACATCACTGCTATGTCAGTATATAGGGAGTATGACTCTCCCATCATCGCAGCCACCCAGGCATCATTAGACATCTCCCGCATGCGCTTATGAACATAGGGGGACTCGTCGGTGGCACAGAAACCTCATCCTCCTTAATCTGACAGACTACCCTCTCCCCAAGATACCAGGAGTAGCCAAACTCATGCGCTAGCAGGCACCACATTTGCGCATGTCCCTCAGTTACCCCGGTGTGCTGAATAGCCGTTCCCCAGGGATAAAAGGTCACCTGCAAATTCCCAGCAAAAGTGAAGGATTAGTGTCAATAAAATGGCATCAAAGGAAAAGAACAGTCTCAAGCATAAAAGAATGATTACCCGCTCGCTCGTCAGGCCATTCAAGACCTGACGCACTGCCTCCAGAGAAAGGTTCTTCTTCGATTACCGATTAGACCTATGCTATCGGAATATCAAGCAAAAGTCCCCAACAGAGTCATCCTTCGAATAAATTAGTTGGGTGTTACACCCAATCACCTCATAGAACCATGTATGCAAAGAACAAGGATCAATATTCAAGAAATAAAAAAGAAGTGGATGAATGGAAAATGCGAATGAATAAAGAAAAATGCACAAAATAAAGAATACCTCTAGAAGATACATGGCCCCAGTAAAAGTTGACCGAAAGTGCCGGCTGAATGCATCCAAATAATAGTAAAGGGTTGCCAAAGTCAGGCTCCCCCAGTCATAGAAGCGGATGTTCGAAAACACCCTCAGAAATGGCATAAACCCAAAGTGAACGACGTCGCCACTTATCGCCACCAAAAAACCTCCCAACACCAACAAGATAAAAAAATGGTCCATTGGACACACCTACTGCCCGTCATTCTCGTCAACCCTTCTCCTCAGTAAAAGCTCCCTCAAAGAAGACAAGCGGAGGGAATCCCCGAAAACCACCCTCTCTACATCACCTAAAGTCTGTGTCACTGCCTCCGGCGTCACCCATAGCGTGCTGTCCACCTCAATCTGGGCACCCTTACAGTCCAGCCCCAGCAACCGCTGAACATCAATGGGAGTCACCGTCATCTCCCCGAAGCCAAAATGGAAGGTGTGGGTAGTGACCCACCACCCCTCTCCCAAAGCACATAGAATCACAGTGGAGTGGGGAATCTCATCCAATACCGATGCTAGCCCCCCAAAACCCGCAGAGGACACCATCAAACGCACCCATTAGGAAGGTGATCCCAAACATCCTTTAGCTCTGTCATACCGTGGGCATGAATAGTCAACATGGAGATGTCAAACTTTCATGAAATGAATAAAGCCCCCGTCAGATTCAGGAAATAAAGCAATCTTGTCAAGAAAAGAGGAAAGCAATACCAAGAGTCATGCAAGACTTATATAGCCACCAGGGTTCACCACCCTTGAAGAGTGATGATGCGAATGCTTGTGAAGAAGAGTCTGATCATCCACCACCGGATCAAACGAGTCAAAAGAATTATCGCTACCCAATGCGAGGGGCACCCTAGCCCTCTACTCCAACCCTGCCCAGTCATCGACATTGAGCCACGACATATGGGTTGAACTGCTTGAGAAGTCAGCCATTTCAGACGTTAAGACGATTTGCATAGGTTTATAGCAGAATAAAAAAATTAGAAAGCTGTGCAAAATGAGGAGAACCCGCCTCCTTTTTATAGGAGGCTAAGGGTCATGCCGATCGGCAGCCCCCTCCACCCATCGATCGGCACTGAGCCTTTCACCGGCTCAAGGTATGCCAAAAGTCCGTGTCAATGCCGATTGGCACACCCACACCCATGCCGTTTAGTGAACCCCTTAAAATCTCATACAAAAAATCCAAAAAAATACCAAAGAATTCTGAACAATTCTCTAAAAATTCCTAAAATTGCCAAACCCGTTCTAGCACCTTGCTAACTAAGGAGAACATTTTTTACACCCCAGCGAAATTTTATAGAATCATTCTCCCCATCAAATGTCTCCAAAGGACGCTCTAAATCTTTCCCCAGCTATAAATCTGGGGATCATTCACTATTCCCCAGCGGAACCTAAAATCCAATCCTCATCCTCAACGGAATCCCCAAATTTACTGAAGGAAAATCACACCTCTTCTAGGTTGGAATTGACCTTGGTCTTGGATCGCTACCTTAGTTAGGTCAGAATTGACCTTGGTCCTCGGTCGTCACTTCTCTTAGGCAAGAATTGACCTCGATCTTGGATCGTCACCTTAGTTAGGTCAGAATTGACCTCGATCCTCGGTCGTCACCTCTTTTAGGTTAAAATTGGCCTCAGTCTTGGATTGTCACCTTAGTTAGGTCAGAATTGACCTCGGTCCTCGGTTTTCACCTCTGTTGGGTCATAATTGACATTGGTCTTAAATTATCACCTTAGTTAGGTCAGAATTAACCTCGGTCCTCAGTCGTCACCTCTGTTAGGTCAGAATTGACCAAGGTCTTAGTTCGTTACCTTAGTTAGGTCAGAATTGACCTCGATCCTTGATCATCACCTCTCTTAGGTCAGAATTGACCTCGGTCTTGGATCGTCACCTTAGTTAGGTCAGAATTGACCTCAGTCCTCGGTCGTCACCTCTCTTAGGTCATAATTGACCTCGATCTTAGATCGTCACCTTAGTTGGGTCAGAATTGACCTCAATCCTCGGTCATCACCTCTCTTAGGTTAGAATCAACCTCGGTCTTGGATTACCACCTTAGTTAGGTTAGAATTGACCTTGGTCCTCGGTCATCACATCTTCTAGGTAAAATTGACCTCGGTCCTGGATCATCATCTTAGTTAGGTAAAAATTGACCTCGGTCCTTAATCGTCACCTCTCTTAGGTCAGAATTGACCTCGGTCCTCGGCCGTCACCTCTTTTAGGTCAGAATTGACCTCGGTCTTAGATCGTGACCTTAATTTAGTCAGAATTGACCACGATCCTCAGTTGTTACCTCTTGTAGGTCAGAATTGACCTCAGTCCCTGGTCATCACCTCCTTTTAGGTCGAAATTGACTTCGACCCTTCGAAGCGGTCATCCATATCCCTTAGGTTCGCAGAACTTACCTCCTTCCATCATGTGGTGACTATTCAACGTCCATCACTTGTTCCAAGCTCACCCATCGAGGGGCTCTATAGACACCACAGTCTAGGACCCCTTAATTCTCTCCTTAGACTCCTAACACTTCCCCCTTCCATCGCAAACTTAGGTCGCACTCCGAGTATCGATTTAGAGACCATCGAGCACCCCCGGTCCCCATTTGGCTTCGGTCAAATCTTTTGTCAAAGAGAGAGCTCTTTGAATCTTTGAAGGGCACTGAACCCCTTTCTAACAGTCCACTCCATGTGCAAAAAAACATAACCGTTTGGACGAACAATCAATTTTCCCCCAAAAATCGATCCGGAGGCCACAGGGCGCTCCCGGACTTCATTTGACCAAAGTCAACTTTTAAGACCGAATAAGACTAAATGAATCTCTGAAGGAAACTGAATACCCTTTCTAACAATTCTCCCCATGCATGATTCTGACCTATGGTGCGGACGAATGAGCCGTTTTACTTTGAGAGGTCACCAGACGCTTTCAGGCCCCGGTATACATCTACTAACCTTCCCAACTGTCCAGCCTGTGTGCGATTCTGACTTACCATACGGACGAATGATCCATTTGCGTTCGACGATCTCCTGTCCAAAAGATCGACGTGCATTTCTGAGCCACATTTGACCCAAAGTCAATTCCCAGACCCGAGAGAGGTCCAAAGGACTCTCGAAGGCCTCTTAAATACCTTTCTGATGGTATGCCCCGTGAACAATTCGGATCAATAGTTTGTGCTCTACATTATTTTTTCTAGAAAAGTCCGCACATGACTGGCAATTGGAAGGTCCTAAACCATGCCTATCGACACAGTGTCAAGGGTGACATGCCGATAGGCACCCCATGCGGTAGGACAATAGGCACCCCTTTTTTCCCTAATAAGGGTCATGACCTCATTCCCAACAGATAGGAAAAAAAAACCATCAGTATCAGTGATGTCAACAACATTCTCTCGAAGTGTGTGAAGTTCCATATGAGAAATCCCATTCAAGGCTAAATACCAATCCTTTTCACACCCAATTTTGAATTATCTCTCATCAACATCCATAAACATTCAAAGGAGTTCATCCAATATCCAAGCTCAAGCTCCAAAAAAGGTCCAATCCCTTTTCCTCCTCTTTTAAATCTCTTATTTTTGCATAAATTACTTTAGATTCATAATCTAGTTTCGTTGTAGTTCGTACACATTAACATCTACGCTTTTAATATTATATTTCACATACTCTATTTTTCATAAAAAAACCCAAAAACAAATAAAAGAGGGTTACACCCGTAAATTCCGAATGGAATTATCCACCACACTTTTTCCAAAACTAGAAACACATCTTCTACATACACACACCTAATAAAATTCCGTTCGAATCTATGCGATAAAACCCACACTTGTTCTATATTCGCACTACGTGGACTTTGATGCCTATCTAGGCTACGTAGGCATCTCGGATTAAAATCTGACACTCGAGTTCAACTTTTCAATTTTCCAACTTCTCCTATTTTTCCAAATTTCTCAAATCCCTAATTTTTATCATACATATACATATAATATGCTTGTTCGCGCTTCATCCCACATATATTATCGTTTCCCCATAAGGATCAATATCTCAATGAACGCTCATATTCTATTTTCTACATTTGTTATTACTTTGGGATATTCCTATAGATGACCTCACTCTATCGTTTCCATGGTTTAGGTCGAACGATTCCAATCTTCATTATATAAACACATACATACACTTCACGGGGATAAAGAAAAATATTAACATTTGCCCATGAGAGACCGAAAGGGCGGGATGGGTGCCTATCACCTTCCCATTCCATAACTTAGCCCCCGAACCTCTGATCTATTGGTTTCGCATGTATCAGTTTGTCCTTGATGCCGCTCTCTCGAAGTGGCAATATATTCTTTTACCTGTTTTGAGCAAAATAGGTTGGCGACTCTATCTCTTTACATCCACCCCACACCGAAGACGGCTGAATCCCCCTTTTCAATGAGAAGGATGAGAGATCGCGATGCAGTTTCTTCCCTGGGGGATCCTCTTTCTCCTCCCCCTGGAATGAACGCCGCACCGACCGGGATGGCCAAAGGTTGTTCTTAGAGTTCTTCGTTATGTTCTTCTTTTTCGATAAGTATTAACCCGTTTAGATATTTTTTCGACAGTATTGCGTAGTATATAAACATTTATTTCTTTTTCTTAAAATCATGAGTTAGATTTAGGGTTTTGTTTCTTCATTATTCTTATTGAAGTTCATCAACTTTGGCAAAATTTTATCTTTAGTCTTATAAAGTTAATTATGTTTGTGAGTTTGTGATTCCCTAACCCTTTTGAAGAGTCCTTTAATGAATTTAGTGAGAATCTTTCTAGGGAAGCCCTTTATGTCGCGAGAGTAGCTCAGGGGTATTTTTGGCAGACCACTTTGTTGGTTATTCATCCCTAGTTACCTCATACTGAGGGTTATTCACTATTCTTAACCAAGAGGTTTTTGATTTCCTACTTCAGATTAGGCCGACTGTGCCTCATCGTCCTAGAGATTTTTATGTCGGTAGCAACACCATGAGTTAGGAAAAATACTTATTTGCATATTCCATCGACGACATTCCAACTACTGTACCGATTTTCCATTCCGAATAATGATATTGATGATAATATTGTTGACAATAAAGATGTTTACACTTTGGATCTTTCACGATCCTGTTTTGATAGGAATATGATGAAGGCTTGTAGGCTTAGACACTTTTATAAAATTAAACATACATTACTGTGAAAGATCATTAGGATAATGAGAAAGATTATGATCTAAATAATGCCTCTAAGGTTGTACTTTATGAGGCAATATTCCATTTAGGGCTATGGGTCCCTTTTCGTACTTGAATCTGAGATATACTATCTCATCTTGGAGTTGCACCTACACAATTTGCCCTATATTCTTGAAGTATCATACTTGGTTCTATCGTAGCTTGGCAATGTGTTCATGCTGAGAACATTACTGGATAAATATTCAAAAGAGTATATACCATTTTATCAATTAGGAATTTCCTTGGGTATTAAAATATGAGTCCTCGTAACCCCAAGTGTATGCTTGGCAAGGTTTACCAAACCTCCAATCATCATCGAAAGATTAACTTTTGTTTTCGTAAAGGAGATTGGGAATTTTTAGATGGAGAGAAGTAAGAAGGAGCTGTGAGGGTCCCCCATAATTAGGGAAAGCCCCAATTGAGTAATACAAATTCTTTACCTTTATGTGACACCCCGCTCAATTAAATACCGGGTGATCAGTCCTTTATTAAATTAAACCAGAATATCCAGCTGGTTCATTCTTAGCATCACTGTCGAAAACCTTTTTATTTTATTAATCACCTAATAATTAATTAAACTAGTGTAAAAAAACTTTTAACCAATTAATTAACCATTTAATTAATGTTTGACAATTTAAACCATAAACAACATTTACCAATTTAATAAATAGAACAATAACAAATAGGATTCCACCTGACTAAACAAATAAGACTAGCATAAACGTCTCAGTGAAATGTCTCAATATAAATATTCAAAAATAAAGATAAGTCACATTAACTAAAATAAAAGAGTATATTGTCTCTAAAGCGAATGGTGACTGAGAATGGGCAACCTGCCCTAACTGAAATGACTACATCAGAATCTGAATGAATGTAAGTAAAGGCGTCTAATAACAAAGGCCTGCAACTCCCACTACAGTTACAACACATCAACTCATCTGATAATCTAAGTCTGGCATCCCTGTGGCTGGACACTTAAAATAGTTTGCACAAGAGAGAAAAGATTTGCCAGAAATGGGTCAGAGCCCGAGTGTAAGAGAGTTTAAAAACGTTTTAGCAAGTATTTATAATTCTTAGTAGTTGACATACATGTTAGTTTTGCGGGCTCTCTCTTGAGATTCTCACCTCTCAACTATTGTGCACACCAAACGTACCTCTAACACCTTCTAGTTAGTTCTACCCTGTCTAACTAGTTCCACTTATTATTTATCCCAACTAATAGCTCATTATGCGACCCGTATTCCCCACACAATACGTTATTAAATCTTTCCATTTATATTAATTCAAGTAAGAGTTTTCCCAATTAAAGTTAAGCATTCTCACACTTAGGTTAATTCAGATTTGACTATCTCACTTATCTACAAGTTGACACAGTAGATTAAATCACGAGTATTTATATTTTCATCACAATACCATATATAAATACTAATACGGTACCCCTAAGCTCAATTACGGTGCATTGAAATCACAAGTACATATATAATCGTCACTCTATCATATATATATATATATATATATACACTAATACGGAACCCCGAGACACAGCCTTGGTGCATGCATACTCTGCTATTAAGTCCTGGTACATCTCGTACTAAATAAGGACAATCGGTTCGGTATCTCTCACGAACCATAATTACAAATCACACATATTGGAGGCGAACATAGTTGTAAGCCTTTGGGCTATGCCGAACCTAAGACCCAAACGACCGTTCAAGACCATTGTTCACATGAATGGAAAATCCAACCGAAGTCCTATGTTCTGAGGTGAAGTCAATTATCCCCCCGAAGGTCCCTTAAGATAAGACTGTCTCCTTCATAACCTCCCGTGATATCAAGCAGCGTAGGTATGTCAATACACATAATAAATTAAGCAATATGTATTCACACCACCTATGTATATATTATCGATACAGGTATACACACGTCCCATATTACAAGCCTTATACGTAGTACATGTATCTCCTGAATACCCTACGTATTATTGAATTATAACTTTACTTTTCAACGTACGCTCTCGAGTATTTCTTATCACTCAAAAGACATCCTTTATTCTACACATAATATCAGTAGGTTTCTCACTCTAACCTACTGGTCTAAGTCATCGTTGTTCTCAAATTCCTGAGATCCAAATTACTCTCTAAGTTAGGTAATTCTCTCAAGTCACCTTAATTACGTTTATCGCTAAATGTACCATTATAAGATCAAGCCAAATTCCTATCCTAGGCCTACTGGTCTTCTAACATAAGTCCAAGTATTTAAAAAAATGATTCCCAAGAATAATTCCCCAATGATTTTCTAACCATAATAAACAAAAGGAGAAAACTGGGCAAGACTGGGAAGTGAAATCAATTTGCCTCTACTGGTCTGGAAAATTCTGTATTACTATTCAACGCGTTTCTCCAATATTCAACCCCAAATCCTTAGTTTAATCATCCCAAACAAAAATTCAATCATACCACATGTTGTACTAACATAATTACATAAGTTCTAATGATCAAGGATCACAATTTCATCAAATGGCATCAGTTACTTGGGGTTAATTCAAGATTAAACCTTAAGAACTCTAGTTTCTCATTTTTTTCCTTCAAGAACATCATACAACTCAGATTTCTTCACTAAGATAGATATAATTTCATGGGTTTTATGTTACACATAATAGGGTTCATCGATCAAATCATTCCTACTCAAGAATATGAATTTCTATCTCAATTCTTTAATTCTAAGTTCATGAATTTCATAAAAATCAGTCCTAATCTAACATGGATGATATATCAATTGGCCCGGGACTCAAACTAAACCCTGGGTAGACTTTTCGGACTATATCGACCCTTTCGGACACTTTGGTGCACTCAAAATGACCATATGGATGACTTAAAAATAAGTTAGTTTTTGTTCCATTAAATTGCGTCCCGACACGACTGACACGCGTGTCTCGACATAGTTATCGTAATTATCGTATTTCTCACTCGCAGAGTTTTTTTTATAAATTCACAATCATATATTACTTTATTCTCTCAGTAATATTCAATATAATTCTTCTCTCTGTAATATTCAATATAATTCTCACTAATAAATACTAACTCTTATCTCGCTAGTTAATATTTATTTTAATCCGGATTAATTATTAATCTATTTCCCATACTTAATTTAATTAATCCAATATTTAAAAATCATTAAAAATGTGGGGTGTTACATAGTTCCCCCCTTACAACGGAATTTCATCCCGAAATTTGGAAGATAAAAGTATGTCTGGTTAAAATAACACTAGGTATTTCTCGCGCTCACAAGTAGACTCTTCAACATTATGGTGCTCCCACTGAATACGTACAAGTGGAACTACCTTCGACCTCAATCTGCCTTGCTATGTTCTATGCTAGTCACCAGTATCTCCTCATATGAACTATCTGGCTGTAAATCAACTTCCTCCAACGCAATGTGAGTATGAGTCAACTCATCCCGAAGATGTCGTCTAAGAGAAGAAATATGGAACACATCATGAATATGATGCGAGGGCTCCGACAATCCAAGTCTATATACCACCGATCCAATCCTTTCGATACTAGAAAATGGCCCCACATACTTCAGTGCCAACTTCCCCTTCTTCCCAAATCGCATTATCCCCTTCATAGGAGATACTCGTAGTAATACCTTTTTCCCCCACGAAAAACTCTCGAAAGAACTTCTTGGTATCTGACCCCAGATCATCTCTATCCTGGCCGCAGTGTCCTGAATCAACTCTGGCTTGAGTAGCTTATTGTCCCCCAACTCTAACCAACAAGCAAGAGAATGACCAGGCCTATCATAAAATGCCTCGAATGGTGTCATGCCAATTATAAACTGACAGGGATGAAGTTTGGAAAAATGCACCAGTTCATAAATGCGAGTGTAATAGTGGGAATAGTTGAATGTTGAAGATACACATTGCACGATGTTCGGTGATGATGCACTATGCATGTATGAAGATAGTGGGAGCGTGATAAGTTCGGATTCAGATCGATGCCGTCATGGATGATCATTTTGACATGCCGAATATAACGGTATCAGACATACTAGTTGTGATATAGGAATCTTAGAAAATTCTTAGATTCTAAAAAGGAAATTTAAAAAATCATGTCCTTACAAATCTCCCCCTATGTCTATGTCGGTACATACATAAAAACTATCCGAATTATGCTACCCAAACTTAAACAAATGACAAATAATTTAATATCCTCATTAAACCCAAAAACTATAAATACTAAATGACATGTTTTCAAATAGGTTTCAACATCTTCAAATCTTAAACTTCTTCTAACTTTCTTTGTCATCATGAGGGTGTGAAAAAATGAACCTCAATTTTGTACCTACACACATGAGATAAGAAACAATATCCCTGACTCGCAACGGTTTAAAATATAATGATAAGCAAAAATAAATATCAATTAAGCTCAAGCAATCATTTATTAAATCAAACAAAAAATTCTCCCCCATAATTCGTTCTCCCTCTTTTTATAGTATCCCCCAATAGACAAATATGAAGAACACAAAGTAATGTAAATGGAGAATGTCACAAGGTAAACAAATTTTCTCTTTTAGAAATTTTTAAAATTTTTATCACAAAATATACAACAAATAATCACACCATGAAAGAACACGAAAATAACTAAGTCGGTGATAGCGGAAATGTGGGGATGTGAACAAATGATTTGCTTTTTATTTTTCTTTGGAGGTGATGAAATTAAAACCTATTGGCCCACTTTTTGGCATACTTTTCTTTTTATTGCCTATGAATTTTTTGGGCTCTATTCAACCTCTTTGGACCTTGGCTTTTGTTTTCCCCACACTTTTTCTTGGTCCGATTTAAACGGTGGCTTAATCGCAAAGGATATATGAGTACTTTTTCTTGGTCCGTTTTTACATGCACTACTTTCTTGTCAAGTTTTATAGCATTTGGTTCATTGTATAGACAGAATTAAGATAGAAACACTCAAGCCAACATGTGATAGACAATAACAATACTCAAATAATACCGTACACGTGTGCAATAAAGGAGATAAGGAGCTAAACATGTATAAAGATACCACTAATCACATCTCAATGACTCCAAACAATGTAAAGTACATGGATGAAATGATGTAGCATCTCAAATCACTATCAGAGAGTCACATGAAATTTGGAATGAAGTTGTGTCTATGGCAATCTTAAATGTTCATCCATAAATGGTGCAAACAAAATACTGAACTCTTTTTGTCTTTTTCCAAAAAAATTATCAAAATAAAATCTTTTTAGGTTTTCCAATTTTTTCTCAAAAAAATAAAAATCGATTTGTGTTTTTCCAAATCTTTCAAAAACAAAAATCTTTTTGGTTTTCCAAAAAATATATCAAAAATGGAAAATATAAGTATAAAAATGGTACACACTAGCAATAGGCAAAAAATTACATCATGAAAATCATCCTATGCTAGCAAACAAGTCTAAACCTCACCTAGTAGGTGCGGTGGAGTTTTTCAAAGGTGGTGACATCTTATGAAAAACATCTATCAAATCAGGTGAAGTTTTGACTAAAAAATTTACCTGCTCCCTAATATGTGCAAACTCTTTCACGTAGTCATCTGGAGCATCATGTGTGGTTGCATGTGCGTGAACACGTGTAGTAGCAAAACGTGACACATTACCCAAGTTAAAACAAAACTCCCTAAGGTGTCCTCTCTTCTTGCAGTGGGTGCAAACGTAAACAGGCCTAGGTACACCTCTCTCAAAACGTCTCCTACGCACTTTCCTATCAGGTACGGTACACCTAGGTGGGTATGGATCAATCACAAACTCGAGAATCAGCTCGGGTGCAACATGTGAAGTGGACGCACCGTCATGAACTATTCCTAGTCTCTTAACATTACCCAAACCGGGACCGAGGAACATCTTTCCTAACTTCCTAGATGTATACTCTAAAGTGACCTTTACCTCTCGGGCACATTCAATATCTCTCTCTAATTGTGACACACTAGCTATAAGTTCACTCTTCTCCCACTTCACGACGACCAACTGTTACCTCAATGAAAATTTCACATTCTCTAGCTGACTCGATGACGCCTCAAATCCTCTCAAACTCTCTATTCTCTCTCCAGGTCAATAACCCTAAGACTTAATAACTTATTCAACTTCTCATTTTTAAGGTCTTGGCATACAAATCTCAAAACGCGACCTAGAGCTCACAATCACCCACACAAGCGCACTCATTCTCACACTCGCTAGAAATACTCAAATCATCCTTGGGGGTCTCACGTGAACAAGTATCCTCATCGTCGTGGGATAAGCTGGGTATGCTCATGTGACCCATGTGAACACTCATCCCTGGAATCTTTCACCTCATCCTCACTGTCGCTAAGAGTGGATGGCATGTCAACATGTTTGCCCTTTCTCTTTATCCTGGTGGGACACTCAAAAGCTCTATGCCCCTTACCTTCACACTCAAAGCACTTCTCTTATTCCTATTTCTCTTTATCTTTCTCACCCTCTTTCTCACCGATCTCTTTGGCCTCATCTTTCCTTTTATTTTTCTCAAAAAACTTTTTATTGGAAGAATTCTCTTTTGAAAACTTGAGAAACTTTTTAAAAAATTTCACAAGCATGGTCATAACAAAATCAGACTTGTCTTCAGACTCGAACTCACAAACTCTCACTTTCCTTTTCTTCTCACTCTTTGACACTTATTTTCCCTTTCTAGACTGGGTCTAAGTGCTATAACTCTATCCTAAGGCTTGAGAATCTCAAGAAAAATGTCAATTTCATATGTCTCGAGGTCTCCAACGAGCTCTTCTAATTTTAAATTGATCAAATTACCCAAGGAATTTAAAACAGTCACATTAGGGATAAAAAATTTAGGTAGTGATCTTAAAATATTTTTAACCACTCGTGCATCAGGAATGTGCTCATCAAGATTAAAACTCATGTTGACTATGTCAAACAAACGTGCATAAAACTCATCAAAACACCCAGTTTCAAGCATTGTAATTGTTTCAAATTGAGTAGTTAAATTTTAAAATTTTGACTATTTGACCACATTTGTGCCTTCATGGGTAAGTTGTAAAAGGTCCCACGCTTCTTTTGATGCAGTGCACATCATAATACGTCAGAACTCCTTAAGAGTGATGGCACTAGAAATTACACTCAGCCCATGTGAATTAAAAATACTCCTGTTAAATTCATCCTCAGTCTAGTCCGTCACGAGTTTTAAATTAGTGATATTATTTACAGTGATGGTGGGAGGAGTCGAGCCTCTTTAACAAACTACCCAAACACGCTCATCAATGGTCCTTAATTGTCTCTGATGCGAAGCCCTATTTTGCTACAGCGACCATGGTCGCTATAGAAAATAAAACATGCATTATTTTGCATATTTTACAAAACAAAGAATTTATACTTGCTCGACCAAGGATAAGTAAAATTATTAATACGAA
Organism: Sambucus nigra; assembly: GCA_949130495.1. Taxonomy (NCBI): domain Eukaryota; kingdom Viridiplantae; phylum Streptophyta; class Magnoliopsida; order Dipsacales; family Adoxaceae; genus Sambucus; species Sambucus nigra. The sequence goes on along the minus strand of OX422211.1, from coordinate 481,474,518 downwards.
GATGAATTAAAAACATAAATTTTTGTATAATAAGAATTTAACATATTTGAATTTGGAAAATTTAAATCTAAAAAAGAACCACAAGTTTAAGTGAAAAACGTTTCCCAATTATGAAAATTAATTTAACCAAGGGCGAATCTAAGTTTGCTAGACATACACCTTTATCCTATGTCGTTAAATCCAGGGAAATTGAATGTATGATCCCGCATAAGTTCGATGAAGCTTTCTGAAGACCTCTTGGACTAGACTTACAATAATTTAGTGGCATAATATGACAATCCAAAGGCGAGGGCACTTGAGCGTACTCGTGCTCTTATAAAATCCAGATGCATGTTAGCCATTATGACAAGACCTCCTTCGTCACACTATGGATAACCAATTGTAAAATTATTCTCTTCTCGTAAATGAAAATTATCGATACCTACAAGAGGACTACAACCTATATTTTATACGTTATTATTCAGATATAATTATAATTGTACATTGATGACATAATCATCAATTTAAATGATCTATATGTACATATTCCTACAGTTAAAATGTTCCTCCATAGGATTTGTCAATACAAAATAAGGCTCGACCAACATAAGTGAACATTCAGGGTCACTAGATGGAAGGTCCTCAAATTTATCATCATAAATTGAAATATAAAATTTGTGCAAACCAAAATCAAATCTATATACCACAAAGGAAAAAAAGGAAGTCATATTATTCCTATTATAACTACAATTATAAGTTGTTTTGTCACTTGAATCACCATGGCATGTGAAACCATACTCATGATCTTGAAGAAGGATTACACTAAGGTCAGGAATTCACACTGTTAAAAACCCTCAAAAAAATCTCGGAGTATCTTATTCATCCTCTAATATGATTCTCTCCAAAGTTAGGATAGCCATTACTATTTTTACGTGTATATTACTAATACATCCATAAAGACTATGCTAGCTCAATATATGTAATTGAAAGAATGTGTCATATATAATGTCATCAAAAAATTTACTGCTTATGGAATCAACTACATTTCCTCGAAAATGACTTATGTCTTATTATTTGGGGTCACCTGGAGGCTTAAAACTTATATGTTATGCATTATCATACACCACATATATAGTCTATACCCGTTGAGGAACTTGTTTGAGAAGTCCACACTTTCCATCTGAATAGAAACGTTTATATTAATATCACTCAAAATTCAGTCATGGGAAGAAACAAGCAAGAACTCCTAGTAAAAAAACCTCTAAAAGGAGAAAAAACAAATTGAGTATATTTTCTTAATGAATACCTATTTGACGTCCATAATGAATAAAGGTGGAGGTTATACTTCGATGGTGTATGATTAAGGGTGAAAAGTAGCGCGTGTCAAGACGCTAATCGTTGTTTTAATTTCACCTCCTCAATACAAAAACCTAATCTTATGACTACACTCAAAGAGGGAGTATAGCGGCCAAGTCCGGGTATCGAAAATTCACAGAGACGAGTTGCTAGAATTTATAGGATTTAATACTCCTAAATTAAAGTGTAAAAGGTGATAGGTCGGAAATAAAGAAAAGGGAAAAAAATAAGAAGTTAAGTCTAAACTAGAATTAATAAAACGAGAGTCGGGATCGTGTCCCCACCATGGGTTAAATAACTAATAATTAGAATTTCGGTTCGAAAACCTTTAATCAAGCATTCTCAATTAAGTATAAACATCACACAATAAGGAATTTAACCCAAAGTTGCGAGATTAAACATTTAATCAAAAATGATCACACACGGATTAAATTCAGATTATCGCTATAAACACTAACGTTGCGGGACAAAGAAAGTTAAACGCATAATAATCCGACTTTAATACCAGAGGTTTCAATTAAACGCAATTTTCCCCAAAACCTAACTTTCGGAGCTCGACGCCCATTAATGGCGAAAATGCAATCCCAGGCCATAAAACTACTCACTACACATGATTAAACTAAGTAAAATAACTAATTACCAAAGAAAACAAGAATTAACAAACTATAACTAACTATCTAAGCAATAAAAGTAACTACAAAGCAAGAAATCAAGTAAATAAGCATTAAACAAAGGAAAGTGATAATGAATAGTAATATACTTACATAAATGGGATGAACCCAAAGAGAAAGGAGGAGAGGGAAGCTCCAACAAAAATCCCCAAAGTTCTCTAACCTAAAATGAAATATATCTCCAAAGAAAAGCCCCAAACATTCTATTAATACCCCAAAATAAACCCCCAACAAAACCAAGCCAAAAAACCCAAAACAAGTAAATTTTCATCCATATCTGATAGGACCGGTCGACCTCTATTTTGGGACCTGTTGACCGCACTTTTGGAATTTGCCTTGGGCTGGGGACAACGCACTTTTCCTCTCCGAACCAATTTTGACGCGTTGCACGGAAATGGCCATAACTCCCTCATACGGAATCGAAATGAGGTGTGGTCGGAACCGCCGCGGAGATAATTAAATTATCTACATGATTCTATTTTGAAACCCTCCAAATTATGCAGTATAATATTACCAAAATGCCCTTGAAGTGGAAGAAAATACCAAAACCTTCCGGAAATGGGCATAACTTCCACATACGGAGTCAGAATGACGCACGGTCAGTGGCCACGAAAATATAATTTGATGATATACATGTTGGTAACTTCATTCCATAAAAAATAGTGAGTTTAAAAAGACCAAATTTCCCTTGAAGTATCATTCAACGACGAAACTTCTCCGAAATGCAACCGAACCTCACTTTTAGCGTTCCAATACCTACAAAAGTACAAATAACCTCTGTAAAGCTTGTATATATCCAAATACAAGGTTGTCTACTTAATGAGCATAATTATAGGCATTTAGGACCGTAAAAGTGCTAGAATGCATAAAGATAAAGGGAAGAAATATGCAATATTCGATACGAATCACACCCCCTAACTTAAACATTGCTAGTCCCTAGTGATGAAACAAACAAAACCAGTCCACAGAAGGAAATACAAAACGTATATATGCATCGAAATATAATTGCCACTTTCGTAGGGAACATGATTGCATTTAGCATATGCAATAAGCCGTTAAACCCCTAGGTTATCCTAGTGGACGAGTGTCGTCTCGTGAGGGTTTTCGGGGATGATACCCACAAACATCATATGGTTTCCTCTAAATATGCCCAAACCAACGTGCGACAAGCCCAAAAAAAGCGAAAAAGATTTCATATGCATTATTAGCAAAGTGAATGAATTCACACAAAAGTCTGAATCATTAACATTATAGAATGCACCTCATAGAATTGAAACTTTAAATTGTGGGAGGAGAGAGAGCAAATGCAAAGTGTGATTTGGCAAAAACTTATATAAACCGGATAAACATTAAAGCAAGCATATATTCAATCCTCACGGGCATTACGCTCATCAAGCGAATTCACTCAAAACAGGGAGGTAACACACGGGACATGCGGGCATAAGGAGTAAATATAAATGGAAACTAGGCCGCACACGTGTCACAGATGAAGAATGCTATATATAAACTGAAAAACTGTAATCTCAATGAAAGGATACCGCACATGAAAAGAGGCGAAATGCATTTTCACAGATTATCAAAACTATTTAAACTTTTAAATTACATCAACCTAAGATCACATAGGACTTGTATAGGGTTATAATTTAGGTAGGGCTAGGGTGCGAAACGAAGGAATGTATGTACGGATTCAAAGTGTTCGGAATGAAAACTGGGGATAATGGGAAAATGTGGGCAATATCAAAATTGGAAAACAAGTTCCAAAACGGCATTACATATATAATCGGGGAGAGTAATCAAAGCTTATTGAACTATATACACAACATTTACAACTTTCTCTTTCTTTCTTTTCTTCTTTTTCTCACTTTTATCTTTTGTTTTCTTTTGCTTTTTGCTTTCTCTTTTTCACTCTTTTTCTTCACTTTTTCTTTTCTTTAGTTTTCAAACTCTCATATGCCTAAATTGCAACCGACATCATAACAACAACATTCAATCCCAAGTAACATTCCAAACAAGGGTATGTAAGGTGTATGTATGGGCTAAAACTCCAATTTGGAGTTGGTTATGGGAATGGGGTTATGAAACAAAAGGCTATATTTAGGCTCAAAGGGGTAAACGAGGGTAAACATATAAGGGTGAGGTCAAGGCCAATATGGGTGACATATCAAAGAGGGCCTATGATCATTTCCAAAATTTTACGCAATTCTCGAATCAAAACAATTTATGAAAATCATGATCAAGTAACACATTTCAAGTATGAACTCAATTAATGAACGATCAAATGAAAGAATAGGGAGATTACCGACAAATTCAACGTTTTCAAAGAGGAAAGAATAATGTATACACTCATAAATGACGAAAGGTACAAAGCTTACTCGGTGTAAGTTTATACAATGCAACAAAAGATTACCGAGTTATAAAAATCTTAAACCATATCAATATAACCATAAAAGTGCATGTGCTCATGGGATTAAAGTTTAATTCACGAAGTCATTCATAATATCAATAAGTGAGACTAAAGTCTAATAACTTCTAAAATCGAGAACATGCATCATTGGATTGTCTATTGGATCGGGCAATTATTGAAATTTATCATCGGAAACAAGGGCAAAATGCCCAAAAAAGGAGAAAAAAGAAAGAAAATCTTTTTGAAATTTTTGAATTTTTCTAAGAAAAGCATACTAAGTAACTAACATGTGAGCAAAAAATGGACTAAATAAAGAAATGGATAGAATATCCCACACCCCCTAACTTAAATCTTGACATTGTCCTCAATGTAAATTAAGAACCAAGTCAAAAAGAGGAAAATAGCGATATAACCCAAAAGTGGAGCGATCCCCATAAGAACAAGTCCAAAGAATCTACAAAACAAGTTAGTACCGAGCATAGCAAAAATAAATAACAAAAAGTTAACTAAGTACACTAGACTAAATTAAAAAAAAAGAAAGAATAAAAAGCTAACTATATACAACCTACTATTTAGACTCCACACTAACTGTACACTAGAAGTCTAAATAGGTGAGGGTCCACCATAAAAACGATTTGACTTTGGAGGATAACCAGTGTACCCTCACATACAAGCATGCCCTACGAAAAATATGGATTCCGTTTTAACAACGGAAGGCATGTGTAAGGCGGAAGAAATGAACCATCGCCAATTAAAAGTTTTGGTGGGACGATGGGGGGGTTTAGATGGAACATGAGGTGGCGCACACAAAGGCAAAGATGCGATCGTGGAGGGAGACTCGAGAAAGTACTCCTCATCGGCGATAGGATTTAAAACATTCAAGTTTGAAACCGAATCATCGGGTACTTGTGACGGTGTGATAACAGAGAATGAAAATGGGGATGAATGAAATTCAAACTCATAAGATGAATCATCATCGGATAAAGTTGGAATTTCAAAGGAAATAATACCCTTTTCAATGAAATGTTCTTCTTTGGGGGCCAAAGAAGAAATCATTTCATTGCAAATAGATATTACGTCATTTTCATCCTCACTTTCAATATCTATTACACGATGGGCAAAGTCTAGAATGGTTTGTTCCAAAGTAGGCACAAGTACCTCATTTGGCTCAAAACATTCCTCGACTTCGAAAGTCTTGGAAGCAAAATCGTCGTCGAACTCAAATAATAAATCCAACTCATGTTCCCACGAACGATTTTGCTGGTCCGGAAGGGGGAAGTTAGCCTAAGCGATATGACTCTCACCTTCCATTGGCCAAGTACCTTCGACGTTTATCGAATGGTTCCCCTGCATCGTACCACTTGACCGAAGTCATGAAGGGAGGTATATCGCAGGTATCTCGTTCACGTACGCCGAGTATATCAAATTCGCTCTCACACGTATCTTCCCCATGAGGTATAAGGTGAGGCAATTCACATACACTCAGGTATATCAAATGGCTTGTCCACATGTACCGATTTCCTGGAAGAGCAAGACGTATATCGTGGAAGTCACGCCAAAGGGGGGAACCCTTTTCGATTCACCCAACCAACTGCATACCCGCATCTAGGTGTCAAGCCTAGGACACACATATTAGTTTACCGATTTTAACCCGAAACTCTGTCGAAATTCTAGGTCGACCTGCCTCCCAAATTTTTGCTCATTTTTAATATGGATCCCTGCTCGTGAGCCTAGTTATAAGTCCAGCCATAGCTTTTCATATATTACAAACCTAACTTTTCTAGGCTAGAGTCCCGTCCGGTATTTCATTTTGCATTTAGGAGAATTTAATACAAGTGAGAACATAATTATAATAATCATGCTGAGTTCTGTCTCCATAAACATTTCTCCTTTCTTTATCAAAAATCCAAAAACATTTCTCCTTTCCTTATCAAAAAATCCAAAAACATTTCTTCTTTTCTTTATCAAAAATCCAAAAATATTTTTTCTTTCAATCTGAAAAAAAAATGTCATAAATATTTTCATCCTTTTTCCCAAAAATAAATCCCATTTTGCGCCTTCTCAAGTCGATCGCACGCCCTTGGCCTGGTTCTTTATTGGCTTCGATCTTCATTCAAATCACCCCGGAGTTCTGTCCATTCCCCTGTTACTTCTTTCGACTCCGGTATCCATCCATTTTTCGTAAAGAACACAAACCAAGTACCCGTTGTGCAGTCAGATCTGACGACAGTTTTGGCTCAGCTCGTATCCAAGATTGACAACCTCCAGACTGAGGTCCGAGAGATGCAACGAAACCAGGTTCCCATTCCTCAAGAGCCCGAGGACCTATTACCTCGCGCTATGGGTCCACCCGAGCCTATCTGGGTTCCTCAAGAAGATCATCACGCTCCACGTGCCCCTTCTGCTAATGGGCCACCGCTTGCCCAACTTCCAATGCCGAACCTTACCCAACTTGGGGCCAACTTGCCTGTGATCATTGATTCGAAAGAGGAAGAGTTGAACAAAGTCAAAGAAGACCTCAAGATTCTCACTAAGAAGTTTTAACAAGTCAGAATCTCTGGGAATTACACAGACTACACCCACATGTCTCCTTATCCTAAAGCGAGGTTACCCGAAAAGTTCAAGATGCCAAATATCGAGAAATTTAGAGGAAGTGGACCCCCGATTGTTCATCTACGTAGTTATCACCGTTCCATGACTCTAATAGGGGATTCTGAATAAGTGATGGCCCAAATGTTTCAGCAAACTCTGAAGGATAGCGCCCTCCGATGGTTTTTGTCTCTCGAAGAGTCCAGAATTCGTAGTGATAGAAATAACTTTTCGGTATATTTTTCGTCGTTGCTTGAAAAACTCCTCTAATCAAAATCCTCAAATTACGTACAAAATATAAAAATCTAAAGTGTAGAGGTAAGTAAGGGTATAAATTCACATCAAGGGGGTAATCTAGAGACAAACTCAATTGTAATTCAATTTTTATTTTCTTTTTGGAATTTTTCTTTTTCTATTTTTTTTAGCTTTTTCAATATTAAAACAATTTTTGTGAGAAATGGTGAACTAACACTAAACTAAAATCAAATATTTAAAGAACTAACTAAAAAGTGACTAAAAATGAATAACAAAGTATAACACTAAAATAAGAGATCAAGTGAGGTAAACAAATTCGAGAACAATCAAGGAGTGGGATGACCCCACAAATTTTAGCTACTCTAATTAATTAATTTAATTTTCTCAAATTAATATAAAAATTATAAAATCAACTCTCGTTGCAAATGTAATTTTAATAGTTACCTTTTAGAAAATTAAGTTAAACACTCCACAACTCTAGAAAATAGATCTACACTCCTTTTAATTAATCACCCGCTAGGATCGATCAATTAAAATTTATGTAAATCTTAGAAAATAAATTTAGAGTTGAAATTCAAGTAATAATACCCCACTTAAGAAGCCCCTATCTCTAGTTTGAATCTAAAATGGGTATTATAACCTGAATTTTGATTTTCTCTCGAAAATCATTTACCCTCTCTCGAGGTGTAAATTTAAGGGTGAGGGATCAAAATTAACATTAAAAGGGAATTTTCAAATAATCAAACTAATTAAATTAAAATAACATCAAATAAGGGTTCCCCCCACTCCTTGAAAGAGGATTTAGCCTAACATGGTATGGAATTTGACAAATTAATAATCAAAGGCGTATAAAATAAAGTAGAAGAGAAGAACAATAAAACCAAATCTCTTTGAGTGAAATTGGACTTCAATCCTTGATTTTGCAATTTACATCCCTCCAATTTGTGTGATCAAACCAAAATTACATCAACAATTACACTAAAAAATGGATTCTCACTAATTTATTTTTCTCACTAATCTAAAATAATTAAAATAAAAATAAATTTAACCTAAAAAAAAACTAAACTAAAAAGGGTGTTTCTCTCTCTACAATTCTCTCTACAATTTTCTATTCTCAAGCCCTTTTCTTAAAATGGGGTCTTCCATTCTTAAATAGTAGGCGTGGAGCATGGGGGTAATTTGGGTAGGTTTAATGTGTAAGAGGTGTGTAAGGTGTTGAGGTGAGGGTGTTTAGGGAATTATGCACACATGTGCATGGGAAAGGTGTGAGTGAGGTAATGTGGGTAGTGAGGTGAGGGAATAAAATATGATTTCCTGATGAGAGGTTTGGGGGAATTTTTGGAATTGGGGGTTAAATGAATTAGTTGGGGGTAATAAGGTAATTGGGGTTAAAAGGGGATTAAAATATGTGCGTTAAATAGGATGTGGTTTTGGTTAACTTTGAGAGTTTTTATGCTGGTTGAAAATCGTGGCTTAAAAAGGAGAAATGGGTTTGGTTTGGGGAAGGTCACAAGTTGGTGGATTTATGATATGGGTCAGCTTTCGGGTTTTGGGTGGCCCGACATGGCAGGGTCGGGGCATTAAGGCTAGGTCACGGGTTACAGCAGGAATGGGGTCGGAGTTGGGCTGCTGTTCGGGTTGGGTTGGCGGGTTGCCAGGGGTGTCACCAGGTTTAGCTCGGAGGGGGTTTAAGAGGTGAGGTAGCAGGTGGCTCACAGGGGGTAAGGTCGCGGTTATGCTGGAGATAGGTCCAGTGGGTTACTCGCGAGCGGGAAGGGAGTAATGGGTTACGGATGGATCGCAGCTGGTAGTTGCCGGCGGGTAAGGGGGTTTCTTGGGTTTTCAGGTTGGAGGTTTGTTGTGGTTTGGTTCGTACATGGTGGAATAGGATGAGTGGAGAGAGAGGGTGTTGTTGGGGAAGAAGATGATGGAGGGAGTTATTGTGTGTGGTGAGGGTGTAGGAATTTAGGTGAGGGTGAGGAGTAGTTTTAGGTGTATGGGAGTGTATGCTAGATGGGTGTGAGGGGTTGTGTGTGTTTAATTCATGACCCTAAAAAAAATAAAATCTATAAAAACTAAAATTAAAATAAAACTTCTAATCTATAAAAGAAAACTAAAATAAAAGAAATAAAACTAAAAACCTAATAAAAATATAAAAGTTAAAGATCTAAAAAAAACAAATTTAAATAAAACTAAATAAATATATAAATAAATGAATTCCTAAAAATTAATCCTAATAAAATAAAATAAACTAAAAACTAAAAACAAAAAATAAAAAACTAAAAACTAAAAATCAAAATAAAACATCATTAAATAAAAATAAATAAAAACTAAATCCTAAAAATAAAAACGATTCAAACTAAAAATAAAAAATATAAAAAATATGAAAGGGAACAAATCAAACACACACGGCTCGGGTCAGGTTTAGGTCGGCTAGGGAACATGACAATGGTAATTAGCTCCATAATTCGCACAATTGCCTTGAAATACGCGTTTTAACACCGCAACATGCATTCGACCTAGAAAATAGACAATAAAGCGCATAAGACCCAAATTGCTGAGAGTTAGCAACTAAAGTACGTCTATTCGGGGTATAAAATGTACAGTTTTGGGTGCTTATCACACCACCCCCAAACAGAGTGTTACTAGTCTTCGAGCAATAAGATAGAGAGAAAGAGAAAGGTAAGAAACCAAAAGTGTGCCACTTTCACGGGCACTTGCGATTGCACTTAGCATGTGAAATAAGCCTTTAAACCAATAGGTTGCCCTATAGGACGAGTTGTGTCTCGTGAGGGTTTGCAGGGAATATACCCACAAAATTCTTTATTTGAAAAAAGGCAGTCAATATCTTATTAGACGTAGAATAATCGCACAATCCATCATGAGATAAATGATTTCAGAAATACAAGCTAGAATGTGTAAAAAGATTAAGCTAAGTAAATAGTCAAGGCACATCCTTCCTAGAACTTAATGTGTGTGGTGTGAATCAATCAAAACGGGTCGAGTATCACAAGAGTAATTCCTAGATTGCCTTTTCGGAATCAACGCTTCAACTTCAAATCTCACGGATATATCTCTCTAAACGAATTCTCAAGATTAAGGTTAGTGTATCGCTCTTGTGTGTGAGGAGGTGAGTAAATGTAAGAAAGTTCAAACGTCTCACACACATATAAGAAAGAACGAACATTTGAAAGATAAATGATCTCATGAAAGAAATGCTAATCACTATAGTGAGAACGTCAAGTTATTCACCACGTTGACTTTCATTTGCCCGAACACCTAGGGGAAATATGGATGATTATGGGTGAGGGAGAAATGAAATGGGATATGTGGGATGAGGTGAGGTAGGATTGGATGGGATGTATGGATGAATGATGAGTGATGGATGTGTGAAATGATGGATGTAAAATGGATGTGTGAGAAGGGTGTTCAATACATGAAGAACAAATGTATTTATTTCAAAACCAGCTACTAACTACAAACTCTCTTTCTTTTCTTTTTTTTTTCGATTTTTCTTTTCTTTTCATTTTCTCTTTATTCTTTTTTTCTTCTTTTTTTGCTATTTTTTCCTTTTTTTTGTTTTTCTCTCTCTTTTCAAACCAACACTGAAGACATTTAACGTTTGAAATCAACACTCATTTCTCAAAAATGAAGGATGATATAGAGATGGAGTGGGGAATGTATGATGTGGGGAATATGGAAGAATATGGGTGAAGTAAAAGGTAAATGGTATGTGTATGGATGAGAATCTAATATTCGGGACAAATTTCAAGACACGTGTTTCTTATAACTCGAAAGTGATGTCGTTCTCAGTGATCAAGCCAAAATTTTATAGAAAATAATGAGATCATACAACAATTAAATGAGGACCCAAAAGAAGTTGAATCAACTTGTGACTCGAAGATTGCGTAAAACTCTCTAAAAGGTGAAAGTCACGAATCTCACAAGCTAAAGTCTCTACTAGTGATCCTTAAGGTTCTCTTTAGAATTTTAGTACTCCTCAACTCTAAACGTAATGACGTGATAAGTAAGGAAATTTTTGTTGAGTCTAGAAATTCATGGTGCAACATACCTTGTTACGTATTACATATGCTATTTAGAAAAACAAATATTCTCTAGCTTGATTCCTAGAGTTAAAAACATGTATGATTGAAAATTCACATCAATAAATGAGATGAAAGAAACTGCACGAAATTTTAAAAATCAGGTTCAAAAATCAAAATTTTTCAAGAGAGGTATGATTTTGATAAAATTTCCCACCCCCAAACAAAAAGGAACATCGTCCTCGATGTGAAGTAAAATGATTTTTAAAATTGAGAGCATAAGGTAGGAAAGAGAATACCAGAATCAACCGCTAGTGAACTGGACATATAAAGCCAAGAAGAAACCTGAATAAAATGAGAGAAAAAAAATGTACAAGTCTATAAACATGGCAGAACATAGGGTGATGTGAAACAATACCCCAAAACATGATGAAACTAGTATAAGAAATGCGAGCTGCCTCCCGGTAGCGCTAAGTTTAATGTCTTCAGCCAGACCGATGGAATCTCACCCTAAGGATATGAACGAGGAGAGTGATGGGCGGCAGAAAAATTGGGGTGATGAGAATCACCCCTAAACAAGACTGAAGCGTCAGTCTTGGTGCATAGAGGATAAATGTGGTCATTGCACTTGTGTGGAAAAGTCCATCACACGATGCAAGGCATCGGTGGACCATGGGCGGGTGGGGATTAGGGTAAGGGTGAAGGTGAATAGGTATCGGTCTCGGGCCTTATTGAGCTTAAAGGTGAGGGAAAGTAGGGCCCTATATGCATGATGGAGAAAGGAAAAATGGTGTAGAAAGTGGAATGGGGTGAGGCTCATAGAAATCACACGACCTTTCTATGAATGGGCGATAATAAAGGTTGCACCGTGACACGCCAGGGAGCTGTCAATGGTGAAAATAAACACCACAAGGAAGTGGTGTGCATGGAGGAACAAGATCGATGTCACGGAAGTGGAGAGTAGCACCACAAATACTCTCATGGGTGGGGGATGGTTTGAGGTGAGGATCTAAAAATATATATGGAAACTTGAAATGTGTAAAATCAAGATCCAAACCAGGTGGTGGGGTAGAAGGAATAATGGGTGGGGTAAAGGGTGTGATAAACGGTGGATAGGTTGGGATAAATGGTGGAGGAAGGTGATCCAACTCAAGCGTGGGGGGCACACACTCATTGGGAGGAGTAAAGGAATACTCACAAGGGAGTGTGCTTTCTAAAGATGGAGTGATCAAATTCTCCATAAGAGTAGCATTGGTAATTGTGGTGGGTGGGTGAGACGAGGTACCAAGATCGGAGATAGAGGAATCACTAGAAATATCAGGCTCAAAGGGAGCCAAGCATTGTGGGATATCATCCATATCCGGATAGTTAGTAACTATCACAGATTCTATTGCGGGAAAATGGTGAAACTCGTAGCCGAAGCTAACCTAAAAGATATGGGCATGTCATAGACATATGCAATTGGGGCATAAGGTAAAAGCTCGAGAATATTTTTGGATTTATCGGGAAAGGGAATGTGAACCGCAATGATGGGTTCATGTGGACATGGTGGGATTGGATCAGTCTCACTAATGAAAGGCAAGTCAACACAATTGTCGACTTGGGTCCTGGACCACGGAATGGTCTCAACTTCGAGATTCTCAGGGTGGTAGGGTTGGTCACACTTAAAATCGGTGGCACAAGATGACACATCATCATCACACTCGGGTACAACAATGGGAGGATCCATGGAAATGTCCGACTCTCTCGCACACTCCAATTCATTTAACCTTTGTTCAAGCCTTTGGAGAGCTTGAGTTTGGATTTGAGTGGCTTGCTCTTGCTCGAGTATGAACTTTTTCAAGAGGATTTCGAGAGCGAAGGAGGATGATGGTGGTGGAGTGATGGGTGGTGGTGGTGGTCGAGGTGGACACAACTCGCTATGATCATGACTATACGGAGAATACTCAAATGAAGTGTGTGGAGTGGGGCCAAGTTCATCATACACGAAAGGATCTCTTTCATGATGGACAAATGGTTGATACACATGGGGTACGTAGTGAGGTAACTGATCGGGAATGGGTGCACAGGATTGCCATGACGACTGTTGGAATGTGTGAGGATCCACAACATCGGGTTGGGATTTGTATTGCGTGGAGGGGTGATAAAGCCTCCACGAATAACTAGGGTATTCACACAACTCAGGATGAGATACATCGGGATAACATGCCGAGGTGGGTTCCGGAACAGTGTCATATGGATACACATGTTCCATGGTGGGTTCGTAGGGATATGACAAGTAAGGAAACTCATGGGACATGTGATCGGCATAGGAACAATGGGTGCACAACAAAGGATGAGACACTTGACACCGTTGGTGATGGAAAATGAGGTGTGTGCATGGACGGGTCAACAGTCACTACGGTACTAGTGAGAGAGCGGTGACCACTAAGAATATGATAATGAGACGACTCAGGATCACTCTCACATGTGTCGCGTGTAATTGGAAAATAAACAAAGTAGCCCAGTAAGGGACGTTCGTCTGCCATGTGAAGAGAGATATTTTTTTGAGTTTTTAAATTTTTTTTTTGAAAAGGAAAGAAAATATTTTTGGTTTTTCTAAAAGTAATGGAAGAAAATATTTTTGGATTTTTGTGAAAAATAAAGGAAGAAAATATTTTTGGATTTCTCTAAAAGGAAAGGAAAGAAAGAAAATATTTTTTTATTTTTGTTATAAAAATGAAAGAAAATATTTTTGGATTTTTTTGGAAGAAAAGGTGGGGAAAATAGGAACTCTTGATTTTGGACGAACTAACTAAAACCCGACTACCGAAAATTGAATTGGACACACGCAAGCGAAGGAAACATCCTAACTAGCACATAGCCAATTATTATCGTTAAATTTAGTGAAAAGGGTTGTCAAATTTTAATTAAGTCCGCGGGCGATAAAAATCACAAAATTTATCTTAGTGATCGCCTTTGCAAAAATGTTTTCGTATTGGGCTACCTAGTTGATTGATTTTAAATTTAGTGATGGCTAGGGTAGCACACAATGGTAAACGAGTGAGTCGGGTGACGAAATCCCTTCTCGTGAGTTACCGGGTTGTAGGTCTTAGTAATTTAATTCATCACACCATTCAAAAAAATAAATGCGAGAATAAAATCACATGAGAGCACACAAAATAATTGACTCGCTAACAGGAGAGGCGCGAGTGTTCAAGAAATGTACCACCCATGGTTTTTAGGCCGTGGGGTGCCAAAATATTTGAGTTGACCGGGGGGAGATTATGCCAATCTCAGTCGGCCCCAGGAGTCCTACCGACCCAAGGTAGAGAGGCTTCTAAATCCTCGCCTTTGGACGTCCTCTCTCTACCTTGTCCGGTTTCCCTATCACGCTTGTCTTTGAAATTTAATTATTACAAATTAAAATAAAAAAATAAATGGTGTCTCTATGCACCGCAACACAAGCCAAGATTAGAATAATCCCAATACAAGGCTTCTAAAAATATAAAAATGGTACAAAAAATCATAAAGTGTAAAAAAATAAAGGAACTACAAGTTGAAATCCGCTCCGAGTGCTTCACGCTCCTAAGAACGACAATGACGCCATTTGATAAAAAGCTTTTTGTTTCCCCGGCAACGATGCCATTTGATAGAAAGAACTTTTCAGTATATTTTTCGTCGTTGCTTGAAAAGCTCCTCTAATCAAAATCCTGAAATTACCTACAAAATATAACAATCTAAAGTGTAGAGGTAAGTAAGGGTATCAATGCACATCAAGGGGGTGAGCTAGAGATAAACTCAATTGTAATTCAATTTTTATTTTCTTTTTGGAATTTTTCTTTTTCTATATTTTTTTAGCTTTTTCAATATTAAAACAATTTTTGTGAGAAATGATGAACTAACACCAAACTAAAATCAAAGATGTAAAGAACTAACTAAAAAGTGACTAAAAATGAATAACGAAGTCTAACAGTAAAATAAGAGATCAAGTGAGGTAAATAAATTTGATAACAATCAAGGAGTGGGATTACACCACAAATTTTAGCTATTCTAATTAATTAATTTAATTAATTGAATTCTCCCAAATTAATATCAAACTTACAAATCAACTCTCGTTGCAAATGTAATTTTAATAGTAACCTTTTGGAAAATTAAGTTTAACACTCCACAACTCTAGAAAATAGATCTACACTCCTTTTAATTAATCACCGTCTAGGATCGATCAAGTAAAATTTATGTAAATCTTAGAAAATAAATTTAGAGTTGAAATTCAAGTAATAATACACCACTTAAGAAACCCCTATCTCTAGTTCGAATCTAAAATGGGTATTATAACTAGAATTTTGATTTTCTCTCGAAAATCATTTACCCTCTCTCGAGGTGTAAATTTAAGTGTGAGGGATCAAAATTAACATTCAAAGGGAATTTTCAAATAATCAAACTAATTAAATTAAAATAACATCAAATAAGGGTTCCTCCCACCCCTTGAAATGGGATTTAGCCTAACATGGTATAAAATTTGACAAATTGATAATCAAAGGCATATAAAATAAAGTAGAAAAGAAGAGCAATCAAACCAAATCTCTTTGAGTGAAATTGGACTTCAATCCTTGAATTTGCAATTTACATCCCTCCAATTTGTGTGATCAAACCAAAATTACACCAACAATTACACTCAAAAATGGATTCTCACTAATTTATTTTTCTCACTAATCTAAAAAAAGTAAAATAAAAATAAATTCTAACCTAAAAAAAAACTAAACTAAAAAAGGTGTTTCTCTCTCTACAATTCGCTCTACAATTTTCTATTCTCAAGCCCTTTTCTTCAAATGGGGTATTCCATCCTTAAATAGTAGGCATGGAGAATGGTGGTAATTTGGGTAGGTTTAATGTGTAAGAGGTGTGAAAGGTGTTGAGGTGAGGGTGTTTATGGAATTATGCACACATGTGCATGGGAAAGGTGTGAGTGAGGTAATGTGGGTAGTGAGGTGAGGGAATAAAATATGATTTTTGGATGAGAGGTTTGGGGGCATTTGTGGAATTGGGGGTTAAATGAAGTAGTTGGGGGTAATAAGGTAATTGAGGTTAAATGGGGAATAAAACATGTGGGTTAAATGGGATGTGGTTTTGGTTAACTTGGAGAGTTTTTATGCTGGTTGAAAATCTTGGCTTAAAAAGGAGAAATGGGTTTGGTTTGGGGAAGGTCACAAGTTGGTGGATTTATGTTACGGGTCATCTTTCGAGTTTTGGGTGGCCGGATATGGCAGGGTCGGGGCACCAAGGCTGGGTCACGGGTTGTAGCATGCAGGGGGTCGGAGTTGGGTTGTTGTTCAAGTTGGGTCGATGGGTTGCGAGGGGCGTCGTCGGGTTTAGGCCGGAGGGGGTTTAAGAGGTGAGGTAGCAGGTGGCTCACAGGGGGTAAGGTTGCGGTTATGCCGGAGATAGGTCCGGTGGGTCGCCAGTGAGTGGGAAGGGAGTAATGGGTTGCGGCTGGATCGCAGCTGGTAGTTGCCGGCGGGTAAGGGGTTTTTTTGGGTTTTCAGGTTGGATATTTGTTGTGGTTTGGTTCGTAGATGGTGGAATAGGATGAGTGGAGAGAGAGGGTGTTGTTGGGGAAGAAGATGATGGAGGGAGTTATTGTGTGTGTAGGAATTTAGGTGAGGGTGAGGAGTAGTTTTAGGTGTATGGGAGTGTATGTTAGATGGGTGTGAGGGGTTGTGTGTGTGTTTAATTCATGACCCTAAAATAAATGAAACTTAAAATAACTAAAATCCTAAAAAAAATAAAATCTATAAAAACTAAAATTAAAATAAAACTTCTAATCTATAAAATAAAACTAAAGTAAAAGAAATAAAACTAAAAACCTAATAAAAATATAAAAGCTAAAGATCTAAAAGAAACAAATTCAAATAAAACTAAACAAATAAATAAATAAATGAATTCCTAAAAATTAATCCTAATAAAATAAAATAAAAACTAAAAACTAAAAACTAAAAACTAAAAACTAAAAATCAAAATAAAACATCATTAAATAAAAAGAAATAGAAAATAAATCCTAAAAATAAAAACGATTGAAACTAAAAATAAAAAATATAAAAAATATGAAAGGGAACATATCAAACACACACAACTCGGGACAGGTTTTGGTAGGCTAGGGTAGGTTAGGGTACGGGATAATGGTAATTAGCTCCATAATTCGGAAAATTACCTTGAAATACGCGTTTCAACATCGCAACATGCATTCGACCTCCAAAATTAACAATAAAGCGCATAAGACCCAAATTGCCGGGAATTAGCAACTAAAGTACGTCTATTCGGGGTATAAAATGTACAGTTTTGGGTGCTTATCACGTAGCTGGGAGGATGTGGCCCGAGAATTCATGTCGCAGTACAAATACAACGAAGTGCTTGAGGTTGTCGCCACGATTTAGAGCTGCTCAAATAGAACTCTGGGGAATCAGTCAGTAACTTCATAACCCGATGGAGGGAAAAAGCATCTACCATGACCAATCGGCCTTCCGAGGAAGAACAAGTCAGGATAGTGAAGTAGAATTTCTTACCCCATGTTCGAGTAACCATTGGAGGACAATACTATCCTCACATTCGATCTCTCAGAGAAGCGGGAGTATAAATCGAGGAGAGTATGGCTAAAATAGATGTTGAACCGAAGAAGGTGTCCAGACAGTTCACCCCCACAAAATATGACAAACCTGCCGGTGCTACTGTCTCAACCATCAATAACATCTCTCAACCAACCACATCATGGGTACCAGAAAGATGCCCTGTCCCAATCCAAAAAGAATACACCGAGCTCTATGCTCCCCTCTCCAAAGTTTATCAAGCCCTGTTAAGCCGAAACCTTATCAAACCCTTGGATCCCCGTCTATTGCCAAATCCACTCCCAAGAAACTTCAAGGCAGATGCCTACTGTGCCTTTCACTAAACTGCTGGCCATACCATTGACCAATGCTTTCACCTTCGAAATATAATCCAAGGTTTAATTGACCAGGGTACCATCGCCCCACCAGCCAATCCTAAGCCAAACACTACTCACAACCCACTCCCAAATCATGCCAATGCCATCTTCTTAGAAGAGAACCCAAAATTTGTTCCCTCAACCCAAATCACACCCATATAATCTACTAATCCTCTATAAATTTGCCTATATTTCCTCCTACACCCTGCTAGCCTCGCTGATTAGGAATTCTCACTCCTTACCAGAGCATGCATTGCTGTCCGTACCCGTTCTGAAAATAAAAGTATGGAATTATCATAAGTCTTAAACCAACTGCTAGAGTTCGGGCTAAAATTTCCCTCATAGATGATTATTGATTGCCAGAGGTTCAGCACGCTGTTCTTGGAAGCAAGAAAATGGGCCCGAGAATCAGACCGTTGGGTAGTACCAACCGATGAAGTCAACCTAGATGATGTCGTCCAAATTATGGCAGAATTATTTAGGCAGACCAATGATATCTACAATATAATCGAGTTACTTAATAGTCTGAAATTACAAGGGCACCTGGTCCCTTCACCCTCACATATCCCCACAGAATGGGAAGGCTTGTATGAAGAAGTTGTCGAAGTTGTGGAATGCATTGACTTTGCATGGAAAGATAGAATTATTGCCACTGGATGGGGGGAAGAGTTAGGAGATTTGAATGAAGAACAAGCTTTCGAGAAGGATGGCTCGGTAGCCGACATGTGTGGGATCATATCATTTAAAGAACTCCTCGAAGAAATAAACAAGGTGGCAGAACAACTCAAGATTGATGAGGAAACGGGATTCATGTTCTTCCCTTCTTCAGTAAATCACATGACCAGAGCAGGGAGGCATTACCAGATCTGAAGCTCACTACCAGCCAATGACAAGGGGAAGGGCGTTAAAAGCCTTCCTATGCCCGAAATGACCCTCGAGGAGAGCAAGATCCTCGATCAACTAAAGAAAACTCAATCTAATATCACTCTATGGGGGCTTTTCATGTCTTCTCAGCTGTACTGAATTTCTCACTGGACCCAGAGTTCCTCCCTCTACCAAACCAGAAGAAGCGGTAAATTTGGTCGGATCCTTGACCTCTACCCGAATGCTATCCTTTTCTGAAGAAGAAATCCCCAAAATTAGGCCAATCCACAATCATGGACTCAATAACTCCGTCGAAGTTATGGGGAAGGTCGTACCACTCTCTCTTATCGATAATGGATCCGCCTTGAATGTTTGCCCACTAAGGACCTTAAGATGTTTAGTCCTAAAAGAAAGTTACCTCGCTCCAACCTCCGCTAATGTACGTGCCTACGATAATACCCGTTGGGAGGTGATGGGATCCATAAAGCTTGTAATAGGGTCTAGCCTTATAAACCCTGTCGTTGAATTCCAAGTTATTGACATCCCAACTTGTTTCAACTAGTTGCTAGGACGACCTTGGCTCCACAGTATCAAGGGTGTGTCTTACTCGCTCCATCAAAAATTGAATTTCTTCACCAACAGATGAGTCATCACCATTTTGGGAAACGACGACAATACCGAGGGTTCAAGTACCAGTAGTCCAATCCTTGAGATACAACACGGGTCAAATGATATGCTCCTATCGGGATTCCGAGTTGATCCACTTCTACTCCCGATAGGGGACGACTTAAAAGAAAGGGTTTGTCCAGAATACGACCCTTATGGGAACGTCAATGTGATTCAGATGTTCAAAAACATGCACTTCATGCCCGGATTGGGGTTAGGACAAAGACAACAAGGGATACTTGAGCCTATTGAACTAAAGAAAGCTTTCCCTCCTTGTGGTTTGGGGTATCAACCATCAGAACAAGAGCTCAGAATGATCTTCCAGTCTCGACCAAAGAGAGGACTAGACTGCATCTAGACTATCCCAGGTGACTCCTTGAATGGATGATTCATCAAAGAGGGTGAAGACTTCCCCTTTTGCATCTTTTCGAAACTATGGTATGACCATACAAACAAGAAGATGAAGCCTAGAATGGAGATCTTTTTCCAAGACAGCTACTCATAGGCCGAAATTTCCCAACACCGTGTATAACCGCTTATCAAAGATATCAAAGATTCTGAGGAAGGTGACTCCGAGGACTCATTTAATTTACAGACACTGGGGCTGACACTCTGCATGGTTCACTCAGGCACTACATCACTGGATCCATCCCACATGATTAAAGATGCTGATACACCTCTCCTCAATTAGCATGCTGCGTCAGTTCTACCTGTTCAAATCCCACCTAACCCCAATGTTTAACCCGTTTCTTCTTCTGTTATCTATCCTTTCTCAAATGTAATCGAGACCTCCTTTGGTGAGGTTCTCAATGCTGTTTTTCCTATCAATGAAATAAACGAAGATTTTGAGTATCTTGTTGTGCCTTATATTAACTGCTTAGATTCTAATCAAACTTTTAATGATGATGATTTTTCAAATGAAAAATTCTTAATTGATCTTAATAAGGTTAATAATAAACAACATAATCACGTTCAAGTTAATGAATAAGAGACTGTTGTTGTTAACCTCGGTTCTAATAGCCAACGACGCGAGATTAGGATAGGGGCTACCCTTGACGAGCATGAGCGTGTACAACTCAAAGAATTGCTAAAGGAATTTGTGGATGTCTTCGCATGGTCCTATGACGATATGCTCGAAATTGATCCTGAAATTTCTCAACATGAGATCCCCACTCTTCCAAATTACAAGCCGATCAAACAAAAGTTGAGAAAACTTCGCACCGAATAGTCGCTCAAGGTCAAAGAAGAGATGGTCAAAGAGTTGAACGTAGGCTTCATTCGTGTGATCGAATATCCCATGTGGCTAGCTAACATAGTGCTTGTGCCGAAATCAGGAAGGATGGTTCAGATGTGTGTAGACTACCGGGACTTGAACAAAGCCTCTCTAAAAGATGATTATCCACTACCCAATATTGATATTATCGTGGACAACACATCCAGTCATGCTCTTAAGTCATTCGTCGATGGGTTTACCGGATAGAATCAAATCAAAATGAACTCAAATCACCAAGAAAATACCGCGTTCATCACCCCATGGGGAACCTTTTGCTACACTGTCATGCCATTTGGTCTCAAGAATGTTGGGGCTACCTACCAGAGGGCCGCCACAACCATCCTAGACGATCTAATTCACAGAGAAGTTGAGGTCTATGTGGATGATAAGATTATCAAATCCAAAACTAGAGAAGTTCATGATCCCACTATTCGAAAGTTCTTCGAATGGCTACGACAGTATAAGATGAGACTCAATTCGCAAAAATGCATCTTTGGCATTACAAAAGGAAAACTCTTGGGATTCATGGTCAGTGAGAAAGGGATAGAAGCAGATCCCGCCAAGATGAAAGCCATACTTGAGATGCCACCTCCCCAAACAGAGAAAGAAGTCCGAGGTTTCCTTTGAAAATTATAATACATTAGCCGGTTCATCAGCCAGTTAAATTCCATCTATGAACCTATTTTCAAACTCTTCCAAAAGGATTCAACTAAGGTTTGGAACGAGACCTGCCAAAAAGCCTTCGACCGAATCAAACAATACGTGACTCAACCTCCGGTATTCATGCCATCACAGCCTGGTCTCCCTTTGCTCCTATACCTAACCATAATCGACACTGTTGCTGGGGGATTTGCTAGCCTAATACCTTAAAGATTCCCGCAAAGAAAGAGCGATCTATTATGCTAGTCGTAAATTGGCCAGGTACAAGGTCAACTACACTGCTTTGGAAAAGGCATGTGTCGTGCTTGTCTGGGTCACCCAAAAGTTGCGGCTCTACATGCTCGTCTTCCCCATCAAACTTATATCCCAAATGGACCCCATCAAATACCTGCTCAAGAAACCTACCTTATCCAGCCGAATGGACCGATGGTTGATGCTCCTAGCCGAGTTCGATATCGTGTACATCACACAGAAAGCCATGAAAGGAAGATCCATTTCTGAGTACCTCGCTGATTACCCCATGGATGAACCTAATGTCTCAATCTCTGAATTTCCAGATGAAAACATCCTCTGCACTGCCCAGGACAATCTTCGATGGCAAATGTTCTTTGACGACGCTGCCAACAAAAAGGGGTATGGCATTGGGATAATTCTGATCACCCCAGATGACTCCCACACTTCCATCGCCATCAAGATGGATTTCCCTTGTACCAACAACATGAAAGAATACGAGTCGTGCATGGTAGGCATCAAGGTTGCTCTCAAGAAGGTGTTCAATGGCTAGGTGTGTACGAGGATTTCGCCCTCATTATCGATCAAGTGCTCAGAAAGTGGAGATTCAAGGATGATAACCTCCAACCCTTCCATGCCCGCTTAGAAGAGCTAGCCTTCCAATTCCAAGATATCACCTTCCATTACCTACCTCGAGCAAAGAATAGCCTAGCCAATGCCCTTGCTACCTTGGCCTCTATGGTTGACATGCCCGAAGTAATAACAATGATCCCATTCCAGATTCAAAAGCAAGACAAACCAACCCATTGCTACCACATTTAGCTTGTCCCCACAGAAGATATCGAGCTAGCCAATTGTTGGTACTATGATATTTGGCACTTCCTCAAGAATGGTAGGTATCCCGAGGGTTCCAATAAGAAACATCGAGCAACCCTCTGAAGACTGGCCGCATAGTACATCATCTGTCACAAAGCACTGCTCAAAAGGAACTTCGATGGAACTCATCTGCACTGCATCACAGGGGCAGATATTGAAAAGATAATGCAGAAGATCCACAGTAGGGAAAGCGTACCCCATATGAACGGTCACATGCTTGCCAAGAAGATCACCCGACAAGGCTACTACTGGACCACCATAACCTAGGATTGCACCGCCTATGTCCGGAGATGCCTCAAATGCCAACAGTTCTCCAACCTTCAACATCTGCCTTCGTGAGAATTATACAACATGACCTCTCCCTAGCCGTTCTCCACCCGAGGCATCGACATCATAGGGAAGGTTACACCAAAGGATTCCAATGGGCATGAGTTCATGCTAGTTGCCATTAATTACTTCACCAAGTGGGTCAAAGCTGAGTCATACGCAGTCCTGAATGCTAGGAAAGTGGCCAAATTCATCAAGAAAAAGATCATCTGCCGATATGGGGTCCCGCATGAGTTAGTGTCAGATAATGGGTTGCATTTCGAGGCAAAAGTCACAGAAGTGGTCAATAAATATGGGATTCAGAGACACAAATCTTCTCCCTACGGATCTCAGACAAATGATGCAGTCGAATTCGCCAACAAGAACCTCAAAGCCATCATTAGCAAGATGACCGAAAGCTATCGAGACCGGGCCGACCAGATCCCATATGCCCTCTCGGGCTACCGGACCTTAATTCGAACCTCTACTAGGGCTACCCCTTACTCTCTAGTCTACGGTACGAAAGCAGTCCTACCCATGGAGATGGAAATACCCTCACTACGCGTCATGTTTGAAAGCAAAATCAGCGAAGAAGACTGGTGCCAAAGCCGTCTTAATGAGATGACCCTCCTAGATGAAAAGAGATTGAAAGCTCTATACCACATATAAGGGTACCATCGCCGAATAGTGCATTCATTAAACAAGAGAGTCAAGGACCACGGTGTTCGAGAGGGGGATTTAGCCCTCAAAGAAATAGTAGAGCCCATCTGGGACCCCAGAGGGAAATTCAAGCCCAATTGGAGAGGCCCCTACATTATGAAGAATATCTTATCTGGCGGTTCAGCCATGCTCACCGACTTAGATGGGGAGGAGAGGGATCGTCCAGTTAACCAGGACCGTCTCAAGAAGTTCTACCCCTAGTCCGAACTCTCGGCGCGCTACGACTCTTTTCATCTCCCTTCTATTAAAAAAAATCTCTTCATTTCCCTCTACCCAGGACTACGTGGGCCTGATCCTGTGCAAAATAAAAAAATCATTTTCAAACAAATTTAAAATTTTCAAAACCCCAGAGGTACGTAGGCAGCTCATGCATCTTACATGAGCACGACCCTTTCTTTTTCACAAAAAACTATTCTTTTCTTATCTCCAAGAACGACAGTTCATTCTAACATATACTTGAACAAAAGGATTATATATGCCTTAGGGATCGGTATAAATAATTCAAAAATATGAAACTCATCAAAAGGCACAGCTGGATGATTAAAAACTTGTTTATTTCACTAATAAGAAATTACGATACAGATTATATGAGAAAAGGAACGGATAACTCCCTTCCCCATACCTTCCTAAAAAGCCGAATAAAATCACCACATTTTTTCCCCATTACACAACTAACTCTCTAAGATTCCTACCCACATCTACCAGAGGAGCCCGCTCCATCATCATCATCATCTACGTCCTGGGGTCCCTAAGCTTCCCCTGCCTGAACAGAATGCCGCGGACGCTCCATGGACCGATAGGCTCGAACCAGCCTCGAAAAAACTACAATGCCTCCTTCCATGGTATTAAATAAAATAAACCACCTTTGTCCAGTATCCACTACCAACATCTTGCTGACTACTCACCTCCACAACCACTTCATATAATCCCCTCGGACATGCCAAACTCTCCCAACAAACTGAGAGGGACGGATCAACGAACACCGAATCTCCCAGAAAGAGCCAAGCCGCATGCGCAGACGCTCAGTCAAATCTTTTACTAGAAAGAAATCTAGTGTCTGAGGTGGCACGACCTTTTCCCAGCCAAATTAGCGCAGAAGTCGCCAAGGGAAATAGAATGAGGTCTGTCTGAGGTCAACCAGCATAGGTAGTAACTATCCCCACCAAGGTACTGACCAATACAGATTCAAAGGCCCATGCTCCATAAACCAGTTCTTCCAGCTCTCAATATCTAAGCCAATGCTGATAAGTATCACGAAAAGAAGTTGGGTACAACCAACAAAGGATAATTTGGAGGAGTCACCAGGCGGAGTCTTTCAGACAACCACATGAATAGCATCACGGTGTAACCCCTTAGAAAGTCAGAACGACCTTCTCGCTAAGCATCCAGGTAATTTAAAGTCTCCGCTAGTATCACCGCCGTAGTATTGTGACGGTATGACATCCATGAAGTAATGGCTGCAAGTTGTGGGTCCGCAAGCAGTTTCCCAGTCACCAGTAACAATTTTGAAACCATGCCCAGAACAATGGCTCTGGCTTATTTAGCATCGCCAATCTCCTGCAAATGCACGAGTTGTAACACCATCGAAAGAGAGATCATTCCTCCAGTAGCCAATGGTCTAGCCACCGAAGGCGAAATACAAAGAAGCCCGACCAACAAATCCCTAGGAGAATGGGAAAACTCAGGCAGAGCTGTGGTAACACTGGGATTTATCACCAGCATGGCAGAAAATTCCTCGTAGGTAGGACAATCCTCATCCAACCCAAAGCGGAATACATGGTCTTCGGGGTACCAAAATTGTACCGCCGCCATTAACATGTTTCACTCAATGGGTCGGGTGCGCCACAAAGAGAATCGACGCATGTTGAAAGCATCGTAGTCAACATTATAAGACCACATTGCTTCCAGGGCTTCGAGGTAGTTAGCAAACTCAATACTACCAGGGAGATCCATCTTGAAAGACTAAAAGATAGTAGGCAAGTAAGAATGTGAAGGTGTGATGAAAACACTCCACCCTTACCCCTTTTTATACTTGAAAACCCTCACAAAAGACATAATCCCTGCAGAAATCGGAAGGAATCCTACCCCACAAAGTACAAAAGGCAGAAGAGGGTACCAAATCAAAACATTGAATTGATGGGACTGGACTGGACTACCGATAGCCATGGAAAGGGGCTTGCCGATCGGCAACCCCCTATTTTTTGAAGTTTTCCCTTTTTTCCTCTTTTTTCAAAATCAAAAACTCATTAAAAATAAATTTATATTCTCAACAGAATTTCAAAAATCCCTTTCCACCCTTGTATAATCTCTCATTTTTAAAACTTTCCTTCAAAATTCCAAAAATATCTCTTTTTACGGTCTCAGTAGTAAAGTAAAAAGCGCATGTGCATGCATTCATTCACCTTTAACAAAAGACGATAAAAAACTCCATTTCATATATAGTTTTATGTGTTACATCAATGTTACAGGAAATAAAAGAAAAGAAAAAAACAAAGGGACTCAGCCCGAACCCACATTCTCTCTCTCTCTCTCTCTCTCACCTACCCTTCACCCCTCTCTCTAAGATCTTCCACCTTTGCGACGCGCTATCTTTCCCCTACGACGAGACGATGCACCACCACTACCCGAGCCAGAGTCCTCCCCGAATGAAGAAGATGACACCAAGAAAGAAGGAACAGGAACCGCATCCCGAATATGGGCAGTCGCTGAAGATATCCAGTCTCTGATGTCCCTCAGCCAAGTGGTCAACACCCGAAGTTGCTGTGAGAAAAAGGAAAAATCAGTATCAAGCAGAAAAGATCAAAACAGAAAAGAAACCAAAAAGTGGAAAAGCACAGACAGGTATACTTGTAGGATGAAGGACCTCCTCTGTCAAACCTAGCTCCTCCGGATCCATCGCATGAGGATGGTGCAACATAGGCACCATCCCCCCATTATCTCGCTTAATGTTGTATGAAGGGGTATGCAACTACACAAAAGGAACCTCCAAAGTCACCGTTGTCGCAGACGTCAACGCACCACACCGCTGTGGGAGGACCCCACTACTAGACTCGAACCCGCAAGAGGGAAAGGCAAGGCATCATATATGCTGTACGCCATCAGCCAGCTCGTCACAAAGTCCATGTAATCATATGGCGCACCCATATCAGTATACAATAGGTAGGACTCACCGATCATCGCCGCAATCTTCGCGTCCTCCGGAAGCAGTCGCTCCCGCCTCATAGATATAAGAGGCCTCGCAGGTGGCACCACCACTTCATCAGAAATCTGTCAAACCACCCTCTCCCTGAGATACCAAGAGTGGCCAAATTCATGCACCAGCAAATGCCTCATATGCGCGTTCACTCCAGTCACACCCGCGTCCTGAATGGATGTCCCCCAAGGGTAAAAGGTCACCTGAAAATACTCACTAGACATAAGTCAATATAGAATCAGAACATGCAAAATACCAAGACTGAAAAGTAAAAAGTCTTACCCTATTACTGTTCACGCCATTCAAGACTTGATGCACTTCCTCCAGAGAAAGAGATCCCTTTGACTACCAATTGGCCTTTCGCCACCAGTATAACCGGTAGAAGTCCCCAACAGTCTCATCCTTCAGAACGATCAGCTGGGTATTGCACCCAATCACCTCATAGAACCACGTATGCCAAAGACAAGAACCCACAATAAAAAAAAAGAGGTGCATAAGGAAAGTGCGAATTCATGAAAGGAAAGTGCGCAAATTAAAGACTATCTCAAGGAGATACGTGGCTCCAGTAAAAGTTTGTCAGCAGCACCGGCTGAATGAATCTAGAGAAAAAACCATAAATGAACGACGTCACCGATCGATGCCACCATGAAGCCTCCCAACACCAACAAAATAAACAACCGGGCCAGTTGCCTCACCTATAGCCTGTCCTCCACATCAACCACCCTACTTAGCAAAACATCCTTCAGCAGGGATAGCCGAATAGAATCCCCAGACAATATACTCCCTACATTACCAAATGCCGCACGTGCCGCCTCCGGCCTCACTCGCAGAGAATGATCCACCTTTATCTGCTCCCCATGAGAATCCAACCCTAGTAGCTACTGCACATCAATGGGAGTCACGATCATCTTCCCGAAATAGAAATGAAAGGTATGGGTAGTATCCCACCATCTCTCCCCCAAAACGCACAAGACCGTTGTCGAACGAGGTGTCTCATCCAGCGCATACGCCAACCTCCCAAAACCCGCTGGGGATACCACCCAATGCACCACAGGTGGAAGATGCTCCCAAACATCCTTAAGCCCCGTTGTCTCGCGGGCACGCATAATCTTCAAAGAGATGTCATACTGTCAAAAGAAAAAACCTTGTCAAAATTTTAGAAGAAAAGGAAAAATCACCAAAAAGAGAAGAATGCCAAAAGTTAGGTTACTTACATAACCGCTAGGGTTCACCACCCTCGAAGAGCAATGACGTGACGGCTCTCGCAGCAAGGTCCGCTTATTCGCAATCGACTCGAATACGACAAAGGAGTTCTCACTCCCCAAAGCAGGAGGCACCCTGAACCTCCACTCCACGTTCGCCCAGTCATCAACGATCAACCATTCCCTATGCGCTGTAGAGCTCACGAAAGTGGCCATTTTTAGTGATCGGAATACTAGAACGATTCGCAGAGGAAAATCACGGAAAGAGAGAAAGCAAGAAGCTGTGAAAAATGAGGGGAATTATCCCCCTTTATATAGGATGCCAAAGTTCATGCCGATCATCACTGACCCCCCCAACCACCGATCGGCACTACACTTTTACCTTCCCAAGGCAGTCCAAAAGTTCGTGCCACGGCCGAATGGCACCCCCCATACCATGCCGACCAGCACCCCCCTTAAAATTTTGTACAAAAACTCCCAAAAAATACCAGGAAATCCTAAAAAATCCCTAAAAATCCTAGGAAGGATCTAAAACATTTTCATTAAGAGAATTACACACTCCCTCAAGAGACCCCTATTTCCCCAGCAGAGCTCTCAAAAGCCAAGTGAATTCCTTCCCGACAATGTCCCTAGAGAATCTCTAAGGTTCACCTCCTATACCCCAAAGGTCTCAAACCTCTCCGAGCAATACGTCCAGTACCTGTACCACCTAATCATTCCCTCAACGGAGTTTTTTAGCCTCAAATTTGCCTTTCCTCCACAGAATCTCCAAAATCATAAGGATTTCCCCAGCCATTGACTCCTTGGCTCAAATCAAGATCACAAGGTAATTTTCCCCCAAAAATTCCAAAGAACCATTATCCCTAGGTAAAGTCTCCAAAAGACACAAGGATTTCCCCAGCAATCGTCTCCCCAGCTCATTCACTATTCCCAAGTGGAACCCAAAATCCAATCTTTATCCCTAGTAGAATCCCTGATTTTCCCAAAGGAAATGTACACCTCTCTTAGGTCAGAATTGGCCTCGGTCTTGGATCGTCACCTTAGTTAGGTCAGAATTGACCTCGATCCTCGGTCGTCACCTTTCTTAGGTTTGAATTGACCTCGGTCTTGGATCGTTATCTTAGTTAGGTCAGAATTGACCTCGGTCCTCGATCGTCACCTCTCTTAGGTCAGAATTAACCTCAGTCTTCGATCGTCACTTTAGTTAGGTCAGAATTGACCCCGGTCCTCGGTCATCACCTCTATTAGGTCAGAATTGACCTCAGTCTTGGATCATCACCTTAGTTAGGTCAGAATTGACCTCGGTCATGGATCATCACCTTAGTTAGGTCAGAATTGACCTCGATCCACAGTCCTCACCTCTCTTAGGTCAGAATTGACCTCACTCTTAGATCGTCACCTTAGTTAGGTCAGAATTGACCTCGATCCTCGATCGTTACATCTCTTAGGTCAGAATTGACCTCGGTCTTGGTTCTTCACCTTAGTTAGGTCCGAATTGACCTCGATCCTCGGTTGTCACCTCTCTTAGGTCAGATTTGACCTCGATCTTTGATCATCACCTTAATTAGGTCAGAATTGACCTCGATCCTTGGTCATCACCTCTCTTAGTTCAGAATTGACCTCAGTCTTATATCTTCGCCTTAGTTAGGTCAGAATTGACCTCGGTCCTCATTCGTCACCTCTCTTAGGTCTGAATTGACTTCGGTCTTGGATTGTCACCTTAGTTAGGTCAGAATTGACCTCGGTCCTCAGTCCTCGGTCATCACCTGTCTTAGGTATGAATTGATCTCGGTCTTGGATCGTCACCTTAGTTAGGTCATAATTAACCTCAGTTTTGGATCATCACCTTAAGCCCATAGAATTGGATTTAACTCGAAGAATTGGTCATCACATCTTGAAGCCCGTAGAATTGGCTTTGACCCGCAAAATTGGTGACCCCAACTTAAGCCCGCATAATTGGCTTCAACTCGCAGAATTGGTCATCACATCTTCAAGCCCACAAAATTGGCTTCAACTCGCAGAATTGGTCACTCCAACTTAAGCCCGCAGAATTGTCTTTGACCTGCAGAATCGGTCACCTCAACCTCAAGCCCACAGAATTATCTTCGACCCGCAGAATTGGTCATCACATCTTTAAGCCCACAAAATTGGCTTCGACCCGAAGAATTGGTCATCACATCTTGAAGCCCGTAGAATTAGCTTTGACCCGAAGAATTGGTCATCTCATCTTTAAGCCCACAAAATTGGCTTGCAGGTCATTAATCTCGATGTGTGAATCCAAAAGTAGGAAGGCCAAAGAGTTCTTTATGCTTTTACCCCTGGCTTCTCTCGCTCATCTTCTGGTGTGCTACCTGGTTGTAAAGTACTACTTCTTCCGGTCAGGCCCATCATACTTGAGAGATCACCATGGCAGACCACTCCTATTAGTAGCTGCCATTCTATCATTCACGAGTAGCTGTTCTGTCATTCCTATCCAATTGAAGAATAACAATACTTTTGTATTCACAGATCAGGATTAATGAATGGAAAGCTGAGGGAAGGATCAACGGTAGCATCAGAGACTTCACGAGGAATCCAATTCGTGTGGCTCTTCCTCCCTCACTGCTCTTAGTTCTCATTTTGTACCTCTCTTCGGCTGCTAGCTTCGTCCGTGAGTCATTCTACACCTGCCACTGTGGTATGCCTCAAGCCCACATAATTGGCTTCGACCCACAGAATTGGTCATCATATCTTCAAGCCCGTAAAATTGGCTTCGACCCGCAGAATTAGTTATCACATCTTCAAGCCCGTAGAATTAGCTTCGACTCGCAGAATTGGTCATCTCATCTTCAAGCCCACAGAATTGGCTTCGACACGCAGAATTGGTCACCCCAACTTAAGCCCATAAAATTATCTTCAACTCGCAAAATTGGTCATCACATCTTTAAGCCCGTAGAATTGGCTTCGACCCGCAGAATTGGTCATCACATCTTCAAGCCCACAGAATTGGCTTCGAACCATAAAATTGGTCATCAAATCTTCAAGCCCGCATAATTGGTCACCCCCATCATTACTTTGGTCATAACTTCCTTTAATACCATCCCCAACATGTTCTTTTAAGCCTACATAGTTAGCTTCGACCTGCAGAATCAATCACCCTCATCTTCAAGCTCTCATAATTGGCTTCGACCCGTAGAATCGATCACCCTCATCTCCAAGCCCCCAGAATTGGCTTCAACTGCCAGAATCAGTAACCCTCATCTCCAAACCCTTAAAATTAGCTTTGACCCATAGAATCGGTTATCCTCATCCTTAGGTCCTCAGAATCGACCTTGGCCCTCTCGTCATACTATCCCAAAGGCATCATACGGTGTCTATTCTATGGATATCATTTATTCCAAACTCACCCATCGAGGGGCTCTGTAAACACCCCATTCTGTTACCCGTTAAACTCCCCTTAGGTCCTAAGAACCTCCCTTCAACACCATAAACCTAGGTCATACCCTGAGTACCGACCTATAGGCCACCGAGCGCTCCCAGGCTCCGTTTGACCAAAAAGTCAAACTCTTTAGCTCCACTGAGACTAAATGACTCTTCAAAGTTCACTGAATCCCCTTTCCAATGGTCCCTCCTGTGCGTGATTTCGACTTACCATGCGGACGAATGACCCATTTTCCCCCCAAACCTGATTTAGAGGCCATAGGGCACTATCGGGCTCTGTTTGACCTATGTTAACTCTTCATCTCGATCGAGATTGAATGATTCTTCAAAGGGCACTGAAACCCCTTTCCATTGGTCCACTTTTTATGCGATTCTGACTTACGGTACGGACGAACAATCCGTTTTACTCCGAGAAGTAACCAAATGCTTCTAGGGACCAGTTGACCAAAGTCAACTCCCCGAACCAGATCAAACTCTTTGTAATGTCAAAGCACATATCCTAACCTTTCCAATGGTCTTACCCGTGCGCAATTCTGACTTACCACGCGGATGAACGATCCATTTGCGTCCGAAGTTTTCCCGTTCAAAGGACCGACGAGCGCTTCCGAGCAATATTTAACCTAAAGTCAACTCCCGAACCTGGGAGAAGTCCAAAGGACTTTCTAAGGTCTCTAAATTACCTTTTCAATGGTCTTCCCCATACACTATTTGGATCAACGATTTGCGCTCAGCGATCGATTTTCCAAAAAGGCCTGAAAGACACTGCCAAACGGCAGGTCCTAGACCCTGCCTATTGTCAGTGTGCCTAAACGTACCTGTTGATTGGCAGGACCAGAGCTATGATGATCGATAATGCCCCGGGCCTATAAAAACGAGGCCTTGATCTCATTGTAAAGGGGGCCCCCAGATCAGATAGACATCACTCCCAAAAAATCTAGAAAACCTCTCTCGAAGTCAGCGTTATTTCCACATCCAAATCCCTTTCCAACGTTCACTTTTCATCATCCTTTTCATCAAACTTGGTGAATTCATTACCCTCCATCATCATCCAAGTGCAAGGTCCGCCCTCCAACAATCAAGATCAAGCTCAACATCTTCAAGAAGGTCCAATTTTCTCAATTCTCTCCTTAAATTCTCAAATATTCGCATTAATTTGTTTTATTATTTAGCGCTTCCATTCTCTCATATCACATATCCTAATATAGTTTTTACTTAGTATTATAGCACATTTCTTATTTTCATACAAATAAAAAACCCAAAAAATAAGAAAAAAAGGGTTTGCTCATAAATTACAAACGGGAATTCTCACACTTTTCTTACCCTTTTCTCACAACTAAAACACTTTTTTACACACACAACACACTAATAAGAGAAGTCTTCGGTTGGATTTATGGGATAAACCCCACCCCTCATTTTGCATGCGAACTACGTGGACTTCGATGCCTCTATAGGCTACGCCGGCGTATAGGGGTAAAACCTGAGACTCGAATCCTATTCTCACTTTTCTCTCATTTTATATTTTCTCTAAACTCAACTCTCTTATATTACATATATTTATATATGCATATATTTGTTCTTAGTGGCGTATTATTCCTCATATGTTATCGTTCAATTATAATGATCAATGCAAGTATAATCGTGTAAATCCTATTTTCTAATATTATTTATATGAGCCTTCCTACGGATGACTCGCTTTATCTCTCCCATGATACAAGCTGAGGATTCCTATCTCCGCTATATATACACATGCACACATATCACGGGGAAAATAGCAAAAACCTATGAGAGACCGTAAGGGCGGAATGGGTGCCTAACACCTTCCCATTTCGTAATTTAGCCTCCGGACCCTTCTCGAATTATTTAGATTTCGTATGTATCAGTATGTCCTTGGAAGCTCTCCTTCAGGACGACTCCCTTTCTTTAGTCTGTTTTGAGTAAAATAGACCGGTGACTCCATCTCTCTACATTTTTCACCTTATCAACGATGCCGGTCGAAGCGCTCCCGAGAGGGACGCGCGGGACCTAGGATCCTCACTCTCCCGCCCGCCGTGAGGATTGGGGATGTCCACAGCTGGTGTTCAAATTAAAAGTGGCTCCATCATTAGGATGATTCTTGTACCCATTAACACTATCCATCACCCCACTGAAATCAAGATCTCCTTAGGCTAATACAATGGTTAAATGTGAATCCCAAATCACCGGCCTAATTATTACCTTAAAAATGGGAATGACGTGACTATTTTGTACGGATAACCCATGCTATCCATCACTCAAATCCTAGGAAATTAAAGATCAAGGACGAAAAATAATAATCATACCCTTCTTACATTGAAGAGGTTACTTCCACATTTGAGCACCCCGATTTCTACTTCCTCTTTAGAACCATGAACCTATTCGTGGGTGCCTTTGATAAAATGGAAGCCATGGTAGACATCGCAACTGGAACAGTTTCGTTGTCAAAATCCAATGTTTATCTCAATATAACTTTGCGAATAAAAAAGTCAAAATAATAATCATTAACACTATAGTATGGTACTTTGACGTATGGAATTTTTTCAACCTTACAAATTTGTTCACCATAAATATTCGCCACCCCAAGAACAAGATCCTCCACAATGGTAAGTGTTGCAATGACAAGCTACCCAAATTAAAATAATTTTCAAATAGAATGAAGATTTTATCTTAATCCAAATTTGTAAAATATATTATCCTAATGTCTATGTGATAAAATATGATTCACAAAAATGGTTCTCTTATTAGCATATGTTCATTAAGTATGTAAATAAATCAAAATGAGGAAAAGTAAATCATGCACTTAAGATGAATATTTTTATGAAGAAACCTTGGGCCAAACCGGCACATTGCACTTTATTGGTAAATATTGACACAAATTTAGGGATGACTTATAAGATCTAACCTCTCTCTATACTTAACAATGCACTACCCCCACAATCAATTTTTTCACCTTGTAGTAGAAAGAGTAAGCACAAATCTCATCCGACCACTCACTATATTAGAACCTGTGAACCTCATTGGTAATGTTGACTTTAAACCTCTTCACAAATCTTCTTTAAAGTTGAAGTAATTTTTTTTTCCAAGTATAAGGAATTAAGATTAGCCAATGAGTTACTACTTAAAGTAGGTGAGGATATCTTAAATGGTGCAGAAAGTGTTTGGGATCGCTCAAAAATCTTTCTTAAGTGTATAAAACAAAAAAAAATAGAAAAAAAAAATCAAAAATAAAAAGAAACTTGAGTTTGAAGAATGAATAATCTTCAATACTTTCTTGATAAAAATTTTGATGAGTTTTTACAAACAAAGAAGTTCAAGCCTACTTACAAATCTTATTTTTTTTTCTTACATTAATAAAAAGTAGTTCAAAACCTTAAAGCCTTAAGTTTTTTATGGAAACAATATTAACATACATTGCCAACTCAAACTTGTGGTAACAATCCATCTTAGTTCCAAGGTTATACTACGCCACACAAACAACTAAATAATCAATCTAGCACAAATATATGGATTCAAAAGTGATTTGCCCGGATTGTGAGACAATCCATTCGCTAAATATCTTCAAATGCCAAATATGACAGTCTTTGTTGACTAGTTCATGAGGAGTTTGCCATAGACAATATAAACATTTATAAAACAAACATCGAGAGATGTATGTCACAGAGTAGTCCATATTTTAGGATGAAACCACTAAAGGGGTCTCCATCAGTTAATCCAAGCCTTAATTAAAGTAAAGACACCCTTTGATGTGGATAACCACTAGCAATAAAGGTCGTAAAATGAAAGTGAGAAATTTTCCAAGCCACTTATTTCAACTAATGAACCAAATATTCTAAATACACAAGGATGTATTTTATAAAATATCATTTTATAATAAAAGTATATTGCATGATGCATTTGGAAAGTTCTTAAACCTAAAGAAAGTAAAACATTTTTAAATAAAGAAAACATTTGACCATGGGTAAAATGAATTTCCTCTAGTATATTTACCTTCACCCTAAAATTACTCTATGAATCCATCGTGATGAAGCTTTATTTAGTATGGTCATGTAATCATGAACATAAATGTAACAACCCATCTGACTTAAACCATAATTGGTTTGTGAACTATAAAAATCAATTAAAAAAACAAATAAAATCATGTCTATACATAGGATCCTTGAAACCTATAGAACATTACACTTATAACCTTTATTAAACCTTGGCATCATCAAAATGGCCTTTTGCTTTTCAACTTCAACTTGCACTCCTCTCCTATTGATAAAAAAAATCAAGGGATCTACATGTTGTAACCCCAAAGGCACACTTAGAGGGGTTCATACTCATCTTGAAATTCTATGTGGATGAATTAGTGGTAAAATTCAAGAAGAAGATTAGACATGTTCAAGATCTTAGTAGAGTTTTTGAGCATTGTAAAAAATACAAGATGTGGATGAACCACTTTAAATTTTCCCTCGGGGATATTGTAGGTAGATTCCTCAAATTTATTGTGAATAGATGAGGAGTGTATGTTGATGTTGAAAAACAAAATGTCATTTTGATAATGCAACAACTAAAAAGTCAGAGACGAATCAAAGTCTTCTTGGGAAAAGCTTCCTATTTGATAAGGATCATAACAACGTTGACAAAAGTCACTCATCCTTCCCAGTTGATCATGAAGGATAAGGTTACATATGTATAAGGGGATGAACAAAAGAAAGCATTTGAGAGACTTAAGGAACTTTTGGCTTATACTTCAACTATAATTCCTCCAGAGGCGGGTAAACCTTAGCTTTTCAACCTCACTTATATCGAGCGACCTATTAGGGCTTTGCTTGCCCAAAAGAAATAGGGGATGAAATGACCCATGAATTATTTATCGTGAGTAAACTAGAGGACATAATATAGATATACAAGTGTCAAAAGGAATTGTTTGGCCTCGGTCTTTGTGGTCCAGAAGTTAACACAATACCTGTTCAACTTTACAGTGCATATTATCACCAAGTGTGATCCTATCAAGTACCTGCTCATGAGAACCATTTTGGCTGGGCGAGTAGCTATATGGTTACTAATACTTTCAAAATACAATTTTAAGTGCTTGCTCCAAATTCCATCAAAAGTCAATCAGTAATAGACCTCCTAGCCAGTTTCCCAGACCATAATTTTGAACTCCCAAATGAGGAGTTGTCGAGGGATAACTTTCAATCTTGTTTCTCCGAGGAGATGGAAGAATGGAAATGGAGCTTGATAGATCGTGTGCACAAGGTACTTATGGGGTAGGAGTTATACTCTCTAGTGGAAAAGAGAAACTCAGCCTTTCTTATAAACTAAACTTTAAGTGCTCAAATAATGATGCTATATATGAAGCGCTCATACTTAGTTAGTCAGAATCATGGATAAGTGGAATTAGAGTACTTTATATACAAGGAGATTCCAACCTCGTGGTTAAGCAAGTCAATGGATAATTCACACTCAAATATGTTAATCTTTCTCCCTATAGAGAAATTATCCAAAGATCGTTGAACCATTTCTTAACTGTCAAGGTAGAAGAGCACCCCATAATGATGAATAGACAACCCTACGCTCTCGCAATGATTGCTCAGAAGTTAACTATGGATGATGCAAAAGCTACTATCATCGTTTGATAAATAACAGTGCCTACAATGGTGAGTTATTTGTTTCCAATCGAG
This sequence comes from Sambucus nigra, assembly GCA_949130495.1. Taxonomy (NCBI): domain Eukaryota; kingdom Viridiplantae; phylum Streptophyta; class Magnoliopsida; order Dipsacales; family Adoxaceae; genus Sambucus; species Sambucus nigra. The sequence goes on along the minus strand of OX422211.1, from coordinate 481,437,171 downwards.
AGCCTAAATACTAGATATTCTCAATAGAGAAGAAATTAGAAAGGCATGAAGGAGAAATGATGTTATCTGAATTGATAAATTACCATTAGCTTCAAGGTACTTTTTACATAAAAGGTATGAGTGTTTACTTGGCACGGTTCATAGGGGAAGGAGAGGCTCACGAGAAGATGGCCATGATGCGCACAAGACATTGTGGTGATACATATATTCCACTTTATATACATTTTTAGCGAGGGGGATACTACTGGCCCACTATGAGCATATAGGTTGGTCATATTCAATAAATTTATTTGAAATTCAAGACTAAATTTGATCAACTAATTGGAGCTAATTTTTTGGAAGTCTTGGAGGACTAGAGAACGGATTATATTACCTATGTCAAATATGGAGAGCTACGCATTAAGCTGGCTGACGAGATTTATTTAAAGAAGGGGAATTCTCGATTCTACTTGGTTAAAGGAGATATTTACAAAAAAGGATATAATGAGAGATCCCTGAGATGTCTTATAAAATAATAAGTGGCAAAAGTGTTAAAAGAAGCTCATAAGCCCTCACACATGGGTGGGGAAATTATGTATGACCAACTAGTGACCTTGGGGTACTATTGGCCGATAACAGAAGATGATTCTATAGATTTTATGAAGAAATGTTGAGTATGTCAGGTGCACAAGAACATGGTTCATACCCCCGAAGTAGCTTACAAGGTCTAGATTCTCCTTCCATACTTGGGCGTTCAACTTGGTAGGTAAGATCAGCCCAACCCAACCTCCCATGGGAGAGCTTTCATTCTGGTTGTTTTAGAATGGTATACTAAATGTGAAAAGGAAATCCCCTTGAGAAGGATTACTGCTCGGGTGGTAACTCATTTTTTGAGAGTGTATAATCTGTAGATTTGGCATTCCAAAAGACATACTCACTGACAATGGCAAGAAGCTCGTATGCGAGGAGATTCGTTTGCTCATAGATAAAAGATCATCCATAATAGTTTGACCATCACCTACCCCAAAAGAAATGAATAGGCAAGAGCAAGCAATAAAACCTTGATCAACATTCTAAAGAAGTTTCTAAAAAATCTCTCTGGAACATGGGATGACAAGTTGCCAAAAGTTTTATGGGACTAAAGAACCTCAAATAGGAATCCAATAATATTCACTCCTTTAAGTTTAAACTATGGAGAAAAAGTTGTCTTATCAGTAGAATTAGAAGTACCATTAGTAATGACGGCTCTAAGTCGTGACTGGATACCTGATCTAGGACATGTGTAACTGGAATATTAAGAAGAGCATTATGATAAAGCGAAAGATAATTTTTAAACCATGCTAAGAAAAATTTGAGGGCATACGAGAACTTAGTTAAACCAAGAGAATTCCAAGTGGGGGACTTTTTCCTAAGAGAATTTACTATAAGAGCAAGATTTTATAATTTCTCATAATTTATATATTTTGGCGTATTACGTTACAAATTAAAGAAACCACATCCATCCACACACGCTTCCATTTTTGTTGACAACAAGTTAGTGACTAAACAACAATTCAAAGAACTAATGCATTAGAACCATCACAATGCTATTTGGAGGTCTATGGTATATAGGCTTTTGATTTAAACTTATTCAAATTTATTCTGCGATGTGTTTTTTATTTGAGGCATTTTTCATAACAAGATTTTTAAAAAAGATTTTTTTTTACTTTTTTAGTTTGTCAGGACAAACTATGCTTCTCATTACAATGAGAACCTATTCCCATTAGAATGATATTTTTCACTGTTTCGAATGAAGTTCTTAGTTTGTTAGAACGAGATTTAAATGAGGTCTCTCTATTTGACAGAGCTGCACCCGTTGGATGTTCATTGGATACTCATTAGAACAAACTAGGCTATTTGTTCGAACGAGACTGCAATTCATTAGAATGAAACTAAAGTTTTTGTTCGAACGAGTTTGTCACCTCAAAAATCGTGTTTCATTGTAAGAAGGACTCTTTTGGTCTTATTTTTGAAGAAATTATTGCGAAAACAAATTTCTATACATGTTTTAAAATTTTCCACTTTTTATTTCATAGAAACAACTTTTTGTTTTCCAAATTGTACATTCCTAAAATGATTTGCTGAGTTTGTCAAACCCTAGTTCCATACATTACATCAAACCCTTGTAGAATGTTATCTACTACTGATTTATGGAGTTACGACTCTGCTACTGAAGAAGAAAGGATTTCGTATCCTGAGACTAATTAGTGTATACTGAGGGAAGACTTTCTTCCTATGGACGGTGCTGGACTGTGTCGTATCTATTGAGGGCATGAAGACCTATACCACATCATACTTACTGGATCTCTAAGTAGTATGTAATTTAATTCATGGGTGTAAATCCTTAAATAGTGCGCATATAAAAAGGTTTGGCTGCCAATAGATTTTTTCTAAAACTTCTTCTTTTGTTTGATTTGGTTTTATTTTGTTTTTGGAAGCTTTTAGCTTTAGACTTCATCTTTCATGTTCATATAAATCAAATCAAGATAAAAACTTGACAAAAAATTGGATCTTTGTGTGTGTGTGTGTGTGAGAGAGAGAGAGACCTAAGATACAAGTGAATCCATATAACCCACATTTTCAAATTGGTATCAGAGCGAGTTACACAAATTTATTGTGTGATCTTTATTTTTGAATTATATGGATAATTTGCATAATATGGTTCCTGTTTTTGTTGGATCTATTTATGCATATTGAAAAACTTAAAAGAGGATAGCACTAAAGACGATGGATGAGAGAGTCTGTCTTATTTTTGAGAGAGGGTGGACACGGTCCAAGTTGACTAATGATGATATCATAAGTCTTGAGCCTGTCCCTGCTTGGATAGGAGATGCTTTTAAATGGAGTAATTTTAATTCCCAATGCTTAAGTGTCGTTTATGGTGCAACCACTCTCGACAAGTTTTATTGCATTATGATGTGTATCACGTCTAAGGAAGCATGGGATATCTTCTAGCTCATTCATGAGGGTACCAACACTATGAAATCTTCTATGCTTCAAAATCTCACCACACAATTTGAGACCACTATCATGCTAGAGACTGAAACATTTGATGAATTTTATGCATGATTGTCTGATATCATTAACTCTAGTTTTAATTTGGGTTAGAGAATTCCTGAGATGAGGGTAGCTAAAAAGATTTTGAGATCTTTTCCATCTCTCTTTATTCCAAAAGTCACGGTCCTAAATTCTTTAGGAATTTAAGATACTCTTAAGTTAGAAGAACTGACACGAGACCTTCAAACTTACGAAATTGATATATATCCCAAAACTCAAAAGTCAAAGAAAAAAGGGATCTCTTTAGAATCCATATAAAAATAAAGAGGAGGTCTCTTTTGACACCAAATATTATTTTGATCTTGATGATGTTGCCTTTTTTACGAAAAACTTCAAAAAAATTCTCAAACTAAGAAAAGAAAATTCTTACAAAGAAAATAAAGGTTTTGAGAATGATAAAAATATAAGTCAAGCAAGAAAGGTTTTGAAAAAGTGACAGGAGAGTACCCTAAGAAAGATGAGAATAAATGCTATGACTGTGAGGGTAAGGGTCACAAAGTTCACGAGTGTGCTCTGAGGCTAAAGAAATAGGTCAAAGGCAAATATAACTATAACGCCATTCTTAGTGATAGCGATGTCGAGTCAGTTAATTTAGGGGATGAATCACCACATAACTTTATCGCCTTAATGGTCAATCATGCGAGTACATCTAGTACGTCTCACATCAATGAAAATGTTTCTAAGCATCATGACCTAAACAGTGGGACTAGTAGTTTCGGAGAGAGTGAGGGATATAAAGATTTAATTGAGGGAGAAATTGGAATCTAATGCGCCTACACCAAGATTTATGCCAAGTTTTTTATAATGAAAAAATAAAATTAGAATTTGGAACTTTGGGTGTTATCGCTAGAGAAAGAGTTAAAGGAGTCGAGAGAGAGAAAAACCTCCGTGAGGATTTCTCAGGGGAGGAGAGTCAGTTCGGTTGAGAGGGAAAATAGTGACTTGATTAACAAAGTGGATAGTCTTACGATAGATATTTAATCTTCATTGAAAACTCATGAGAAACTTGAAGCCCTTGTATCCCAACTCAAGAAAGATCTTGAATGTGACCGATATGTCAAGGTTACTACAGAGGACACATCGAAGAAGGTAGGAAAGATGATCCTCAGTCCCGCTTTAGGTTTTAGGGAGAGGAAAGGAATAGATTACAATGGTGCATCCACTTCCCATGCCACACTCGAATTGGTTCCTTAGTTTTTGGTGGATCCTTATGGGCATCGACCTAACCCACCAAAGAGAGTTCAACCTATTCAAGCTAACCAAGGCAGACCCAAATTAGTCTATGTTTGCACCCATTACAAAAGGACAGGTGACCTTAGGAAATTTTTCTTACCACCAATGCTCTCAATATGAATAGTACCTATAAGATCTATGTAAATCAAATCCAACACACGAGAATTGGTTACCTAAGGTCACCAATGCTCTCTATTTGTACTCCTTAACAAAACGATATAATTAAGAGGAAGAACCAAATGATTTAAGAGATAAATAGATTCATGCTTCTTGGGAGAGATATATTTATACATGTTTTAACGGAGGCAGTTTATACTACATACCATACAGTAAATAGGGTATATCTCTGTCCACACACATTACGCACTCCATATGCGTTGAGGATAGGGAAGAAACCCAACCTATCATATTTTCTAGTTTTGGGGAGTCCTTGCTACATCCTTAGAGATAGAGAGAACTTTAGGCAATTTTGATTTTCAAAGCAATGAGGATATATTTTTAGGATATTCATTGTCAAGTAGAGATTATAGGGTGTTTAACCTTAAAAGTTCTAAGGTTATGGATTCCATAAATGTCAATATTAGAGACGATGAGTCGACTACGTTTATTGATCCTAACCTCGAGTTTGAGAATGATGCCCCCCGGTGATGATCTCATTATTCCTCACACTACCCCAATGGAACCATCTCTTGCTTTAGAGGAACCACCTTATTGGGTTCAAAAGAATCATGACCTTTCTACAATACTTGGTGATCCCACTCTAGGTGTCACGACTCACACTTAACTCGAGAACACAGTTAGCTACTTTTACTATACCTCCTTAGTAGAGCCCAAGAATGTGAAAGAACCACTCAAGGACGATCATTGGATATATGCTATGTAAAATGAGTGTCTTCAATTTTAAAACAATGATATCTAAGAGCTAGTCCCCTGACCTAGCGAGGACAATGTGATTGGTACCAAGTGGATTTACAAGAATAAAATGGATGAGAATGGTACCATAGTTCCTAATAAGGCTAAGTTGGTCGTTTAAGTCTACACACAGATTGAGGGTGTAGACTTTGACAAGACATTTGCTCCAATTACTAGGCTTAAGTCCATACACTTACTACTTGTAATAGAATGTCATATATGGTTTACGTGATTTTCAGTAAGCATAATTAGGCTTGTCAAAAATGGGCATTCGGTTATATAAGTGCTTCATTGGAAAATTGCAATATTTCATAAAACGTATTTAATAACAAATCAATATCACACAATTTTACGAAAAATAAGGATCACTCGATAAATTAAAAAAACCCGCTCTGATACCAATTTGAGAGTGCGCCAACAATCAATGATTAAACTTATTTAATTAAATTCTAATTTTTAATCTCAAAAATCATAACTCTTACAAATAAATGTGATTGACGAATTAAATAAAGTCAAGCATGAAAAGCAATCACAATATGAGGAAAAATCCCGCAAAGGGGCAAAACCTTTTTTTATTTCACTATAATTCGTAACATTTATAATTACAGAGAAATACAGTGACACACGAATACCCGCAGGTGTTTATTCATCGTCATCGGCAAGAGATCACGTAAGAACTCCAAGTTAGCAATAAAGAACAACCTTCATCTCAACAAGAATACTCCAGATAAGTAGAACAATCAATGTAGGGTTTATAAGGATTCATGTATGTATTTGGGAAGAATTTGTGAAGCAAAAGGTTAAAACCTTAAAAGAAAAAGTTTGGAAAAATGTTGTAGTTCATAAATGCGAGTGGAGTAGTGGGAACGGTTGAATGTTGAAACTGCACGTTGCACGATGCTCGATGATAATGCACTGCGCACGTATGAAGATAGTGGGAACGTGATAACTTTGGATTCGGATCGAGGCCGTCATGGATGATCGTTTTGACGTGCCTAATGTAACGGCATGAGACATACTAGCTTTGATCTAGGATGCTCAGAAAATTCCTAGATTTTAAAATGGACAGTTATATAATCATGTCCTTACACTTTCTCTTCATTTGTAGTTCGATTTTCAAAACTTTCGCAAATTCCACCCTCTGAATTCGCCAAGCAAATTTTCTTTTTCATCTCCTTAATGGAGGCACCACTATCCACCTCGCCCCCACTTTCTATGAGGATATAGTCAATGCCACGTACTATCGGACCACCAAAGTTTCCCTTCCTTATGCCCATTTCATCACTTCTATTCTTAAGGATGCGGGCATCGAGGCACCACCAACGTAGCCCCGCCTCCCAAAAATATTAGCGCTTCCTCCCTCAAAAGGAGCACTCACCAAATGAGGTTCGTACATCAACAAGAACTTTCTACTCACGTGGAAGAGGACATTTTAATGGGTGAGAGTAGGAAGAAGAGTACGATGAAGAAGGCAATCCCGAATACGAGCTAGAGTCGGAGGACATTTCCCGCTGCATTGACGTGTTTGAGGCGAGGTTTGACGAGTTTATTAATGAGTATTGGGAGGACCCCCAAGCCTACCGCAACGATACTTGTATGATGGTCTGCCTCCAAGTAGAAATGTATCGTCTTGAAATGAGCCCCAATTCGCAATCGCCTCCTTACTACTGTGACCCGTATGATCCAAATCCCCACGGGCCCTCATATTAGGGTTTCAGAGTTTATTTTCATAGTTCTTCTACTTTTTATTATTTATCTTTTTAAGAACTATGCATGTCTATCCTTTTCATTTTTGCATTGTAATTGTGTTAGTTGTTAGTAATATAAAATTCTGCATTTTATTTATTTGCTCTCTTTTTACGCACCTTTTTTTTAAAGATTTCATCCTTCTTGCATGACGACATTGTAAAGTCTAAGTTGGGGGGGGGGGGGGGGTGTGAGGGGTTGTGTTTTCTAAAGTTCAAAAATTGCAAATTGGCAAAAATTTTAAAAGAAATTAGAAAATTTTAAAAACATAAAAAAAAATTGAAAGTTTTCAAAAAAAGTCAAAAACATTTTTCTCCAAGATAAATAGAAATTAGTATTTAAATTTTTCAAAAATGTCACTAAAATTTTGTTTGAAGTCTCAAATTGTAAAAATCAAATGCACAAAGCCAAAATTGACCAAAAACGGATACTGAGCGAAAATTGATGACTTAACAAATAAGTGTGGAGATTGATCAACCCAGGGAGACTTTAGGCCTATCATTTTTGTACGTAACTAAATTAATCTGAATTAAAATTAACTCAAAGTTAAATTTTTCTTTAAATAAGTCGTTGAGTATATCTATTCCTTTGTTTTGATCAGTAACGGTAAACGAGTGAGATGTTGTCTTAAACACGTGCTAAATATCTCCAAATTAAATCAATCTCGAGGTGGATATGGTAATGTAATTAGTATTTCGGATAAATGTTGTTAGGCTATCGTTTGTTACCCAAAAATATGAGCTATAAAAAGTTGTGAAATATTATCCCTTTTGCAAACCCAATTGATCCGAATAAATTCCCAATTTCATTTGATAACCCGAAAATCTCATGTCGCCCAAAGTTGTTAAAATTGAAAAAGTCATCAATAAATTCCAAAAGGTGCAATATAAAGGGGCAAGAAAAAGAAAAAAAGTGCTCAAACAAAAATAGCAATAAAAATAGAAAAATGAAAACAAAAAGAAGAGAGCAAATGCCCGAAAAAGTGCCAAGGCACATCATAAGCAAAATTTTCCAACTCCGAATTTCCCAGTCATTCACATTTTACCCAATACACCTTACAACCCGAGAAAGTCCTAACCAAGTCCGAATAACGACATTAATTACCGCATGGAGAGCTAAGACACGAAAAGATAATAAGAGATATTAATTGGTGCAGACTAAAAGATGATGTTTCCCATTTTCTAATAATCGTATTCCGATGATGAGATATTTTTACCATAACAATTTCTTTTTTCAAGTTGTGTGTGTGAATTCATGTTCCATTACATTTACTCTTAAAAATCACGCGTATTGAGAGAACTAGATGCACTCCGAGAGATTCATTTTTTAGAGCATCCCATGAGAAATTGAATCAAAACGAACTTTCAGAAAGTAATGTAATGATCAATCGGTGAAAGTTAGCGGTTTAATTCTCAGCTTCGCATACATGCACAACAAATTGAGACTATTAAACATGAATTTACGGTGACTATTTTAGGGGGTTTACATTGTACAATTTTTAAGTATTTTGATTTTTACTTTGAGTCGAAAATCGAATTTTTCGGGTATATTCACTGCAAACCCTCAGAAGACACCACTTGTCTTACTAGGGTAACCTAGGGGTTTAACGACTTATTTCATATGATAAATGAAATCGATCATTCAAAAAATAGACATTCTATCCTAATAAAATGTTTTCAAAGTGTTTAGACCATGCTAAGATTCTCTTACATTACTCGGGACGATCAAAGTTCTAAGTAAGGGGGTTTGATTAGGCATAAATTCTTCGTATATATTCCCATAGTTTAGATGCTTTTATCACTCAAGATGATGTAATATAGATAAATTTATATCATATTACTGCTACTAACCCCTTCCTGCAAGTAAATTGTGTTTTGTATATTTCTATCACGTTTTATAGGTAATTAGTGCAAGTGGATGGAAGAGAATAGTAAAAGAAATGCAAGAATGGAAAGTCAAGAGGCAATTTTTTAATTTTATAGTTGTAATTTGGATGAGGAGTCACTGAAAATTTTAAGATCATGAAGTCATAAGAACACTGAAAGAAACGGTGCCTCAATCCGAGTTACGGTAAAGAAGTTAGCTTATTTGAAGATGAATAATCAAAAAGGAAAAACTAAGGATAGCTGAGAGTAAAATCGGTTCAGTTCCAGAGTAGAACTAATTCGGTTCTAAGATTTGGCCACACTAGAAACTAGAACCGGTTCGGTTTTGAAGTAGAACCGGTGCAATTTTCTAATGCACTACATTACAAGTTTATCCACTTTATTTTGAGAGATCATTTTCATTAAAACACTTGTAAAAATTGTGCAGCTTTATTCATTCATTGTTCTAGGAGATAGTTAGACAAGTTTTAACCTAGTTTTGTGAGTAAGAAGGAGGTAAGAAACCTTAGAACAAGATTCATTAAGATAATTATCAATTTCTTCATTATTTCATGTGGTGTTCTTCAATATAAGTATTTCCTTCCATTGTTTTGAATATTTGTCTTAACTCTAGATCATTCTTCCTTACTTTCTAGCTAAAATTCGTTTATATATGTTTAGCTGCAATATTTACATAATAACGAAATCATTGAACATATAACCCATGCTAATTTGTAACTACAACATGTCCGACTAATTTATCAGATGGTTGTGGTACATGAACCCAACCTAGGTCTTACCGATGGATTTAAAAGTGGATAAAATCTAATTATTAATTCAGAGGCTTGAAATCTTATTGAAACACACACTGTAGTTCTTTTGATTCCATTTTCCCTATCGTAATGTTTAAGAATATCATACGAGTTTTAATAATTTATCATTCCCATTAAATATGATTTTTGATTTGATATTGTGAGTAAAATCCGCATATATCGAATTCTTAGAAAGTATTTAATGTTTCTTTGAATTGATATTTAGGTTCTTGAACGTTTTATGTCCTAAGCAATTACCGATGGTGCGGAAGAGTGTACTCTAACTCCATTTTCTCACAGAGATTTAAAATCAAATAGTTATTATTGCATACGTAGTTCGTTCCCAATATTTTTTAATTTGCATTAATAGATAGGATTATCCCCCAAAAATCAGCTTTTCTTTTCTTTCCTTGTGTCAATCGTTAGGTTGTTCGTCTTTCCTACTCGTCTTCACGTTCTTCGTCCCATTCCCCGAGTTCGATACCCAACTTGCTCGAATTATTATTTACGCGACCGTCTTACACTTGAGCAGTAATTCACACGCACTAGAGACACTTTTTGGGTCACGTCAACCACTTTAATGGTCCTCCAATAGAATCCATCAACCTTATCAGAAACATCACGGTAATGATGGTACTTCATAACTGGGCCTCTATTACTAGTCATTAGAGGACTTTTAAGTCTGTCATGTTAATTGTCGAGTCCCCTTATCCTCTCCCCTAATGTAACCCTATATAAGGTAGAAAATTCTACTATTGTGAATGATATCCTTCCCACCTTTTATGGCATAGTGGATTGTGATTTTGATTATTTGCAAGTGTGTGTTGCGTGTGATTATTGCGAATCCAGCGATAGATTATTACTCACAGCTAATAATGACGATTCTATGGATTTAAAATACTTAAACAAATGAAAAAAACTCTACCAAGGTCAAAATAGATGTATGTCTCCTAATGACGGTGACACAATTATCATAAACTCGGGACCCCCCCAACCCCCAAATTATTACAAATGGATTCACCCCTTAATGAAAATGAGCAAAAGGAGTTCACAAATCTCCTCGCTAACTCCATAGAAGCTTTCACTTGGTCTTACACCGACATGCCTAGAATTGACTTAACCATCATTATGCATTACATAACTACTCTCCTTGACTCAAACCTATAAAACAATTCATATACTGATACCTTAATGGTCTATAAACGTCATGAAGGAGGTTGAAAAACAAATCATCACCGGGTTCATCCGAGTTACAGAATATCCCACTTATTCAGACAACATTGTCCTCATACCTAAAACCAATGACAAAGCTTGAATGAACATAGATTACATAGATATTAACCGAGCATATCCTAGGGATGATATATCCCTTTACTAGATAGTGACTTATTGGTGAATAGCATGACCAACAATGCACTAAAGTCCTTGGTAGATAGGTTCACGGGCTATAACAAGATAACAATGCATCACGATCACAAGGAAAAACCATATTCATCACCCATTGGGAAGGAACCATTGTATAGTTATTCATTTCAATCTCAATAATGCCAGTGAAATTTACTAGAGAATAGCCATCATTTGGCTATATCAGACACAAGCAAGTGGAAGTCTACATAGATGACATGATCATTAAATCTAAATACCGTGAAGGATGCATTCCAGAACCGTGGTAATTCTTTCAAAGGTTACGCCTCTTATAAATGAGGCTAAAACCTTAGAAACGTGTCTTCAGAATCACTAAGCCTCCTTTTATAAATGCAACAAAATCGTCTCTTATCACTAATTAAAAGTGAAAGGAAATAAGGAAATTAATAAAAAAAAATAAAGTTTGCATAATTATATATTAAACCCCAACTTTAAACTTTACACTGTAACCAAATTATTTTTCACCCTTAATTTTTATTAAAAAAAATTCATTTTTCTATCATAATATAACCATTTATACTATCCATCATTTCAGAATACCCAATTTACTCCCGTGAAAAAGAAGAGCAATTTTAAAACACCTACAATTAAAAAGTTAGCTAATTATATTTCGATATTATTTACGAGCTTGCACCTTTGAATAATTGTATTTGTTTATATCACTTTGTGATAGCCCCCGAATTATTGTTTTCATTTATGAACTCTTTTTTGCAGTTCACATATACCGTAAGTATCAATTCAATCTTTATCCAATGAAACCATAACCCAACAAATTCCTGAAACCTTTGATTTCAGTTAAACCCAGTATCATATTTTATAATTCAGGGACTTGACTTTTGGTATACACACGGAAGCGATATTTGGCCTGTAGGACTCAAATGTTTGAGTGTGTGGATTTATTTCTATATATGTATGAGTGCCACTCTAATTAGTGTGCCTAGTTTATTAATTTCACCAAGCGTTTTGGATTGATTATATCTCCAAATGTTCTGGATTGATTTTATCCAAAGGTTTTGGATGTTATTATAAGAGTATTGGTACGCAGTTGAAGCCTCTATAACCAATAATTATGGGTTATCCTGTTATAGTATGAACCTTATCCTTATGACTCTATAAAAAAACTTATCCATTTATAATCACCATACTCGTCTTACTAACATCAACAAAACACCATATACCCTATTTCATTACTGTTGATATCTCACTTTGTTTCCTTTATTATAACTTCGACATATCTTTCAATATATTCACATATATAAAATTACTATGGAAATAAAATTATCTACCTGGCAAAGTTTTGCTTATTTGTTTCCCTTCCAGATGGACAATGAACTCCAAGAAGGAGAAATACCCCCTGCCCCATTGGATTTTTTCCATTTTTATCAAGGAAAATATTTTCAGTTACACACGTGTGCACGGTAACAACCAAAGACGACAACACCCATTGGAATTCTTCCACTCAAACTTACCAGCTTATGTGACCTTTTTGTTCCCCTGTTGCTTCTTTGTTATGAGGTCTCCGAGAAACCCTTTTTATTTTTGTTTTATGAGGACTATAAGTTATGTAATAAGATGCTATGAATCGACATAAATAATGTTTTGTTTTCCTTACGCTTAAATTAGTATTGTTAACTTAGTATTACAAGACAAAAAACCTCGAGTGTCACAGCAGGGTATTAGAGTGAGCTCCCTGTTTTATGCTTATATGGGACTGAGAGGGTTTTATGCCTATATGAAACTTATAGCAATCATATTAGTTATTAAAACCTTCCTTGTTACATTATGTAACTAATTCTGTTGTCCATACATGAACATATGGGACGAAATTTACTTAGACATTTGTGGCACGACTGAAGAGAAGTTTCATCAAGCCATTGGAGATGAGGGATATGCCAAGCTATGCATAACTATTAAAAGTATGGACCGAGAATAGTCTATCACCATTCTTAATATTAAAAATAGTCTACTTATTGGTCACTTAATGGGAGAGGCACAAGTTTTAAGATAAGACAAGAAATTTTCTAAATATCCCGATATGTTGCAATAAGCCATCCCTCTAGCTTGGGATATGACTTCACCAGAAGAAATTATTGTCACCCCTTCAGATTCCCCAATCAATTACCTCCCAATTTCATCTAACACCAGTTGTCTTAACTCCATTGCCTTTGGTACTACCTCGAATGACTCTGATCCTTCCGACCCATAATCCAAATTGGACAGAACTAGACCTCAACTTAATTAAAGTAAACTAAGAAAAGGAATACGATTGTAAATAAATAAACCCACAAGGAATCTAGTATATTTCATTGAGATTGTGTGTGTGAGAGAGAGAGAGAGAGAGAGAAAGAGAAAGAGTGATCACAATGTTCCTTACTAAACTTTATAGCCCCAACCAAACATTTGTACCCATGGGAGTTATAAAGTAGCAGCATATAAGTATGTACTTTTATTATTGCAATTATCCCCATGTAACATTGTTGTGATATCAATATAAAAAGTTTTTTTGGTTACTTGTATTGTCATTATATCCTTAGTATGTTGTTTTATATAGTGGATTCCAAGGAGATTCTACATTTACCAAATCCACCTATGACCAATGAAGGAATATTATGTTGTCTTTAAGAACTAAAAGCTTTGACCAGGATGCAGCAAAATGTACCACCACTACATCCGATTCATAATTATATTTAGAATGATAACTAAATGATGGAATCGCTTAAGGAATTTCTTCGACAAAGACCACCACCATTCCATGGAAAACCTGGTGGTACAGAAGAAGAAAAATGGATAGAACAAACACTTAAAGTTCTAAACTGAGAAGGTATAAGACCTATGGTTAGGGTGAAATTTTCCACATATCTGTTCGAAGGACACACAGATTTTTTAATGGTAGTTTATTCTTCAATCCCGAGAGGTTGATAACTTAGCTTGGATTTAATTTGAATATGTTTTCTTTAAAAAGAACTTTTCAAAATCAATGAGAGATCATATGATAGTGGAATTCCTAATCTTGCAACAACAACAATTGACGTGAGTATAATATGATGCTAGGTTTGTAGAACTATCTCATTATGCTCAAGAATATGTTAATACTGAAGACAAAAAGTGTAAACACTTTGAACAAGGCTTGCGAACGTACATTAAAGATTCTATCATCCCATTCAAACTTCATGACTTTAACTAAATCATATAGGTAGCCTCCCATATTGAAATAAATCCAGCATCTGGCAGAATTAACCGAATATCTACTCCACCCCCTAAAAGCTCGTATGTTATTAAGAAATAATCTAATCAATGAGACCATCATTATGCCAAAGTTGAGGATGGTCGAGTCTTTCATCAAATCAATCATAGTAATAACGGATCTTCCGTACATTGTCTTTAGTGTAACCCAGTAGGGCACATAAGGCTACAATGCCCAAATATGTAATAATCCTATTCCTAAATTTTTTCTCCCCCATCAATAACTAAACCCACCAATTTTATCAAACCACCATTCTTGACACCAATCGATAACTATATCAATCACCCACCTCAGCAAAGGCTTCGCGAAAAGAAGCAAGAACTAGTAACTAGAACTTGAGATTAAAATTTTAACATTCTCCCAATCGAAAATCCAAACTATCACGGTGTTGTAGAAGGTAACATATCTTTTCATAACATCTTGGCATATAATTTTTTTTGACTTTGGCTCACCACATTCTTTCATTAGCCATGCCTACATGATTAGATTGCAATTATCTACCTGTCCCATAACATATATGTTATCCATAGGGATGGTAATTGGAAAAGTCACTGTCACTAATAGGGTATGTAAAGAACACATTCTACGGCTTGGGATAGAAATATTGAAATCAAATTTAATATTCCTAGACCTAACAGAGTTCAACTTGATTAAAGGAGTGGACAATTTATCACTCAAAATTGCTCGTATTAATTGCCACGATAAGATAGTAACGTTAAGTAAATCGCATCAAATTCCGTTCTACTTCCAAGGGAAAAATCATAACACATCAGTACTTTCACAACTTCATAAAAAGGAATATATATATCCTTTGAGTATCTTATATAAGTATGATGATGTATTTTCGTAAGATTTTCCTGGACTACCACATCATGAGAACTTGAATTTGTTATCAAATTATGACCTAAGACCTCCCCCATTTCGACACCTCCTTACTGTATGGTACCTTAAGAACAACGGGAACTTATAACCCAACTTGACAACTTGTCAAATAAAGGTTTCATACGACTAAGCACATTTCCTTGGGGAGCACCGATTCTATTTGTGAAAAATACTAATGGAGAATTTAGATTATGCATAGACTATCGTAAATTAAATCAAGTGGCCATCAAGAATAAATATCCTTTGACTATAATAGGAGGCCTATTTTAACTAATTTTGAGGGTCAAAGATATTTCCAAAAATTGACTTACGATCTGGATGTCACGAACTCCATGTGAAAGAAGAAGATATACCCAAAAATTCCTTTTGACCTCGATTAGGCCATTTTGAATTCTTGGTTGTGTCATTGGGATTAACCAATGCCCCTGCAGCCTTCATGGACCTGATGCATAGAGTATTTTGAACTTTCTCCTATGAATTTGTAATCATCTTCATAAATAATATCTTGATATACTCTAAGACTCAAGAGGACCACGAAGAGAACTTGAGTATATTACTGGAAACCTTACGCCAAAACCAATTTCATGCGAAGAAGAGTAAATGTGATTGTATTATGAAAGCGATACAACTTCTCGAGAATGTGATCACTGAGATAGGTATATAAGTAATAAAGACCACAACAGTACTTAAATGGAAAAAAACCTACGAACATGATTAAAATATGGATCTTTTTAGGACTCGCAGGTTACTCTCGACGATTCATAGAAGAATTTTTAAAGATTATCTTACCTTTGATGAAGCTAACTCGAAAGTAAATTCGGTTTGTGTGGATCGACGAATGTGAACAAGATTTCCTTATGTTAAAGGAAAAGTTAACCACTACCCCTATCCTCGTTATTAATTCTTGTAACATTGGCTATTATGTATATATGGACACCTCATTGAAATAATTGGGACGTGTGTTAATGAAATAAGGGAAGGTGATTGAGTATGGATCATGACAGTTAAAGGTCTATGAACGTAATTACCATATACACGAATTAAGGTTAATAGCTGTACTCTTCGCTCTAAAGATTTGGAGATGCTATTTGTATGGAGAAAGAATTCACGGTATTCTCCGGACAAAAAGGTCTCAAGTATAACTTTACTAAAAAAGATTTAAATCTTCAACAAAAATAATGAATTGAGTTTGTGGAAGATCACAAATTTAATATACTATACTATCTCGAGAAAGGTAACGTTGTTGTCGAAGCCTATTAGTCAAAAATCAAAAGGAATGCTCAGTAGTATATTTTTGTTCTAACTACTATAGGGGACTACAACTTATAGATACAATCTTTTGAAAAACTATTCATTTTGAGGAATATCATTGCTCGTCCTACCCTTCACAAAATAATTTTGGAACATAAATAAAGGGATGAATTCCTGAAATGTCAAAAGAAATAATTACAAAATAATACAGTTGTGGAAGATTGGTTCTATAGCCCCGAGAGAAGAATATGATTTAAGAATCGATTATGTATCCCCTTAGAACCCTCCCTACGAAAAGAAATCCTTAAAGAAGCCCATTATTCCATATGTATGAATAATCATGGGAGCACCAAGATGTAACAGAATCTAGAGTAACAATATTGGTGGAAATGTATGAGGAAGGATATCATTAATTTTGTGGAAAAATATTTAATCTACCAACAGGTGAAAAGTGAACACCAGCATCCCAGAGGACTATTACAACCACTCCTAATTCAATAATAGAAATAAATGACATTATAATGGATTTTATTGATGAATTACCACGACATCTCAGGGTTACAATTGAATATGGGTTATTGTTGACCAACTTACCAAATCTGCCCATTTTCTACCAACAAGAGCAACTAATTATTTCAAAAATCGCAAGGACAAAATTTACAATTAAGTCCATTGTTGTATTTGACTTATTCCCGAAATAAACATTGTCTTTGAGTCATAGATATATTTTTACTGTCACGATTTCACAATGTCTATGACATAGAGTTTATTGAAGACGTTGCTGCCAAGTTTCAAAGATAAATCTTGCTAAGATTATTTTGATGCACGTTTGACGTCTTCATTGCATTTCGAGATTGCTTAGGTATGAATGCGTAATGTTTATGGGACTCAAAAAATGTTTTAGGATGTTAATTTTATTAAAAAGTGTTTTAAAATATTTAAACTTCGTTTATTTTGAGATAAAGATGGTTTAGAGTTGTGTAAATCATAAACTCTTATTTTCAGTGGTTCAAATGTTTTGAATGTAGTTCAAGAGAGATCAACATGTGGCTCGAACTACGTGTTAATATCATTCGAGCGACATGCTTATTTCATTCGAACGATGTGCCAACTTAATTTTATTATTTCATGCATGTTTCTCTCAGAATTTCATAAGCTGCAGAACTGGAAAAATAGTTTATATCCAATACATTTTCTACACTAGTTTTCTAAGTCTAAAAGCATCCTTAGAGTTTCGAAGATTCGATCTTTCATTCACATATGCAAAAGTGATATTTGTTTGCACCATTGTGGAGTTGTTCATCACTTTGGACATCGTTGGGTTTTGTGGTAAATAAGCGAAGGAGTTTGTATTCGGAATCCGTAGACATTTCCAAGCTACATCGGTGGACACCAAGGCAATCATTGACGCCCGTGCTGTGGATATGTATCGTGGAAGCATATTCGCGTGGGCACTGTGGAGGAGTGGTTGAAAATCAGAGAAGATTTAAGACTTATGGGGTATCGATTGGTTGAGTAAGTCTGTCTTTGTACTTTGTAATACCACATCATAGTGACTGTCTGGATTGGGTTGTTCGAAATTTTTTTTCTTAGTGGTTTCCTAGTACATCCGGCGTCTCTTTTGGGAGCTTAATTTATTTTACTTGCTTTAATCACAAGATGCATGTTTAGTATTAATCAAGATAAAATTTGGTTAAGTTAAAATTGGTTCACATACTTGGTGCGGTTTAAAAATTTGGAAAAATGTTTTTTTAAAAAGAAAGTTGGTTTTGAAATCCTTAAAACACATTCAAAAGAAAAAGGATCCTACAAATTGGTATCAGAGCTAGAAACATATTTCTTATTGTTTTGATCCCTTGTGTTTTTAAGGATGAATTTTAGAAATTGTGAATGTTTTAGAGATCCTATTTTTTATGGTACTAACTATGGTTACTGGAAAATGCGAATGAGAAGTGCTTTGAAATCAATTGACGAGCGTCTATGGTTAGCAGTTGGACTCCACCAGTTACTCGAGAGGGTGAGGCTATTACTTTAAAACCCGTTGAGTCATGGACCAAAGCCAAAAATAGACTTGCACTTTACAACTCTAAAGGTCTTTACTTTATTTCCTCACATGTTACACCGAAAGAGTATTATAGAATCATAACGTGTGAAACTTTGAAAGAAGCTTGGGATATAATTGCACTTACTCATGAGGGCACTAACACTGTTAAGGTGTCTAAAATTCAAAACCTCACTACACAGTTTGATACTATTAAGATGTTAGAGAGTGATTCGTTTGATGAGTTTTACACTAAGTTTTCCAATATTACTCGTCATTTAACTTAGGAGAGAAAATTACTGATAATCGAGTCATAAAGGAAATTCTAAGATCATTGCCGAGTAGATTTGATGCAAAAATAATCGTTTTGAAATCCTTGGGTATGCTTGATTCGACGAAACTTGAAGAGATTGTAGGTGACTTACAAACCTATGACCTCGATATGTTTACCTCCAAGCAAGTACCAAAGAAAGAAAAAGGCTTTTCTTTGAAAGATCGAAAGGAGGAGGCTAAAGTTTTGGATTACAATTCTAATTTTGATTTTGAGGATGTAGCCTTGTTGGCAAAGAAGTTCAAAAAATTTCTTAAATTCCAAAAGCAATCAAAAGATGCCAAAATATTTGAGAAATTTAAGAACAACAAATCTAGATCCCGCCCCTAAGGATAAGAGTGAGAATGTTAAGAGGGTTGAGTTGGATAGGTTTTTTGGGTGTGAGGGGTATGGTCATAAGGTTGACGACATTCCCACTAGACTTAAGAAGGAGGGCGAGAAATCGATAGCATATAACGCCACCTTAAGTGATAGTGAATCGGAAGAGGGATAGAGTTCCCCCATTGTGCGTAATTTTGTAGCGTTCATGGAATGTCATGTGAGCGACGACGATAAATCTTCCTATGAAGATTCTCATGTGCATGACACTTTCGAGACCATTGCGTGTCAATCCCAAGTGAGTGAGGATGAAGCTAGTGAGGAAG
Source organism: Sambucus nigra (assembly GCA_949130495.1). Taxonomy (NCBI): domain Eukaryota; kingdom Viridiplantae; phylum Streptophyta; class Magnoliopsida; order Dipsacales; family Adoxaceae; genus Sambucus; species Sambucus nigra. Next base: position 481,417,710 of record OX422211.1, on the reverse strand, counting down.
AGGAAATTGATGTAGGTGAGTTGCAATTTTTCTTGAGTGAGTTATCTATGAAAACAGTAAAAGTGAAAAGGCTAACTCGAAATTGCAAGATAAGTTGAATGAGCATGCCATATAAAATAATTATGCTTTGATTGAGGATCTTAGGGCACGAGAGAAGAATCTTAGCGAGAAGCTAGAATATGTTGAGAATGAGAGAGATAGTCTTCGTGGTTTGATGTAGGCTTTGGAGAATGAGATTCTAGAGTTTGAGGATTCTAGGAGTTTGCTTGAGTCTAGGATTAGTGAGTTAGAGGAGAGATTGAAAGAATCTAGTAAGGTTAAGTTTGATTTGGAATTTAGGTAGAAAAAGTTAGATAGGATGTTAGGCACCGTCCAAATCAAGGGAGATAGGTTTGGTATAGGCTATGATGATAGAGTTGTTCCCATTCCCATTCCTAATGCCAATACCAATCGTTTCAGAGAGCCGACTAGGAACGTGACAAGAGTTCGATATTTTGGAAATCATTCCCGGCATATTTACACTTTCACTCATTGTGGTAGGAAAGGTTACCTATGACGTTTTTGCTATGACCTTAGGAATTCTACTAGAAAGTTAAGGAATAAATTCGTTTCAGTTCCCAAAACCCCTATGCGTAATTTCACACCTACATGGGTTAGGAAATCGGACTTAGAGTCTTTAGGAATTAAAATTCATGGTTCTTATTTGGTTGCACTTGATTCTTGCCATGTTAAATATACAAGATTATTGTGTTGCCATGTTTGTCATACGCTAGTCTTTGCATCATGTTTTGTATCTTGCTAGTGTTATGATTTGTTTATCTTTTGTATTAAAATTTTCATTTATTTGAATCTTAGTTGAAAAATATAAAAAAATTTTGGTTTTAAATATTTTTGAGAAAAGTACAAAAATGTTTTATTTTTGGGTAAAAAATAATTTTAGAAAAACACAAAAAGATTTTTGGTTTCTTTTTGTGTTGTGAGTATTTGATGTATGATGTAGCATATTTGTGTGCTTGAACCCTCATCATTTCATTATCCATGTGGCTAGGACATTTGGTCATAATTATTAATGCGTTGAATGATCTTAACCATTGTCTATATGGGCTAGTTTCAAAGTTGATATGCATTTGAATTCGACTTTGTATATATGCCATCTTTGAACACATGCAGGAGTTCATATGAATGTTTGACATCTCTTGTATATTTGAGTTTGGTGAGACGTTCTTGTCTCAATTTTGTCATCTATGCGTAGGTAAACTTAGGAGGTGGTGTGCATGTACGAACTTTTTATCGTGAGGATTAATAATGCTTAAATCGAAAAAATGATGAGTGTTCACGGGAAATGGCTGCGAGTGAATATTAATCACCTTGTGAAAGCCACCGTTTAAAAGAGCCCAAGAAAAATTAAAGAAATAAAACGAATGATATGTGGACAATAGGTTTTCTCTAAGTTGATAAAAATAGAAATCTCAAAAAAGGGTTATAAAAGAAAAGGAAATATATATGTTTGAAAGAGTTTGGATGGAAAAATAAAATAGGTTTGCACCATGAATCCTTATGTTGAAAAATCGTATCATGAAGCTATTGTTTGTAGAATCATCAAAATTCTGGATTTGTGTTTATGTTGATTGTTTAGTTCATTTAGGTGAATATATTAACTGTCACATATGGATAAAACTAAGTATAATGAGATCTTGCTATCTATTAGAGCTTCATGAATGTTTCAATGTGTTGGAGTTATGATTCATTTGTTGTAGTTCACAACCATTCACTCCATATCTATGATTGAGCACATTGATTCTATGTTGGCATGCTACGCACATTGTTTTACTTGTTTTATATTTTTTTTCCTATTTTGAGTCTATTTTGCTACTGTGTGCTCTTTCCAATTAACGTTTTTAGGAAATTTTTTCACTGGGCAAAAATTCTTGATTTTTAGAATTGGAATTGGGAAAATTTCCTTTCGTTCAAATGATGTAGAGGCCTTATTCGAGTGACAACCTGATGTCGCGCAATGCATTGTTCATGCGTGGTTCAAGCGAAACATGTTCGAGGCGTTGATTTTATCACAGATGGTTGTTTGAAGGGTCGCGGGAAGGTCAGGATATCTGTTTCTTCGAGCGAGAGGATACTATTTTGGGTTTTGTGAACTTGCTTGATGTCCTCATTTGAGCGATAGGCCTATGTCGTTCAAGCGACAAAGCATCGTCGTTCGAGTGTCCTGGAGTATTTTTTTTACTCCTTCTGATTTCGTATCTGATTTGAATTACTGCTCATATCATTCCGTTTTTGGTACTTTTTTGTAGTTTTATGCAGTATAGGATATTCATGATTATTTGCTGATACTACATAATTCGTTTCGTCACATCTGCTTAGATTGATGATCCATCTTATGTGATTATTATTTTCTAGCTACGGATTTGGTATCCTTTGATCATTATTAGTTGGTTGTTTCATGTTTATCTAGATATATTGATAAGTTATTTATATTTTTCACCGATTGTCTATTCGAGACAACAAAGGGGAGAGATGTATGTTATGTATGGGGAGTTTGTGTGTTGAGTATTATTTGTTTCATTACACATTGGTATCATTCTTGTGATCATATGCCTTCATGATTAGTTTACACAAATTGGTATCATGTTATCTAATCTTGCTCACATTTCTATACAAATGATTTGATTTTGATTTTACATTTTGGTATTAATATTTCATATTAGTATCATAATGTTTTATATCATTTGTACCCCCATACTTTAGTGGGTATTTGTCCGTTTCATGTGTGTAGGTATGCTTAAGAGATTTGAGATTTTAAGTCTGCATCACATTCAGACAACTCATGCTTGTCGGACCATTATTTACAGTCTTGTCCTGTAATTTTTTATTTTTGGGTTTTATGGGATGGGATTTAGGCATCATATGACTTGAGGGCCCGACTTAGGCATTTAACTGTTTGGGTTTTGTCCCAGAATAGTCAAAGGGGGAGATTAAGATGCATGTGATGTAGGTGGATAGTTTATGTGTTGAGTATTGTTTGTTGCGTTACACATTTGTATAATTCTTGTGATCATGTTACCTAATCTTGCTCACATTTCTAGACAAATGATTTTATTTTGATTTTACATTTTGGTATTGATATTTCATTTTGGTATCATAATGTTTTATATCATTTGTATCTCCATACTTCACTGGGTATTTGTCTGCTTCATGTGTGTAGGTATGCTTAAGAGATTCGAGATTTCAAGTTTACATCACATTCAGACTGCTCATGCTTGCTGGAATCTCATTTACAGTATTTTCCTGTAATTTTTGATTTTGGGTTTTATGGGATAGGATTTAGGCATCATACAACTTAACGGCCCAACTTATGCATTTCACTGTTTTGGTTTTGACCCGAAATAGTCAAAGGGGGAGATTTGTAAGGACAAAATTTCCAACTGAGTCCATTGTTGTATTTGACTTATTTTGGGTACAAAACATTGTCTTTGAGTCATAAATATATTTTAATTGTCACAATCCTACACATTCTATGGAAACATTGCAACCAAGCTTCAAAGATAAATCATGCCGAGATTATTTTGGTGTACGTTTTACGTCTTCATTGCATTCTGAGATGGCTCAGGTATGAATGCGTAATGCTTATGGGACTCAGAAAAATGTTTTAGGATGTTAATTTTACTAAAAAGTGTTTTAAAATATTTAAACTTCATTTATTCTGAGATAGTTTAGAGTTGTTTAAATCACAAACTCTTGTTTTCAATGATTCAAATGACTTTGAATGCTGTCCAAGAGAGATCAGTATGTGGTTTGAACGACATGCGCATATCATTCGAGCGACAGGTTTATTTCGTTTGAATGATGTGACAACTTAATTTTATTATCTAATGCATGTTTCTCTCATAATTTCATAAGTTACAGAACTGGAAAAATAGTTTACATCCAGTACATTTTCTACACAAGTTTTCTATGGTTTTCAAAATCTAAAAAAATCTTTAGAGTTTCAAAGATTCGAGCTTTTATTCACATATGCAAAAGTGATATTTGTTTGCACCATTGTGGTGTTGTTCATAACTTTGAACATCGTTGGGTTTTGTGGTAAAGAAGAGAAGGAGTTCGTGTTCGAAATCTGTAGACGTTTCCAGGCTACATCGGTGGACACCAAGGCAATCATTGATGCGCGTGCTATGGACAGGTATCGTGGAAGGATATTCGCGTGGGCACTATGGAGGAGTGGTTGAAGATTATATAAGCTTCAAGACTTATGGGATATCGATTCGTTGAGTATGTCTGTCTTTGAACTTTATAATACCACATCTTAGTGACTATCTGGCTTGGGTCGTCCGAGATTTTTTTCCTTAGTGGTTTCCTTGTACATCCGACTTCTCTTTTGGGAGATTACTTTATTTTACTTGCTTTAATCACTAGATGCATGTTTAGTATTAATCAAGATAAAATTTGGTTAAGTTAAAATTGGTTCACATACTTAGTGCGGTTTAATAATTTGGAAAAAGTTTTTAAAAAAATAAAGTTGGTTTTGACAACCTTAAAACACATTCGAAAGAAAAAGGGCCTACAAAAACCCAGTGAGCTTTACATTTAGGAAATTATTATAATCCATGGAATAATATTATCCATTGTCTTTGATTGAGACACCCGATTCATAGGAAGATTGTGCCAGGCAATGCTAATATCCATGGGAAATAAGCTTTATTCAAAGCACTGCCTTCCATCCCCAAACTGACGATTAATTTGAAAGAGTAATCGAAACCCTTCAGGATAGGTTACGAGCTTGAGCTTTGGACTTTTTTGATAGATGGAATGATTATCTTTCCTTGATAGAGTTCTCTTATAATAATAGCTATCAAACCATCATTGGAGAAACTCCTTATTAAAATTTCTACGGTAGGCCTTGTCATTAACCTTTATACTAGAATGAATCAATAGAAAACTGTATCTTTGGGCCTGAAATTATAGCTAAAACCATAAAAAAATATGAATCATTCAAGAAAGATTACATTCGGCCCAAAGTGGACAATGCGGATAACAAAAAGAAACCTTTAGAATTTCAAATAGATAATCAGGTATTATTGAGAGTATCCCCATGAAAAGGCATTACTCATTTCGAAAAGAAAGAAAAGTTAGCACCTCGTCATATTGGACCTTTTAAAATCATCACACACATAGGGATAATATCCTGTCATTCCAAACTACCACGAAAACTGTCCAATATACATGACTTTTTCCATGTTTTGCAACTACATAAATACATACTGGGACCTAATAATATTATTACATGGGAAGGTATATTACTGAGAACTAATCATGACTTTGAGGATAACCCTATCAAAATCCCTGATCTAGTAAAGGACCTTTGACAACACCATGGTATGGAAAAAGGGACATGGGAAATAAAAGAATCTACGAGACTACACTATCCTGCACATTTTGAAAGAAATTTATAGGATGAAATTTTTTTAGTAAGGTAGAATGTAACAACCTACTAATATGGGATAAAATCCCTAAAAGATAAGGTAATTACAATGGAAACCCTTAAAGATTCAAAATTACAAAAAATACCTATAGAAACTTTATAACTCATTATTTACACAATACCCTACCATTAGGACTCAAACATAAACACAAAACTTCATTAAAGTAATTGTACTTTGCATCAATTACACAACCTAACCCAACAAGTTTTTGAGATTACATATTACCCCCTAAACTTTTAAAAAAGTGAATTATTGTCCTTAAATTCATTTTATATATTTCCCAAGGAACTAAATCATAATAAAACTTAATTACACTTTACCCCCAATCATTTTGGACAACTGATTGCCGGTTGAGGAGTTACACCACATGGGATAAACATGGTACCCATGTCCTCCAATATGGTACCTTGGTAAAACCTAATCTAACCAAGGTAAATTCCCACTTCCTTTTCCACCAATCCTTTATCCCTCACCAACACTATAGAAACACCTTTCCATCACTATTAAAATGTACACAACCATAGTAAAAACACAATTTTTTTTAGCATTTTCATATTTCTACGATTTTGTGTAGCATTACTATTTCCTTTCAATTGTTTAAGTTTCTAGGCATTCCTAAAGTATAAATATGTCTTTACATGAAGTTTGAACCCGGGAAAACACAAAAAAAAAACTTGAATATAAGGAACCTCCATTAAAGCTTGAGCTTTAATGGCGGAACCTCTACAGTTGATTTTAAACCAGTTTCAAAGTGAGAGAAGTCAAGCTCTGGGTCTAAGGAACCTAGGTGCAAAGCTTAACCAAAATGAGTTTTGATACCCCGAATTGAAGTTTGAAAATTAAGGACTTGAAAATTTTAGAAATAAAATTTCGGAGCTATGATAAACCAAATTCTTTGAAACCAAACCAGTTCGACTATATTTTGATACTAGATCATGAATATCACTATAATGTAGTTGGAATCGTAGCCTAAACCCACAAATATGAAAGTTAAACATGCATCAATTTTATCGAAAACCAGTAGCTCAAACCAGCTAATATCAATACTTAAAACAATATGGTCGGATTTCTCTCAAAAAATTAGACAATTTTCATTTAGGAATCAACCTAAATGGTATTCTAGAACTGTTCAAAGTTAAGGTGGAAGTTTTTAAATCTTAAAGTCAAAAAATCGATGGTAGGAGATGAAGTGTATTACACGCACAAGAGTGGAGTCAATCCCAGCCACGCACAGACTTTGACTCAGCGCTTGAGGGCACGTCTCTAATAAGAAAATTTAGATTTTTTTACGAAAAATTTTATTTTAATTTTTTAATCAAAATGTTATATTACTTCACTCTGTTTGGACTCCCAAAAAGCAACATATTCATTGCCTGAGGGGAAGGCACGCTTAAGGAAATGCTACTTCTTTATGAGCATAATTAACTACTCCAAAAACCTATAGGTCCAAGTAGACTCCAATTGTTGCTTCTAGCAGCCTGATTCTGGACAGTATGAGTTCCTTATAAACGAAATGAACTAGTCACTTGAGAAAATAATTTTTAAAGTTTTTAAACTCATCTTTTAAATTTCTCTTTAAACCCCTAACATTTTTAATTATTTCAAAATAGTCCCAAACTTAAATATAAGTCCCTTTTTATAAACACAAAAAAAAAAATCGCCTCTTATCGCCAAGTCCAAAAATGAATGAAAATAAGGAAATTAATAAAAAACCGAAAGTTTTCATAATTATATATTAAACCCCAACATTAAATTTTACATTGTAACCAAATTATTTTTCACCCCAACTTTTATTTAAAAAAATTCATGTTTCTTTTATAATCTAAATATTTAGACAATCCATAATTTCATAATAACCTATCTACTCCCATAAAAAAGAAGAGCAATTTCAAACCACCCAAAATTTAAAAAGTAGGTAATTATGTTTTGATATTACTTTTGAGCTTACACCTTTGAATTACTGTATTTGTTCTCATTTATGAACTCATTTGTGTAGTTCACATGCACCGTGAGTATTGATTAAATCCTTATTCAATTAAACCATAACCTGATAAACTCCTAAAACCTATGATTTGAGTTAAACCAAGTAGTATATCTTATAATTCTCGGAGTAGACTTTCAGTATACCCAAGAAAGCGCTATTTGGACTATCGGACTCAGATGTTTGAGTGTTTGGATTTATTTCTAGATATGTATGATTATGACGCTAGCTAGTGTGCCTAGATAGTTACTTTCCATAAAGGTTTTGGATTGATTATATCTCCAATGATTTTTAATTGATTTTATACAAAGGTTTTGGATGTTATTGTAAGAGTATTGCTATGCAGTTGAAGCCTCTATAATCGAGAATTATGGGTTATCCTGTTATACTCTGAAACTTATCCTTATGACTCGATAAAATACTCATCTAGTTATAATAACCATACTGTTCTTACTAATATTAACAAAACTCCATATACCCTGTTGATATCTCAGTTTGTTTCCTTTATTATAACTATGACATAAACTCACATATATACAATTGATATAGAAATAAAATTATGTACTTGGCAAAAGTTTTACTTATTTGTTTACCTCCCACATGGACAATAAACTCGAAGAAGGAGTAATACCACCTGCCCCACTTGATTTTTATTTAGTTTTATCGAGGAAAGTATTTTATGTTACATATGTGTGAGCGGTAATAAGCAAAGATGGTAGCACCCCTTAGAAAACATTCACGAGAACTTACCAACTTATGTGGCTTTTACAACCTCTGTTGTTTTTATGTTATGAGGACTCCTAGAAACCCTTTTTCTTTTTCTTTTATGGAGACTACAAGCTATGTAATAATATTTTATTAATCCACATAAACAAAGTTTTATTTTCCTTCCACTTAAATTATTATTTTTACAAGCTTTGTATTACGAGACATAGATCCTCGGGTGTGACGATCGCCTTTTTGCATTGTGTTCTTTGATAATTTAGAGCTTTTGTATTTAGTTGATGTACTCTATTATTCATACGTTTACTAATGCACTTTTATTTACTACCTTTTAGATGGTGAACAACCGTAGATGCCACGTATGATCGCGGTCAGCCTTTAGCACTCAGTCAGAGGCAGCTGCACCTCATCCGCAACAGCAGTCATCACCATCACCATAGGGACAAAAGAAAATTATAGGATCGGCAAACATAGAAACTATCATCGCTCAAACTGTGGCTGCGACATGCCTAATCAAGGGTGAGTGTTTGACATGTGGCAAAACTGGTTATTCATTTTGGAATTTCCCAAGAGGAAATTATGTCGGATAGTATCATCACCAGGGTCTTCTAGCCCCACCCCAGTTTCCAGCGTTTCAACCAAAACCATAGAATCCGACATTGCCTCAACCTAGGTCTCAGGCACAAGGGATCCAACAACTCGATTATGGACGTGTGTTCAACGTCAACTAACTAGACTAGCAAGCACAACCCTAGGAAATTGAGGGTATGTTTTATGTTTACGGTAGTTATGCTTAGTTACTTTTTGATACATGAGCGTCACATTATTTTACTAGATGTATATTTTCTTCTTCATCGGGTATGGTAGATATAGCAATGGATGTGTCTATGCATGTCGATACCTCAGTAGTTAGGGTTGCTGCCTTACGTCAGGTTTGTAAAGAAGTGGAAATAGAGATTGGTCGACTGTGTTTTTTTTGCCGACTAATTGCTATTGGATATATATACTTATGATGTTATATTGGGTATTGAATGATTATCGATGCATTATGCCAGATTTATTACAGTGGGAAGGCCATCACCTTTTCTATTCCTGGGTAATAGATGTTTCTTATTGCTATGCCTGGGTTTGAGGGAGATTCGAGCACGCATTTATATTATATCGATGTGATTACATATGAAGAGGTTACCATATCATTAGATATGATTCTAATCGTTTCGTATTTTTTAGATATATTTAAGAAGGTACCTAGATTACCACCCACTGAAGATAGGTTTTGGTATTGATTCGACTCTGGGCATCGATCCTATAATGAGAGCACCATTCCATATGGCTTTGTTAGAGATGCCGAAGTTATGACAATGTATTCAGTAGTTGTTACATTAGGGTTTCATATGGAAAAACAAGTCTCTATGGTGAGCTCATGCATTATTCCTAAATAAGAAGGATGGTTCACTCTGACTGTATGTGTATTTTAGGGAGTTGAATAAGGTCACAATACGAAACAAGTATCTGTTGCCACATATCGATGACCTGTTTGATCAGTTAAGGGGAATGTAATTCTTTTACAAGATTGATTTATACTCGGGTTATCACTAGTTAGGGATTAGTGAAGAGGATATATCGAAGATGAATTTTTTTATGCGCTACAAATCATACGAGTTCCGGGTCATGTCATTTGTATTAATTAATGCACCAATAATATTCATGGACCAGATGAATTGGGTGCTTCGTCCATATTCGGATCGGTTTGTCATTGTGTTTATTGACGATATCCTAATACATTCACTTTCAAAGAAAAGACATGCATGTCACTTGAGGATGGTTTTGTAAACACTCAAAGAGAAGAAGTTGTACACCAAGTTCTTAAAGTGTTGAATATGGCTCCGAGAGGTACATTGTTTGGAAAATTTCATAGTTGAGGCCAAGATTTTAGTGGATCCTACCAAGGTATCTACCATTATAGAGTGAGGGAAGCCCATGATGCCTACAAAATCTAGGAGTTTCCTAGGTCTGGAAAGTTACTACACAAGTTTTTCTTTGGTTCTAGAAGATTTTAGGGCCATTGATTCACCCCACCTGAAAGGAATACCATTTTCATAGAGTCCAGACTATCAACGAGCATTTGAAGAGCTCAAAGAGAAGCTCACTATCACACATATTCTTGCTTTACATCATGGCGGTGTCGAGTATATGGTTTACACTGATGCATCACTTCAGGGTTTCAAACGAGTGTTGTTGCTGGAAAAGACGCATGTAGCTTATGATTCTCATAAGCATAAACCACATGAAGGAAACTATTCGACTCACGATTTGGATTGGCATAAGTATTTTTTGCCCTTTGTATCCAGAGACACTATTTTTTGGGTGTGAGGTTCACTTTGATTTTCGATCACAGGAGTCTTCGGTATATGTACACACATAGGAAGTTAAACATGAGACATATGAGATGGCTTGAGTTTATGAAGGATTACAACGTTTCGATTTAATACCATATAAGGAAGGAAAATATGGTAGAAGACATGTTGAGTTGGAGACCGATTGTTATTTTAGCAGTATTATAGGAAGAGTATGAGGATGATTTATCGAATATTTAGGAAGCATAGTGGAGTTCCACATATGAAATGAATTTGGCTCCCCGACTATCATATCACAGGTGCTTTAGGCACAAGGAATGGATTTTTTTTAGGAGCACAAGAATGATCTCATAGTGGGTGGTGTTACTACCTTTTCTATCGGATTAGATGGAAGTTTATGATTCTAGGGACAATTAGTAATGCCAAAAGATCCATAGGTACGAAAGTCAATATTGGTCGAGGCTCACAGTTTGTGATATAAGGTACATCTCTAAGGATATAAGATGTATTAAGATATGTGTAGATATTATTGGTGATCAGAAATGAAGAAGGAAGTGGTTGGATTTATGTCTAAATGTACCACTTGTTAGTTATTAAAAGTGGAGAAGAAAATACTGATGGGAGAATTGCAACCATTAGAGATTCCTGAGTGGAAGTGGGAGAGCATCGCCATGGACTTTATTGTGGGGTTGATGATATCACAGTGGGCAAATGATTGTATTTGGGTAATCATCAATAGATTAAAGAAGGTAGTTCATTTCCTTCCAATTTGAATGGACTACAGCACAGAGCAGTATGCCATATTATTTTTAGCAGAGATAATATGACTACATGGATTACTTCTAAATATCTTGTTCAATAGCGACAACACTTTAACTTTTTGTTTTTAGAGTGGTTTTTAGGAGGCGATATGGATACGGTTGAGTATAAGTATGGAATTTCACCCTCAGTCAGATGTTTACACTTAGTGGGTGAATCAGAATTTGTAAGACATGCTTTAGACTTACGTCTTAGACCTCAAGGGAAATTGGTACTTATACTTTCCATTTATAGAATTTTTGTACAATAATAGTCACCATCTAACTATTAGGATGGTATCTTATGAGGCATTATATAAGAGACCATGTCATACACTTAGATGTTAGTTAGAATCTGGAGAGCATGGCCTGGTTAGGTCGAAATTCATTAAGTACACTTCAAAGAAGGTGGGACTCATTCGAGAAGGGATGAAGACAGTACAGGATTGATAAAAGAGTTATGCCAACATGTGGAAGGATAAAATATAGGAATGATACCAGAAAGGGTATAACCATGGCAGTGGGTTGAGTATGCTCAAAACTAGTGCGACAATGGAGTATGATAAATATATGTAAATATAAAAAGAGATGAGGCAAAGAGGAAGATGATACCAAATATAAGTGGTTCATTCGAATCCGACCTAATCCACTGTGTGAGTGTGTGAGAAATCCACTAAATAGAGGTTCTAATGGCCTTGGGATACAAACAATCAAGCTTTCTCTCTCTAATTAATGAGTTTAACAGAGTTTTAGTTGGGTTATGAATTTGGGATCCTTTACAATGATGTAGAAGATAAGTATTTATATGGACAGGGTGCTTTCATACGCACCCTAGGCATGTAGGAGCCATGCACAACACCAAGTGTTCAATAATATGGTGCCATCTTTCCTCTATGCATGTAAGTAATGATTAAGAGATATTCTCTACATGAGGGGATGCTGCTGTTGTAATAGTTTTGTTCACGTCAGGATCACAACCCATGCACACTCTCCCAATTTAACAGTTTTGTACTACTAAATCGCATGTTGGTAATTGCCAAGTGTAGTTTTAGCTGACTTATGTCAACCGAGATGAGAGTATATGTTGACTAATGAGTTCTTGGCTTTTTTTGAGGTAGGCGAGTTGAGACGTTAGGCATTCCAAGGTTTCATGTGGTCTCGACTTGAGATAAAGATGAGATGTACTGGCCTAGATGGGACGAGTCAGCTGTATAGGATGGCTCATGAGAGCATGATTTATAGAGTCGGCTTGATTCAAGCATGGTTTAATCCAAAACGACATCTCATATTGGCATATCAATAAACCCCTAGCCCTTAGTCTTCTATGTAAATAGAAGACTGAGGGGTAAAAATGTCAAGTTTCATCTGATGAAGGTACGTCTTTGACTTATCAGATGCTAATGTACTCATGTGTACGAGAGAGTGGCACTTGTCATTCGTTCCTTAGCCTAGCGTATTCCCTAAGTCGTGGCAAAAACATGTGTGCGCTTTAGGAGTTGGGCCCTAATGGTGGGAACATCAAAAGTTGAACCCCATCATTATGGGGGTCTAAAACTGTAAAAATCAAAAACTTCATATTATCTTTACACATTTATGCGTGATTCTTTCTCTATCTAAGTTATTAGTTCAAAGATCTCTCACTTTCATCTATTGCTCAAGCATTCTTCGGTGACTTTTCTAAGTCTCTGATGGTAGTCATCTCGGGATATGCTTTCGGGTATTCCCTTTTTTTCTTTCCTTGTTAGCTTTCAATAATTTTTGCACCATTTTAGTTTTAGTTTTTCTTTTTTAGCAACTTCCTTGATTTTTCGGTGCCTTTATTAGCTAGTTTTGTGGTGGTTTTACGAATAAGAGAGGCGGTTTGAGAGTTGAGAGAGGTTTCCATAAGGGTTGCAGGTGGTTTGAGGTTTTCCTCATCTTGTTTACCCCCATTTGGATATTCTGTTGAATCATCGATCACCATCTTCGGTGAAACCTTCAAACTGTTCTTGAGTTTTTTGAGGAAGTTTTATGAGTTAGCTGAAGAGTTCCCTGCTCTCTGAGAGAGGTACTTCAGGGAGATCAGAGAGTACAAGGTTGAGAAAGCTGTTAGGCACAAAGTCGAGGCTTTTACTCTTTGTCCTATTTATCCAATCCCTCTTGCAACCATTCGTCCTCCTATCGTAAAGCTCAGTGACTCCATGTCTGAGTTGTCTACCGAAAGTGTTAATTCTTTCAAAGTGGATATAAAGTTCCCCAATGATGGGTCTGAGGAGGCTGTAGGTTATTCAAGAGAATAGTCCTTAAACTAAGATGAGCTATCTAATCAGGTCGAGTCATTAGACCAGGTCGAGTCATCATGTCAAGACGAGTCTTCTCAGGGGTCAACTGTTTGCTTACAAATCCTTTCGTCTCAGGAGGAACCAAGGGTGGTTGTTGCAATGCCACCCATATAGATGATATTCTTCTCTCCACTATTCCGGGGTAACACTTTACAGGATCACCTCATGCCCAAGGTATCGTCCCTCCTACTGTCACCCCGACTGCAGGCCAAGACCATTATGAAGATGCGGACAAGGGCATAATTAGCACTTCTCGTGCTGAATCCTATGTTAGTACAGTTACTAAAGTTAACCTCCTATTGTGGAGATATCTTTATGGAATTGGGCCTTCTATCACTATGAGAGTACCCTATGAGGACGAGAGAGCATTCCAAGTTAGAGAGGGTGAGGCTTATGTTTACGAACAAATGTTTAAGGTTGGCTTTAGGCTGCATGTGCATTTGACTGTATGATCCATTTTAACAAATCTAGGCCTTTGCCCTGCCCAACTTTCGTCAAAATCCTGGAGAGTTATCCTCGGCTTTATCATCCCGTGGAAGGTAGTTCACCATACAGACCTTCCGATTAGCATCTTCAGAGGATGATATACTATCTCTTCCTCTAAGACTCAACCTAGATACTATCATATCGTAGCTAGGAAGTCTAAAAAAAAGATCTAATGGTTACCCAGACTTCTAATACTAATTGGAAACCCCGTTACTTCTTCGTTGCAAGAGTCTGGGAATTCTGCCCTGATGTGTCTTGGACTGCCTCTGAGACCTGAGTTCCCCAATGATGGGAAAAAGATCCAATGTCAACTAAACTAGATTTGAGCTTAAGCATTGAAGCCACTAAAAATCTTAAAAAGGTTATGACATAAGGCGGGTGAGGGGTTCTCATATAGTTCGAGCAGTTTATGACCCGCTATTTCTTAGAGCAAATGGGTATGTGGGTGGACCCCCTATCTGAGGTTTGTAAGTATCAACATTATTTTTTTTAATTATTATGTCGTATTTCATCTATCTGACCTTACGATCTCATTCTTTTCATTACATGCAAACCACCAAATACACCGGAGGTTGTGTGGAAGATGTCATGTCTAATCCTAGCCAGTTTATAAGAAATTTTGAAAGAAGATGGCCCCTGTGCCTCAGAACGAGAAATCCACTACTACAAACCCTAGCCAGGCCGAGGGGTCCAGAAAAATAAAGGAGGGGAGGGAAAATATCCCCACTTCTCATAAAAATAAAAATAGCAAGGAAGTATCATCCAAAATCGGACCGAGTCAGGCCATCCCCATATCTTTTGACGATGCACTTGCTACACGTCTGGAGAATCTAAAAATCATCCTTGAATCTATCTTGGGAATCAAAGAAAAAGACATCGAGTTCCTTACCTCTACTACCTCAGAGTCTGATAACAAATAACAAATTTTTGGAGGCCACTAACATCTCCTTGATGAATGAGTTCGTCCTTCACAAAGCTGTCCAAGTAAGTCATGGTGTTCTTTTCGTATTTTGTCATAAATGTAAGGTCATCTCATACTGACATATTTTGTCTTATGCAGATAATTATATGACTTAAAAAACTTCACTAGTGGATCAGGAAAAAGGTATTGAGTTTGGCCAAGCTCATATCGCCATGAGAAATGATGAGACTCAGAGAAGTAGTATTGCAAAACTAGAAACTGAGGTTGAAAACCTGAAGAAATAACACTTTAAGGCTATCAGTAACCTAAACACCAGCTATACTGAAGCTATCAAATCTTTGAATGACTAACATACAACCGAGAGTATTGGGAAGGTAAAATAAGCTGTCGGTAGTAAGATCTCGGAGGCTCAAAAGAAGGATATAGAGGTCTTCAAATCTTCGGAGGAGTTCATGGGATATAATGTGTAGTACCTTAAAAGAGGAGCTCACGCTGCAGCCTCTAGGCGATAATAAAGTTTCCTGAGATTACCCACTTATCGGAGAAGTTGAAGACCTTCGGTTTAGATAACTCTCTGGAAATAATAACTCTAAATAAGGTTGAGGGGTCGGAAAGACAGGAGCCTACACCCTAGATTATAAATCAAGTGGACGAGACAGAGCCTATCGGTGATGCCAAAGATGATAGCACTGGTGTTGGGGATGTGTCAGCTCCATAGGAGACTGAGAACTTGATTGCTGAGGAGATGAACCCCCATTCTTAGATCTTCTTAGTCTTTCTATTTTTTGGGCGATCTCCTGTGGCCTAATGCCCCTCATAATTGTAAATCTTTCTAAACACTTTTGATTTTGTATTTTGTGGCAACACCATAACTCTTCTCTATAAACACTTACGATTTTGTCTTTGAATGAAAAATGCTCTTGTTATTTATTTCCATATTTATGAGTTATCCTTATTTTCTTATATGTGTGACTTCTTCTAATGTTTGATCAAGTAAGAACAATTAAAATTTCTTATAATCTTGATATCACTAACTATTTAAATAAGGAACACATCATCCTATCTTTAGACGAGACGGTTATATGTGACATATTTCGTAATATGAACATCGTCTCATTCTAAGAGGATATAAATATGAATGCATAATCTAAATTCACCAAATTATCATAAGTCCCCTCTCGTCATTTTGAGAGTGCATGGACGAGGGTAATCTCGTCCATGCACTGTTGTCTCGGTCGAGAGAGTTCTTCCACCAAATTAATGATATTTAGTATGAACCACACCTCTCGTCATTTTGAGAGTGTATGGATGAGGCAAATATCATCAATGCACTCTCATCTCGGCCGAGAGAGTTCTTCCACCAATTTAATGATGTTTAACATGAACCACAATAAAGTGATTTTTAAATTTGAATTCTCGTCCATGTACTGTTGTCTCGATCGAGAGAGTTCTTCCACCAAATTAATGTTATTTAACATAAACCATAATAACATGATTTTTAAATTTGAATTCCCCAAATTATGGTGTTTGCATCACAAGTTCCCTCTCGTCGTTTTAGGAGTGTATGGACGAGGGCAATCATGTCCATGCACTATCGTCTCAGTCGAGAGAGTTCTTCCACTAAATTAATGATGTTTAACATGAACCACGATAAAGTGATTTTCCCCCCTCTCGATGTTATTGAGAGTCCATGGACGAGATCGACCCCATCTAGACTATCATGTCACCGAGAGTAAGTTAAAATTACTTGACCACGAGTGATGTTGTGTAGCTTAAGATGAACTTATACATACAATCTAAAATTACTCATATAACAAAATAGGGGTTACACTTTTATTTTTCATTCATAATCTTCATCTCATATATATAGACAAATGAAATTAATATAAAACTCCTACTGATAGTATTTTTTAAGATGATTAGCATTCCATGGGTTAGAGAATTGCTCACCATCTAACTTTTCCAGTCGATACGTTCCTTGAACCAGTTCTTCAATCACTTGATAGGGACCATGCCAGTTAGGATGAAGTTTGTTGGGTTTCTTCCATGTCTTCTTTAGAACTAGGTCTCAAACTGCTAATTATTGGGCCTTCATTCTCTTATTATAGAATTTCATTGTCCTTTGCTGATAGGTGGCTTGCCCAAGCTCAGCGTCCTCCCTTCTCTCTTTTACTAGGTCCAGATCCAGTCTGCGTTCTGTAATATTCTCCTCCAGGTCATACGTCTGGACCCTGTGAGTTGGGAAACCAATCTCTGTCGGCACCATAACATTCGAACCATATGCTAGAATGAACAGGGTCTCCCTCGTTAGTGTCCTCTCCGTCCTTCTTTAGGTCCATAGGATAGCGTGCACCTCTTCGGTCCATCTTCTATTGGCATCTTCCAAAATTTTCTTGATTCCATTAAGAATTGTTCTGTTTGTCACTTATGTCTGACCATTGGCTTGGGGTCGACAGGGAGTTAAAAAGATTTGTTTAATACCGACCCTCTCAGAGTACTTCTCCAGGGAAATGTTCTTAAACTGCTTCCCGTTATCTGATATCATAGTGTTTGGCAAGATATATTTGTAGATAATGTTTTTCTAAATAAATTGGAAGGTTTTCTTCTCCGTTATCATAATCATTGCCTCGGCCTCCACCTACTTCGAAAAATAGTCGATAACTACATTTAGATATTGATAATTTTTCGTAGCCCTTAGAAATGGTCCAATCAAGTCAGTCCCCTAGATTGCAAATGGAAAGGGGGACATGATAGAAGTTAGGGGCTAATGAGATTGATGGGGAATAGTGGAAAACCTTTGGCACTTGTCACATTTCTTAACATATGCAGCTGCATCCTTGGCCAGTGTCGACCACCAATATCCCTGAGTGATGATCCTCTTTGCCAATGATCTTCCTCCTATATGACTGGAGCAATATCACTTATGCACATCCTTCAAAATATATTCTACCTCAAACGAATATACACATCTGAGTAGAGGAAGTAGGAAACCTTTATTATACAGAATATATCTCCTATGATGGAGAGTTTTGCCTCTTTATAACTCAACTTCTTATTTTAAGTTTTTTAATCGCACAACTCCCCATATCTGATGTACCAAATGATAGGGTCCATCAAAGAATCTCCCATGTTCAGTTTCAAACAAAATTCCATAGTGCTATCTTACTCTTCAATGGTCGGCCGATATAAGATCTCTACCGGCACCGACCTTCTAATTTTTATTCTTTTGGCGGAAGCTAATCTTACCAAAGCATCAGCTTGGCTGTTATCTAGCCAGGGTATCCTCTTCAGGCTTCACCTCTCTAAAAATTCTTCAGTGTTATTTTTACCCTTTAAAGGTGTTTGGCCATTGTGTCATCCTTCTCCTAAAACTTAATTCACAACTAACTTGGAGTCACTGTGAACCAAGAGCTGACTGACATTTAATGCTATGGCAAGGGAGAGTCCTTCCAGAAGGGCCTCATATTCTTATACGTTGTTGGAGGATTTAAAATTTAACCTCAAAGCATATTTCATGTTAGTTCCGTCAGGATACGACACAATTAAACCTGCTCTATTATCGGCCTCACATGAAGAGCCATCAACAAACAAGTTCCATATAGTACATTCTTTAGAAAAATTACCCTCTTTCGGGGTCCCACTCTTGAAAAGGTAACTCTCTTCCTTATTCTTCGACACCTTACCCCTTGCTGTACTCGTCTTATCCTGAGTCGGGGGAGACATATTCTTCTTTCAGGCTCACAAGATGGAGTCACAATCTCTTATACGTCGGCCTCGTCCCATGTTAACTCGACTACAAATTTTGCTAGGGATTGCCTCTTTATGGTCATTATGGGACGATAGATGTTATCAAATTCCCCCAACTCTATTTCCCAGGCCATCAACCGACCTGATTTCTCAGGTTTATGGATGACCTTTCTAAGGGGAGAGTCATTGAGGATAATCATAGTATGTGCCTGGAAGTAAGAGTTCATTTTCCTTAAGGCATGAATCAAAGCATAGGCCAACTTTTCCACTTTAGGATATCTCTTCTCGGCCCCTTGGAGGGACTTACCATTTAAGTACACTGGCTTCTGCACACTATCTTCATATCTAATAATAGCAGCACTAATGGCTGACTTCGATATGGATAGATACAAATACAACTTTTCTCCCTGAAGTGGTCTTGACAGCAGAAGGGGAGAGTCAAGATAGGTCTTTAACTCTTTAAAGGACTTATCACACTCCTCATTCCACCCGGAAGCTTTCCTAAGAACATTGAAGAATGAAAGGCACTTATCGATAGCTCTGGTTACAAACTTGTTCAATACCATAACCCTTCTAGTTAACCTCTACACATCTTTAATTATCATTTGAGTCTTCATGTCCATCAAAGCTTTGATCTTCTCGGGGTTGGCCTCAATCCCCATTTGGTTCAGAATAAATCCTAAGAACTTGCCTGCCCCTATGTCGAAGACACACTTGGAGGGGTTGAGTTTCATCCTGTATTCATCCAAGTATCAAAGGATCTCTCAAGTTTGGCCACATGAGTGTCGACCTTGAGACACTTTATAAAAATGTCATCGACATACACCTCCATTATCTTCTCGATCTTCTCTTCAAACATCTTATTTACCAATCTTTGATATGTTGCCCCAACGTTCTTCAGGCCAAAGGGCATAACCCCTTAACAATTGGTCCCCTTTTTAGTTATGAAGATGTATTCTCATCATCGATCGGGTCCATGAATATCTGAATGTTACATGAGTAGGCATTTATAAAACTCATTGATTCATGGTCGTTCGTGTTATCAACCATCTGGTTAATCCTCAACAAGGGAAAGTTTTCCTTGGGCCATTATTTATTCAAGTTCATAAAATCAACACACATTCTCGACTTGCCGTTGGCCTTGGGGATAATAACAACATTGGCTTACCACTCTGGGTAGATGACTTCCCTAATGAAGTTCTCTTTCCCCAACTTCTTCACCTCTTCTATGATGACATCATATTTATCTCGGGAGTATACTCCCCTTCTCTGTATGATTGACTTTGCATCCTCAGCCACATTAAGCTTATGGAAGAGGATATTCGGATCGATGTCGGCATATCCTCATGGCTCCAAGAAAAAATGCTCTGCCCCTTCTTTAACAGTTTGACCAGCTCCTCTTATATCTCATTCTTCAAGGATTTTCTGATTTGGATGGTTTTTTCAAGCTCGTCCTCATTGAGGACGATGGATTCTACCTCCTCAGCGGCTTTGACCTTCTTTAACTAGGTCTCATCTCTGAAGTCAAGAGTATCTATGTTATACATTATAGTGGCCCTTTTGCATGCCTCCCTCTCCTCAGTCGAGTTGAAGTAGCATTCGCGTGCCCTAATTTGGCCACACTAAACTTACCCTACACCATATGAAGTCGATAACTTAATCATCTGGTGAACTGTTGAGGGAGGGAACAACCTCAAACTCCTTGAGGGCTACTTGTCCAAAAATTACATTGTAGGCTGAGTAGATGTTCTCATCCATAACAAAGAAATTGATTTTCTTTCTGAGGCATTTTGGGAAACTCTTCCCCATTCTAAATTCTATCTCATAGATTCCCAACGGTTGCACTTTTTCCCCATTAAAATTGATGAGAGGTTGGTGATACGGGAGCAACATCTTCTTGCTCAGCCCCAAATCCTTGTAGCAGTCCCAAAAATTACATCGGCTAAGCTTCCACCATCGACCAATATCCTCAGAAACTCATACCCATGCACCAAGGTGGTAATGGCCAATGGGACATCACATGGGGCTAAGATTTCCTTAAATTCCAAACTAGAGAAACCAACAACCAAAGTATTCATATTAACTTTTGATCTCTTTATGTTCTTCGGCTAAACCATTGCCGACTGTACTTCTTTGGGTTTTAGAGTAAGAGCTTTGGCTTATACCACATGTGCCTTTTTCTCAACAATTTACTTTCCTCCTCCAGTAAGTCCTCCACAAATCATCTTAACTCCAAGGGAAATCATGTTCAGCTGACCCTTAGGATCGCTAATTAGAGTTGACAGGTTTGGATCTGCTTTATCATTATCGTTCGAGTCATTTTCATCTCAGTTAGTTAGAGCATCAGGCTTGCAATTATCATTCCTCCTCTTTCGCGTGTCGTCTCGACCAGTGTTCAAACTATTCTTATCCACATACTTTCTTAACTTTCCATCTTTCATCATTTTCTTAATCTCATACTTTAGAGCGAAACATTTATCGGTTTTATGGACCTAGTTTTGGTGAAATTCACACCATAAGTTCGTGTTCCTATTATGAGGAAAAGATATCAACTTCATGAGCTATCTCAGAGATCAATCGTTCTTTATCACATTCAGGATGTGCTCGCAACTGACTGTTATAGAGGTATAATCATTGAACTTATCATACACTGACCTCTTCTTGACATCCTTATTCTATTTCTTGAACTTATTTCCACTACTTACGCCCTTCTCATCTTCGCTCTTGGAATCCATTACCTTCTTTGTATTTATAACCTTCCCGACCATAGCCAGGAGTTCGGCCATGGATTTAGGAGGATCCTCAACTAGCTTCCACGAGAGCTTTCCTTTCTGTAACCCTCCCATCAGGGCGATCATAGAAATTCTCTATTCGTTGTCTTCAAGCTCTAACTTCTCCTTGTTTAACCGAGCTATGTACTCCCTCAAACTTTCATTCTTTCCCTACTTCATGTACAACAGGTGTATCATCTTTTTTTGGGGCCTCAATTCAAAGCAAATATTATGTATAAATCTCTCTGCTAAGTGTGTGAAATTATCTATTGAGGTTTTAGGAAGAGAGGTGAACCACACATGAGCAACTCCGGTGAGTGTGCTAGAGAAGGCCCGACACCTCATCTAGTTTGAGAGAGAGTGGATATCAGAAGTTGATTGATACATCTCCACATGGTGGACGGGATTAGTGTTCTCATCATACTTGGGTGTGACTACCAGCGTCTTAAACTTAGTCGGGGTTGGATAATTCATGATCTTTGCCACAAAGGGAGATCCTTTATTATAACCACACTGTAAGGGTTCTCGTCTCTTCAGACTATCCCCTATCTTATCCTCCTAACGCTGTATGGAATCATTATAAGGCCTCTCGGCCACAACAGGAACCTCGTCTTGAGTAATATTATCTTTAGTCCATTCTCTATTGGCTGGACGAACTGAAGGAATTCTGGCTACCATCCTCTATTGGCTACTCACATCTCATTGTTCCTCATCACGACCTTGAGGAGGTCAATGGTCATCATATCTATCATTACTTTTATAACCTGTAATGCTTAGGGATCTAAAAAGGAAATTCCTCAAGTCACCTGCTGCTGGGCCTAGCCTATCAAAGGCTGACCCTCTGCTCAATCTATCAAAAGTTGATGCCCTTAGACTACATTACCAACTCGACCTACTACTGCGCCCTCGATTGGGCTGAATTGGTCACACAGTATCCCCAAAAATTTGATAAGGCTGCCAACATTCTCTGTCGTCCTCATCACCATACTTTTCATCGTCATCATCATGACATTCTTGACCCAGCCTCCCAAGGTGTAAATGCCTAGGGTCAACCACTTCTCCGTGCATTGGTTGAGGCGGTATCTCTTTGTGCGGTGCCATAAGGTGGTCCCCTGGTCGCTGGATCTAAAACACCTTCCCTGGAAGATGAAGTTCTCATCTCATATATGTCAATGGCAGGTCTAACCACTATGTTATCGCTAAATGAAGAAAGACTCACTTGAATCTTCCGTTGGTTATTTGTTAAGGAGCGCAGCGGTGCCACCACCTCAGCTATTTCTAACTAAGGGGGGCCTAATTAGAATTTGGGCCAAAGCCTAAAGGCAAAACGAAGGCCATATTCCGGTGAACTGGAAGAGCTAAAAGTAATGAAGAAAAGATTGAAAGGCTCAATAGGAGCTCTTTCAGTGGTGATACAAGCTCACTTGAGAGGAGCTAGATCACCACCAGGAAATTTGATGAGTTCAAGCCAAACAAAGATTAGGAAGAAGCTGTACTTCGTTCCCACAGACGGTGCCAGATTGATGATACCATAAAGGGTATCACCAAGTCAGTGTATTGCGTAAGATCAAAATCAGTGCAACAATGGAGTATAATATATATATATATATGTAAATACAGAAAGATATAAGACAAATAGGAAGATGAGACCAAACATAAGTGGTTCAGCCGAATCCGGTCTACTCCACTATGTGAGTGTATGAGAAATCCACTAAATATTGGCTCTAATGGCGTCGGGATACAAACACTCAAGCTTCATCTCTCTAAGTAATGAGTTTAACATAGTTTTAGTAGGGTTATGAATTTGTGATCCTTTATAATGATGTATAAGACAAGTATTTATATGGTCGGGGTGGTGTCATACACACTCCAGGCATGCACAACAACACGTATCCAATATTATGGTGCCATCTGTCATTTTTTCATGTAAGTAATGATTAAGATATATTCTACACATGTAGGGATGATGCTGTTGTAGTGGTTTTATTCACATGGGGCTCGCAAACCATGCGCACTCTCCCACGCATGCCCTATTCCACGCGCCCTGTCAGATGTCAAACGTCTGCAACTAGGTTGAGGTGTTGGCCTGGACAAGTATGAAACCACCGATGTACCACTGCATTGTATGTTGGTAATTGCTAAGTGTAGTATCGGCTGACTTGCGTCAGCCGAGACGAGAGTATAGGTTGACTAATGAGGTCTCGGCTTTATGAGGTAGACTAGGCGAGACGTTAATCTCGCCAAGGTTGCATGTGGTCTTGGCTTAAGATAGAGATGAGATATATTGGCCAAGATAGGACGAGTCAGTTGTACAGGATGGCCCATGAGAGCATGCTTTGTAGAGTCGGCTTGAGCCGAGTCTTATTTAAACCTAGACGACGTCTCCTATTGGCATATCATATAGTCCCCGGTGGTAGATCAGGTGTTAGTGAGGGTATCTTCGATGAAGGGTGGAATAAAATTCGGATCAAAGGGGGAGTTGGCTCCCAAATACATTGGTCCCTTAACTATACTAGAAAGGGTGGGCACGATGCAATTTTGGCTTGCCTTACCCGACGATCTTCAGTGGGTAAATAATGTCTTCTATGTGACCATGTTGAGGAAGTTTTTGAGGTATGATGATGCCTACCAGGACATCGACCTAGATGTGATCGAGTTGCAGTAAGAAGATAACTAAGAGGAGTGGCCACATCATATTCTTGACTCCATATTTTTATGCATTAAATAAATTATGAAATTATATTATCTTAGTTGCCTACCATGACATGTGTTGTCACCATTGTGATATATTATATGTTAATATGTTAATATATTCATATGGGTTATATAAATTACATTCCTAATAGTGATATGGATTATTTGAGAAATCAGACTTAGTACACGATAAAATAGTAGATAATATTTGAATGTGACTATGTATTATAGGAGAGTATGGAAAGGTCAGGGATTTGGTACCGAAGGTTTCCTTGTTTGGATTATCCCCTCGTTGTCGAGTTCCAATGATTATGAAGTAGTTTCCTGTAATTTTGGGTTACACTGAATTAATAAATAAATTTAATTATGGACAATTGGATTCGTGTAGGATAAATAACCAAGTTACCGAGTTAGATTATTGATTCATTTTATGAAATGTTTCGTATTGGTTTAGGGATATTTATAGGGTTTGTTTTAGCATAAAGTATGGGTTTTAGGCCCATTGGACTGGTATAAGACTTGGACAACGTTTTAGACTCATTAGAGTTTTTTTGGGACTAATTTAGATGAGGCCAATATATGCGTTTAACTTAATTTCGTGGGTTATAAATTTTAAGAGGTCATTAGGGTTTCCTTATTTCACAAATAACAATCAGGGAGGCTTCCTAAAGACTAGATTGGAGGAACTTCGACGCAAGAGGAGGAATTAAAAGGAATTGAGCATCATTTCTTAACTATTTGGTATTGAGGGACGTTTAATAAGGATTTTATTTGAATTATTTTTAGGTTATGATATTCTTACTCACTGAGATATGAATTAAATCGAATGGAAATCTGAATTACAAAATTGGATTAGTTAGATTATAATTTGATTAATTAAGACACAAAACAAGGCAAGTGTCATAGTTGATATTTGAGGATTGTTGCATGATTTTTAATGGCAATTATTCTATGATGAGTTGGAAAGACTTATATTTTATTTAATATTCAAAATCCCCATGTTAATGAGTTCAATTGATGGACAATTGAATCAAATTGGATGGATGATATAATATTTAGGGTTCTTAACTTAATGGAATTTAATCCTTTAATCATTTATAATTGTATAACAGTGCTATATATGGGTTTCGATATATACTATATCAACTATATATAAAGTAAAGTGAACTACATCCTGATTGGAAATGCTTGATATATGATAGTGGAGGTTTAGGGTTTTACATCCCGTAACTAGGGAGATGATGAACATTGATCGATCGATCAACCAATTAATTTATTAATGATAGTCTATCGACCATCACTGTTTGGACCAAAGTTTGTCTATATCTTGTTTTGAGTTGGTTTTGGATTGGGGATAGTTTAGAATGACTTTGATGATCCTTTATCAATGTATGAATATATGAATCTTATTGATTAAAACCTTTGAAAATGACATTGGAACCGAATAATTAACAATCTGCAAATTCTTAAACTAAAATTAACATTATCCATGGGCTTTACGTTGAATATTTTACTTGGGACACTACGTGACTAGTATACCCGTGTTATCCCATGGTCATAATATGAGATAACTCTTTCATATAAATTTGGTTATGTAGAAATATGATTGGAGTGAAGTCGTTGTGATGATCCCTGCTGATATGGGTTTTTGGAGATGGGAAAACCTATAAGTCTTCCTGCTACTATGGGAGAGATTTCGAAAGTCATTATGGTAGGCCTTCACTATCTGAAAGCTTGGATGGAGCCCTTATTACATTGCTGTGACTGTACCTATGTTAAAAGTATACTTATAGAATGTCTTTAGATGAATTCTTATACACTTGTGATATCCAATGTATAATTATTTGGTTTACATTAATAATATTCAATTATGATGAACAATACTTAATCATGGGATCATTTGGGCTTTGGTTTAGACACATGAGATACCTAAGGATGCTTGAGGTGGGATAAACATAAAAATATCTAAAAGATGAGAGGAAGATGTGTAATTATATGGTATCCATATTCAATTATATCCTCATTATACTTAGACTTGTTGATAATGTTATTGTTAACTTTAGTTTTTGGGACCTAAGCAATCGTTCTTGCCTTAAACCTGATATTCGATTTTCATTTCATCATGTTTTTACGATTTGATGATGAAGGTGTCGGGTCAGCGTACCCATTATCTTTATTTTATATTCACAATTTTATCAAGTCAAATCATTGTAGTATCTTTATTATGATATGGGGGGTTATATTAAGACAACTTTATTGTTTTATCAGACATTACTTATGTCTAGGATAGTATCAGATGTTATTGGGCTTCCACTTGAATATTATTTCAGGTATTTACTTTACGTACTTTAATTCATTTTAATTTCTTAGAATGGTACTCAATTATATCGACTCATGTATGATTTATTTTATATTTAATCAACATATTATTAGATTTTATGGGGTGTCACATGATGTAATAGAGCTTTCCTAAGAAACTGTGTACCACTTTCGAAGTCCGAGGCGGTGACATTTTGAGGATCACCTTAAGTTTGGCAGGGTCTGCATCAATTCCCTTTTTGCTGAGGATAAAGCCTAGGAGCTTAACCTTTGTTACATAAAAAATGCACTTTTATCGATTGAGGCTCATCTGGTATTTTCGTGTTCGGTCAAAGAAGTTTCTTAATCATCAACATAGTTCTCGAGCTCTTTGCAGATAAGATCGTGTAAGATGGTGGTGGCTTCCCTTTGATAAGTAGCCCTGGCATTTTTTATATAGAAAGGCATAATGGTATAGAATAAGGTTCCCTATAGGGTGGTAAAATAAGTCTTCTCCTGGTGATGGAGGTGTATTTTGATTTGATTATACCTTGCGAATTCAATGACGAATGATTTGAGTGAATGACTATAACTATTGTGGATGATAAGGTTGATATTGGGCATAGGGTAACATACTTCGGAGAAGCTTTGTTCAAATTTTGATTTCAACACTGGGATAATCTTAGCAATCCAAGTTTGATACTCAACTACACATATCAAACCCATGTTCAATTTCTTGACTACTTCATCATTCAATTTTAAGGAGCTTTCGGGTCAAAGCTTCCTTAGCTTTGATATATGTGACTTGTGGATATGTGAGTGACATGTGGGTATATGTGAGTGAGGTGAATCATGGAAGAGTGGACAAGTGAAACATGGAAAAATATGTACAAGTGGTTTTGAAATATGAAGGATGTGCAAGTGAGTGAAGCATGTATATATACAAGTGACATGGTTCTTGTGATAAAAAATATGGTATATACATGTGATGAGAAGATAAGAAATATGTATAGAAGGAAACATGGATAGCATAACATGAATATTGCATAGAGAACATATGAGCATGAGAAGAAAAAGAATATACAAGTGATAGAAAATATGAACATGTGGAAAAATAATGTAGGAAAAAGGAAACAAAAACCCATGTAAATAGAATCTAGTCCTAAAAAATTGTCCAAACTAGAGTCACTAGTATGACTATCATTGGCCCTAGAAAATTGAATCCCCCTGCCACTCTCGAGTGGGGATTGTGGGTTTTTAAAGGACATATAATGGTAATCGTCAACGATGTGGTGAGGATGAATGGATGTGAACATGACGATATTTCATTCGTCATCCAATTTTACTTAAAATAGGAAAAATAACTAGCCATCTCCGAGGGCATTGCATAAGAGACTACTTTTGCATACATAATTAAATATATGTGGGCTCAAAAATGATGTTATGGAATGTGAAGGTGTTAGGAACCCATTCCGCTCTTTTGGTATCTCATGGGAAACAAAATTTTCTCCTTCTCCTAATGTGTATATATTCATAAGATAATGAAGTGTATGTCATGTGTATATAAAACTATATATTTGAGGCGCGAAATTATCATATCCACATCATGGAAATCCTAGAACAAATCATTCTAATGAGTAAAAACTAAACGAACAATGTCTGAATATAACCATAGTGAGAGAGATATGTTGGCTCGTAACATCACATATGAAATATGAGTACTCGTGTCAATAGTATTGCTAAAAAGTGATACAACAATTAAGAGTAGATAAACTACGATTGATGAACTGGATCATGAAACAATATGAAAAAATTAGTATGCATGTCAATCGGGCCGCTAACTAATAATAATATAGATAAATAAGACAATGGACTAAATTATATGTAAATACAAAGATGAACATATAATCAGGAACCGAATCTCGAAAGTAATGTTAGGATCCCTAAATTACCAAAATGTCATCAAAGTCCATGTAGTTCATGTGGAGCGTGAGGTGGGGTCTAACTCCTAATCTGAAATTAAATTTTCTCCTTTTACTTGTAAATTGAGTGGAAAGGTTAGGGGAAGTGTGAAAAGAGTGAAGCATATTTAATTTGGAATTTAGGTAATAAACCCTCGTTTTGGGTTCTTGAGATTTATAAAAAATAGGTTTGTAGATAATATATAATAAAAAATGAGTTTAATAGTGGAAGAGGACTAGAATTATCTAATAAATGTGCTCAATGTAACTAAATATGTAAAGTAATAACAAATTGACAAAGTAAAATAAGAAGGATTTGAACATTCTAAATTGTTTGAATTCTGATTTTTGGTGGTTTTGCAATCGGATTTTTGTATGTAGAAGGTCGGGTGGAGTGGTAGAAGGTGGTGAGGTGATAGGTAGTGTAAGAGAATGATTTTAAGAGCGATGTAATAGAGATGTCACCCGAATTATGAAGCCGATGGATCTGTAATGCAGAAGATTTCTTGAAATCTTAGGATTATTGAATTTTAGAGGCATATTGGATTAATTCGTCTCCACGACTCAATTTTTTCTTGGGCATACGGCCCCCTATTTCATCTTGCCTTAGCTAGTTTAATTTATAGTACACATGTCTTGATATATCATTTCTCATATATCATGTACCTTATTGTTTTTCCTTTTTAATACCCGATTTGTATCTCCTTTTTTTGTTATTCGCTTCATGATCTTAATTATCTTATTCCTCAACAAAAGGGTGGAGATAGTTTGATATTAAAGGGAAAAGATTGTCATGTTCTTTAATTGAGTGGAATATTGGGATGTTATTTTATATATGATTTTATTATTCTTTTAGGTAGAGTACGATATTTGTTTGATTGATAATATGATTGATTTACATGGAGCTTCATTATGATATAATATTTTTCTCTTATCTCTTTGCCTTATCATTCATATTTATTGATTTTATGGATTTTGGAAGGATTTTAGAGCAGGGGAATTTTTTTCATATGCATGTTCCAGTGCAATAGTTTTGGGTTGTTATATTTTGGTAGGATTCCTCTTGTTGTTTAAGATCAAGAGATCACATTGAATACTTGAGTCAGTTTTATGAATTTGTTATGATCAGACTCTCTCAATATATGGATATTGTGGAGTTAGTCTTCCTTGTCGTATTCAAGAGTGCTTTTAGGTTTCGGGGGGTTATGTTTATGGAATAAGAAAAATGGGGATTGAAAATGTGCCCATTTTATATATAGTTTAGTTGTCTATCTTCCGTGTCAAAGCATTGGAGGCATGTACTAATTAACTCCCAAGATATTGATGCAAATAGATGCTTATGTTGTTTATTACCTATGGACATTCGAGATTTGATAACTTTGTGACTTCTCCCTATTTAAGACTTTCATTGCTGATCTATTAAAGAATATACTTTTTTGAATTGCCTCATTTGTTTAAACATTTGGATATGCACACACTCACGATTTTCAAAATGATTATTTATTTCCAAAGTTTTTTTGATAAAGCCCTTAAAGTATGTGTATGCATTTATTTAAAGAGGGTAAAGGTATGATTTTTATTTTTAAAGTGAAAGATTGAATGTTTTCCATGTTTTAGCCTTTTGGTCATTCACATAGTTGGAATTGAGCCCGTTCCACAGTAGTATAGTTTGTTGGAAAAATCATGCGTACGACTCTGTAACTTTTAAAATCGGGATGCATACTGTCCCAAACTATGCACATGGAATATTTTTAGCCGTGCGCATGACGTAGACGAATTTCAAAATTTTTGTATGAAAATACCATATTTCGTACCATTCATTTAACACTTCTTGACCACTTTCAAATATTCTCACTCCAAGGATATTTTCTTTTTTAGAGAATACCTTTGCCTCCCTAATTTGAAATCGAGCGTTCAAATCAATTTTTGGTGAGAATTATAGATCTAAGCCTAGATTTATTTGTGAAAGATGTTTTGAGAGGATAAATCCACTATTAGTCATTGACTTCGAGATCTAAAAGGAGGTGCTCGAGATTTCTTAGAGTTCAAACATTGTGTGCACCAAGAATGAAGAATTTACTTTCATATTCAACTGATGGAATTTATGTTGGATTTTTTTTGTTAGAATTGGGGAAAGTCTCAACATTAATAGGTGATTTGTTTTGGGTGCATAAGAGATGTTATATTCTTGGGTTGTGTAGAAGTTCTTCTCAAACCTAACAAGAAACTAGGTCACAAAGAGTTTTTTTACCCATAGGTTGGACCTTTTCCTCATATAATCAAGTGTTATGGAATTGTTTTTTTTTAATTTCTTGATTGTGTGTTGTATGCTTGCAAATTGAATTAGATATAGTTACCGAATGTGAAATGACTTAGATCTAGGTCTCTAATTGTCAAATATTTTCAAAATTGGAGAAATTGAATTGGAAACCTATTCACACCCTCTAGGTTTATTCCTAGTGTACTCACGCTTACATTCCCAACCATTCCATAACCACTTATAAACTAAGTCACTTAATATTTACTTAGTGAATTAAAGCGTGTTCGTCCATTTCTAAAGAATGTGTATTCAAGCAGCATATAAAATCGCACTACGTTATACTAAATGACATATCACATGTCATAAGACAAATATCAAATTAAAATGCAATATAAAATTAGTTAAAAATTAAATAAATGCTGGAAAATACGAGGTATTAAAATACATACAAGAAATATAACTCCTATACTAGAGCACTGAAAGACAAGAATTTCGAATTCAAGAAGCAATGGGTTGTGCATTCCCCTTTGTATCCCACTCTAAATGGACTGTTTATCAAGGAAAGGGAAGATTTACCTTCCTATGGATCTTCTGAGCCATGTGTTGATACTTTTTTCAGAAAATAAATGCCAGTATGTGACATTTCTTTGAGGATCAACAACATGGTGGAAGATGAGGTGCACGAGATAGCCCACTTCATAGGGAAGCTAGAAAAACCATCTGCAGATTGGGATCCAATTGAAATCCCAAGGGACATCGAGCTCCTCTGCGATATGATGATGACAAATTATGAGAGTTGGATGTTCAACGACCCACCTTCTTTTGAGGAATTTTTCGAAGAAAAGATTTCATACATAGTCTAGGAAGAACCAAGCCGTTATATCATTACTTTGATGTACTGGACTATATTAACCCCTTTTTGGAGGAAATAAACTTTAACTTTGAGTATACTTTAATGAAAAATGTTAATAATGATGAATGTATAAATCAAAATCATGAATCTAATTTAAATAATGAAGAGTTAGAAAACGAACTTAAAGAACTTAATAAAAACAAATCGATTGAGTGCAACACATTGACGTAATGACAATTATCAACTTTGGATCTCAAAATGAGATAAAAGAAATTAAAATAGATTCCTCCTGTGATGATCTTGAAAGGTATGAACTAGTCCAACTATATAAGGAGTATATTCACATCTTTTCTTGGTCCTAAGATGACATGACGAGTATCAATCCTAAAATAGACATTCACCATATACCAACATAGTTGACATGCAAACTAGTCAAAGGGATACTCCGCAAGATCAGGCCTAGGTAGTCCCTCAAAGTCAAAGAGGAAGTTATAAAAAAGTTAGATTAGGATTTTCATGGGTATCTGAATACCTAAAATGGTTATCCGACATTGTGCGTGTTCCAAATATAGGATTGAAAGTGAGGATGGGCATAGATTATAGGGGTTTGAATAATGTTAGACCCAGATATGAATATCCTCTGCCAAACATCAATATGATCATGAATAATAATATCGATCACTACTTGAATTCCTTTGTGGATGGATTCATTGCGTACAATACGATCAAAATGTAACCATACGATCAAGAAATAATAGCCTTCCTGAACCCTCTGTGAACTTCGATTACACAGTCATGTCGTTTGGCCGAAAAAAAGATAGTTCTACATACTAATAAGGATCCACCACTTTAACGTATGACATGATTCATAAAAAAGCCGAGGTATATGTGGATTCATTAATCATCCAATTTAAGATGCGTGAAGGGCATGTGCTAGACTTAAAAAAGTTCTTTGAGAGACTAATAACGTATCAACTACTTCTAAATCCTCTAAAATGCATCTTTGGAGTGACCAATGGGAAATTTCTAGGATTTCCCATCAACAAAAAGGTAATTAAAGTATATCCTACCGAAGTAAGAGCTATCCTTGAGATTCCACCCTAACAAATTAAAAAGTAAGTAATAGGATATGTTGGATGCCTCCAATATATAAGTAGGTTAATCTCTCAAATGACCACCATATGCGAACCAATTTTCAAACTTATATGCAAAAACTACGCCAAGATAGAAACTCTTCATGCCAAGAGGCTTTAGATAAAGTAAAATAGTACCTAATCAATCCACCTAGGTTAGTCCTATCTCGATCTAGATTTATGATCATTATATACCTCACAATAACTGTCATAAATGCTAGACCCATATTGGAATAATATATTAAGGAATTATGAAAAGAACATGCCATATATTACACTAGTCGAAAACTGACTACCTATTAACAAATATATAAGTTCCTTGGAAAGTTATGCGGATCTCTTTTACGGGTAACACAAAAGTTGAATCACTACATAGTTGCCTTTCAAGTCAAATTAATATTCCGAATGGATCCATTAAAGTCCTAACTTGAAAAGTTTACACATATAAGAAATATGGATAATTGGTTATTATTATTCACTGAATTTGACATCGAGTATGTTCAATAAAGGAAATGAAGGGTTGCTTTTTTGTAGATTATCTGGTTGAATCCGCTTTAGAAAAAAATAGGGGATCACTTACCTTTTTCCAAATGAAGACATCGTAGTGATAGAAAGTCAAGATGGGTATAGATGGCTGTTATATTTCAATGGAGTAGCCAATAAGAAAGGGTATGCCATCAAAAAGTTGTTAATATCACGAGATTGAAAAAAAAGGAAGATATGGACATCAAGTTCAATTTCGACTGCACAAATAACAACACTGATTATGAAGCGTGCATCTCTAGGCTAAAGATAGACCATGACAAAGGATTATAATTAATCGATGTATTTAAGGACTTAACCCTCATTCTCTATCAAATTTTGGGGCACTAGAAAATCAAAAAAGAAAAGTTACTATCATACCATGAGTACATAGAAGATTTGGCCTCTCTATTTGAGGATTTTAAATTATTTTATCTCTCTCGAGATCAAAATATCTTCGATGATGCTTTATCTTCTCTCGCCTCAATGGTGGATATCCCAAACTATATGGACAATCAATAAATAGAGATCTAAATTAATTTATGAGAATCGCGTGACTGAGGCCGTAGGCCAAGAAAATGTTAACATGATATAAAAAGACTCCATATATAAGGAAAATACTACCAAGGATATAACAAAAAGAATAAGATAGTGCTTTGGTGGTGGGACCCCCAATTCATTATGTGTGCATGACATCTATACATGAGACATCCTAATGGCATGCACCTATAATACCTTATTGAAATGGGGGTAGAAACGGTAATGGAAGAAGTTCATGGTGGAGAAAGTGATCCTCACATGAATGTGCACATGCTAATAAAGAAAACTAATCTAATAAGGGTACTATTGGAACACTCTTTAGCACATGTGCACTAAATACATTCAAAAATTCCCTAAATGCCAACAACTCATTAATCTGCAATATT